>CM060695.1:24887532-26294159 GCA_030686995.1 Artemisia argyi | reverse complement strand
ATGAAAACGGATAAAAAACGGATGAAAACCATATAAAAACACACGAAAACATCTAAAAATGGGCGAAAACGTATAAAAACAGACGAAAACATCGAAAAATAGGTGAAAATGTAAAAAAAATAGACGAAAACATATAAAAATGGATTAAAAACGTCTGAAAACGTATAAAAACTACCGAAAATGTATGAAAATGTATGAAAATGGATGAAAACGTTTGAAAAAGGACAAAAATGGACAAAAACGTCTGAGTATCACAGAATATCACTTGTGATATTCAGAAACGTATGAAAACATCTAAAAATGGCATAAAATTTTTTAAAAACGGACGAAAACCTATGTAAATGGACGAAAACGTAGGAAAACAGGCGAATATGTAGGAAAAAACGGATGAAAACATCTGAACATGTACGAAAACGGACAAAATCGTCTGAAAATGGATGAAAACAGAAGAAAACGCGTGAAAATAGACGAAAACAAATGTAAACGTATGAAAACGGACAAAATCGTGTAAAAACGGACGAAAACGTATAAAAACGGACGAAAATGACTGAAAACGTATATAAACAGATGAAAACGTATAAAAACGGTTGAAAACGGACAAAAATCGAAGGAAAAAAATTGAATTTAAAAAAAAGAAAGAAAGAAAAAAGAAAAATAGAAGATTGAAAAAAAAAGACAACAAAAAAAAGAAACAAAAAAATAGAAAACAAAAAAGAAAGAAAAAAAAAGAAACAAAGAAGAGAAAAAAAAACCATGCAGCGTAAAAGACGAAAAAAAAAGAAAGAAAAAAAATGAAAGGAAAAAAATGTGAATTAAAAAAAAGAAAGAAAGAAAAAAGAAAAATACGAGATTGAAAAAAAAAGAACAAAAAAAAAGAAACAAAAAAAATGAGGTGAGTTATTTTACATACTAAGTTTTTGTTACAAACTAAGGGACAAATCCCCACCATCCATCTAGTTTGATCTAATGGTGGGGATTAACCTAAGATTTAATAAGACAACCTAATTCCATGTTTTTTTTCTTGTCTTTTTTGTCTATCTTATTTATTCATTTTTTTTCCTTTTTTCTTTTCTTTCTTTTTTTATTCTTTTTTTTTTTTTTTTTTTTTTTTTTTTTTTTTTTTTTTTTTTCTAAATTCACGTTTTTTTTATAATTCATTTTTTTTTTCTAACCTCACGTTTTTTCTATAATTCATTTTTTTTTTTTTTTTTTTTTTTTTTTTTACGTTTTTTTCGTTTTTCATACATATTCGTCGGTTTTTTACGTTTTCGTCAGTTTTCTTACGTTTTCGTTCGTTTTCATACATTTTCGTCCGATTTCATACGTTTTTGTCTGTTTTTTTACGTTTTCACTCGTTTTCATACGTTTTCGTCTATTTTCTTACGTTTTCACCCGTTTTCATACGTTTCGTCCATTTTAATACGTTTTCGTCCGTTTTCTTATGTTTTCATCTGTTTTTGAATTTTTTTCATACGTTTTCGTCTGTTTTCTTATGTTTTCGCCCGTTTTCATACGTTTTCGTCCGTTTTCATATATATATATATATATTCGTCCATTTTCTTACGTTTTCATCTGTTTTTGAATTTTTTTCATACGTTTTCGCCCGTTTTCATACGTTTTCGTCCGTTTTCATATATATTCGTCCGTTTTCTTACGTTTTTGTCTATTTTCATACGTTTTCGTCCGTTTTCATATGTTTTCGTCCGTTTTCATACGTTTTCGTCCATTTTTATACGTTTTCGTCCATTTTTATACGTTTTCATATGGTTTTAATCTGTTTTCATTCATTTTCGTCCGTTTTTATACGTTTTCGTCCGTTTTCATTCACTTTAGTTCGTTTTTTAAATGTTTTCAAACGTTTTCATACCTTTCTGAATATCACAAGTGATATACTGTGATTATCAGAATACCACTTGTGATATTCAGAATATCGTGAGTGATATTGAATATCACTCGCGATATTCTGAATATCACAAGTGATTTTTAAAATTTTGTAACATGAAAATCACAAGTGATATTCAGAATATCGCAAGTGATATTCAAAATATTGCAAGTGATATCTGAATATCGCAAGTGATATTCTGAATATCACAAGTGATTTTCAACAAATGTTCTGTGACATGAAAATCGCAAGTGATATTCAGAATATCGCAAGTGATATTCTGAATATCAAAAGTGATATTCTGAATATAAATCACAAGTGATATTCAGAATATTACAAGTGATTTCACGCTTTTTTTAATTCACGTTTTTTCAAAAGTGATATTTTGAATCACTCTGAATATCACTGAATATCACAAGTGATTTTCAACTAATATTTTGTAACATGAAAATCACAAGTGATATTCTAAAATATCACATGTGATTTTCAACTAACGTTTTGTAACATGAATATCATTTGTAATTTTCTGAATATCACTTGTGATATTCAGATTATCACTTGTGATTTTCGTGTTACAAAACATTAGTTGAAAATCACTTGTGATATTCAGAAAAACACAAGTGATATTCAGAAAATCACAAGTGATATTCTGAATATCACAAGTGATATTCCGAATATCACAAGTGATATTCCGAATATCACAAGTGATATTCCGAATATCACAAGTGATGTTCAACTAATGTTTTGTAACGTGAAAATCATAAGTGATATTCTGAATATCAAAAGTGATATTCAGAAAATTACAAGTGTTATTCAGAATATTATAAGTCATTTTCACATTTTTTTAATTCACGTTTTTTTCACTTTCTTACGTTTTCTTTTGTTTTTGTTCGTTTTCATACGTTTTCTTTCGTTTTCATACGTTTCTGAATATCACAATTGATATTATTAATATCACAAGTGATATTTTGAATATCAAAGAAAATCACTTGTGATATTAAGAATATCAATTGTGATATTCAGAAACGTATGAAAACGGACGAAAACATATGAAAACGATCGAATACGTATGAAAGCGTAAAAACACGCCTGGAAAGGGACAAAAACGTATGAAAAATTGATGAAAACGGACGAAAACGTATAAAAACTGCTGAAAAGTATGAAAACAGGCGAAAGCGTCTGAAAACAGACAAAAATACATAAAAACGGACGAAAATGTTTATAAACGTATGAAAACAGATAAAAATGGATGAAAGCATATAAAAACAGACGAAAACGTCTGAAAACAGACGATAATGTAAAAAATTGATGAAAACGTTTGAAAGCAGATAAAAACGTCTGAAAACGTATAAATACTGCCGAAACGTATGAAAATAGATGAAAACGTTTGAAAACGGACAAAAATATAAAAAAAATGGATGAAAACAGACAAAAACGTATGAGTATCACCGAATATCACTTGTGATATTCAGAAACGTATGAAAACGTCTAAAATTGGCCAAAAAAATTGAAAAACGGATGAAAACCTATGAAAATGAATGAAAATGTAAGAAAACAGACGAATATGTAGGAAAAAGGACGAAAACGTCTAAAAACGGACGAAAACATAAAAGAATGGAGGAAAACGTATGAAATCAGACGGAAACATATGTAAACATATGAAACCGGACGAAAACGTATAAAAACGGATGAAATCGTGTAAAAACGGATGAATACATATAAAAACGGACGAAAACGTATATAAACGTATGAAAACGAACAAAAACGTATAAAAACGGACGAAAACGTCTGAAAACGGACAAAAACGTATAAAAACGGATGAAAACGTATGAAAATGGACAAAAATGTCTGCAAACATATAAAAACTGACGAAAACGGATAAAAACGTCTGAAAACGTAAAAAAATGGACGAAAACGTAAAAAAACGGACGAAAACGTATAATAACGAACAAAAACGTCTGAAACAGACGAAAACGTAAAAAAACGGACGAAAACGTATAAAAACGGTAAAAAAAGGTCTGAAAACGGACAAAAACGTCTGAAAACGTATATAATCATGTGAAAACAGACAAAAACAGACGAAAACGTAATAAAATGAGAAAAAATCATGAATTTATTTAAAAAAGAAAAGCTTGACTTATTTAAAAAAAAAAAAAAAAAAAAAAAAAAAAACGTGAATTGAAGGTGTAACGTTAATTGGAAAAAAGAGCAAAAAAAAAAAAAAAAAGAAAGAAATAAAGAAAGAAAGTAAATAATAAAAAAGACAAAAAAAAAAAAGGAAAGAAAAAGACATGGACTTAGGTTTTCATGTTTAATCTTAGGTTAATCCCCACCATTAGATCAAACTAAATGGATGGTGAGGATTTGTCCCTTGGTATGTAAAAAAAAACTAGTTTACAAAAGAACTTTTCTCCAAAAAAAATAGAAAATAAAAAAGAAACAGAGAAAAGAAAAGAAAAAAAACCCATGCAGCGTAAAAAAAACATAAAAAAGAAAGAAAGAAAAATAACGAAAGAAAGAAAGAAAGAAAAATGAATAATAAAAAAAACAAAAAGACAAAGAAAAAAGAAAAAAAAACATGGACTTAGGTTAATCTCCACCATTAGATCAATTTAGATGGATGGTGGGGATTTGTCTCTTAGTATGTAACAAAAAACTAGTTCACAAATGAACTTTTCTCCTATATGGTAATACTTTTGTTCATTTTTCTTTTCTACATTTCTAGTTGTGTCTTTAGTTTATATCTATATATTTTTTTTCTTAGTGATAATATTATATGTGATCGATGACTCCGTACCTAAAGTACCGTTGGTATTATGATGGAGAAATAAACACACGAAATTTGTGTCTAGATTAATGGATATTTAAAAAACCGGACTATCATGACAACATTATATTATTACCGTCACATGAACTATGAAATTTAAATTATAATATTAAAAAATGAATAACCTTTTTTTTCTTGAATGTTGAAGTTATTAATGATCTTTTAACAAGATTGTTCAATCTGTATTTTTTTTATCCATACATTCTGTCATTTTATAGCATGTGTCAAACAACGCATTTTATTTTGTTTATAATACTCATCAAACATCATATTATTATTAGCAGGGTACTCGCGCGATGGGGCTGCGGGTACCATGTGATTATATTTTCTAGTAATGTTATGTTATGTCGTCATATTTTTTTAACCGATTAATTTACAAATAACAATAATTAATTTTAGAGTTGGATCAGTTGGAAAACCCCTTGCATCTTAACCTAGAGGTCAATAGTTCGATCCTCACTCTTTACAAAATGCTGGAGGTCCTTTCCTATCTTAGATAAGACGACCGACATTTATATTTATATTTTTATTTCAAAAAAATTCATCTTTTTTACGCTATATATATCCCATACTTTTTTCATTTTTAATATAACTATTCACATGAACCAAATATCAAAATTAGCCCAAAATCAACTATACCATACAAATAATATACGGCTCAATTAGTAATCAGTCTAAAACCATTTTCAGCCTAAACAAACTTTAATCATCAATATCTATTAAGGCACATGATAAAACTACCAAACAATTTTTGATATCATTTGGCCAACCCAATTAACAACCAAACCGTTATATAACCCAAATGTTAGGACTTATAAATACGTTTACAAAACCTAAATTACCTCATTTCTGTTCTAATTTCCCTCACAAAAATACGCAGCCATGATTTTCAACTACACAAACATCACGTACTCTTCCTTTCTTTCTTATCTTGATAACCGAACATAACCAACAATCTATATTTGCAAGAAAATCAGACCCTTTTCTTGAATATCAAACGAAAACTCTCTAAGGTTATATGTTGTGTTGACTGTGATGGTGGTTTTGGGATGTGGTTAGAACTGAGGTAGATGTAGATGTTGGGTTTTATTGTTGTTGTATACTTTCTGTTCGTGGACCATAGATGGAATAAGTTTGATGTTTGTTTTAGCTTGATTGATGATTGTTCTTTTCTTCTTTCGTTTCATATTTGTTTTTGTTTTGATATGTAACGGTACAATTTTTTCCTTCTTTTGTGAATGCATTAATTGGTCGAGGGGTGACTGGTCTGTAAATTTTGGAGCCGTCCAACATTCATCGATCTTGTGGTTGCAGTGGCGGTGACTCGGTCAGCGCAGGGGCGACCGGTCCGGTCAATCGGCCACTGTGCCCAGCCTAATGGCTTTATTTTTAAGTACTTGGCTTAGTAGCTTGATTACCTTGTAAATTAGGCTTAAATGATTGTATATTTTGGTGAAGGGGTGAATTAATTATTGTATTAATTATATGTGTTAAATAGATTGTTGACCTTAAAATTATTGTGATTTACATATTTGTGCTTTATGTTTTATGACTTGTATTTACTTAAAAGCTATTATATATTGTGCTTAAATGGTTGTAACTTTTGGTGAAGCGGTATTTTTTATAGCATTAATATTGTTTAGTAGAATTTTGGTCTTAAACTGACACCACGCTGTTTTATGTTGTACAATATACTTACTTTGTTGTAATTATGAAAATTGAGTGTATTAAAGTGTTGTAAATCATGCATTATTTTTTGTAAATCTAAAAGTTTTGGGGAGAGAGAATGCTTCATGTATTATATGTAGTATAGATTTAGCATTAAATGAGACACAAGGTTAAATTGGTAAATTTAAGTTATTTTATCGCTCATTCGGAACTACAATCAAACAATCATTTTCACTCTTAATCATTATCGCTCAACATCCCACAATCACTCAGCGTCTTTGATTCATTCAGTATTAAATATATTTTTTTTATCAAATAACTAAGTTAAACATATTGTAATTCTTAACTGATTAAAGTAAGCGAGATTTTATAACATTTGTAGGTAGGTTTTAATCCAAGTTACAAAAACACTCAAAAAAAAAATCATTACCCAAATGAATATAAGGTTTCGTAAATCATGATTATCAAAGTACGAACATTATTTGTAGAATTAAAAGACCTGTGACTTTTGACTTTAGAGGTTAATTCGATTAAAAAAAAAATCCCTTTAATACCAGTACAAAACTATGATAATATTCAAATATATTTTCAGTGTAACCCGTCGACAATATGAGTCTTGTATAAAGTCAATTTCAAAATCTTTTTTTTTTTTTTGTAAATGCATATTTATAAAATCACATGTAAAAATATAGGTGTTTAAGTTTTAAGTAGATTTATTAAAATAACTTCTTAGTTTTAAGATTTTATTCACTTAGTATGTGTGATTAGTAATAAATAACAGAATTTTAGAGGGCAAGCCAAAAATACGCACAATCTAGTTCTTTATTCAAAAGCTTTGAGCACTATGTAGATCAAAATTCTTTTAGTTTCACTAACGGTGCGTTTGTTATCCCACTATGGGAATCAAACTATAGCTATGAAAGTGATACATGATGTTTGTTTAAGATGATGGCCCCACTATTACGGGAATGAATGATAGATTTATTCTATACTTCATATACCACAAATGAGTAAGGAATGGATCTATCATAGGTGAGGGGTCCACCACTACTATCAAACTCATACCCATTGTGATTCATGACAAAATAACAAACGCACCCTAATTTTTTGAAGATCAAGATATCAACCGACAACCATGGAGTCCATTTTACGCAATAGTGTAGATTAAGACTAGTTTTAAATTAAGGGTGCGTTTGGTACCCATTCCTGAGAATCAACTATCACTTTGAAAGTGATAGTTGGTGTTTGTTTAGGGTGCCTGGGCCCACAACTATCACTATGAAAGTCTATTATTTTTCATACTCCATATATGGCTAGAGAGTGAGGAATGAAACTTTCAAAGTTGAGTACAATCAAACTCATACCCATTGTTATTCCTCTCGGCATACCAAACGCACCCTAAAATCTAATTGTATTACGATATCATTGAATGGAGCAATATTGTCTTTTCACATGACCCCATAACACCTCATTAGACTGGACACAGTAAGGCGACCCAATCCTCCTATTTTTCCTTGTCACGTCAGCTTTCTCTCTCCAGCGACCTGCAGACGATTGGGTGCCCCGGTAAAGGCGACCTTAATAATATTAATTGAAAAGTGGGCCCTTTGTTTTTATGTGTGTATGTTAACCGGTCGAGATCACGACCCTTTTCGTTTTTTTTCCTACCTCAACTGAATAGCCACACAAAGGGGACCGAATGTGATTGGGTCATGGAAGTCGGTCGAGTGCTATTATTGTGTCTAGCCTTATACATTCAAGTAATCTGCAATACTTTTGGTTACAATTACAAGTGATTTTTAATATAAACACATGCCATTTTTAATTCGGGGCCTTTTTTAATTTAATCACATGCGATTTTACCATTCAAGCATACTCACATGTGATTTTACCTGTAATAGTAGCAACATTTCTTCAAAATCCAAAATTGCATCTGTTTTTTCAATAACCTAATTTTCTTTATCAATAACCTAATTCGTTAGCAATAATATGATTCTCGTCATCAATAACCTGATTTTCGTCGTTCAAAATCGTCCTTATCAAACTAATATTTTGTTAATTGATAATTCTGAATCAATATCCTAGCTAGAAAATCAAAATTGGTCCCTAATTTTGAAAATTTATACCTAAGAACGAAAATTTATGATAACATTAACAATGTTAGAATGTTTTCTATGTTTGTTTGAAGATTAGTTTTGATTGTGTATTTGTGAAAATCAAAACACTAATTTTTTGCTGGAGAATGAAATAGGTTTCTGGAATTTTTAGCTTTATGACAAAATTTACTCCCGAGTGTACAAACCAAATGTAATTTGAGCCATTGGATGAAAGTTAAATGAAATGTGAGGAATCAATCTTTAGAAATTGTTTTATCAATATGGATCTCATCTCTTACACATAATGTTTATATATTATAAGGAACTAGTTTTAGACAACCGTGCCCGCACGATGTATTGACATAAGTAGTATTAACATAAATGTAATGTTTAATGACTTTAATCAAATGGTGAAAACTTTATACCGCTTCATTTCAACTTACATAAAGTTCGCTAAAGACAATGATCCATAACTAAACTTTAACGAGTAATCACATGAATCATTTATGTATGTACAATCTCGTGTATTACAGTAACCCATGTTGTCATTTTGATATTTATAATCTCGTTCACATATATTGATTTAGTCTAATAATGACAATAATATTTATAAATAAGGATAACAAGTTTATAAATCATCATACTTGTCCAAAAATACTCTTCTCGGTATCGAGCAAAATTTTTTGCTTATACGAGTACTGAATTTTCAATTTTGAACTTTTTGAGGTACTAAACTTTCAATTTCAGACTTTTTGAGGTTGCAACATTTTTTCCCTTTGAGTTTTAGGTGGTGTTTGTTTGTTAAGAAGGTCTGAATCTGAATCTGAACCGCACATCTGAATCTGAATCTGATGCGTAAATGTCTGAATCTGACCGCATCTGAACGGGAAAAAAACTCATGTTTGAACTGCACATTTGCTTGCTCGTACTATTTTTTTTTGGTTTTTATTTGTGTCAGCAAGAGGCAACAAGACGCATTCAGACACCCCTCTCAAATCTAAACCATTAAGATCTTACTGCATCTGAACGCGTCTGAACGGAAAAAAAAACAAACGGTCTGAACGACCAAACGTCTGACCGATTCAGACATTTAGCCTATTAAGAGGCTGTTAAAATGTTTTTCAAAAAAAACAAACACAGCCTTAATAATTTGAGGGCCAAAAACGTCACAAAGTATCTCAAAAATTCCAAAATTGAAAGTTCAGTACCCATATAAGTAAAATAAATAAACAAATAAATAAAATATTCAATACCCAGAAGAGTATTTTTAAACAAGTATTATACTTTTTAAAGGTATTATCCCTTATAAATAACAACAATAATAATAAATGTTGTTTTTCTTTAAAACAAATATAATGTTTATGGGGTACTTGTTATATTAGTAAAGTTATTAGAAATCACATAAACTTATAATTTTATACTTATGTCCATAAAAGTAAACTTAACATTAGGAAGTTTTGGCTTAACTATAAATCAGTTAGTATCAAAATATAACGTTATTTAAAATTCAACAATTTAAGTTTATTTGTTACATTTTTTTAAAAGATTTTTTAGTTAATTTACACCCAAGTAGTAGTTATAGTTTCTTTTTTACATCGAAATAGATTTTGTTAAATAGATTTTATTAAGAGTTTGATCATACCAATTTAATTTTGATTTTCAAATATTGAATATGAAGACTCAATTTTGAAATATCTTCTATCGGTTTAATCTGATTGTGTCACTCTCTTCGCTTGCTCCTTTTCGTAGCGTAGATATTTCTTCTCTTAAGAGATTTTGAGAAGAGTGAGTGCGCTTTCGAAAGTTTTGACTTTTCGATTTAATGTAGGTCGATTATGTGTCTCTTTTAACATATTAATCTTACTTTTGATTTGTTTTTCGGTATTCGATCAATTGTAAAGTGTGACTAATTTAAAAAGTGTAGAAAATCACTAATCATCTGACATGTGCCCCCCACCTATTTTATTTATAAAATCCGCCCAGGGGCAAAATCGTAAAATACACATTTTTTTATTTTTCACCTCAAATTTCAAACGCGCATATCTCCTAAATGACAAAATTTTATAAAAAACCGATTTCACCATAATTTTTAAAATTTGATTCCCTTTAATTTGGTATAAATCTTTTTAATTATTTCAAAACTTTCTCTTTTACATATTTATTGGTTCATGAATTTCTTGATATTTTTGCTATTTTTGACCATATTTTTTACTTTTAAAATTGTCGAATCATAAAATACTTAAAACACGAAAGTTTTAGATTTTGATTCACTCTTTATCCAGAAATTTGAATCACTCAAATCCGATATGATATGAGTGGGATATCGCTCGTTAAAGATTACGTTTTAGTCATATTTGTTGCACAAAAGGTGTTTGATGAAATGTCTAGCTTAGATTTTTAGTATTAAAATTGCGTTAAATGCTCTAATTTTTGTACCACAACACATTATTATTCATTTTATTAATGTAACATTCAAAAACTGATGTTTTTTAATCATTATTATTTTAAATATACATTTAGTTCATCAATTAGTCTTTGTTCATCAATTAATTATGTTCATCAGTTAGGTTATAGGTTCATCAGTTATATTATGTTTTGTTCATCAGTTAAATTATGTATTGTTCATCAGTTAGGTTATAGGTTCATTAGTTATATTATATATTGTTCATCAGTTAGGTTATAGGATCATCAGTTAGATTATATGTTCATCAGTTAGATTATGTATTGTTCATCAGGTAAATTACGTATTATTCATCAGTTAGGTTATAGGTTCATCAGTTAGATTATGTTTTGTTCATCAGTTAAATTATGTATTGTTTATTAGTTAGGTTATAGGTTCATCAGTTAGTGCATTTAGCTCAATTTTAACACTAAAAATTTAAGCTAGACATTTCATCAAACACCTTGTGTGCAATAAGTATGAGTAAAATATCATATTTAACGTGTGATATCTTGCCCATATGATATCGGATTTGAGTGATTAAAAAACATGTGTAAAGATTGAACAAAAATATATAACTTTCATGTTTTAAGTTTTTCACGATTCGACACTTATGAGGGTAAAAAATAGGGCCGAAAATGCCAAAGAAATAAAAAAAAAATTAAGAACCATTTGATATGTTAAAAAAAAAGTTCGAAATAATTAACAAGATTTATACCAAATTAAAGAGCATTAAATTTTAAAAATTATGGTGAAATTGGTTTTTTGTAAAAGTTTGTCGTTTGAAAGTTATTTGCATTTGAAATTTAAGGTGAAATTAAAAAAACGGATCAAATAACCAAAATGCCCTTTAACCGAAAATATTAAAGAAAAAAGAAAAGGAGTGAGTGGCGGGCTTAGTGGCTTTCTAGACTTTTTAAAGTTTTTTTCTTTTCAACTTATCGCAACTCTTTGTTTTTCTACAGTCTTACATTGTCTCTTTTTAACATTTCACTTGTTTGGTTAAAATATAACATATTCACACAAGTAATTAACTTTGCAATTCGAGCAGGGAAATTATTTGGTTGGGCGTGTATGAGTTTGGGTAAACTAGCTTCAATTATCCTACAGGACTATGCTCGACAAAACAACTTCAATTCGACTATTCGAGAGGTCGATAATACCAAGTACATAAATGTCAAAACTCAAAATTGCATGTATAATCATGGACGATATATGTAGGAAATATGAGAAACAGAGGTCTTTTTGACTAGCAAACACTTATATAGGTTCACATTTATATAAGGCCTTTTATTACATACACACTGGAAATCCATTAACATTAAAAGGAGGCCTATGAAAAAGCTTCATGAGACATTTGCTATCAAGTAGCAGATGCAAAATCAAGGGACTTCTTTCCATCATGAGTTTTTGCAAAGAAATTGTTCATGTACTCTTCAAATAATAATTCTCTAGATCGAGCTACCCCGTCTCGAGCCACCAGCTCAGCCAACGGTCCAATTTTTGTCTTAGGCAAGGGTGCAGTAAATATTGGGATCGACACTCTTGACTCAACACTTGTTGTTCGCACTCGGTGTTCTGCACTTTTGTACCTCCCATTGCTTACAATCTAACATAAGCACCAAAACCCAAAGTTTAGTACATTTGTCGTTGCAAGTGCATATTTAAGTTAGTTATAGCATGAAATTTTACTAACCTGTAGAGTATCACCAACGTTGATGACCAAAGCACCATGGACGGGTGGAATCTCAATCCATTCTTCTTTTTCTGGTGACGAATCATCACCTTTTTTAACGTATAATCCACCAATGCCATCTTGTAGAAGCACGGTTAGCGTGCCCATATCTGAGTGCTTCCCGACACCAACGGTTACATCAGGGTTAGGACAGGTTGGATAGTAGTTCATGTTGACCATCCTGAAACCTATAAGTGCGTCGAGTCTTGACTCATCTAGTTTTACTCCAAGGCTCGTGATGAGTGCCTGTAGTAGCTTTTTCACCATCTGATTTGTTGTCTTTATGAACTCGAGTGCCACTTCCCTACAAAAATACAAACACGTACACTGAGAAAGTATAACTACATAATTACAATTAGAACATGATCGACAACTTAATTGAAGATAACTAGCAGCCATATGATTGTTATCAGACTCCAATAACTAATATGCCCAACTGCTGGAAACTATTATACATTTACAAAAAAAAGATGCTTGATTTGTGATGTCTCAACAATACTACAACCGTCACCACCGAAACAGAAAAAAGCAAACAAAACTAATACACGAAATCGCCAATATAGTTGTTTTTTTACTTTGTATCATCAAAATAGCACGGTGTAGGCCGTGTGGATGACCCCACGAAACTTTCAATAAAAACTTAACTAAACTAACAAACAAATTTAGTAGGAGCAAACTTTTGAGATGGTGAATGCTGTTAAGAATATAAATAGATAACTTAGGCTCTATATCTGAAAAGTTAAGTATCCTTACTTGCATTCATTAGGCCAAAACCTATGAGCATCATCATCGTTTGTGTATATCATGCTAACATAGTCTTTCCACTCCAAAGCCTTTTCTTTATCAGGATTGAAGCTTGTCGAATACTTGACCATGGGACTAGGACTCACCCCCTTGAGATACACCGCCTTTTTCTCGACTGTCTGGTTGAAAAACTGGTGGGCTGCAACTTTGAGCGACTCCAAGAGTTCCAATGGCACACCATGATTCACCACCTGGAAGAAGCCTAGAGTTTCAGCAGCATGAGAAATGGACTTGACCACTTGGTCATGGTTAGGACCGTCAAGTTCTGATAGATCAATGGTCATGCTTTGATCAATTGACGCGGTTGCGGGTTGTTTGCTGATTCGGTTGTGTGGTGGTTGGATGTACCGACTTGGTACCTCCGTAAGGCCTGAGTCTACCAGGCCTTTGACACCATTGCCTTCATTCACGACGAAGTTGAAAAGTGAATTCTCATCATTGAAGCTTGGAGCCATCTTAAAACTGCAAATTTGCTTTTGATATTTTGTGTTTTAATTGATTCTCTATGCATGAAAAGAGTGTCATATATAAATAGCATTTTACGCTATTTATCTTTGTGCCTGAGGGTGCGATTGGTATGTAAGTAAGACTTTAACAGGTAATATTAGTTTTAAAATTAAGTAGGAGAGATTAAAGAAAAACTGATTATGTAATAAAATATTATTGTATGTGTTTTCAGGCGAAAGAGATACACACAAAAAATTGATGAATGGTGTGTGAGAAATGTTATACCGGTCAACTACGGGTTCGCAATAGGAGAGAGGTACTGTTTGACAGTACACCAATAAAACGTTGACACATTAGCTTATAGATGTTTTTGTGAGAGTTTCTTTGTAGGTCTAGCATACCTCTACTTATAATTGCATTAGCTAACATTTTGTATAGCATACTCCTTCCGTCCCAATTTAATTGTCAACTATTGACTTTCGAATTCAATTTCATTTAACTTTGACCTTAAATTATTCGTTTTGTGTTATACAATAGTTTATGCTAAGTATTTGAATAGATTGAGTTTTAAATGTATTCTTATTGTTATAATTTTTATCAAGTATTATATAACATAAAAATAATAATTTATTGTCAAAGTTGTATAAAAAAAACTATAAAAGTCAATAGTGGACAAATAAATTGAGACGGAATGAGTAATATTCTTTGCATCATACTAATTAGAAGTACCAAATAACCACAAAAGAAAAACATAAAAATCCAACAGTTTAACTGTTAAACTTTAACATAGTGTTCTTTCACAATAAACATGTCTTGAATTGCATCCATGCTATAGTGTTTTTTCACAATAAACATGTCTCGAATTGCATCCATGCTATAGTGTTTTTTCACAATAAACATGTCTGGAATTGCTATAGTGTTTTTTCATAATAAACATGTCTCGAATTGCATCCATGCACCCTCAATGAAGATCACTGTAAAACAAACAAGAAATACCATGATTATTCCAAACATTTTTACTATGTTAAAGCATAGTCAGGGGCGGATCTACAGCTAGATCAGGGTATGCACTTGCATACCCTGTGAATCCTGCTTGTAGTGTAAAAAGTATTGATTTTATGGCTTTTATGCACGAATTTATGAAGAGTGCATACCCACTGAAAATGGGGTGCATACCATGAGCAAACCAAATTCTCAATATGATGGAAAACGTAAATCCAAAATGAAGGAAAAAGGTAAAGAAACCATCACCTGTAATATAGGGTTTTTTTTTCTCTGTAAATGATACTTGGTAGAAAAGAAGAAGGAGGCGCTCCTATATTTTGGAAGGGTTTTTATATTTTTTTAACTTGTTGCTGTAATTGTTTCTTTTAGGAATAGGCCCATAGGAGCCCATTTAAACTTGCAATCTTACTCTCTACATAGTAAGTCGATTTTTGAGATAGCAATCGACACAAACATTTGACTTGGACCACTTTGACTACTCTCACTCTTCCCCTAAAGCTTTTGATTTGTTCTGCTCATATATTCTCCATATATAGACAGAATCCATACCTGGACAAAATAACAATTTATTAGTGAAAACGTACAACCGGGTTTTTTAATTGACCCAGCCGAGTCACCGGGTCACAGTTCAACTGGTTCAACCGAGTTTTTTGCTCAAAACCGCCTTTCGGTCACCCGACCGGGGCAACCCAGATTTTAAAACACTGCGTATAAGCATAAAAATCAACTATTAAGCTACCCTAAAAAGCTCACTTTATGCATATATGCATTCTATTTCCAAAAGAACTTAAAAGCTTCGACTCAAACTGTATAATTTTGTATATAGCAATAGAAATTTGTGTCATAACAGATCACTTTGCATCTGAAGCAGTAGTCAATATTCGACACGTGGTTATTGAACAATCAAAATGGTGCAGAATGGCTATGACGCTGAGATCAATCATAGTCAATAACCAATGAAATCTCAAATATTCACTAGAGTTGATCAAGACAACTAGACAAGCATTAACCTTTAATTTTGTATTTCTTTTTATTTTAAATAATAAGAAAAATAAGACTACTTTTTTTTCTCACTCTACCAACCGAAATTCCCGCCAATTTTGACCATGAAAAAACTCCAAAAAGCTCATTTCTATCTCATTTTTCACCATTTTTTCAATTCTGATCCAAGCAAATGCATCAGTAGGATAGATTACACGTTTCTAACTGTTCAAATTTTGGCTTTTTGGTGATTTTGAAACCTTAGTTTTTGAATTTAACTGTTTTTGTCGGTTTATAATATCGAATAAGACAATAAGATTCGTGAATTGAAGGTTCCCTTGTCAGGCGGGCGTTGTCTTGATGTTGCGAGGAAGTATTTCCTAGGCCTTTTGTTAGGCTTTGGCCTTGTTGGGCTCATGTTTGTATCGATTCTGGAGTGTATAGGTCTTAGCCAAATGTACTCAAGGTCCTATACGCTATCAGAAATAATTGCGCTAAGATAGGCCATCATTACATTAGTGCAACTTCCAGCTTTTCATTGACGTCATGGGTTCATCATTTTGAGATTTTGATCAATCTTTGCTAAAATTTATTACATCGCATACATTTGAATTAAAGCCAAAAGTTCTTTATACATCCAATTTTTACCATAAAACTTATCAAACAATTTTAGTCACTCATTTTTTTATCAAAATAAAAAAAAATAAATTTTCACACCCTTTTTTTAAAACTTAAATAACTCGCAAACCGTAAATCGTCAAACTACAAAAAAAAAAATATCATCGCGACGAGAATTAAATTATCTTTCTATAGACATGCATTGTTATATACTTTCGATTTTTTTTTTCAAAATTTCTGCCCAGAAAAATCATATATGATTTGATTTTAACGAATATGATCATATATGATTTTTACAAATCATATATGATTTTTCTGGGCAGAAATTTTCAAAAAAAAAAGTTCGCCGAAAGTATATAACAATGCATATATATAGAAAAAATGATTTAATTCTCATCGCGATGGTATTTTTTTTTTTAGCTTGAAGATTTACCGTTTGCAAGATATTTTGTTTTAAGAAAAAAAGTAAAAAACAAAAATGGGTGGATATGATTGGTTCATTGATTATATGACAAATATGGGATTTATATTGATCTCATCTCTTGAATTAAAAGCCCTTTTTTAACGGAATTAAAAAAGCCACGTATATTTAATCAATTTAAAGTTAAACAACAATATAAAGCTGAACTAAACACGACATTTTATCAGTGTGACTCTATAGTCAAAAATGTTTGGTGATCGATCACTTTCACCGTCTTCTGGGATCTCATCTTTACTGCATATTAAAAAAATAGTCAAACTTTTGTGTTATTTAAAAACTTAAAAACTCAAAAATAGTGGGCTAAATAATTTTGTTTAGAAAGAAAAAAAATACAACCCATTAATTATTTAAATATTTAACGACAATTTATCTACAAACTTTCATCATAATACACACAATTTTTTAGCGTGATTGAGTTAATCCAATATTTTAAAACCCAGTTTTTTAATTTATTCGGTCAAGTCGTAAGTTCACCTGGGTCAAACGGGTTCTATACATATGTATACTTTTCATAAAATCAAGTGAATATGATACTAAGTTACTAACATTAGCAAATAAAAAATTGTTTTTTTTTTTTTTTTTTTTTTTTTTTTTAATGCCCAGTCTCATATTTGATCAATTGCATACACTTTGTTGCCATCTCTCCTTTTCTGTCTCATATAGAAACCATAAATTATAGTAACTTAGTTAAGATATACACGGATGAAGAAATGAAAAATAAAAGTTTTAAGAGCCTACTCATCTTATCAACAATTCTTGCAACTGATTTCGTGAAGGTGTTAGAAAAGCGAGTTAAACTTTAAGGGGCGCTTGGTAAATTTGGTATTTAGCTTTTTGGTATGTTTCATAATTTTAGTCGGTTTAGAATTTGGTAATTATGTCATTGGTTTCTTATAAATAGGGATCAATGGCATTAATTTTCTTTGTACTTTTGAATTAGAGTTTTGTGTTTGGTACATTTGAATTTGGATTAGTGTTCCGCTTAGTTTGTCGTTTTGTTATTTGTTTCGTCTTTTAATTATCCGAGCTAGGTTTTGAGTCATGGAGAAGACAAAGAAAAAATGGTTAGTATGTTTGCTTGGAATAGACAGTTTATTTTGATTTGTTTGTTGATATCATAAATAAAGTTTTCAAACCGTCTGGTTGGTTTGTTGGTCGATATGAGATTTGTTTATCCTCAGGTTTTTTGTTTCAGCCTTTTGGGATAATGTTTTTGCGCTTTGGTTTGATACAAGTGGACTTGATATATGTTTTGTAGGCTTGCTATTTGAAATTTGAGCTTGACATTCAAAATTTTAGAATGCAAAAATACGACCACTATTTAGTTTCTTTTGAATCTTTTGAAAATTCTGGGGTGGTATTTTGTTTGTTTTGAATTTGAACAATAATTCTCATTATATAAGTGAGTCATTAAAATTATTATCCGTATTCTATTTGCAGCATTTGAATTATAAGAATCCGTTCGTCAAGTTATTTATAAACTTGAATTTGTTTGATGCTTGAATAATAAGTTTGAAGTTGGACTGTAATACTTATCAAATAAGTGAGTTATTAGAATTTGATTTGTAATTTGTTGATCGGTTTGGTGTTTGAACACTTAGTTATAAGTCGTTCGAATTTTGTTCGATCTTCGGGAATTTGTTAGTTTGAAAAACATGGATCTTTGTTTGTCGGGCTTTTGAAGTTGATCGCCTGAATTTGATTGTCTTTGTTGAAAATCGTTAGAGCAGATTTGTTTGTTTGGTTGACCGTTTTGAATTTGTCAGTTAACGTTTGATTGTTCGTTTTTGAAGTAAACGACGTTCGTTTCGGATCGTTTTTGGGAATCAATGAACTAGGCTAGTATCTCTAGTGTTTGGAATTTTGAGTTTGATTTGGAACATGTGGAGGAGTTCAAGTCACAGTGGAGATTGTTAGAAAAGTAATTTAAACTCTGAGGGGCGTTCCGTAAATTTGATATTTAGTTTTGGTATATTTCTTAGTTTGAGTCGGTTTAAAATTTGGTAATTAAGCCATTAGTTTCATAGAAATGGGGATCAGTGACATTAGTTTCTTGTACTTTTGAATTAGAATTTCGTGTTTGATGTCTTTAAATTTGGTTTATATAGTTTGGTAATTTGAATAAAACTTTTGCTTAGTTCTTCGTTTTATTACTTGAACTTCATTAAAACAATGAATTAACTTCATGGTCATCCTCTGAATAATCTTCACGATCCTCGAACTCAATTGTCTCAACTTCGACTAGTTTTAATAAGGAACTCAATCGACCTACATCTTTAGTGCTACATCAGTTTTTTAATCTTTTAAACTAGTTCACCGACCTACTTGGTATAAGAAAGTTACTTACATCTCCATTTTTTTTTTTTTTTTTCATTTTTTCATTTTTTTAAGAAAACTAAAACTCCATTAATAATAAAAAATATTACACTAATAACTAATTATTTTAAAAATAAAAAATGTAATTTAAAATGTTAGTGTAACATATTACAGTAGTTATTTACTACAGTAGTGACAAACTTCTTGTTCAACCTTCCTTCGTATAATGTAATTTATTATTTTTTTTAGAAAAGAAAGAAAAAAAATTATAGAGAGAGAGAGAGAGAGAGAGAGAGAGAGAGAGAGAATAGGTCAGCCGACCGACCCTTTCATCCCAAATTCACTCAGTCGACCGATCACCTCCGATAGTTGACCGACACCAACCGACAAGGACCTCTTCGTGACCGACTGACAAAAATGCCTTATTGGAACTGGTCTTATGAATGTTACTTAATGTGGCCATCACCTTTCGGTATCTAAATGCACAAGTTCGCAATACTGACAATCAAATTATGGTCTTTAAGTCAAAAACTCGACGCCCACTATTTTTGATCATTAAACTTTGTTAACTTTCCACTAAAATGTAGTCAAGGACATTTTTAAAATTGGTGACCCCTGATTCTTGGTCTGTAACCTTTGAACATATTGACAAGTGACAACCATTTTTTTTGGTCAATAATTGAGTATTTATTATTAGTGACCATCATTTTTTTTTTGAACGGCGGGTTAGTTGTTAGTTGTTAGTTGTTAGATATTAGTCGTTGGCTCCAGTTAGTGTCGCATTCTCGGATAGAGATACCAACCGCGAGCCTCTCCTTAGGGGATAACCCCACTCCTATTCCCGATTCGCCTGATATCATTAGAGCTTGGGATTCCCAAGTGAGGACTTCCCGGTCGGTCACCCAAACCGGTACTACTCTCACTTGGGCTCGCTTAACTACTTAAACCTCTACCACTAGACCACAAGCCCTATGATATTAGTGACCATCATTTGTTGACTGTCACTATATTTTTGGTATAAATGATTAAAATGTAGTAACGACATATTTAACGGTGACTAAATCACGAGAATAGAGACTGAATTAAGATTTGTCACAAAAATTTTGATCACAATAGGTACCTTTTCTTGTAGTATCTCAATAACCACCATGAAACCGAATGAACAAAGATAAAGAGGACATCTTAATTAAGCGTTGTTAGGATCTAAAAATATCAGACTAATCATCAGGTCCTCATCTAAATATTTAAGGTCGTCTAACCAACTGGTTTAGCTCAGTTGGCCACTTGAGCTCCTTCTAGAGCTTGGGGAGGTTTTACCCAGGGTTCAAGTCTTACACGAGACAAAAAATCCAGGTTTTACTCCTAGTGCGAATCCGTGAGTTTTAGGGGTTTCCCTATGTGATCTCTCCTAATGGTTCGGGTCCCGAGGCCTGCCCATTTAGATGGTTTAACCAGAGAGTCGGATTTTAAGTGTAGTGCCGTTTTAAAAATAAAAAATAATATATATATATATATATATATATATATAAGAATTAAGGTCGTCCTAATTTGTTTATCAAGAGCATGATTGCAAACTGACAACACCACTTTAGACGTATTGTGACAATATATGTTTTACTTGGGTCTGGTTTCGGATTTAATTGTATAGCACACTAGTTATAATGCCCTGCACGTGTGGGTTTTTTTAAAAAAAATTTAATCATATATTTTTATTTGTTAAAAATAAATAATTTGATCTTTGTTTTGTTTGATTTATAATGTTTAATTATAGTTTATACTAGTTATAATACCCGCGCACGCGCGAGTTTTTTTTAATTTTTTGAATAATATATTTTTTTTTATTAAAAAACAAATAATTTAATTTTTGTTTTGTTTGATTGATGATATTTAGTTTTTTATTATTAAAGATAATTATTTAAAAATTTTAATTCTATTATTAATTGCATCTTATCTATATTTTTTGTATTTATCTTCTACTTGTATTATAGATAAATATAAAATGTTACTTAATAAGAAAATAATCTTTTTTTTAAATAAAATTATTACTAAATAAGACATAAATGCATTTTTTTGAAATGAAAAATTTTTAATAAGGGTTTTGTTTTATTAAATAAAAGATTATTAAAGATAATTATTTAAAAATTTTAATCCTATTATTAATTGCTTCTTATCTATATTTTTTGTATTTATCTTCTACTTTTGTTATGGATAAATATAAAATGTTAACTAATAAGAAAATATTTTTTTTAATAAAATTATTACTAAATAAGGTATGAATCCAATTTTTTGAAATGAAAAATTTCCAATAGGTGTTTTGTTTTATTATATAAAAGATTAAAAAATATAGTTTTGAACACTAAGTTTTACAAAATATTTCTGCTAAACATTGCTAACCCATAATTATGTAGCATGCGCCGCAATTAATCTTTGTTTGACAGACATAGCTTATAAGAGATTATAAAAAAATAATATTTCATAATCTTTTAAAACCAAATGTTACTTCATGTAGCTTGTAAAAATAATCTCTTTTTATAATCTCAAACATCAGCACCATCTCTAGCACCATTTCCAGTTTTAGCAACAGTTACTTTCGCCAAACATACCCTTAAACTAATAGTCCGCCCCTATCATCACGTGTTTGAACAATGAAAATGATTTGTAGGCCAAGCCAAATCGCAACAACCAAAATGTATTCAATAAATATGATTTGATTGACTAATATATTGGAAAATCACAATAGTCCAAGCCAAATCGCATTATTTATGATGTGTTAATTATTTTTTTAATAGTGACTATACGAGTACCCGTGCATAATAACGAGATTTTATAGTGATAGATCGTTTAGTGATAAAAAAAAGTTTATGAGTTATAAACGAAAAATAATAAAAGTCTGAAGATTTAGAGATTAAACATAATGTTTTGAAACCCGATTCGACCCATTCTGGACGAAAAATGGGTCGATTTAAATCGAGTGAACCCGACGGGTTGGGTCGAAAACGGGTCAAATTAAACCGGGTCAACCCGCCGGGTTTGAAGCGTTCCAGGCCAACCCGGTTTTCGATGTGTATTAATAGTTTCATTTTGAAATATATGTTTTCGTATGACTTTTATTAGTTAGATGAACCGGTGACGACACCGGTTCCCGGTTGAACCCATTGGTCCTATCCAGTTTTCAAAACTATATGTACTATCAACTTGTTAGCTTGTATGAAGCTTTGTGTGTTTTATTAATTTGTATAATGTGTAAAATAACATTAGTTAGTGTGCTAATTATTTTATATTTAGATTATGTTGTAGCTTGTTTAAATTGTACATTGTGAAAATTTTATTGTACTTTTTAGTAAGGGTTGTTTTAATTGGTTGTTTTTAATTTGATATATATACTTGTAATTGGTTGTACAATGTGAATACATTATTATACTTTAAAGTTATAGGGGTGTTTTAATAAGAGTATTAATTATACTATGCATTTCTCTCACCTTTAACTTTCAAGATTTGACCATACATTTTTTATAGCGATAAATAGTTTATTCATTAAAAAAGTTTATATGTTATAAATGAAAAATAATAAAAGTTTGAATATTTAGGAATTAAACATAATGTCTTGAAACCCGGTTCGACCCGGGTGGTTCAACCGGGTATCGTTCCGGTCGAAAAATTGGTCGATTTAAACCGGGTCAATTTGCTAGGTTGGGTCAAATTAAACCGGTTCAACCCGTCAGGTTTGAAGCGTCCCGGGTCAACTCGGTTTGTGATTTGTATTAATTGGTTGTATTTAATTTGGTAGATATGTTTTTAATTAGTTGTACAATGTGAATAAATCATTTTACTTTTAAGTGATGGGGTGTTTTAATAAGATTATTAATTATATTTCATAATTTCCTTAATAAGATTTTTTAAGATTTCCACTTTTCAAGATTGACTATTTTTTCAAGATCGATCATTTTTCCTTTATAAGTTTTCAATTGTTTTTTAAAGTTTTCGACCGTTTTTTTTACGATTTCAACCCTTTTTTTACGTTTTCTTCAGTTTTTTTACGTTTTCGTCCGTTTTTTTACGTTTTCGACAGTTTTTTTACGTTTTCGACCGTTTTTTTTACGTTTTCGTCAGTTTCTTTATGTTTTCGTCAGTTTTTTTACGTTTTTGTCCAATTTTTTACGTTTTCGTCAGTTTTTTTACGTTTTTGTCCAATTTTTTATGTTTTTGTCCAATTTTTTACGTTTTCGTCAGTTTCTTTACGTTTTCGTCAGGTTTTTTTACGTTTTTGTCCAATTTTTTACGTTTTCATCAGTTTTTTTTACGTTTTTGTCCAATTTTTACGTTTTCGTCAGTTTCTTTATGTTTTCGTCAGTTTTTTTACGTTTTTGTCCAATTTTTTACGTTTTCGTCAGTTTTTTTATGTTTTCGTCAGTGTCTTTACGTTTTCGTCAGTTTTTTTACGTTTTCAATTGTTTTTTAACGTTTTTGACCGTTTTTTTTTACGATTTCAACCGTTTTTTTTACGTTTTCTTCAGTTTCTTTACGTTTTCGTCCGTTTTTTTTACGTTTTCGATAGTTTTTTTTACGTTTTCGACCATTTTTTTTTTACGTTTTCGTCAGTTTCTTTACGTTTTCGTCAGTTTTTTTTATGTTTTTGTCCAATTTTTTACGTTTTCGTCAGTTTTTTTACGTTTTTGTCCAATTTTTTACGTTTTCGTCTAATTTTTTACGTTTTCGTCCGTTTTTTTACGTGTTTGACCGTTTTTTTTACGTTTTCGTCAGTTTCTTTACGTTTTCATCAGTTTTTTTACGATTTTGTCTAATTTTTTACGTTTTCAACCGTTTTTAACGTTTTCTTCAGTTTCTTAACGTTTTCGTCATTTTTTTACGTTTTCGACAGTTTTTTTTCGTTTTCAACCATTTTTTTTACGTTTTCGTCAGTTTCTTTACGTTTTCATCAGTTTTTAATGATTTTGTCCGATTTTTTACGTTTTCAAATTTTTTTTTACGTTTTCTTCAGTTTCTTTACGTTTCCGTCATTTTTTTTACGTTTTCGACAGTTTTTTTTACGTTTTCAACCGTTTTTTTATGCTTTCGTCAGTTTTTTTTTACGTTTTCGTCAGTCTTTTTACGTTTTTGTTAGTTTTTTTTACGTTTTCTTTAGTTTCTTTACGTTTTCGTCCTTTTCTTTACGTTTTCGACAGTTTTATAACGTTTTCAACCGTTTTTTTTACGTTTTCGTCAGTTTCTTTACGTTTTCAATCGTTTTTTTTACGTTTTTGTCCCATTTTTTACGTTTTCGTCAGTTTTTTTTTACGTTTTCGTCAATTTTTTACGTTTTCAACCGTTTTATTTAAGTTTTCGTCAGTTTTTTTTTACGTTTTCGTCAATTTTTTTACGTTTTCGATACTCTTTTTTACGTTTTCAACATTTTTTTACGTTTTTAACAATTTTTTTACGTTTTCATCTGATTTTTTATGTTTTACTCCGATTTATTACTTTTTCATCAGTTTTTTACGTTTTTTGCATTTTCGTCAGGTTTTTCACCTTTTCGATTGTTTTTTTACGTTTTAAAAAACATATAAAGACTGACAAAAACGTAAAGAAACGGGCGGAAAAGTAAAAGAAAAACTAACAAAAACATAACAATTAGACGAAAACGTAAAAAATGATCGAAAATGTAAAAAACTGACGAAAATCTAAAAAATCAGACTAAAACGTAAAAAAATAGATGAAAACTTAAAAAACGATCAGCAAGTAAAAAAACTGACGAAAACATTAAAAAACAATTGAAAACGTAAAAAACTGACGAAAATGTAAAAAATCAGACGAAAACATAAAAAATGGTCGAAAACATACAGACACTGACAAAAACGTAAAGAAACTGACGAAAACGTTAAAAAAACGATGGAAAACGTAAAAAAACAGACAAAAACGTAAAAAACAAGTCAAAAACGTAAAAAATTGACAAAAACGTAAAGAAAGTGATGAAGAAGTAAAGAATCGGACGAAAATGTAAAAAAAAACGGTCAAAAATGTAAAAAAAACAAACGAAAACGTAAAGAAACCGACGAAAACATAAAAAAACAGTTGAAAACGTAAAGAAACTGACGAAAACGTAAAAAAACTGACGAAAACGTAAAAAATCAGACGAAAACGTAAAAAAGCTGACGAAAAACTAAAAAAACTAACGAAAACGTAAAAAAACAGTTGAGAACGTAAAGAAACTGACGAAAACTTAAAAAAACTGACGAAAACGTAAAAAAACTGATGAAAACGTAAAAAATCAGACGAAAAACTAAAAAAACTAACGAAACCGTAAAAAAACAGTTGAAAACGTAAAGAAACTGACGAAAACGTAAAAAACCTGATGAAAACGTTAAAAAACTGACGAAAAACTAAAAAAACTAACGAAAACGTAAAAAAACAGTTTTAAACGTAAAGAAACTGACGAAAACGTAAAAAAACTGAAGAAAACGTAAAAAACTGATGAAAACGTAAAAAATCAGACGAAAACGTAAAAAAGCTGGCGAAAAACTAAAAAAACTAACGAAAACGTAAAAAAACAGTTGAAAACGTAAAGAAACTGACGAAAACGTAAAAAAACTGACGAAAACGTAAAAAAAAACTGACGAAAAATTAAAAAAACTAACGAAAACGTAAAAAAACAGTCGAAAACGTAAAGAAACTGACAAAAACGTAATGAAACTGACAAAAACATAAAGAATCGGACGAAAACGGACAAAAACGTAAAAAACAGACCAAAACGTAAAAAAAACTGACGAAAACGTAAAAAAACTGATGAAAACATAAAAAATGATCAAAAACGTAAAAAAACTGACGAAAACTTAAAAAACGGTCGAAAACGTAAAGAAATTGACGAAAACGTAAAAAAACTGACGAAAACATAAAAAACTGATGAAAACGTAAAAAATGACGAAAACGTAAAAAATATACGAAAAGTAGGAGTGTTTTTTTAGAATTTTAGTAAATACCCAACTTATACCCATGTTGTTGTATTATTTTACCCAACTAGACCCATCAATATTTATTAATTAAAATCATCATACCCATCTTGACCCATCTAAATTATTTAACAATACCCAACTAAACCCATTGAAAATATTTACCCAACTTTACCTAACTTTTATCCATGGGTCATAATTTGCCACCTCTAAAATAATCAATGATACCAAAATACTAAAGTCGTCCTACGTGGGATTATGTTCAATTTTTTTTTGGCTGTTGGGGCCCATAACAGGTTGAACTATTAGATATTTTGTTTGGAAAAAAGTAAGAAAATGACATTAAATGGAGTAAGTTTTTGTCTTAAAAGATATTGAGTTATGGATAACCTATCAAATAATCATAGTCAACTATTTATATTTTTTATATTTATTTATTAAAATAATATATTTTGTAAACGGTAAATCTTCAAGCTATAAAAAAATACTATCGCGACGAGAATTAAATCATCTTTCTATAGATATGCATTGTTATATACTTTCGACGATTTTTTTTTTTTTTTTTTTTTTTTTTTTTTTTTTTTTTTTTTTAATTCCACCTAGAAAAATAATATATAATTCGTGAAAATCATATATGATTTGATATTTACAAATCACATATGATTCTTACGAATCATATATGATTTGTAAAAATCATATATGATTCGTAAGAATCACATATGATTTGATTTTAACGAATCACATATGATTTTTACAAATCGTATATGATTTTTCTTGGCGGAAATTTTGAAAAAAAAGTTCGTCGAAAGTATATATAGCAATGCATATCTATAGAAAGATAATTTAATTCTCGTCGCGTGGGTATTTTTTTTTTCACGTAACGATTTACGGTTTGCGAGATATTTAATTTTTAAAAAGATGGTGAAAGTTTATCTTTTTATTTTGATAAAAGAAATTAGTGGCTAAGATTGCTTGATTGATTTATAGTAAAACTTGGTTTTACACGATTCTTTTGGCAAAAGATTTTTTGCTCCGGCCGATTTAATTTGGAATCGATTTGGTCACAAGAAGCTCTTTTTATTGTAATATTTTTAATTTTATTTAAATTATTATGCACTTTCTAATTATTAATTTTTTTTTTGAAAAGTGGATTTCATTAAACAACCGCCAGCCCACAAGACGGGGCAGCACAAACAACAGCAAAACCGCTTACATAGTTACAAAATTACACCAATCTACCCAAGATAAAGAGGACACTTTAGCTCTATTTTTAGCCCAAAGAAAACCCAACTCTTTAACTTCTCCAATTATGTCTACCATCCTATACTTCTTATTTTGAAACTTGATGCGGTTCCTCGCTCTCCAAATACTCCAACACCCTATAAGGATAATGCCATGGAAAATGTCTTTGGCTCTCCCCGTTAACCCAACAAAATTATGGATATTCACCAAATCCTTGAAGGAGAAAGCAAACCAGTTATGGACCTTACACCAAGATGTAACATGTTGCCAAAGAGCATTGGCAACCAAACATCCAGTAAAGAGATGATCGACAGTCTCCTCCACATCACCACAAAAAGGACAAGAAACATCATTAATCGGAATGTTTCTGTGCCTAAGCGCCATAGCTGTCGGAATCTTTCCCATCTCAGCCCTCTACCCAAAGATATTACATTTCATCAGGATCCATTTACACCATTCGAAAACATGAATATTACTATAGTCCCTATCGTTGTTCAACAACCTCCTCACAGCTCCCACCGAAAAGACACCATCACTAGCCCCTACCCACACCCATCTATCCTTCGACTCTGCCATCACAACACCATCCAACAGGCTATCGAGCACCTCCCGTTCGTACTTTTCCTCATCAGTCATAACCGACCTTTTCCAACTCCAAACTCGTATGATACCCAACTCCGTCCTATTCAGCCTGTCACTAACCTTACATCTTCTAAAAGACTCCAACCTAAATAATCTTGGACAGACCACCATAAGTGGAACATTCAGCAGCCATGGGTCAATCCAGAAAGCAATATCTAAACCACATCCCACTTTTCCTTTAAAAAATCTTCTGATGGGTAACCCTGCAACCACAGTTCTCGACATAGTTTTAACAATGTTGCTCCACACACCACTTAATGAGTTACGAACCGGGAGAAAATCCCAGCTACGGTTGGTAATGTGGAGCGCCTTCACCACCTCACACCACAGACTATCACCCTCAATTTTGAATCGCCAACCCCACTTCGAGAGTAACGCTACATTAGACACCTTCAACTTACATAAACCAAGCCCCCCATTGATCTTTGGCGTACTAACTCTATCCCACGAAACCCAATGCATCTTGTACTCCTCTTTCGACCCTCCCCAAAGGAAATTACTGATTAAAGATTCCAAATCTTTAATAACTTTACACGGGGCTTTATAAAGAGAAAAATAATACGATGGGAGGCTTTCCAAAACCGACTTAATCAAAGTTGTTCTCCCACCAATCGACAAACACCCGGCCTTCCATTTCGATAAACGTGCCTCAAACACATCATACACCGGTCTCCAATTGTTTATACGGTTCATATTAGCCCCAACCGTTATACCCAAATACTTGAAAGGTAACTCCCCCACTTTACACCCCACTAGCTTAGCTTTATCAACCACTTCAGCCTCACTCACCCCCATCCCATAAAGACAAGACTTCGATAAGTTGATTTTTAACCCGGAACAAACATGGAAACACCGAAGGATTCTTACCACATTAGCAAGACAAGAATCCGACCATTCTCCAATGATGATCGCATCATCAGCGAAAAGAAGATGCGAAATAACGGGTCCTTCATTAGGAGTCCTAATCCCTTTGATCAAGCCTTCCTCTTGAGCCTTGTTGAGCATACACGAAAGCGCTTCCATAACAATGAGAAAAAGGAACGTAGATATCAGATCACCTTGGCACATTCCTTTCCTAAACTGAAACTCGAAAGTTGGCGAGCCATTAACCAACACCGAAGATCGCGCAGATTTAAGAATACCCCTTATCCACGCACACCAAGCCCGCGAAAAACCCATCTGAACCATAATATCAATGACAAAATTCCAATTCACATTGTCATATGCTTTCTCGAAGTCGATCTTCAATATATAAGTCTGTCTTTTGTTCCTTTTGCACCACGTAATGACCTCATTGATGATCAACGGTTCGTCAAGAATGAACTTTTCTTTTAAGAAAGCTGACTGAGAATTGGAGATCACCTTGCCCAGCACAGACTTGAGCCGGTTAGATAACACCTTAGAGATCATCTTGCTAATAATCCCCACAAGACTAATTGGTCTAAAATTATTCAACTCAACTGAATCATGACCTTTTGGAATCAAAGTAATAAACGACGACCCACAACCCAAGCTAATTTCACCGCTGCTAAAGAAAGCTCCCAAAATGTCCACGAAGTCCTTTTCAAAAAGATGCCAGAAACGCTTGATAAATCTCATATTTAACCCATCTGGACCCGGAGCTCTATCCTCCCCACATCCAAACACCGCCATTTTTATCTCCGAAGCCAAGAACCTATCAGACAAGCTCTCCATATCATCCCCATCAATCTGCCTAATGTTCCAGCACTCCAACCTAGGTCGAACACAAAGCTCCTCCACAAAATGATTCTTGAAAAAATTAAACACCTCCTTCTTAACCAAACTTGGTTTCGTAACCCAAGACCCTTGAATCATCAAACCTGGAATGTTATTACTCACCTTCCTACAGTTGACAATACCGTGGAAGTAACTAGAATTCTCATCACCATCAAGAGCCCATCTCACCCGAGACCGCTGCTTAATGTCCATTTGTTTATTAACCTCCAATTCCCTTAACACCTTCTTACTTTCGGCATAAATCCATTCTTCTTCCTCCGAGAGACCCCTGGCTTCCATCTCAGTCTCAAGACTTTCAATTTCAGCCCTAGCCGCTTCCTCCTCAACGTTTTCTTTATCTAACATATCTCCTTTCCACTTTTTAATTCTATCCCTAATCCGACGAAACTTCTTCGACAAGCAGATATCAGGAGGGTCCCCCACATTAACCATAGAAGCCGCTGAACACACAGCCTCTTCAAAGCCCACTTTCGATAACCAAGAATTAAAAATTCTAAATGGCCTAGGACCAAAGTTTTTGGACACCGTCGAAAGCAACAATGGACAATGGTCCGAGTGAAGACTCGGCAACGCTCTTAAACAAGCCTCCGTCCATCTGCTAAAAAAGCTTGAGCAGACCAAGAACCTATCGATTTTACTCAATTTCTTCCCATTATCCCGAGTACAGGTAAACCTCTTCCCTTTCATAGAAAATTCCATTAACCCCGAACTATGGATAAAAGCATTAAAATTTCTAGCACAAGAGTTTTTAAACACCGAACCCATTCTCTCCTCTGGAAATCGGACCGCATTGAAATCACCCATAATAACCCACATGCCACTAGATGATGCCATAAGCGTGCCTATATGATCCCAAAGAACACGTTTCGCAGCAACTCCCTGAGGAGCACACACATTCAGGATATTGACAACTTCATTGAGACCCTTCAAGATCCCCGACACAAGCAGGAAGTTACGGTTCTTGATACTCGAACTAAGAGAAAACACCCCCTTATCCCACATACACAATAAACCCCCAGATTGACCAACTGAACCCACAAATTCCATACCAAAATTATTGTTCCCCCAAATACTTTTACCATTAAAACACGACAAATCTTCCACTTTAGATTCTTGAACCGCCAAGAAATCAACCCCTTGATCTTTCTTCAATTTACTAATCCAAGGAACCTTATCCAACCCCCCTAACCCCCTCACATTCATAGATAAGAAATTCATAAATTGGCCACATTAATACCTTCTTCCTCAATGGAATTCCGCACTAACACTTCTTGATTAGCCAAATCCACACCCAACACAGCTCCAATTTTGATTGTATTTTCCACTTCCTTCTCAATAGCAACATCCACCATAGTTCCCAGCTCCGCTTCATCCTCTCCACTTCGCACCGAAGATTTAAGAACATCAGCCCCATTATCAACTTCCCCTCCTGTTGTAACATTATTATTCACAATACCAATAAATCTATCTTGTTAGGACCCAAGTTTATATCATTCCACACATATTAGAAGGTTTAGAGAGATGAAGATATATTTTAGAGAGAGAGAGTACAAGAGAGGAAAATAAGAGAAAGTTTCTTATTCCATAATGAACCAACAAATGAAAAGGTTACATAAGCCTAGTATTTATAGGAGGAGGAGTAGGGCAACACTCCCTTCCTCCCTCCTTTCATTTGGACGTGGGCTTTAAGGCCCATAGGGCTTTAACAGTTAAGCCTTGTAACATAAAACTTAATGAAATAAATACCAAAGCAACCTATTACAAAATGTAATGACCGAGACTTGACTAAATACAAAAGTATGATCCCAACAATCTCCCCCTAAGGGTCGGTCATCACGGTTGCTTGACATCTTCATCTTTGTCGTTGACTTGTGACATGTAAAATTCTAGACGTCTTCAAAATTGTTGAATGATAATGAATATACTTTGCTCTGTGTCTTTGTTCTTTGGTGATGATGTAGTGATTGTGTTATGAAGTAATCTGCCGTTCGTCACTCCTGCGTCTGTGGTGGTTGTCCGCCATTCCAACATACTCATACATCTTAGGACTTAGACTTTCACGTACAAGAAGTTCCTTTGCATACACTAAGATCTTTTAGTCTTTATACTTTGTAGATTCTTCTTATTGATGTAGAATCTTTCTTTGAACTTTGTGTTGTTAAGATCTTTGGGGGAGCTATCAGTTGCTTCAAGATGTATGTATGAGCATGTTAGAATCTACCATCATGGAAGTGAGGTACCTGCGAGTAAACAGTTAGCAATAAAACATCCGGTACTTACAGATAAAGAATTAGAGCTCATCAACATCGTATTGTGAAGACTCCTTCTAATCCTTATCCAGGCCGTTCCCATATCAGATTCTCCCGAAGGAGCTTACGAGACCTACTAAGTAGCTCAATGACTGGGTGAGTCGCTGGGGATCACTCTACGACTGTAGACCACTACGGAACCACCGCAAACACTAAGCGTAACCCTTGTGGGGCTACCGAAGTGACCTGCTGTCAGGGCTGTTAGATGTTGACCCTGGCAGGAGTTTCCGTTCAATCATTGAGAAATACATATGTAATCCTCTCATAAACGTTCTCGGCAGATTGCTAAGATCTGCGAAGGACTCGATAATATACAGCTGGTGTCCATTGATGTAGAACACCAGTTGTAGAAATACTACGTGTTCCTAAGAGATCTTTGATGTATCTCAAGGCTCTAGACTCTATAAGTGCACACTTAGGTTTCCTATGCGGAGACTAGGGAGGGGTCTCCTTCTTCAATATCAACCATCTCTAAGAGATAAGTCGATAGATTACACTGGTTCCCCGTGAGAATGAAACAAGCTCTTTTAAGAGAACTTGAGTGGTTAAGAAGGTTGAGTGCATTGCGTCACTGGGTCCATGGTGACTTAATCTTTAATACCGGTGTTGTCTTTTGCAACAACCAGTAGCATACGTATTGAACCCGGTGTCTGCCCTAAGGTTGAATCATATGGAGGGCTATTTCTTTTCACCCTTTTCTTTACATTTCTTTTTAATTCTTTAACTCATTCTTTCCCTTTCATTCTTTTCTCCTTTTTTCATATCATACCTAAGGACTTCTAATTCTAACTATGGGATATGTCCTTGGGTAGATCCCTCCGGCTCTGGCGGATCATAGGACGGATATTCCTATCTTAAACACCTTATAACTCAGACAGTAGCCAAGAAACCTTTGATTGAAAATCTCTCAAAGTGTTTGTGTTAATCAAATATTTTGTTTAACACTTTGAGAGTTTTGTGTACACTTTTGAAGGGCCCCCCCTGCACATGTGCTCATAAGTATTTAATAAATTTGCACATGCGGGAGGAGCAAGCATTTTGAATTGATCCACTTTCCGTGAACAAGACCGATTCGAGACACGCTTACATCACTAGTTAAACTAGCTTGAAGTTATTACCCGGCCTGGTCAAGTCCACAGAAAGTTTCTCGAGACGGTACATTTCTACTAAGACATATCCTTTTCGAGACACGCTTACGTGGCTAGTTAAAGAGATACATTGTCAGCTTTTAGGTGACAACTAGCTCTAGTAACTAACTTGATGTTATTACTCGTCGAGGATAAGTCTTTTCGATATTACTAACATTTATTGTCTCGTCAATTCCTGGGTCAATACTGAGTCTAGCTCGCACATGATACAACTTTTAAGCTTTGACTTTGTATATTTTAATCACTTTTTCATTTTCTCCCCCTCAAAAATAGCATATTAAATGATGTTTTTGACAATCTTTTAGATTAAAATATGCCTTTTGAGTCTTACGGGGAGTTTCACCAAGAACTTTTGATTTAGAGCAAAGTATTTTGTTTTGACAAGTGCTCCCCCTCAACAAGTGATTAGGTCTTATTGAGGTGAAATACTTGTCCTTTTGAGCAGAATTATGAAAATCATAAACATTTGATTAATTCTACTCAAAAGTAAGAAGCCTTCGCTCCTTATATTAGGATTGAGGCACTGATGCGTACCTCAGGGTCCTTTCTTTACAAGTTCGGGTTGTGCACTGTAATGCGTACACAAACCATTATGAAGTATATTATTGACAAATCAAATCAAATTCTTACAACTTTACTACCAATCAGGTCTCTGAAATGTCAACACTGGGAACTTTTGTCTGCCTCCAACATAGCTTTCCAATCTCCGAAACTGATCCCTGCGCTTCAATCGGTTCTCAATCCTTGTAATGAATCTGCGTGCATCCCTGGTTTCATCGGTGTTCCATCTTTTGGATTTCCCCAGTGCTATGTCATTGATTCTGCTTTTGATTCCATCTCTGACGAACTTCAAGGTTTCATCACAGAACTTATGTAATTCTTTGTAGCCCATGAAGCAGTTTCGACCGTTGACACTGCGGTAAGTGAACCCAAATGCCGGATGCTTGATCAAGGTGTATTGAGGTAGATGTTGAAGGTCGGGGATGTCAAACATGTTGGGTTTGGTGAGATTGAGCTTCTTCTGATAACTTTCCACTCCCAATTGAAGATCTTCAACTCTTTCTCTAATGACTATCTGCCTGATGAAGATTAGGAGAGCTTGGATAAAGGCAAGCTGCATCTCTTTAGGCAAGCCACAGAGTTTTCCTTGAACTTTGAGCAGGTACATGTCTTCGATGTCATTGAGAAGTAGTCGTGGAAAGTCTGACTCGGAAATATCGTACTCCTTTTCATCAAGTCTTTTCAGTGTGATTTTGCTGAGGAAGGGGTACCCATAGTGAGTGACAGTCGAGATGAATTGAATGGAGACTATCTTCAGATCACTTGCTACATCGCCCATCGTCTGATTAAGTCTGCTGCTTCGATAGTACTGTGCCCGGTTGTCTGGCCAATGATGTATGCCGTAGAGTGCGTTCCGGTCATATTCAACAACTTTGTCAATGAATAATGCAGAAGCTTCTTCTTCGATGGCATTGTTGAGATATCGAGTTGCAGGGAGAAAGGCGAGTAATGTAACGTACTTCTTCTCAATCTTGCTTCCAAGTTTCAGATATTCCAAGTCTGTGTTGAAGAAGAACTTGTACGGGATCTTCGGTTCCTTAGGCTTCCCAATCATCGGTAGTGGTTTGGACCAGTCAGTAATGTAAGGTGCGGTTTTCTTTGTGACCGGATCGACATAAGATTCAGGATTGATCCAGTCAATATTTCTTGACATAGCTCGAGCAATATTTTCCAGATGGTACTCAAGTTCGATTGAGTTAGCAGACCGGTCTTTCAGAAGATTGAAAGCATCATTCTTGATTCTTCGCAGCTCTTTCTTATTCATCTTTTTCATCTTAAACTTTTGCTGAATCAATTGAGCATATTCCACCGTTCGACCATCTTGAGGTTCATGATTGTCTTCAAGAGGTGGTTGCGAATTGATCATCTTCTCAAACCAGGAGTATTCGGCACTATCGTCTTGGTCTAGCCATTTGAGGACGGTTTTCGGTTTCTTTGGTTCAGTGCTTTTAGATGAGGTGTCCGGTTTGGGTTGATGATGCTTTCCTTTCCTTTCTTTCTTCTTCTTCTTAGAGGACGGTTCTGGAACTTCATCGGGTTGAGGAATCTCGTCATCACCGGTGTATTCAAAGTGGTCGTGTGCCTTGGGAGCAGAACCTGATGCCTTCGGTTGTTGTGAGGAAGTTGTTGTTGTTGGAGGGATAACCTGTGTTTTAGATTGAGATGAGGGTCCTTCGGCTTGTTTCTGTTTCTTTGCCTGAGAATTAGGATCCCTGTCTTCATCATCTCTTTGACGCTTCAGTTTATCGGCCTCTGTGCTGCAAGTTTCTTTGTTCATCTTGTCTTTCAACGCTTCCAGGATTTTGGCTTCTTCAAGAGACAATGTGAACTTGCTTGCCAGCTTGTCCAAGAGTTGAGCTTCCAATTCGTCCATAGATAGTCCTGGTAGTGGAACAGTAGACTTGTCAGCTCGAAGAGTAAATGTGGTTGATCGGATTACTTTCTTGACGGCTTGCTCTGCGAACTTGGTGAGTTCGTCTCTCATGGGTGCCAGCAGATCTTTCAACTCAGCAACTAAGTGTTGTGCCATGTACTCTTGTGCTTGAGCTGCTAATGTGGCTTCCAAGTTCTCCTGTACGTCTTTAGCTAAGAAAGTATCAACTTTGTCTTGCAGCTCTTGGACGTTCGAATTTAGCTTCGTCAATTCAGCAACTTGGGTTGCTAGTGTTGCAACCTGATCTTCCAGTCTGCTTCTCTTCTTTTCATGTACTCTTCTGAATGCTGACTTAAGTAACTTTGATGCAGCAGAGGCTTTGGTGCTTGGTTTCTTGATTGATTTGTCGTGAGTTGATTCAGATGCAGGAGGTGATGACTGTGAGGATTCAATGTTGGTGGTAAGGTCTTTGTCATCTCCTTTCTGTGGTTCGGGTTGGTCAACTTTCTTTGCTTTGGCTGCTTCCTCTTCCAACTTTTGTTCTTCAACCAGTCTTTCAGCTTCGGCTTTAAGTCTTAGTTCTTCAGCAAGCTTGGCTTCTTCTTCCCTTTTCAACTTTTCTTCAGCCAGCTTGGCTGCCTCTTCAGCCTTCCTACTTTCTTCCATTCGGATAGTTTCCTCCAGTTTGGCTTGGGCAAGCTGCTCAAGCCTAGCTTCTTCAGCTTCCTGTTTTCTCTTTAATTCCTCTTCCTGAGCCCTTTCTCTAAGCTCCATTTCTTCTACAGTCATCAACCTTGGAGCATCAGTATCCATGGGATCGTCCTCTTCTTCTTCTCCCATTGCTGTAGCATTAGTCATTTCAATGTCTGTGGGAGATACTGAGGGGTTGTCGTAAACGACTAAGTCTGTGTTGATCCCTGTGGTAGGCTCAGGAATGCTGCTTGATCCGCCAGCTTCGGTAGTTTGAGAGAATACTGGAGGTGGAGGAGGTAGATCAGCATTGAATGTATCAATTCGGCTGTGGAGGAGACCCAGGTTGAGAGCCCTTTCATTTTCTTCTTCAACTGAAAGGCCTACAGACTCTTGTTCAGCCGTTACTGGTTCCTTCATCTTCTCTCTCCTAATCCTTTCTTCTTCCAAAATTGTTTGAGCTTCAGTGAATGGTCTTTGATTGAGATATGCTGGGTATTTGGCATTGTCAGCAAACTCATCTATGTTTTTCTCCCAATCTTCGAACGTCAAATCCTTATCGTCAATTTCATCAAGATTCACATCCTTATCAATGTTAGCATAAGCTTGTCTATACACTGGACCTTCGTCGGATTCGGTTTGTTCAGAGTCAGCCGGTTTTGGAGAAGATTGTGGTGAGGGAAACCACCCAGGTTCAGGAATGGATGCGGGCTGCTTGGCAGGAGTCCTTCTCTTGAGAGTACCCTTCTTCTTCTTAAACTGAGTGGAACTGCTGGAGCTCCCAGTCTTACTGCCTTTCTTTCCCTTCTTTTGCATGCAGGAGGGTAGAACAACTTCGTCAAGGAAACCAACTTTGTCATCCTTAAGAGCTTGTTCGTAATACTTGTAATTCGAGCAAGCCTTCACTTTGGCCTTCAAGAGACAATCGGGAAGTTTCTTTCCTTGCTTGCGTGTGCTGGTGTCAAGTCTCTTGATGACTCTGAGAGTATCTTCATTTCTGAAAGTATTCTTATCTTTGTCATCAAGTCTCTGTGGGATATCATCATATTCACGAAGGAAGCTCTCGATGAGTAGTTTCGTGAAATGAACGAATGGAATGTTGGTTGTCTTGTGTTGAATGTGCCACACAAGGTCTTCCCAGATAATGCTGGCATAATCAACTTTCTTCACATTAGCCACTGCCCAGAAAAGTTTGATGTGTTGGAGCTTTGGGTGTTCGTGGCCAGTATCTCTGCCAGACAAGGACTTGGCAATCAAAATGTATAGGGTTCTCCATGGTTGTGGAAGATACCTAATGTTGACCCTAGAATGTCTTGTAATAACTTCTTTTGATTCGTCATAGCCAATATCCCGTAACCACTTTATCAGCTCTTCTTCGGTGGGTACTTGAACATATTCTTCATCTGGGCCGAGTTCTGGTAACCCAAGAACATTCCTAAGTAAATCAATGTCCACAGTTACCTGACGGTTATGAAGCATACAGGTGAAAGAAGCCTCCCCAAGATCTAGCTGGAGTGTATGCCAAAACTGGAGGATGTAGAAGCAGGATACTGAGGCAGACTTGGTGAACAACAGCTTGTTGGGGTGAGTCAGGTACTGGAATGTTTTCAGGTTGAGCAGCGGAATTAGGTGAGACCTCAGTAGAACGGTATTCAATTGTATCATCAAATAGTGGAGCAAACAAGGTTTCCAATTCTTTGCGGTTGAGTGGCAAAGGTTCAGCCGATGATTCCGGAGAGTTAAGACGGTTGAATTCGGGTCCTAAGCTGTGTTGCTCAGAAGCCATTTGTGTGAGTTCATCAAAATTAGCGTGAATGGTTTCTTGAATTTCCCTTGTTCGACGATTCCATATCCGAAAACCTTTAGAATTTTCACAGTATCCAACGAACACTCCTATGTCAGTCTTTGCTTTAAGTTTACCTATATCATCACGATCATTTTTCGGATAACAAAGTGCTCCAAATACATGAAAGTAATCGATATTCGGTTTTCTTTTGTGAACAATTTGATAAGGTGTTTTGCGATGGCGTCTTGTTATCATGGAACGGTTTTGGGTATACCATGCGGTTGAAACAGCTTCCGCCCATAAGTAATCTGGTAATTGAGCATTAATCAACATAGTTCTAGCAGCTTCCACTAACGTCCTGTTGCGTCTTTCAACAACTCCATTATGTTCTGGGCTTCTAGGAATAGATGTTTGATGTTCAATTCCCACTTTCTCAAAATATGACCGAAGTGTCTGATTCTTAAATTCAGTTCCATTGTCAGTTCTGACTATTCGTACCGTATTGCGTAGCTAAACTTGAATTTTAGTGAGAAAGGTGATGATCATTGAAGGAGCCTGATCTTTACTTCGTAGGAAATAAACCCAAGTCCATCTGGAGAAGTCATCCACAATTACTAGTATGTAGCGTTTACCGTTGATACTTTGAACACGCATCGGTCCACACAAATCCATATGAAGCAATTGTAAAACATGATTCGAACTTTGCTCAGGTTTTGAAGGAAAATGAGCGCGAGTACTTTTTCCTTGTTCACAGGCTGGGCATAAGTGATCTTTGGTAAAGCGGAATCTTGGAAATCCATCAACAAGTTTGTGACGAGCAAGGTCCGTCATTGTTTTGAAATTCAAGTGTGAAAGACGTTTATGCCATAACCAAGATTTAGTCGATTCTGCTTTGGAGAGAAGACATATCGGAGATGTAGCAATCATATCTGACATTGATATTGTATAAAGATTAGAACCACGTGAGCCAGACATTAGATCGTTTCCTTGTAAGTCACGAACGAAGCAAGTTTTCTCACGAAATGCAACTTCTAGATCCCCATCACAAAATTGACCAACTGAGAAAAGGTTGTGTCCAAGGCCTTCCACATAATAAACACGACTTATTTCAATGTTCCCACTGACATAGTCACCATATCCCATGATTAAAGCGTAATGATCATTCCCGAATCTGACAGTACCAATAAACTTTGAGACAAAGTTGTGTAACAGTTTGAGATTGCGTGTCATATGTCGGGTGCATCCGCTATCAACAATCCAGAGAACAATCTGTACCACCTGCATCACCAGAAGAAGACACAGATGGAACAGAAGTAAGGGTGGAACCCAAAGAATGTGCGGGTTCCTGTTGGTTAGAAGCACATGTATTCAACAATTTAGGAATCCATTTAAAGTCTGGTTTATGTTGTAACCAACGTTGCCAATTCCAACTAGTTCTTGCTTTCTTAATGTTAAATGCACTAGTAGTTGGCACATTCCTAGATTTGTTCTCGGCACCTATGGGGGTAACTTCAACATCATTAGAAACCGTAGAAGGCAGCTTTCCTAAGTTAGACTTAGAGGCAGTAGTGGGCCTAGAAGGAATGCGTGTCCTACGTTTCTTATGACGATTAATAAGAGAATTAGCTATACATTTTGTATGATCACCAGATGAAACGCTTTTACGACAAAACACACAAGATGCATTAATATTCAAAACATTCAAAGGTTCATCATTCGTTACATTTAGATTTTGATTACAATTTGCCAGATTAGAATCTAAATCTGATGCAACATGAGTTTTATTCAAATTCCTAAGTTGATCTTCTACTTCTTGAGCTTCTAGTGATCCTCTTTTACGTTGCCAGAGCCTATTCTTCCTTTTACTTTTACGCTTGGGTCTGCTAACGCTATTAGTGGAGACTAGTCCTGTAGAAGTGGAGTTATCAACATTAGTGGTTTGAACAATATTTCCTTTAGTAGTTTTGTCTAAATGATACAATCCTGGTGCTATCACCGTGGTGTCAACCATTTTTCCTTTTTGAAGTAGCTTAATTTTCTCTTTTAAATCGATGATGATGTGATTTTTATCTTGAATTTGAGACTCAAGTTTCACATTGCAATAATTAATGTCATCGCGGTTTTGTTGCCATTCGACATTTTCAATTTTTAAATCCGCAATTTCTTTCTCATATTTGAGACAGAGACTTTTTAAAGACTCATTGTTTTTGCAAAGCTGACACGAGTTTGAAACATTTTGATTTTGAAGTTTCAATTCCCTTTCAAGACTTTGAGCTTGACACCATTCAATCCGTTGTTTAAGTTGACAAATTTCATTTGAAAATTGTTTTGTCACATCATCATTCTTAATTCTCAGCTTTTCATTCTCATGTTTCAGTGTCTCAATTTCCTCATTCAACAAGTTATTATCAACACAAAGATCATCCATTAGCATAGAAGTACCAGATTTATAGAGATCATTCATGATAACAGACAAAATATCAGCATTGAGAACTTGTTCCAAGAGTTGATCAACATCATTTTTTAAAACTCTATTTCTTTGCTTTTGAACCAAGATGTCATTTTCAGTTGCGTTGAAAACGTTTATCATATTTTTCACCTCGTTTTGAAGTTCCTGATCCCAACGTGTAGCACAGAGACGGAGGTGTTTGACAATTGGCTTCATTTGTTTTTGAAAAATATCCCTCTTTTCTCGCTCGTAAGCGGATTGAAAAGTTTCAATTTTTATTTCAGAATTACGTTCAATTGTTTCCTCCAAAATTTCAATGTCTTCCATAAAAGTTTTGAAATAATTTAAGACACGACAAGTTTTCGGTAATGGTGTAAGTTCACCGGATGATGGTAAAGGACCATTTATTTGTGCTACAGTTTGGACAGGGGCCGCATTAGAGGATGAAACATATGACTCTTCGACAAACCATGATTTCTCAGGTATTTCCTTTTGAGTAACAAAAGATTTAGAAAGAGGTGGAGCTTTTGAATAGTCATATGGTGTCCAATATTGAACATAACTCATTTTTGATCTACTCTCGTCTTCAAGTTCTTCTTCTTCCTCAGTATCAAAAACAACAGCACGCACAATCGTATTATCAAGCAAATGGTCCATACTGTAAATTTTAGGAATTTCTTTGAAAGCCGTATGAAGAAACATTGAATTGTAATCGCCAAGAGCAAATCCTTTATCGGGTCTCGGTTTTAAAGTAAATTTCTGAATAGTTGTAACAGAGTTCCCGTGTTTGTAAACAATATTACGAAATTCTTTGAGTTGTTTTTCAAGATCAACAATATCACCGAGTAAATCATTTATGTACTTCCTTTTTCGTATTTTATGTTCACAAAACTCCTTTTTGCAATTGGACAATTCTGTTTCTGTTTTTGAAAGGTCTCTTTGAAGACGTTCAACTTGCATTTTCAGTTCACATTTTTCACTTTCAAGTTTAGAAATCAACTTTCCGTTTGTCTGAATTAGATCTTGCATCTTGTGCTGAAGATCTTGCTCTTTGTTGTATGATTCTTGAAAAGCTTTTTCAAAACTTTTTGTATGTTTAATCTTTTCTTGCTGATTTGAAAGTTGTATTTTATAACACTCAATATCTCTTGCAAGTGCCGCATTTGTTTCTTTTAAAACTTTGTTTTTCTCGTTGCATTTTGCGATTAGCACTTGTTGATCATTCAGTTGTTTAGATAACATTATGAGGTCAGGGTCTGGATCAAATGATGGTTCATGTTGTTCGAAATGATCATGTTTATCATTCTCAATAGGATCATCAAATGAAACAACTGTGTCATCATCAAATATGACAACTGTGCTTATTTGTTCATCTGTTTGAGAAGATGAAAATGAGTCAGATGGAACAACTTGCGCCATATCTGATTCAGAAGCAGAAGGTGAGACTATATCATGTATAAAGCATGCATTGAGGTCATGTACCTGAGACAGGCTGTCAGTGTCATACACTGGACCTGAATCATTAAGCTTAAGTTCCTGCATGTTGGCCATAAGCATCACAGCTGCATTGGCTTCCAGATCTTCCATGTCATCATCATTGTTCACATTTGCCATGAAGTTGTTATCTTGTTCAGGGAAATGTCCATCTTTTTCATCTTGAAGAGCCATGAGTAATGCCTGCTTGTGAAACTTACTACCCCGAGTTCTCGGTTTGGGACATGCTGTTGCTATATGACCTTGTTCATTACAATTGTAGCACCACACTGCATTCCCTGAGTCGGAGTTCCTTGTTGCAACTGGTTCAGACCTTTGCTGAGAAGACCCTGAGTTGTTCCTGAACCCTCCATTGTTACTAAACCTCTGACCATTCCCAAAATTTCCTGAAGAGCTTCCTGAACCGGATCGACCATAGCTACGATTCTGAATTTCCACTCTTCCATCATTGACAACAGCTTGATTCCGTGTGTTAGAAGATGAACGTTGACGGTTGTTTGTTTTGTTGGAGAATTTGCTGAAAGCACGAGCAATAAGAGCAAGTCCCTGATTCAACATATTAAAGTCATCATCGTCATCGTCATTGAAATTTGAGTAATACACTGCATCATTGTTGTTTAATGGAACAAGTTGAGTAGAAGCATTCCGTGGAGATGAATCATAAGGGACCATTTGGTTCGAGGTGGAAGATTGTGGATAACTGAAGTAGTTCTGCTCTTGAACATATGCATGATTTGACATTGGTGGTGGAGCATAGGGAGATTGAGCTACGAGAGCCAAAGAATTTGGTGTTGGTGTTGGTGTGTATCCTCCTCGTAGAGCTCTATCTTTTTCCACTTCAGGTTCATGGTGTTTCAGAAAATCATACAACAAACCATATGGTGCATCATGTAGATTTTTGGTTTGACGTACAAATGTCACATATTTATGCCAATCTGGACCAAGACTACCGACGAATTTGGAGTTCACTGCTATCCTTGGTACTGTGATTTTGTGACGTTCCAGATCATTGACCACATTTGTGAAACGATGATAGTAGGATTCAAGTGACTTTCCTGGTTCAATTGTGATGTATGTGTATTCCATGTAAAGTTTGGATTCCATATCATCTTTGTTCAATTGAGTGCCTTCCATAAGGAGATGAACGTGTTCCCACATAGCTTTGGCTGTTTTCTGAGCATCGACACTGCGATAAATTGGATTAGGTATACCTTGAAGTATATAAGCCATTGCATACTCATCAGCTTCACGATGTAGTTTCTGTTCTTCAGTGAGTGCAGTTTCTGGAAGAGGTCTATCACCAGGAGGACGTGGAGGACCAGCAGTTGGATCACCAGCTTCAAATCTTGTTGGCCACTCAAATGGTCCTTCAAGTATCACTTGCTTCAAGAATTTCCCATGAGGTTTCTTTAGTTCAAGAAATCGTAAGAATCGACTTGACCATTGAACATAGTTCCCAGGTGTTAGCATCGGAGGTGTTTCAAGTGATCCTGCCTCATGTCGGGATTGTTGAGTTGTAATAACTTCACACATTCTATCAAACCAGTGAGGTTGTTTGGAGGAGACCTGAGTGTTCTGTTGTGACATCTGATATGATTGTTGTTGAGGAATGATTTGATGTTGTTGCATCATTAGGTAATGATGTAGTGGATTAAACGGTTGTTGTTGAACGTGTGATTGTGAAGGTTGTTGATACGGTTGTTGCTGATGGTATTGTTGTTGCTGATACTGCTGATGTTGCTGTTGATGAGGGAAGTAGTAATTAGGTGGTTGAGACATCTTAGAACACTTGTGTAGAAATGGATCTTTGTAGAAGATTGAAATGCACGTTCCTTTGATTAAGTCCAAAATCCCTGGGGTAAGTTCAATTCTTACGCGTAACTATAATCTTACGCGTAAACTTTTAGGTTATGCGTAAAGAGTAGTTTTAGGCGTAAACAAAGAGTTTAGGCGTAAGTTTCCTCTTTACGCGTAAGCTTAGGCTTATGCGTAAGTTTAGACTTATGCGTAAGGTTTAAACAACCAAACAAATCTTCCAAACTTATCCAAGCTTGAAAGATATCCGAAGTCGAAGTATTCCACTAACTTATCCAAGCTAGGGAAGTACTGAGTCACCGTAACACAAGGAGAAGACCTTTGATGAAAGTTATGCGTAGATACTGAACCTTGAGCGTAGGATCTGTCTTCTGCGTAGGACTCACAACTTACTCGTAGAATCTTGAGCGTAGGAAGCACAACTTACGCGTAGAAATAGACTTACTCGTAGGTTTTAGGCGTAGAAAACCAAAGTTACACGTAAGAACAGGGTTTTGACCGTAGTTACACGTAAGAAAAAGGTTTTGACCGTAGTTACGCGTAAGAAAAGGGTTTTAGGCCAAGAATTACGCGTAGAAAGGACAAAAGGTACTGTTCACAGCTTTTGAGTCGTACTATTCACTTTAGTTACGCGTAAACTGGTCAGAAACTTGAAAAATCTCAAATTTTTGAAGAAAAAATGCTTAGAAATAAGGTACTTTTGATCAAATAACTTCACCAATACTTAGAAAACCCTAACTATTGAAGATTTTGCTACCAAAAACTAGTTTTCCAATATCAAAGAAGCTATAAAACCTTAAAAAAACCTTAAAAAAACACAACTTTATGCAAAAACTAAGCTTCAAATCACTATATCAACCTTGAAACTTGTCCAAGCTTCAAGATTTGAGTGAAAGAAACAAAGAAAAATGCAAAAAGATGAAGAATAAGCACCCAAACCCCACGTTAGAACCAAGAACACCACTTCAATCTCTATTAGGCGAATGATACCACTTGTTAGGTCACCATTTTGTAAACACAAGTATGATATTGATAGAAATGAGATGAGAATGAGAGATGGTTGATTATGAGACAATATGAAAAGTGAAAGAACAAGAGTTTCCTTAAGATAATCAAATAACCAACAAATGAAAAGGTTACATAAGCCTAGTATTTATAGGAGGAGGAGTAGGGCAACACTCCCTTCCTCCCTCCTTTCATTTGGACGTGGGCTTTAAGGCCCATAGGGCTTTAACACTTAAGCCTTGTAACATAAAACTTAATGAAATAAATACCAAAGCAATCTATTACAAAATGTAATGACCGAGACTTGACTAAATACAAAAGTATGATCCCAACATATCTAAATCAAAAGGGTTGTCATCCTCTTGCCTGCTTCTTTTTTTTGGTCGACAAGCCTCCACAGGGCTGTTGATAACATTTTTAGCCTTTTGACTTCTTTTACTCTTCCTGCCAGGCCTTCCATTGGGCTTCAACCTAATATTATGAGCTGAGAAAATAATGCCAATGTTATTATCACTTTTCTGGCCCACATTGTTAATAATATCCACACCAATTTTTCCATTAACTTCCGCCCCCACTTCAGGAGACACACTACTCCCAAAAATCTCCTTTCCAATGTCCACGTCCTTCATAATAACATCATCATTAGAAAACGTCCATTGTTTCTCCCCATGCACCCTTTGAGTTTCCCCATTATCCCCATGCAACGGGAAACGAAATTCTCCCTCCTCCATAGCATTGTCCACCGAATCATCTTCTTCCTTACCACTCTCCGATACCGGTTCATGCACCAGCTCCGGCACCTCTACGTCACACGTACTATCAAGAGGAAAGACTACTTCCACCTTCTTCCTAACTATAGCACCAATACATTCAGGGTCCCAAGTACCGGAATCCTCCGTAATCCACGTCTTGAAATTTTTATTCAACCATCTAAGGTTAACCGAATCATTAATCTTCTCACCCTCACCAACAAGAACCCCCACAAGACCCACTGAGATATCGCCATCCTCAAGGCAAAGTTGAGAAGGATGGATCACCTTGCCAAACAGACTTGCGACTTCATCAAAAATCTCATTAGTAGCCAAGTTTATTGGTACACCGTGAATCTTGAGCCAAGCCACTCTTTCAAACGGTAACGATTGTCCAACCCAAACGTCCAACACAGTAAACCACTTACTCCAAACCTCCCTCATCTTCAGAAAGTCCATGGTATATTCTTTCTCCTGGAAGTTCAACAATAATGAGAGCCCTCCTGCATATACAATATCAAACCCTCCAAACCCATTATCCGTTAAATATTTGTTCATGCATGTAAGCGTCTTCAAATCAGAAACTCTCCCAATCAAGGACTTTCCTCTGATCTCAAAGAATGCCACAACATTATCCGGGACCTTAATGGATTTACAAGTAGTCTCCTCTTTACATCCTTGGCTCACACCTGCTTTACCATCAAGGGCAGCCTTAAAAGATAATCCCACCCCTGGACTTATTGGGTGCAAATTAACCACAGGACGTCGCACTACCTCACTAATGTCATACTTCCTTCCATACCTAGCCTCTTGCTTATCTTTATCCCTACCGCTCTTCTCCTCTGACTCCCACAATCCAATATTCTCCACTGCAAACTTTGCTACGTTCACCCTCAACCTACATTGCCCCATTTTAACTCCATTCATTCTCTTCTCAAGATCCAAAGCATTCCGGACCTTCTTAAACGTGAAGAGACCAAACCTATTTCCATCTTTGTCGCGTTTCCTGGCAATATACGAGCCCACGACCTCCCCAAAACAACCAAGGAACTCCGACACATCCCATGGATTACACCCAGTGGGAATGTTAGAAATATAGAACTTAGTCGTATCCCCCATCCCCTTGGTTTCCCCTTTCGTATTCTGTCTTCCTTTTTTCCCTCGAGCCGGAACGTCTTGCCAATCCCCCATAGGGTTAGAGAGAGAATATTTTTTTAATTTTCTTGTTAATAATAATAATACTAATAATAATAATAATAATGTAAGTCTCCTTCTTATATCAAGTTGATTATAAAGTAGTCTAGAATAAAGAAATTGCAGGAGAGATGTCGATTTATTCGGAGTCCTTATTATACTTAGCCTTATGTACAACATTAATTGATTGTAAGTTTGTAAGTTCTTCATTTAGTCACATATGTACAACATTAATTGATTGTAAGTTTGTAAGTTCTTCATTTAGTCACATATCAACACGACAACACATTTAATTTGTCTTTGCTCTTCGCTATGGATAGTGGTATCGGCGGAACTTCGAAATTTTCATTAGGGGGTAAAAATCGTTTTAAGTTTAACCGGGTATTTTGATTTCATAAGTTTTTTGCTTGTACTTATGGCTTATAAGAACCCCCAATGTGCTTATTTACATGTATTTGTTGCATGATAATAACCAATAGCCAACTAGCAATCCAAACACTTCAACAAGATGTTCTATTTCAAAAATCACAATAAGGATGTTTGAAAAAAATAAAAATAAATAAATAAATAAATGCAGTTTACAAGAACTGACAAACAAAATGTTATTGGGCCATAAAATTGGTGGGCTTGCCCATGAGTATGGAAGGAACCGGAAAGACTGTCACTTATTTAAGACTTGAGGACGTGATTCAAAATTTCAAATAGGTTAACCCTAAAAGTAATAAATATGTTCACTAGTGACATGAAATTTTTTGGGGCCCGGGGGGGGGGGGGGGGGGGGGGCATGTCCCTCCCCTGCCCCTTGAAAGTTCCATCCGAGGCACATACAATAGTCAATTTCTGAAGATGACTTGTTTTGTGTTTAGTTTGTCATTGTGCGACAAACTACGGGGATTGTCTTCCCTTAAATTGATATGTTAAAAATTTTACTTGAGTTCGTTAAGTCCATTCTTGAGATAAATGTTATTTCCCCTACATTGTTGCCCAAAATAATCTTTTGCCTCAACGTCGAACAAGTTGATCAATATTTCTAAGTAACATGACCAGGATCTTTTTTTGTAACGTTAGTTTTTTAAACAGATCAAAGGTTCTTGATTCGTCAATCCCGAACCTGAACACAACCAGAGTTATAAAAGAGCCTTGAATTCTTCCAACAAGCACAATAGTTCACACATGCGAATAAAAATAGGCTAAAGTATATACTATTACCTTAAACAAGCTGAGTGAGTTGTCTAGTACCCTAAAGTAGAGATGCATAAAGACCGGCGTACACCGGTTTCAGTTTAGTTAAAAAACAGTTTAGCTTTGTACAACCGTAAATAAGATCAGTATCTTTAAAAACCAGACCGGTGTCAGACCAATCTTTCTCATTTTCCTTCAGTCTTTTAGGACCGTCTGTATGGTCCTAAAGAGTTTTAGACCATTTACAGTTCGGGTCAATTTTTTCTCCCGCGCAACTAAATAACCAATTTTAATACTTAGGAATTGGTGATTTAAAATAACGAAAACATAAATTGGAAAGAATTTATTTATTACTTTCACCCTTCTTTGAAACATATATCTGTAAAAGTTAAATAATATAAATTACATTATATTGCAATGAAACAATTTTTTAGAGGTTTAATTATCTCCAAATGTATCTAACTTGTCAATTTTTAGAGTTTTATGTAGCTATCTTTTTTACTTTGCTATTATAACACAAAAATTTTAAATTCGGACTTTTGTGTGTATTAAAGTTGTGAATTCAGACATTTGTGTGTATTTTGTTCATGTACAATAACCATTTTAGCCTTCGCTAATAATACGGTAATAAAAATTAAAGTAGAAGTAAAATTGTCACAAATACATACAAATATCCGAATTCTAAACTTTGGTGTTTTAATAGAACAAACAAAGTTTTGACTAAACAACTCTAAAAAAAGTAACAAGTTAGCTAAGTTTTAGATGGTAAGTTTTGACAGTGGTTTATGATCGAAACTCGTTAGGCCAAGTACAATCACACATTTCCCGTTTGAAATAAAAAATACAATGACATATTTCAACAACAAAGACTTAAAGGCCTAAACCAAACAAGTATTCACGAATTGGTAAAAGATAAATTGGAGAATTTTACAATCACACATCCTTTCACTCTTCTTGACGAAACATATCTCTAGTCAGTCCAACGAAAAATTATATCATCGCAACAAATATTTCTTTCTGTTATAATGTAACAATGAAGTCTTTTCTTGCTTTTCTTGTGGGTATTGGAACTCTATATTTACAATCACACGTTAACCTTTTATATATCAGGTGAACAAATGATGCAGTTTTAAGTGTAATTAACAAATAGCTATGTTTGGGTTAAATACTAACAAAGTAGGAGATGCTACCAAATAGTCATGCCACCTCAAATGGCAAACATGTTGGTCTTTTTTGAAGCGTTTAAAATTTGCTTCTTAAAATTTTTTCTTTTATAAAATGGTACTAATTTTGGATTTTCAATATATATGTTATTTGTTTTGTGAACTTATTTAAAATCGTGGATGTGGAGTAGTTGCTAATCTACACCAGGTTATCTCAAGTACGATTCTTACAAGTTACAACACCTAGATTATTTTAGTTTTAATACTAGAAGACTTACCAAGTATAACATAATTATAGAATGTTATTAACATAAAAGGTTTGTCTAATGAGTGAAAAGTTTGGGATGAATTAATGCACCTTAACTGATGCCTTGAGTGCACTTGTTATACAATCCCTAAAATAAAATATATGTGATTTAAACATAGATTTTTTCCTTTTAAGAACAAGATTGATTAACAAAATTCTAAGTTTCTAACCATTGACGTTAATGAACAACTGATCTATTAGTCAAGTTATTATAGCGGAACAATAATTTCTTACACATGTGTCTTAACAAACGAGTTAAAGAAAAAAAAAAAAAATAGCTATGTTCAGGATACCATGCTTCACATTTTAGTGGATTGGTGAATCATTAGGTGAATCATAAGCTGAAGTAAAACAATCACTTGAAATGCTAGTATGAAAAAAATGAAAAAAGGATAATTTTAAATACAGAAAAATAAGAGCTAGAAGATTGTTTTTGAGGATAAGATGGTCATACAAGGAAACCAACTTCTTTTTATGCGTAAGGTAAGTCAAACATCAAGTCGAATTACTGAAGGTATACTATACTGAAGGTAGCTTGCTGATAGAGGTAGCAAATTGAGCGGGTCGGGAGAGATCGGGCAACGGCCGAACGAGCTCAAGTCCTAACGAGCATGGCTTAAACGGACAAAGTTGAAATATAGGTCAAACAAGCATGGGACTAAACAGGCGGCCTCAAAAATTGGGTTTTGTTTAGAAAAGAAGGATCTCATGTTCATTTATTAACCACTAGCAGGGTACTTGCGCGTTGTGGTGGCAGGTACCCTGAAATAATTTTTTTCGATAAATCATGTATTTTAGATTTTCTTTTTAACAATAAATTTACGGATATCAAGAATTTCGTTTAACCCGTGCCCGTTCGGGCTCGAGCTTGTTGGCCCACGCCCGTTCGGGCTCGAGCCCATTTGGCTCGTTGCTCGTTCGGGCTTGAATATTTGTATAACGAGTCATGAAAGCCTGTGCGATGCACATGGGCTGTATAAAAGTTGTAAAAGTTTAATATCCTTCATTTATTTTCGTCGTTTTATTTTATTTTTGTTATTATATATATAAGTTGTCATGGTAGCATACATTTTGTAAGCATGATGTATCTAGTGTATCTAATTGTTTATTGTGTAATGTTAGGTCTTTGTTAAAAATATGTCATTTTATTCCACATGCAATAACACCAAATTTTGGTTTCTTTTGTAATTTAAGAGCTTGTTCAACTATTTTAACTACAAAATTTAATGGTAATAAAATGCCATGTATTCATTGCGGGATCAGTCATTTCATTATTTGAATATTTCATTATTTGAATATACTTGCAAACATGAAATGTCTTTGAAATTTTATAAGGTACTTTTGTTACGTTAAGTTAATTGCTAGAACCAAATATATTTATCGTCTTATGAACTTCATCATTATTTCAATAGACGGTCTAAGTAAATTAATATATGCAAAAGGTTTATTAACTCCACATTTAAGATGGTTACACAACGCTTGCAAGAGACATGAATAGTCTCATGATCTCTTAGTTAAATTTTATTTCTGAATGATGAGACAAACTTGAAACAAAAAAGCAAAAAAAATTAAAATACACACGAAAAGAAAACAAAAATGTCTTCATACACATAATAATAAGGATAAGATATGAAAAATAAGTACATGAAGCAATTTTCTCTAGTAACGTGTTTATAGTTCATTTTAGTTTTTTAATTACACACATTAGGATACCTATCCATTGAAAGCTAGTTACATTATTTTCAATAAACTTACTTGCTAACGAATCAATCGTATTAGCTCATTTATCGGTATTACATGAAGTAAAATAATGCATGTTTAATTTGTAACGTACTATTAATATGAATGCTAAGTATCCATCCCACCGGTGGCCGTACGCAGCGTAATTAAAGCTGGGTGTTACTCGACGGCACAACAATTATAATAATAGGAAAACAATCTCTAATTGAGTTGTTTTAATGATTTTATTATTCAAATATCAGAGTTTACAAAATGAGGTCCCAATAGTTTTACATTTTGCTGAATAAGTTATCAAATGATAATAAAATTTTAGCCTTCCTTCCGTATCCATGCTCCTCCATTCCATCCTTGTTTGTTATGGTCCTGAGATAAACATGCTAAAAATGTCAACACAAAGGTTGAATGAATCCATAGCGTTTAAGTATTAAAAGTTGGTTAAACACAAGTCGCATAATAGTAAAATGATAATATTTCAGTATATTGCACTAAGCCTCATGAACTCAAACGTTAATGTGTGTGATATCATAAAATGATATAAATTACCGATATCATAATGATGATGTAAGTAAGAATGCCCTCGAGTAGGAGCTTGCCAACTTCCTAGTAGTTCTCAAATAATGTGCATTTGGCTATCAATCCGGCTAGCACGAAGGCTATCTATCCGGCTAGCTCAAATGGACTGTCAACCTCCAATAGATCTATTCACAATATTCGCGTTCACCCAAGGTGATTAATGGTTCATGATATGAGGGACTTTCAGTGGCAACGGTGTGTCTTAGGCAATATCAATCAGTATAGCATACAGAAAAATACTTGTATTCGGTTTTGTAGCATGTATCTCCCCACAAGTTTGAAAAACATATAAAAAGTGGGACTATGAACTCACCTTGGCGATTACAGTAGTCTGAATGGAAAACAAATTAAATAAAGTTGATAAACGCCTCCGACACGCGATCTGGATAACAAGGAAGTCTGAGATTTTGACTTATCATGAATAATGATTTGAAACAGTTTCAAATGACAAAAAAAAAAATGGTTTTTGTGGCAAAAGGTGACTCGCGTGGTGACATGCTTAAAGTTCAAAACAGAGTTATATACTATATAACTTGTTTTGTTATATATATTATTTAAAAAAAATATTTATAGTTTATGAAATGTGAGTGGATGATAAATTATAGTAAGTATGAAATATGTCTATTAATCAATTAACGAGTTTCCGTAAATATAATCGTTTCTGTTTTGATATTAAAATTTAAATGAAGTTACACGTTTATAAGTTACTTTATATATATCTAGAAATATATGTACTTGTATTTGTAACATCTATATATTTCTTTGTAATAATAGTTGTAAAGTATATAAAGTTACTGAATAAACCCTTAAGTTACACAATAGTTACACTTTTAATCCTCAAAGTTAAATGTTTTACCTTTTTAGTCCAAAGAAAATATATGTTTACAATTTAAGTCTAAACCTTCAAATATTACATGTTTCTACTCCATAGTTCCAAATAATTTGTTTTTAACCTCAAAATATCAAAATGGCAGTTTATACCCTTAACTTTTTGGAAGTTACATTTTTAACCCAAGTTTCATAAATATTACATGTTTCTACTCCATAGTTCCAAAAAGGACTCGCTTTGGGTAAAATGGGTTAACTCCTACAGGCTTTATGATAGGACCTTGGGTATGAGAAATTTATGGGATGTTCCAATTCATAATGATGTTTGTTGGGGTTGGAAAAAGATATTACAAATTAGAGATGTGTTGAGAGAGCATATAGTCATCAGGATTGGAGACGGGTGTGATACTTCAGCCTGGTTTGATAACTGGTGATTTCTTGGTCCTCTTAACCGGTTGATCTCCAAAAGGGACATTTTTGATGCTGGTCTATCTCTTGATTGTAGGGTTGCTGATCTGGTAAGAAATGGGGAATGGATTTGGCCTACTTGCTTGTCAGATAAGTTCCCTTTCCTTACTCATCTTCCTCCTCCTCTTTTGTTTCATGATAGAAAGGATAAAGTAGTTTGGAAATCTAATGGTGGTATTATTGGTGATTTCTCTGTTAAAGCTATATGGAATGATCTTATTCCTGAGAAGCCTGTTGTGCCCTGGTATAAAATTGTGTGGTTCAGCCAAAATATTCCTAGGAATTCTTTTATTTTATGGTTGGCCATTAAGAAGAAACTTAGAACACATGATAGATTGGCTTCCTGGTTAGATGGGAATAATTTGAGGTGCTCTTTGCGTAATTTAACTCAGGATAATCATAACCACCTCTTCTTTGAATGCCAATATTCTTCTAAAGTATGGGAGTATTTTAAAGAGCTTATGAATCTTCATAATGTGCCAAATGACTTGTATCAGTCTATTGACTTTTTGCTTGATAGACCTGTGGGTAGATCTATTTGGAGCATTATTCAAAGACTTGTTATTGGTGCGTCTGTGTATTTCATTTGGCAAGAAAGAAATGTCAGACATTTTCAAGGTAAGGAAAGAAATGTTGATAGCTTATGTTGTATTATCAAAGAGCAGGTCAAACTTAGGCTTATGAGCTTAAAAGTCAAGAAATCTTTTCAAATTTTTAAGGCGGCTCAGTTGTGGAATTTTAGTGTGATTAATGGTGATAAGTCCAAGTGCTCCTTTGCCCCTTAAGTTATGGTTCTTCTTTGCAAGTTGTATTGGTACTATGAGGGGTATAGAATGGGTTTGTTAGTGGTTTCTAATGGTAGTTGGATTGAGAATTGGTTTGTTAAATGGTATGTGCCTGCTTTTCCAATATGGTGTAAGCCTAGCTTAGATGACATTTGGATTAGCTTGTACTTAGAGATTGCTTGGCTGACTGATTTTTCAATATGGTGTGTACCTAGCACAGATGATATTTGGAAAATTTGGTTTAGCTTAGGATCTCTTCTCATTGAGGTAGTTTGCTCTATTCTGGTAATCTGGATGATGTGCTGCTATATGGTTCTTATCTACATTAAAGGAAGTTTTGCTGCTTATGTTTCTGATGAAGATAGATTCATGTGGGAAGTGCAAGTTGGTAATCTCTGTTTCTGTAAGGTGGTGCATAGAAGACCTTGTTTATGGATTGGGCTTTTTGAGTTTGGTTGGATTGGCTACAGGGATGTGGTTGCTGCTAGTTGGATGTTGTTCTTTCTCATTAGCCATCTTTTATGTAATAAGTCTAGTTTTTGCATTGCTTTGCTATTTCTTGCTTTGTTCCCTAAGCATGTATTGAGAATGTCATTTGAACTAACTTATATGGTTATGTCCATATAAGTCTATTGTAATTTTGTGATTAATATATTTGCTGGGGATTGGCCCTTTTTCCCAAAAAAAAATTAGAAAAATAAAGTAAAGTTATGTTTTCATGCTTTAAAGTAGGTACACTGAGGTTTAAATTAAAGTTAAGGTTTTTATGCTTTAGAGACTTATACTTATGTTTCAAAGTGTTGTATTTTAACGTTTATGATTTTAAATATATAAAGTCATACATATAATTTATTAAGGCTTCGTGAACTTCTAATAAATGTTTAATTTGAAGGTTAAGTATGAAATGTCATACAGTGGTAAATAAGAGTTGAAATATTTACACAAATAAAATATTTATTCAAAATGAACCTAGATAAACTCGTTTATTTAAAATGTGAGTTATGTGACCTTAGTTGATTGTTGTGATAATGTTTTAACAAAAAAAATCTAGACATGGAAAAATGAATAAGTATTATTTTAATTTGAGTAAAAATTTACCGGTGGTTACACCGTGGCATTGTTGTTGTTGTTGTTGTTCTTGTTGTTGTTGTCTTTGTCGTTGTTGTTTATTGGCCTTTTGCATGTTTTGTTCTTGATAAAATTTTCGTGACTTCTCGATCTCTTTCTTTAATGCTTCTTGACGCGCTGAAAAAAACATTTAGATATAGTTGATCGTTAGTAACTTAAATACAGTTAATCAATATATTGCATTTTTGATCAAAGTAAAAATGTTCGTGCATGTTCCACTTAATTGATAAGACAACGATGTGTATGATCTCTTAAACCATTAGAGAAGATGATGTTACTACCAAACCTTCTAAGTGCCATATTTATGTCCTACATTGTTACACATACAAAACACACGTGGAATTTACATAAAACAATATAAATCAATATGCTAAATAAGTAAGACGATATGATGCTTACTTTACCACCATAATATGTTGTAGCCCAATGTGCATGCGGTGTGGAGGAAGTTGTGGTTTGTTGTGTGTGATTTTTGACACATTATATAGTTTATAAAATATTTGTAACTCATGGACGGGAAGGTAAAAGACAAACCATTAATTGGTGTGTTTAATTTATGCATTCATGGCATTTTTTGTTTGTATTCTTTGAGGTTTAGAGATGGCTTGAAACATGTTGTACCGTACAAACTTTTGTGCACAATTCCTCATGCAAAACATATTGTGCCGTACAAACTTTTGTACGGAAATCACATTCGAATGCTCTATATGGCACAATCAATTCATGAAACATTTATTGTGAGCACTTTGCATTTATAAGACAACTTAATCTTTTAGTATATAAGATGTGCTTTATTATTTGTATTAGTGACATTTAATTCAGAAATTGTGTTTAAGTTAGTTGTACAATATGCTTGATAATTTGTATTTCTTATGTAATGAGTATTTTAATAACTGCATTAATTATATTTATTGACCAGTTAATTAATTGACTATACTAAATATGTTGACCATATTAATACTACTTTGTATTTTGTACATTAAGCTTTAAGATTTGCAAGTTATGTAGTAAAGAAATTACGTGCAAGCTATTGTATTTCTATAATAAGCAAGCTGAATTTTTAAGTATTACCTCCCTCCGTCCCAAAATTATTGTCCAGTTTGAATTTTCAAAGTCAAACTGGTTCATCTTTGACCATAAATATATATTTTTTATTATATAATACTTGATGAAAAAATTATACCATTGAAAAGTACACTTAAAACCCAATCCATTTATATATTTTACATCAAATATTATATAACACCCACAAAAATATTTAAGGTCAAAGTTGAAGAAGAAATACCAAAAAAGTCAATAGTGGACAATAAAAATGGGACGGAGGGAGTACTATTTATAGAAGACCTTCCTCCATTATAAGATAGTAAATAACTAACAGACTAAACTTTATTGCTTAATTTATGGCACAAAAAATAAGTTTAAAAATTAAAAACGAGCAAAAAAAGTTCTATGTGTATATTGCTTTACATTTTACAAAGTTTAAAAGTATTGATTAAACAAAAAGGAAAACTAAATAAGTAAATTTAAAAAAATGAAAAAAAAGACCACCAACCATATTAGAGAAAAAAAAGAAAGAAGAGGAAACCATTATCGTGATTTTATCACACAAGTGAACTAACTGGATCTACCATCAATTACGCCTATTATTAATAAAGATTACTATTATTTTTGCCCAGTTAGACCCATTGAGAATTTCAATGTTGCCTAAACAAACTCATAGCTTATGAAAAGTTACACATAACAACCCAGCTTTTTGTCATTTGAGCAGATTTTCCCACCTCTACTTACCAATATGCTTTATCTCATCTAGCAGCACTCCAATCTAAGAGTCTTCTCTTTCCATACTATTGGCTTTAGTGTGAAAGATGTGGGAATGTTAAAACCAAGCATGAAGAACCAATGGAGCGGGAAGCGACACCTTATGTTGCGGGAAAAGAGGTGATGAAAAAAAAAAGTTCACAAACGGCGTTTGAGTCTCGAAAAAAAAGTATAATTTAAGAAGAGGGAGAAATATTATTTTCTTTTGTGTGTATTTTTAGTGGGTATTTGTGTTTTAGTGGTATTACTAAATGATAAAAAATAGAAAACAAAATTAATGAAAGAGAGATAAATGATGCAATAGTTGAGAACAAGTTTAGGAAAAAAATAATAAAAATAAGTGTTTTTTTACGTTGTGAAGCTGATGTGACGAAGAAAAACTTTCGACCAAGCTCTTCAGACTTAGGTAAGGGTTTCAAACAGTATGCCCACTAACTTTTTTTTATTAAGCTAGCCATGTAACGAAAAGTAGATCTCTATCTATCTTGTGAAGTAAAAGACTAGCATTATAAAACTTTTAGGGATAAATAGTACAATAGCCCAGTTGCCCAACGGTTAGGCATATTTAGCCCTTTTTTTGAAAATTCTCATATTAGCCCGGGCAACTTTTAAGACTGGGCAACTTCAATCATAGAGAAACACGTGTCACGTATTTGTATTATGTGCAACCATATCTAGTTGGGCAACCGTAATAAGGCAACTGGTTTTTTGGTCATTATACACATTATACAGTATTTTACCAATTGACTTTTCCCAGGATCGTATACGAAAAACAAAATTATACTAAGAAAAATAATCCTAAACTTTAAAAACAAACACTCTATCATGTATCACCATTAACCCCTTATTCCCTCCATATTGATTCATTATTTCAATCTCCAATGTTCAATATCCAGTACTATTTAACTTATTCAATCTGTTCCGGTTACTTTTCATGTTTCGTTGCTTCGCACAATGAGTACCTGTTCATGAAACAGTGATCGTGCAAAAAAAAAAGATTACCAACGATTGTTGATTTTATCAATAGAAATGTGGTATAACAGGGTATGTAAAGCGTATTACCAATGATTTAAATCGTTATTGATTATATGTTTATGGTGTTATTCTATTGACCCGATTGACACCAAAAGTATTTGATGTCAAATAATTGAAATGTTATCGTTAGTCGTTATGGTGTGTCAAAGGTTGCCGTTATATTAGTCTGTGTCTTATATAGAAGTTACTTGGACTGTACAATTTTTCATTGGTTTATAGTTTGTTTGTCAATTTTAACCATTTATGTGATTTATGATTTCATTTGTGTTTTGGATTGTATTGCATAAGCCCCGATTGTATCCACTTTAGTTGAGACTTGTTGGTTCTTAATGTCTAATCACTCATAAGGCGGTTTTATTTGTTTTTTTGGTTCTTAATGTCTCATCACTCATAAGCCCCGATTGTATCCACTTTAGTTGACACTTGTTGATACGCCAGGCCTGAATCAAATAACTTCACAAGCAGTGATATATGCGTAGACAAAACAGTGTATTAAAATGGTCCAATACTAGGTGGTTTTACTTAGGTTCAAATTAGGCATTGAATGATTATTAAATATGCATTTGTATGTATCAGCTGAACTCTTGGTGATAGTGTTTATGGCGCCTGTATACATGTCTGCATACTAAATTTGTTATGTATTGTCGGTTCTGAGTGAGCTTATGTTTTTGTTTTAGGACTATGAAGCGAAACTAATCATTAGGAGCAAACTCAACTACTTTTGGTTAATAAATCAGAAATTAGATGCAAAGCGACGGAACTTGTTTAGGAGTACTTGCTTTGGACAATGGCTTGATTTATTATACTTTGAACATGAAACACACCTAATAGACTACATGGTACGGAAACAACAGCGAGTGGATGATTCTCATTATGATATGCCCTTCATCTATTACCTAGATGGACATACGCTGCATTTTGGTCATACTGAGTTTTGTCTAAGGACTGGCTTGCGCTTTGGAAGTGTCAGTTTTGAAGTATACACGTCTGGTGATCTCAAATTCCGTGAAGACCGGTTTCGGAAGCTATCTGATGAAGACCGGTTTCGAAAGCTATATGATGAAGTCACAATACGGATATCTCTTTTGTTAGTCCTAGAGATTATCTTTATGGGTCGGTTGTTGACATGTGAAGTTGAGGACACATTGATGAGGTTGGTTGAAAATCTAGAAGCTTGGAATGCATTTCCGTGGGGTGAACATATTTGGACTCATTTATATGACCAACTACATAATGTAATGGATAAGCACATGGATAAACACCATTTAGGATTGAAGAAAACCCCAACCTATGTTTCGACGTATACTTTGTCTGGCTTTGTATCTGCTTTCCAGGTTTAAAATTATTTTTATCGATGAAATTTTTCATCTCGACATGTTGAAGGCTTGTTAAATTGATATGTTTGTGTTTTACAATTTGTTTAGATTTGGATACTTGAGTCTTTTGAGAGCTGTGAACATTGGTGAACAAAAAAGCCAAATGTGATTCCTAGAGCGATAGCCTGATCTAGGAAGTCGATATTCAAAAGAAGTGACCGTTCCACCCTGTTTGCAAAGGTTTATCTTTCTATAATTAACATTTTTTGTTACCATACAGCAGTCAAATACCTTTAAGGTTACATACGTTATTTGTCCCCATTTATTTGTAGGACTCGACTACACGTTTTGATCTCAGATCGAATAAAACTGAGTATGAGTCTTCATGGTGGATAGATAGCCAAGTTTTTTTTGCAAAACTACGTTCCCAGGGCTGCAGCCACATCTAAGTACACCCTCGTGGATGCTTATCTGAACAGGTTGGCAAACGGACGCAAACATGTCAATGAGTCGTTGAAAGTAAATTCCACTCAACGTAGGCCTAGTAATAGTTCTACAACGAAGAGGCTTAAGGATAGTGTCATGGCTGAGCTGAATGGCGAAGTATTGAAACTTGAGATTATTATTGAGGTTACCTTTTATTCACCATCATATACCAAAAGATTGCAGTCTGTGGTTGATGTAATATACTGGTTAAAAAAACTTCTTCCCCATCTTACAGGTTATTGCTCGTGACAGATCTGGCGGATTACAAGTACCTGTTTTTTTGCAACAACCGAGTATATACTTTCAATCTACTTTTTAATGTTGTATAAATATAATTATCCCTAACACTTTGGGTTCGTACTGGTGGGAAGAACAGTGTGTACTGTTCCGTTTATTTGGTACTGGTAGGCTAAAACTTAGTACTGGTCGGTTACGCTTGGTACTGGTAGGTTAAAACTTAGTACTGGTCGGTTATGTTTGGTACTCTTTGCCAGTAAATTGGGTAATACGTTATTCTAGTTTACACAAACATATCTTCAACAGAAACATAACCTTTATTTACTTGATTAAATGAAACATATCTTCAAGAGTTTCACCAGATAGGCGATTACAATTTTTTTTATAACAACTGCATATATACTTTCAATACACTTTTAAATGATGTACAAATATAATTATATCACAGGAGAAACTTGATATTCAAGCTCATTTTCCAAACACGAGGCCTGAATTTTGTGAATCACTTAACAAAATATACCGCAAAATGATTACGTTGCCTGATTGTGATGAAGAACTTGCTCAGGTACAATACGTTATTTGCAACGCATTTGTCAACCGTCATGTTATTTGTGCGGCATATACAAACCGCAATATGTAATCCGCAAAATCTTGTTTTAGGAGTATCTTATTCAAGAGGAATTGAGTTTGGCGTTAGCAGAGGAAGAGAGGTTGCAGATACAACAGGATCAGATGTTGGCAAAAGACAACCTAAAAAGACAAGAAGATACTAAGAGGTTACGATTGGAAGAAGAAAACATGTTGAAGATGGAGGAGGAGAAGAAGCAAAAAAAAAGAGTTTTTGCAATCAGACCACTATCAAAGATATTTGGCTAGTGTACATCCGAGCAAGAGACGAACAATGCTAAATGGGTTTGGCAGAGAATAAAAAAACATGGTCCTAACGTTACTCACCCAGCTATTGCTGAATTGCTTACAAGAGTTCAACCTTGGGTTGAGGTATTGGCATGAAGAAAATTTAGTTGACATTTTCTTTTGTTACCTCTTTGACCTTGTATCTTATAAAGTCATTAACGTTTGTAGGATCTATCTCGATGGTTCCATAGTGTGGAAAATGTCTGGCATACCGATGAAATTGAAATATTCCTGGGTCAACCGCCATACACTCAGGCGTGTAAATTTCCATGGTCCGATGACTGCACCATTGACCGAAATTTCTGGCTACGCTTAGTATGCTTAGACCCGACTAGAAAAGGTTGGCTAACTGAGCAGGTGAGCATACAATTGATATTGTAACTCATTTGTTATGTATAAAATTTGCCTCTCACCCTTTCTCAAAATTTGCAGCACATAGACTTGTGGGTTGACTACATGTAGCATGTGAGACCTAATAGTGCAAACTGGGCGATGGTTAGTTGTTACTTTTTCCAGATTCTTCATCAAAATGGCACACCATCGTTTTATGCAGATGGCCAGAGGTATCCATGTCCATGGAGTGATGTTGATCAGGTAATATGTTTACCGCCTTACGCTTAAATACAAGCTTTATTATTCCAACATACCAAATCGGTCACTTTATACTTCACTAATTTCATTTGGTTGGTTTGAGATGTACTGCTTATTCATGAATACCGCTGAATCATTAGCTATATATTGTTTATATGTTGTTCTCCCTCAAACCAATGCCGGTTAAACCGTAACACTTTAAAAAATGTCCAATATGACTAGCCAGATTTAGAATTGTAGGAATTATAATAAAGAATATTATAAGCATGTATTTTTTGGACATACTTTTCCCGCCTAATGTATGTCCAATTTGTTTATACTCAAGGTTTATATTCCGATCAATGAAATGGACAAACACTGGTGTTTTGCCCATTTTCATATACCATCTAGCGTGATAACATTCTATGATAGCGGCGACACATTTGACTACAACAACCGTGGCTGGTATATCCTTGTTAGGAAGTGCTTACAGGTACGTTGTTTGTATACACAAATCAGGTGATTAACCTTTTTATTTTCCACAACCGTGTACCAGTGTGCAACATATGCTTTTAAGTATACATTTGTAGTTAAACACATATAGCATAACAAATACTCATAGCTAATCAACCACATAAAAGGGAAGTACACGACTCGCCCATATGATAGCATAATACAGTAACCAACTATTATTTTTAGTTAGTCAGTCGGCATACAAATATGTTTACACAGACTGTGGTTGTTGTTTCTGTATCCAAGTTTCAGTGTTGCCCAACCTTGTTTTTTATTCTTATGTTGTAAATTTGTTGCAAGTTAATATAATACATTCAGCTTGTCTAAAAAAAAATGCTCGTATTAGTTTCCCTATAGTTGGATATGTTGCCCAAGAAATCATATAATAGTTGCACTACTTTCTATGTCCAGATATGGTAAAGGTCATCTTGCCCTGCCACAATCATTTCTCAACTTGTACTCCTTATTAAAAATGTTAGGCTTAATGTGATGCCTAATAACTTGACAAGTACTTGAATCACAACACAAAAATCAAAAATATTCATGCAAGTTTTGTAGAAATCTGAAATGTACACTTTGACTATTTTGTGAAAAACTTAAAACTTGACTTTTTTGGATTTCAATTGATCAGAAATGACTCACAATGTTGTAATAAGATATAATGACCATGAAACAAGCTTAACTCCAACACTATTAAGCCAAAGTAAGGTTTTGAGGTTCTAAAATCCCTCACAGTTAACTGTGAGGGTGAGTTACTTTGATTTTGACTTTCTTGTGCTAAGGGAGCAAGATTCTGAGTTTACTTAGTCTAATTATAACCTAAGGAATCTAGTTATGCAAAGAAGCAAGATAATTAACCACTGAAACAGTTCAACCTAAGCAGAACCAAACACCCCTACTGTAACACCCCAACCCGATAAGGGTAGAAATATTACATTACAGTGACATATCAGAACAAACCCAAGCATATGATTCATACATACAACGAAATTCAGGGTTACAAATGAAAATCTGAAACTACAAGGTTACAAAACAATAAATACTATGTCTAATAAAGTGAAACTTCAACTAATCATCTCTAGTCCAAAGCATAGTCTTCTAAGTCCAGTCACACTCTCTTTCCATAACCCAGCTTCCTACTAAAACCTGCCGCAGGAAAAGGAAATGCGGCTGAGCTTAAAAAGCCCAGTGAACAGATACATATACAAAGCAATGATAATGAAACAGAAATAAAATATAGTGCATTGGGGAAATAGAATAAGGAATAGATAAAAGAGTAATAGAATAGAAAGAAGAAAGGATAGTCATCTACCACGAGCCTAGAAACATATCATATCATATAAGCCATCAATACCATAATTCTTCATAATCATATAGAGGGGAGTCCTCTCAGATAATCAGATAATATGAGGGGTGTCCTCATTCTTCAAATGGGTGGAGTAGTGAACTCCCAGAATTTGTGAAAGGCATGTATAGCACACAGTACCAGTCACCTCAAAGTCAACTCAAAGTCATAGTTAAATCCACTAAGCATACATGTCTAGGATTGCAACCCATACGCCCCTTACTCAAAGTCAATCTCAAAGTCATATACTCAAAGTCATAATGGCCATAATAGTAATCATAAAAAGGGACGGCGTGAGAAATCACTCACCCACACATGAGTCATGCCAGTGGTGCATCACAGACATGCCTATGGTACCTCCATAGGTAGGGAAACATAAATGGCTCGGGTATCAAACTAAGAGTCAGGTCTCAAAGTCATGCAAAAGGTCATATAGCAAAGGTTTATCTCAAAGTCATCTCAAAATCATATCAGAAATAGTATTCAAGGTCCATTCAGAGTTTATCAGGTCAAGGTTCATATTCAAAAATCAATTCATGGTTCAGTTCAAAAGTCCGTTTCAAAAGTTTCTATTAAGAGTCCAATTTAAATAATCTTTTAAAACAGTTTTCATAAAAATGGTCTTTCAAAATATAGTGTTCATGAAAGTTAAATAACCTTTCTTTTAAAAAGAAATTTAGCATCATTTATAAACATCTTTTCAAATCGGTTCTTCTCAAAACATTCCCATGGTATCATTAAGAAGGTTTTCATAGCATAGGTTTATAACGGAGGTCATATCAAGTGGAATCAACAGAGAAAGTTCAAGTAAAGGGGATCATAGCAATGGCATCAATTCGGGAACTAACGGATCAGAATATGAAAGAGATCATGAGAAACATTTTGAGAAAGGTCAGAATATCTGTACCTTAAACCGCAAGTGCACACATGACAGAAAACATAAAGGTCGGAAATAAACTCCTTCTTCAGCGAATCTACACGAATTAATGATCGGCTTATTATTAATAACTTATTCAATTCAGATCTCTCATTTTAGCCGGCTTCCCAGTTTTAGTAACTTTCCATTTTAAGTAAGTCTCACAAGTTTTAGGGCTTAAGTACGAGTTTACTTATTTCACACATTACCCTTTTAGTTTCGTTATTTACAACTTAGTCCCATAAGTTAAATTAATTACAAAATGTCCCCTTAAGTTTAATTATGTTTAAAATCTTCCTTAACGTCAAATTAATTAGAAACTCATAGCTTATGATCAATTTCACCTTACACGACCAGGTTATAATCTTAATTAGTCTTTTAGTTGTATTTTCAGCTTTTATTCATAAACAGGTCACCACTTTCCGAATTTTTAAACCACCTCAGAACTCAAAAGAAAAATTCACCAAAATTCAAACAGGTACTTCAATGTATTTAGAACACACACGAATTTTCCCAGAATTTACTTCTAATTATAAATGCCCAAAGAAAATCGTTTACCCAGACCTACCAAGAAAATGAACTGCAGAAACACCCAAAAAGTTGGCTCTTTGTTTACCCATTTAAACACTTTAGAAAAATCTACAAAAATTCCAGAAGGTCACAAATATACCAAATATCACTCCTGTAAAAGGAGAACCCTTAACTCTATATGGTTTGAAAATGAAAAATCCCATACTCCATCTGATTTTACGTTTCCAAAACTCAGGTTCGACACACGATCTCATAAAATTCAAAAAGCTTACCTCCCGACCTCCAATCACCATGAAACTTATATTTCCAGAAAGTAGACAAGTAGTACTTATGTTTAGACTCAAGAATCGTTCAAAAACACGTTCATATCACTAAAATACAGTCGATTAAAGTCGAACAAAATTCCAGTTCAGCAGCAGTTCTTATAACATCATGTATTCTCTTAGGTTTTCGGCATTCCAATCATTAGTTCTTGACACACAACGATTACAGATGAGTTCATATCATGTTTAGGTTGATTCATAACAGGTCTTACATAATCAAAACGAATAATTCCATCATATATATACATGGTTCGAATTGTACATAATAAGATTTTAGGGTTTTCATGACTTATCATTTTATAACATCTTTTATTATTTCATGTGGCCATATTCGACTAGAACATAAGAACATGATAAAGATTGAACAAGGTAAGATGGTACAATACCCTCGTAGCGTGATTATGGAGATAAAAACAAGGATTGATCGATCCTTCTAAATCTTAACCGAACACCCACCAAACACTCCCTTCGAATGGACTTTAAAACCCACGAGCAAGACACCACCCGAACCAGAGATTAACACGCCTAAAGGGTCACCACAACACCTCCTTGCTGCTGGCTTTGGATCGAAACAGGAGGGAAAGACAAGAGATATAGCAGCCGATGTTTTGTTTTAGGGTTTGCAATTTTTTTCGGTATGTATGGTTTTTAAACAAACCGTATGTTTGATTGGGCTCAAATAGGGAGGGATCAAATTTTCTTATGGGCTTGTTATCAATAACATTTTAATGCATACAAATCTTTTTCTCTTTGAACTTAGCCGAAAATTTGGAGTTGTACACAATTGGGAAGTCGTAAATATTAAAGACTAGGGAACCTTATTTGTTGTGTGATCTTCAAATCATAATGTAAAGTATTTGTTAATTTAATTTATTAGATACTTGGGGTTTTAATCACTTTAGGTTAAGTTCAAAATAATACTTACTTGTGTGATTTTATAAATTCTTAAAATTTCAAATTTGAGGGGTATTTTGGTCATTTCAGATGTTCTCGGATTTTAGGTGTTACAACTTCTTCCCCTCTAAAAAGAAAAAATTTCGTCCTCGAAATTTGAAGTCGCAAAGTTAGACGAAGTCGTAGCAAACCGCAAAAGTCGTCACAACATTCTCACGCCCGGGGAGGTTCTTCCAAAAGATATTCAGACCAACTGGTTTCTCATGACTCGTAATTATTGTCAAAACGGTTTCAGATTTCTCAGAAGGGCATATCATATTGAATTTGAATCAAAAGGATAATGTACCAAACATAACGGATGATAAACGAATTCTCCAGGAAGAGGTATAAAAATACATAGGATTTTCATCGAATTGATTAGGCGAATCAGATGAGAATACATTGAATTGTAGCAAACATGGGGTGATATACGGTTTAACCCTTCAGCTTCTCAGATAGTCTCGGCTTTTAGATAACCTTCCAAAGGTATTCTCATAAACAAACAGGTCTCATTTCCTCAAAGTCCACAATCACATATTTTACTCATAGCAGATCATAATGAACAACTTCACGAATGCGAATCGTATACGGACAGAAAGCATATCGTTAGATATCGTCAACGGCAGAAATTTCATAATGGAACCTAAGATTCTTATCAGAAGTTGCAAAGATCAGCAAAACACGTGTCGAGAGTCCAAACGTATCGAATCGTATAACAAGGACAGCATATCAAACGTATAGGTAGAATGAACCTAAAGTCTCACTAAACTCAGATGATCTTGATCAGATGCCAGAATTCTAAAGCTTCTAAGGCACTTCTTAAAATATCATATGCCCACCATAAGTGCACGTTATATGATGTAAGTATTATCACGTTGGCCAGGCGTCATAATACTGGCATCATATACATATGCCCTCATGATGATCATACTTTATCTCAAGTCGTGAACACCCAAACTTATTTAAATCCACCTAGTCCACCTATAGTCTCAGAGGTCACCAAAATCAAACGACATAACTAAGAGAACGAAATTACTCGAAGAGTAACGGAGATCCGAGAATGTCATTCAAAATTAAGGTACGTCATCAGTAACGTCAATTCTTTACAGCATCATCTCGTCTAAACACAATGTCCGCTTTCAAATCCATCCACTCATTTACAAATTTCAAAATTTCTTCCAAGTTGGAGTAGTCTGTTTATTCTTGTCCGTCTTACCTCATGATTAAGAGAATTTAAAATTCGAGTCTGGTTCCTCAAGCCTTCAGCAACTCTTCTTGGTACTGTGGCGTCGTAGTGGCAGTCTCTGACACGATCACTGTGCATCCCTCCATCCGCAGGTCTGCTTCTGCTCTCAATTCATCTTAGTACAACTAAAATGAATAGAGAAACAAGACTGCGTTTCTTCGACAGGTCTTCTAACATAGCTCCAGGTTTTAAGGTACATGATGTTGTTGTTGACTCCAGGTTGTGTGTTGAATGGTTCGTCTTCTTTGGTCTGGTTGTCTTGGTGCCCAAACTGAAATCTTCACGTGTTGCGTGATGCATGATTGAGCACTATCCTAGTTCCTCACTTCTTCTTGTATGCTTCTTCCATGGTAATGCTTGTCGCAACCATCTTCTACGACTCTTCCACAAAGTTTCTAACTCCGATAACGATCTTCGATCTTGGTCCTTCTTGTGAAAGCTCTGTCTTTACATTATACAGGGTAGTGTTGTCTATTATGCTTTCTGAACGTCAATCAAATTTCTCTTCCAGAACAAAGGGTCGTCTCACCCATAATCTCTATGTTCTTCTTTCGTTTTAGAACACAACACAATGTCATACTATGACAATTTGTCCAAAACACGCGAAAAACATGATTATTCTAGCCAACACCATTGGCATCATTCAAGTTCATAAATGTTATAACGAGTGCAAAGGCAACTTCAGAAATCATCTCAGGGAATTTTCACATCGCCTTCTTTCTTCTTCAGGAACTGAAATACTTCCCAAAGGTTACTCTCGGTTAGTTAACCCCCTTCTTAGAAGTTTTTGTGGTTGCTTCTTCCGTCCTTCAAATCTAAAATGATGCAATCAGATGCGGAGTTTCAAAGGAAGACCAAATTAATTATTGATACGCGGAAACAGATAATGATTAGTGATAGTGGTACGTTTAAGTTTACGATAGTTGATACGTCATCGCATACTTCTCTCGTTCTTCTTCATAAACAAACAAGAGCATCTAAGGAGAATCACCAAGGTTAAAAATCATATTCCATCAGCTCCTTCAATCTCTCAACTTCTATGGCACCATGGTTCCTTTACTGATATCAGTTCAATGTCCACTCTACTTCTTAAGCAGGAAGGAGTACCAAAAGGTTCATCAGAGAATACCGGAAAATATTCGTATGACAAAATATTTCCCAATAGTAGAACTTTCCAAGGGTTGATAATAATGGTTTTCAGGACAACTTGGTAATCACATGAGTTTGGGGTAGGTGTTTCCATAGTGACAGAAATTTTAGCAGATGTAGAGAGTCATCATAATGGAATAGGGTGAACCAGATTTTTAAGGTCACATTTCAGATATGGTAGTCTATGGTATCTTCACGAATAGCCATTCAGTCCAAAAGACCGTACAATCAGACATCTCAAAGTCAAAGGATTCATAGAGTGAATACAGTCGTCAAATCATACAGATAGTTCATATATCAGAGTCAAGTACATGGTTCAACAAAAATGTTGGGATGGATAAACGAACAGTTCAATGTGTGGGAATTTCGTTTAGCTTCTTAGCATAAGTAGCAGGTAGGATGTGTATCATTGGTAATACGAATATCGTATAATCGTCAATTGTGAGAGGTACAGAATCTCAGTTATCAGCATCATCATGCTTAGTTAACAAATCCATATAGAGATAGTATTTACATCATACCCTTCCAAAGGAAACGGTTGGCAGAACAAGGTTCATCATTCAAAGAGAGGAAACAAAACTTCTCATATTCGTGGTTCATAATTACCAAAATTCTCATAGGAGTAATAATGGATCATACAGAGTTAAGTAGTATCGGATGATACATTCATACCCAGCATAAGTAATGAATTTACAGAATGTGTCGAACACATTGTGGGTGAATGACCTACGATGTGGTCGAAAAGGTGTCAAACATCTTATCAAACAAATCGGAGGCGGAGATCAAAATCTGAAGGTGAAACTTAAATGTGTAAGGTATCCAGGTAGCCTCCCGAGGTATTCCAAACTTACTTGGTTACTAAGCTTAAGTTGCAAAACTTCTAACTTCTGAAACAAAGGTCCTTATAAGGCTCATCTAAGAGCAAAGGCACGATCAGAGTGATACGGAAGCAAATGATACTTACATAAATGTCTTAGTCTACCCATTCCTCACTGGGAATAACTAAGGTTCCTATGGGGAATCCTAATGTAAAGTTTCAAAGGTTGTCTTATGAGCGCCTACAGTGGAAACTTAGGGGTCCAAACTTCACAGGTCAAGGGTAAATGTATTACGAATCGCAGCCTGGTCTCTGATACCATAATTGTAACACCCCGACCCGATAAGGGTAGAAATATTACATTACAGTGACATATCAGAACAAACCCAAGCATATGATTCATACATACAACGAAATTCAGGGTTACAAATGAAAATCTGAAACTACAAGGTTACAAAACAATAAATACTATGTCTAATAAAGTGAAACTTCAACTAATCATCTCTAGTCCAAAGCATAGTCTTCTAAGTCCAGTCACACTCTCTTTCCATAACCCAGCTTCCTACTAAAACCTGCCGCAGGAAAAGGAAATGCGGCTGAGCTTAAAAAGCCCAGTGAACAGATACATATACAAAGCAATGATAATGAAACAGAAATAAAATATAGTGCATTGGGGAAATAGAATAAGGAATAGATAAAAGAGTAATAGAATAGAAAGAAGAAAGGATAGTCATCTACCACGAGCCTAGAAACATATCATATCATATAAGCCGTCAATACCATAATTCTTCATAATCATATAGAGGGGAGTCCTCTCAGATAATCAAATAATATGAGGGGTGTCCTCATTCTTCAAATGGGTGGAGTAGTGAACTCCCAGAATTTGTGAAAGGCATGTATAGCACACAGTACCAGTCACCTCAAAGTCAACTCAAAGTCATAGTTAAATCCACTAAGCATACATGTCTAGGATTGCAACCCATACGCCCCTTACTCAAAGTCAATCTCAAAGTCATAATGGCTATAATAGTAATCATAAAAAGGGACGGCGTGAGAAATCACTCACCCACACATGAGTCGTGCCAGTGGTGCATCACAGACATGCCTATGGTAACTCCATAGGTAGGGAAACATAAATGGCTCGGGTATCAAACTAAGAGTCAGGTCTCAAAGTCATGCAAAAGGTCATATAGCAAAGGTTTATCTCAAAGTCATCTCAAAATCATATCAGAAATAGTATTCAAGGTCCATTCAGAGTTTATCAGGTCAAGGTTCATATTCAAAAATCAATTCATGGTTCAGTTCAAAAGTCCGTTTCAAAAGTTTCTATTAAGAGTCCAATTTAAATAATCTTTTAAAACAGTTTTCATAAAAATGGTCTTTCAAAATATAGTGTTCATGAAAGTTAAATAACCTTTCTTTTAAAAAGAAATTTAGCATCATTTATAAACATCTTTTCAAATCGGTTCTTCTCAAAACATTCCCATGGTATCATTAAGAAGGTTTTCATAGCATAGGTTTATAACGGAGGTCATATCAAGTGGAATCAACAGAGAAAGTTCAAGTAAAGGGGATCATAGCAATGGCATCAATTCGGGAACTAACGGATCAGAATATGAAAGAGATCATGAGAAACATTTTGAGAAAGGTCAGAATATCTGTACCTTAAACCGCAAGTGCACACATGACAGAAAACATAAAGGTCGGAAATAAACTCCTTCTTCAGCGAATCTACACGAATTAATGATCGGCTTATTATTAATAACTTATTCAATTCAGATCTCTCATTTTAGCCGGCTTCCCAGTTTTAGTAACTTTCCATTTTAAGTAAGTCTCACAAGTTTTAGGGCTTAAGTACGAGTTTACTTATTTCACACATTACCCTTTTAGTTTCGTTATTTACAACTTAGTCCCATAAGTTAAATTAATTACAAAATGTCCCCTTAAGTTTAATTATGTTTAAAATCTTCCTTAACGTCAAATTAATTAGAAACTCATAGCTTATGATCAATTTCACCTTACACGACCAGGTTATAATCTTAATTAGTCTTTTAGTTGTATTTTCAGCTTTTATTCATAAACAGGTCACCACTTTCCGAATTTTTAAACCACCTCAGAACTCAAAAGAAAAATTCACCAAAATTCACACAGGTACTTCAATGTATTTAGAACACACACGAATTTTCCCAGAATTTACTTCTAATTATAAATGCCCAAAGAAAATCGTTTACCCAGACCTACCAAGAAAATGAACTGCAGAAACACCCAAAAAGTTGGCTCTTTGTTTACCCATTTAAACACTTTAGAAAAATCTACAAAAATTCCAGAAGGTCACACATATACCAAATATCACTCCTGTAAAAGGAGAACCCTTAACTCTATATGGTTTGAAAATGAAAAATCCCATACTCCATCTGATTTTACGTTTCCAAAACTCAGGTTCGACACACGATCTCATAAAATTCAAAAAGCTTACCTCCCGACCTCCAATCACCATGAAAATTATATTTCCAGAAAGTAGACAAGTAGTACTTATGTTTAGACTCAAGAATCATTCAAAAACACGTTCATATCACTAAAATACAGTCGATTAAAGTCGAACAAAATTCCAGTTCAGCAGCAGTTCTTATAACATCATGTATTCTCTTAGGTTTTCGGCATTCCAATCATTAGTTCTTGACACACAACGATTACAGATGAGTTCATATCATGTTTAGGTTGATTCATAACAGGTCTTACATAATCAAAACGAATAATTCCATCATATATATACATGGTTCGAATTGTACATAATAAGATTTTAGGGTTTTCATGACTTATCATTTTATAACATCTTTTATTATTTCATGTGGCCATATTCGACTAGAACATAAGAACATGATAAAGATTGAACAAGGTAAGATGGTACAATACCCTCGTAGCGTGATTATGGAGATAAAAACAAGGATTGATCCATCCTTCTAAATCTTAACCGAACACCCACCAAACACTCCCTTCGAATGGACTTTAAAACCCACGAGCAAGACACCACCCGAACCAGAGATTAACACGCCTAAAGGGTCACCACAACACCTCCTTGCTGCTGGCTTTGGATCGAAACAGGAGGGAAAGACAAGAGATATAGCAGCCGATGGTTTGTTTTAGGGTTTGCAATTTTTTTCGGTATGTATGGTTTTTAAACAAACCGTATGTTTGATTGGGCTCAAATAGGGAGAGATCAAATTTTCTTATGGGCTTGTTATCAATAACATTTTAATCCATACAAATCTTTTTCTCTTTGAACTTAGCCGAAAATTTGGAGTTGTACACAATTGGGAAGTCGTAAATATTAAAGACTAGGGAACCTTATTTGTTGTGTGATCTTCAAATCATAATGTAAAGTATTTGTTAATTTAATTTATTAGATACTTGGGGTTTTAATCACTTTAGGTTAAGTTCAAAATAATACTTACTTGTGTGATTTTATAAATTCTTAAAATTTCAAATTTGAGGGGTATTTTGGTCATTTCAGATGTTCTCGGATTTTAGGTGTTACACCTACTAGTAACCTGATATGCAATTCTAACTAGAAGCAAACAAGTTTGAGGCAAATCTAGATCAGAGAAGCTACAATAAGCAATAACTAAAGGTAATAAGCTAGGATTTTAACTAATAAGCTACTGAAAAAGGACAATGCAAAAAAATAAATCTTACTTGAAAATGTGATGCAAAGGGTAATGGCTGAGTGAATGAAGGAGATAAGCTCAGATAAGCTATGAGAGAGCTTACTGAGCTTATCCAAATGATATGTGAGCTAATTACAAACCAGGATCAACAATCTTTCAATACTTAACAACAATTCAGAATTTTAAAATGAAAACACAAATTTGAAATTTAGAACTGCAACTTTTAAATTAAAGGAGGAAATGAGTTTCTGATACACTTAGAACAGCAAATTCAAAGTTATTAATCTAAAGATTACAATAAAAACAGTCAATTAAGCTAAATTGATTTTAACTAAACTACTTTAATTATTCTACCCTAACTACTGCTTCATCTTCCTTCTTTTCTTTTCTTTTATATGCCCTGGAGCATCCTTTGACTATCCCACTTCAATCACAGCCGTTGGATGGCTTTATGTTGATCCTAGCCTTTGAATCAGTTTTGGCGAGAAATGGGGATTTGGCAGAGTAGTGGAGTTGGTGTGGTTATTAATGAGGGGGGGGGGGGGGGGGAAGGTTGGTGTAGGTAGAAGTATTTATGATAGTTGGTGCATGTTTTGTGGAGTTGGAGAGGAGGGGGGAGACATTGAGCTGAAAACCAGGGAAAGGGGGGTTGAAGATGGTTGTGTTGACCTGGTCGTTTGACCAGGTATATTATTAAAAGGGTGGGAAGGTTGGGCCGGTTGTTATTTTGGGCTTGGGTAGTGTAGTGGGTTGAGGATATTGGATCAGGGGTTGGGATGGGCTAGTGTTGTTGGGTATTAAAAACCAAGGGTCCGTTTGTTTGTAATTTTAGAACACCACAAGGACCAAAGTTGTAATAATGAAAATTGCAAGGGCTGATCATGTAATTTTCCAAAATATATTATGAGGACCAAAATTGACAAGTTTGAATAATACCAAGACCAAAAGTTGCACTTTTCCAAAATTAGAAATCCCAGGGACCTATTCTGCCAAATTTGAAATCTCAGGGGCCAAACATGTAAATTCTCAAAACTTTTTACCCAAGTGTTATTTTTGATAACTTTTTATTTTAAAAGGATTTGGGTTGACTTTTCTTGCAAAATAAATGCACAGGGACTAGTTTTGTTAATTTTTGAAAGTCGGGGGACTGAAACTGCCAATTTTGCAAACTTTATACGTTTTTCATTTGTTTTTACTCGTTTTGCATCTAAAACATATAAAACACAATTTTGAAATATTTTTAGTATTTTGATGCATTTCTGAGTGTTTTTGTATGTTTTTGCAGTTTAGACTGACTAAAAATGATGAGTGTTTGAGCACTCATCAACGAGTTTAAACGCAAGTACCCCAATCTTTTCAAAGCCAGGACTGGCAACTCAAACTAAATCCGGGACGGATTTCTAAATAAGATGTATGTGATGTAACCCCCGGTACTTTTTCTAAAACCTATTACTAGCCAAATATTTATTTTCTTACCCGAGACACATTAAAACTTTTATTTTGTGATTATTTGGGCTTGAGAAACGTGAGGTATATTGGAAACAAGAACTTTATTCCTTGATTGACCCAGCACAACCTAGAACACTTGAATTGTATTGCACTTGCCAAATTATTTGAATTATTTTGAGTTTGGGAAAAAAAAACTCTGAAGTTCATGCTTGATTTTATTGGAAAAATTATTTTGTGAACAATGGCGCAAGTTTCGTAATTTTTCGAGTCCATTTGCTATGTCGTTTGGACCCCGGAGTGTTTATCATTAGAAGTTTACTACGTTGGCAACATTGGTCCCTTAACTACCCTTTCTACTTTACCTTACACTTTCTTTTATTTCAAAACTCACTCTACACTTTTATTTGGTATATATACTCCCACACACCCCATTTTTACTCATTTTCAATAATAAAAACACAAACCTCACCCACTCTCTCTCTCTCTCTCCCTTGATTTTTCCGGCTGCCGCCCCCCTCGCCGGACACCAGCAGAATCCGGCGACCACTCGCAGGAATATTTTTCCGGCCATCCTTTTCTTACACCGGTCGATAGATCGGGACTCCCCCGACACCAGCGTACCACCCCCGCGACCCCAATCACCTCCTACGCGTTCTCACGCGCCACCACAGCCGACACCATCACCACCGAGAGCCACCACCACCACCACCATCCTTCTACCACCGGTAAAACATCACCCCGCCACCCTTTCTTTCTTATTTGATTTTTATTTCAAAACCCTAGTTTTGATTTTGATTTAAAATCCGATTTTTATATAAAAATCTTTTATAAAAATATTTTTGATAATGTTTTAAACCCAAAACTTGTGTGGGATCTCTTTGGTTCTCGTTTGACCTGATTCGGCCGCGACTCAGTTGACTCACCGAGTCAACTCGCTTGACTCGGTGAGGGTTGTGATTTTTATTTATTTATTTATTTATTTATTTATTTTGATGTTTGATTACAAAGGGAAGTATATTTTCTTGTTGTTGTTTGATATCGAGGGTCCGTTTGGTTTGTTTGTGCTCGACAGCCGAGAACCACCACCACCGAGGCTTGGGTGGTGGTGGGGGAGAGTTATATTATTATTATTATTGTTATTTTGGGTGTTTGGATTAGTTTAGGTTCGGTTTGGAGTAAATTTGGGTCGGATTTGGTTGAGCCGAGATGGGGTATGGCTCGTTTTGGTTTTGGTTTGGTTTCGGATTTGATTTGGTTTGACTTGGGTTGATTTGAGTATTGGTTGATATTGTCGTGTGATTATTTTGGGTATCGGTTACTAGTCTCGGGGTTTATTTTTATAGAAACGGTAAATAATAATAATAAAACGGAAAATAATAATAATGAAATCTAAAATAAAATTGTTATAGTTAAGTGGATTGATATCGGACATATTTCCGTTCTTATTGCATTGTGAGCTTGAATTGGACGTATTGGATTTACGGCCTTGGTTATTTGGATATTATGGACCCTTTGGTACACGAGACGGTAGGGTACGTTAGCCCCGTAAAGATCTTAACCTACCTGAAACCCGAACAAATACAAAATGGTCGATAAAACCTAAACAACTAATGGGCTACGCGAATGAAATATCCAATCATATTAATAAATATATTGACATTGTTTAAATAAAAGAGTCATTGACTCGGGAAAACGTTATATAAACAGGCAGGTCATGCCGAAATTTTATAAAAATTCTTTATAAACTTTAAATTATTTTACCAAACGTTATTATTTCAAAACCCTTTTTATTTCAACGTTATTTTGGGAAAACGGGTAAAAATCCGAGACTTGTTGTTTACGTGTTGTTATTTATTATTTATTGAGTGTGTCTTCCATTTTCATTTCTTTTCTTTCCATTTCTTTTCGACGACTTTCTTCGAGGAGTTCTTTTGTCTTTCTTGCGTATTTGGTAGTTGCGCCAACTTATTTCTTCTCTAACTTTCTTGTCTCCCACACGAGACTTTTCGAAACCTATTTCTTTCAAATGCCATTGTATTTATAAAACTTTTATTCAAGCATTGTTTATTGAGATACTCGAGTATAGTTCTGAGTTATGCCATTTATATTGATTATGTTGTGCTGAGGTTCATTTGCTGTGACACATTATTGATTGGTTACTATATCTCGTTTCCTGCTACTGCTATTGTTAAGGTGTGATTCATAGCCCCGTTTTTTATATTTTAATTGTTTATAAACCCATGGGGTGAGACACATGCTTTAAATACTTTCTGAGCACAAGTATTTTTGGTATGCTTTTCCTGAATGATATAATTTCCTGACGATGTGCTAAGTAGCTTGTCTTGCCTGAAAGACCCTCAGATCATGAGCCATTAGTCACTTGCGAGTGAACGCGAACTTAGTTTATAGGCCTATAGGACTGACCAACCCGCCCGGTTGACCAAGGGCTTGGCAACACGGGTGTACTACTTTCGATTTTGCTGGGTATCGGCAAGTACCAGGCCTTGGGAGCATTTTATATTATGAAATTCCGCGGTTATTGTTTATGCCAGTACAGAGTTACTGATGATTGGTTTGGTTAACGTTTTGCGTGTCATGAGCTTAGTACTATTAACCGTATGTATGCACGTGTTGCCTCTACATATTGGGTGTTACCTTGATTTCCCTGGTATTTGCATTTGTTGCTTATATCGTATGATTAAAACTTTGTGCTCAACTTATTATTTTAAACCTATGGATTACACTCAACCTTTGTGTTGACTTTTAAGCATGTGTTTCTCAGGTACTACTACTAATTAGTTTTGGAGCTTTATGACATGGGCGTGGTGGAGTGGCATGGTCGAAGGAGTCTTTCTGTCAAGGCAGCTTTATCACCTTTACTAACTTTATTTTCACATCATTCGTAAAACCTTGGTGTGTCTTAAATGTTTTCCGCTGCTAAACTTTGTTACATATTTTCCGCTGCTAAACTTTGTTAAATTTCCGCTGCAAACTCTATTTACTTTTTCCGCTGCTACTTTGATTTAAGAGTCCTTGTACTCTAAACGGTTTATAATTCAAATGATATGTTTTGCAACATTTATAAACGTCCTGTGTTGTGGTCGTTAGCTATAAATGTGCTTGGTTTCTATTTGCGTAGTGCCCCCAGCATGTCAGCTGCCGTATTTTGAGTTGGGGGTGCTACAATCTCTGCCCAGGACAATGTGCCCTTGACCATTTCTCAACCCCTGCTTCAACAAGTTTTTTGTAAGCCTGTGGTCTTACCGAACGTATATCCGACATTAGCTTTTGAAAAGCATCCGTTGTGTATGCTTTGCATGTCTTCCAGTATAAACATTTCAGTGTCTCGCTGTGCATCTTTGTATTTAACATCAAATGGCGACAACAATAGCCGTGAAATGCATTCGGGAATACAGCGTTACATGCAGCGGTAATTCCATAATGTCTGTCAGATATGATTGCCAAATTAGGAACGTCCCCAATGCATTCTTTGAGTTTCGTCATAAACCACGTCCATGATTCAGCACTCTCGCCTTGAGCAACACCGGTAGCAATCGGTAGAATCTAATTTTTTCCGTCCATTCCGACAACAACCATATTTGTTCCTTGGTATAGCCCTTTTAGATGTGCTACATCAATTATGATAAGAGGCCGCAGATAGCACAGGAAACTCTTAATTTGTGAATGTAACAAATATAATGGTACATCAAGTTGAAAACCTTTATTCAGAATAACATATTCATTTGGATTTGATATGCAATTAGTTTATTGTTAAGCTAATACAAATGTATTTGCTTGTTGTTTGACATGGCAGGTGCCGTATGCACGTAAGATGGATTTGTTGATTTTTGCTATATGCTGTCATAACCAATTAAGTAAAATGGCTTTATTTAATTAATTGGTATGTAGTATATAATAAAACAGTTTATAAACAAGTATGTATGTTGAACCTTATGTACCTGTATATGGAGGTACATGTTTCTGTATGACTATGAATATGGATTATGACTATGGTGTATAACGTATGCTATGCATAGTTCCTACTGCTTATTTAGATTAATGTTGTGTTTTTCATTAACTATGAGTTTTCCTTTATTAATTATACCGCTATAGTAATGTATGGCATGATATTAAAAGTAAGTAATTTAAAACAAACCCTTATGAACAAATTTGACTTCCAACTAACCAAACAAGATAAAAAGGATAATAACATGCTTACCGCAACACTGAATCCGACAAATTTGACTTCGTTAATGACCAAGCGGAATAAAACTTACAAACATTTGTTGAAACAATTACAAGATACACATAATATTTTGAAAATAACAAATTGTCCCTGACATATACAAATAATCCATGGATTGTAGTAGTACAATCAAATAAAAAACATAAACGTTATTTAATTAACTTTTTAAGTACACATAACTTTTTAAACCATTGGGCAATATTTCAACTAAGCTGCCCAGCTAACTTTACTAGTTGCCCAAAGTATTTAACAAGTATTTGTGGATTATTGGACAGGATATGACAGTCTCTGGCTTAAATTATTTCACAAATCTCATCCTTATTAATAGTATTTGGCTTACTAGCTACACAAAAACTTGACAAGATACACATTGAATTTATTAGTACATCCGAATGAAAAACATATTATTTATTTTATTAACTTTGTAAGTACACATAATTTTTTTTAGCATTGGGCAATATTTCAACTAACTTTCCCAGCTAATATAACTAGTTGCCCAAACTATTAACCAAGTTGCCCAACTTTATTTCAGTTTTGTTGTGAATTAGTGGACAGGATATGACAGTCTCTGCCCAAAATTATTTCACAAATCTCATCCTCATTAATATTATTTGGCTTTATCAGCCACACAAAAACTTGACAAGATACACATGGACTGTAGTAGTACATCCAAATAAAAGCATAATCTTTATTTTATTAACTTTGTAAGTACACACAATTTTATTTGTTTTGCATTGGGGCAATATTTCAACTTAGTTTCCCAGCAAACATAACTAGTTGCCCAAACTATTTCACAAGTTGCCCATCCTTTTTTAAGTTGTGTTGTCAATTAGTGGACATGATATGACATGTTTCTGCCCAAAATTATTTCACATCTCTAATCCCCATTAATATTATTTGCCTTACTTGCCACACACAAAACTTGACAAGACCCCATTGCTCACCAATTGACTATACAAGTTTATTCATTTTGACTTCATTCAAATCTAAAGGTCATCCCGCTCTATATAAAAATGTTCCATATACTACTACAATTTTATACAAGTCACATTTACACACACACAAGCATTCACTTGCCATATCTATGGATCAACAAAACCTTTTGAAATATCTGCTAACCTCAATGTTTAAACTAAACATTGAGAGTGACTTTAAGCTGATAAAGTCACTACATGTGGAGGTTGTAGACCTTGCCCGCCATTGCAAGGAAAGGGGCAAGCAGATCAAATAGCTCCAGATTGTTGTTGGGTCCACTCTCACTACGCATGCTTTAGAGTTGCTGGTTGAGATTCAAGATGAGGAGCTAGAAAAGAATAGGAGTCTGATGCGATGCATTAGTGAAACTCAAATAAAAGTCCTCAAAACAATCTCATTTCTTGCAAAAATGAAGAAGATCCACTGAACCACAATTCCTGGCCTGCTATATGCTTGCTCTTAAATTTTGTCACTATTGTCTTTTGTGTTTTCATCTATGTACCTCTTGTGTTCGATGTACTTGTTTTTAATTTTATAATGAAAGCAAGCAAGTTTATGTTATACTCTGTTTTTTAACCACTTTACTATAGTGTTACAAAAGTTTATATGAATAAATGAAACCATGTAGATCATGAATTGCGTCACAAATATCCTGAACAAACTATCTGAAAAAAAATATATACACAAAACAAGCAAAAAACATTCAACTGTTTATGGCAAACATTGCTAGTAAATGGTTAATCTTTAGCATCAATATTTACAAAATATCAGATAAGATTGGCCCTATATGTATAATAACATTGTACACTGATATACAGGATCGACTTCCACTAGTTCTACACCGTGCCGAAGTTTTCGAGAAGAATGGAATGGATTATTCTCAATATAACATTACGTTTAGGCTCGAGGAGAAAGTTCCAAAACAATGTGGTATATTTGGTGATTGTGGTGTTTGGGTGTGTATATTTCTATATCATTTGTCACATGGTATATCTTTGCATGTTGATGACCCCGTTGACGTTGCCTTAGCGTATCGTGAAAAGATGGTCCGGTTTTATTACAGATATTACCCTCTGTAACTGATAGTTTTTTTTACTTCATGTTATGTCTCCTTGTATTTTAACCTTTTTCTTATGAATATTATTTACCATGTCATATTAGTTTACAACATTATATTATAAATCATTGTCATCATACACATAACATGCATACACATAACTCTCGATTCATACAACAATAAAAAAAATGAAGAAAAAAAAAATTTACACTTCAAGTTACTAAACAAACCGCAATACCTATCCAATAGTAATTGAATACAAACTTATTTACTATTTGTAACTTGACCCTGTTAAACTAAAATGTCTCCCATATGTTAGTTACAATAAAGTAATAGAATATAGTCTATAATAGGAAATCCTACACATATACATTAGTACTTGTTGTATCATCATGGTTTACTCTCATCCATCTCTTCCAAAGAAAGTTCCTGCAAACCCCCTAGATGAATCGGATGACATCAATCAAAGGTATGCATTTCTTTATTTTATAGAGTAAAATGCTTATTTGGTTGCTTCATTTTTTGGTTTCAAAAAACGTTTATGTTTCTTGTGGACAGGTCCCTCCTCAAATATGATAAGGGATATGTTCTGTTTGATATTCACTATGATGGTTGTTTCATCACTTTTCCCAGTTTAAAGTATGAAAATGGTAAAATAATGACAGTGAATGTTTGTAAGTCCAAGAGGATGAACTATGAGGCCCTGCTTGACATGTTAGGAGATAAACTTGTACAAGATATTCGACAAGTTTATTTTTGTTCTCCAAGAGTTTCTATACAACAAGGCTTGACTTTGGTTGAAGGTGACAATGATATAATATGTATGATATGGCGGCTTCACTAAGTTTAATTGATTTGTATGTTTCCCATATGACTCAAAACCTTTCACAGTACTATTATAGAAATATGACTTTTGATGCTGCTGATGTCAAAATAAAAGCAAATCTAGCAAAACATGAAAATGCTTTGCTAGTTGCTATGTCTAACTCGCATCCTGCTCTTATTGCATGGGAGAACGAAGCACTTTCAACCCCTCCTCTAAGAACACCTCCGTCCCCTCCTCGAACCAAATGAAGACAATTTCAATGTAAGAATCTTTTCAAATAATTTTTGCATTCTGATTATATTGATGATGATTTTTATTTTTCGGATGAAGATTACATTCCTGGTGTCCCTGGAGTTGATGTTCCAGCGATGGATGTTGGTTGGTCTACGTCGTCTCCGAGTGAGTGGGTAAATGATGTATGCAGCAATCATTGTTCGAAATTGCCAAGTGTTGCTAATGATTGTTTTGCAAGTGAGGTTGATTTGGATGAAGGTAGGTCTCAAGTCCTTCAACATGAAGGGATTAGTCTGCATCATACGACTTGTCAACGTGTTTCAAAAAGAAGACATCTAGGAATTTCTGTCTTGGCTCGTGAACTGCACCTTTGAGAAGGCAAAAGATGGCGAGATATTTTGGATTTCTACACAACCAGCGGGTCGTTGGAGGTCTTACAAAAACACGTAAATGGTTCCTAAGGGACGGTAGGTTGCATTTTAGGGTTGTTGTAATGTACTTGCAACCGCGCTTCCGAGTTCGAAAACCATTTGTTTGGCAAGCTTCTAGCTAAACCGTACGCACTGATATAGTATTTAGGGATCCATCCTTCTCTTTTTTTGTTGAACATGTGTTTAATTTTTTTGCTACTCATTATGAATGCTAACAAAATGTTCAAAAAAAAAGAGAACAAACCAAAAAAGTGGATGTATCCTTTGTTAAGTTCAGTTGGTATGCAAATGTATTGGGTTCTATGTTTGGTGTATGTTCATACTAATGTTAGTGGTTTGCATTCAACTTAAAATGCAGTTCATTGTGAATTGTTTGTATTTATTTTTTTGTTTATCTTAACCACACTTACTTTTTGGAGCACATAATACTGAGTTTTTGGTTCAAAACAATTGTTACTTTTTATAGGGCAACCAATAGTTTTGGCGGGTGTTTTTCTATGTTTTTGGCGCCCAATTTGTACACATCCTCAAAAAATGGATGCCCAAATCTTATGACCCCTCCACCTGTACACGCAGCAGAGTCAGACCAGTACTACCAAACGTACCCGATTTGAAATAATAATACAAAAAATGTCAGGAACTAAAAAACGGGATTCTACTCATTTTAATCGGATTAAAATGGTTGCGTATGCAGAGTTTTTACAATCCCCCTTTGCCGAATCAACCGTTTGAGTGTGCTGGTATGTTAAGACTATTTGCTGTCATTAAAAAAAATTGATACAAGAATTATATTATATGTTATGTGGTTTTACCTATATACTTGTTTGGCCATATACTTATTTGCATCAATTGATTTGTTTCAAGGTGACAATTTCAATATCTTGGGTGGTGTTGATGGCAAAGATACATTGTTAACTAACTTTGATGAACTGGACAAGCGGATTTCAAATGTTGAAGATGTGTTTGCATATCTGCAATGTGATTAATATGGTTAGCAGTCTTGGAAAATTGAGTGACCATTTATAGGTGTATAACTAGACAATAGAGGTGCTTAAGCATAACTTATTGACATTGCATCAACATACATCCACAACCAACGGCCAATTGATACAGAAACAAATTTATTTGAAACACTAGTTTTGCAAACGGGACAAACTTACAACTGAAAGCAGCTTAAGCAAGTATTACTAACCCATGGCACTACATTACTTGCCTATTAACATCCCAAACCTAACACAAACAACTGCAAATGATACTAACAAAATGAAAACCAACCGCTCATACAACTTAAACTTTGACTTCATATCATTAAGCTCTTCTTCCATGATTGACTTGTCCAAAGCAATAGCATCAATCACCTGCTGATAGTTGATAGTATTGTTCCTTCGTTTCTCCTTTTGTAACAATCCAAACAACAATTCTTGATAGTATTCACTTGGGAGATCATCATCTAAAAACTCATAAACTTGACAAACTGCGCATTTTACAAATCTTTTACCAGGATTTGTCCTTGTAGTTGCAGTCAAAACTGTTAGTCGAACACCACAGTGACAAGAGAATTCGGTTTTGCCATCAATTACCCGTCGTATCGCTCTATTTCGGTTATTCATATTTTAGGGTTTCAAGGTTTGATACAGTTGGGGACATTTGGTAAAGCTGTATGTAATGGGGTATATGTATATAAAAGGACAAACAAAGTTTGCACGTGCAAGGTATTTTTACTTTATGTATCCATTTTTGGCAAAAAAAAAACACCTGCATAGTCTTTCTTTATTACTACTTAAAGGGCCAAAAGTGACCTTTTTGAAAACATCTTGTATCCCCACAGTCCCACACCACATATATGCTGGTTGTTCCAAACTACCATATCCCCAAATTAGGTGAAACCCTAAGTCACTGTCACTCCAAGATTCTAAGATAAAACAAAAACAAATTGCTGTCCTTATCATATTTAATTGACATAAACTAGGTTTGTTGTACTTTCCCATAACTAAATTATTCCCTTTTTTTGTTCATATACATATGATGTTTCATTTATTTAATTTAGTTTGCATTAAATGATTTCATTAATTTTTTTTTCTGTATTCATGATTTTTTGTTTTTTGGTTTTTGTTTGTTCAATTTTTTTGTTTTTTTTTCGTACAGTTACTTTGGTGTTTACGTAGTTATACTTAATCGATACTCATGTTTAAGTATATTTAATTAGGATAAAAATGAAGAAAGAAGTTGACTTTAAAGTACACGCACATGGGAAATTTGCTTTTAATCCTCTGCGTTATGTTGATGGGTGTGTTTGCCACGTTGTGTGTTATAGCACACACAATGGTACTTTCACAAGGGCACTTGATCGTGTTATGAAGGACATTGAAGGTGATAAATGGGCTTTGTTTTATTGTAAACCAAACTTGTCACTTGAAAATGGCTTAACTTTATTACATACTGATAATGACGTCCGTAGATTTTTTTTTCACGCTGTCGCCCATGGTTCCATAAACCTGTTTATCACGCACAAACAACAGCCATTGTCAAAGTATTATTTCAAAAACATGCTTTGGCAAGAGGAGGACACTGGCCATCGTTGCTGTTATGCGACTCCGTTCAAAAGAAGGATGATTACTAAACGTCTTGTTATCAGCAACAGTGATGGTGAGATAAATGTCAATGCAAATGGTACCGGTAATGGAGGTGGTGGACCAGGGGAGGCTATCTTGTTGTCCGAGGTTGGTGTACAAGGTGATAGTGCAAACGGTAAAGGTAAAGGTAAAGCGAAGCTGTATGAAGATGATGTCATAGAAATAAAGACAGTTAAGGGTGTAAAGAAACATAAGGAACAACTTAATGGACCTGATTCACTCGATGAAAGCAGCTATCAAGTTGTCAAATCATACCGGAGGGCAGTGATAAATGGTCGAGCCAAAATGGTTTAAGTGCCATATCAGTGATTGGTGGTTGGTACGTTTTTTCACTTGCATTCACAATTTATTTTACGCAATCATTTCCAGTAACACAATTGCTTGAATTATACCTTAAGAGCACAAACACACACTTTATTACATAGTTTAGTACTGATGTTTATTACACACGGCACATCCCACGCTTTTTATTCTTACTTAAACAATACATAGTACCAACTAGGAAGTGAGTGCACCCATTTAAATTTAGTGTCTGTCATTCTAGCACACCGATCACAGATAAGGGGACTTTACTGTAAGAATTCAGCTGGAGTAGCAAAATCTGATAGGAAAGTAATGTCCGGCTGGGATGAGTTCGGTTGTTCCTCTGCTTGACTTGAGTTGGGTACCTCTGCCGCATTGCCATTATTTTCATTAGATGAGCCCCCACCACATGAGCCTTTTTGCTAGGACCTGCTGGACCTTTGGTAACAGCCCTTTTGGAGCAGACCTTCGTGAAATTAAAAAAGACATTAGATGTGAAAAAACACAACAATTTACTTTTGTCATAATAATTCGAATGTCAACCTTCTCTTTCATGTCAACCTTCTCTTTCACCATGATTGCATTACACGTAAAGCGATTATGTCCTGCTCCTCCACACCTTCCACAAGAGTTCCTTGTAGGCACCTCTCCTTGAGATGGAATTCTGTTTCTTTTTTTTGGTCTACCTGCTGGCCACTTTGTTGCAAGAGGGGGGGATACAGGTTCGATGTCGTCTGGAGTGTCCCACTCCATCACGTCTTTTAAAGGATAAATGATGTCTTTGTATGTTCCTTTAAGTGTAGTATTATAAAACCAAGCTTTAGCCAGTTTCTTGACACTAGTAAGGCCAACAAATCTACCCACAGCACAGACATGTCCACACGGTAAGCCCGAAAGCTGCCATTGCCGACAAGTGCACTGCCCCTGTTCCAAGTCAATAATATGACGTTTCATCGTGGCATGTACTTCATACACTCTGTCCTTCTTAATCCCCATAACCTTCCAGCTAGCACTTTGGCCATTCTGGCATTGACTTTTGCAGTCGCCAATTCAGAAAGATCGTCATCCGGGGCATCTAACAGTAGAAAATAAATTATGATTATTCACTAGTACCTCATAATTCGACAGTAAACTTAATAAGAAATTGGATCATTTATTACCTACGTGTTTTGCTCGGCGGTGGTAATACCAGTTCTAAAGAAGAGCTCTAAAACATTCAATCAGCGCCGTGATTGGGCAGTGGCGCACAAGCTTCGTCAAAGCATTTATGGATTCAACACTGTTTGATGTTAAGTAATTGTATCTCTGTAACCCCCGATACTTTTTCTAAAACATAGCTAAATATTTATTTTCGTACCTAAGACACATTAAAACTTTTATTTTGTGATTATTTGGGCTTGAGAAACATGAGGTATATTGGAAACGTGAACTTTGTTCCTTGATTGACCCAGCACAACCTAGAACACTCGAATTGTATTGCACTTGCCAAATTATTTGAATTATTTTGAGTTTGGGAAAAAAAACTCTGAAGTTTATGCTTGATTTTATTGGAAAAATTATTTCGTGAACAATGGCGCAAGTTTCGTAATTTTTCGAGTCCGTTTGCTATGTCATTTGGACCCCGGAGCGTTTATCGTTAGAAGTTTACTACGTTGGCAACATTGGTCCCTTAACTACCCTTTTTACTTTACCTTACACTTTCTTTTATTTCAAAACTCACCCTACACTTTTATTTGGTATATATACTCCCACACACCCCATTTTTACTCATTTTCAATAATAAAAATTCACACCTCACCCACTCTCTCTCTCTCTCTCTCTCTCTCTCTCTCTCTCTCTCTCTCTCTCTCTCTCCCCCTTGATTTTTCCGGCCACCCCCCCTCGCCGGACACCAGCAGAATCCGGTGACCACTCGCCGGAATATTTTTCCGGCCACCCTTTTCTTACACCGGTCGATAGATCGGGACTCCCCCGATACCACCGTACCACGCCCGCGACCCCAATCACCTCCTACGCGCTCTCACGCGCCACCACAGCTAACACCATCACCACCACCACCATCCTTCTACCACCGGTAAAGCATCACCCCGCCACCCTTTCTTTCTTATCTGATTTTTATTTCAAAACCCTAGTTTTGATTTTGATTTAAAATCCGATTTTTATATAAAACTCTTTTATAAAAATGTTTTTGATAATGTTTTAAACCCAAAACTTGTGTGGGATCTCTTTGGTTCTCGTTTGACCCGATTCGGCCGCGACTCAGTTGACTCACCGAGTCAACTCGCTTGACTCGGTGAGGGTTGTGATTTCCTGTTTTTGTTTGATGTTTGATGACGAAGGGAAGTATATTTTCTTGTTGCTATTTGATATCGAGGGTCCATTTTGTTTGTTTGTGCTCGACAGCCGAGAACCACCACCACCGAGGCTTGGGTGGTGGTGGGGGAGAGTTATATTATTTTTATTATTGTTATTTTGGGTGTTTGGATTAGTTTGGGTTCGGTTTGGAGTAAATTTGGATCTGATTTGGTTGAGCCGAGATGGGGTATGGCTCGTTTTGGTTTCGGATTTGATTTGGTTTGACTTGGGTTGATTTGAGTATTGGTTGTGTTAGCATTAAAAATTATATTAGAAAGTGATGGTCATTCTCATTATTAGAATGTTGTGTCGTATGTAATCGTTTAAGTTAGTTGGGCTTTTGACTTGGTATGCTAATATGTTAAGTGTTATGTTATGTAAGCCTATTATAATACATGTAATCCAAGTCCAAGCCCAAGCCCATGGAAAGGCCTTTAGGGCATCTTATGTAACTTACTATATAAGCCACCTTATGCCTCATTTTCAAGGTGTGCTTGTGTGTGTAAGTGTGTGTGTTTTGTTTATGAAATAAAGTTCTCTTCATCTTTATACTATCTTTATTCATATTAACGCCACAAACATATTATCAAGTCACTATATTTACTTCATCTAGTGCTTATATTTGTGTTAAAGTTGATAGTTTTAAGGTCCCACAAGTGGTATCAATCGCCTAACAATGATTTAGGAGTGTTTTTATCAAGTTTTTTGTTAATAAGTTGCGTATTTTTCATTTATACGTGTACTTTTTCTTCAAAAAGCTTTGATCTTTACAAGTTTTGGTGTTAAAGTTGTTATTTTTATTGAAGTTTTAGCGATTCTAAGTGTTTTGGGAAAGATTTGATCAAAAGAAACAAGTGGAAAAAGTGTTTTTGGTTGAAAAAATCGGATTTTTAGCTGTTTGGGTCATCTTACGCGTAAGTTTTACGTACTGCACATGTTTATAGCTGTCAATAGTACTTTTTGGTACTTTTACGCGTAAGTTTTTGCATATAACCCTCTTCCTACGCCTAAGTTACTTTCCTACGCGTAAGTTTAAGCAGAAAAACCTTTTTCTACGCAAAAGGTTAGAATCCTACGCATAAGTTGAGATCCTACGCTTAAGTCTGTTTATACGCAAAAGTTGGATTCTACGCATAAGATCTTACGCAAAAGTTTTATTCAACGATCAATGATTACTCAGTACTTTCCTAGCTTGGACAAGTTAGTGAAATACTTCGACACGAGATATCTTTCAAGCTTGGACAAGTTTGAAAGATCAGTTTGGTTGAAAAAAACCTTATGCGTAAAATTCTTACGCATAAACTCTAAGTTTACGCGTAAAATCAAAGTCTACGCATAAACAATCTGTTTACGCATAATCTTAGATCTTACGCATAACCTAAAGTTTACGCATAACTTATCTTACGCGTAAGATTCAAAGTTAACCAAAAGATTCACTGTTTACGCTTAAGTTCCTGGTTTACGCATAAGAATTTGATTTTTGACAACCGAACTTCAAACGGCCATAACTTTTGAACCGTAACTCCGTTTTCGACGAATCAGCTGTCAAAACGACCGTGAGACAGAGAAGAAGAACACATTGAAAGTTATTGAGGCCCAAATCCATTCCGAATGAAAGTTATTGAGGTTTTAAGGTTTTAGATCAAATTTTTCACCATAAAAAACTTGCATCAACTTACACTAAACACAACTCCTACTTCGTTGAATCGATCCAAGATCAACTTTATTATCTATCAATGGCAACTCAGCAAGATATTCATGCAGCCGGTGCCGAAAACCGACCTCCCATGTTGTCAAAGGGTGGTTACTCACAGTGGGCTAGTCGTATGATGCGCTATCTTAAGAGCAAACCAAATGGAAAACTTCTCATAAAATCCATTGTGGAAGGACCCTTCAAACCAAGACAAGTACTAGACCCTGGAGATCCTAATGGAACCCCCCCAGTACAACCATACTACAGAGATCAGAATGAGACTGAGTACACTGAGGAAGACAGACAATAGATTGTAGCTGATGATCAAGCATTTCATCTCGTTGTTCTTGGTCTACTTGAAACCACTTATGCTACTGTTGATAGTTAAGTAAGTGCTCATGCAGTCTGGGAAAGAGTCAAAAGGTTAATGTATGGGACAGACATTGGGAAACAGGAAATGGAAACACAATTGCTCAAGGAACTTCGTAAGTTTACTTCAATTCCTGGTGAATCCATAGAGTCGTACTACCTCAAGTTCTGTAAGATCATGAATGATTTATCGAGACACAACCTCAGTCAGACAAACATTGCTAACAACACCAATTTTCTGAATGAGTTACAACCAGAATGGGAAAGATACGTCACTATTGTTTATCAAACAAAGAATTTGCATGAAGTGACTTATGATCAGTTGTACGACTTCTTAAAGCAAAATCAAGCTGAGGCTAATGAAGTAATGGCTGAATTACTTGCCAAAAAGCATGATCCTCTAGCATTAATGGCTAATACACCAATACCTTTACCAGTGAACACACAACAATCATTATCATCTTCCACTCACAACTACATGCAACCATCATACATTCAACAACCAACACCGGTCTACCAACAATAGTTCTACCCACAGCAACAACAACATGTTATTCAACAACAATAATACCCACAGTTCCAAGAACCAGAATTCACTGACAATGATGAAGCTACTGCAGCCTTGACACAAGCATTTGCTTTTCTGACAATGGCATTCCAAGGACGCTATTCTACACCAACTAACAACAACCAAAGGATTTCATCGAACACTCGCAACAAGCAGATTCCTCAGCCGAGTTTCAATATAGGCAACGGAGGCCAAATGGTTGGAGTTTATGGGAATCAACAGGGATATGCTACTGGATTTAATATGGGTAATCAGAATATGCAGAATGCAGGTCCGTATGCAGGGAATCAGAATGCAGGTCAGTATGCAGGGAATCAGTTGGGTTAGTATGCCGGGAATCAGATGGGTCAGTTTGTTGGAAATCAGGCAATGGGTAATCAGATTAGGAATGTTGTAGCTCCTGTTGTTGGGAATCATGGAAATGTGAATCAGGGTAATCCATTAAAGTGTTTCAACTGCCAAGGTGTAGGTCATGTGGCAAGGAACTGTCCTACTAAGCCGAACAAATGAGATCCAGAGTATTTGCAGAAAGCATTATTGTTGGCACAAAAAGATAAGGCAGGGTTTCAGTTGAATGCATAGGAAAATGATTTTATGGCTCTTATGGATGACATGGAAGACAGAGAGGATATCGATGTGAACTGCATCTTCATGGCAAATCTTCAGGAAGCTAAGTATGACACGGATTCTGACACACTTCCTGTTTATGACACCAGTGCACTATCTGAGGTATCCAACTTCAACACATGTCACAATAATGATATATTTGATATGTCTCCTCATGAGGAACAGCATTCTGAGAAGCTAGCACCCACTTATGATACATACCTGGATATGCCAAGTAGTAGCAATACTTCTTCAGCAACTCCAAATGTGAATCATAATGGAGGCTTCGTTTCACAGCATGCCGAGAATGATGAGGAAACACGTGCTTTATTTGAATCATTATTGAGCAATTGTGGCATTAAAATTGAGAAAGTTAAAAAGGTCAATCGCGAAGTTAAGGCCACGAATGAGATATTGACCACTGAGCTTGAGAGATACAAGGAAAATTCAAAAAGTTTTCAAATTGACAAAAAACGCGAGTCAGAATTTGAAATTGGTTATAAGAAGTTACTTGTTAAAGATAGGGAATTGCAAAACAAATCTGATACTCTTCAAATTAGTTAAGCAAAAACCATTAATTCTTTGAAACAAGAAATTTTTGATTTAACAAACCAACTTTCAAAACAAAAATCAGCTTATACCAATCTTGAAAAAGAAAGGGATGAGTTGAAAAAGGACTTTGCAAAGAAAGAAGATAAAGTTTTGGATGAAATCATAGAGTCAGAACACAAGATTGCAAAACTAGAAGAATTAGTGGTTAAGTCGGGTCAGTTAAGTCAAACAATGAAAATGATTTCAAATCAAACTAATCCGATTTACCATACGAAACACAAAATGGCTCTTGGTAACACAACTCCTTGTAATCTCAAGAAAGCTCAGCAAGAACAGAATGTTTTGTATAATGGTAATCTTATTTACACCAAACATGATCCTCCCGTCATTCGGGATTCTGTGGAAACGATGGAACTTGTCGAAGAGAGCATAACTAAAATGAAACAAAAGGATTTGAAACCCATTGATTACAACAAATTGAACAAACTTTCGGGAATTACCTTTGTTCCACAAAAAGAACCATTAGTGTTTTCCATAAAACGACCATTCTCAAAAATGTTTTCTAAGAAAGTAGTTGCTTCCAAATCGATTTCTAACATGGAACAGATTTCCTCAAACAACACTTTTAACACAAGTGCTGCAAGGGGATATCTTGATGATATTAAAATTAGAGTTGGACAACTTAAAAAGACTTTAGAATCTAAAACTAGACTAAATGAGATCAATTGGAATTCCACGGCTCATTTACAGCTTAAAAAGATTCTTGAAAGTGAATTTGCTCCTCAAATTAATAACATTCATGCTCGAGTAATTCATTTTGAACAAGCATTTTTTAAAGAAATAGCTGACTTCGTCAAGGATCACAAATCCCTGATAAAAAAGGCTAATAAATCTTTTGAGCAAATCAATGTTTTGGAAAACCTAAATGATTCTCTCTTCGAAGCTGTTATGACTACTGATATTATGTCCATCATTTTACAAACATATTTTGTTCAAAACGATGAACGACTGAGAGCTGAGACCTCCGAAATTGTTTCAAAATATGAAAATGTTCTTATTAAACTTGAAAAAGAAAATGTGTCATATTTTAAAAAACTTGATCAAAAAAGCGAAGAATGCAAGTATGACAAACTGTCGTATGAGCGTGCCTTCAAGAACATGAAAGAGCAAAATGATCTTTTGAGGGCTCAGCTTGAAAGTAAAAAAGGGAAGGGTGTGGATACTAAGTTTGCAAAACCATCGACCTCGGACATACCTAATACCACAAAAATGGTTGTTAAACCAAAAATGTCGATTTCTCAACCTGTTCCGAAAGTTGATGTGAAAAATGATTTGACAAAACCAGTCACTCTAACACCTTTGCCAAAGAATACTGAAAAAGAAAAGATTGTTGAAAAAGGAAAAGTGGTTGTCGAAACACCAAAAGTGACAGCACCTGGCCTTTTTAGGATTAGTCCCACTAATGAGTCTGCCTCCACATCTAAGACTAATAAATGAAAAAAGGATCATACTAAAGAGTCTAGTGATGCTAAAAAGGACAACAATATAAATCCTAACGTGTGTGCCTTACCTTCTACAGGATTAGAAAGCACCTCTAGGAGCAGCATACTAAAGCCTAGGAGCAATACAAGGAACAATAGAGTCTCGCCTGCATCTAAGAGTAGTAGCAAGAATAAAGTGGAAGAAGTAGAAGAACACTCTAGGAATTTATCGCTTTGTAATAAGAGACATGTTTCTTCTGAATGTAATGTCAAAAGTACTATTTCTAATGCATGTAATGACTCTGTTTGTTTAATATGCAAGAAATGTTTAATTAATGATGTTCATGATGAATGTGTTTCTAAGAATATAGATGTTACGCCTGAACAGAAGAACGTTTTGAAAGGACCTAGTGCTAAATCTAGATTTGTTGGAAACCTAATTAAAAGAATTAGGAACACCACTAATAGTCTCACACCTAGGAACTATCTTAAGTATTGTGTTTGGATTCCAACGGGTAGAGAATTTATACTCAAGGATGGCCAATTAGAAATAGTTCAAGCTAAAAATGTAGCCACTGTCTATGAGTGTGATTTGGATTTTACTCCTAACCCTATGGAACCTAATTCAAAACGGTTTCCAAATACAAACTCTTCTGTTCTTGGCAGGTTATCGAAATATGTCTTTGGATTGTAGACTCGGGTTGCTCTAAGCACATGACCGGGAATTTAAAGCTGCTGATCAATTTCGTCTGGAAATTCATAGGAACTGTACGCTTTGGAAATGATCATGTAGCAGCTATTCTGGGTTTTGGAGATCTTCAGTTTGGGAATTTTTTGATCACTCGAGTTTACTACGTCAAAGGGTTGGGACACAATTTATTTTCAGTTGGGTAGTTTTGTGATGCAGATTTAGAAGTTGCATTCAGGAGAAACACGGTTTTTATTAGAAATTTGGTTGGTGATGATATCTGAACTGGTAATCGTGGTACAAATTTGTATGCTATCGACATCAACCAAATGGCTTCTACATCACCAATTTGTCTTATGACAAAGGCAACCGAATTTAAGTCCTGGCTGTGGCATAGACGTTTATCCCATCTCAATTTCGACACCATCAACAAGTTAGCCAAAGACAACATCGTCACCGGACTTCCTAAGTTCAAATACACCAAGGAACACCTATGTCCATCATGCGAACAAGGAAAAAGCAAAAGAGCATCATATAAACCCAAAACCGTACCTAGTTTGGAAGCAAGGTTACATATGTTGCACATGGACTTATGTGACCCAATGAGAGTTGAAAGCATTAATGGAAAGAAGTATATTCTTATTATTGTTGATGATTATTCAAGATATACATGGGTTAAGTTTTTGAGGGCAAAAGACGAAGCACCAGGTACCATCATCACCTTTCTGAAGCGTATCCAAGTTCTACTTCAAGCTCCAGTAAGGATTGTAAGAACAGATAATGGCACATAATTTACATAACTCCACAGCAGAATGGGGTAGTTGATAGAAGAAACCGAACTCTTGTGGAAACTGCTCGCACAATGCTAATTTATTCTGGTGCACCACTATTCTTATGGGCTGATGCTGTTGCCACTGCTTGTTTCACTCAGAACCGATCCCTAGTACATCCAAGATTCAATAAAACCCCATATGAGCTAGTGAACAACCGTAAACCTGACATCTCTTACCTTTACGTGTTTGTTGCTTTGTGCTACCCGACAAATGACACAGAAGATCTAGGTAAGTTAAAAGCTAAGAGTGATATTGGAATCTTCATTGGATATTCAGATAACTCGAGGGCATTTAGGGTGTATAATAGAAGAACGAAAAGGATAATGGAGACGATGAATGTGAAGTTTGACGAGATTTCACAAATGGCTTCTGAGAGACTCGCTCTAGAACCCGAGCTTAATCCGATGGCTTCTAATCAAAACGGATTAGGACCCGCACCAAACCAGCAGACTTCTGGACACATCTGTTCAGGACTCGTGCCTCAAGGAGCTCAGTCAACAAACACTGAAAAACCTACAGAACAAGAACTGGAAAATTTCTTCGAGTTAATGTTTGATGAATACTATGGTGGAACTTTGACGAATGCATCTCAGCTTCACTCCGCTGCACCCGCTCAAAATCATCTAACACAACCACAAGATGCATCTACAACAATCGAAGCTGAAGCACCAACTACCTCAACACCATCTACATCTACTCAAGCAACTCGAGTACTTGAAACTGTTCTACCAAGAGTTTATGAGCAAAATCAAACCACAAATTTTCAATAAGAACCAATAAATAATTCAAACGATGTTGCGTTAGAAGAAGAAGAAGAAGTTTTGTTTGCAACAGACTCTATAACAATTCACATTTTCAGGTTAACTTATATTCCCGAAAATTTAACTATTCATTTTTACTATTCACTTTTCTGAAATTTGATTTTTATTTCAAATTCTCGTGTGATAAATCATTTCTATGGCAAAATAAAAGTTTGACACTCATCAGATCATTTTCGCGAAAGTTATTAAGGAACTACACGTTTTTGGGTAAAACGTCATTCAAAAATCCTTCGCACAATGAAACTCGACCGCGTTAATTTTCCCCGCATCAGAAAAATGTTTGATACACTCATGATTTATTTGAGAATTAATCATGACTGAGAAAAATGTGACCAAATAAACCTCGGCCGTGAGAAACAGGAATTTTCGTTTTTAAGCACTTTTACTTAGCCGTAACCTTAGCCTATACCTGCACCGCGTTTCTAAGACAATTTGAGTTTTCACATTTTTGGAAAAAGTCAACATATTTTTCCCTCCTCCTTTGACCAAAAATCATTCCTTGATTTTATAAATCATTCCTTGATTTTTAGGCTTACGGTTTTATGTTTAAAAGACATTAAATACCAACCGACACTAGACTGAGCCCAGTCTAGACATTATAAGTCATTTTAAATCATTATTATCATATTAGAAAAGTAACATTTTACTTTTCTCAATTTTACACAATATTCGTACGTTTTACGTATTACGCATTTTAGACCCGTGTTTCCAGTTTTAGCAGGGTTTTAGCACCCCAATGGAACCTACCACTCATTTTATATTTTATTATGGAGTATTTTGACAAGTTTAGTCATTCTTTCAAGTTTCACATTTTTACGATACCCGATTTTACGTTTCGTGGCTTAATAACTTACGGTTAGCATTTTACGGAGCCAAAACACACAAAGTAAGCAAGATAACATCAAGACTTATCATCTAGTCACCCCTTATCCAATATGAACATGTATTATGGCTATTACAAGCCTTCTTGGCTTGTGATAAGTCTTGAGGACTTTAGGTAGCATACATGTGTAAGTAACTTATCAACTAAGCTTCCATAATATCTAAACTCTTGCACCTCCTCATGCATCTTCCTAGTTACTTCCTAACCTCCTCAAGCTACTATAAAACCCTCCCCTCCTCTCCTCTTCTTTGTACGACACACATAAAACACACAAACACCCTTGCCTTAGCTAGTTTACTTCCAATTTTATGCAAGAATCAAGTGCTACAACAACATAGAAACCCTAGTATAGTTTTGATTCATCAAAAATACTTCCAAAACCTATAAACTTTGGAGATTGCTCTTGAGTTTGAATCTACTCAAGTCACCTCAATTTTCATCATCTCTCTTTCAAGAATACAAGTGTAGAAAGATTGCTCGAAGTGAAGTGAAGAGAAGCTTGTCAATCAAAGTCCTTACCTTACATGTTACTTACCTTTCTTTATTGAAAGCCAAAAGTTGTAAGCAAACCCTAACATACTTCTTGTTAAATATCATATTCATGCTATTTACATATCATTCATGTTATATTTTGTCTTGTGATCATGTCCATGATATTTAAAAATGGGTAAAACAAGTATTGGTATATATATGTTAACTTATGTTATTTAAACAAGTAAACTAGTGACTTCCTTGGTAAAATCTGACCAAAATGGTATAATTATGATATTGGAAAATTACATATTGTAGTAGAGGACTTAACAAGGAAACCATAGCAATTTGAACCACTTAAAATGAGTATATGAGTAAAAAGTTATGACCATTTGAAGTTACCAAAACTTTGCGGCAAAACTGCCTAAATACCTTCTGTGACAGAACTGAAACACGCAAAAAGAGGCCCTTCTGGTCCGTTTCACCAAAAAGTTAAAACGCGAAAGTTGTCCGGAATCACGTTTTCTTTAAAAACACAGGCGCACATATCCAGAAAACCAATAACGAATGAGATTTTCTTCAGTTTCTTAACAGCTATTTTATATACCAAAGTCACTATATAATAGTTATGGTTTAATAAGACCAAGAGGTCTAATGACCTAAATTCAAGACCACAACCATGGCTAAAGCCAAGGTTGAGTCTCAAGACCATGGAACAATGACCAAAGGTCACGGCAAGGCCATGACTAAATGACCATATAAACTTACCTAGGCGAAAACATGAGCTAAAGAGTTAGCGATAACTTAAACATGCAATTTGGATCTACTCCATCTAAAGAACCATGAGATCTTACAAATTATTGTCATACAAGATTTAAAAAACTCATCCTAATAACAATCTTCATGTAAAAGTAAACTTTCCTAAGTTTATTCAAATATTGGACATGTAACTTTTCGGATCAAAACTTATATATATATATATATATATATATATATATATATATATATATATATATATATATATATATATATATATATTATCAAATACTACAATAGTAGGGAGCCTCATGTGAGGAGTTCATTAAGTAAGCCGTCGAGATGAGTTGTGGATTTACGAATTAAAGTGTCCTGGCTCCTCGAACGTTTACTACATGACTTCTGAATTATGTCGGCCCGAACGGTAGTAAACGATATATAAGCTATACATGTTTCATGTAACATTTCTTTTCAAAGACTTACACTATACTTTGTACCACATCATGGACTAAATGCAAGACATATATAGGCAATTCTTCATTTTCCTTACTCCAATCCTAAGTCGCAACATTCTATTATAGGTTGCTCGTAGAAACCTTCGCGATTCGACCATCATTTTCACTACTTACTACATAACTTAAGGTGAGTTCGTAGCCCCACTTTCTATTGTTTAACTATTTTACAAACCCATGGGGGGGATACATGCTATTATTTTTCTACTCGAACACAATGCTTTCTACTGTATGCTTACCCGACTATGTTTTATTGTCACTAAGTAACGATTGCCATGTTCGAAGTCCCTATATCATGAACCATTAGTCACTAGATATAGTGAGCGCGAATATTGTGAATAAATCTATTGGGATTGACGAATCCCATTTGTGTTGAACAACTACGAGTTCAAACAAATGCACTATATTTGATAGTTTGAGGTATAATGGCAATATTACCTTGGTAGGGCTTCTATAATGCCAATTTTTGGTTCGATGTTAATGCTTTGGTTGCATGGGCTTAGTGAAATAATAACGGTTTTGTTTTCTAACTATGAGTGTGAGTCTATAGCTCACACTACGATTATTGTGTTCAACGATTTAACTACAAACTCTACGAATTCCACTCAACCTTTGTGTTGACTGTTTTAAGCATGTATTTCAGGTCCATAATGAACGAGGCTGGCACGGAGGAGCACGGATATTCAAGAGGGCTATAAATTTTATTATCATTCGAAAACTCATTTAATGTAAATTGTAAACATGGAACCATCTGGGACCTCATTTTTAATCTCTGATGTTTATATAATTTGAATGATAAATATTTTAAAACGACTCAATTAGAGTTCGTTTTCTATTATTGTGACTATTGTGCCGTCGAGTAACACCCAGTTTGAATTCCGCTGCATCCATGAATTGGGGGTGTTACAGATTGGTACCAGAGCCATGGTTATAGAGAAACGGGTCTAATTGAGACCTAAACTATAACCACAATTACAAGCAAAAACATTTTTATAGCCTTCCGATCTTCGTACCTTCCATCCTCCAAACGATTATGGACTTATTAAGCATTTTACACTACACAAACATAATTGCATATGGATATATGTACCCTTAGCATAATTGAGCATTTTCCCGTAAGCATTTTATACTACATGAACATATTAGTATATTGATATATACACTCGATTTATTTTCAATCATTTTATCTAAACAATGGACTAAACATATCTGCACATGCCTATTCTAGGGCATTTCGACACAACCACATTCTCCCAATCATGTTCCCACTCCAATATTTTATAACCAAGACATTGTAACTAATTACAATGGTCTTTCCTATTTCCCGTACATTGTATGATACAATGGTCTTAATCATTTCTCAAATGTTTTGAGTCACACAATGGTCTAACCTACTTCCCAGACATTGTGAATTGCACAATGGTCTAATCTACTTCTGAGACATTGTGATTTGTGCAATGGTCCCTGGAATTATTCCACCACCTCATCAATATTAATTCATATGATATCAAAAAAAAAAAAGAAAAAAAAAAAAAAAACGCATCACAATCTATCGATTTCTAAATAGAAATATGAGATTTCTAAAAGACAAACTAATCCATCATCTACAAAAGCTGAAGTTTCTCTACATTCATCAAAGTTTTCTTCTGAAACCTTCATTGTTAAAAGTTCATGATCCTGGCCAAGTATGGACTGTTCTAGAATTACTTAAAACTTCCTTTCCACACTCTACCCATACTATCTCCTATGCAATGGAATATGAAAACATAGGTTACAAGTCTTGTATGGGCGGGACTTGCAACTGAATGGTTTGACATCGCCTTTGTTTAGTGGACAGTTTCCCAAAAGCAACGGACATATCACAAGTATACCTAATTTAGGTACTTGAAAATTTTATCGAACCTCGGCTAAATATAGACTAGTCACCTATATTTAACCTAGGGACGGTGAAACATAGTCTGACTAACTATGTTCGCCTTAAAATTTTCAAATACTGAGAATAGTTGTACTAGGGTTATGTTCAGATTAATTTCCTACTTGAACTCGATAAACCACCAGAATTCATTAAAAAGATCTAGAGACACGATAGTGCCTTACCACTCAGCAAGATTTTAACACTTTATTTGTACTATCTAATTTCATTCTTGAAAGTTTTCATTTATAAGATAATCCGAACTACTATCTTGGGATAGTTATCAATTCTTCTCTTCATCCCGTAGAAGTACTATTTTGTTTAGGTCCTAAGGATACCATTCCGTCACAAACCTTTAAAATCTCTTAAAATTTTAAAGCAAACTTGACATCTCTACCAATATTAATGTTAAGCATACACTACATAATTTTGTTCATCAACATATCACATCATTATCTTCACAACAATTGCAACCACAAGCTCATTAACAGATCTTGATGCACTTTTAAAGCTCAAATCATCCTTAGTTACACCACAAGCACCCTCATCAGCTTTACAAGATTGAATATTCATCTTGTACTTTTGGAACACCAGTATCATCTCGTAATACACTACCTTGTAACTCACCGATTAATTATGAATGTTGTGTTGGGAATTCTTAAGTAGGATGATTTATAATTATTTGAATGGATTGGGATGCCTTTTCATTTAAATAAAGAAATTGTAAATCACTGAAGCATAAGCTTATATTCCCCTATTTACATTGTTTGGGATGCCTCTCTATGTAAATAAAGAATTATAAACAACTGGGCTTATTAGTATCCGAAATAACATAAGTATAAAGTCAATAAACACTAGGTACAACAACAGATTATCTACTAGGCTATGATTGCAACTACTATATCAATTTCTATTAATATTCGACCACTATATCAATTTCCTTTGATATTCGACTATTATATGGATCTCTACTGATATTCAACTATGTTATCAATCTCTATTGACACACTGTGTTCTGAAACGACAAATCAAACTACATCACTCTAGTCCTCATAAGTAACCACACCTCTTCATTGACACCACTCCAACATATAACACACATAGAACTTCGGGACGAAGTTCCCGTAAGGGGTAGAGACTGTCACAATTCACATTTTCAGGTTAATTTCTATTCCCGAAAATTTCACTATTCATTTTTATTATTCACTTTTACTATTCACTTTCCAAAATTTGATTTTTATTTCAAATTCTCGTGTGATAAATCATTTCTATGGCAAAATAAAAGTTTGACACTCATCATATCATTTTCGCGAAAGTTATTAAGCAACTACACGTTTTTGGGTAAAACGTCATTCAAAAATCCTACGCACAATGAAACTCGACCGCGTTAATTTTCCCCGCATCAGAAAAATGTTTGATACACTCATGATTTATTTGAGAATTAATCATGACTGAGAAAAATGTGATCAAATAAACCTCGGCCGTGAGAAACAGGAATTTTCGTTTTTAAACACTTTTACTTAGCCGTAACCTTAGCCTATACCTGCACCGCGTTTCTAAGACAATTTGAGTTTTCACATTTTTGGAAAAAGTCAACATATTTTTCCCTCCTCCTTTGACCAAAAATCATTCCTTGATTTTATAAATCATTCCTTGATTTTTAGGCTTACGGTTTTATGTCTAAAAGACATTAAATACCAATCGACACTAGACTGAGCCCAGTCTAGACATTATAAGTCATTTTAAATCATTATTATCATATTAGAAAAGTAACATTTTACTTTTCTCAATTTTACACAATATTCGTACGTTTTACGTATTACGCGTGTTAGACCCGTGTTTCCAGTTTTAGCAGGGTTTTAGCACCCCAATGGAACCTACCACTCATTTTATATTTTATTATGGAGAATTTTGACAAGTTTAGTCATTCTTTCAAGTTTTTCACATTTTTACGATACCCGGTTTTACGTTTCGTGGCTTAATAACTTACGGTTAGCATTTTACGAAGCCAAAACACACAAAGTAAGCAAGATAACATCAAGACTTATCATCTAGTCACCCCTTATCCCATATGAACGTGTATTATGGCTATTACAAGCCTTCTTGGCTTGTGATAAGTCTTGAGGACTTTAGGTAGCATACATGTGTAAGTAACTTATCAACTAAGCTTCCATAATATCTAAACTCTTGCACATCCTCATGCATCTTCCTAGTTACTTCCTAACCTCCTCAAGCTACTATAAAACCCTCCCCTCCTCTCCTCTTCTTTGTATGCCACACATAACACACACAAACACCCTTGCCTTAGCTAGTTTACTTCCAATTTTATGCAAGAATCAAGTGCTACAACAACATAGAAACCCTAGTATAGTTTTGATTCATCAAAAATACTTCCAAACCCTATAAACTTTGGTGATTTCTCTTGAGTTTGAATCTACTCAAGTCACCTCAACATTCATCATCTCTCTTTCAAGAATACAAGTGTAGAAAGATTGCTTGAAGTGAAGTAAAGAGAAGCTTGTCAATCAAAGTCCTTACCTTACATGTTACTTACCTTTCTTTATTGAAAGCCAAAAGTTGTAAGCAAACCCTAACATACTTCATGTTAAATATCATATTCATGCTATTTACATATCATTCATGCTATATTTTGTCTTATGATCATGTCCATGATGTTTAAAAATGGGTAAAACAAGTATTGGTGTATATATGTTAACTTATGTTATTTAAACAAGTAAACTAGTTACTTCCAAGGTAAAATCTGACCAAAATGGTATAATTATGATATTGGACAATTACATATTGTAGTAGAGGACTTAACAAGGAAACCATAGCAATTTGAACCACTTAAAATGAGTACATGAGTAAAAAGTTATGACCATTTGAAGTTACCAAAACTTTGTGGCAAAACTGCCTAAATACCTTTTGTGACAGAACTTAAACACGCAAAAAGAGGCCCTTCTGGTCCGTTTCACGAAAAAGTTAAACCACAAAAGTTGTCTGGAAACACGTTTTCTTCAAAAACTCAGGAGCACGTATCCAGAAAACCAATAACGAATGAGATTTTCGTCAGTTTCTTAACAACTGTTTTATATACCAAAGTCACTATATAATAGTTATGGTTTAATAAGACCAAGAGGTCTAATGACCTAAATTCAAGACCACAACCATGGCTAAAGCCAAGGTTGAGTCTCAAGACCATGGAACAATGACCAAAGGTCACGTCAAGGCCATGACTAAATGACCATATAAACTTACCTAGGCGAAAACATGAGCTAAAGAGTTAGCGATAACTTAAACATGCAATTTGGATCTACTCCATCTAAAGAACCATGAGATCTTACAAGTAATTGTCATACAAGATTTAAGAAACTCATCCTAATAACAATCTTTATGTAAAAGTAAACTTTCCTAAGTTTATTCAAATATTGGACATGTAACTTTTCGGATCAAAACTTATTTATATATATATATATATATATATATATATATATATATATATATATATATATATATATATATATATATATATATATATATATATATATATATATATATATACACACTTTATCAAATACTACAATAGTAGGGAGCCTCATGTGAGGAGTTCATTAAGTAGGCCGTCGAGATGAGTTGTGGATTTATGAATTAAAGTGTCCTGGCTCCTCGAACGTTTACTACATGACTTCTGAATTATGTCGGCCCGAACGGTAGTAAACGATATATAAACTATACATGTTTCATGAAACATTTCTTTTCAAAGACTTACACTATACTTTGTTCCACACCATGGACTAAATGCAAGACATATATAGGCAATTCTTCATTTTCCTTACTCCAATCCTAAGTCGCAACATTCTATTATAGGTTGCTCGTAGAAACCTTCGCGATTCGACCATCATTTTCACTACTTACTACATAACTTAAGGTGAGTTCGTAGCCTCACTTTCTATTGTTTAACTATTTTACAAACCCATGGGGGGATACATGCTATTATTTTTCTACTCGAACACAATGCTTTCTACTGTATGCTTACCCGACTATGTTTTATTGTCACTAAGTAACGATTGCCATGTTCGAAGTCCCTATATCATGAACCATTAGTCACTAGATATAGTGAGCGCGAATATTGTGAATAGATCTATTGGGATTGACGAATCCCATTTGTGTTGAACAACTACGAGTTCAAACAAATGCGCTATATTTGATAGTTTGAGGTATAATGGCAATATTACCTTGGTAGGGCTTCTATAATGCCAATTTTTGGTTCGATGTTAATGCTTTGGTTGCATGAGCTTAGTGAAATAATAACGGTTTTGTTTTCTAACTATGAGTTTGAGTCTATAGCTACACTACTATTATTGTGTTCAATGATTTAACTACAAACTCTACGAATTCCACTCAACCTTTGTGTTGACTGTTTTAAGCATGTATTTCAGGTCCATAATGAACGAGGCTGGCACAGAGGAGCACGGATATTCAAGAGGGCTATAAATTTTATTATCATTCGAAAACTCATTTAATGTAAATTGTAAACATGGAACCATCTGGGACCTCATTTTGTAATCTCTGATATTTATATAATTTGAATGATAAATCTTTTAAAACGACTCAGTTAGAGTTCATTTTCTATTATTGTGACTATTGTGCCGTCGAGTAACACCCAGTTTGAATTCCGATGCATCCATGAATTGGGGGTGTTACAGACTCTGCTGAATCTTCTTCAAGGTTACAAGAACCATCTAACACATATACGTTAAACCCAAGGTACCCTTCTACGTTTCAATGGACAAAAGACCATCCAATAGAACATGTTATTGGTGAAACTTCAAAGCCAGTTCAGACAAGGAGACAACTTGCCACCAATCTCGAATTATGCATTAAATTTGCTCAATCAGCCTCAAAGAACCAAAAAACATTCGGGAAGCAATGGCAGAAAACCCTTGGATTGAAGCAATGCAGGATGAAATTCTTCAATACCAGTTACATGATAGTTGGGAACTTGTTGAACGACCACTTGATATACGTGTTCTTGATCTCAAGTGGTTGTGGAAGAACAAACTGGATGAGGAAATGACTGTTATTCCCAACAAAGCTCGTCTCGTGGCTAAAGGTTATCCACAAGAAGAAGGGATAGATTTCGAGGAATCATTCGCGCCTGTAGCTAGACTTGAAGCAGTCTGGATTTTCTTAGCCTATGCAGCTCACAGAAACATCACAGGCTATCAGATGGACATTAAGACAGCTTTTTTGAATGGAACTTTGAAAGAAGAAGTGTATGTGAGTCACCCAGAAGGATTCATTGACAAAGATCATCCAGACTACGTCTACAAGCTTAAGAAAGCCATTTATGGTTTAAAACAAGCTCCAAGAGCGTGGTATGATGAACTATCATCTTTCTTGCTCAAAAACAATTTCACCAAAGGAACACTTGATGACACCTTGTTTATCAAAAAATTCAAAGATGACATTTTGATTGTTCACATTTACGTGGACGACATTATCTTTATGTCTACTAATCCGAATCATTCAAAACATTTTGAAAATCTCATGAAAAGCAAATTTGAAATGTCCATGATGGGGGAACTAAAATTCTTTCTTGGTTTACAAATACATCAATCCCCTCGTGGTATTTTTATCAATCAAGCTAAATATACAATAGAGATTTTGAAAAAACATGGAATGGAAAACTGTGATTCTGTTGGTACACCAATGGTCACTTCACCAAAAATAGGTGCTGATTTGTTTGGGAAATCCATTGATCCGAAGAAATATCGGAGCATGATCGGTTCTCTCATGTACCTAACTGCTAGTCAACCCGATATTCAATTTGCTGTTTGTTTATTAGCACGGTTTCAGGCAAAGCCTACCGAACTTCACCTCAAAGAGGTTAAACGGATCTTTCGGTACCTACGAAGCACCATTAACATGGGACTTTGGTATCCGAAGGATTCGGAGTTTAATCTAACAGCATTTTCAGATGCCGACCATACCGGTGATCAAGTTACAACAAAGAATACATCAGGTGGAGCACAATTTTTGGGTGAAAAACTTGTAAGCTGGTCATCAAAGAGACAGGATTGTACTGCACTATCAACCGCCGAAGCCGAGTATGTGTCTTTATTTGCGTGTTGTGCCCAAGTTCTTTGGATGCAGACACAGCTCACGGATTATGGCTTTACTTTTGACAGAATACCTATGTATTGTGACTCAAAAAGTGCCATAGCCATCTCGTGCAATCCCGTACATCACTCCAAGACGAAGCATATCAAAGTCCGCTATCATTTCATCAAAGAACACGTAGAAGAGGGTACTGTTGAATTATTTTTCGTTAAGACTGATTATCAACTCGCCGATCTATTTACTAAAGCCCTTCCAAAAGAACGGTTTGAATATTTAGTTTGACGAATTGGCATGCGAAGCCTAACTCCTGAGGAGCTAGAATGTCTTCTCGAATCTTCTTGAAAAATGTTTTCAAAATCGCTTCGCTGTAAATATTTTTGAAAAAAAAACAAAATACAAAATTTGAAAAACCAACAAAAACAAAATACAAAAATATAAAATTTTCAAAAAATACAAAAACAATATAAAATCCAAAAATCCAAAAATATTCTTCTCACGACATGTCTCTCGTATAAATCAATATTCTGTATGTCTCTAGAAATGTCATTCAACAATGATACGGACATGTACAGATGCTTGAACGGGAGTTCTTTAAAATATTTTTCTAAAACATGTCGTTTCTCAAAAGTTTCTTCACAATAGCTTTCGTATACTTCAGTACGAAACCCAGACCTGAATGATGACTTCTGATTATTTTCAAATCAAGGACTCGTATTTTCACGAACGAAATCTGTTTCAAAAAGTTCGAGTCAAAACAAACGAAAAAGACTTCAAACAAAAACTCATTTTCAAAATAATTCTTGAGCACTTTTTCAAGATTGTTCAAAAGATTTCTCAAAATTTTTCAAATGAGTGCTCAAGATAACTCACTCTAAACCCTTAATTGATTTTAAAATGAGCTATCATTAAGGGGGAGTACAAAAACTAAAATGTTCCGAATTCATGCAAAAACAAATCTGTCTTTCTCTCCAAAAAGCTTTTTCTTAATCTGTTGATATCAAAAATATCACGATATGCTATTTTTGAGGAGGAGAAGACATGATTAAAATGTGATCAAAGATGTTTAAAGATTGTGACTGAATCTCAAAAGAGCTCGACTCAGAAAGTACCAATGAATTGACGAAGCTTAAAATGTTAATAATCGAAAATACTTGTCCTGGACGGGCAATAATTTCAAACTAGTCTAACTAGTGATGTAAGCGTGTCTCGAATAGGACTTTTCTGAGTAGAATGTACTGTATCGAGAGACTTTCTTTGGACTTGACCAGGACGGGTAATAATTTCAAGCTAGTCTAACTAGTGATGTAAGCGTGTCTCGAATCGGTCATGTTCACTGAAAATGGATCAATTCAGAAAGTGCAAACTCCTCACGCATGTGCAAATTTCTTAAAAAATTCATGAGCACATGTGAAGGGGGAGTCCTTCAAAAGTTGTAAAACTCTCAAAGTGGTAACAACAACGTGTTTTATTATCATAAACACTTTGAGAGATTTTCAATAAATGGTTTCATGGCAATGATAGGATAGTCATGGTGTTATAAGGTGACTAAGGTTAGGGAAAAACCGTCCTATGATCCGCCATAGCCGGAGGGATCTACCCAAGGACAAATCCAATAGATTCGTATTAGAAGTTCTTAGGTATGATTGAAAAAAGGAGAAAATGAGAAAGGAGAAAGAAGGGGTTGAAGAATTAAAAAGAAAAGTTATGAAAAAGGGTGAAAAGAAATAGCCCTCCAAATGTTCAACCTTAGGGCAGACACCGGGTACAATTCGTATGCTACTGGTTGTTACTAAGGTGACACCGGTATTGAAGATAAAGACGTCATGGACCCAGTGACGCACTGCACTAAACCTTCTTAACCACTCAAGTTCTCTTAAAAGAGCTTGTTTCATTCTTACGAGGAACCGGTGTAATCTATCGACCTGTCTCTTAGAGATGGTTGATATTGAAGCAGGAGACCTCTCCCTAATCTCCGCATAGGAAACCAAATGTGCACTTATCGAGTCTAGAGCCCCGAGATTCATCAAAAGATCTCATAGGAACACATGATATATCTACACTGGTTGTTCAACATTAAGGACGCTAGATGTAAACTTAAGAGTCCTACGCAGATCTTAGCAATCTGCCAGAACATTTATGAGAGAATTCACACAAGTGATTCTCAATGATTGAATGGAAATTCCTGCCAGGGTCAACATCAAACAGCCCTGACATTAGGTTACTTCGGTAATCTCTTGTGGGTTACGCTTAGTGTTCGCGGTGGTTTCAAAACGGTCTACGGTCGTGGAGTGATCCCCAGCGACTCACCCATTCGTTGAGCTACTTAGTAGGTCTTGTAAGCTCCCTCGGGAGTATCCGAAATGGGAACGGCGTTGGTAAGGGTTAGAAGGAGTCTTCACACTATGCTGTTGACGATCTCTAATTCCTTATCTGTAAGTACCGGTTGATTTATTGCTAACTGTTTTCATGCAGCTATACATCATCTCCATGGTGAAGGATTCCACATGCTCATACATGCATAACTACGTCAAAGGAAAGTTCTCACTAAGATCAAAGCAAAGTAAGGTTCAAAGAAAGATTCTACGCAATGTGAAAGAATCTATAGAAGTAAAGTGACAAAGATCGGTGTGAAAGAACGGGAATAACAAATGCATGTATCACAAAGACTAAAGGTGTATGAGCATGTTGGAATGGCAGACAACCACCACTGATACAGAAGTGACGAAAGGCAGATTGCTCCATATCACAAAAGAACAAAGAACGATGAAAAGTTAGTCATCAAAGATCACAAAGCATGAAGGAACAAAGACTTAAGACTATTCTACTACAACACACAATGGTCAACAACAAAGAACAAAGAAGACCTAATCACGTGGAGCATCATTCGAATGACCACCCCTTAGGGGGAGATTGTTAGCATTAAAAATTATATTAGAAAGTGATGGTCATTCTCATTATTAGAATGTTGTGTCGTATGTAATAGTTTAAGTTAGTTGGGCTTTGGACTTGGTATGCTAATATGTTAAGTGTTATGTTATGTAAGCCTATTATAATACATGTAATCCAAATCCAAGCCCAAGCCCATGGAAAAGCCTTTAGGGCATCTTATGTAACTTACTATATAAGCCACCTTATGCCTCATTTGCAAGGTGTGCTTGTGTGTGTAAGTGTGTGTGTTTTGTTTATGAAATAAAGTTCTCTTCATCTTTATACTCTCTTTATTCATATTAACGCCACAAACATATTATCAAGTCACCATCTTTACTTCATCTAGTGCATATACTTGTGTTAAAGTTGATAGTTTTAAGGTCCTACAGGTTGATATTGTCGTGTGATTATTTTGGGTATTGGTTACTAGTTTTGGGGTTTATTTTTATAGAAACGGTAAATAATAATAATAAAACGGATAATAATAATAATGAAATCTAAAATAAAATTGTTATAGTTAAGTGGATTGATATCGGACATATTTCCGTTCTTATTGCATTGTGAGCTTGAATTGGATATATTGGATTTACGGCCTTGGTTATTTGGATATTATGGACCCTTTGGTACACGAGACGGTAGGGTACGTTAGGTCCGTAAAGATCTTAACGTACCTGGAACCCGAACAAATACAAAATGGTCGATGAAACCTAAACAACTAATGGGCTACGCGAATGATATATCCAAACATATTAATAAATATATTGACACTGTTTAAATAAAAGAGTCATTGACTCGGAAAAACATTATATAAACGGGCAGGTCATGCCGAAATTTTATAAAAATTCTTTATAAACTTTAAATTATTTTACCAAACGTTATTATTTCAAAACCCTTTTTATTTCAATGTTATTTTGGGAAAACGGGTAAAAATCCGAGACTTGTAGTTTACGTGTTGTTATTTATTATTTATTGAGTGTGTCTTCCATTTTCATTTCTTTTCTTTCCATTTCTTTTCGACGATTTTCTTCGAGGAGTTCTTTCATCTTACTTGCGTATTTGGTCGTTTCGCCGACTTATTTCTTTTCTAACTTTCTTGTCTCCCACACGAGACTTTTCGAAACCTATTTCTTTCAAATGCCATTGTATTTATAAAACTTTTATTCAAGCATTGTTTATTGAGATATTCGAGTATAGTTCTGAGTTATGTCATTTATATTGATTAGGTTGTGCTGAGGTTCATTTGCTGTGACGCATTATTGATTGGTTACTATATCTTATTTCCTGCTACTGCTATTGTTAAGGTGTGATTCATAGCCCCGCTTTTGATATTTTAATTGTTTATAAACCCATGGGGTGAGACACATGCTTTAAATGTTTTCTGAGCACAAGTATTTTTGGTATGCTTTTCCTGAATGATATAATTTCCTGACGATGTGCTAAGTAGCTTGTCTTGCCTGAAAGACCCTCAGATCATGAGCCATTAGTCACTTGCGAGTGAACGCGAACTTAGTTTATGGGCATATAGGACTGACCATCCCGCCCGGTTGACCAAGGGCTTGGCAACGCGGGTGTACTACTTTCAATTTTTCTGGGTATCGGCAAGTACCCGGCCTTAGGGGCATTTTATATTATGAAATTCCGCGGTTATTGTTTATGCCAATACAGAGTTACTGATGATTGGTTTGGTTAACGTTTTGCATGTCATGAGCTTAGTACTATCAACCGTATGTATGCACGTGTTGCCTCTACATATTGGGTGTTACCTTGATTTCCCTGGTATTTGCATTTGTTGCTTATATCGTATAATTAAAACTTTGTGCTCAACTTATTATTTTAAATCTATGGATTACACTCAACCTTTGTGTTGACTTTTAAGCATGTGTTTCTCAGGTATTACTACTAATTAGTTTTGGAGCTTTATGACATGGGCGTGGTGGTGTGGCATGGTCGAAGGAGTCTTTCTGTCAAGGCAGCTTTATCACCTTTACTATCTTTATTTTCATATCATTCGTAAAACCTTGGTGTGTTTTAAATGTTTTCCGCTGCTAAACTTTGTTACATATTTTCCGCTGCAAAACTTTGTTAAATTTCCGCTGCAAACTCTATTTACTTTTTCCGCTGCTACTTTGATTTAAAAGTCCTTGTACTCTAAACGGTTTATAATTCGAATGATATGTTTTGCAACATTTATAAGCGTCCCGTGTTGTGGTCGTTAGCTATAAATGTGCTTGGTTTCTATTTGTGTAGCATGTCAGCTGCCTTATTTTGAGTTGCGGGTGCTACAGAATGGTATCAGAGCATCGTTTATAGAGAACGAGCTCGCACTCGACTATAAACTTTTTCCTGGAGTCAAAATGTTTTGAGACAGAAAGCCGACAGCCCTCCGTGCCACTTCGCGCCCTGGTATTCTTTTAAACTTTACATATATATATATATATATATATATATATATATATATATATATATATATATATATATATATATATATATATATATATATATATATATATATATATATATATATATATATATGTTTGATATTGAGATTGGTTTGGACTTTTTCCTCTATCATGCTTTGCCTTATAAAATGGTTTTTCACGAAAATTTGGCTAGAATTTTTATGTTTTCTTATACTCTTGTAGAGTATCATGTCTGTCCCAGTTCCCCGTGGTCAGGTTCCAGTCCCACCAGTTGTTGACCCATTGCCTTTAGGAGATGATGTTGAGTTGGATGTTGATGTTGGTTTGGATGATGAGGTAGGTTTAGAGGATGATGTTGATATTGAGGATGATGGAGATGTGGAGATGGATGACGATGATGATGACGAGGAAGATGATGATGAGGAGTTTATGGAGGAGGATCAGGATGTTCCCCCGCCGCCTTCGCCTGTTGTGTCGGATGTGACTTATGAGTCGGATACGTATGAGGCTTTAGGATACGCGCTTGAGACTGAGGTTACTTCTACGCATGAGATTGTTGAGTCATCGGCAGCAGCCCGTGTTACTCTATCAGAGCTTAGAGCTGCTATGAGTCGTCTGAGGCAAGATGTAGCGTGGTGTAGGAATAGTCATAATAGTATCACTAGGCATATGAGTGATAGGCAGTTTGAGGTTGCAGGACTGAGGAGAGAGGTTCAGGATGATAGGAGAGATGCAGGAGAGATGTACATGGAGATGCAGAGACAGGCCTATGCAGAGAGGATGACCCGCCTTAGGTCTTATGACAACATTGACGTGATGGCTATGTATGGAGATCGTTCAGGAGTTCAGTGATGGGATCATTTATAGTAGTTAGTATCTTAATGGTAGTTTACATAGTATATGTTAAACTGAATTCTTCAGTTGGTAGATTTTATTCGAAACTTGTACTTGTTTTGCGTATCTTGTAAGACCAATGTCAAGTATGAAATCTATGATGTATTATGGTGATGTACTATTATTGATGTTGACTTAGGCTATATTATGATTTTATTCATGTGACGATGCTTTATCTTGTGCTATGATTCTGACACGTTAATCAAATACTTACAAGTGTTGTGCTTTGTATTGATTGATAGAATTATGCCTCCTAGGAAGATGACCCCAGCTGCTATTCAGCAGTTGATTGATGAGGGTGTTGCAGCAGCACTTGCCAGGCAAGCAGGTGTTCCTCAGAATGTTGGACCGGCTAGAGCTCAAGCTGTTCCCAACAACCATTTCTGCACATTTAAGGAATTCATGGATTGTAAGCCCATTACCTTCAAGGGAACTGAAGGAGCTGTTGGATTGACTCAATGGTTTGAGAAAGTGGAATCGGTGTTTCATAGGAGGAATTGTACTGTGAACAATAGGGTGAAGTATGCGACAGGCACATTGTTGGAGCATGCCTTGTCCTGGAGGAATGCTTATGTTCAGGAAAAGGGAATGGAGGATGCTTATAGTACTTCGTGGGAAGATTTCAAGAAAGCTATGGTTAAGAAGTACTTTTCTCGTAGTGATTTGAGGAAATTGGATACTGAGTTCTATTATTTGGCTATGAAGGGTTAAGATTTCAAGGAATTGTCCTGGAGGAACGTTTCCAAGAACTGAAGGTGTTTTGTGCTCACATGGTGCCAGATAATGAGAAGTTGCTAGAGAAGTTTATTGGTGGATTACCTGCGAGTATCCAAGTAAATGTGACATCATACAATGCTGAGACTTTGGATGATACTATTAGCATGGCTGAACGTCTTATGGATCAGGTGACTAAGCATGGTGCTGTTCAGAAGAGTAATCACTTTGACAACAAGAGAAAATGGGAAAATAATAGAAGGATCAACAACTATAACAACCCCAACAACCGCTACAACAACAATCAGTATCGTAACAACATTCACCATCACCAACAAAATAGGAGACAGGAGACTGTTAAGGCATTTGTGGCCGCACAAGTGATGCGTGGGAATTGCACCAGGCCTTACCTCTCGAGGGATCTCGAGAAGCTTACAACCCCCACCAGGCAGTGTACCTGATCGTTGTAGCATAGTATAGTGACAAGTACCAGGGGATTGATCGTTCAACTTAGGAATAGTGTCGCTAGGATTAGAAAACCTAAGAACTAGGTCTAGAGGTGAGGGATGATTCTTTTTGTATTTTTATGCTTTTATAAAAGCAATTAAAATTTCGGTTTTTAGAAGAGTGGGCGGAATTAGTTGCTAGTCAACTAACCCAATTACTAAAGATGCAATCAAAATAAAATAATAAAAATAAAAATAAACTAAATTAAACTAGTGGTGTGAGCAATATATGGGAGAATTGTGTTTACTTAGATTTCACTACTCCCTAGATATCTTTTACAGGTTAATTACTTGTTACAGTTGCATGGATGACGGATTGTATTCCTTAATACCATTCATGGGGTGGCGTACATACTTCCTCAATCCTATAAGCTTCTACTTCACTCCTATGTCGAGCCGGCTAAGAAGCTCCTAACATGGGATCACTAGAATTCACTCATGCATTAAATACAATCATAAAAACCTAGTACACATCGGTTCATGTTTCTTAAGACGTTCAAGCAAGTTACACAATGGAGATCTGCCAGTTTTCTTAAGCCTAACATTGAAATCATTCATCCATGACAACTATAAACAAGCAATCAACTTATAATTAACATCTAGGTTTCATTACATCTAAGTAAACACATGAAAGATCTAGCCTAGCATGTTATAATCAAGACAAGCATAAGATATATTCAAACAACACATAGACATATTGAATGAATTGAAAGAAGACTTATCTTAATTGAACATGAAAGGTTTCAAGGGGTGAAAACCCTTGAAAATACTGTTACAAACGACCTAGGGTTTATTAGGTTCGGCCCTAGTATTCTCCACACAAGTTCCTCCCTTTATGAATGAAAAATAGAAAAGTATATATAGATTTTGTGAGGTGACGGCGTCAAGAGTAAATTTCTGACGCCGTCATCTCGCCGCCAATAAAGTTCTCGGACTGCCTAGATCTGGGTCTGACGCCGTCATGTGTAATCCTGTTCCAGGCCATCACCAAAATAACTCTTGACGCCCTACTTCTGACGCCGTCACGTTTTCTCTGGGTCGTCATGCATTTGGCTCTTGACGCCGTCATATTTTCCTTCTTGATGTCGTCAGGTACTGTTCCCAGCATGGAAAATTAAGTCTTTGCCGTTTTCTTCACTTTTATGCTCCAAAAACGTCCAAAATGCTTCCTTTTCCAGAATTCACTCCCAAAGTACCTAAAATCATAAATGGAACGATTTAGGGCAATATTTGATCAAATAAATTCAATTTCGGGCTTAAATGACCCCCTAAAAATGGTTCATTTTTCGCCTCATCATATACCCTTACACTTGAGATTTGCTTGTCCTCAAGCAAATGCGCTTTTATTCTAGTCAAAATACAAGTTAGGGGTCATTTAACACTAATATAAAAGTAATTACAACAAATAATCGTTCCACTAAAGACCAAAGACAAGCACGGAGGTCATACGCTAGCACCTCACAAATAGTGTTTAGATACTCACATCTCTCGGGTGTAATAAAGTAATATCACAATATGGAAATGGAAAATATCTCACACTACCTGTCATAGCAAAATAGATTACCATAGGCTTGGGAAAGGATCAAACCTCCACCACATGGCGTAAGCACCTAGGATAAACTATCAAAGAGGTCTTTTTAAGGGTTGTAACGTTAGGTATAGGGACATGAAATACACGATTTTGTTGGATATAGGCATTCTTTACTGGCGAGTTAATAATCTTGGTTAATTACATGTACAATATGGCGTTGCTAAGCCAAGACTAGACTCGACTTAAGCTAATAAATGAAAAATAACAAAAATATAAAATAAACATAGAATGAAACGAGATGGTAGTCCGTATGTTTTTTCTTTTCTTTTTCTATTTTTTTTTCTATTTTTTTTTTTTTTTTTTTTTTTTTTTTTTTTTTTGCATATACTCTTACCCTACCATCCAAAATAATACATCATAGGGAATATACATTCTTTACAATAAACTAATCTAATGACTCGAATCAAGATAATCAAAACACTTGGAGTACTTTTAAGATTAACACACATAAGGGGGTAATAATATGATGTTCTTCCCCATTACTCCATAAATAAGTACTTTACCCATGAGTCCCAATCGTCCCAAAACAATATGTACAAGGATATGACTCAACTTAGCAACCATGTAATCAATTAGAAAATTAACTAAGGGTTTAAACAAATAACAATAATGCACTAAAGATGAGTGCATACACGGAAGGCTAAGGCGATTTGGGTGTACATTTAAGTGGGTTGTAACAAATTCTTCCTTTAAGTAAGATGCTTAAAGTTAGAAACGAAAAGATAGGCTCGGAGGGGTGTACTGTCACAACTCACCATTTCAAGTCATTTCAGGTCATTTCCCGAACTTTGGAAAAACACTATTCATCAAACACTATTCATCAAAACACTATTCATCAGTTTACTATTCATCATTTTTGGTGTCAGTTTGACATTCCGAGAAGCATTCAGAAATTTTACTATTCACGGAACACTATTCACTGCGGGAAAAGATTTCATCATTCACGTGCATTGCACATTTCATCGTAAATTTAGTTTACGGGTATTCAAATTCGCGTAACCGGATTGGTTTAGGTGCGAATTCATTTCATTAGTGTTAAGAACACTGCATACGGACTGGAGATAGTCTGCATATCATCATAACAGCATTTTCATGTTATACCACTCTCAGGATTTTCAAATTTATATATTTGATACATTTAACGTTTTTACGTATAAGTATTTATAGTAAACGTTAACACCTGGTTTATACACGACGAATATATCTAAATATTCCCACAATGGTCCCGACATATTTTTATATCCATTTTAACATCATAAAAGTTATAACATTCAGTTACCCAGTATTTTGGAAATTTATTTTATTTATAACGTACGCGTATGAATATAACGACGTTTTTCGTGAAAACTAAACAATAATCACCCGATCACTCAGTAAATGTACCCAACATATTTTTAATATGTTTTCAACATTATTATGACTTTATTTCATCCCGGTAAACTTCGTGAACATTTATTTCTAATAAAACCGGTACCCGATTGTAACTAAAAACACAAACTAGCACATAATTCATGCAAGGTTTTCTAATTAAATCAAAAGCACCCTACCCCCCCCCCCCCCCCCCCCTTCACCCTTGAAAAACCGGCCCATGAGACACCCTTTTAACCTCTAGCATTAATTCCTAGTTTTATACAATAAACCTCTAAAAACATAACATTAACCAAAAACCTAAATCATAATTCACTTTTTAGCTAAGATCAAAATTCATCTCATCTTCCTTTCTTCTCTTCAAACCCACGACCCAAGCTTGATCCCAAGATCAAGTGATCATTTTTCATAAGTTATAACACTAAACTTGTTCCTTTTACTTGTCTAATCAAGAATCAAGCAAGAAAAACACAAGAAATCCAAGCATAATCATCATCTAATCATCTCATTTTATCAAGTAAGTTATCAACTTTATTTTTTCATGGATCATCTTATATTTACATGTATTTCATGAGTATCATGCTAAAAACCATGTACAACTAGCTATACCACCCTTTATTTTGTCTAAAATGAAACATACAAACCCTAACTTTTTATTTATGAATCCCCTTGCTATAATAACTTGGTTAGGAGTCCATGGCACCCTAAGAAGGTGTATGGTAGTATTAGATTAGCTATGTGGTGATTACAAGAGGTTTGGTGATGGTAGAAATTAGTTATAAACCTTGAAAACTTGATTTGGAACCTATTTTAGACATGCTGTCCCGTTTTGTAAAAATCTGGAAAATCAGTAAACACCAAGGAAACTTTGGCAAAATTTTTAGAAAATACTTTCAAAAACGAATCCGTAGGCGAAAGAACGGATTAAAAAGAGTTTATAACGAAGAAGTTATGATTTTTGTAAGATTGTTGACGAAAAGTATTTTCTGGAAATTTGTTTGCTGTTGGACGTTTTTCATTGTACAAAAAGAGACTTTAGACGTAACCCGGAGGAGCCGAGCTTTCCAAAATATATTACTACATACTAAGACGTAACCGTGGATATAAAGAACAAGTAAAACGGACAAGTAACGACAAAGATATTCACGTTTGAATATCGGCTAAAACCATTTTTATTTGACAGCTTTTAATAAAAGTGACACAAAAACTACGAAGTACTTTTATAAGCTAGAAATAATATTATGTACCAAGCTTTATAACTAATGTAGTATTAGTTATTACAAGTATATTTTCATCATTTCAAGGCGATATTTCAAGGATTACAACCCGAGTATTTCAACACTAACATGGAAATATACGATATATATAAGTATATATATATTGCAACTAGCTTATTATATTTTCTAATAGCAATATTTTTCCAAATTCTTGGATTATATATTTTGATAACACAAGTGTTTTTCAAAGAGTAGAGTGGTATAGGAAACATGTGCATGGACATTCATAACATCATTTGGTGATCTAAAGTAGATCGTTCATCATTCATATTAGGTTGCGGCTAGTGTGCGCGCCTTGTTTTTCAGCTCATTACATGTTCATGGTACCATCATATTGGGTTGCGACAGCTAATTGTTCATTGGTGTTCATTTCATTTCAGCACGGTTTCATCAGTTAAGGTGAGTTTTCATAGCCCCGTTTTCAATTCAACAGTTTTCATTGTTTTCAAATCCCACGGGGGAAATACATTGCATCAATCATTTTAGTACGAGCCCAAGTATTCAAACATGTACATTGCTTAAGTTACCTTGCCATGTGATAAGTCCCCTGTAACATCATGAACCGTTAATTTACCGTTAAGCGAGAGTGAGTGGATAGATCTATCGAGGGTGACGCCTCCATCCGTGGTAGTGAGTACCAACAGTAAGCGGATGCATGTCATGTCTTTTACATTTGAATGTTTCGGCAGAACATTCGGGAGGGGCATAGAATTTCATCAGTCATAGCTTCGGTGTCATGAGCTTAAGGCTATTGTACAATTTTCATGAGATTTTTATCTTGCACTTTTACTTGTGGTGGCCGTACATCATTACATTTTACAAACCTATGGAATTCACCAACATTCGTGTTGACGTTTTAGCAATGTATTTCAGGTTATTAAGGTAGCTCATGAGACATGCATTTGGACCTTCATGGAGTCGCGGAGTCGACGCGTCTCATCATTATTTCATGCACTTATGTAAACGTTTGATCTAGTATGACTTGTTTTCATAAGCATGCAACACATTTTGGGGACCTCATTTTGTAAACTCTGGATTATTTCAATGATCAAATGCAGTATTTTCCAAACGACACTTTAGGTCGTTCAATGTAACTGTAACTGTGGTGCTATGACAGACACCCCCAGGTATTCCATTCCGCTGCAAGTCAGGTAAATTGGGGGTGTGACAGATTGGCATCAGAGCTAAGGTTATAGCGAACTAGGATGTATCTTGGACCCTAGACTATAACCACATCAGCATAGCATCTCATCATTTCATCATAAGTGCATAATCATAATACATGTTGTTTCATACATACCCTGTGCGAGTTATTTATACTCATATCCGTATATGTTCATCATTTTATTGACCTGGTTCACAAGTGACATGTCTTCAGATACTCACCCTGACATCCTATTATCGGATTCCGACATTGAAGATGCTTTGTCATCTTCCACTACCGTTATACCACCAGTTGCATTTACAGCACCATTAGTACTATTGATTTGCCATAGGAACAGGGTTTTCCTATCATTCAGCCCGTACATAGAATGCCTTTTGGTAGTGTATTCAGAATTAATCTTAATGGACTTATTAGGATGCTTATTGCAAGGAAGATAGTGTGTTTTCTTTCCATCAATAGTAGGGCACTTACTACTCAGGTACTATCACCACCATCAGTTACTTATTACACTATTGGTCTTCCCACAGTGTGTACTTTAGTTTTACCTTTTGGATGTCGCGAGGTAGCGCGAAAGAGGTTAGTATTTCATTCACTAGTACCATCATTGTCATTTCCTTTTCCATTCCCACTTGCCATGAACTAGATGACATCTAGTAGATAATACCAATAACACGGACTCAACAGAAACATCCGCAGATTCTTCAGGAATGGTTCAGAACCTATATTATCTAAGATTTGATAGATGCACAACTTCAGACACCACTTTAGGACTATCTCGACCTTATGATGCCACAAACCTGATTTCACACAGAGGGACACCAGGAAGTCCCTAGACCAGATTTATATCCTCACTAGCTTTTACTATTATCCTAGCCACAGAAGGTGTGGAACAACAATCTAGGTTGCAATGCTGCTCAACAATCACCCAAAGGACAAGAAATGAATAGAGCCTTTGCTGCAGAACCGCACACAAAGAGAAAGTATATTGGAAAGTTACCTTACTACAACCTGTGTAATCAATGTCACCAAGGTCATTGCAGTAAAACGTGTGGAGTGTGCAAGAAGCAGGGTTATCGGACTGAAAATTGTAGGAAACTCACAAATCAGAAAATCCCAGGGAATTGCTTCAAATGTGGAAACTTTGGGCATTTCAAGAATGACTGCCCGGAACTAAGGAACAAGGAAAAATCAGGAACTTGGAATCAAGACTGAATCGCTCGAGGAATAGCGTGAGTTGTTGAAAGAGAACCGTCAGGATATTAGCAACATCAAGGATAACAACAATGCTTCAGCAAGAGGAGCTTTGTTTCGATATATAAACCGTAGTTCGAGCCTTTAGGGTTGTATCTTTCCTTTTGTACTTACCGTTGGTACGATGACATGACCTAGGGGCATTAAGCACTTTCCTATCCAATGTAGTATCTATCCTTTGTTACCTCTGTGATAAACATAACCATTGTTTACTCCATTTTCTACCCCAAATTGCTCAGATTTCAATCGTTTCGCAACATTTGAGCATTGTCTCATCAGGTATTAGGTTGATTTCGTATTTGAAGAATTTGTAGACTATTACCATTCGACAAGATTCACTCACGTATCCAATACACCATTCAAGCTATTTTACCATCATATGGGGAAATTGTTTTACAGAAAAATTTCTGAAGTAAGCTATTTTATTTCCATCCTATAAATTGATTTTTCTGTCATTACACCAAGTATTTACTATTATTACGCGAAGCAATTTTCATGTTACTTGAAAGGAAACATCAGGATACCATTTTAATAACAATGCGTTGAACACCATCTAAAACTTTTGATAAAAGTTATGATATTTTGACAAAATCCAACATCGCATCATTAGTCCTCAATTATACATAGCCTGATCACCTATGTAAAATTCAGGAAGGATTATGCCATGAAGGAAATAATTACCTTTTCAAAGGATTGTTAATAACAATCTTCATTCGAAAGCTTTGTAAACAAAGGAACTCTTCCATAAACATCCCTTTTTGCCGAACTATCCCTGGATACTTACCCTACCTGTCACTCACTTAGCCAGTAAGTTGGATTTTCCCATTGACTTCCCTAGAAGAGACTTTCCATATCAATTACATGCAGGATTCCTTTATACAATAAAAGCAATGAAAGGATTACAGAACTACTAACCAGGACTAGAAGTATATAGTGAGAGAATTCATAACTCAACAATCCTAAGATACTGCGAGACCATCTGAATCACCATCTCTGACTTAGTTGTCAAATTCTATCATTTAAAGGTACTAGCTAGACTGAGCTACAGGATTGAACTCAATATAGATGTCCGCAGGACAACACAATAGAAATAAACCAAGGTTCTAATTGAAACAGTAGAGCATTTCATTTAAACATGGCCTCATCCATACATGAACTTTCCTGCAGTAAGTTTTCACAAAGGACTATTGTTTGAAACAAGAATATCAATGTAGATTCCTCTAAGGCATTATGTCTTTAGAAATTTCAGATAACCTCACCTTCATACCAAGCAAGGGATCAAACCAGAACATATCTCCTCATCTACATGGGAAAACAGAATAGACATTCATCGACACAACATCAAGTGATACCTTCATCTTGCCAATTACAACGATAAACAATTTCAGGACTTAAGTTAGTCTAAATACCTATGCTTGTAGTTATGCCAGATAACCATCAATAGACATTATACAACCTCAGGAACTAAGTGTTAGACATCCATGCATTTAAGCGAACATTTTCTATACTACCATTTTATCCTTGTCAGTGTTTTCACTTTTAAATAAAGTTGATGCGTTTACATATATCACATACCTTTTGGAAAAATGATTTCTGAAATTCCTATTTTGAACAAGTACGATCCTTTTTGGTCAAACTTTAGCAACACTATTGTACAATGAGAAATATACATAGACATCAAACTTTGGTAAGCAGTCTTAATCACAACATGTTTGAAAACAGTTCCTATTTCATAACTACTGGATTTTGAATCATCAGGAAAAATATTACTTAGTAAATCATCTGCTCCATTTTCTAAATTCGTTTATTCAGAAAAGGATTTCAACTAAAACTCACAATCGCAAGACAAATTTCCAGAACCACTTTCCCTACAACATCGCTTATGCATTTAGGATTTGTGACTTGACAATAGAGAATATTTGGATTATGTGATGAAGGAATTAGGAGGAACATCACAAATTGATCACGAACTTCAGTAGTGGAGACCAAACCCAATAGACAAAGAAGGACATATGTCTTATCATCCGTTGGAACAAAACATAATGAATCAAATTGTTACCTATATTCTATCCCTTCAGATAATGCCAAGTTCGAAGGACCGAACGTTGTGGGATTAGTCACAAAGGTTTATTGTACCCATTTCAGTTATTCCTATTAAGGAAACCGATTCACCATGGACTTCAAGTAATCATTTCAGAATTTCCTTCAGAAACCCATTTAGATGGAAACATCACTTATCATCCTCAGGCCGATGGTCAAAGCGAGAGAACAATTCAAACATAGGAAGGTATGCTCAGAGCATGAGTGATTGACCCTAGAAATGGTTGGACTAATCACTCAACATAAATCAAATTCATCTACAACAATAGTTATTACACCAACAGCGAGAAACTGGCAGAAGTTAGGTTGGTACATAACACACATCATTTGGATTGAGTATCCTGAACAACAAACCATCCGGATTCAAGTTAGAGAACAAACTAAGTTAAAAGCATTGCCTTGGATTGGCATGATACAAATTGGATAACAAGAAAGGTTGCACCTTTAGCATATTGGACTATTTAAGATTCATTTTAGAATCGACCAACTAGCATACAAACTTGAATTCTGGCATAATTCAGCGGTATATATTACCAGTACCACATTTAAAACATTAAGAAGCGCAGACCATCGATTGATGGGCCAAACTCAGAAAAAGCTCAACTCACTAGTTCAGTAGGCATTCATGAGATAACCAGAAATTTTCTACAAGTCAAGAATCAGTTACAAGTTCAATAAGTCATAAACCATTAAAACTTCAAGTTCTACAGAGTTATGCAGAAAGTTCTGCCTGGGAAAGGCATGTTATCATTCAGAAAACTTGGAAAGTTAAACCCAATATACACTGGACCATTTATATTTTGACAGAGAAGGCATAGTGGCCGTCAGACTTGAACATTGCCAGAGAACAACAAGATTACACGAACATATTTCACATTTTCAGATCCCCAAAAATGACTTTCAGATGAGTCACTCATGATTCCATTGGAAGGGATCCATCCCAAATGACAATCTCAGACCTTGTAAGAGAACCAACAGAAATCATGGACCGTGTGGTCAAACAGTTGAAACAGAGTCGAATTCCTATCGTAAGAGTTCGCTGGAATTCTCGAATATCATCACCTTTTCACCAATATGTTTTCAGAAACCAACATAAACTGAACTTCGGGACGAAGTTCCTTTTAGAGGGGAAGAATGTCACAACTCACCATTTCAAGTCATTTCAGGTCATTTCCCGAACTTTGGAAAAACACTATTCATCAAACACTATTCATCAAAACACTATTCATCAGTTTACTATTCATCATTTTTGGTGTCAGTTTGACATTCCGAGAAGCATTCAGAAATTTTACTATTCACGGAACACTATTCACTGCGGGAAAAGATTTCATCATTCACGTGCATTGCACATTTCATCGTAAATTTAGTTTACGGGTATTCAAATTCGCGTAACCGGATTGGTTTAGGTGCGAATTCATTTCATTAGTGTTAAGAACACTGCATACGGACTGGAGATAGTCTGCATATCATCATAACAGCATTTTCATGTTATACCACTCTCAGGATTTTCAAATTTATATATTTGATACATTTAACGTTTTTACGTATAAGTATTTATAGTAAACGTTAACACCTGGTTTATACACGACGAATATATCTAAATATTCCCACAATGGTCCCGACATATTTTTATATCCATTTTAACATCATAAAAGTTATAACATTCAGTTACCCAGTATTTTGGAAATTTATTTTATTTATAACGTACGCGTATGAATATAACGACGTTTTTCGTGAAAACTAAACAATAATCACCCGATCACTCAGTAAATGTACCCAACATATTTTTAATATGTTTTCAACATTATTATGACTTTATTTCATCCCGGTAAACTTCGTGAACATTTATTTCTAATAAAACCGGTACCCGATTGTAACTAAAAACACAAACTAGCACATAATTCATGCAAGGTTTTCTAATTAAATCAAAAGCACCCTACCCCCCCCCCCCCCTTCACCCTTGAAAAACCGGCCCATGAGACACCCTTTTAACCTCTAGCATTAATTCCTAGTTTTATACAATAAACCTCTAAAAACATAACATTAACCAAAAACCTAAATCATAATTCACTTTTTAGCTAAGATCAAAATTCATCTCATCTTCCTTTCTTCTCTTCAAACCCACGACCCAAGCTTGATCCCAAGATCAAGTGATCATTTTTCATAAGTTATAACACTAAACTTGTTCCTTTTACTTGTCTAATCAAGAATCAAGCAAGAAAAACACAAGAAATCCAAGCATAATCATCATCTAATCATCTCATTTTATCAAGTAAGTTATCAACTTTATTTTTTCATGGATCATCTTATATTTACATGTATTTCATGAGTATCATGCTAAAAACCATGTACAACTAGCTATACCACCCTTTATTTTGTCTAAAATGAAACATACAAACCCTAACTTTTTATTTATGAATCCCCTTGCTATAATAACTTGGTTAGGAGTCCATGGCACCCTAAGAAGGTGTATGGTAGTATTAGATTAGCTATGTGGTGATTACAAGAGGTTTGGTGATGGTAGAAATTAGTTATAAACCTTGAAAACTTGATTTGGAACCTATTTTAGACATGCTGTCCCGTTTTGTAAAAATCTGGAAAATCAGTAAACACCAAGGAAACTTTGGCAAAATTTTTAGAAAATACTTTCAAAAACGAATCCGTAGGCGAAAGAACGGATTAAAAAGAGTTTATAACGAAGAAGTTATGATTTTTGTAAGATTGTTGACGAAAAGTATTTTCTGGAAATTTGTTTGCTGTTGGACGTTTTTCATTGTACAAAAAGAGACTTTAGACGTAACCCGGAGGAGCCGAGCTTTCCAAAATATATTACTACATACTAAGACGTAACCGTGGATATAAAGAACAAGTAAAACGGACAAGTAACGACAAAGATATTCACGTTTGAATATCGGCTAAAACCATTTTTATTTGACAGCTTTTAATAAAAGTGACACAAAAACTACGAAGTACTTTTATAAGCTAGAAATAATATTATGTACCAAGCTTTATAACTAATGTAGTATTAGTTATTACAAGTATATTTTCATCATTTCAAGGCGATATTTCAAGGATTACAACCCGAGTATTTCAACACTAACATGGAAACATACGATATATATAAGTATATATATATTGCAACTAGCTTATTATATTTTCTAATAGCAATATTTTTCCAAATTCTTGGATTATATATTTTGATAACACAAGTGTTTTTCAAAGAGTAGAGTGGTATAGGAAACATGTGCATGGACATTCATAACATCATTTGGTGATCTAAAGTAGATCGTTCATCATTCATATTAGGTTGCGGCTAGTGTGCGCGCCTTGTTTTTCAGCTCATTACATGTTCATGGTACCATCATATTGGGTTGCGACAGCTAATTGTTCATTGGTGTTCATTTCATTTCATCACGGTTTCATCAGTTAAGGTGAGTTTTCATAGCCCCGTTTTCAATTCAACAGTTTTCATTGTTTTCAAATCCCACGGGGGAAATACATTGCATCAATCATTTTAGTACGAGCCCAAGTATTCAAACATGTACATTGCTTAAGTTACCTTGCCATGTGATAAGTCCCCTGTAACATCATGAACCGTTAATTTACCGTTAAGCGAGAGTGAGTGGATAGATCTATCGAGGGTGACGCCTCCATCCGTGGTAGTGAGTACCAACAGTAAGCGGATGCATGTCATGTCTTTTACATTTGAATGTTTCGGCAGAACATTCGGGAGGGGCATAGAATTTCATCAGTCATAGCTTCGGTGTCATGAGCTTAAGGTTATTGTACAATTTTCATGAGATTTTTATCTTGCACTTTTACTTGTGGTGGCCGTACATCATTACATTTTACAAACCTATGGAATTCACCAACATTCGTGTTGACGTTTTAGCAATGTATTTCAGGTTATTAAGGTAGCTCATGAGACATGCATTTGGACCTTCATGGAGTCGCGGAGTCGACGCGTCTCATCATTATTTCATGCACTTATGTAAACGTTTGATCTAGTATGACTTGTTTTCATAAGCATGCAACACATTTTGGGGACCTCATTTTGTAAACTCTGGATTATTTCAATGATCAAATGCAGTATTTTCCAAACGACACTTTAGGTCGTTCAATGTAACTGTAACTGTGGTGCTATGACAGACACCCCCAGGTATTCCATTCCGCTGCAAGTCAGGTAAATTGGGGGTGTGACATGTACTAGGGGTTTCGTGTACTAAAAATGAGTACAACGCTAAGGTGTGGGAAAAATTAGTTGACTTTACTAGCCAAGTAATTTGACTTAAGTGGTCTAGTAATTATGATACGGGGTTTAAACACAAGGGTGATCCTAATGCCTCTTATCATGTAGTAAATCCTACCACACGAATGTAGTCTCACTAGCGGTCTCGGGATGCATCACTAACACAAGTTCTAGAATCTAAATGCTACCGGTACTCTCATAAGCACTAAAAGTAAATGCTTTTCCTATCAAATCTAAAGGCGAACCTCACATATTTGGGTGGAAATTTTTCTAAATGGTACAGTTTTGTGCTAGTCATACAATCTCCTATCCATGAGACGCTTACTATGGCTAAAGTTTCACTCCTAAATGTTGTAAAAAAAATTTAAATTTGGCGCTAAAATTACACTAACAAGTATTTCTCATAGTTTTATTACACACCTACCATCAAACAAGCAAACTCAAGCGAAAGTGTATTTGTAAGGTATCATCATTTTACCCTCCCCTTACACTTAGGATGAACATTGTCCCCAATGTTCAAGTAAAGAATGTAAAAGTAAAGCAGGTAACAAATGAAATCAAATACTCCCCTGATTCGCTCGGTATAGATAATATGGTAACCATGTTAGATCTTCCTCCAAGAAAATGAACAATCAAAGCTTCCCTTCCAGAATATAAATCATCTTCTTGTCATATATAACCTGTTAAACCTGAGAAAACAAACAAGGCAACCTCGCGTAAAATCGGAGGCAATCTATATATGCTAACAAATCCTAGAAAACAAAATAAGATATAATGCTTGTGTAATGATGTTTGCAGATTTCCTGGAGATTATAAAACTAAAGATTCAACAAAAACTTTAAGACTCCGTTAGAAAAACAAAACTGGTAAAATTTCTAGAATTTTACACGTGACGCCATCAGGAATTTCTTCCTAACGTCGTCAGAAGTGACCTGCAGAAATTCTTATGTTAAGTTTCCTGAAAATTTCTGGAAAAACTTCGTCCTACTTCCTGGAAAATCCTGCAAAACATCATTATGACTCGATACAAGCATTTGACTCTAACAAATACGAATATACATGTTCACTTAATATTGTGGAGAATCATGATCAAGTTTGTTTCTTAAAAACATATTTGGGGTTTCCCCTTACACTTATCTTTTTCGAAATACCTTTGGATGAAGTTAAGACTATGCCAAACAACAAAATAAAGTATTTTCACCATTTTAGTTTTGAAACATGATCTACCAACTATAAAAATAAAGCATGCATACAGAAGCAAATAACAATCAAACAAAATAAAAATTACACAAAACATGGGTTGCCTCCCAAGAAGCGCTTTTCTTTATTTTCGAGTCTTGTAGCTAGACTCAAGGTCATGAGTTACTACGTGACCTCATCATCAAACGTTACATCCTCCTCACTAATCATTTCATTACTATTTTCTTGATAATGTTTTACACGTTGTATGTTGACAGTAAATTCTCTACCTTCATCGTCTAGTAACACAACAGCTCCAGTTTTAGAGGAACTTTTCACCGTAAATGGTCCATACCATCTAGACTTGAGTTTCCCCGGAAATAACCTTAACCGAGAGTTGTACAATAGGACTTTGTCCCCTTCTAAAAATTCCTTGGGTTTCTTAATCCGTTGGTCATGCCATCTTTTTGCCCTCTCTTTATATGTAATGGATGACTCATACGCTTCTAGCCTTAGCTCATCAAGCTCGTGTAGTTGCAAGAACCTATTTGTTCTGGCAATTGTATAATCTAAATTACATGCCTTAAGCGCCCAATAAGCCTTATGTTCTAATTCTACCGGCAGGTGACATGCCTTACCATACACCATGCGGAACGGGGTCATTCCAATAGGTGTCTTGTAGGTGGTTCGGAATGCCCATAAGGCCTCGTTGAGTTTAAATGACCAGTCTTTTCTATTCTGACTAACCATTTTTTCTAATATTCTTTTAATAGCCCTGTTTGTGTTTTTGACCTGGCCATTGGTCTGTGCATGATAGGTGGTGGAGAATCGATGGGACACCCCATACCTCCTCATGACCTTTTCCATTTGCGCATTGCAAAAGTGGGTTACCCTATCACTGATGAGGGCTTTAGGAATCCCGAACCTAGCGAAAAGCTTTTTTAGGAAATGAATAACCACCCTGGCATCGTTGGTCCTAAGGGCTTGTGCCTCTACCCATTTTGAAACATAATCGATGGCAACTAAAATGTATTCATTCCCCCTGAAGATGGAAAGGGTCCCATGAAGTCAATTCCCCAGACATTGAAAACCTCACATACTTGTATAAAATTTTGAGATGCTTCATCCCTATGTGATATGTTCCCAGCCCGTTGATATGCATCGCATGCTTGTACCATTTCTTTGACATCACGGAAAATTGTGGGCCAATAGAATCCCGCGTCGAAAATCTTTCGGGCGGTGGTGCTTATCCCATGATGGCCTCCAGAGGGGCCAGAGTGACATTCTCTCATGATTTTTACTTCCTCGCTTTCCGAAACACAACGTCTGATTATTTGATCAGGACACCTCCGGAATAAAAATGGTTCATCCCAGAAGTAGTATTTTAGTTGGGAAAAGAACCTTTTTCTTTCGTATCTAGTGATGTGTTCTGGGCGAGTCTGCTTGCGAGATAGTTGACAAAATCGGCGTACCAAGGCTCAGAATCTGTCATTGACATGAGTTGTTCGTCAGGAAATGAATCCTGAATCTCACTTCTATCGTGCTCATCAAAGGGATTTTCAAGACGAGATAGATGATCTGCGGCCAAATTTTTTGCCCCCCTTTTATCAAGAATTTAAACATCAAGTTCTTGCAACAACAAGATCCACCGAATTAGTCGTGGCTTAGCATCTTGCTTAGCAAAAAGGTATCGAAGAGCCGAGTGATCGGTGAAAACGACTGTCTTTGAAAGGACAAGATATTGACAAAATTTGTCGAATGCGAACACCAGGGTTAATAATTCTTTTTCGGTGGTAGAATAATTCTCTTGAGCAGGATTCATTGTTTTGCTAGCGTAGTAAATCGGTTGGAATAGCTTGTCACGCCGTTGGCCTAATACAGCCCCGACAGCAAAATCGCTAGCATCGCACATGATTTCAAACGGTAACTCCCAGTTGGGTGTAATCATGATTGGAGCTTGAGTGAGCTCTTTTTTCAGGAGATCGAATGCATCCTTGCATTCTTGAGAGAAATCGAATGGAGCATCCTTCATTAGCAATTGAGTCATTGGCCGAGCTATTTTGGAGAAATCTTTGATGAATCTCTGATAGAACCCGGCGTGGCCCAAGAAGCTGCGTATTGCTTTAACAGTCGTGGGATATGGTAACTTAGATATAGCTTCCACTTTAGCTTGGTCCACCTCTATCCCATTCCCTGAGATCTTATGTCCTAACACAATCCCTTCTTTTACCATGAAATGACATTTTTCCCAGTTTAACACCAAGTTGGTTTCCTCACAGCGTTTGAGCATTTTTTTTCTAGATTAGCAAGACAGCGGTCGAAAGAGTTCCCGAAGACCAAAAAGTCATCCATGAAAACTTCCATGCTGTCTTCCATAAGTTTGTGAAAGATTGCGGTCATGCATCGCTGAAAAGCGACGGGGGCATTACACGGCCCAAAAGGCATTCTTTTGTAGGCGAACGTTCCATAAGGGCAAGTAAACGTGGTCTTTTCTTGGTCCTCAGGTGCTATGGGGATTTGAAAATATCCTGAGAATCCATCCAAGAAACAATAGTACTCGTGCCCAGACAATCTCTCCAACATTTGGTCAATGAATGGTATGGGAAAGTGATCTTTCCTTGTGGCATCATTGAGCTTTCTATAATTGATGCATACCCGCCAGCTAGTAACCGTTCTCTGGGGTACCATCTCACCCTTGTCGTTCTTAACCATAGTCATTCCTCCCTTCTTTGGTACAACTTGTACAGGACTAACCCACGGGCTGTCCGAGATTGGGTAAATTAATCATGCATCCAGAAGTTTGATGACTTCTTTCTTCACAACTTCCTTAATGTTGGGATTCACCCGCCTCTGGGGTTGCACGGTAGGTTTATAATCTTCTTCCATGAGAATCTTATGCGTGCAAAAAGTTGAGTCAATCCCCTTAATGTCGGCTACACTCCATGCAAGCACTCCCTTATATTTCTTTAGGACTTCTAAGAGCTTACCTTTTTGTTCATGTTCGAGGGAAGAGTTTATGATTACCGGCAGTTGGTTCTCTCCCTGAAGGAAGGCGTACTCTAAATGGTTAGGAAGTTCCTTAAGATCTAGCTCAGGGGGTTCGATAATAGAAGGCTTAAGCTTGTTTTTGGGTTTTCGGAGTTCGAGATGTTCAATGGTCTCCTGTCTAGGGTAGAAGGAGACTGCTCCAACACCCTCCATCTTTTCTACCTCCAACAAGGGGAGAAAACTCTCATCCCGTAACCAACCTTCCTCGATCTATTCATCAATATAGTCATCAATGACATCCGTGAGTTCATCGACCTCTCCAATGAAATAGAGCCTATTAGATGCTTCGAGAGAGAGGTCCATAGTGTCTTTAATGTCGAAGGTTAAGCTATCGGTTCCTACTCGTAAGGTTAACTTGCCATCATGAACATCAATGACTGCACGAGCGGTAGCAAGAAATGGTCTCCCTGAGATGATGGGTACCAAGTCATCCTCCTCCATCTCCAAGATTATGAAGTCAACCGGGAATTTGAATTTCCCAACCTTAACTAGCACATTCTCGCATATCCCTACGGGGTATTTGACTGATCTATCGGGTAGTTGGATGTTCATACGGGTGGGCTTCAATCCGGAGTATCCTAGTTTAAGGAACATAGAGTGAGGCATGAGGTTGATACTCGCCCCTAAATCGGCAAGAGCATTCTTTATCGATAGAGATCCTATGGAGCAAGGCAAGGTGAAGCTGCCTGGATCGTCTACCTTTTTTGGTAACCCTCGATGGGTCACCACCGAACATTCTTCCCCCAGAGTCACAAGACCCTCGAGTTTCTTTCGGTTGGCGAGTAATTTTTTAAAGTATGTGCTATACTTTGGCATGTGATAACAAGTATCAAGGAGGGGTATGGTGATTATTGAGTCTTTTAGATATGACAAGAATCTTTTATTATCATTCTCAGGTTTCTGGTTTTTTAATCGGGATGGGAATGGGACTCTCACAGGTTGGTTAGGCGGGGTCGATGGGGATGGGATCGCCAAGGGAGGTTGTTTGGGAGCCTCGCTGCTCACATCACCCTCCTCTTCGCGAGGCTTGTTTGGATCGGGGGTGATAGGGTGCGAGCTCGGGTAAGGGGGGTCCTTGGTTGTTGTTCCAGCTCGAGTGGTTATCGCGAGCATGGGGTCTTTTTGGCTTAATGACGGCATGTCTAGGTTATCGAGGGTGGAGTTAAGCTTGTTGAACTATTCTCCGATGTCATTCTGTTGCTCATCGACAAGTTCGTCAAGACCTTTTAATTATAAGCCTTTTTCTTGAGTGAAGTGACCAAGGTCATCAACAAAAGTGCTCCTGATTTCAAATTCATAGCCTTCCTCTCCTTCTTTTCTCTTTACCAGATTTCCCCAAAGGGTGTAATCGTCGTTTTGGTAAAAAGGCAAAAGGGAGGGATCAACATAGATGTCACCTCCTGACAAGCATGCATGTTCAGTCGTGGGTTCTCCTCCGCATTCCTCTACCTCGTGCGGTCCCCCACAGTAGTAGCAGATCAAGTAAGGATTTGAAAGTCGTTTCGGTAATTGCGACCCCGCTAGGTATTCCATTCTTTTGTGAATTTTTCTTAACCGATCTGAAGATGTTGAAGTGATTTCAGACATGCTGACAGTCGACTCAGGTTCATCCCAAGTTTCATCCTGGTCTTGAGCATATTCCTCAATCCTATCCCATCCTTCCTCGGCACTAAGATTGGCTAATCTCCCCTTTCTAGAATTGTTGATTCCGTTCCGATCATTTGAGGAGACATTGTCGTAGAAGATTTGGACCAAAAGCCATAGTTCGATGCCATGATGGGGAACTTGTCTTATTAAATCCTTGAATCTAATCCACGATTTATGGAAGGGTTCGTCCTTCCCTTTTCGGAAGCGGAGGATCCTATCTCTAAACGCTGAAATTTTCCCACCTGGAAAGAACTTCTCATAAAATTTGGATATGAGTTACTCCCATGTGAAAATAGATTCGGAAGGAAGTTTATCATACCACTCTTGGGATTTTTCGTATAGGGTGAAAGGGAAGAATCGTAATAGGGACGTGTCTCAAGTAGCCCCGTCCGTATGGAGGGTGTCTACTATTTTTAAGAAGTCCTTGATGTGTTGAATTGGGTCATCATCATCTAGTCTACAAAACTTGCACACACTTTGGACAAGCCAAACATCGGTCGCATGCAAGACCTCATTGGTGTGTTCGTTTGGGTAGACAATGGCGTTTGAGAAACCACGAGGATTTGGGGAGGAGTAGTCCTTAAGGCGCTTAGGAGTGGGAGTTGCGGGGGTACTCATCTTGTTGTTGGATTAGGAGCTAGGGGTTGTAAGGTGATTTTCCGAATTTTCTTCAGAAAGGAGTGCATCAAAATCGATGGCTATGCTAGATGGTTCAGGTGTTGAGTGAGATCGTCTTAGCATATGCATTTCTCTATCAGGTTCTGCATAAGGCAAAACAAGGTCTCTAGCGGAACTACGACTCCTAGTGATTCTAAGGTTAGAGAATTCATCGGTTGCCATAATGGCGAATGGTGGAGATTACGAATAAAGGCACGAAGAAATAGATAGACTAAAGAAAACTAAAAATAAAAATTAAATCTTACTAGAAAGGAATCTAGCAAGTAGACCTAATAAAAAGAAATTCTAACCTAGACAATAACTATTCCCCGGGCTGCGGCGCCAAAAACTTGATGCGTGGGAATTGCACCAGGCTTTACCTCTCGAGGGATCTCGAGAAGCTTACAACCCCCACCAGGCAGTGTACCTGATCGTTGTAGTATAGTATAGTGACAAGTACCAGGGGATTGATCGTTCAACTTAGGAATAGTGTCGCTAGGATTAGAAAACCTAAGAACTAGGTCTAGAGGTGAGGGATGATTCTTTTTGTATTTTTATGTTTTTATAAAAGCAATTAAAATCTCGGTTTTTATAAGAGTGGGCGGAATTAGTTGCTAGTCAACTAAACCAATTACGAAAGATGCAATCAAAATAAAATAATAAAATGAAAGTAAACTAAATTAAACTAGTGGTGTGAGCAATATATGGGAGAATTGTGTTTACTTAGATTTCACTACTCCCTAGATATCTTTTACAGGTTAATTACTTGTTACAGTTGCGTGGATGACGGATTGTATTCCTTAATACCATTAATGGGGTGGCGTACTTACTTCCCCAATCCTATAAGCTCCTACTTCACTCCTATGTCGAGCCGGCTAAGAAGCTCCTAACATGGGATCACTAGAATTCACTCATGCATTGAATACAATCATAAAAACCTAGTACACATCGGTTCATGTTTCTTAAGACGTTCAAGCAAGTTACACAATGGAGATTTGCCAGTTTTCTTAAGCCTAACATTGAAATCATTCATCCATTACAACTATAAATAAGCAATCAACCTATAATTAACATCTAGGTTTCATTACATCTAAGCAAACACATGAAAGATCTAGCCTAGCATGTTATAATCAAGACAAGCATAAGATATATTCAAACTACACATAGACATATTGAATGAATTGAAAGAAGACTTATCTTAATTGAACATGAAAGGTTTCAAGGGGTGAAAACCCTTGAAAATACTGTTACAAACGACCTAGGGTTTATTAGGTTCGGCCCTAGTATTCTCCACACAAATTCCTCCCTTTATGAATGAAAAATAGAAAAGTATATATAGATTTTGTGAGGTGACAGCGTCAAGAGTAAATTTCTGATGACGTCATCTCTCCGCTAATAAAGTTCTCGGACTGCCTAAATCTGGGTCTGACGTCGTCATGTGTAATCCTGCTCCAGGCCGTCACCAAAATAACTCTTGACGCCCTACTTCTGACGCCATCACGTTTTCTCTGGGTCGTCATGCATTTTGCTCTTGATGCCATCATATTTTCCTTCTTGACGCCGTCAGGTACTGTTCCCAGCATGGAAAATTAAGTCTTTGCCATTTTCTTCACTTTTATGCTCCAAAAACGTCCAAAATGCTTCCTTTTCCAGAATTCACTCCCAAAGTACCTAAAATCACAAAAGGAACGATTTAGGGCAATATTTGATCAAATAAATTCAATTCCGGGCTTAAATGACCCCCTAAAAATGGTTCATTTTTTGCCTCATCAACAAGGAGGAGTGAATGTTGGATAGCAAACTCTTTGTGGGAAGTGCCACCAGCATCATACTGGACCGTGTACTGTGAGATGTACTAAGTGTCAGAAGGTTGGTCATATTGCGAGGTTTTGTAAGAACAGGGCTGTGGCGACAGGAGCAAATGTCCAGCCTGTGGTTACATGTTTTGGATGTGGAGAGCAGGGACACTACAGGGGACAATGCCCGAATAATGCTGGACAAGGAAATGGAGGTACTCGAGGTAGAGTGTACGTGATGGGAAATGGAGAGCCGCATCAAGATCCGAATGTTGTCACTGGTACGTTTCTTCTCAACAACCTTCATGCTAAAGTTTTGTTTGATTCAGGTGCCGATATGAGTTTTGTGTCTTCTAAGATTGCGTCGTTACTCCGACTTACCCCTACTCTATTAGACGTTAGCTATAGTATTGAGTTAGCTGATGGTAACCTAGTTGACACCCGCACCGTAATCCGTGGTTGTACCCTTAATCTGTTAGATCTCCTATTTAGTATTGATTTGATGCCAATCGAGCTCGAAAGCTTCGACGTATGGATTGGTTATCCAAGAATCGAGCGAGCATTGTTTGTGGAGAACGAGTTGTTCATATCCCTCTCAATGATGAGATCTTGATTGTTCAAGGTGATAGGAGTGGAACTCGCCTGAATATCATATCATGTATCAAGACCATGAAATACCTTGAGAAAGGATGTCAAGCATTCCTAGTACACGTGGCTAAGAAGGAGTCGGGAGAGAAGCGACTCGAGGATGTTCCTGTAGTGCGTGAGTTTCCTGAAGTATTTCCTAAAAATTTGCCGGGACTTCTGCCAGCCCGACAAGTGGATTTTCGTATCGACTTTGTTCCAGGAGCTGCACATGTTGCGCGTGCACCATATCGTTTAGCGCCATAAAAAATGGAGGAGTTATCGAAGCAATTGCAAGAACTGTTGGATAAAGGATTTATTCGACCAAGTTCTTCGCCCTTGGGAGCTCCAGTGTTATTTGTGAAGAAGAAGGATGGATCGTTTAGGATGTGTATCGACTACCGAGGATTGAATAAGTTAACCGTGAAGAACCGCTACCCGTTACCAAGGATTGATGATTTGTTTGATCAGTTGCAAGGATCAAGTTACTACTCTAAGATTGACTTGAAGTCTGGTTATCACCAACTCAGAGTTCGGGAAGAGGACATTCCCAAGACGGCATTTAGGACCCGTTATGGTCATTATGAGTTTCAAGAAATGCCTTTTGGTTTGACCAATGCACCTGCAGTATTCATGGACCTCATGAACCGGGTATGCAAGCCTTTTCTAGATAAGTTCGTGATAGTCTTTATCGATGATATTTTGATCTACTCAAAGAGCGAGGAAGAGCACAAGCAACATTTGGCTACGATTCTTAAGTTGCTCAAGGATGAGCGATTGTACGCAAAGTTCTCTAAGTGTGAGTTTTGGATTCATAAGGTTCAATTTTTGGGTCATGTGATTGATAGTGAAGGACTACATGTGGATCCGGCTAAGATTGAGGCGATTGAGAAATGGGCAACGCCGGTTAATGCCACAGAAATTCGTCAATTTCTAGGATTGGCTAGGTATTACAGGAGACTCATTGAGGGATTCTCCAAGATATCTAAACCGTTGACTGCATTGACCCACAAGGATAAGTAGTATGAATGGGGAGAAAAAGAAGAGAAGGCATTTCAGACTTTGAAGCAGAAGCTTTGTAGTGCACCGATCTTGGCTTTGCCAAATGGATTAGAGGATTTTGTGGTTTATTGTGATGCCTCGTATCAAGGGTTAGGAGCAATTGTGATGCAACAAGAGAAGGTTATGGCATATGCTTCCCGACAGCTTAAGACTTATGAGGAGAAGTATACCACTCATGATTTGGAGTTAAGAGCCGTGGTTGTTGCCCTTAAGTTGTGGAGACATTACCTTTATGGTACTAAGTGTGTTGTCTTTACCGACCACAAGAGTTTACAGTATATTTTGGATCAGAAGGAGTTGAATATGCGACAGCGACGATGGTTGGAGACGTTGAGCGATTATGATTGCGGATACGATACCACCCTGGAAAAGCTAATGTTGTAGTTGATGCATTGAACCGCAAGGAACGTTTGAAACCGTTACGCGTTCGAGCTTTAGTTTTGACGATTAACTCGAATTTACCCGCCCAGATTCTGCAAGCTCAATAGGAAGTCGTGAAAAGAGGAGAGCTTAAGGAAGAGAAAGTTGAAGGGATGATCAGGAAGGAGAAACTTGAGAAACGTTCAGATGAAACTTTGTGTTACAAAGGAAGAAGTTGGGTACCTTTGTTCGGAGGACTGAGAGACTTGATTATGCTCGAGTCTCATAAGTCAAAGTATTCCATTCACCCAGGATCTGACAAGATGTATCAAGATATGAAAAAGTTATATTGGTGGCCTAATATGAAAGCTGAGATTGCCGATTATGTCCGTAAGTGTCTTACGTGCGCCAAGGTTAAGGCTGAACATCAGAAACCGTCTGCTTTACTAGAGCAACCTGAGATCCCAGAATGGAAATGGGAAAGAATAACAATGGATTTTGTCACCAAGTTACCGAGGACTTCGACAGGATTTGATGCTATTTGGGTAATAGTCGATCGATTGACTAAATCTACACACTTTTTGCTAATCAAAGAGAACTACTGTATATATAAGTTGACCATGCTCTATGTGAAAGAGATAGTATCTCGACATGGAGCGCCAGTGTCTATTATCTCAGATCGAGACGGCAGGTTTACTTCGAATTTTTGGAAGTCAATTCAAGATTTGTTTGGCACGAACCTTGACATGAGTACCGCTTGCCATCCACAGACCGATGGTCAAAGCGAGAGAACCATCCAGACTTTGGAAGATATGTTATGTGCATGTGCGATTGATTTTGAGAATGGATGGGATGTCCATTTGCCCTTGATTGTGTTTTCTTACAACAATAGTTACCACGCGAGTATTAAAGCCGCACCATTTGAAGCACTCTATGGTCGGAAGTGCCGATCACCTATATGTTGGGATGAAGTGCGAGAAGCACAGCTTATTGGTCTAGATCTAGTTCGTGAGACGACCGAGAAGACTGCTCAAATTAAAGACAGATTGAAAGTTGCTCATGACCGTCAAAAGAGTTACGCTGATGTGAGACGTAAACCCCTGGAGTTTCAGGTAGGAGATAGGGTTATGTTGAAGTTATCACCTTGGAAAGGTGTGATCAGGTTTGGTAAGAAAGGAAAGTTGAATCCCCGTTATATAGGACCATTTAAGATTGCGAAGAGGATTGGTCCTGTGGCATATAAGCTAGAATTGTTGCCGGAGCTCAGTAGAGTTCACCCTACTTTCCACGTGTTGAATCTAAAGAAGTATTTGACCGATGAGACCGCTGTAATTCCGCTTGAGGAGATTGAGAATGATGAGCAATTGCATTTTGTTGAGGATCCTGTTGAAATCATGGATCGTGAGGTTAAGCGATTAAAAAAGAGTCGTATTCCTCTTGTGAAGGTCCGTTGGAATTCCAAGAGAGGACCGAAGTATACTTGGGAATGCCAGGACGAGTGATTGGCTCCAAACGGTCAACCTAAACTGACCAAGTGATGGTCAACAAGGTCAAACTGCCTAGAGTCAATGCTCCGCGGAAGTATAGTGTTTCCCCGGGTCGCTATGTCCCGACGAGGTGTGGATGGTTAACAAACGGTTATGTGGTCGGGTGAATTTGGAAAGGAAAAGGGTTTGTGTGTGATTAAGTTAGGGAATCTACAAGGAAATAGCTTAAATAAGCTATATGAATAAGACTGGAAATTTAGAAAAACCAGAAACGTTTAAAACTTAAAAACGCGTACGTTCAGTTTAAAGTAACGTGAACGTACAAAATAAAACGCGAGCTTTGGTAAAATAAAATACTTACAAAGATGAAAATCACATTTTTACAATTCTAATAATAAAATAAACTTTTTAGAAAATTAAAATTAATTTTAACACTATTTATATAATTAGTATTAATTAAATACTATTTATTAATTACTTATTAATTATTTAAATTAACCTAAATTATAACTAATTATGAAATTACACTAAAAATATGAAAAATAAATTTGGAAAAATCTAAAATATTATAAAACTAATTTTCAAACTTAAAATATATTTTTCCTACTTTTTATATAATTACTATTTATTAAAAACTAGTTTAAACTAATTAAAATTACACTAAATAATAGGAAAATGCAAAATAAGCTTAGAAAAATAAAATTAAAACTTAGAAAAATCTAAAATAATATAAAACTGATTTTAAAACAGAAAATATATTTTTAAGACTATTTAAATAATTATTATTAATTATTAACTAATTATTAAGTAATAAAAACTAATATTAATTATTAAAAATACTAAATGAAAAGAGAAAAATATGAAAAATTTACAGAAATTATTTCACAACTACAGGAACTTAGGAAAATTATAAAAACAGAAAGTGCTTAAGGAAAATAAGCACTTAAGCAATAAGCTTCTTAAATAGAAGCTATCACTTTAGGAAAATTTGGCTTTTTCTGGATTTTCTTCTTGAGAACTATTTAAAAAGTAAAAATAACAAACTTTAAAAAAGGAAGATTGGCTTGAACACAGAAATAAGCACTACAAGTGCTTATTAGCTTGACAGTTGACTTTGGTCAAACTGTCAAGCCATAAGCTTCAAATAAGCTTAGCAAGGGACCCACAGGCTAGAATAAACTAAAACTAAGTTACAACAACAGGAATTGATTGATAGAAATGGAATAAGCACAAGTTACAAGCTATTAATAAGCAATAAGCAGTTCCCAACTCTTGAATGCCAAACAGGCCTGATAGGCCACCTTTAGGCCAATGTGGGGCCCACCAGGATGATCAAGAGCCCAAAGTAAAAGCTTATTTGAAAAGCTGAGCTTATGGGCATCTCAATAAACCAAAACTCAAGCCATGGGACCCACTAGGGAAGCCAGGGGGCTTGGAACATGGTATCAAACCTGAGTGCATCAGATTATACACAGAATGGGACAAGATAGAAACTAACAGCAGCCCTAGGAAACAAGCTCAATTCAATGAAATAAGCAATGGACCTAGAAGCCTGGCTATATGGCTTTCTAATAAGCCAGAAACCTAGGAGTGGGGTCCACTATGGAAAGCATGGGAGGCTATTGAAAATGGGGTGGTGACTGATCATCTGTATAGCAGGGCATACCCTTGCCCTGCAACCTACTTTGATCAAGTATGGAGCCCAAGAGAAAATTTACAAAAATAAAACAAGGAAGGGAATCAAGAGTTGAGATGGCATAGTATAACATGCAACAAACCACAGTACTTGAATCACAACACAAAAATCAAAAATATTCATGCAAGTTTTGTAAAAATCTGAAATGTACACTTTGACTATTTTGTGAAAAACTTAAAACTTGACTTTTTTGGATTTCAATTGATCAGAAATGACTCACAATGTTGTAATAAGATATAATGACCATGAAACAAGCTTAACTCCAACACTATTAAGCCAAAGTAAGGTTTTGAGGTTCTAAAATCCCTCACAGTTAACTGTGAGGGTGAGTTACTTTGATTTTGACTTTCTTGTGCTAAGGGAGCAAGATTCTGAGTTTACTTAGTCTAATTATAACCTAAGGAATCTAGTTATGCAAAGAAGCAAGATAATTAACCACTGAAACAGTTCAACCTAAGCAGAACCAAACACCCCTACTAGTAACCTGATATGCAATTCTAACTAGAAGCAAACAAGTTTGAGGCAAATCTAGATCAGAGAAGCTACAATAAGCAATAACTAAAGGTAATAAGCTAGGATTTTAACTAATAAGCTACTGAAAAAGGACAATGCAAAAAAATAAATCTTACTTGAAAATGTGATGCAAAGGGTAATGGCTGAGTGAATGAAGGAGATAAGCTCAGATAAGCTATGAGAGAGCTTACTGAGCTTATCCAAATGATATGTGAGCTAATTACAAACCAGGATCAACAATCTTTCAATACTTAACAACAATTCAGAATTTTAAAATGAAAACACAAATTTGAAATTTAGAACTGCAACTTTTAAATTAAAGGAGGAAATGAGTTTCTGATACACTTAGAACAGCAAATTCAAAGTTATTAATCTAAAGATTACAATAAAAACAGTCAATTAAGCTAAATTGATTTTAACTAAACTACTTTAATTATTCTACCCTAACTACTGCTTCATCTTCCTTCTTTTCTTTTCTTTTCTTTTCTTTTATAAGCCCTGGAGCATCCTTTGACTATCCCACTTCAATCACAGCCGTTGGATGGCTTTATGTTGATCCTAGCCTTTGAATCAGTTTTGGCGGGAAATGGGGATTTGGCAGAGTAGTGGAGTTGGTGTGGTTATTAATGAGGGGGGGGGGGGGAAAGGTTGGTGTAGGTAGAAGTATTTATGATAGTTGGTGCATGTTTTGTGGAGTTGGAGAGGAGGGGGGAGACATTGAGCTGAAAACCAGGGAAAAGGGGGGTTGAAGATGGTTGTGTTGACCTGGTCGTTTGACCAGGTATATTATTAAAAGGGTGGGAAGGTTGGGCCGGTTGTTATTTTGGGCTTGGGTAGTGTAGTGGGTTGAGGATATTGGATCAGGGGTTGGGATGGGCTAGTGTTGTTGGGTATTAAAAACCAAGGGTCCGTTTGTTTGTAATTTTAGAACACCACAAGGACCAAAGTTGTAATAATGAAAATTGCAAGGGCTGATCATGTAATTTTCCAAAATATATTATGAGGACCAAAATTGACAAGTTTGAATAATACCAAGACCAAAAGTTGCACTTTTCCAAAATTAGAAATCCCAGGGACCTATTCTGCCAAATTTGAAATCTCAGGGGCCAAACATGTAAATTCTCAAAACTTTTTACCCAAGTGTTATTTTTGATAACTTTTTATTTTAAAAGGATTTGGGTTGACTTTTCTTGCAAAATAAATGCACAGGGACTAGTTTTGTTAATTTTTGAAAGTCGGGGGACTGAAACTGCCAATTTTGCAAACTTTATACGTTTTTCATTTGTTTTTACTCGTTTTGCATCTAAAACATATAAAACACAATTTTAAAATATTTTTAGTATTTTGATGCATTTCTGAGTGTTTTTGTATGTTTTTGCAGTTCAGACTGACTAAAAATGATGAGTGTTTGAGCACTCATCAACGAGTATAAACGCAAGTACCCCAATCTTTTCAAATCCGGGACTGGCAACTCAAACTAAATCCGGGACGGATTTCTAAATAAGATGTATGTGATGTAACCCCCGGTTCTTTTTCTAAAACCTATTACTAGCCAAATATTTATTTTCTTACCCGAGACACATTAAAACTTTTATTTTGTGATTATTTGGGCTTGAGAAACGTGAGGTATATTGGAAACGAGAACTTTATTCCTTGATTGACCCAGCACAACCTAGAACACTTGAATTGTATTGCACTTGCCAAATTATTTGAATTATTTTGAGTTTGGGAAAAAAAAAAACTCTGAAGTTCATGCTTGATTTTATTGGAAAAATTATTTTGTGAACAATGGCGCAAGTTTCATAATTTTTCGAGTCCATTTGCTATGTCGTTTGGACCCCGGAGCGTTTATCATTAGAAGTTTACTACGTTGGCAACATTGGTCCCTTAACTACCCTTTCTACTTTACCTTACACTTTCTTTTATTTCAAAACTCACCCTACACTTTTATTTGGTATATATACTCCCACACACCCCATTTTTACTCATTTTCAATAATAAAAACACAAACCTCACCCACTCTCTCTCTCTCTCTCCCTTGATTTTTCCGGCTGCCGCCCCCCTCGCCGGACACCAGCAGAATCCGGCGACCACTCGCAGGAATATTTTTCCGGCCATCCTTTTCTTACACCGGTCGATAGATCGGGACTCCCCCGACACCACCGTACCACCCCCGCGACCCCAATCACCTCCTACGCGTTCTCACGCGCCACCACAGCCGACACCATTACCACCGAGAGCCACCACCACCACCACCATCCTTCTACCACCGGTAAAACATCACCCCGCCACCCTTTCTTTCTTATTTGATTTTTATTTCAAAACCCTAGTTTTGATTTTGATTTAAAATCCGATTTTTATATAAAAATATTTTTGATAATGTTTTAAACCCAAAACTTGTGTGGGATCTCTTTGGTTCTCGTTTGACCCGATTCGGCCGCGACTCAGTTGACTCACCGAGTCAACTCGCTTGACTCGGTGAGGGTTGTGATTTTTTTTTTTTTTTTTTTTTTTTTTTTTTTTTTTTTTGATGTTTGATTACAAAGGGAAGTATATTTTCTTGTTGTTGTTTGATATCGAGGGTCCGTTTGGTTTGTTTGTGCTCGACAGCCGAGAACCACCACCACCGAGGCTTGGGTGGTGGTGGGGGAGAGTTATATTATTTTTATTATTGTTATTTTGGGTGTTTGGATTAGTTTGGGTTCGGTTTGGAGTAAATTTGGATCGGATTTGGTTGAGCCGAGATGGGGTATGGCTCGTTTTGGTTTTGGTTTGGTTTCGGATTTGATTTGGTTTGACTTGGATTCATTTGAGTATTGGTTGATATTGTCGTGTGATTATTTTGGGTATTGGTTACTAGTCTCGGGGTTTATTTTTATAGAAACGGTAAATAATAATAATAAAACGGAAAATAATAATAATGAAATCTAAAATAAAATTGTTATAGTTAAGTGGATTGATATCGGACATATTTCCGTTCTTATTGCATTGTGAGCTTGAATTGGACGTATTGGATTTACGGCCTTGGTTATTTGGATATTATGGACCCTTTGGTACACGAGACGGTAGGGTACGTTAGCCCCGTAAAGATCTTAACCTACCTGAAACCCGAAAAATGGTCGATAAAACCTAAACAACTAATGGGCTACGCGAATGAAATATCCAATCATATTAATAAATATATTGACATTGTTTAAATAAAAGAGTCATTGACTCGGGAAAACGTTATATAAACAGGCAGGTCATGCCGAAATTTTATAAAAATTCTTTATAAACTTTAAATTATTTTACCAAACGTTATTATTTCAAAACCCTTTTTATTTCAACGTTATTTTGGGAAAACGGGTAAAAATCCGAGACTTGTTGTTTACGTGTTGTTATTTATTATTTATTGAGTGTGTCTTCCATTTTCATTTCTTTTCTTTCCATTTCTTTTCGACGACTTTCTTCGAGGAGTTCTTTTGTCTTTCTTGCGTATTTGGTCTTTTCGCCGACTTATTTCTTCTCTAACTTTCTTGTCTCCCACACGAGACTTTTCGAAACCTATTTCTTTCAAATGCCATTGTATTTATAAAACTTTTATTCAAGCATTGTTTATTGAGATACTCGAGTATAGTTCTGAGTTATGCCATTTATATTGATTATGTTGTGCTGAGGTTCATTTGCTGTGACGCATTATTGATTGGTTACTGTATCTCGTTTCCTGCTACTGCTATTGTTAAGGTGTGATTCATAGCCCTGTTTTTTATATTTTAATTGTTTATAAACCCATGGGGTGAGACACATGCTTTAAATACTTTCTGAGCACAAGTATTTTTGGTATGCTTTTCCTGAATGATATAATTTCCTGACGATGTGCTAAGTAGCTTGTCTTGCCTGAAAGACCCTCAGATCATGAGCCATTAGTCACTTGCGAGTGAACGCGAACTTAGTTTATAGGCCTATAGGCCTGACCAACCCGCCCGGTTGACCAAGGGCTTGGCAACACGGGTGTACTACTTTCGATTTTGCTGGGTATCGGCAAGTACCAGGCCTTGGGAGCATTTTATATTATGAAATTCCGCGGTTATTGTTTATGCCAGTACAGAGTTACTGATGATTGGTTTGGTTAACGTTTTGCGTGTCATGAGCTTAGTACTATCAACAAGATGTATGCACGTGTTGCCTCTACATATTGGGTGTTACCTTGATTTCCCTGGTATTTGCATTTGTTGCTTATATCGTATGATTAAAACTTTGTGCTCAACTTATTATTTTAAACCTATGGATTACAATCAACCTTTGTGTTGACTTTTAAGCATGTGTTTCTCAGGTACTACTACTAATTAGTTTTGGAGCTTTATGACATGGGCGTGGTGGAGTGGCATGGTCGAAGGAGTCTTTCTGTCAAGGCAGCTTTATCACCTTTACTAACTTTATTTTCATATCATTCGTAAAACCTTGGTGTGTCTTAAATGTTTTCCGCTGCTAAACTTTGTTACATATTTTCCGCTGCTAAACTTTGTTAAATTTCCGCTGCAAACTCTATTTACTTTTTCCGCTGCTACTTTGATTTAAGAGTCCTTGTACTCTAAACGGTTTATAATTCAAATGATATGTTTTGCAACATTTATAAACGTCATGTGTTGTGGTCGTTAGCTATAAATGTGCTTGGTTTCTATTTGCGTAGTGCCCCCAGCATGTCAGCTGCCGTATTTTGAGTTGGGGGTGCTACAATCTCTGCCCAGGACAATGTGCCCTTGACCGTTTCTCAACCCCTGCTTCAACAAGTTTTTTGTAAGCCTATGGTCTTACCGAACGTATATCCGACATTAGCTTTTGAAAAGCATCTGTTGTGTATGCTTTGCATGTCTTCCAGTATAAACATTTCAGTGTCTCGCTGTGCATCTTTGTATTTAACATCAAATGGCGACAACAATAGCCGTGAAATGCATTCGGGAATACAGCGTTACATGCAGCGGTAATTCCATAATGTCTGTCAGATATGATTGCCAAATTAGGAACGTCCCCAATGCATTCTTTGAGTTTCGTCATAAACCACGTCCATGATTCAGCACTCTCGCCTTGAGCAACACCGGTAGCAATCGGTAGAATCTAATTTTTTCCGTCCATTCCGACAACAACCATATTTGTTCCTTGGTATAGCCCTTTTAGATGTGCTACATCAATTATGATAAGAGGCCGCAGATAGCACAGGAAACTCTTAATTTGTTAATGTAACAAATATAATGGTACATCAAGTTGAAAACCTTTATTCAGAATAACAAATTCATTTGGATTTGATATGCAATTAGTTTATTGTTAAGCTAATACAAATGTATTTGCTTGTTGTTTGACATGGCAGGTGCCGTATGCACGTAAGATGGATTTGTTGATTTTTGCTATATGCTGTCATAACCAATTAAGTAAAATGGCTTTATTTAATTAATTGGTATGTAGTATATAATAAAACAGTTTATAAACAAGTATGTATGTTGAACCTTATGTACCTGTATATGGAGGTACATGTTTCTGTATGACTATGAATATGGATTATGACTATGGTGTATAACGTATGCTATGCATAGTTCCTACTGCTTATTTAGATTAATGTTGTGTTTTTCATTAACTATGGGTTTTCCTTTATTAATTATACCGCTATAGTAATGTATGGCATGATATTAAAAGTAAGTAATTTAAAACAAACCCTTATGAACAAATTTGACTTCCAACTAACCAAACAAGATAAAAAGGATAATAACATGCTTACCGCAACACCGAATCCGATAAATAGGTTCTTAAAACGGCTGGCATCGTTGGTCTCTATGTGTGTAACTGTGTCCCTGTTTGCCACCTTTAGGTTATGACAATATAATGGCAGCTGCTCAAATGAGGCCCTTGGGAGCCCTAATTTGATTCCAGTGCCAAATGTCTGCCTCTCCAAGCTCCTTTTTATGAAACGTCAATATTCATATCCAAATTTAGATCATGTACAATGTCCTTTGGCCTATACATTCTTGTCGGATCTGCGAGCTTTGGGGATATTATTCTAGCCAATGTTTTTGCATATGCATTTCGGTGATTTGGATGAATATGATTTTCGAACATAAATGGTTTTCGTTTACTGATGTGACTTTAAATAGACTAGTATCCCCAACTCGACGACTGTATGTGTGCCACTTACATTCTGGTTGGCTACACTTTACATTGTATCTTGTCGGGTTCGATCTGAAAACTCAAAATTGATACCCTTCGTTTAAACATTTCACACTTATCTCATAGATGCAAGTTTCCTTATCATTAAACAGATCATTAACCTTTACACCACCTTTTTTGATGTTATAGTGAACAGTGGGTGAGTGTGGTAGGAGTGGCATACAGTTAAGATTAGTGAGTAGCAATTGGTTTTTTTTAGAGTAAATTGACTACAGGGGTATGGGGAGAGTGGTCGACGACTAATGTATGCACATGAAACGGCGTTTTCAAGGGTTTTGAAAACTTCGACATCGTCGTCGTTAAGTAGGGTGGTTTTGGTTTCACTTATGTTGTACGATAAAATGATTGCGTCTGCATCATTCAAGTTAAACTTTTTCGACATATACTTGACAAGATTGCCAAAGTTAATGTTAGTTGGAAGTAAAAGGCAATCAAAGCCTGTTCATACAGCGTAAACACCTTGAACTTATCGGCTTTACAAGAATCCATTTGCTTATAACCAATTCCTAGTTTTACTTCTGTTTTTGGTTGGGTTTGAATTTTGAGTATCTTTTTTTTCCTGGGTTTTGCTGGTTGTGTTGTAAATGGTGAAGAGTTATATAAACAATACAAAGTTGCCCAAAGTACAACTGTAAATGGTGAATAGACGTACATAACAACATATAGTTGCCCACAGAAGTATAGTTGCCCAAAAGAAATATAATTGCCCAAAGTACAATATTAGGTTGCCCAACAAAATAAACCCCAATATGGTTGGGACCCATATCCAAATAGATGTAAATTTCCCATAACTTTCATGCCTTTCATGTATGTACATATCCATACACACGAAACTACTTTAAATTATTATAATACATACATTATTGATTTACATTTGTAAATATTGGTTACCAGTAGGATGGTTCACAAATTGCCATTGTAGACCACAAAAACATGGCTTTGACAGTATCAAATTAAACAAACCATATGTTGGAGTATTACAATAAAAGTAACAACAAAGTTTGTTTATCTGTTGAATGAAGTCTATTTATGTATCTAGTCGACTTCTACATATCTTGGCCGGATCATTTTTTATTTGCTACTTAACCGTACCATAAATAAAAAATATATATATATAAGTGAAGAGATGTGTCGATGTACTCTAGTTGTGTTAATATGCACGGGTTATTGATTCATTTGTTGCTTTAATGGTTCATGGAAATTGCAATGTTAATGCCCTTATGAAACTGGAACCCAAACCACATTTAATTTCCATACGATTAAACAGCTGACAAACGGTTAATGCGACAAGTAAACAACTTGATCGATACATGAAAATATGACCCACCACCAACATTAACTATGGCTGCCATAACTTAAATAAAATAAAACATAAATTACAAAAATTAATAACAATAACAAAAAAAACAAACAAAAACATTAACAAGAAAAAATAAAAAAATTAAAAGAAAAAAAATTAAAAAACAGTTCAACAAAGGTTTAGTTAAATAAGAGTCATATGTAATTCCTTAGGTTCTTTATGATCATTAAATTCTCAGCGGCACGTCGGATATTGTACTGCGCCTTTGAATCAAAAAATAAATTTCATCAAAATCATCACGTTCCACCAAGATGAGTGACTCCAGAGGTGCAAAAAACTCCCTATGGTAACCCAGATTTTGAAGTTCCAGTATAATCACATGCCTGTGCTCAACACGGACCTGTATTTCATGGATCATCTTCCCATAGTCTTTATCATCACCTATGTTAGCCTCTCTCTCTCTATCAAACAGATCATGGAGCACCCGATTCATTTGCCTCGCACCCTTCTGGTGCTTCAGTTGTTCATAAATTGGTAATTTTGACTCCATTGATTTACCAAAATATGGTTGAAGAAGTATAAGGGGCTGTAAATATTTTACAAATTGATGAGTAAACAAACTAATGTTGTATGCATAACAATCCTAGATAAATAGTGGGGTCCCTAAATAGTGTTATAATTTGAGCCACAGAAACTGGTTACCCATAAATAATGTTGTAATTTGTGCCACACAAACTGGTTGCCCAGAAACGCTAACCAGTTGCTCAAATTACATCGGGTCAGGTTGCACAATGTACAGCCCATAAATAGTGTTGTCAGTTGTTCACAAGAGTATATGTTGGTTGTGTTTAAAGTAGAAACAGTAAATGGTGCTACTACTTACACAAGGTTTCCTAAAGTACACAAATAGTTGCCCAGAACGATAAATAATTGCCGTGTCTGTAAATATTGCTTCAAAAAGAAAATGGAATATGCATAAATGAAAAGTGTCAAAGAGTTTTTTACCGAAAACAAATGTCGGATTTTTGAACACATAGTATAAGTGGCTACAATCATTTTAAAAGTCCATGACCAACTTTTAGACTCTATACTTTTAGTAGTATGTTGTTTTTTATGCGGCTAAAGTTTTGTTTCCTTATCCTTCTACCCGTAAATGATAATAAACTGGCACAAAAAAAATTAGTTCTTAAAGCTAATATACGATTAATACTTAAAACATAAACGACTGCTTATCAGTTGTTTGCATTCATAGAAATATTTTACATCCACTTGGTTGCCATTCAAATAAAAAAGAGATAACTACATACATCAAAACACATAGGAAAATGACCAAAAGATCCTAATCTTCGTCATCCTCTTCAGCTTCTTCAATCCTCTTCAAAAACTCATCCTTCTCCTCCATGCTTTCACGAGAAAGCAACAGTAATTGAGCCAACAGATCAAGTTTCCGTCGATCCTTCATCTGTATTTCCATAAGGCAAGCTTGAGCTGTTGCAGCCACAACATTGAAACGAGTAAATGAGGAAGCTGCCTCAGTTAGAGTTTGCTCCTTTTTTTCAATAACTGCCCTCAACTGGCTACTCCCCTCCCCTATACGACCGATAAAACTTTGCTCTTCTGCTTTGTCATGAGTTATCAGCAGCTTGAAGGCATCGGCAGGCTTACTAGATTCTGTTGCATCTTTCAATTCATTAAGATTTGGTGTGTCTGCCATTTTTAAATAAATAATGGTGAATACGTTGATAGTTTTTTGTTAGATATAGGGTTTTAAATGTTAGACTTTTGATAAGTAATGTAATCATATATATACTTAAAATTTGTGGTTGTAATAATTGGGATTACCAAATACATGGTATAAACCCTTGTAGTTGTGTATTGGAACACCTTTCGACATGGTTGCATTCAATTGATTGAAATATGTATAATTACAATTTGGTATTCCCAAAATAATTTATTATACCCTATTTACTCCCTTTGAATGTGCAAATAGGGTGAAAAAACATACATGTTTTTAGATGTTTCATCTTAGCAACCGCAATGGAGAGGTTCTTACATGACTTGTTTACTATTTACAAATGCTATTAGATGACTTGATGCATTGGAGCAAACACTTTGCATATGACTTTTGGGTGAATGACTTGAAGTGTACCAAGCTTTTGATGCAAAAGATGTAGAAAAAGAAAATAATGAATAATTGTGCACTACATCATATGATTTTTATTAAATGGTTACTTGTAGAAAAGCTTTTTAAAATCTTTGTTGCATTGGAGTGGTTTTATTAAAAGATTTTTTGAAACATGAAATTTACTGACATGATACTCGCTTAGATTTGCTATGATGGAATGTGTACTTGGTGGTGTGGCATTACGTGTGTTACATTGATTGTGTGGTTGGAGTGGCATTATGTTTCTTACACTGTTGCAAACATACATAACTAATGGTTGCCCAGGTGTACGAATATGAGTTGCCCAAAGTAATTTGAATAATCGTTGCACAGGTATACAAATAACAGTTGCCCAAAGTAGTTTGACTAAATTATGTGGTGACATGATACTCGCTTTTTAAAAGATTTTTTGAAACATGAAATTTACTGACATGATACTCGCTTAGATTTGCTATGATGGAATGTGTACTTGGTGGTGTGGCATTACGTGTGTTACATTGATTGTGTAGTTGGTGTGGCATTATGTTTCTTACACTGTTGCAAACATACATAACTAATGGTTGCCTAGGTGTACGAATATGAGTTGCCCAAAGTAATTTGAATAATGGTTGCACAGGTATAGAAATAATAGTTGCCCAAAGTTGTTTGACTAAAGTATGTGGTGAAGCATTGATATACCATGGCAATAAGTGTTTTACATAACATACATGTTGAGTATTAGAAAAAACATACTTGCGTTTCCTCCAGGAGTAGAAGTTTCCATTGAACGTTTGCGTTTCTTTGAATCATTACTTGAAGATGGTGAAGCCATAGAATTTGGAAACAAAAAAATTAAAGTATATAATGCAAAAGATGAAATATCCTGGTTTATATTGGCACACAAGAGTTAGAATGGTTTATAAAATAAATGTTAGGATAACTAACATTTCCAATTTATATTACCCACATGGTAAGGATAAGTAACAGTTAAGGATAACTAATGGTTTGTAAACTATATTTATGGTTTCTACAAAAGATCTGTAATTAGTTATATGGAGACAACCAACTTTTATGAAATAATGCATAGCGCAACAAATGGAGTGGGTTGTTATCATAGGGCAACCAACAATAGTAGTTACTTAACCAGATAGTCTATAATAGTAGTGCACGTTAAGTTAAAAAGTACAGCACAATATCGTACGCAGTAATTTGGTGGGGTGAAAATACGTTACAAAAAAAATGACATTATATAGCCATTAACCATACAGTACAAAACCATTATTTGAACAGAAAACATAAACATAATGCAAAAAAAACACGATAATCTATGACATTTCATAGTCTGGTTCACACAAATCCATCATATCTGATTGAACTTCTAGCTGCTTAACACCATTTAAATTGTCAGCTTCTAGCTGGGTCAAACGAGACAACTTCAGCTCCAACCTAGCCTTATTTTGTTTTAAACAGTAAACAACATCCATGAAAGCATCCTTGTCACTCCGGATCTTCATCTCACGAATCGCTGTAGACAGCATTGTTATACTAGCATTAACATCAGCAATCTTATTACGAATATCATTTGTAAAACCCTTCTCATGATCAATCTGTTGTTGAAAGAAAATCTTAAACGCCTTCGGTATCTCTGTCTCACAACTGACAGCAAATATCGAATCCAAAACGGAATTAGGTGCGACGCTCGAACTGCATTTTGATGATGTCATTGATAATGAAGTCCCTGATAATTTATTTATAAAATTACAAGTGAAGATGATAAGATGTGCTGCTATTTAATAGATTTTTGTGTGTGGGATGTGTTGCCTCGTTTTATAGATATACTGGACGTGTATAGTCAAATAAATGTTATGGAAACTTGAAAGGCTTGAATTAATACAAGTTGACCAAAAGGACTAAAACTTATTGCGTCACTGATTGTTAGTTGCCCAAAACACCATATAATTTACCCAAAATATTTATGTCATAAATTAGTTGGTTTTTTGTTATTTGGGTACGCGTTTTGCAAACTATTGCAACATTAAGAGTCAGTATCATAAAGTGAACCACTAACATCATAAGATAATTCAAATATTACATATTCTCATTGAATCATAAACGACAACGGGTAAAAACCACAACGATTACTAGAAAATAGTCTGAATTATTACAACTTGACATGTTATTCAAGGCCATCCATTGATAAGAGTAGCCAGCTTCCACAGACTCGTCACACGTTACTTCCTACCCAAACACAACACCTTGTCAAACCACAACGCTTGATCCATAACTGAACACATTGTCAAACACCAGGAATACCTGCTAACGAATGGGAAAAAAATTTGTGTTAATGTTTTAAATTGAATAAGAATGCGATACAATAGTTATGAAATTCATCGTGTAACACAATACGCAAAATGTATCATAGGCGAATCAATATAATGATATATTAAAATGTATACATACTGTACAACGCACGGTCTCTGTGATTTATCAGAAGAAGAGTTTTTTGTGCGGAGCAATCTAGAAGGAACCACCATTTCCTTCAATTCCCAAACTAACAAATTGTTCAAGACGATGATCGAAAATAAAAACTGAGTGACCCAAGATGTGGCCAACATTGGCTTCGACTATTGGACCTCGGTTACTTGTAAAGCAGAGCAGCTTATTCACCATAGGGGTAGGGATGCAGAATAGATTTGAAAATCGTGTTATAGATGCACCATCCACATCCAACAACCAACCAACAAACAGTGGGACCTCAGAAGTCATGATCATTCCAAAAATTACAACAGAGTTTCCAAGCTCGCAAACAGAAAAAGGAGTTGGTATGACAACTTTCAAAAGAGAAGGAATCTCTATGATGTTAAATTGGGAGGTAACCATATCAAAAGAAACCAAACTGTATTCCTTGTACGAAACCCCCTTTGTACTAACTAACCCTTCGGTAGCAGCCCAATAGATAAAATGACCTACAACTGCCTGACTCTTTCTCTTCAATCTTAGGGATGGACGTGAAAACTGAAAATCTGGGAGACGCGACCAGGTCATATTGTTCAATGAAAAAACTGAAACAAACCAAAAACCAGTTTGGAAAACAGGATAGGAAACCTTGACAACAGTCGGGTCTAGAGTGTCCGGACGGACACCAAAACCGAAACAAATCTTTGAACATTCTATTTGGTCAGTGTAAAAAGGGGTGAATATGCCAACAGATTTTCTTATGGATGGGTTCCAAATAACAGCCATCATAATAGTACCATACATGAAGCACGTTAGGCCGCAAGAATTGCCTACAGGTCTCATAGCTGCAAGTTGTAGGTGTGAATCAAGTGGGGTAATGATAAATTTTTCAGATACAGATGCCATAAACCCTTTATAACCCTGATCAAATATTAGATTAAAAAGACACTCATTAGTGTGACGAGCACCATATGAAGTGATGAAGGGTTGTGAATCTATGTTTGCCTTCCATATCTTTGAAACCCTACGTAGCATGATTATAGTTTTTACGGGTAGCCTATTCATAATATCTAGCTGAACATCCAAAGGTATGTTGTCAGACATTGTGTTGAAAGTTTTGAGGAAATGGATCGGAAATGGCTGCGATATATTAAGGCAATCGGAAGTATGACACAAATATATAGGAGTCTCATTAATTATTATTACACCTATCAAGTGGCGTTAAAATTAAATTAAAGTACTTGTACTTGTGTATACTGTAGCCTAACCTACCTTCCAGAATTGGGGCAACTATTTTTTTTAAAACTAGGCAACTATTATAACTAAATGGGCAACTATAATTAAATTTGGGCAACTATTAAAATATTGGGCAACTTCTTTACCAGCGTGCATAAAACACATGTTATTGAATTGAATTCATTTAAAACGGGCCACTATTTAAACTAAAAGGGCAACTTATCATATTACGGGCAACTTATTGACCTGGGTGAATAACACACCGTATTCAATTCATTCAACAAAATAATACTATTCGTCATTGTAAATTGTGTCAAATTTTGAGAAACCAAAAACTCTTAATATATGGCACAATTGGTGAGGCATATTGTGTCAGGCATCAGTTCGTTGTATCCACATAAGAAACTTAATTGCAATTTGACTTAATATGTGGACAGGATTTATCTAATCAAGAGAACACATATTCTGAACTGTTTGCATGTGACTCACCATGTTGTATGCTTTATGTTATTTAAGACTGGACAAGTAGTGCTATATATGCACCTACTGTAATCTTACTACACATTCATAGAATATAAGGCAGCATATTGGAAACACTTTCACCCAAATATGTCCAATGGTAAATGAGTTAGGTTCGCGTGTGATGCTGCTGAACCAAAGTATCAATTGCCAGCTATATATCTAAAATGGGAAAAGAAAGTACTAAGAGAGGTTATATTCCTTGATATTTATGAGAGGTATGGGCCTAATGCTACTGAACCAAAGTTTCAATTGCCAGATACAGATCTAGAAGCCTTAAGACGTGAGGTATTCAGTAAGGAGCAACAACAAAGTGTAAAACCACACGACAGTGTTAAGGCCAAGGTACCGCAAGCCAAGAAAGTGTTTATCAGCAAGGCGGCATATAGTGATGAACCAAACCAACAACGAAGTTTTTATAAGGAGCTGTAATTGTCTTTCGTAGCAAAGGTTGTGGGATTTGTAGCGTATATTTGTTGTTTCTGTCGTGTGTTGTACTAAAATGCCTGTGTCGTAACACCAAGTTATGTGCATAATATAGTACCTAACTAACGTTTCGATTGGTATCAAGTCAACTGTGCTTGGTTAGTTACTTAACTGTTTGGTTAATAACATTTTCAATCACTGCATATGCAGGCGAATGCAAACTGTGTAATTAAAATTCTATAGCGTTGAAAAAAAAATAGTTTAGTACATTCAAATGCCGTTAATTCTTTTTTACTGGCTGCTTGTGCTTCCAGAAGTATTCAAGCATCCGTTCACGATATGCTAAAGCTGCTTGAAGAAGGTCATCTACTTCCAATGGTTGGTTATGGCACAGCCTGTACAAAATGATACAAACCCATACACCGCAATCACCATATTCCTGGGCTTGTTCTGGGACTGCAGGACAATGACATGTTATTTTATAGTCCTTAGCTGATATGCCCTTACTATCCAATATCCCATGCTGGTCCAGATATATCGTAAGCTGTTTTGGCAAAATTCTCTTCATATTTCTCCACCACCGTGTGCCCTTCCCATTGACAACCCCAAGCGTGTCATAAAAGGAAAGAACTCCAGTACCCAGATGAAGCTCAGCCAGACACCAGTGTTTGTCAGGTTCATTAACAGGAAAATATACCTAATATAGAGAAACATGTACAAATTACTATGTATGCAATTACTGTTGTATATTATAAGATTATTTGTCGTAAACTAACCTTTTCGACATCTCGCCAATGCACGGGGTAGCCTTTGCCATTTGAATAATGAGCAAACATATGACCATCCATGATGTGTTTAGCAAAAAAACACCCTGCCAAAGTCCAATCTGCATTACTTGGTCTAACATACCACATCAGGTCAAACCATACGTCCAAGTGCTGTGTACAAAAACAAAAAATTATATGTTAAACAAAAATAAACATAAAGTATACACCCTTATTGTGGTTACTGAATCAATACGAAGTGCAAATGTAACAAAACATAAAGTATATAAAAACTTATTGTGGTTACTGATGATGGTTCCTTACATAGCCATACAACCAACCACCGCTACAATGTTCAAGACACGCCAACGTTAGCCAAAAATCCACACCAACAACAATCAAACGACCAACCCATGGAAACATAAATTCTGTGGGTTGTCTTTGCTTTAAGTAAGTACGAAGAGAATCCGGCAAAGTAACCTTGTCTCTTTTGCATTTGGGGTGTCGAGACAGATCCTAAAAGAAGAAACAAATTATTAATAGTAAACAAATAATAATATTTGATATGCATAATAAAAAAACAAAATATAATACCTCTACAAAAGGATCTACGTTGACCGAATAGCATTCAGTAATTGACCGTGTTCTTGAGGTTCAACATACGTCCTGAAAACATACATAACGTACATAAGCAGAGACCAACCAAATATTGATGTAAATATTAATGTAATACGGTGCTTTACTTGAGAAACGACAATAGGGTCAATCGACTCCTTTCTGGAACAAGATGCTCTTGTGACTCGGCCGTGTTGAACGTTGACTGGATTAAAATTTATGGATAACTCATTCTGCCTTGCTGGACTAGTGAGTAAAAAGTTTCTTGCCAATATTTGTATTTTGGCCGCCTTTTTTTTTTTTTTTTTGAATTTTCTTCAGTTTTCGATTGGAAAAAACAGAGTCCAAGCAAGGTTTGTCTGTAGGACCGACCACATTTGCATATCCTTGGTGGATGATTATCTGTTGTGATGGTGTTGTTTGATCTTTCTGCATATCATAGGTTGTGATTAGCAGCGCCCACAAGACATAGGAACAAACCGCTAATTAACCTTTCTTAAAGTATATAATAAAGCATATACCTCAACATCTGGCTGCGAAGGTGTTGTTGGTTCTCTGTGCACAGGACCGGATGGTTGTTCCATCAGCAAATCATTGTCAACACCATCCACAATTTCATTATCAAATGGAATTGTGTCTAACGAAACCATATTGGCATCGGCATCGGCATCATCGTTTAGTAACATCGCTACATAATCATGGAACATGTCATCCTGGTACAATATACATGTATACATAAATGGCCAAGTATGTAACATTGTATATTGCAAAAGTATTTATTAAATATAACATACATGAACGTGGATGGATGGATGATGTTTGTTTAATGGCATTGTCATGAAATGCACCGACTTGAGTAGCTGGTTCATGTGCATCAAGAACAAGGACGTCAGGGGTCTGGCCAAACTGTATTGCTTCTATAAGAACATCGATCGATCCCAGCTGAGATTCCTTTACCCCTACCGTCCCACATTCCTTGTCAGTTTTCATGTGAAGGGCTACATCACTGTCACTATCCTTAACACCATTAACACCTTCACAACCTAATGACGTCAGCTGCAGTTGAACATACATTTCAAATTTCAACTAATCAAATTAACGACTAAAATTATGGTCAATACGGTGCGATAAGACTAAACATCAGCGCAAAATTCAGATAGTAATCAAAGTTTGGAAAGAACATAAAATGAAACATAAACCTTGGAAACAACAGGATTGTCAACTTCCATTGAATCGGGATCAACATCATGATGATCATCAATGACTTCGTCAGTATGATCAGCATCAACTGCTCGCTCAGTAACATAGTTATCAACACCAACATCAAGATCAGCTTCACAAGGTGATGCCAAGGTCTATAGTTGACAAAATGATATAAGTTTAGACGTCAAGAAAATTCGATAAGGCTATACATCAACGCAAAATTCAGATACTAATAAAAGTATGGAAATAACATAAAACTAAATACATACCTTGGAATGAAAAGGATTGTCAACTTCCTTTGAATTGGGATCAACATGAAGATCATTATCAATGACTCCGTCAGTATGATCAGCATCAACCATTCGGTCAGTATAATGATTTACAACACCAACATCAAGAGACGCTTCACAAGGTGGTGCCAAAGTCTGTAGTTGAAAAAATGATATAAGTGTAAACGTTAAAGAGGAATTGACATTCAATATAACTTGGGTGAAAAAGCATAAAAGGTAAATACAAACCAAGTCAGTATCGGGGTTGACATCAGTCTCGAATGGTAGATCTTTGGTGGTAGCCCTAGCATTTGGGTCAACAGCATTTTCTTTGTCATTAACAACACCACCATCAGGGTTATCCTTCATAAGTGTCTCTATCTCTGAAACTCTTGTTTTCACATCATCAAATAGGTCGACGACATCTTGTTTTATGACAGACGTAATGTGCTTGGATATGAACATCAGCTTTGATTGCAAATGCAATAACTCGCTGTAAATAGCAGTTGTTGAAACATTCATTTCCTTTTGCGGTTCTGTTGATTTGACACGATTACCATTTTCAACATCAACCTCATTTAAATTTTGCAAAACGGTCCATGCTGCTGTTTGTCTGCGACAACATCTTCTTCGTCAGATTCTGCTGTGTCAGCTACTTGCTCATCGTCTCCGCTGTTAGCTTGTTGTCCATCATCAGCCTATTCACCCTGAAGTGCCGGGTCTGGATCTACCAAACCCTTGATAAAAGGGATGCTATCATTACACCATGGTTGTCTGAGTTCTATATTTGTTGCATATAGTCCGATCAGGGGAATTGACTCCTAAAAAAACAAATACAATATACGTGGGTCTATGCAAAAATTTAAATAAATCTCCAATAAATGTGCCTTCGACGATAGTGTGGTACATACCTGGCCAAATAGTATGACCTGGTCTAATCTTCCAAACTTTTCACATTTAGACCAAGCAAGACCCCGTGGAATGACCTTCTTGTCTTTCTTCCACCAAGTGCTGCTTTTAGGAAAAGTCTCCAATATCCATATCTGTAACATGCACTTGTTACAATGTTGGTGTGTATGTATGCAGCATAAACTGGAGTACATATGATATTTATTTACATTGTTTAGTTTCTTCAATAAAGCTTTTGAAAGTACAGGTTATAACACTAGTTCAAAACTATATATAAACCATATATCTAGTGGCAAAAAAACTCGATTAAAACTTTTACAAATGAAATCTATGGGTATATGGCGAAGGTATATATTACTGGTATAATTAGGAAATGTATGCAACACAATAACAAACATTGTGTACACCAGATACATATATTTAGAAATTGGAAAGAATTCAGAGTAAATACAACATTAATCAAAAGTATAAAGAATAGACATTCTTTCAAAATATTGTGACACACAGCATAAAGAGTTTACTCCATCCTGGTGCACTTTAGTTGATTATAGTAAGTATGGCATACCTTGAACGCCCAAGCAAAACCATACATATTGTATCTCGCATTGAACTTTGGATTCTCCTTCAACTTTGCCAAATGATCTTTTCTATGCCTGTGAACAATATTGACAGTCCGTTGGTAAAATTTATCCCACATGTATTCCCCCCATGGAAAAATATTCCAAGCATCAATGTCCTCCACCAAAGACAGTAAATGCTTGGGGATACAATTCCTGTCTTCATTACCCATAAACACCAAAATAGCAATTACCAAAAGACACAGCCTAATAGCATCATCATTTGAAACAGCTTCAAACCTATTTTCATCTTTAAGTATTTCCAAACAATCATTTGCATATACAGAATTTACACCTTTTGCTCTTTTTTCAGGAAATACACGGTCACGAAATGCAATTGGGTTCTTTTCGCTAACAACAACTTGCCCAAATCGAAACCCTGTGATTAAACAGAACTCTTTCTGCCCAAACTCTAACAAATGATCCCCAAATTTGAATTGCAATGGTGGGGAATCGAATTTTATGTTTGAAACTTTTACCTGATGTTATAAAACGTAATGCATCAAACGGGAGTCATTATTGCAATCCCGAATGTCCAACCATGGACCAAAGACCGTCTTCCTAAACAACCTTTCCTGCTTTTCATTCTTTGACAAGATTTTTTTGATTTCTGTAAGCAATTTTATTGTAGATCGAACAGCGATTTTACAGGTATACAACGTAATTGGCATATCGAATTACATAAAATGTATGGAAACAGGGTTTTAATGACTTGTGATTTGGTACTGGTGTGATGATTCGCAATTGTAGACGAACGGGTTTGTGTGTTGATGTTTTTATTCAGTTCATTAATAAAATTGTACAACTGTAGACGAAGATGTTTGTGTGTTAAATTTTATTATTTTAATCCAGGTAATATGACAAAAATACCCATTTGCTCATGTATTAGTTGCCCAAAATACCAAAGTTGCCCAAAATACAATACGTTCCACGTACCTATTACCAACTGTTATGGCTCGACACGTGTCACCCCCTTGTTGGTTGGATGTTGGTTGCCCTGGGAAACCCGGGCTAAAACGAGAATTTTCAAAAAAAATGGCTAAATATGCCTAACTCGTAGGGCAACGGGCCATTTTAGTAATTTTCCCAAACTTCTAACTAAGCCAAGTTTGGATACTAAACTCTATTTCTTCTTACAGGCCCTTTTACAAAAACAAACCAATGTGCCCTCACAGCCTAAATACACTTAAAGCCCAAAACAAATTCATTTCCACAACCACTTATTATCACCCTAAAAAAACATCTCCACTCCATAACACAAACCACAAACCCTAACCCTAACAAACCCTAACCGCAGCCACCACAATGTCGCCCAAGTTCGACCCATCACAAGTCGTGGACGTATACATCCGTGTCATGGGAGGCGAAGTCGGGCCGCCAGTTCCCCCACTCCCAAAATCGGCCCACTAGGTCACTTCCCGGATGTCCAAGTCGTTGATGCCACGTGTGTTGACTAACAAGGTAGGCTTGAGGAGTTGTTGGAGTGGTGACAGGATAGAGATCCTCGGTGATATCACATATGAGTAGTATTTGACGGGTCTAAAAGTCCTTCACAGAAAAACCGAAATCATCAAATTCAATGGTGCATTTATCTTTACGAACAAATTGGCGAACAGAAATCAAATTTTTAACAATATTAGGAGTAATTAAGACATTGTTTAAATGCATGGTTCGATGTGGTGTAAGTAGCGTGCTATGGCCCGTGTCAGTGACGTGAATTGACTTCCCATCACCAACAAAGACAGATGGATATTTGCAAGAATTAAAAACAGTACTTAGATTATTAGCATATTAGTTAAGATGAGAGGACGCACCAGTATCCATATTTCAATTTGCATTGGTCGGATCTTGAAGTGTGATGGTATTAAAAGCTTGCGGCAACAAAGTTTCGTGACCAGTTGGATTCAAAGCCACAACCTGATTTTCATTAACCAAAAGAGCCTGCTGTTTGAAAAAAAAAAAAAAGTACAATGACATATTTCAACAACAAAGACTTAAAGGCCTAAACCAAACCAGTATTCACGAATTGGTAAAAGATAAATTGCAGAAATTTTACAATCACACATCCTTTCACTCTTTTTGATGAATCATATCTCTGGTCAGTCCAACGAAAAATTATATCATCGCAACAAATATTTCTCTCTTATAATGTAACAGTGAATTCTTTTCTTGCTTTTCTTGTGGGTATTGGAACTCTATATTACAATCACACGTTAACCTTTTATATATTAGGTGAACAAATGATGTCGTTTTAAGTGTAATTAACAAAGTAGCTATGTTTGGGTTAAGTATAACAAAATAGGAAATTGCTACCAAATAGTCATGCCACTTCAAATGGCAAACATGTTGGTCTTTTTTTAAGCGTTTAAAATTTGCTTCTTAAATTGGGTTTTGTTTAGAAAAGAAAGATCTTATGTTTATTTATTAACCACTAACAGGGTATCTGCGCGTTTTGGCAGCGGGTACTCAAAAATAAAATTTTTCGGTGAATCATGTATTTTAGTTTATTATGTTCTTTTTAACAATAAATTTACGGATATCAAAAATTTCATTTAGCCCGTGCCCGTTCGAGCTCGAGCTTGTTGGCCCGTGCCCGTTCGGGCTCGAGCCTGTTTGGCCCGTGCCCATTCGGGCTCGAGCCCATTTGGCCCGTTGCTCGTTCGGGCTTGAATATTTGTATAATATGTTTTATTATTTGTATTAGTGATATTTAATGCAGAAATTGTATTTAAGTTGGTTGTACAATATGCTTGATAATTTGTATTCTTATGTAAGAGGTTATTTAATAATTTAATTAATTATATTTATTGATCAGTTAATTAATTGACTGTACTAAATATCTTGACCATATTAATAGTGCTTTGCATTTTATACATTCAGCTTTAAGACTTGCAAGTTATGTAGTAAAGAAATTATGTGCAAACTTTTGTATTTCAATAATAAGCAAGCTGAATTTTTAAGTATTACTATTGCTTAATTTACGACACAAAAAATAAGTTAAAAAAATTAAAACGAGCAAAAAAGCTCTATGTCTATATTGCTTTACAAAGTTTAAAAGTATTGATTAAACAAAAGGAAAAACTAAATAAGTAAATTAAAAAAAAATAGAAAAAAAAAGGCATTAGCAACCATAACTGAGAAAGAAGAAGAAGAAGAAGAAGAAGAGGAGGAAACCACTATCGTGATTTTAGCACACAAGTGAACTAACTGGATCTACCGTCAATTACGCCTGTTATAAATAAAGCCTACTATTATTTTTGCCCAGTTAGACCCATTGAGAATTTCCATGTTGCCTAAAGAAAACCATAGCTTATGAAAAATTACCCATAACAACCAACTTTTTGCATTTGAACAGATTTTTCCACCTCTACTTACCAATATGGTTTATCTCATCTAGCATCACTCCAATCTAAGAGTCTTCGCTTTCCATCCTATTGGCTTAAGTGTCAAAGATGGGGAGTGGGAAAACCAAGCATGAAGAACCAATGGAGCGGGAAGCGACACCTTCTATTGCGGGGAAAGAGGTGATGAAAAAAAAGGTTCCCAAGCGGAGTTTGAGTCTTGAAAAAAAAAGTATTATTTAAGAAGAGGGAGAAATATTATTTTCTTGTGTGTGTATTTTTAGTGAGTATTTGTGTTTTAGTGGTATTATTAAATGATAAAAAATAGAAAACAAAATTAATGAAAGGGAGATAAATGCTGTAATAGTTGATAACAAGTTTAGGAAGAAAAAAATAAGTGTTTTTTTTAGTGCAGATGATGTGACGAAGAAAAACCTTCGACCACACTCTTCACACTTGTGTAAGGGTTTCAAAAAGTATGCCCACTAAAACCTTTTTTTTTTTTTTTTTTTTTTTTTTTTTTAAGCTAGCCATGTAACAAAAAGTAGATCTCTATTTATCTTGTGAAGTAAAAGACTAGCATTATAAAACTTCTAAGTAAGCCAAGTTTGGATATTAAACTATATTTCTTCTTACAGGCCCCTTTACAAAAACAAACCAATGTGCCCTCACACTCCAAATACACTTAAAGCCCAAAACAAATTCATTTCCACAACCACTTATTATCACCCTTAAAAAACATCTCCACCCCATAACCCTAACAAACCCTAACTACCGCTACCACAATGCTGCCCAAGTTAGACCTATCATAAGTCGTGGACATCTACGTCCGCGTCACGGGTGGCGAAGTCGGGGCCGCCAGTTCCCTCGCTCCCAAAATTGGCCCAGTAGGTCACTTCCCAAATGTCCAAATCGTTGATGCCACGTGTGTTGACTAACAAGGTAGGCTTGAGGAGTTGTTGGAGTGGTGACAGGATAGAGATCCCCGGTGCTATCACATCTGAGTAGTATTTGATGGGTCCACAAGTCCTTCACAGAAAAACCGAACTCATCAAATTCAATGGTGCATTTATTTTCATGAACAAATTGGCGAACGGAAATAAACTTTTTAACAATATTAGGAGTAATTAAGACATCCCTTAAATGAAGGGTTCGATGTGGTGTAAGTAGCATGCTATGGCCCGCGTTGGTGACGGGAATTGACTTTCCGTCACTAACAAAGACAGATGGATATTTGCAAGAATTAAAAACAGTACTTAGATTATTTGCAGATGCGTTAAGATGAGAAGACACACCAGTACCATGTTCCAATTTGCATTGGCCGGGTCTTGAAGCGTCATCGTAGTAAAAGCTTGCGGCAAAAACAAGTTGGGTTCAAAGTCGCAACCTGATTTTGATTAACCAAAAGAGCCTGTTGTTTGAAAAAAAAATAATAATAATAAAATAAAATAAAAATAAAAAAGTACAATGACATATTTCAACAATAAAGACTTAAAAGGCCTAAACCAAACCAGTATTCACGAATTGGTAAAAGATAAATTGGAGAAATTTTACAATCACACATCCTTTCATTCTTCTTGACGAAACATATCTTTTGGTCAGTCCAACGAAAAATTATATCATCGCGACAAATATTTCTTTCTATTGTAATGTAACAATGAATTCTTTTCTTGCTTTTCTTGTGGGTATTGGATCTCTACATTTACAATCACACGTTAACCTTTTATATATTAGGTGAACAAATGATGCCATTTTAAGTGTAATTAACAAATAGCTATGTTTGGGTTAAGTATAACAAAGTAGGAGATGCTACAAAATAATCATGCCACCTCAAATGGCAAATATGTATGTCTTTTTTCAAGTGTTTAAAATTTGCTTCTTATTTTTCACTTTTTTCTTTTATAAAATGGTACTAAGTTTGGATTTTGAATATATATGTTATTTGTTTTGAGGCCTTATTAAGAATCGTGGATGTGGAGCTGATGGTTTAGTTGCTAATCTACACCGGGTTATCTTAATTACGATTCTTACAAGTTACAACATCGGGATTTTTTAGTTTTAATACTTAGAAGACTTTACCAAGTATAACATAATTATAGAATGTTATTAAAATAAAGGGTTTGTCTAATACGTGAAAAGTTTGGGATGAATTAATGCACCTTAAGCGACGCCTTATACAATCCTTAACATAAAATATATGTGATTTAAACATGGGCGGAGATAAAAGGGGAGCACCTAGCAAAAAAAATTGTAGTATAATTTTTCAAAAAAATTTGGCTTTTTACGTAATTTGCCTCCCAAATACCAATTTATAATGTAGTTCCTAAATTTATTAAAGTGTGCCCAAAATTCTTGCTCCGCCACAATTTAAACTTTGATTTCTTCCTTTTAGGAACAAGATTGATTAACAAAATTCTAAGTTTCAAACCATTGACATTAATGAACAACTGATCTATTAGTCATGTTATTATAGCGGAACATAATTTCTTACGCATATGTCTTAATAAACGAGTTTTAAATTTCGCTGCAATGTGCGAACTTCCTGCCCTCGTTTCAACAAAAATACGGGTTAACTGTTATGTGAATAAAAATAAAAATAAAATAAAAAATCAATTAGCTATGTTCCTCAAATTTTAGTGGATAGGTGAATCATTAGCTGGAGTAAGACAATAACTTGAAATGCTAGTATGAAAAAAATGGAATAAGGATAATTTTAAATGCAGAAAAATAAGAGCTAGAAGATTTTTTTTTAAGGATAAGATGGTAAACAAGGAATCCAACTTTTTATGCATTAGGTAAGTCAACAACAGCAAGTCGAATTATTGAAGGTATTCTTCGTCCCTCAATCCTCAATCGCTTACTGATAGAGGTGGCAAACTGGGCGGGTCGGAGAGATCGGGCAACAGCCGAACGGGCTCGAGTCCTAACGAGAATGGCTCAAACGGGAAATTTTGAAATATAGGTCAAACGGGCACGAGACAAAACAAGCGGACTCAAAAATTGGGTTTTGTTTAGAAAAGAAGGATCTTACGTTCATTTATTAACCATAACTAATAGACGAAACTTAATTGCTTAGTTTACGTCAAAAAAAAAAAGTTAAAAAATTTAAACGAGCAAAAAAATCTATTTCTATATTGCTTTACAAAGTTTAAAAACATTGATCAACCAAAAGGGAAAACTAAATAAATATATGTTAAAAAAAATAAATAAATAAAAAAATAAAAAAACAAAAAAACCAACCATATCAGATAAAAAAAAGGAAAAAGAAGTCACTATCGTGATTTTACCACAAAAGTGAACTAACTTAATCTACCGCCAATTACGCCTGTTATTAATAAAGTCAACTATTATTTTTGCCAAGTAAGACTTATTGAGAATTTCTATGTTGCCCAAAGAAACCATTAGCTTTTGAAAATTTGCCCACAATAACCTAACTTTTTTCATATGAGCAGATTTTCCCAGCTCTACTTACTGATATGCTTTATCTCATCTAGCAACACTCCAATATAAGAGTCTTCTATTTCCATCCTATTGGCTTTAGTGTCCAAGATGTGGGAGTGGGAAAACAAAGCATGAAGAACCAATGGAGCGGGGAAGCGACACGTTGTGTTGCGGTTAAAGTGGCGATGAAAAAAAAGAGGTTCTCCCAAGCGGCGTTTGAGCCCAAAAAAAAATGTATTATTTAAGGAGTGGGAGAAATATTATTTTGTTATGTGTGTATTGTGAGTGGGTATTTGTGTTTTAGTGGTATTATTAAATGATAAAAAGTAGAAAAAAAAATAATGAAAGAGAAAGAAATATTACAATAGTTGAGAAAAAGTTTAGAAAAATAAAAACAAAAATAAGCGTTTTTATTATTACTATATATATTAAATCACATTTAATACGACGTCGTGTAGTATAGCGGGCCTTCTTTTTATTTCCCGGCCTGTTACGTGTCGCTTGATCCAGTGTCATTGGCCCAACATCTCTTTATTAGATATTACGATGTACATAATACTCAATCCACTTCCACCATTTTCCAGATCTTTCCACATCTACTGCTTCAAATCCAAATTCACAAATTTCTTGAACAATATTGAAGAGGCGGATTGAAGAAGTCTAAAAATCAGTAATGAAGAGGCGGATTGAAGAAGTACATAATTTTTTTGCGTGTAAATTTTAGCTTTTGATTTGTTAGTTTCATTTGGTTTACCGTTTTCTAATTTTTTTGTAAATTTGGAATTGTCTTAGGGGTTTTGATTGGAACAACGACTAGGATATCCTACTGTCGTCGACGTTTCGAGGTGTTAAGGTTTGTGTTGATTGTTGATTTTTTTAATTTGTGCGATTAAAATGATATAGGATGTTCGTAGAGATTAGTATTTGTAATTAGGGAGTTTTATGTGTTTGTGTCTGTGTTTATGTTTATGTGATTATGATATACGAGTGTTTTTAGAATTGGGATTGATGATTAAGCTGGGTTGCCATGATTGTGACATGGTCATGTGGTTCCACACGAACAGGTAGGAAATTAAACAACAAATGGATATGTAAAATATGATATATGTAAAAAGATGAGATTTGTAAAAAGATGATATTTGTGTTCAATTATCAGTTTTGTGTTTCATTTGCTTTTAATTATGGTTTGTTTGGCGTAAATCTGTGTTGCAACGACCTTAGTCTGGGATGCAGGCACAACACGTGATGTGGGTTAATAGTGTTAATGTGTTAATATTAGTCGCAAGGAATTTTTAGATTTACTTTACTTTGCTTAAGGGTTTCATTTTTTTCCAAAAAGCCTTATGTATGTGGTTTTTCGCGGTTTCCAGGTGTGTAGCGCGCCAACGCAATCATGTGTATTTGTGATGCAGGTAATTCTTGGTCTATTGTTTGAGGTATGTTTCTTTTATTGTTTATATTAGCTTTTCTTTAGATTGTGGGTGTATTAAATGCTAATTTTTGTTTTTTCAGGACGCAAGCCGTATAGCTGATAAACTGATTGGTGTAGCTGACATGGATAAGACGGTGAACAGAGCCGTGATTGCAGCTAACCACGAGGCTATTCAGGAACCATGTAAGCAATCTCTTAATTTGCATCCAGGTAATTTGTAGCTTCTAAATATCAACTTTAGTTATGCTTCAGGTTATTGCATTTTGACTGCTAGGTGATGTTTTTTTATGTTTGGGAAATAGACGGGTTCCAAGTATTTTGTGCTTATCTGTATTTTGGTGAAAAGTAAACTTACATGGATTTTTGTGTGTAGTTAACTTGCGGCTTATGTTGTACAACTTTTGTGGTAACTAAAAGTGTTGGTCAAACGCATAAGTATAGGCTTTGTAAAATTACAGCCAAGGTAAAACAACCAAGGTCAAACGCATAAGTGTACAGTAACCAGTTTAGGATTAGCTGTAACAAAAGTTACCGTTTGTTTACCATTGAGGGGCTATTTAACATATCAACACTCCAACAAAAAACAACTGATGCCATCTGTTTTACACCCATATGTACAATGAAGTTATTAATCGATGAGATATGTTTTGCAGGCACCTGTAAAGTTCCTTCAGTACTTGACGTCTGTAGTCACAACAAGCATTGCGGTAACAGCCAACACCCGTGTTGTAATAGATGCAGATAACAACATACAACAACTCTTGCTAACGGAAAAAATACTAATACTGGAAAAAGAATAAATGCGGCTGAAAATATTGGGAACCATATACCTACGAATGAATTAACAAAGAATGGCTATGGAAATTACGCTGCGTGAAAGGCTATGGAAATTACGCTGCGTGAAAGGCTATATAAGAGGTACCAGCAACAGTAAGTGGGTTTGCATGAATTAGTGGTAAACTTTAGATGCAAGTGATTGTTGTTGATATATACATGAGGTGAATGCTAGCATGTTATATTTATCTTTTTATCCTTGCTACTATTTTGATCCTTGCTTTTTACTTTCTTTTGGTACTTAGTTTACTTAATTGATTTGCCTATATTATCTGCAAGATAAAATTCACTTCATTAATTGCAATGCTGTTTTAAGAAGATAAAATAAGAATTGACGATCTCGATTATTTATTCAAAGTCTTGCATTTTGTTTCATGTTGTATATGATTTGCCCGTATCACTTTTTGAATTACTCATACCAGTACACAAGCACACAATCGGTATCTCTCCCCACTAAAAAAAGGTTGCGGATAAAACGACGCACCGCCGCAACGCGGCGGACCGGCGCTCATCTCGTTATTATTATTATTATTATTATTATTATTATTATTATTATTATTGCAGCTAATGTGGCGAAGAAAAATCTTCGACCACACTCTTCACACTTGTGTAAAGGTCTCAAACAATATGCCCACTAACTTTTTTTATTGAGCTAGCCATCTAGGGTGCGTTTGGTTTGATACCTTGGTTTGGGTTTAAGTTTGATGTGAGAATAATTTAATGTTGGGTTCATTCTTTTAATTAAGGGAATGTTAGATGGAAAGAAATTTGATTCCACATTAATATGGAGGGTTTTGGCAAAACCCGGAGACCCACCACTTGCTACTCTTACATTTTTTTTTTTTAATTTAAATGATATAATTTCATTATAAAATACATTTAATAAATATATTTTCTCTCTCTAAATCTTAAATCAAATTCAAATATAAACCAAATCCAAATCCTGTTCCAAAACTACCTACAAACCAAATGGACCCTTAATTTAACAAAAAGTAGATCTCTATCTATATCTTGTGAAGTAAAAGACTAGCATTATAAAACTTCTAACAAACCAAGTTTGGATACTAAACTCTATTTCTTCTTACCGGCCCTTTTACAAAAGCCCTCATAGCCGAAACACACTCAAAGCCCAAAACCAATTCATTTCCACACCACTTATTACCATACCACCCTTAAAAAAACATCTCCACCCATAACACACAACCCCCAAACCCTAACCCTAAAAAACCCTAGCCGCCGCCACCACAATGCCGCCCAAGTTCGACCCATCACAAGTCGTGGACGTCTACGTCCGAGTCACCGGAGGCGAAGTCGGGGCCGCCAGTTCCCTCGCTCCCAAGATCGGCCCACTGGGTCTCTCCCCCAAGAAAATCGGAGAAGAAAAAAGGATAGGACTAAGGAGACGACCGGTTTGTCAAACATGTTTGGTACCCCTAATACATATTCGGTTGTTGAAACTTACCCAAAAACACTTGGAGTAGATATGGTCTTGTTAGACTAATGATGAACTCTAAAGGCTTATCCATTTTCAAGTTTAGTTCTAAGGACGGGATGGATGCAATACTTGAAAATGATCTACGGTTAATTCGTAATGTGCCACTAATTTTGAAAAAGTGGTCTCCGAATGCGAATATATCAACGGAGGTTGGTATCACTTTGAGTCAAATGTAATATAGTTAGTTGCTGTTTTCCTTACAGTAGTTACTACGACATATGAATATGCACACATGTAGCTTCTAAGACATTGTGCGTGCACGAGCATAAAAACTCGTATTGTATGTATTTAGAAATACAAATTTATTCTTTTTATTCGATATCTACATATATACAATATACCACGTAAGTGACTTCATTTTATGCTTTATAAAAGAACTCATTTTGATAATGTGCGTGCAATAGATTTGATAAGAATGTACATATGCGATATACAATCTCCTCAACTAGATCGAGTGATGTCTAAGGTGAAATATAAAAAGTTGCTAGACTGGAACGAATGGTTTAGTAATCCATATAACACCTTTTGTTTATGTTTATAATATTTTCATCTTAAGTATTTATCATATGTCACAATCTATGAAAAACATTCAAAGACTATTTAAGTTGTTTTTAATATAAAATAGGATAACAAACATTTGAATGTCTAATAACTATTTTTTCTTATTTACTCTAAGCGCTATAAATAGTCATATGCTAAATATTCTAAACCTTCGTTAATAGCTAGATGATCTGACAATAAGGAGTTAGTAAACAACATCCTTTATTTTGGATTAACCAGGCTAAATTAATAGTTTATCATCATATATCATATATAAATAAAAATATTTTATTGGTATATGTACTTTTTAGTATTCATTACTTGCAAGATAAAATAAGATCTTTATCTGTACTTACATATGTTTATATGTGTAAAAAGATATACATTAGACAAAGTTTTTATCCCATCCCACATTATGGGATGAGAGAAGAAAATAGCCTCCACGGGTACCTTTATAAATACCAAAACCTATGAATCAAAGTGATTACGTTATTAGCGAACTTTGGAGGCTCTTTATTATTGAACATAAGTTTATTAAACTTATTGAACATAAGTTGTCAAAAAAAACTTATTCATCATAATTATATTGATCTTTAACTCATGGTTTAAAAATGATTTGTGCTTACAAACGAGCTTAATCGAGCTTAGGCTAAGTAAAAAAGTAATCGAGCTCGAGCTTATAAACGAGCCCTTGGACTTGAGTACAAAAGTCTTAAATAACTAAACGAGCATCGAGCTCGAGCAATAATAAAATATTCGAGCTCGAGTTCGAGCTAGATTTTATAAAGTTATTCGAGCTCGAGTCAAGCTCGAGCCGAGTATTAGTTAATCGAGCCTATCTCGAATATGCTGAAACTTGACACGACTTGGATCGTTAACACCCCTAGTTTGGGCTATCCTAAAAAAAGCGGTTCCTTAAAAGTCTATGATGAACAAGACACGGGGATTATACTTTAGTTATAATATAAAGTTTACTTTTATTCTTACCTTTTTTTTAATTATTTTAAAGTTTAAATCGGTAGGGAACTCTGATTTCATATATATATATATATATATATATATAAAGTGGTGACTTACTCTTCTTCAAGAACTTAGCCCAAACAATAAACATGTATTCCAGTGACTTTTTTTTTTTTTTTTTTTTTTAATCCAAAAGATGGAATTGAACTCAAGACATATTTCATCAAAAGCCTTTTTTAATAGTTAACTATACATTTGAGTTGAGGGATAGATATCATTTGAAACAACGAAATTGAATGGCGCGTAAATTCAGCTATTTAACTTTTTCGTCTCTTTTATTTTTATAAGTTTGATAACCATATATTTAGCAAGATAAGTAATAATATATTTTAGAAATATTGTAGCAAGGTTCAAGAAAATATTGTGATGTGTGCCTTCACATTTTTTTCTTACTATAGGTGTTTTTTTTATAACTTATTGCATTCGTACCATGTCTACTTCATTACTATGGATTATGTCTTCGAAGGCTAATGTCAGTGAATCGGTTAATATATACTGGATTTATTAGCTTGCCTAACTTTTGAAAATTTTAAAAGGTTAATATTCTAGCTTATGAACCCACTAATTAAGTTTTTGAGATTAACTAAACTATAGAGTAAACTTGATAAGCTTAGACTAGAGGTAGTGGGGATGACCCCCTCATCTTCCATGCTTATATCACGATTCACCCCATTATGTGGGTATGTTGTGGCGCTTGAGAAAGAGGAAAAAAGTAGGGAAATGGTGACCCTCATCACCATTTAGTTCATGTGCATTCTTGGGCCTCATGGGGTGTTATTGTTAATTTTATTTGTAAGTGTAGGGGGTATTTCGTAAGGTATGGTTGTATAAAATGTGTATTTTAATGAAAGTTGAGGGGAGTGGTAAGTTGGTGACTGTTGATACAAAAGTTGGGCGTTCCTTGTTTGGGTTCATGTTCTCATATCAATTCAATCTTAATGCTTGAGACCTGCGCACTAAGAAAACAAACAAACACCGTTAGGCTTATCGTGGGATTGTCTCCCACGATTATCCTCCGGCGTGAGAGTAAGTAATCGGTTTTTAGGGTTCTGTCGAAGAGTTAGGGTTGTAAAGTCGTACCTTTATCGAGAGTTATGATATTGTTTATATAGGCACAGAATCCTTATTGGATACGTGCGCCTCACTCTTCGGTAAATATCCGGTATGGATATATACCCCTTAAATAAGAGATATCCATATCATGACTATAAATAACTTTGGGCTTGGGCTTTCGTGAGCCCAAACCGTTTAGCATACTGGCCCAAATCATTGTTATGATAGCCCACTCGTGGCGGGCTTGGGTGTTAGTAATGTTTATCATTTGGGTTCGTGACCCGAATATAGACTATACGTTATCATTTCCCCCCAGTCTAGTATGTGTGGGTGTTAACCACGGATGCTAGACTTAGAAATATTAGCGGCAAGCGTGGCGGGGAAGTTTCTAGTATTTCCCGCCAAAAACACGATACGGTGTATCTAGCCTTGAAGTGTCCCACGTGTCCCTTGGAAGACGTGAAAAAGTGAATGTATCGGTTTGTATTCCACCACACGATGGAGATAGTGGGATCCACGTGTCATTCATCCGATACAAGAGGAAACCCTATATAAGGGGCTCCTCATTTCACTGTTTTAACCACAGTGAAAAACGCCATTTCCTCTATTTAAAAAATCTTTCTTCAAGAAAATTAATATCTTCGAGAGGTAATTACGCGTGCGCATTCTAGTAAAAATGGTCCGTTAGTTAGAAGAGTTCCGTTCTGAGATGGACGAGGATGAACTTCGTCAGTTCACCTCCGACTATTTTATTCCTCTCGAGGTGCATCCGGAATTACCGGATGCCGATGCATGTATCGCGGACTTCCCTGAGGGGAAGATAGGGATATACACGCGCTTTTTTGAGTTCGCAAACCAGCGCGTGCCTATATCCCTATTTTTTAGCGACGTGCTCAACTTTTACCGCCTGCATATTTCGCAGATGCACTGTATAGGTGCGGCGAAAATAACGAATTTCGAGGTAAACTGTCGTTTACTCGCAGTGAGGCCTACTAGCAACCTTTTTCGCGCGTTTTACCACACGTCGTGGTCGAATGGGTGGGTGACGTTTTCCAAGCGCCCAGGGCGCTATCAGTGTTATACTGAAAAAATAGATGCCCTTAGGGGTTGGAGGGAGAGATTTTTCTGGATAGATGATAGGGTATTCACCACGCTCTCTGGGTTTTTCACCCAAGGGACGCTTCCAAAGGATGTGCGCCCAGATCCCGGTACGTACAGCATGGAGGATGCGGAGACCATTAGTGGTAACCGCATCCCAATCAATTCTTATCCCGAGGAATTTCTGGTTCATATGGGGATGAGTCGCAATTACTTCGGCGCAAGTGATGAGGTGCCGACATTTTTTTATGAAAGCGGCCGGGGTGGGTGCTTGTCCTTTATTATCCTCGCCTTTTATAATGTAACCGCTCTTGTGTATTAAGATTTTTATCAACTAACTTGTTCCTCCTTTTGTGTGTGTATATGTTGCGCAAAAATGGATCTATTTTCCATAGTGAGGTTGACAAAGCCTACGCAGGTTACCGTGGGCGTGCGCCTCTTGAGGGAAGGTGAAGTGCCCATCTTGGAGGCCACCGCTGGACGCCTTCTGGAGCTTGCACAAGAATAGTCTTCTAACACATCACAGCCGACTGTGAATGCGACACCAGTGCAGACTGTGCCTGCGTAGGGAGTGGTGGCGCCTGAGCTTGCACGAGCCGAGTCGTCCACGAGTGCTGGGATTCTCAAAGTGGACACTAACTCTGAAGAGCAGCGCCAAGGTGCGAAGCGCAAGGTTGCTGTCGATGATGGTGAAGGGACCTCCAAGCGCAGGTGTCATACGATTATTATGGATGCGTCCATAAATGAGGAGACGTCATTGTCCATCGCTGCGCAGGAGAATGCTGGGACTTCGCCTCCTATGTAAGTAACCATTGTATGAGTATGTATATGTTTTTAGACTTAGTGCTTTTTCTTGACTTCTCCGTGTTTGCGTGTAGCGACAGTGCTGCAGGGGGTGATGCAGCGTTCGTTGAGGGATTGGTGCCACCCTAAGTGGCTCATGTTCATGTGGAGGAGCCGGTGAGGGGGAATGAAGAGATGTCTGCGCAGCGGCTGATGGAAGAGCTTGGCACTGCTGCTGAGCGTCAGGCTGAGTTGGTAACTCAGCTAAAGGCGAGATATGTTGATGAAGGTAGCAGTCTCGCTCAGAAGAATGAGGAGATTGCTATGCTTAGGGCGCAGTTGGCTGATGCGCGAGCAGATGTAGAGTCCACGTCTGCATATGCTAGGAGGCTCGCAGATGAGAAGCTGTCTTTGATGGCTGAGTTAAAGCGAGAGCGCGGTGAGACTCATCAGTACAGGGCTAACTTTTCTTGGGGTTTGAACTACCTTCAAGAAAAGAAAACCGAGCACTTCGCCCACCTTGATGAACTTCGTGAGCGCATGGAGGGTGGCCTGAAGGTACAGGAGAGCAAGCTGCGTAAACTGAGTATAGAGTACGATGAGGAGGGGTGGCTGATTAGCCATGGTCTGCGCTTGGCTGCCATGGGCACGCTGGAGTCCCAGGAGGTTGTAGAGGCCTTTGGGAAGGTCGTGGAGTGCGCTATGGCACGTGGCAAGGCCCAGGCTGCGGAGGAGCTTCATGAGAGCAAGATGCTGACTGTGCCGCTTGCAGAAGTTCCTGGGTACAGCGCGGATGCTTTTGATGAGCTGGTGGAGGCCATGGAAAAGATGAAGGTCTTCGACTTTCCTCATATCTCCCGCTTAGAGCATGATCAGGATTATCCTATAAGTGTAATCATGCAGGGCTTGACTTTGGCCAGCCACATAGCTGAAGATGCGGAGGTGCACCCTGACTTCTTCTTGAAGCCAGATGATTCGCAGTTGAAGGTGCCTGTCTTTGCCCGTCCCCGTCATATGCTCAATCCCTTCGCTCTTGAGAAGGAGATTTCCTTGAAGAAATGCTTAGAGGCGCATGAGAAAGGGCTGCACATAAGAAGGGCGTGAAGGGGAAGGCCGTTCTTTGCGGTGTTGGCGCAGCCCATATCCCCAGGTCTGATGGGATTCCCGTTAGCGTACCAACGGTGTCTCAGGAAGATAGCAGCCTTTTAAGAAGACTGAGTGAGGGTGGGGAGTTGGCGTCGACAGCTAGTAGCTCAAGCCATAGGCGTTCACATAGCATCTAGATTTCCTATGGATTTTTGTAGTTATGACTTGTATCAACTCATGGTTCTTAATAATAGTTGTATCTTTTTTTGTACGCCTTGTTATTTGTACTTATATTGTTTTCTTTTTTTTGTAAAAGATCATCCAAGAGTCAAATTGGAACCATGACACACTTAAAATGACTTATATTAAGTGCGTAACTTATAAAAAAATCATAAGTGTGAAGATAGACTTGCGTTGTTTTGCAAAGGCTATATTAAATGACCAAGAGTCTTGGCTCGTCGATTACTAAACATGTACAGTGTACGTTATGTTGCGTATCCGTCGTGGGATGCGCACTTTAAACTTACTTCAACGTCTTGAAAATAAGGTGCTTAGCAAATATATGTGATCCACTGTTGATGGGTTTGCAACCCTCTTCCTCAACGAGTTAGTTAGTAGGTTTACTCATCCTTTCTGCCGTCGTAGGTATTATTAAATGCATGCACGCCATGTAGGCAAAATATAAAATAACGATATTGAGACATAATGAAAAATGTGAGCAATAAAGTTAAATGTGTTATGGAGTTAGCTAGAAACCACAACATTTTATTAATACTTGCAAGTTTTGGAAGATAAAAGACGATTCCTAAAAAGAAAAGAAAATTCAAATACAAACATTTATTAGGCACGTACTAAAGTGCGGGGTTGTCTGTGTGTGGGCCGTAGCCTTTTGATGAGTGTGTAAATACTCATCATTTTATACCAATCTGAACTGCCAAAACATCAAAAAAACACTCAATATTGCATCAAAATAGTGAAAATATCCCAGGAAGGTGTTTTACATGTTTCAAATGCAAAAATATCAAAAACAGATGAAAAACGCACAAAGTTTGCATAATTGGCAGTTTCAGTCCCTCAACTTTCTAAAATTGTCAAATCTAGTCCCTGGTTGTTCTAAAAACTTGGTAAAGTCACCAAAGGTCCTTTTAAATCATAAAGTTACAAAATTAGTCCTTTGGTGCATAGTTTCACAAAATGTCAAGTTTAGTCCCTAAAGTTTGGAAAATTGTCAAAAATGGTCCCTGGGATATTAAAACTTTGAGAAAAACGAATTTTGTCCTTACACTAATATTTTATGGCAGGTTCGGTCCTTGGTTAGAAAGTTTGGTGAATTTTCACATCAGGTCCCTGAAGTTTGGAAATTTGACAGAAAAGGTCCCTGGGCATTTAAAATGGAAGAATTACATCTTTGGTCCTTTGGTTTATCACAATTGACAATATAAGCCCTTTTGATAAACTTTGAGAAGATAACATCTTTCCACCCTCAACTTTCAGGAAATTACAAATTTAGTCCTTGTGATTATTTAGTAAATATTCCAAACGGATCCTTAAAATTATTTCAAAAACCAAATCCATTCCTAAGTCCACAGCCTAGCCCACCCTTTCTATTACTCCCTTTGGACCCAAACTTCACCCAATCCACTTCCCTAGCCCAACACACCCCACGTTTATATTATAACCGGGTCAAACATTGACCCCCTTGGTCAAATATGGTCAAACACCATCACCCCCACAGCTTTCCCTCCCCACTTGGCCATCCCATCTCCTCCAATACCAGAATACCACCTGGTATTTTCCCCACTTGCTCCACCTTATCCTCCCAATTACACACCCCAAGAACCCATCACCTCCACCCCCTACCCCTAGTCTGCTTCCACAGACCAAATTGCAAACTAAGTCTTTTCCCGCCAAAATTAGAGAGAGAGAGCAAAAGTGATCCAATTGGCTGCTATTATTGGTGGGATTTGAAGTGGGACCCATACAGAGCTCAGCGAGTGTATAAAAGAGAAGAAAGGAGCACCATGGAGAGGCAATTAGTTTTAGTTTTAATTTAGTGTAATCGTAGGTAGTACAATTTCCCTTCCAAATGTAATTTTAAGTTTAAATCAGTTGAACTCAGCTCAATTAGTGTATTGTAAACCTACTTTGATCATTAATTCCAGTTACAAGCTTATTTTCAGTTTTTATGCAATTTTCCTTTAAAATCTTATTGTTCCTTAAATCAAATTATAGCTTTAACTCACTGTTTCATAAGCTCATATAAGCTAGAAGAAAGCTTTTTGTGAATCTCACCATTTAGATTTACTTAAAATTGTTCAAATGACATGGTCAATGAAAGTCAACTGATGTGATCAAGGAAGATTCATGGGATAAATGGTTGGTAATTTGTGGATCAGAAGTGGTTATAAGTTTATCTAAGGATAGGCTTTGGTGTGGATTGCTCCCTATTTCAGTTAGGGAATTAAAAAGTTGTGAGTCCCATTTTATATTTCCTAGTTTAATTTTGATTTTCTTAAGTATTAGTTTAATACATGTTTGTTTGTTAGTTTACTGTTCTATTGCTTATGATTGATCATAATCCAGTTTAGTTGAGTAATTGTGACTTTGTTACCTTGTTCTCTTTTAAAATTTATGTAACTGTTTCATTTTACAAAAATTTAGTTTTGCATTTGATCCCTAGTGTTTGATGTTTAACTCTGCACATTTGTGCTCACATGAACTCAGTACAACTTACCCAGCCCTCATGAACCATTGTCTTGGCCAAAATCAGTAATCTAATCCAGAATTTACAAATACAGTAACTGTTAAGGGGTGTTTGGATCAGCTTAGTTAGGGATGATTAGCCTAGGTTTAGTTGTTGCAGTTGGGTCATACATGTCCTACTAGGTGTCTTTAGCTCATATAGATCACAAAACATGTAGGTTTACACTCAGAAAGTCAACAGTCATAATTTGATCTCTAAACCTGTTAACTGTTGAGACTTAGGTGTGATCACTTCACCATTTCAATTCACAAATAGGAGTTTAAGCCTAATTTAGTTTACTTAGATCTTATTTTAGCACATTAAGTCAGTAGGATCACATCTAAATTCACAAAAGTCAAATTAGTTCAAGTTTCTAAAAAAGTCATAATTGCATGTTTTCAATTTTCTCAAATCTTGCAAGATTTTTGTAGATTTATGTAATGTGATTGAGACCTTGAAACTTTTAGGTTTAGAAGCCCCCCACCTCTTCTACAAGATCCCATAGTTGCTTAATTTTTATCATTTTTATTGTGGGCCCCAACTAGGTCCAAACTCAGCTGCAGGGCTGAGCCTTGCCCTGCTGCACAGATCAGACAACCACACCACCACCTTTGGTGGTGGTTTGTGGCCACCACAGTGGTCCCCACACCCTAGATTTAGGTTTTCCCAACCCCCCTCCTACCAGGCCTTCCCATTTGACCATTTGTTTAACCCCTAGGCCTGTGGACCCCACCTGATTCATGCCTTTCTTTTTGTCCCATTTCTGAGTAGTATATGGTTTGTGGAAGTGCTTATTTCTTTGCATTCAGCTTAATTGTGCTTATTGCTTGTTGTTTATTGCTTATTTGAGTTTGTTAAACTTGTTGGTACCCATTTTTACCATTGTGGACCCCTCCATCAGTCATTTGACCTCATTTGACCACACAGTCAACATAAGTCAACTGTATAAGCCAAGGGGGTGTTACAGCTTATTTATAAGCTATTTCCAAAAGTGGTTTTACAAAAGTTTTCTATTTTCAGTGGTAAAGTTAGTCTGTAAAAGAAAAATCCAAAAAAAAACCAAGTTAAAATAAGTGATAGTTTCTATTTAATTCAATTTAGTTTTAATTTTCATTTTTAGATTTTAATTAAGTATTTAGTATTTTCATATTTTTATTAAATACCTTATATAGTAAAGTAATTTTATTACTCCCTCCATCCCAAAATTATAGTCCCCTATTGACTTTTTCGGTCTTTATTTTTCAACTTTAACCTTAAATATTTTTGTTTATATTACATAATACTTGATGCAAAATATATGAATGGATTGAGTTTTAAATGTATTTTTCATTGGTATAATTTTCATCAACTATTGTATAACACAAACAAAAATATTTAAAGTCAAAGTTGATAAATAAAGACTGAAAAAGTCAAAAGAGGACTATAATTTTGGGACGGAGGTAGTAATTTTCTTAGATTTTTATTTTGTCATTTAGTATTAATTAGATTTAATTTTAGTTTTCTTTATTTTTAATTAATATTAAGTATTAAATCTCATATTTAGTTTTTATAAAGTAAAACCTAGATTTTATATTTTTCCTAGCTATAATATAGTATAATAGATTTTTAGAAAATATATTTTTGAATTCTACTGTTCATTTTCCATTTTTCTTATTTAATTTGTTTAAATTAGAATTAAAGTAATTAAAAGGTAAATAATTAGTGGATTAATCTTAAAACTTAATTTTTAGAGTTTTTATAATTTTGTAGGATTCCTGTGATGGTTAAGTAATTTTATAAATTTTATCTTAATTTTTTAAGTTAATTTAGTATTAATATTAATTAAAAGTAGTTTAATTAGTTTAATTAAGTTAAATAGTTTTTAATTTATAAAAAACCCATAAAAAGACAAAAATATTTATTTTTATTTTTTATACTTTCTTCAAGTTCTAATTTAAGTTTAGAAATTATTTTTGCAACTTTTTAGTTTAATTTGTAATAGTTATAATTATTAGTTAATTTAAATTAGATTTTAATTTAGATTTTAAATAGTTTAATTAATTAAATAATATTTAAATAGTATTTTAATCATTTTCATAATTTCATTTTCATTTTTAATTTTAAGTTTTAAAAAGTGTCAAAAGCACCCCCTGTAGTTTGTTAAAAACCAAAATCCCACTTTTTCAGTCCGATTGCGTAAATCTGAATTGTGAATACGTGCATATATCTGTTATCTGATTTTTGTGAATATTATATCTGTGTACAAATACCAAAATAACAGTAGCAATATCAATCCCACATCATCTGGCTACTGTCCTCAGTGCCACTTTCTCAAAAACGATTTCCAAAGCACCATTTCAATCTCGCTGGGACTTTAACGACCCGGGAAAACACTACACTATCACCGGAGTATTGATTCTAGGCTGTCTTTGACTTGTTGACCTTGGTCAATAATTTTTGACGATTTAGACTCAATCACCTTTCCTAAAGATAGCATCTCTTGAGATTGCAAATATTCCAAGTGCGTGCCAGCTCGTTGCCTTCCATATCGCGCAACTTGTATGCACCATTGCCTAGTGCGTCTGTGGCCTCATAGGGTCCTTCCCATTTGGGTCCAAGTTTGCCCATGTCTTCTGCGTGGCTTGCATCATTGGTGCGGTATACAAAATCTCCTGGCCTGAAAAAAGTGTGTTTGACTTTTGCATCATAATACTTCTTCATTTTTTATTTAGCCTTTGCTTCACGTATAGCTGCGCGTTCGCGCCTTTCTTCCAACAGGTCCAAGTCTATGTGCCGCTCATCGTCATTTGTGACATTTATTTCCACCGTACGGATAGTTTGCATTCCAATTTCGGCTGGTATGACGGCTTCTGTCCCATAGACAAGAGAAAATGGTGTGTCTCCAGTACTAGTTTTAATTGTCGTGCGGTGCGCCCATAAAACATGTGACAATTCATCTACCTACCTTCCTTTATGTCTGTCAAGGCGCGCTTTTATTCCCTCGCCCAGACTGCGATTCGCGCGTTCAACCAAGCCATTGGTTTGTGGGTGCTTAACTGAAGAAAAGTGTTATGTAATGTTTAATTGCGCGCACCAGTCTTTGAATGGGTTGTCACAGAATTGTTTTCCGTTGTCTGAAATAATCTCTCCAGGTAGTCCGAAGCGACACACAATGTTGTCCCACACGAAGCGTTTGACTTGGTTGCCGATGATGCTTGCCACTACTTTTGCCTCAATCCACTTAGTAAAATAATCTATAGCTACGATGAGGAATTTTAGTCCTCCCGCTGCAACTGGAAAAGGGCCTGCGATGTCAATGCCCCATTTATAGAATGGCCATGGTGAGGTGATGGGGGTTAACTCTTGTTGTGGTCGGTGCGGAATTGGCCTGTGGACTTGGCAATCGCTGTATTTCTTTATCATGTCCCGTGCATCGCGGTGCATAGTAAGCCAATAGTATCCTGACCACAGGGCGCGCGCCACTACAGACCATGGTCCTGAGTGCATGCTACATGAACCAGCGTGAATTTCTCGGAGTACGTAATCTGCTTGAAGAGGTCCAACGCACCGGAGCCATGGTTGTAGGAATGAACGTCGATATAGGACGCCATCTCGGAGTTCAAGTCTCTGCGTTGTGCGCCGTACCCTGCGAGCGTCCTTCTGATCTTGTGGTAAGATTCCTTTGCTTATAAATTCAATGATATGTGTCATCCACGTAGGATCCTGTTCCTCTATCACCGTGGATATTTCCATATCCGAGATTGATTTGTTTTTTAGAGTTTCCACCAATACCTGTTTTGATAGGTGTGCAAAGCTTGTAGATGCGATCTTGCTAAGCGCGTTAGCTTTCCTGTTTTCCCCTCTAGGGACTTGGTTGATGGTAAACCTATCAAAGTTCTGAATTAGAGACTTGGTTTTTTCGAGGTATTGGACCATGTGTTCATCCTTGGCTTCATATTCACCTAGCACGTGGTTGGCTACTAGCCTGGAATCTACTTTTGCCTCTAGGTTGCGTACACCCATTTGAGTTGCAATGCGCAGTCCAGCAAGTAGGGCTTCATATTCTGCCTCATTGTTTGTGGCTGTGAATTCGAAGCGCAGTGCGTAAGTGAATTCCACTCCATCTGGATTAGTGAGGATAAGGCCTGCGCCTGATCCATCCACGCATGAGGATCCGTCTGTGAATATAACCCATGGTTCTTGTAATTCTACCTTGCTTGTTGAAGGTGGAGTATCGGTATCTGGCTTCTCAACAATAAAGTCGGATATTATATACCCCTTGATTGCAGTGCGTGGTCTATATGAGATATTATACTCGCTCAATAACACACTCCATTTTTGTAGCCGTCCTGATGCGTCAGGTTTAGAGATAACTTGTTTGATAGGCTGGTCCGTTATCACAGCTATTGGATGCGCCTGAAAGTATCTGCGCAGTCTTTTAGCTGCAAATACTAAAGCTAGAACCAGCTTTTCCATAGCAGTATAGTTAGTCTCTGTCTTCTTAAGTGCTTTGCTCACAAAGTATATGGGTGTTTGAACAGAGTTCCTATCTGTCAATAATACCGCACTGATTGCTCCGTGAGTTGCAGATAAGTACATGATCAATTCTTCCCCTGGTCGGGGTGCGACAAGTTTGGGAAGCGCTGCCAGATGTTGCTTAAGTTGCTGGAATGCTTCTTCCGCCTCCGCAGTCCAACGAAAGTCTCCCTTTTTTGTGCACTTCGTGAGTGTTCTAAAGAGAGGGAGTGACTTGTCTGCTTATTTGGACAAGAAATGGTTTAGCCCAGCTAGCTTTCCATTCAATGACTGGACTTCTTTCAATGTGCGCGGTGAAGGGAGATCGATGACAACTTTTGTCTTTTCTGGGCAAGGCTTGATGCCGACAGGTTCTATTAAATATCCAAGGAACATGCCTTCTGTCGCGCCAAAAGTGCACTTCTTGGGGTTTAACTTCATGTTTATCTTTCCCAGTGTCTTGAACGTCTCCTCGATGTCGCACACCAATTCCTCCTCAGTATGACTCTTTATAACAAGGTCATCGACATAAACCTCCAGGTTGCGACCTACTTGTTTTTCAAATGTCATGTCTACCAATCGCTGGTATGTTGCTCCGCGTTCTTTAGACCAAAGGGCATTTTTGTGTAGCAAAAGACCCCTTGACTTGTGTGGAAGGCTGTTTTCTCTTCATCTTCCTCAGCCACCTGGATTTGATGGTACCCCTTGTATGCGTCTAGGAAGCATTTAAAGGGATATCCACACAGGGATTCTACCTTCCAGTCTATCTCTGGAAGCGGGGTAGCAGTCCTGTGGACATGCTTTATTGAGGTCAGTGAAGTCCACGCACATTCTCCAACTGCCATCACTCTTCTTTACCATTACTGGATTGGAAAGCTGATGAGTCTCTAAAAACTTATCATTTCTGTTCCATTTTAAATACGAAAACAGTTAAAAACATACAGAAATACCACATAATACTACAAATATCTTTGGATTGTGTTTTTATATGTTTTAAGTGCAAAAAGGATTGAAAACAGATAAAAAACGAGCAAAGTTTGCACACTTGGTAGAATCAGTCCCTAAACTTTCAAGAAATGTCAGAAATGGTCCCTGGGAAAATAATTTTGAAGAAAAGTCAACAACAGTCCCCCAGGCATCAAGGAATGACAAATTTTACCCTTGAAGTTTAAAATTGCAAAAATGGCAAAATTGGTCCCTGGAAATTTAAACATGGAAAATATCAAAAGAGGTCCTTATATTATTCAAGATTGTCAAAAGTGGACCCTTTATGAACTTTAGGAAATTTACACATCAGGTCCATAATTTTCAGAATATTACATTTTAGTCATAATCTTGTTTTTTAGTTCATGCTTGTTCATTAGATATTTGATTACTTAGTTTGTCTCATATTTACAGTCAAAATAGTATAACTTGGATTATTGAGTTTTAGTTGTTATATTTGGTGTTTCAGTACTTCATTTAGCTTATTATATCATTTTATGTCAGTAAGAATCAGTATCATGGTTTGAATGTGTTATTTGCATAAGAAATCTTACAATCAGTCACTTATAGGGGTGTTTGGTATTGCTGTTTAAATTGGGTTAGAAGGTATTTGTGATTTTGTTCTTGTCTGATGTAAGTCACTATATGTCCATATAACTTAGTTTTATCAACCAAAATCAGTCACTCCATTGTGGAAAGTCAAAATTCATTTTGATCCTTCCTTATGAGTTCGCTGTGAGAAATTTTGAATCCTTGATCACTCAAATCAGTTTAAATACTTGTTGTAATTGATTAATTTAGCTTCATTTCATCTTTTTACATCATATTTAGTAACTAGGAGTAGATCAAATTTCGTATAAGTCAACTTTTAGTGTAATCTTAAAAGTCAAAGTTTACCCATTAGCAGAAAATCCAAATTTTCAAGGATTTATTTAGAATTTTGTGGTTAGATCTAGGGGTTGTGCTTTTCAGGAATTGAAGCCCCCCAGCTGAAATTCAAAGTCCCACTCTCACCTTATTTTTGCAATTTTTTGTGTGGACCCCACTTGCGCCCAAACACAGTTGCAGGGCAACCTGTCCCCTGTGCAGCAGCAGCTATCCCTCACTGTCTCACTTTCTGTGGGTCCCACAGACCACCACAGTGGGCCCCACTTGGTAATTCTTGGTTCCTTGGACTCCCATGCTAGCCCTCTACCCATTTCAAGCTTGTGTTGAAGCTTAAGCTCACTGGGACCCACTTTTATTGACCATCAAAGTCTGTCCCATTTATGTGTTTAACCTAGACTTCAAGTGCTTATTTTCATGCTTTTTGGCTTATTCAGTGTTCCAAGCTTGTTGTTTTGGTTTCATTTAGTTCCACTTAGACTAGTTATACCTTAATCCACCCCTGTGACTCAACTTTGAGCTTATTTGTGGCTTATTCAAAACAGTTTGACCAAAAGTCAACTCTAAGTACTTATTTTGCCCAAAGTGCTTAATTTTAAGCTCCAGCCAAGTCACCTTCACAAAAGTTACTTATTTTAGGTATTAAAATAGTTTTGTAAAAGAAAATTCCAAAAAAGACAAAAATAAAATAAGTGATAGTTTCTATTTAATATTATTTATCTTTTTAATTTTCCTTTTTAGCTTTTTATTAAGTAAGTTGCATTTTTATATTTTTCTTAATTTTATTTTATGTTAAAGTATTTTTAGTAATCTTTCTAGAATTTTATATTGTCATTTAGTATTATTAGATTTAATATTAGTTTTATTAATTATTAATAAATATTTAAGTATTAAATAGCATAATTAGTTTTTATCAAGTAATACCTAGTTTTCATATTTTTCCTAGCTTTTATATCTTGTAAAATAATTTTAGGAATTTTTCCATAATTTCTACTGTTCATCTTCTAGTTTTTATAATTTAATTAGTTTAATTAATAATTAGGATAATAATTAGTAAAATAGTTTAATAATAATTTTTATTAAGTTTTTATATTTTTTATAGATTCATGTGATGGTTAAGTAGGTTTATAAAAAGTTTTATAATTTTATAAATTAGTTTAATATTTATTATAATTAAAGTAGTTTAAATAGTTTAATTAAGTTTAATTAGTTTTTAATTAATAATAATTAAATAAAAAGTCTAAAAAAATATTTTATTTTTCTAATAATTTTATTTTATCATTTGAATTCCAAAAATAAAAATTTCACATCTGTGGGATTTATATTGGACAGAATTCACGTTTTGTTTTGTACGTTAACGTAAAATTTAATTTAAACGTACGCGTTTTTAGGTTTTAAACGTTTTAAATTTATTTAGGTTTACGTTTTAATTAAAATAGTTTATTTAAGTTATTTTATTTTATAAAACCTTAGGATAATCACTCACACCTTTTTCCTGTTCAAAACCACTCGAACACAGATTCGTTTAAATTCAAATTGCACGCCTCGTTGGGACATAACGACCCGAGGATACACTGTACTCCACGGATATATATCTTGACCCTTTTCTCTCTCATGGTTTGACTTTATTTGACCAACACCCTTGGTTGAATTAAGTTGACTGTTTGGGACCAAGTCAAAAGCCAGTCGTGGTAGTAGACTTCTCGCATGATACCTGCATCTACAAGTTTGTGTACTTCTTCCAGGATGGCTTTTGCGCGATCCGGGGCTTGGCCGCGCTTTTTCTGTCGTATTGGAGGGTATCCTTGTCGGATTTGTAGCTTGTGCTCCGTAATAGATCGTGGTACTCCAGTTATGTGCTTTGGTTCCCATGCAAAGATATCTAGGTTCTTTTGCAAGAGTGCGCACACGGCTGCTTTGCCTTTGTCAGACAGCGACCCTCCAATTGATATTTGTTGATCTGGGTAGTCAGGGTGAATGGCGAATTTTAAGTTTGGTACTTTGGCTGCGCGCTGTGCTGGAGCATCCTCTGCTTCACTGGTTACTGTATTGCATTCTTTAGGTGACACGGTGGTATTGTAGAGGGTGACGATGCCTCCTTCTACTGGGAATTTGAGTATCCCATGCGCTGTGGATAGTACAGCGCGCATGGATGATATTTCAGGTCTCCCAATGATGCCATTGTACGGTGAGGGAGATTTGATCACCATAAAGTTCATCCAAGCTGCTGTAGAATGTTGCTCGTTACGAATTACCACAAGTGAGTGCAATTGCCCCATGGGCCATATTTTCTCTCCTGTGAAGCCAGTTAGCGACGTCGTGGCCGGAATTAGCTGACTTCGTATTTCAGGTCGCAGCCTTTTAAAACAGTGTTCGTACATAATATCCGTAGATGCCCCTCCATCGACATGCATGCGGTGGATATCGTGACCCCCCGTATGTATTTCAATGGTGAGTGGTTCTCCTACTGCGTTCTCCGCAGCGAGAGTGGGGAAGGAGATTTCGTTCCCGAAGGAAAATTTTTGGCTGACTTTTTGCCTTGTTTTGCGTTGCCATGACTGTATCATGTAGATGGTGTCAGCCTTTTCTTTAGGTGTCTCCTTCTTACTTCCGTTATTCTGTTTATCTTTTCCTTATTTGATATTCTTAACAAGGTGATCCATTCTACCCTTTTTTACTAACTTGTCGATTAGTTGTCGTAGTTGGACACAATCGTTAGTGGTATGGCCCTTTTGTCCATGGTATTCGCAATATCCATTCCCGACGTGCCGATCCTCTAGGGTGCGCATTGGTGGAGGTTTTAGAAAGTTTGCACCTTCCGTCACAAATATCTCCCTCGGGGTCTTTGTGAGAGGAGTGTATTTGTCATTTTCTCGTCTACTTCCCTGGCCGCGATAACTCTTGTTGCGATTGCTACCCTGGTCGTTGGATTGTCTCCTAGGCTGTTCTTGTTGCCTATAATTTGAGTAGCATTTTTTACTATCCGCGGCTGCTGCTTCTCCTTGGATGAAAGACCTTGTGCGCTTCATTAACTCATCAAAGGTTTGGGGAACCTTATCATTTAATTTCTTGATGAGTTCTGGGTTATTTATCCCATTCATGAACCCCGAGATTTTTAGCACTTCAGGACACGCCTTGACGTGTATGCATTCGTCTTTAAAGCGCTCCATATAAGCGCTTGTTGATTCCCCTTGGCGCTGTTTTACTCTGGCAAATTCAACAGGGTTCTTTGCGCACTTCTTTCTCTGAGTGAAGTTTAGACGGAATGCTTTTCGCAACTCTTCAAACCCGTTTATACTTCTTCGTGGAAGCTTGCTAAACCAAGTTCGCGCATTCCCTACTAATGTGGAGTTAAACATATGGCACCACACAGGTTGTGGCCAATTTTCGATGGTGACAGTAGATTCAAAATTTTTTAGGTGATCGTCAGGATCACCCGTTCCATCATATGTTTTAACATTGGCGGGCATGCGCCTTTTTTTTTATCCGAATAGTCGTTGGTGCGCCGTGTGAATGCATCAACCTTTTGGCGGCGCCAAGGAAGGGATATGTCTTCGTCTTCTTCTTCACGACGTCTTCCTCTGGACTTCCAGTGCCCTGTCTCTCTTTCCTCGTTGTCCGAGGAGTCACTTGAGGAAGAGTCCTCTCTTTTGCGGCGCTTACGCCGTTTTTCTTCAGAGTTCGAACTTGAGGGGCTTTCACTTGGGGAAATTCGTCTTCCCAATCTGTCATGAATCCTTCTGCTTTCAGACCTTGAAGAGCTCTCGCTCGGTGAACGTTGCCGTCTAAGTCTATCTTGCATTCTGCGATTACCAAGTCTAGCGTGGACATTGGTACGCCTCTCATTGTCTTCGTACTCCTCCGAGTATTGTGAATCACATGTTGTACCAAGTCTAGCGTGGACATTGGAACGCTTCTTGTAACCCCCGGTACTTTTCTAAACTCATTTCTAGACAAAATATTTATTTTCATACCTGAGACACATTAAAACTTTTATTTTGTGATTAATTGGGCTTGGGAAACGTGAGATATATTGGAAACGAGAACTTTATTCCTTGATTGACTCAGCACAACCTAGAACTCTCGAACTTATTGCATTTGCCAATTTATTTAAATTATTTTGAGTTTTGGAAAAACTCTAAAGTTTATGCTTGATTTTATTGGAAAAATTATTTCGTGAACAATGGCGCAAGTTTCGTAATTTTTCGAGTCCGTTTGCTATGTCGAATGAGCCCCGAAGCGTTTATCGTAATAAGTTTGCTACGTTGGCGATATTAGTCCTTGAACTATCACCCTTCCCTTATCCCTACACTTTCAATAATATCAAAACCCACCCTACACTTAATTCCCCATATATATACCCCACTCACCCCATTTTTCTTCACTTTCTCACATAAAAACACACACTCTCTCTCTCTCTAAAAATATTTCTCCTCCTTCTCTCTTCTTTCTTTCTTTTTCCGGTCGGCAGCCAACCACCACCGCCGCCGCCGCTCCGGCGTACTTTTCCGGTCACCGGAAAATTTTCCGGCCAAAAATATTTTCTTTCACCATCTTGTAGATCGGGACGTGCTCGTTCCAAAAGTACAAACCGTTTAATTTAAAACCATCCCGAACACCCCCAAACACCAACCACCGCCGCACCACTATACCACCACCATCACCACCACGAGACACCACCACCTTCCCACCACTTTTTTCTTGTTTTTCTTGCTCGGTAAACCACCCAAACGCACCTCTATTTATTTATTTTTTTATTTATTTCGTTTTTATTTATTTAAAAACATTAAAAATATTATTAATAATATTTTGGTATCTTTATTTACTAAAAATAATAATTCCGAAATTATTTTATTAAAATCCGAAAATTATTATAAATTTTTATATATTTTTATTTATTTACCGAAATTATTTTTATAAAATTTATTTTATAAATTTTTATTTATTTATTTTTATTCCAAAAATAATTGTAAAAATAATATATATTTTTAGTTTTCATCCTAAAATATTTTTATAAAAACTCCATATTTTTATTTATTTATTTATATATGTCGAACCATATATAAATAGTTATATATATGTTTATTTTTGTTTTAATAATTATTTATTGAATATTGGAAGTATAAATGATGTTTTAACTCATGTGGGCCCCTCCTTGACCGACAGTTGACTGGTCAACACCGGGTCGACCCGGTGTGACTCGGTTAATTTTTGTATTATTTGTTGATTATCGTTGTTATTTGTAGTTGTTATATATTTTGGAACTTGTTTCGGCTAAATTTAAATGAAATGGATTAAAAATTATGAAATTATAAAATAAGTTGGATATAGTTAAGGGATTTGGTTATCGGACTTTGTTTCCGTATCATTGTATTGTGAGCTTGTATTGGACGTATTGGATTTACGGCCTTGGTTATTTGGATGTTACGGACCCTTTGGTACACGAGACGGTAGGGTACGTTAGGCCCGTAAAGATCTTAACGTACCTGGAACCCGAACAATACAAAATGGTCGATAAAACTAAACAACTAAAGGACTACGGGAATGATTTATCCAAGCATAATTACTTATTTATGTAATTTTATTATTTAAAAACAAAGAGTCGTTGACTCGGGAAATGTTGTATAAACGGGCAGGTCATGCCGAAATTTCGTAAAATATTTTATAAACTTTTAAAGTTAAAAGATTATATTATATTTTGAAAAACCCTTTTAACTAAATTGTTTCCAACGTTTCGTTTTGGGAGAAATGGGTAAAATAGCCGAAATTAGTTTATTTTAGTATATTATTTGTTTATATATATAAGTATTCATTTTATTTCGATTTCTTTTCTTCGAGCTATTCTTTTGTCTACTTTTGACGTTCTCAGATTGACGTGCGCTCTCGACGACATATTCTCTCTTTCTTTCTCGTCACCCACACGAGACTTTTAAAATCTATTTACTTTCAAATGCCATTGTGTTTACAAAAACTTTTATTCAAGCATTGTTTATTGAGATGTTCGAGTTTAGTTCTGAGTTATGCCTTTTATATTGATTAGGTTGTGCTAAGGTCCCTTTTGCTGTGACGCATATTTGATTGTTGCTATATCTCGTTTCCTGCTGCTGTTATTAAGGTGTGATTCATAGCCCCGCTTTTTATATTTTAATTGTTTATAAACTCTTGGGGTGAGACACATGCTTTAAATGTTTTCTGAGCACAAGTTTATTTATTTTTTGTATGCTTTTCCTGATGATGATATATATATTCCTGACGATGTGCTAAGTAGCTTGTCTTACCTGAAAGACCCTCAGATCATGAGCCATTAATCACTTGCGAGTGAGCGTGAATATAAGGATATAGGCCTATAGGAATTGACCCTCTCATCCCTTTTGCTGGATAGGCAATTTGGGTGTACTATATTCGATTTTGCCGGGTATATGGCAAGTACCCGGCCTTGGGGGCACTTTATATATTGAAATTCCGCGGTTATTTGTCGACTTATGGTTATATATTGGTTAACGTTTTGCGTGTCATGAGCTTAGCATCATCAACCGTATGTATGCACTGGGATGCCTCTACATATTGGGTGTTATCTTGGTTACCCTGGTATTTGCATTTGTTGCTTATATCGTATGATTAAAACCCTTGTGCTCAACTTTATTACTTTAAACCTATGGATTACACTCAACCTTTGTGTTGACTTTTAAGCATGTGTTTCTCAGGTATTACTACTAATTAAATTGTGGAGCATTATGATTTTGGGCGTGGTGGAGTGGCTGGACGAAGGAAGTTTTCTTTCAAGGCAGCTTATCTATTACTACTACTTTTTATTTATCATGTCATTCGTAAAACCCTGGTGTTTTTAAATGTTTTCCGCTGCTAAACTTAATTACTTTCCGCTGCTAAACTTTGTATTTCTACTACTACATTTGGATTTCCGCTGTTAAACTTTGTCATTTTCCGCTGCAATCTTTATTTTTATTCCGCTGCTATTTTGTTAAAGAGTCTATGTACTCTAAAATGGTTTGTAAAACGAATGATATATTTTGAGGCATTTTTAAACGTCCCGTGTTGTGGTCGTTTGCTATAAAGATGCCTGGTTTCGATTCGTGTAGTGCCCCCAACATGTCAGCTGCCGTATTTCCGGGTTGGGGGTGCTACAGAATGGTATCAGTGCCATCGTTTATAGAGAACGAGCTCGCACTCGACTATAAACTTTTTCCTGGAGTCAAAACATTTTGAGACAGAAAGCTGACAGCCTTCCAAGCCACTTCACGCCCTGGTATTTCTTTCAAACTTTACATATATATATGTTTTTACATTGAGATTGGTTTGAACTTTTTCCACTATCATGATTTGGCTTATAAAATGGTTTTCCGCGAAAAATTTGGCTAGTATTTTATTCTTTTCTTATACTCTTGTAGAGTATCATGTCTGTCCCAGTTCCCCGTGATCAGGTTCCTGTCCCACCAGTTGTTGACCCATTGCCCTTGGGAGATGATGTTGAGTTGGATGTTGATGTTGGGTTAGATGTTGATGTTGGTTTAGACGATGAGTTAGGTTTAGGGGACGATGTTGATATTGAGGATGATGAAGAGGAGGAGATGGATGTTAGTGATGATGAGTTTATGGAGGAGGATCAGGATGTTCCCCCGCCGCCTTCGCCTGTTGTGTCGGATGTGACGTATGAGTCGGATACACCTGAGAGTTTGGAGCATGCCATGATTACCGAGGTGACATCGACAGAGGTCGTGTCTACAGAGTTAGCGTCTATTTATGAGGTTGGAGAGTCGTCAGCAGACCCACGTGTTGCGTCTTCAGTGATTAGGGATGAGTTGAGCAGATTGAGATGGAGGAGGTGGTTGACAAGTTAACCATGAAGGAGGTGTTCTTAGACATTGATAGTCGACATTATCGTACTAGTATCAGCGAGTTATGGAGTGAGTTGCATGAGATGCAGAGACAGACCTATGCAGAGAGGATGACCCGTCTTAGGTCCTATGATGGCATTGATGTGATGGCTATGTATGGAGATCGCTCAGGAGATCAGTGATTGGATCATTTATAGTAGTTGGTAGCTTAATAGTAGTTTACCTAGTGTATGCTAAACTGAATTCTTCAGTTGGTAGATTTTATTCGAAACTTGTACTTGTTTTGCATATCTTGTAAGACTAATGTCAAGTATGAAATCTAAGATGTATTATGGTGATGTACTATTATTGATGTTGACTTATGCTATATTATGATTTATTCATGTGATGATGCTTTCTCTTGTGCTATAATTCTGACACGTTAATCTAATATTTACAAGTGTTGTGCTTTGTATTGATTGATAGAATTATTCCTCCTAAGAAGATGACCCCTGCTGCGATTCAGCAGTTGATTGATGAGGGTGTTGCTGCAGCGCTTGCTAGGCAAGCAGGTGTTCCTCAGAATGTTGGACCGGCTAGAGCTCAAACGGTTCCCAACAAGCATTTCTGCACTTTTAAGGAATTTATGGATTGTAAACCCATTACCTTCAAGGGAACTGAAGGAGCTGTTGGATTGACTCAATGGTTTGAGAAAGTGGAATCGGTGTTTCATAGGAGCAATTGTACTGAGAACAATAGGGTGAAGTATGCGACAGGCACATTGTTGGAGCATGCCTTGTCTTGGTGGAATGCTTATGTTCAGGAAAAGGGAATGGAGGATGCTTATAGTACTTCGTGGGAAGATTTCAAGAAAGCTATGGTTAAGAAGTACTGTTCTCGTAGTGATTTGAGGAAGTTGGATACTGAGTTTTATTATTTGGCTGTGAAGGGCTCTGATCTTGCTACTTATGTGCGACGTTTCCAAGAGTTGAAGGTGTTTTGTGCTCACATGGTACCCGATAATGAGAAGTTGTTGGAGAAGTTTATCGGTGGATTGCCTGCGAGTATTCAAGGAAATGTGACATCGTACAATGCTGAGACTTTAGATGATACTATTAGCATGACTGAACGCTTTATGGATCAGGTAACTAAACATGGTGCTGTTCAGAAAAGTAATCACTTTGACAACAAGAGAAAATGGGAGGATAACAGAAGGAACAACAACTATAACAACCCCAACAATCGCTACAACAACAATCAGTATCGTAACAACAATCACCATCACCAACAGAATAGGAGACAGGAGACTGTTAAGGCATTTGCGGCTACACAAGGAGGAGACAATGTTGGACAGCAAGCTCGCTGTGAGAAGTGTCACCAGCATCATACTGGACCATGTACTGTGAGATGTACGAAGTGTCAGAAGGTTGGGCATGTTGCGAGGTTTTGTAAGAGCAGAGTTGTGGCAACAGGAGCAGGTGCCCAGCCAGTGGTTACGTGTTACGGATGTGGAGAGCGTGGACACTATAGGACTCACTGCCCGAAGAAAGCTGGACAAGGAAATGTAGGTGCTCGAGGAAGAGTGTATGTGATGGGAAATGGAGAGCCACAACAAGATCCGAATGTTGTCACTGGTACGTTTCTTCTCAACAACCTTCGTGTTAAAGTTTTGTTTGATTTAGGTGCCGATATGAGTTTTGTGTCTTCTAAGATTTCGCCGTTACTTCGACTTACCCCTACTCTATTAGACGTTAGCTATAGTATTGAGTTAGCTAATGGTAACCTAGTAGATACCCGCACCGTGATCCGTGGCTGTACCCTTAATCTTTTAGATCACCCGTTTAGTATTGATTTGATGCCAATCGAGCTCAGAAGCTTTGATGTGATAGTTGGAATGGATTGGTTATCCAAGAATCGAGCGAGCATTGTTTGTGGAGAACGAGTTGTTCATATCCCTCTCAATGATGAGATTTTGATTGTTCGAGGTGATAGGAGTGGAACTCGCCTGAATATCATATCATGTATTAAAACCATGAAATATCTTGAGAAAGGATGTCACGCATTCCTAGCACATGTGGCTAAGAAGGAGTCGGGAGAGAAGCGACTCGAGGATGTTCCTGTGGTGCGTGAGTTTCCTGAAGTATTTCCTGAAGATTTGCCGGGACTTCCGCCATCCCGACAAGTGGAGTTTCGCATCGACTTAGTTCCAGGAGCTGCACCTGTTGCACGTGCACCGTACCGTTTAGCACCATCGGAAATGGAGGAGTTATCTAAGCAATTGCAAGAACTGTTGGATAAAGGATTTATTCGACCGAGTTCTTCGCCCTGGGGAGCTCCAGTATTGTTTGTGAAGAAGAAGGATGGATCGTTTAGGATGTGCATCGACTACCGAGGATTGAATAAGTTGACTGTGAAGAACTGCTACCCGTTACCGAGGATTGATGATTTGTTTGATCAGTTGCAAGGATCGAGTTACTACTCTAAGATTGATTTGAGGTCTGGTTATCACCAACTCAAAGTTCGGGAAGAGGATATTCCAAGACGGCGTTTAGGACCCGTTATGGTCATTGTGAGTTCCAAGTTATGCCCTTTGGATTGACCAATGCGCCTGCAGTGTTCATGGACCTTATGAACCGAGTGTGCAAGCCTTATCTAGATAAGTTCGTGATAGTCTTTATCGACGATATTTTGATATACTCGAAGAGCGAAGAAGAGCATAAACAGCATTTGGCTACTATTCTTAAGTTGCTCAAGGACGAGCAGTTGTACGCTAAGTTCTCTAAGTGTGAGTTTTGGATTCGGAAAGTTCAATTTTTGGGTCATGTAATTGATAGTGAAGGATTACATGTGGATCCCGCTAAGATTGAGGCGATTGAGAAATGGTCAACGCCGGTTAACGCCACAGAAATTCGTCAATTTCTAGGATTGGCTGGATATTACAGGAGATTCATCGAGGGATTCTCCAAGATATCTAAACTGTTAACTGCATTGACTCACAAGGATAAGAAGTATGAATGGGGAGAGGAAGAAGAGAAGGCCTTTCAGACTTTGATGCAGAAGCTTTGTAGTGCACCGATATTGGCTTTGTCAGAAGGAGTAGAAGATTTTGTGGTTTATTGTGATGCCTCGTATCAAGGGTTAGGAGTAGTTTTGATGCAATGAGGGAAGGTTATGGCATATGCTTCCCGACAGCTTAAGACTCATGAAGAGAAGTATACCACTCATGATTCGGAATTAGGAGCCGTGGTTTTTGCCCTCAAGTTGTGGAGATATTACCTTTATGGTACTAAGTGTGTTGTATTTACCGATCACAAGAGTTTGCAGTATATTTTGGATCAGAAAGAGTCGAATATGCGACAACGAAGATGGTTGGAGACGTTGAGCGATTACAATTGCGAGATACAATACCACCCGAGAAAGGCAAATGTTGTGGCTGATGCTTTGAGTCGCAAGGAACGTTTGAAATCGTTACGCGTTCGAGCTTTAGTGTTGACGATTAACTCGAATTTACCCGCTCAGATTCTGCAAGCACAAGAGGAAGTCGCGAAAAGAGGAGAGCTTAAGAAGGAGAAAGTTGATGGGATGATTAGGAAGGAGAAACTTGAGAAACGTTCAGATGGAACTTTATGTTACAAAGGAAGAAGTTGGGTGCCCTTGTTTGGAGGACTGAGAGACTTGATTATGCTCAAGTCTCATAAGTCAAAGTATTTCATTCACCCAGGATCTGACAAGATGTATCAAGATGTGAAGAAGTTATATTGGTGGCCCAATATGAAAGCTGAGATTGCCGATTATGTCCGTAAATGTCTCCGTGCACCAAGGTTAAGGCTGAACATCAGAAACCGTCTGGGTTGCTAGAACAACCTGAGATCCCAGAATGGAAATGGGAAAAAATAACAATGGATTTTGTCACCAAGTTACCAAGGACTTCGACAGGATTCGATGCTATTTGGGTAATAGTCGATCGATTGACTAAATCCGTGCACTTTTTGCCAATCAAGGAGAATTACAGTATGGATAAGTTGACCCGGCTCTACGTGAAAGAGATAGTATCTCGACACGGAGCGCCAGTGTCTATTATTTCAGATAGAGACGGCAGGTTTACTTCGAATTTTTGGAAGTCACTTCAAGATTCGTTTGGTACGAACCTCGACATGAGTACCGCTTACCATCCACAGACCGATGGTCAAAGCGAGAGAACCATCCAGACTTTGGAAGATATGTTGCGTGCGTGTGCGATTGATTTTGGGAATGGATGGGATGTCCATTTGCCCTTGATTGAGTTTTCCTACAACAACAGTTATCATTCGAGTATTAAGGCCGCACCGTTTGAAGCACTCTATGGTCGGAAGTGCCGATCACCTATATGTTGGGATGAACCCAACTTATTGGACCAGATTTAGTTCGTGAAACGACCGAAAAGATTGCTCAGATTAAAGACAAATTGAAAGTTGCTCGTGACCGACAGAAGAGTTACGCAGATGTGAGGCGTAAACCTCTGGAATTTCAAGTAGGAGATAGGGTTATGTTGAAAGTATTGCCTTGGAAAGGTGTGATCAGGTTTGGTAAGGGAGGAAAGTTGAATCCCCGTTATATTGGACCATTTAAGATTGTGAAGAGGATTGGTCCTGTGGCATATAAGCTAGAATTGCCACCGGAGCTCAGTAGAGTTCACCCTACTTTTCACGTGTCGAATTTGAAGAAGTGTTTGACTGATGAAGCCGCTGTAATTCCGGTTGAGGAAATTGAGATTGATGAGCAATTGCATTTTGTTGAGGAGCCTGTTGAGATTTTGGATCGCGAGGTGAAGCGATTGAAGAAGAGTCGTATACCTCTTGTGAAGGTTCGATGGATTTCCAAGAGAGGACCGAAGTATACCTGGGAACATGAGGACAAGTTTAAACGCAAATACCCAAATCTTTTCAAAACCGGGACTGGCAACGCGAAACTAAATCCGGGACGGATTTCTAAATAAGATGTATGTGATGTAACCCCTGGTACTTTTCTAAACTCATTTCTAGCCAAAATATTTATTTTCGTACCTGAGACACATTAAAACTTTTATTTTGTGATTAATTGGGCTTAGGAAACGTGAGATATATTGGAAACGAGAACTTTATTCCTTGATTGACTCAGCACAACCTAGAACTCTTGAACTTATTGCATTTGCCAATTTATTTAAAATTATTTGAGTTTTGGGAAAACTCTAAAGTTTATGCTTGATTTTATTGGAATAATTATTTCGTGAACAATGGCGCAAGTTTCGTAATTTTTCGAGTCCGTTTGCTATGTCGAATGAGCCTCGAAGCGTTTATCGTAATAAGTTTGCTATGTTGGCGATATTAGTCCTTGGACTATCACCCTTCCCTTATCCCTACACTTTCAATAATATCAAAACCCACCCTACACTTAATTCCCCATATATATACCCCACTCACCCCATTTTTCTTCACTTTCTTACATAAAAACACACACTCTCTCTCTCTCTCTAAAAATATTTCTCCCCCTTCTCTCTTCTTTCTTTCTTTTTCCGGTCGGCAACCAACCACCACCACCGCTGCCGCTCCGGCGTACTTTTCCGGTCGCCGGAAAATTTTCCGGCCAAAAATATTTTCTTTCACCATCTTGTAGATCGGGACGTGCTCGTTCCAAAAGTACAAACCGTTTAATTTAAAACCATCCCGAACACCCCCAAACACCAAACCACCACCGCACCACTATACCACCACCATCACCACCACGAGACACCACCACCTTCCCACCACTTTTTTCTTGTTTTTCTTGCTTGGTAAACCACCCAAACGCACCTCTATTTATTTATTTTTTTTATTTATTTCGTTTTTATTTATTTAAAAACATTAAAAATATTATTGATATTATTTTCGTATTTTTATTTACTAAAAATAATAATTCCGAAATTATTTTATTAAAATCCGAAAATTATTATAAATTTTTATATATTTTTATTTATTTACCGAAATTATTTTTATAAAATTTATTTTATAAATTTTTATTTATTTATTTTTATTCCGAAAATAATTGTAAAAATAATATATATTTTTAGTTTTCATCCTAAAATATTTTTATAAAAACTCCATATTTTTATTTATTTATTTATATATGTCGAACCATATATATATAGTTATATATATGTTTATTTTTGTTTTAATAATTATTTATTGAATATTGGAAGTATAAATGATGTTTTAACTCATGTGGGCCCCTCCTTGACCGACAGTTGACTGGTCAACACCGGGTCGACCCGGTGTGACTCGATTAATTTTTGTATTATTTGTTGATTATCGTTGTTATTTGTAGTTGTTATATATTTTGGAACTTGTTTCGGCTAAATTTAAATGAAACGAATTAAAAATTATGAAATTATAAAATAAGTTGGATATAGTTAAGGGATTTGGTTATCGGACTTTGTTTCCGTATCATTGTATTGTGAGCTTGTATTGGACGTATTGGATTTACGGCCTTGGTTATTTGGATGTTATGGACCCTTTGGTACATGAGACGGTAAGGTACGTTAGGCCCGTAAAGATCTTAACGTACCTGGAACCGAACAATACAAAATGGTCGATTAAACTAAACAACTAAAGGACTACGCGAATGATATATCCAAGCATAATTACTTATTTATGTAATTTTATTATTTAAAAACAAAGAGTCGTTGACTCGGGAAATGTTGTATAAACGGGCAGGTCATGCCGAAATTTCGTAAAATCTTTTATAAACTTTTAAAGTTAAAAGATTCTATTATATTTTGAAAAACCCTTTTAACTAAATTGTTTTCAACGTTTCGTTTTGAGAGAAATGGGTAAAATAGCCGAAATTAGTTTATTTTAGTATATTATTTGTTTATATATATAAGTATTCATTTTATTTCGATTTCTTTTCTTCGAGCTATTCTTTTGTCTACTTTTGACGTTCTCGGATTGACGTGCGCTCTCGACGACATATTCTCTCTTTCTTTCTCGTCACCCACACGAGACTTTTAAAATCTATTTTCTTTCAAATGCCATTGTGTTTACAAAAACTTTTATTCAAGCATTGTTTATTGAGATGTTCGAGTTTAGTTCTGAGTTATGTCTTTTATATTGATTAGGTTGTGCTGAGGTCCCTTTTGCTGTGACGCATATTTGATTGTTGCTATATCTTGTTTCCTGCTGCTGTTATTAAGGTGTGATTCATAGCCCCGCTTTTTATATTTTAATTGTTTATAAACTTATGGGGTGAGACACATGCTTTAAATGTTTTCTGAGCACAAGTTTATTTATTTTTGGTATGCTTTTCCTGATGATGATATATATATTCCTGACGATGTACTAAGTAGCTTTTCTTGCCTGAAAGACCCTCAGATCATGAGCCATTAATCACTTGCGAGTGAGCGCGAATATAGGGATATAGGCCTATAGGAATTGACCCTCCCATCCCTTTTGCTGGATAGGCAATTTGGGTGTACTATATTCGATTTTGCCGGGTATATGGCAAGTACCCGGCCTTGGGGGCACTTTATATATTGAAATTCCGCGGTTATTTGTCGACTTATGGTTATATATTGGTTAACGTTTTGCATGTCATGAGCTTAGCATCATCAACCGTATGTATGCACTGGGATGCCTCTACATATTGGGTGTTATCTTGGTTACCCTGGTATTTGCATTTGTTGCTTATATCGTATGATTAAAACCCTTGTGCTCAACTTTATTACTTTAAACCTATGGATTACACTCAACCTTTGTGTTGACTTTTAAGCATGTGTTTCTCAGGTACTACTACTAATTAAATTGTGGAGCATTATGATTTTGGGCGTGGTGGAGTGGCTGGACGAAGGAAGTTTTCTGTCAAGGCAGCTTATCTATTACTACTACTTTTTATTTATCATGTCATTCGTAAAACCCTGGTGTTTTTAAATGTTTTCCGCTGCTAAACTTAATTACTTTCCGCTGCTAAACTTTGTATTTCTACTACTACATTTGGATTTCCGCTGTTAAACTTTGTCATTTTCCGCTGCAATCTTTATTTTTATTCCGCTGCTATTTTGTTAAAGAGTCTATGTACTCTAAAATGGTTTGTAAAACGAATGATATGTTTTGAGGCATTTTTAAACGTCCCGTGTTGTGGTCGTTTGCTATAAAGATGCCTGGTTTCGATTCGCGTAGTGCCCCCAGCATGTCAGCTGCCGTATTTCCGGGTTGGGGGTGCTACATTTCTCGCGCCCCTCCTTCTGGTAGCGTGATGGGGATGTTTCGTACTGTGCATTGAAGTTAAGCCGGGCTTGTAGGCTCTGACTTGACCTTCTCATCGCTTCCTCTTGCATGAGTTCGGTTAAGGTTTCATAATTTTGAGATAAAAAATTACTTAACGTTAACTCAGGCGCATCCTCTTCCAGCGCAGGAATTTCTGCCTCAACATTAGGCCCCCTATCTCGGTTTGGCGCGCCAGGCGGCATAGTGTTGGCCACTATGGGTGCCGTTTGATGGGGAGTGTTGAAAAGGGTGCGCTGAAGTTCCTCGATGCTTGGAACCACCGTGGTGGTCTGGGTAATACTTGCGGGTAACTCTACTGCCGGGAGGATCAGAGTTGGGCCCGTTTCTTGGTGTCCAGGCGCGCTGGTTGTTCCAGATGCCTGTCTAGGGATTGAATCTTAGTTCTTCCTTCTTTGGGAGTCACCATGTGTTTTTTCCGGCTGGGGAGTCCGCTGGCTTGAGTTTTTGTGCTTCGTCATTCTAGTTCTTAGTGTAGGGTCCCACGGATGGCGCCACTTGTTGATACAAAAGTTGGGCGTTCCTTGTTTGGGTTCCTGTTCTCGTACCAATTCAATCTTAATGCTTGATACCTGCGCACTAAGAAAACAAACAAACACCGTTAGGCTTATCGTGGGATTGTCTCCCACGATTATCCTCCGGCGTGAGAGTAAGTAATCGGTTTTTAGGGTTCTGTCGAAGAGTTAGGGTTGTGAAGTCGTACTTTATCGAGAGTTATGATATTGTTTATATAGGCACAGAATTCTTATTGGATACGTGCGCCTCACTCTTCGGTATATATCCGGTATGGATATATACCCCTTAAATAAGAGATATCCATATCATGACTATAAATAACTTTGGGCTTGGGCTTTCGTGAGCCAAAACCGTTTAGCATACTGGCCCAAATCATTGTTATGATAGCCCACTCGTGGCGGGCTTGGGCGTTAGTAATGTTTATCATTTGGGTTCGTGACCCAAATATAGACTATACGTTATCAGTGACCATTTTGAGAAGTGAGGGAAAATGAGGGGAAATGAATGCGGAAGTGATGCTAAGGTAGAAGGTGATCGAATGTGACCACTATCTCTGGTCTTATAAGTCTGATATACAACGTATGAGTTTTGTTATCAGTTTTACATAAAAAGCGAGTTACAAACTTTTACAAATACCCTCTAATATATTGGACTTGAGTTGATTTGTCACAAAGATTCAAACAAGGTAATGTCTTATTGTTTAGAAAGTTGGCGTAATCCTACTACTTACAAAGAGTTTATATCTTTTCTTGAAATCTTGAATTTGGAATTTTAAAATTTAATTGAAAGATGACGGCGAGTGAAGGTGAGATGGTAGTGTGAGATCTGATGGTGGTGAGGGTAGATTGACGGTGGCCGGAAAGTAGGGGTGGCGGTCCGTGTGTGTTTGCGTGTGTTTTTGGGCCTAAAAAAAATTGAGGGTTTGAGAGGTGGTGGGAAGGAGGTTTACGATGTATTTATTGTGGGGGTGTTTGGAAGGTGGGGTTACACGTGGAATGGAAATGTCTACCTAATTAAGTTAACTATTTTTATTTTATTTTATACTTATTTTATTTATTTATTTTTAGGTTTCAACTTTGAATCCATGCTACAGGGGTGCGTTAAACTTTAACATTTCCGAGTTAAGCCCCAAGTTAACACACCGCCCCACAAGTTAAAGCAACGTTAACGCCCTGCGTTAACTCCCTAACGCAGCGTGAAGGGTGATGTTTTTTGTGAGTTAAACTTTAACTCAAAAATGTTAACACACCGCCCTCAAGTTAAGCTTTAACTCAGTTTTTTTTTTTTTTTTTTTTTTTTTTTTTTTTTTTTTTTTTTTTTTTTAAGGTGAAAAGGTTAAAGCTGATGTGACACTGACGTGGCAGTGGGTGAAGCTTAACTCAGTGTGAAGACACCTTATGCTCTTAAGTTAACTAGTTTTATTTTTATATACTTATTTATTTACTTATTTTTAGGTTTCAACTTTGGATCCGTGCTATCAACTGGGGTGCAATTTCTAACACGACCTAAAACTTGATCTAACATCAATACAAAAATAAACAAGTTCAGATTGAGTGTAAATAGGTTTTGAGTACAAACATAAACAGGTTTAGGTTGAGTGTAATTAAATTTTGAATCGTGTTCAGATCGGCTATTTAACCTATTTATCAAACAGGTTATGTTCGGGGTGAGAGTAGGTTAAACGGGTCGACCGACCCGCCAACCCGTTTAAAATTTTCTATAAATAAAAAATAATATATTTCATAATATCAGTTAAATAGGTTAAACGAATTCATATGTGAAATCGGTTTTTGGTTCAGTTTGATTTACATTTTGACAAAACCATATCTAAACCGAAACCAAATATTTATTTTGGTTCGATTAGGCTTTGAAAATTAGGTCATAAAAATGGATCAGTTTCGGTTTTTAGTTCATGTGGGTATTACCCGATTTATAAACACCCCACCATGGCATTAACAAAAATAGAAAATGATATTTATCCTTACTTTTTCCTTTTAAATGTTTTTAAAGTTTAAATCGGCTAGGAACTTTGACTTCGTATATTTTTCTTTGAGTGTCGAGTCACTGCTTCAACAACTTAGGTCAATCAATGAGCATATGTGTCAGCGACCTTTTTATTTAAAGGTTGGAATTGAGCTCACGACGTATTTCATAAATAAAAAAAAAAAAGAAAAAAGAAAAAAAAAGAAAGCCTTTTTGTAGTGGTTAATTAGATGTTTGCGATTAGAGATTGATATCTTTGAAAAAATGACTTAAATGGCATGTGGATTCAACTATTTATCTTTTTCATATAATCTCTTTTAATTTTTAAAAGTTTGATAATCATATAGTTACCAAAAAGTAATTATATATTTTTAGAAAGTTTATAGCAATGTTCACATCTATACTACTATATAATATATTTGGGATTATTCTATATGCTTAAAATTCAGATTTTTTTCTTACTTAATATGGAAAGATTTTAAAATTAATTTGTTTGGAAGCAAGTTGGTTAGGAAGTTTGTTAGGAAGCGGTTAGTTGTTCAAACTAAAATTATTTGGCTTAACCATCTCTAATATCTCTACTTATAAAGCATGAAGACAACTAAACGTGTAACAAAATAATCCAATATATAATCACACGTTACCAGTCGCCGCATTGCGTGGGTACCGTTCTAGTATATTGTGATGTGTGCCTTTAATTTTTTTGGCTTTACTAAAGGAGTTTTTCTATTAACTTATTTACTGGATTTATTAGCTTACGTAATATTTGAGAAAGGGAAAATTGTCCAAATATACATTCAACTTGCCACATTTTACTATTGTATACACTTAACTTTTTTTTTTCTTATTATATACACATACTTGACTAATCAACGTTATTGTATCAATAAATCCCCTTTTTGATGACGTGGCATGTATTAACCTCACTAATTACCTATACTAGTTGGTAACACCCGTTTTTTATACTTTTGGGTCTTTTTTGACAATGTTTAAAACTTTGGGGGGGGGGGGGGTGGTGGTAATGTCATCCTATCTTTTTAATAACACCACACCCCATGGCAACACCCGTTTTTTTTTTTTATACTTTTGGGTCTTTTTTGACAATGTTTAAAACTTTTAGGGGGTAATGTCATCCTATCTTTTTAATAACACCACACCCCATTTTCCCTCTTCCCCATCTAAACCCAAACGGTACCAAAATAATAATTGAGGAACCCTAAAAATGAGCACTTCTAGTTCAGCCCAATCCCGTTTAATTGGAGGAAAGATTGAGTTTTTTTGCAACTGCAATCGACAATTAAGGGTACAAACATCATCTTCAAGGGCGAATCCAGGAAAGAGGTATGTCAAATGTGACCTTTGTCGTGTGTACGAGTTTCTTGATGATGACCTTCCTAGTCAATATTACAAAGACTTGGTATACGGGTTCTTTCAAAGGCAAAGAGGAATGGATAATGGACCAATGATTAAGTCACTGGCGTTGGAGAAGTCAAGGTTGGAAGAAGAGTTGAAGGTCACAAAGTCAAGGTTGGGAGATGATTTGAAGGCTGCAAAGGCCAAGTTGGAATTGTATGATAAGTTGTTTATGGTAATGTTGGGATGTTTGTGTGTAATATGTGTTGGGATAGGTATGTCACTAGGCAAGTAGTGTAATCTTTGTTTGGGTTTGTTCATGTTAGGTTGTTGATGGGCATGTTAGAAGAACTTGGTAAGTTAGTTTATGATCCGTGTAATGTAATGGTTTTACATGTTGAATGCTAAGTAAGTTTATGAAATATTTGGTTCAAAGTTTATGAAATATTTACTTCAAAGTTTGTTGGAAGTTGAATGCTAAGTAAGGTGTTGGTTTTACATGCTTGTATTTCCTATGTGAATTTGGTTAACAGTCAAAGTTTGTTGGAAATTGAATAAGCTTTGAACAAATTTGAGAAAAGCATTTCATTGATTCATGGTAGGGCTACAATGGTTTTATTGTAGGATGGTTACCTAAACCATTCCTCATACATACATATATTGTAACCACATAACATAGGGTTCATGAGCTAACCTAGTACTTTTTCCCTTTTCCTTTTGGTTCTTTGGGAACCCATGCTTTGATACCACGATCTTTCCATGTTGCTGGTGCTGGCAGCCCTAGGACTTTCTTCCTTGCATCAAAGGCCAACTTAGCTTCCTTTTTGTCAATCACAGTTGTAGTGCATTCCACCCTTTTAGAAGTTAGTTTGAAAGGATTTGGTTCTTTAGGAAAGTAATCCGACCATCCATTGGATTGACCACTGTCTGAAGAAAAGGCAAATGAAGGTGGATCACATGAGTGTGCCTCAGAGCTGTCACTTGAAATATTGATAATTTCTGCCAAAAAATGGTAAAAAGAAAAAGTTTAGTATTCAATTGTAACTGATAGTAATAACATGGCAGATGAAGATGTAAGTGACTAGTAAAGAACATGGAAGAATACCTTTTCCTTTGTTGGAAGCCATTTGTTGAATGTTATTAGCTTTGGATGGATGTTGGTATGTTATATAGTGCAAGTGGCTGGCGTTTTAATTGCAAGTAGTTGGTGTTTTAAGCCAATGCTATTAAGAGGATCACAAGTATTAATGATCACAAGTTACATAGTAAAGATTCCACTGAATGCTAAGCTAGAATAGATGCACTTTTGCAGTTTGAAAAAAACAGTGTTGTACCATCAAAAGTCAAGTCCCATATAGGCCTGTATCATAGCTTCTTGGTATAAGTTAAGTTTTGTTGCAATGTACAAACACTAAAGTAGAAAATGACCATCAAATGCACAGATGAAAGACTACATAAAATATTGCATATTTCATTGCATTTAAGAGTTGAACAATGACCATCAAATGTGCCCTGTGTGATGTACAAAATGGGCTAATTTGTGATGGTCATTTCATCAACTAAACATATTAGTTGCTGCAACATATTAGTGGTTATAGTTAGTCATATTACAAACCCATAATTAGTTACTAAGAGTTTACATCAGTTTGCCCTCAAAAGATGTACAAAATGGGCACATGAAACTTTCTTTGTTCAAGCATATGGCATAACATCCTTGACAGCTTCAATAAGACCCTTCACCAAAGCATAAGCACAGTGTTATAATATATATATATATATATATATATATATATATATATATATATATATATATATATATATATATATATATATATATATATATAACACATTAACAATAAATTGTGGATACAAGCATACCTTATGTTGGTCTGACATAAGAGTTAGAACCTGTCCTTTTGTGCAGTCCAAGTCTCCTTCAAGCAATTCCAAAACCCAGCTCCAATTGTCCTTGTTTTCAACATTCACCACTACCCAAGCCACTGGGTAAATGTGGTTGTTTCCATCTCTTCCAACCATCTAAGGCAATTACTCTGGTTTGGCTTTTTTAGAAAACAACCATCCAAGGCAATTACTCTCCTACAACCAGCCTTCCAACCATTTACTAGACCAGCAAAATAAACATAAAACCTATCAAAGTATGTTTTCCCATCAGGATTGTTAGTGACTCTTAATTTCACAGTGGACCCAGGATTGGAATCTAATATTGCTCTTCCATAAGACCTAAACAGGGCATAATGTTCATCAACTGATTTTTCATACTCTGTCAATGCACACCTCTTGGCATTAGTACACTGATTTGGGGATACCTTACACTTGTATTTCCTCATCACTAGGTCAGCTATGGCAGACAACTTAATCTCAGGATTAGCCCTAATCTTATCACCAAATACTGTACCTATCCACCTAAAGTTCACTAAAGACCCAAACTCAAAATTCCTAACACATGTATGTTCATCATTTAGGCTAATTATTTGAAAAGTTTTCTCTTTAGTCATCCACCTAGCATAGCATCTCCAGGGACATGAAGGTAACTCAGATTCGTTAACACAAGGATACCTTTTATTCTTCCTTTGTTTACCTAGTTTAGGATCAACCAACTTTGGTTTTCTCTGCCCACATTTTGCAATAACATACTTACTTGCACTCCTCTCAAACCAAATTGAAAATCCGTTAGCCAATGCATAGAATGTTAGACCCTGTTTAAACTTCTCAACATTCGGATACTTTTCACCAACCTGCATTTCAAACACAACATATGTTTATAAACAACATTTATAAACAATATCACAACTCCAAAAACATATAAGCATACCTTTGGATGTCTAAGTGTCCAGTGGGTACTTTCATCATGGACCGGATACCTGTCAACATGTGTTTCCACACAAATGAATGGATCATGCTGAATTCCATTCTCATCTGGTGATTGAAGCCTTCTCATTAGATTGGCCATGAATACATCATGTTCTATGAAAGTCTCACTTCTATGATTAATAGTGTTTTCATCAGGTGTAATGTTTTCATCATTTGTTTCCATCATTTCTGGCATAGTCTCAGGTTCCTTCTCTCTATTAGCTTTGATCCTCTTTCTTAGTTCAATCAACTCCTCTTCACCAGGACTGAGATAGTCAATTGACTTATCTGAATCATAGTCAGATTCAAAATCAGAATCAGAATCAGAATCATACTCACTCTCTTCTTCAGCTACTGTAACCTTCTCTTTGCCCTTATCAACATTAACATTCCTACTATGATCACCATCTACACTAGTCCTAGCCACATCACCATCTACACTAGTCCTAGCCACATCACCATCTGCACTAGTCCCAGCCATATCACTAACTGCACTACTCCTAGTATACTCACCATCTGAGCTTCTAGGATGATGAGAACATGAACCCTCATACTCAACCTCCATCTCAGCCCAATTAACCATCTCATCTTCTGAAAATTCATTGCAATACCTCTTTTTGGTGGGGCCTTTTGCTTTACAAACAGACTCAACCATCTCATCTGCTTTACACTCATACTTTGACATATCCATACCTAAGTGATCAAGATAAAGCTCTATCCTACCATACAATTTAGCAATATCAAACATGATTGCTACTTCCTTATCATCACTTACTCTAATTAACCCTTTCTCTAATTCAACAGTAGGAACTTTGTAATACAAGACTTGAAAGTAATTACCACATTTTTCCTCCAAGAATTCAGCAAACTTTTCATATGGCATCCTCTCAACAGCCATATTCAGAATAACACCATCTTCATACCTTAAGGGTAAATGTGCAAAATACCCATCATTCCAAACATCAAATTGGTGCAAATTCGTACCAGGTATCATTCTGTTACACAATTCACAATTATAACGAATTAGGGTTTCTGGAATATGAACAAATTAAAGATAACACCAACTAAATAAAATAACACATACCTGAAATATCACAACACACATCAATGTTCAACTCTGATTAATTTATTTCTTGACTGAAATTAGGGTTCATGAATGAAATTAGGGCTAAAGGGATAATTGGGGATATATATATGGGTGGTGGTAAAGGTTTAGTAGTTTTGATTTGTTAGGTTACCCCCCCAACAGTTTTTAATGTTGTCAAAAAAGACCCAAAAGTATAAAAAACGGGTCTTGAGTGATTGTATAAGTAATTAGTGAGGTTAATACATGCCACGTCATCAAAAAGGGGATTTATTGATACAATAATGTTGATTAGTCAAGTATATGTATATAATAGGGAAAAAAAAGTTAAGTGTATACAATAGTAAAAGGTGGCAAGTTGAATGTATATTTGGACAATTTTCCCTTTGAGAAATTTAAAAGGTTATTATTCCAGCTTATGAACACATTAAATTGAGTTTTTTTTAACTAAACTATAAAGTAAACTTGATAAGCTTATAAGTCAAGTTTACAGAGACGTATGAGTTTTTTTTTTCCCGTTTTACATAAAAGCCGAGTTACAAAGCTTTTCACAAAGCTCCAAACAAGGTAATGCCTTTTTGTTTAGAAAGTTGGCGCAAGTGTTTTGAATTTGCTTACATCAAATATGACTTGAAAAGTTGAAGATATGAAATATAGCTAGTTTTTAGAGTTTTAGAAAGTTTGAATTAATCATAACTTTTAAAGCTTGGTAAGAAAGAGTATAACATAAGCCTAACTTTGCTTAGGAGTTAGCTTAATCTTAGGTTTAACTTAATTTGTGTTTAATAGTTGTTGATTTAATAAGCAAAGCTGCAAAACAAAGACTAATGATGTATAGGTATAAATCGATGCTTGTTTTTATTTGAACTCGAGATGTATGTTCATTCATATCTAGATTTTTTTAGCGTATATATGAACTTGTATGTTCTAAAATTACAAGCCATGTTTTGAATCTTCCAATTCGACAAACTTACAAAAAAGTGATGGTGACTTGATATTTTGTTTGGAACAGTTTGTATCAAGGTTTGGTTTCATTTCAACTAGAGTTTTATAAAACTCGACTCGTTATTACATTTAGTTAAGCATACTTGTTTTAAACTTCGCAAAAAGTTGATCAACAAGTGTCATACGTCGTATAATATTTATACTGAGTTTTCTAAAATTACTCTAAAATGGAATTTTCTTTTATTATATAAAAGATAAGCTCCTAAACCTCATACGGAGTAAAACAAAGGGTTTATTACAATATAGCAATGATTTGTCTCAAAGTTCCATCTTGGTACATTAACTATAAAAAATATCATTAAATGCATCAAACTTTCATAGAGTGTTCAATATGCACATTTTGATTTGTTGTCACGATAAAAATTTTGATACGTGTCAATTTTTATGATATGACGACAAATTAAAATGTAAACATTAAAATACTTTATAAAAATTTGTTGCATTTAACGATACTTTCTATAATTCATGTATCAAGATTGATTTAAAAAAAAAGTTTTGTCGCTATTTTGTGAACTAACAAACAACAAACTTTATATGGCTACTTGAGTGAAGTTTGACATCCCAACAGCCCAACTGAATAAATGGCTAAATGAATTAGGGTCCATTTAGCAAACCCACTGGGCTAGTGAAACTTCGCCAACAGCCCAACATTGGATATGATCTTTTGCAAGTTTTGGCTAAAAGTTTGTTGATTACTTCATTCCATATTTCCATTTAATTTTTAGTTTTTTACTGATTCTTCCTCAAACTTGCTAGCTAGATTGTGTGGTTATTGGTTAAACACAGATTTATTGCTAGATTGCACATCAACTGTTCGATAAAATAGATCATATTTCACGCGTTACAACCAACACTTTTTAACTTTTAATTAACAAGTACCAGTATTAAAAAAATTCTTTAACTTTCTTAAGAAAGGAAGTACTTTATTACTCCGTATCCGGTGTTGCAGTGAAAAGACTTGGGCATTTAAGGATGAAGATGTTAAAGAGATACGTATTGAGGTTATTCATGTCGATAAAGTACATAACAACAAATGTGGTGGACAGGAACAACGGACGGATTGTTGCAACAGCTTCAACTGTAGAACATTCGCTCAAGAACTCACTCGAGTGTGGTTGAACGTGCAATGCTAAGGCTGCGACAGTTGTGGGTGAGGTGTTGGCTATGCGACTTAAAGTAGAAGGTCTTGAAATGGGACTAGGACGAGGTGTTCATGTAGTCGTTAATAAAGAGTTAGAGAAAAATGATAGGGTTAATGGCATCTAATTGTAATATACTTTTTCATTTGTACCATTATCATATATGAACTAAAAATATTACCACAATACCCATCGAACTTTGCATTTTTGTGCCGATATCAGCAACTTCATCATTTTTACTTTCAAAATTCATGTCATGTGACACATGTACATGTCATGCCCCCCCCCCCCCCCCCATTTTTTTTTTGTACCATTAGGTTCCATGTTAGCCCTTAATACACACTGTTAGGTTGTATATGTTAGTGTTAGGGTTATGTGTCTATTGTGAGTGGGTATTTGTGTTTTAGTGGTATTATTAAATAATAAAAAGTAGAAAAAAAAAGTTAATGAAAGAGAGAAATGTTGCAACAGTTGAGAAAAGTTTAGGAAAAAAGTTAAAGATAAGTGTTTTTTTTATGTTGTGCGGCTGATGTGACGAAGAAAAATCTTCGACCACACTCTTCACACTTATGTAAGGTTCTCAAACAATATGCCCACTAACTTTTTTTATTAAGCTAGCCATGTAACAAAAAGTAGATCTCTATCTATATCTTGTGAAGTACTACTAAAAGACTAGCATTACAAAACTTCTAACTAACCAAGTTTAGATAATAAACTCTATTTCTTCTTACCGGCCCTTTTACAAAAGCCCTCACAGCCCAAACACACTTAAAGCCCAAACCAAATTCATTTCCCAAACCACCTTAAAAAAACATCTCCACCCATAACACACAACCCCCAAACCCTAACCCTAACAAACCCTAGCCGCCGCCACCACAATGCCGCCCAAGTTCGACCCATCACAAGTCGTGGACGTCTACGTCCGAGTCACCGGAGGCGAAGTCGGGGCCGCCAGTTCCCTCGCTCCCAAGATCGGCCCACTGGGTCTCTCCCCCAAGAAAATCGGAGAAGACATTGCTAAGGAGACAGCTAAGGACTGGAAGGGCTTACGTGTCACTGTGAAGCTTACTGTTCAGAACCGTCAAGCTAAAGTGTCTGTGGTGCCTTCTGCTGCTGCTTTGGTTATTAAGGCGCTTAAGGAGCCTGAGAGAGATAGGAAGAAAGTCAAGAATATTAAGCATTCAGGTAAAAAAAATTAATGGGCCGGGTCGGTTTCGGGTCGGGTCGGATTGGGTTATGGGTTTAAGGTATGTTTGACCCGCTAGACTAGTAAAGCATTTTAGGTAGCTATAAGTGGCAAAATGAATGAGTTGGGTCGGGTCGGTTTCGGTTACGGGTCTAGATGGTTATTTGGGAACATGGGTCTAAATGGTATGTGTCAAACAAGTCACTTATGGGGTGTTTGGATCAGCTTATTTGGCTGGCTTATGGGCTTATTTGATTTTGGAAAAGCTGATAAGCTCACTTTTTAGAGCTTATTAAGTTTAGATTATTAGCTTAAGCCAATAATGTGAAGTTGATAAGATCATAAGCTTCAATAAGTAGTCGGGTCGGGTCATGGGTTTGGATAAAAAATGAAAATAATGGTTCAATTTTTTATTGACCCGCATTAGACAGTCACCTAATTGTTATATGATGGTTAGAATATTAAGTGTTTATCAAAATGAATGGTTCGGGTTGGATACGGGTCTAGATGTCTTTTGGAACGTGGGTCTAAATGTTCTAGGTCAAACAAAAATGAATATAATTGTTTGAATTTTTATTCACACGCTAGACCCGCATTTGACCTGTCACTGTGTGTTTGGCGAAATGTAGTAGTAGTAGCAATTAGGAGTATCAGTAAGCAGTTAGGAGTAGCAGCAGTTAGCTAGTAGGCAGTAAAAGCGTTTCATAACGTAGTTGTAGCTCTAATGATAACTTGTAAAATGATGTAAAAGGACATATCTACAGTAAAATAAAATCTGATTAAATAAATTGTAGGGTATATATATAATTTGATAAGCTTGACGCTAGCAACAAGATTCTAATGCTTCCTCAGGAAGCGTTTAACTAACAATGCTAGTTGCTTGTTGCCAAACAAGCTTTGCGTTTAAAACGCTAGTTTCTAGTCGCCAGTTGCTCCAAAATGCTCTAAAATGCTTCCACCAAACATGATCTTAATTGTTTTACAATAGAAGCAGTGGCAGACCAGGTTTTAAACTGATCAGGTGCACAAAAAATTTCAAATGATATAAGGCACATACTTTTTTGGACGACTAGGTGCATTTAGGAAAAATGGGAATTTTTAAGATATCAACACTACCAAACATAATTCCACGGGTCCCGTGACACGGGGGACATCCCCTAGTTCCATCACTGAATAGAAAGTTACATTAATTACCCAACAAAAACCATCATCAGAATATCAGATAAGTATTTAACTAACTTGACAGATAACTAACCCACGAGTTTTAAATTTCTACCTCTACAGGTAACATTTCACTTGATGATGTTATTGAGATTGCTAAGATTATGAAGCCTAGATCAATGGCAAAGGAACTTCAGGGTACCGTGAAAGAAATTCTAGGGACTTGTGTGAGTGTGGGATGCACCGTTGATGGTAAGGATCCCAAGGATTTGCAGCAGGAGATTGCCGATGGTGATGTTGAAATTCCTCAAGATTAAGAAGTTTTTTTAAATTAGCATCTGTTTTGGTTTATGAATTTTGAGACGATTTGGGTAATTTGTTATTCTAGTTTCTTTATGAAGCTAATGATGATATTTTTGAAATGGTACGTACTTATGCGCAATTGTTTTCTGATATGTTCAGATTGGGTAAGAACGTATAAGAAACGTTTATTAAGAAAGCTTGTTAGGTTTTTATGAGTAGTTGCATAAATGTTGATAACTGCATTATGGTTTATGATGTTTAGATGCTTGTTAAAATGAGGTTGAGTATCAATTAAGGAGATCAAATTAGTAGGAGATTGATGATGGTGATTGTGAGATCCCTAGATCGATTTGCTAGACTAGATGATATCATAATGATTCTAAGCTTGTTAGGTTTTTTATAACGCTTTTATACTGTTTTGGAGGTACCATCTGTTTCATGAGATGATCAGTTTTTGACTGTGATAAATTATGGTTAAAATGCTTGGTTTTGGTTTTGAGTCTGTTCATGAAGCATTTTATCTGTATTTGGTGCTTTAAGGTAGTTTTTTCATGTTGCAAACTTAGAATGGTGCTGAGCTAGTCTCGAGTTTATAAGAGTTCAGGTTTGAGCCTTTTGATTTTTTATAGTTATGTTGTCTTCTTTAGTTAAGCATGAGTTGAGATCAAGTTGAGTTTGACCGTATTAGGTGAATGTTTTCCAGTTAAGCTTTTATCGAATCTGAACTTAGATAGGCTATTATGTGGTCCTAAATTTGTGCATAGTTTTTAACTTAGTTTGTTTAGGAGTCACCAGTTCTACCATATTATTGGTGTTTTGAGCTTAAATTGACTTGATCTAGCTCAAGTCACTATATTGTTATCTCAATTTAACCTCGAATTATGATCAAGTCGTGTTAATGCTTAGACAACGCAGTTGAATTGAACAGGAGTTTTGTTGAGTTTCATCTCAGTTTAGCTCTTTTGCTGCCCTGCATTTGTATCTGCATGATTCATTTCAGGTGGTTGTGATTTATAAATCTGTTTTGGTAAACACATTTTGGCGCATAGTTGTTCTGCAACCATTGTACTTGGGGGTTATAATGAGCTTTCTAGCTTGGAGTATTGGTTGATGTCTGAAAGTTTTGGATCCATGAATTACTGAATTAGGATAGTTTTAGCTTGTGAAACCATTTAGAGGGTGACCACTACAGACAACTTTGATCTTTTTTATGTTTTGCACTTTGCTTGCACAAACATTTGGTGTGTGTGTATGGGTGTAAACAAGTCGAGCAAGTTGAGCTCGAACTCGACTAGAGCTTGTTCGAGCCGAGCTTTATCGAGCCCAAATAATAAGCTCGAAATGTTTAACGAGTCAAGCTCAGACTCAAGTTATTATCAAGCTTTTTAAGTTTTTAGGTAGCATATATGTTTATATATACTTTGTATATTATATGGGTTTACATGTAAATTTGATGTATCGAGCTTACGAGCCGAGTTGAACCGTATTTAATCTTATATTATATTTTATATGTTTAGTGGTCTTAAAAAAAACACATTATTACAAATAGTTTTAGCTTTTCGAGACGAGCTCAAGCTTACCTCATGAAGGCTCGTCGAGCTATCAAGCCGAACAAAATACTATCGAGTCGAGCTCTGCCAAAGTTCGACTCGTTTACACTCCTACGTGTGTGTGTGTACGGGTTCATTGAAGTTAGAATGTGGCTGGTGGATTGTGGAAACATGATTAAATACATCCAACAAAGCATGACATTTGAGTTAATAACCAAATTATGGTTTGATGGTTGTCAAAGTTTGAATGATTCATATGCCACATACCACAATTGAAACACTCAGATTCTATTTATAGAATGAAGAGTATTTCTAGCAACCAATAGGAATTATAATAAGAAGAATATAACTCGAAATTGAAAGCAATTGATTTGTTATTGATTATAGAATTGTGTTTGTTACAAACAGAGAGAATGGAAATCAAAGACTGCTATAATTGATTACAATTGTGGTATTTATAATGAAAATGAATGATAGAAAAATGGCGGGAAATTCTGTTATAAAACTGTTTGAGATACTTTTGGCTGGTCATGCTCCTGGCACGTGACAATCCTTCCTCCTTGAAGAAATCCTTGACCTCAACGATCAAGCTCAAAATCAGGAAACCTCTGTACAATATCTGATAATGATTCCCAGGTTGCAACATCCTCTGTCCCATTACTCCACTGAATCAATCCAAAGATAACTGGCCTATTCCCCTGTTTAACCATCTTCCTATCAAGCAGCTTGATTGGAATAGCAGCTATAAGACCTTCAGGATCACATTGAGGAAATTGACCCATCTCAGTAACATCTGAATGACAAGCTTTAAGCTGTGAAACATGGAACACAGGGTGCACCATAGCATAAGAGGGTAATTGTAACTTGTAGGCCACCTTCCCTATTCTATCAATTACTTGAAAAGGACCAAAGAACTTTGAGGATAACTTGTTCTGCTTCCCTTGTCTAACTGTTAATTGTCTGTAAGGTTGAAGTTTTAAGTACACCCAATCACCCACATTGAACTCCCTTTCAGACCTCTTCTTGTCAGCTTCAGCTTTCATTCTATCTTGAGCCTTCTTTAGATTGAACTTAAGCAACTGAATGATTTGTTCCCTGGCTTGTAAAGTCCTGTCAACATCCTCCACATTACTATCTTTGGCCATGTAAGGTATGTGCAGAGGAGGAGGTTGTCCATATACAACTTCATATGGAGTTGTGTTAATTGAGGAATGAAAGTTAGTGTTATACCAGTATTCAGCCAAGGGTAACCACTTCACCCAATCTTTAGGTTTCTCTCCAGTCATACATCTCAAATATCCCTCTAAGCACTTGTTCACAACCTCTGTCTGTCCATCTGTTTGTGGATGATAGGCAGAGGACATTTTCAATTGAACATGTAACTTCTCAAACAATGCCTTCCAAAACAGACTCATAAAAATCTTGTCTCTGTCACTTACAATTGACTTTGGTAAACCATGTAACTTGTAAATATTATCCAAAAACAACTGTGCAACTTGAGGAGCATTATAAGGATGAGCCAAAGGTAAGAAGTGAGCTTGCTTAGATAATCTGTCCACAACTACTAGAATTGAAGTTTTACCGTGTGACTTAGGCAAAGAATCTATGAAATCCATGGACAGTTCTTGCCAAATTCTTTGTGGCATTGGTAATGGTTGAAGTAACCCAGGGTAGGCTGATAAATCAGACTTGTTTCTTTGACAAATATCACATTTTCTCACCCACTGTTTGACCATTTTCCTTAATCCTTTCCAATAGAAAAAATGCAGTGATTCTTTTAACAGCGGCATGTACTCCTGAGTGTCCTCCAACAGCAGAATCATGAAAGTGAGCTATGATGAGTGCTCAAACACTCATCATTTTTGGTCAAATCTGAACTGCAAAACATATAAAAACATTCAGAAATGCATCAAAATATTGAAAATATTTCAAAATTGTGTTTTATATGTTTTAGATGCAAAATGAGTAAAAACAAATGAAAAACGTACAAAGTTTGCAAAATTGGCAGTTTCTGTCCCCCAACTTTCAAAAATTGGCAAAAATAGTTCCTGAGCACTTATTTGGAAAGAAAAGTCACCAAAGGTCCTTTTGAAATCATAAGTTGTCATATTTTGTCCTTTGGTGAAAAATTGGAAAAGTTTTAGAAAATTACAAAATTAGTCCCTGGAGTTTTAAACTTTGGCAGGATTGGTCCCTGGTGGGATATTTTTGAAAGTAAAATCATTTTGGGTCCTTGGGAAATCACAAATATCAATTTTAATCCTTGGAATGAAAGTTTGGTGAAATGGCAATTTTAGTCCCCGGGGTTTGGAAATTTACAAGAATGGTCCCTGGGTGTTTATCTGTGAAAAATTACATTTTGGGCCCCTGGGTTATTGAAATTGTCAACTTTGGCCCTTGTGATAACTTTGTAAAAATTACATTTCCAGCCATTGATTTTTCGGCAAATTACACAAATAGTCCCTTTTTGGTTTTAAGCTTAAATAAAACAAACAAAATAATATACAAACCAAATCCACCCTTTTACCCTTAACCCATGACACCCCTGATCCACTAACCATTGGCTCAAAACCCCCATGAGCCCAAAACTCCCACCCCTTTTTGATATATTAACCGGTCAACACCTTTGGTCAAACACCCACCCCAGGACCACTGTTCACCGTCCCCTACCTCCCCTTTTCCCGCTCCATGTTCCCTCCTCCTATCTCCACAAAACCCTTACCAACGCTCACCTTCCCCCATTAATTAACCAACCCACTCCCCCCTTCATTAATACCTTCACCAAACTCACCCAATCCCACTCAACCTGTTTTCCCGCCAAATCCCATTTAAACGATGGGGATCAATTGAAGCTAATCCAATGGTCCAGAGATGGTGGGAAAGTGAGAGAAACACTCCAGGACCTATTTGTCACAACCCGCTATTTCCCAGGTCAATACTATTTTCTAAACTCGAATTTAAATTGTTGACTCTTAATTTGAAACGATTTACGTTAGCTTTTTACTTGAATCGACGCGAATTTCAAATTAAATTCTAAGTACTCTAGGACTTAGGCTAATTTTAGTCCACAACGCTCCGGTACCTTGCTCCTTCTCCAATTCACAATTTTATACAACGACACAAATTCCTATTCTCTAAATACTTACGGTTTTTAAAATTCAACAAACGTTAATTTTTGTACAAAAATGTAACACTCGACATACCCGACTTTCTCAACAATTATTTTTAGGGTATTTTTATACTTCTAAAATTATTACAAAAGTCCTAAAAATATTTTCCGGTGTCCAAGTTAAATTCCTTACACCTTACGTTTAATTACGTATAACTTTCGTTAACTACCAAACTAATACCCAATACATATTTTTACTACCCAATACATTTAATATATATATTTTATAAAATTTTCAACTAATTCCTTCCAAATTCCATCCCATGGCCGCCCCCTCTTATACTCTAGAGATTCTTAGTAGACAATTTGTACATAAACATTTATTAGCACAACTTGAAGCATAAAACATGGAATATGGTCTTGTAGGCTTGACCTCCCATGTGTTCCCTAGACCCTCCCCAACCGGCCACCCCTTTCCCTTGACCAAATTATGATTTTTGACTTGCTATTCAAAGTTTGAAAATCCCTAGTATATATATATGTGTGTTCATGTATCCATTTTTGCTACTAGTTACAAAGAATATATATATATATATATATATATATATATATATATATATATATATATATATATATATATATATATATATATATATATATATATATATATATATATCACCTTCCCACTTATATACATAAATCAATCCACCAAGGAGCAAGGAAAGGAAGGAGAGTTGGTTGGTTACTTTCAAGAGTGCTTAGGGTAGATTAACAAGGGTTTGATACTAAGCTTGGGGGTTACACAAGTGTTTTACCAATCTCATATCACAAACCTCTTTGTAAGTAATTTTTACACTACTTATACTTAATGATTTTTCATGATTTTTTTATGCTTGTCTAGTATATATACTTGGTTATCACTTGGTACATGTTGAAAATCTTTACATCCACCTTGATCTTTTAGCAAGAAATGATGTTTTTGAACAAGTTTTAATTATAAGAAAATTTGTTAGTAAAAATCTCTACAAGAAGTTGAAGATGAAAACAATATATATATATATATATATATATATATATATATATATATATATCTATATATATATATATATATATATATATGTTAATAAACTAGTAGTTTTAAACATCCTTGATGATCTTTTACTTGGACTCTTGAATATTGAAAAGTTTAGGTTTAGATCATTATATTCTAGTTGAGATGATGATGGATGAACTAGTATTATTTTTGGAGTTATTGTTGAAAAGGTAGGATGACTAAAAGATTTGGCAAATATAGTTGACATTTTAGATGTCAAACCTGTCCCATTCGACCCTTCACAGAAAAATCAGTACTTTGGCGACTATATTAGGCTAGAAATATAGAAAATAGACTTAATAACGAAAACATAGCCGCTTGAACGAGTTAAAACGGACTTGTAACGAAAAAGATATGCTATTTTCAAGATTGACGACGAAAACTATATTTTCTGGAAATAATGGATTCTGTCCCTATTTTTGAGATAGGAAAACTGAGGTTAAATGATATTTAGACTAGCCGAGACCTTGAAAAACCTAAAGTATACTTGAATACCTTCGCGGGAATATATAGAACTTGAAAAACGGAGTTACGACGCAAAAGTTATAGTCCAAAGAAGTTGCGACGAAACATATAATTTTGACAGCTTTGTTCTACTATTAGGAAAGCTGATGGAAATATTAAAATGGATTTTTGGACACTTTAGAGTGTATTTTGGCTAAAATGACGTAAATAAAAATGGTAGAGCATTACGTATACTTATTAGGTACGTTAGAGATTTTCAAAATATATATTTTCAAGACGACTAATATTGGGTCGTGAGATTTATAAGCTACGTTTTTTTTTTAATGGTGGATGACTTAAATACGAGATCACCTTTACATTTTGACGATAAAAATTTCAACAACATGTACAAGTGATAATATAGTGTATGACTTGCATGCTTGACCTTGTTTTTGAATCTAAGACATATGTACTATCTAGGTTGCGTTTACAGTTACCGGACCTTATTTCCTACTACTTTGTCTATCGGATTTTCTTTTGCTAAGGTGAGTCATAGCCCCACTTGTACACTTTTATTACTTGATTTCAAATACTTGGGGTGGAAATACATTGCTTTACTTTATTGCGGACATGAGTATAAAACTGTTACATTGCCTGAGTTACCGATTACTGCCGCTAAAGTCCCCTTTATCATGAACCGTTAATTACATGCGTGTAAGCGCGAATGCTGTGGATAGATCTATTTGGGTTGACACCCCGCCCGAGTTGGTCGCGCCAACCTGTTAAACGGACGCATATCATTCGGATTATTTCCGAGTGTCTGGCAAACACTTACTAGGGGCATTATTATGATTGATTTCATATGATTACGTCGAGCTTCGGGGTCATGAGCTCATGGCATTGTATTTTATTTTTGGGTTAACATTGTATTTGTTATAATGGTTATCTCCACTGAAAATCTTGTGTTCCGCTAAATACTTGTTTACTTAAACCTATGAACTTACCAACAATTATGTTGACGTTTTAGCGTGTATTTTCAGGTAACTAAATGAAGTTTGCATAAGTATGTATGGACCACGCTAGAGTCACGTTATGGATGCACATCATGATGAAGATGTCTTTACTTTATTTAGCGTTTGATTTTGTGTTTTGAACGTGAACTCTAATATTTTGTAAAACCTTATATTAAATCAAACGTTTGTTTTAAAATGACTCACTTAGAGGTCATTCTTTATTTCCTTGTACTTTGATTGCCATGAAAGTTGCGCCCTCGGGTTCCATTCCACTGCGACCCAAATCTGGGGGTGTGACAGATTGGTACCAGAGCCAATGTTATAGAGAACTAGGATGCATCATTGACCCTAGACTATAACCACTAGGTCACGACACTTCACTACATCATGATGTGCGTAGGCGATTACTATACATGCTTTCATTTACTCATTTTATACAAGTTGCTTATACTTATACTTATATTATACTTATACTCATACGTATGTATTTTTTTTTTATTTATTGACCTGGTCACAGCGACATGTCCTCATCCACTAATCCCATTATCATTCCCTCAGACTCGGACATTGAGGATACCTCATCGTCCCCTACCGTTCCAGTATCACCTGCTATTCCATCCCTCGCACCCTCTGGCGACATCTCCGCAGAGACTGAGCCATTTGAGGATGACGAGACTGCACCTACTCCACAGATATCACCATCAGTACCAGTTACCTCTACCCTCCCATCACCATCGATTGCACCATCTTCATTACCATTACCTTTCTCTACTACCCTTCAGACTACAGCAGTTCCATCACCATCTCCTGTCTACGGACCACTGACATATGACCAGTACCTAGAGACTCAGCAGTGGCTATCACCTGATGATGTTGCACCACTACCTGCTTCATCCTTTCGACCACCTCCATATATGTTACCCTCTTATGTTACACCACCAGTTTTCACCTACCGTCAGACTACTACTGTTCCACTGCTACCATCATCCGGAGCTATTCCAGACACTGTTCTACCGCCTCGTAAGAGGTCTTTCACCATACTACCCTCACCATCGGACCCTTACGTCCAAGCTGCTGCTGAGGCATCTGATCGACCCAAAGCACGTCGTAGAGTCGACGCACGCATGTGGTCATTCATTCCAGATACTCTTAGTGATTGGAGGTACGAGGAGGGTACACCTAGTACCTATGAGTTAGGTGTGAGCTCATCTATGGCTGGTGCCCGAGTCCTTCCGGTCACTCGAGAGCCTATTCATCATACTATCCCTCTATTGATTGCTAGGTTGGTTCGTCATGAGGACCGACTTGACCGAGTCTGTGATCGTCTCCATGATTTCCCTTTGGGTCGTATCTACGACTTAGAGGGGGATGTTGCACTCTTGTTGGATGGTCGAGGTGACATCCAATAGACTGTCGCTGGATTAGGGACTACGCTGGACCAAACTCTTGAGCAGGTTGCAGATTTATAGAGTCAGCTCGCACAGCATCAGGAGGATCAGTATTCCTCAGCTGCAGATGCCCATGATGAGCGAGAGGCACTTAGAGACCGACTAGAGATTGCTATGGCATGTATTGTTGAGTTGGAGGAGCGAGATGCTCGCAGGAGAGATGAGATCTTAGAGCTTCGTGAGAGTATCCATCATGAGCGTCACATGAGGGGACGTCTCACAGATCAGCAGCTCTTGAGTCGTACTCGGATTACCACGTTGGAGCAGACTGTTGAGGATTCTCAGACATGCCAGGGACTGACTGATGACATCATAGCTAGCTTGACCAGGCAGATCAGAGAGCTCCAGAGTCGCTTGGGTGTTCCACTCGGTGGTACCTAGACTAGACTAGTATCTTATGTAGCTTTTGTATCCATATCCTAGCCACGAGGTGTGTGGCATAACTAAAGACGCTTGTGATATTTTGTATGTTGTACAAAACCGTAACAAGTTATGTAGACTTATGGTATGATGCTATATGATGATATCGGCCTATGTTAGCCGAGATTTTCCATGTATTATTCTTGTGTGTTGTGGTTGATCTACGCATATTAGGATTATGTCTATGGTTGACTCTTATCACAGTATACTTTTATCATGATTTATCCTTGTCGCGATATATTTCTATCATTTTCATGGTTGTATCTACTCATGATGTGAATATATTATGGCTATGGTGATTTATTATGGTTGACTTTTATTCCCATCGTGATTCATTCTTGTCATGAATTACTCCTATCCTTGTGGTTGATCCTATTGTGGTTTGTATACGTCATGGCTATATGTATATGCTTGTGATGACCTTTGTTACTTATGGACGCTAACCATTGTTATTTCTTGTGATTAGAAGAACAATGCCACCAAAGAAACAAAACATGAGTACCGCAGCCATCGATCGACTTGTTGCTCAACGAGTTGCTGAACAAGTTGCTGCTGCTATGGCTGAATACAAAACTAATCGCAACAGTGGCAATGGCGGGGAAGCTAGTGGAATTGCGACTAGAGTTGAACCTGCAGTTCGTGGATGTACTTACAGGGAATTTTCGGCTTGCAAGCCACAGACTTTTAGTGGCACTGAAGGAGCCGTTGGTTTGGTAAGATGGTTCGAGAAGTTGGAATCGGTTTTTCGTACGAGTAAGTGCGCAGAGGACTGTAAGGTGGCATATGCTACAGGTACCTTGCTGGACGGTGCCTTATCGTGGTGGAATTCTTATGCTCAATCAGTGGGAATTGATACTGCTTTTGAAACACCATGGGCTGATTTTAAGGAAATGATGATGGCTGAGTATTGTCCAAGAAATGAAGTTCAAAAGATGGAAGTTGAATTTTGGAACTTAGCTGTGAAAGGAGTTGACATTGCTGCTTATACTAAACGATACCATGAATTGTCTACTCTCTGTCCGGAAATGGTTTCCACTACACGGAAAAGGATTGAAAGGTATATCTGGGGACTTCCGCCTAGTATTCAGGGAAATGTCACATCTTCTAAGCCAAGTACTCTGGACGAGGCAATACGAATGTCTCACAATTTAATGGACCAAGTTGTTCGAGCAAGGGCTGCTCGAGATGGGAATACTAATAACCGCAGCAACAACTACCGTTACAACAACCGAAACAACAAGAGGAAATGGAATACAACTCAGGAAGGAAATGCTACACCACAACCAAACAAGAAACAAGAGGTGGTTAAGGCTTATGCAACAGGCCCAGCCGAGAAAAAGGGATATGGCGGAACTCTTCCTAAATGTGACAATTGCCAACGTCACCACAATCCAGGTCCATGCCCTCCAATATGTGGTAACTGCAAAAAGATGGGTCACATGACTAAGGACTGCAGAGTTCCTACTTCCGCAGCAAATCAGAGGATTCCCGGTACATGTTTCGGATGCGGCGAAACGGGACACTACAAGAATAATTGCCCAAAGGATAAGAATAAGGGAGTGGAAACTCAGAATAATGGAGCTCGGGGAAGAGTCTACAATCTCCGAGGAAGGGAAGCTAGAGAGGACCCGAACGTTGTTACTGGTACGTTCCTTCTCAATAATCATTATGCTTTGGTTTTGTTTGATTCGGGTGCCGATAGAAGTTTTGTGTCTACTACTTTTGCTCCTTTACTTAACATCGCACCAACCCCTCTAGACACTATCTATAAGATTGAATTAGCTAACGGTGATGTAGTTGACTCTGACACCATAATCCGCGGTTGTACCTTTAACTTCCTAAACCATCCGTTTCATATCGATCTCATCCCTGTTGAACTCGATAGTTTTGACGTCATAATTGGAATGGATTGGCTATCCAAACATCACGCGAGAATTATTTGCAATGAAAAAGTTGTTCATCTCCCTTATAATGGTGAAACCTTGATTATTCGTGGTAAACGAAGCGGAACTCGATTGAGTATAATATCATGTATTAAGACCGAAAAGTACATAAAGAAAGGATGTTATGCCTTTCTAGCACACATAACCGAAAAGAAATCGGATGAGAAACGATTGGAAGATGTACCAATTGTCCGAGATTTTCCAGAGGTCTTTCCCGAGGAATTTCCGGGACTACCACCTACCCGACAAGTCGAGTTTCAAATTGATTTGATTCCAGGAGCTGCACCAGTAGCTAGAGCACCCTACCGACTAGCACCATCTGAGTTGCAAAAGTTGTCTAATCAGTTACAAGAACTATTAGACAAGGGATTTATCAGGCCAAGTTCCTCGCCTTGGGGAGCACCTGTTTTATTTGTAAAGAAGAAGGATGGGTCTTTTCGAATGTGTATAGATTAACGTGAGCTAAACAAGTTAACAGTGAAGAACCGTTACCCACTTCCAAGAATCGACGATTTGTTCGATCAGTTGCAAGGCTCTAAATTTTACTCAAAGATTGATTTGAGGTCAGGTTATCATCAGCTTAGAGTTCGGGAAGAAGATATCCCAAAGACGGCCTTCAGGACTCGTTATGGTCATTACGAGTTCCAAGTGATGCCGTTTGGATTAACTAACGCGCCGACAGTATTTATGGATCTCATGAATCGCGTGTGCAAGCCGTATTTGGACAAATTTGTAATTGTGTTCATTGACGACATACTAATCTACTCTAAAAGCAAAGAAGAGCATGAAGAACACCTCAAGGCTATTTTAGAATTGCTCAAGAATGAGAAGTTGTATGCGAAGTTTTCCAAGTGTGATTTTTGGATTCGAAAAGTACAATTTCTAGGACACGTAATTGATAGTCAAGGACTGCATGTCGATCCCGCTAAGATCGAGGCTATCAAAGATTGGGAAACCCCTACGACTCCCACTGAGATTCGACAATTTCTAGGTCTTGCTGGGTATTATAGAAGATTCATCGAAGGTTTCTCTAAAATAGCTAAGCCTTTGACCAAATTGACACAGAAGAACCAGAAGTACGAATGGGGAGAGAAACAAGAATTCGCCTTCCAGTTGTTGAAACAAAAACTTTGTAGTGCGCCGATTTTGGCATTGCCCGAAGGAATGGAAAATTTTGTAGTTTATTGTGATGCTTCGCATAAAGGGCTTGGAGCTGTGTTGATGCAGAAGGAAAAAGTCATAGCCTACGCTTCTCGACAACTCAAGGTGCATGAGAAGAATTATACCACTCATGACTTGGAGTTAGGAGCAGTTGTCTTTGCACTAAAGATTTGGAGACATTATCTCTATGGCACTAAGTGTACAGTGTACACGGATCACAAAAGCCTCCAACACATCTTAGATCAGAAAGAGCTCAATATGAGGCAACGCCGTTGGTTAGAATTGCTCAGCGATTATGATTGTGAAATTCGATACCACCCAGGCAAAGCGAATGTCGTAGCAGATGCTCTTAGTAGAAAAGAGCGACTTAAACCTCTAAGAGTAAGATCACTGGGCATGACAATTTGTTCACCCCTCCCATCCAAAATTCTTGAGGCCCAGACTGAAGCCCTTAAAGCAGAAAATCGACCTAAGGAAAATATCTACGGTATGCCAGAAAGTAAGAATGGTTTTACAAAAAGAGCAGATGGGATGCTATGCTTGAAAGAAAGAAGTTGGATACCACATTTTGGTGGTTTGCGAGATTTGATCATGCACGAATCCCACAAGTCAAAGTATTCCATACACCCAGGTTCCGATAAGATGTATCAGGACCTTAAGAAGCTTTATTGGTGGCCGAACATGAAGGCTGACATTGCCACTTATGTCAGCAAATGTCTTACTTGTTCCAAAGTTAAGGCCGAATACCAGAAGCCGTCAGGGTTACTACAACAACCAGAGCTTCCTCAATGGAAATGGGAGCATATTACCATGGATTTCATCACTAAACTTCCTAAAACTCCGAGCGGTCACGATGCGATTTGGGTGATCGTTGATCGTCTCACTAAGTCAGCTCATTTCATACCTATTAAGGAAACCTATAAGATGGAGAAATTAGCCAGAATTTACATCAAGGAGATTGTATCTAGACATGGTGTACCAGTTTCGATTATTTCAAATCGAGATAGTCGATTCACTTCTAGGTTTTGGGAATTACTTAATGATTCCTTTGGATCCCGCCTCGACATGAGCACGGCCTATCATCCCCAAACCGATGGTCAGAGTGAGAGGACCATCCAAACACTAGAAGACATGCTCCGTGCCTGTGTGATCGATTTCGGGAATAGTTGGGATGATCATTTGCCATTGATCGAGTTTTCCTACAACAATAGTTATCACACGAGCATAAAGGCCGCTCCATTCGAAGCATTATACGGTAGAAAATGTCGATCACCTATATGTTGGGCCGAAGTCGGAGATGCTCAACTCACTGGTCCGGACATTGTCCACGAAACGACCGAGAAGATTTTTCAGATTCGGAACAGATTAAAGGCTGCTAGAGATCGTCAAAAGAGTTACACCGATGTGAGACGTAAGCCTTTGGAGTTCAATGTTGGAGACATGGTAATGTTAAAGGTATCGCCTTGGAAAGGCGTTATACGATTTGGAAAACACAGGAAGTTAAGCCCCAGGTTCATTGGACCATTCAAGATTCTAGCTAGAGTCGGTCCAGTGGCCTATAGACTTGAGCTTCCGCCGGAGCTCAGCAGTGTGCACAATACGTTTCATGTTTCCAATCTCAAGAAGTGCTTAGCCGATGAATCCCTTATCATTCCGTTAGAAGAGATTCAGCTTGATGACAAGCTTAACTTTATTGAAAAACCGGTCGAGATTATGGATCGTGATGTCAAGCAGTTGAAAAATAGCCGAATTCCTATCGTCAAAGTTCGTTGGAATTCTCAACGAGGTCCTGAGTTCACTTGGGAAGGAGAAGACCAGATTCGTCAGAAGTACCCCCATCTCTTCACCAATACCACTCCAATGACCAACGCTGACTGAATCTCGCGGACGAGATTCCCTTTTTAGGGGGGTAGAATGTCACAACCCGCTATTTCCCAGGTCAATACTATTTTATAAACTCGAATTTAAATTCTTGACTCTTAATTTGAAACGATTTACATTAGCTTTTTACTTGAATCGACGCGAATTTCAAATTAAATTCTAAGTACTCTAGGACTTAGGCTAATTTTAGTCCACAACGCTCCGGTACCTTGCTCCTTCTCCAATTCACAATTTTATACAACGACACAAATTCCTATTTTCTAAATACTTACGGTTTTTAAAATTCAACAAAAGTTAATTTTTGTACAAAAATGTAACACTCGACATACCCGACTTTCTCAACAATTATTTTTAGGGTATTTTTATACTTCTAAAATTATTACAAAAGTCCTAAAAATATTTTCCGATGTCCAAGTTAAATTCCTTACACCTTACGTTTAATTACGTATAACTTTCGTTAACTACCAAACTAATACCCAATACATATTTTTACTACCCAATACATTTAATATATATATATTTTATAAAATTTTCAACTAATTCCTTCCAAATTCCATCCCATGGCCGCCCCCTCTTATACTCTGGAGATTCTTAGTAGACAATTTGTACATAAACATTTATTAGCACAACTTGAAGCATAAAACATGGAATATGGTCTTGTAGGCTTGACCTCCCATGTGTTCCCTAGACCCTCCCCAACCGGCCACCCCTTTCCTTGACCAAATTATGATTTTTGACTTGCTATTCAAAGTTTGAAAATCCCTAGTATATATATATATATATGTGTTCATGTATCCATTTTTGCTACTAGTTACAAAGAAAATATATATATATATATATATATATATATATATATATATATATATATATATATATATATATATATATATATATATATATATATATATATATATATCACCTTCCCATTTATATACATAAATCAATCCACCAAGGAGCAAGGAAAGGAAGGAGAGTTGGTTGGTTACTTTCAAGAGTGCTTAGGGTAGATTAACAAGGGTTTGATACTAAGCTTGGGGGTTACACAAGTGTTTTACCAATCTCATATCACAAACCTCTTTGTAAGTAATTTTTACACTACTTATACTTAATGATTTTTCATGATTTTTTTTATGCTTGTCTAGTATATATACTTGGTTATCACTTGGTACATGTTGAAAATCTTTACATCCACCTTGATCTTTTAGCAAGAAATGATGTTTTTGAACAAGTTTTAATTATAAGAAAATTTGTTAGTAAAAATCTCTACAAGAAGTTGAAGATGAAAACAATATATATATATATATATATATATATATATATATATATATATATATATATATATATATATATATATATATATATATATATATATATGTTAATAAACTAGTAGTTTTAAACATCCTTGATGATCTTTTACTTGGACTCTTGAATATTGAAAAGTTTAGGTTTAGATCATTATATTCTAGTTGAGATGATGATGGATGAACTAGTATTATTTTTGGAGTTATTGTTGAAAAGGTAGGATGACTAAAAGATTTGGCAAATATAGTTGACATTTTAGATGTCAAACCTATCCCATTCGACCCTTCACAGAAAAATCAGTACTTTGGCGACTATATTAGGCTAGAAATATAGAAAATAGACTTAATAACGAAAACATAGCCGCTTGAACGAGTTAAAACGGACTTGTAACGAAAAAGATATGCTATTTTCAAGATTGACGACGAAAACTATATTTTCTGGAAATAATGGATTCTGTCCCGATTTTTGAGATAGGAAAACTGAGGTTAAATGATATTTAGACTAGCCGAGACCTTGAAAAACCTAAAGTATACTTGAATACCTTCACGGGAATATATAGAACTTGAAAAACGGAGTTACGACGCAAAAGTTATAGTCCAAAGAAGTTGCGACGAAACATATAATTTTGACAGCTTTGTTCTACTATTAGGAAAGCTGATGGAAATATTAAAATGGATTTTTGGACACTTTAGAGTGTATTTTGGCTAAAATGACGTAAATAAAAATGGTAGAGCATTACGTATACTTATTAAGTACGTTAGAGATTTTCAAAATATATATTTTCAAGACGACTAATATTGGGTCGTGAGATTTATAAGCTACGTTTTTTTTTTAATGGTGGATGACTTAAATACAAGATCACCTTAATTACCTACATTTTGACGATAAAAATTTCAACAACATGTACAAGTGATAATATAGTGTATGACTTGCATGCTTGACCTTGTTTTTGAATCTAAGACATATGTACTATCTAGGTTGCGTTTAGAGTTACCGGACCTTATTTCCTACTACTTTGTCTATCGGATTTGCTTTTGCTAAGGTGAGTCATAGCCCCACTTGTACACTTTTATTACTTGATTTCAAATACTTGGGGTGGAAATACATTGCTTTACTTTATTGCGGACATGAGTATAAAACTGTTACATTGCCTGAGTTACCGATTACTGCCGCTAAAGTCCCCTTTATCATGAACCGTTAATTACATGCGTGTAAGCGCGAATGCTGTGGATAGATCTATTTGGGTTGACACCCCGCCCGAGTTGGTCGCGCCAACCTGTTAAACGGACGCATATCATTCGGATTATTTCCGAGTGTCTGGCAAACACTTACTAGGGGCATTATTATGATTGATTTCATATGATTACCTCGAGCTTCGGGGTCATGAGCTCATGGCATTGTATTTTATTTTTGGGTTAACATTGTATTTGTTATAATGGTTATCTCCACTGAAAATCTTGTGTTCCGCTAAATACTTGTTTACTTAAACCTATGAACTCACCAACAATTATGTTGACGTTTTAGCGTGTATTTTCAGGTAACTAAATGAAGTTTGCATAAGTATGTATGGACCACGCTAGAGTCACGTTATGGATGCACATCATGATGAAGATGTCTTTACTTTACTTAGCGTTTGATTTTGTGTTTTGAACGTGAACTCTAATATTTTGTAAAACCTTATATTAAATCAAACGTTTGTTTTAAAATGACTCACTTAGAGGTCATTCTTTATTTCCTTGTACTTTGATTGCCATAAAAGTTGCGCCCTCGGGTTCCATTCCGCTGCGACCCAAATCTGGGGGTGTGACACTATTTATATCAAGAAAAAGAAGGAAGCAAAGAGTTAGTTGGTAGAATTAGAGTAGCTTAGTTTATTTGTAATTCGTAGGTAGTATAATTTACTTTTCAAGTTGTATTCTTAGTTCAAATCAGTGGTACTTAAGTTATTTAATGTAATTTAAACCTTTTCCATCATTAATTTCAAGTGTTATTTACAAAATTCTCATTTGTCATTTTTGAAGCAAAATTGACAACTTTGTTTCAATACTGTGAAGTGTTGTTTTTATTGTTCATTTAAGTCCTTTTTAGCTCAATATTATTCTTTCTCAAGTTGGTTAGACATAGAAAGTAGTTAGACTTGGAAAATAAAAAATATATAAAAATCATAAAAAAATAAGTGAAAAATAAAAATTCAATGGAATTGAAGCTAGAAGATGGAGCAGGGTACTTATTTGGATTGCAAATGGTTTAGAAACCTCAAGGGAGGTGGTATGATATGTGTTGTACCTCAGTTCTCTGATTTCAGTTTGGAGGTAATTGTGAGCTTAACTTTTCATTTTTTTTATCATTGTAGATAGGTTGATTTTCTGTTTAATTGTTACTTTTGTGCTTAACTAGTGTATTTGAGTTAACAAATTGCTTATTGATACTAGTTTGTCCATCATATATTTATATATGTGCTCATTTTTACTCAAACATATCATGTTTTAGCATTTTGAGTTCTGGTATGAATTTATATGCAAGATCAGTGTTTTTATGCTCAACCTGGCTCATTACATCAGTATAGGTCCATAGAAATTAGTTGCATGGTCTACAACATTCACTCTCTTTAAAAATCAAAAAACAGTCAATCATATAGGAGTGTTTGGATTAGTGTAAAACTCTGTGTTCTAGCCTATGTCAGTTGTTGTTTATTATTGAAACATGCTACATTAAGTTCCATTAGGTCAGTAGAATCATAAAAACACTAGGTCATTTAGTGGAAAGTCAAAATCTCACTTGATCATACCTTGTGAGTTAACTGTTGTGTTTTTGGAATCCATGATCATTCTTTTGGTTATAAAACTAGTCTAGGTTGCTTATATCAGTCTTATTACAGGTTAATATAACTTATGTAGTAATTAGGATCCATCCAAAGTTCAAGAAAGTCAGCTTTTGCATGTTATTAAGAAAGTCAAAATTTTCACCTTTCAGGAAAAACCAAAACTTGAGGGATTTTTGTGGAATTTTGTAGTTGGTTTCAAGCCTTGTGCTTTTCATTCATCATAGTTTACCAGCTCATCTTGGAAGTTTCATTGTTGTTTTATTTTTACCATTTTTCTGTGGGGCCCACCATCACCCCAAAGTAGGCTGCAGGGGAGGGTATTCCCCTGTGCAGCAGACCTCAGCCCATCACCACCACTTTGGTGGTGGTTTCTGGCCACCACAGTGGGACCCACTAACCCATCCTTGGTCCTTTCAACCCCCCTCCTACCCCTCTTCTAGGATTGACCATTAGTTTGACCTGAAACCCTGTGGACCCCACTTGGAATTGCCCCTTAACCTTGTCCCATTTTCAGAGTTCATATAAGCAAACCAATGGCTTATTCTGATCCCTTGGCTTATTCTGTGGGTCTTTTTGGTTGATTCTTGCTCATACATGTCCAACACACTCATTTGAACCAGAATCACCCATAGTGGGTCCCACTCAAGCTAGTTTAAGCTTATTTTCTTATTTAGTCAACAAAAGTCAACTGTGGTGCAAATAAGCATCCACAGTGCTTATTTTTAAGTTATAAAAAATTTGTTTTTACAAAAGTTGTGTGTTTTTAGTTGTAAGTTAGTTTTCAAAAAGAAAAATCAAGAAAAACCAATTTAATAAAAAGTGATAGTTTCTATTTAATGTAATTTAATTTTTAATTTTCATTTTTAGTTTTTTATTAAGTACTTGGTATTTTTATACTTTTATTAATTTCCTTTTATGTTAAAGTAATTTTAATAATTTTCTCAGATTTTTATATTATCATTTGGTATTTATTAGATTTAATATTAGTTTTATTAGTAATTAATTAATAATTAAGTTTAAATACCAAAATTAATTTTTATTAAGTAAGACCTAGTTTTTATATTTTTTCTAGCTTTTATATGTTGTAAAATAATTTTAGGAATTTTCTTATAATTTTTACTGTTCATTTTCTATTTTTAATAATTTAAAATAGTTTAATTAGGTAATTAATATTTAATTAGTAATTAATTAATAGAAAAAATCACAAAAAGACAAAAATACATATTTTTAATTTTAAAACTTGTTTTTAGTTATTTTATAATTTTGTAAAATTAATTTTTACTTTTTTAGTATTTAATTAATATTATATTGTATTTAAGTTATTTAAATATTAATAATAAGTATTAAATAGTATTTAATTAATATTAAATAATTAAATAATGTAAAAAGTAATTTTCTTTTTCTAAAAATTTTCTTTTATCATTTAGTTTGTAAAAAAGTCATTTTCACCCCCCTGGGGGTTTTCAGATTTCAGTTTTCACTTTTTATTTCGTACGTTCGCGTAAATTTAAATTGAACGTACGCATTTTTAGGTTTTACACGTTTCTGGTTTTTCTGATTTTACCATCTTGTTCATATAGCTTGTTTAAGCAATTTCTTTGTAGATTCCTTAGTTTAATCAAACACAAACCCTTTTCTGTCCAAATTCACCCGATCACAAAGCCGTTTGAATACAATCCACACCTCGTCGGGACATAACGACCCGGGGAAACACTATATTCCGCGGAGCATTGACTCTAGATAGTTTGACTTGGTTGACCATTCCCTGGTCAATTAGGTTGACTGTTTGGAGCCAATCAAGCTATTAATTTGTTTCTTAGGACTGTGTCATTGCCTACTACCCATTTTCCTTTCCTCAACAACTGATCATTAGCCCAAACAAATTTAGTAGCATTCAATGTTTTATCCTTGAGGCCTGCAACAATCTTATGCAAGTTTTCATCACTATACCAAGTATCTACCACTGCATCCATAAGCTCATTAGAAACACTACCTGACACCACATTGAATAATTCTGCTTGTTTTTCAATCCTGGACAATGCATCTGCCACTACATTATCTTTTCCCTGCTTGTACTAAATTTCATAATCAAAGCCAAGTAACTTGGGCAGCCACTTGGACTGAAATGGTGTAGTAATTCTCTGATCTAACATGTACTTGAGACTAAAGTGATCAGTTTTAATTTTGAAATGTCTATCCAATAAGTACCCTCTCCACTTCTGCAAAGCTAAAACCACAACTAATAATTCCTTCTCATTAGGTGACAGTGATTGGTGCTTGGTTGCAAGTGTTTTGCTTAAAAAGGCTATGGGATGACCATGTTGTTGAAGTACATCACCTATTCCAAATCCTGAGGCATCAGTTTCAATTACAAACTCTTCTTCAAAATTTGGTAGAGCTAACACTGGTGAATTGATCATGGCTTGTTTCAAATTTTCAAAGGCTATTTGGGCTTGAGGATTCCACTGAAAAGCATTCTTCTTTAGTAAAACAGTCAATGGCTGACTAATCATAGCATACCCTCTTATGAACCTTCTGTAGTATCCTGTAAGTCCAAGGAAACCTCTTAATTGCTTAATGTTGACAGGTACTGGCCAATCCTTCATAGCTTGTATCTTACTTGGATCTGTTGACACACCTTTTCTAGAAATTACATGACCCAAGTATTCTACTTGCTCTGTCCCAAACACACACTTGCTTCTCTTTGCATACAAAGTGTTATCCCTCATAACTTGCAACACCATTCTCAAATGATGCACATGATCTTCAATAGAGGAACTGTATACTAAAATATCATCAAAGAAAACTAAGGTGAATCTTCTGAGAAAAGGTTTGAACACAGAATTCATAAGGGCCTGAAAGGTGGATGGAGCATTGGTGAGGCCAAATGGCATAACCACAAACTCATAATGGCCTTCATGGGACTTGAAAGCTGTTTTGTATAAATCATCTTCACACATCCTTATTTGATGATACCCAGACCTGAGATCCAACTTAGAAAACACTTGAGCACCTTGCAACTCATCAATAAGTTCTTCTATGACAGGTATAGGAAACTTATCTTTCACAGTAAATTTGTTCAATTGTCTGTAATCTATGCACATTCTCCAAGACCCATCCTTCTTTTTAACCATGACTATAGGGGAAGAAAAAGGACTATGGCTTGGCCTAATCACCCCTGAATCAAGCAACTCTTTGATCATAGTTTCCATTACATCTTTCTGAGCAGGAGGATATCTATAAGGTCTAATGTTCACACTTACTTCATTGTCTTTCAAAGGAATGTGATGATCAAAAATTCTATGTGGGGGTAAAGCTTTAGGTTCTTCAAATACATCAGAATACTCCTTCAACACAGATTGCAACTCCACATTCTTACTCAATTCATTATCATTAGCACATTGCATCAAATTCACTCTAGCAGAAATACCAAAACAACACACAGAATTCAAATAGGGACTTTGGTGACTGATGTATTTGGACATTACTCTGCCATTCATCCAAGACAATTCAGATTGACTTGTACCTCTAAGTACTACCTTCTTACCTTGAAACAGAAATTCCATTCTGAGTTCTTTAAAATTCCACTTAATGATGCCTAGAGTAGACAACCATTGAACTCCCAAAACTAGTTCACAACCTCCTAATGGTAGTAACATAACATCAGATGTAAATAACACTCCTTGTACCTTCCATTGGAAATCTTTAACCATATATTTGCTAATTAACCTTGATCCTCCAGCCACAGATACATTTAAGGGACAAGTGCTTCTAATTTTACACCCCAATTTCTTAGCTGTGTACAAGTCTAAAAAATTGTGAGTGCTACCTGAATCCATGAGAATATGTAATAACTATTTAAGTACATTGCCCTTGATTCTCATGGTGTTATGTGTGGGAATACCATTCAAAGAATTCAGAAAAATATGAGGTGTACATTGTGGAATATCTTCAGGCAAAACAAACTCCCCCATACCTGTTTCATCCTCATCCAAACACTCTTCAAACACTTCTTCCTCCTCACTTCTAATTTCCAAAGTAAACAACTGTCCTTCACATTTATGGCCAGGCATATATTTTTGATCACAGTAAAAACATTGATTTTTAGCTCTTTTCTCAGCCAATTCTTTTTTACTCAAAATCTTTCTTGGAACATTTGACACATTAGCAGGCTGCCTAGTAACATACTGAGTGTTTGGTGCAGGTAATGCTAAAGTAGTTGTAGCAGACTTATTAGGCATAGCTACAACCCTATTTGCATTCCAACCACCAGTGTTCCTAGGTGTAGGCAACAGTGGAGTACTCCTTTGTTTCTTAACAACTTCTTGCAAACTTGCTAAACTAAAAGCATCTGCTAATGATTTAGGCTTAAACATTCTAACATTTAGTTCAATACTAGCAGGCAGTCCACCAAGAAACATACTAATTGATTGAGATTCAGTAATATCCACTTGAGTAATCAACTTTTCAAACTTAGTTTGATACTCACTCATATTGTATTCATACCTGAGCTGTTTGAGTTCAGCCATGGGATCTTCATTCAAAGGACCAAATCTTCTCAACACAGCCTCTTCATATACATTCCAACTCACATGTCCATGATTCTTGGTGTACTGAAGATGCCATGCCAGTGCCTTATCATAATGATGAATAGAAACCATCTTGATCTTATCTTCCTCATGCACATTATCCACATCAAAGAACTGCTTAACTCTAAACAACCAACCTTGCACATCTTCACCATAGAACTTAGGAAACTCTAACTTCCCCATTCTACTAAATTTGCTAGTCCCCTCTCCTGATCTTGAATTTTGCATCAAACTATCTATTCTTTCTGATGAGTGCTTATTCACTCATCCTTTTTAGGCCTTAATTCAGACCAAATACTAACCAAAAATGCCAAGAGAACGTATGTTTTTGTGTTTGTGTATGTGCAGGTACGGATATGAGAAAAATGAACGAAAACAATGCAAAACCGACAAAAACGAGCACGAGATTGGAAAAAGGTCAAAAGCCGGAGCCGGGGAAGTCATATGGTCAAAGTCTAAGCTCAAGATGACAAAATCAACCTCAAAGATTCATCATATTACAAGTTTAGTCCCTGAACAAAGTTTTGAGAAAATGGCAAAGTTAGTCCCTGCAGTTTCAAAGAATTACACAAATGGTCACTTGGAATAAAGAGTGGTCAAAGTCAATCCTCAACTATGTAAGAATGGCAAGAATTATCCTTGGAAAGTATTTTGGATAAATTACAGTTTCAATCCTTATGATTTGTACATTTACAATATTGGTCCTTGTTTGAAATTACTATCCTAAAAACAACCGGATCCAAAAGAACATAAACCCAAAAACCCCACTAAGCCCAAAACAATAAAAGCCCATCACACTTTTGACCCGGCCTGCTATATTACCCAGGTCAAACCACCTTGCCCCGGTCAACACATTAAATAAAATAAAACAAACACCCCATTTTTACCCGCCCCCCAATTCTCCCCACAACCCAGAAATTTACCACTGTTCATAGAACCCTAACCCTCACCCCAACAAAATTACCCCACTTGGGTAATAATTACTTATGATTGAAGGCTTCTAGAAGACCTGACAAGTCAGGGAATGTCAGCAAGAATTACACGTGGACCAATAAGCTCACACACGGAGGATTAGTCTCAATCACATCAATCAATCATACGGCCCAAAGTGATTGGAAGCATCTAGAGCGTGATCAATGGCTAAAAAGGGACTCAAAGAAACACAAGTGACGCGGATTGATGACCTGGACTCAAACCCTAGCTACCTCAGCTCTCCTATATATACCCCCTCCATTTCATGTAATCGGTGTGCCATTTTTACTTAATGTTATGCTGTTATTATTTTTTGTAATGAAATTTTGTTTAATGAAATTTTAGTTTTCTTAATTCCTTGTCTTGCAATTTATTTATCTTATTTACTGCTTATTACTTAATCTGTTTCAACTTATTGCTTCTCTTTTATTATTGCTTTGTTTTAATTCAGTCTTACCTTTTTCAGCTTATTTACTTCTTGTTGTTTAAAGTTTACATAAAAATAAAAAATAAAAATAAAAAAATAAAAAAAAAAAGAAGAAGAAAAAAAAAATAAAAAAATCATCAAGTGCTTAACTCAACAAGCTTCAATAAGCTTGTTTTTTATTTTAATCAGTTTCATATCAGCTTATTATAGCTTTTGTGAAGCTCACTTTGGCACCTCAATCAGTCATACTTAAATTCACACAAAAAGGTCAACTGCACTTTAGCTTATCAATAAGTTACAGCTTATTTGGAGATTAAGGTAGCTAACAAGGAGCTGTTAGCCTATCTAAAGATAGGCTGTGTGGGAGTCCCCCTCTGTTTGGCTGAGGGGTTTGTAAGTCCTTATTCCATTTTACGTCTTAATTTTGAATTAATAGTTTAATCAGTAGCATAGACTTGTGCTTATCTGTTGTTGTTGATTATTACTCAGTTAATCCTGATAATAATTGAGTATTAGTAGTTTATTTGATCTGTTTGGCTGATTATTGATTGAGTTGAGATTTGAATACACCACAACTGTTCCATCTGTCTCACTTATTGAATCTGAGTTGTGTTTTTTTCTGCTTGAGTATTGCATTTAAGATCTGTTTTCTGGATTGGTTGTGAGGTTTGGTAACATTGTGAGTTCTTTAGAGTTAGGTTTGGATTGAAAATTGTTGGATCTGTGGTGGTGGTTTGGTTTGTAACAGTTTGCATCAGGTGTGTTTGGATCTCATTGGTTTGCTGGTATTAAGTCCTATTCAGAGGTTGCTTTAGGTTTTAATTAGTCACTTAGGTTATAACTAGAGTTAGTATTACATAAAACAAGTGTTCACTACATTAAAAGTCAAAATCCATTTGTTTCATCATTATTTGCATAACTGATTGAGGAATTCAGCTTTAGGACCATAGTTTTAGTTGCATAAATTGGTAGTGTAGCTTAAGGTAGGTTTAAAGTAGCTTATAACTGTAGTTTAAGTCAGATAAGTGCTTAATAATTTCATTTTGGTCAAAGTTTATTTGCAATAAAAAAAAGTCAAAATAGTTTGAAATCAAATTGTAGTCATAACTTTGTGAGAACCTGTAGGTCTTAATTTTAATTGGAAATAATTTTTAAAAAAGTTAATTTGTGGAGTTCAATAGTTAGTTAATCATAATCAAAAATAAATTTTCAAATTGGAATGTGTTTGCTAGTTATAATTTGAGTTCAAAGTGAGCTGTTTGCTCAGGTTCAAGCCCTGCACCTTAGGCTTTTGAACAACTTTCCAGGCATCTGTTAGGCATCTGAATTGATTCTAGCATCTGATCATTTGGAATACTTGTGTTCTCTGCTGGTTAGTCAATAAATTGCACCCACAAGTTTGTTTTCCCAAGCTTATTTGCCCAGCTTTTTGGCTTATCAATTTGAGTAGTTAAGTTCATAGTCTGCTATTTAGAATAGGACTGCTAGTGTTGAAGTTTGTTCATCATCTGAGTTTTGTGGTTCATCTTAGTTCATTTTCACCCTAGGCTGCTGTTTTCATTGAGCTTTTGCATTGTGCTTCTCTATTTCAGCTTATTGCTTATTTAATTTAGCTTATTGAACCTTAAGTGTGCCTCAACCTGTGTTTCTGTGTGCTTTCTGGTCTGAGAACTGTTCCTCTAAGTTCATTTTGGTCTAAACATCATTTGGTCAAAGTTGGGTTACTTTTGTTCAACATTGCTTATTAATAAGCACTTTCAATTAAGCTGTTTAAGTCCATTCAGCACTTCCAGTGCTTAATTTTCAAATTTTTTATTTTTCCTAGCTTTTAAATATTATTTTAGAATTTTCCTGAAATTTTCAGATTTTTCCAAGTTCATTTGCTATTTTTCTTATTTAATTTTCAATTTTAATCATTTTAATTACTTTTTAATTACTAAAAAATACAAAAAAATCAGAAAAACCCCAGAAAAATCCAAAAAAATATTTGAAAATTATTTTTAGTTATTTTAGAATTTTAGAAATTTATTTTGCATTTTTCTCCATTTATTTACATTTTCTTTTAATTTTTAATTAGTTAAATTAGTTTTTAATTCATAATAAATCCATAAAAAGTCAAAAAAATATTTTTCTTTTTCTCAAAATTTTCTTTTATCATTTTTAATTTTTGAAAATTATTTCCAAGTCCGTAGGAGTAGCGTAGCTTAAAAGTCGCGTTTTATTTTGTACGGTTACGTTTATTTTACGTTTTAATTTACGGTTTTCGATTCTATGTTACGTTTTTGGTTTGTTTAGTTGAATTACGTGCTTAATTGGTTATTTGTGCTTCATTTAATATTTCATTAGTGTAATCTCATTCACATCATTTTTTACCACTTTTCACGACACGTTTTCCGAATCAGAAAATTCGGAATTCCATTCACCCTTCTCACGGAATACGACTTCGGGTTATCCGTATTTCTTTGCGGATTTCTTGAGCTTACATCTATACTATAATATTGATATTGTGTTTACCACGAATTAATTTTTGGCGCCGTTGCCGGGGAAGGTTGAAGTGAATTTTTGAATATTCGTTTTTGAAAAATTGTGTTTTGATAAGCCTTCCTCTATTTTGTATATATTATATAAATATCGAAAAATCAAAAACACTTTTCCTAAAGTGTTTTCACAAAAATACCAAAAATATAATAAAGTTACAGCCTCGTTCCGATCGAAAGAAAGGGCGTTGTAAACCAAATAAGTCTCCCAATATAACTACGCGTGAAATTAGTTGCGAGTCGGATTACTTTAATTCTACAACCGAATAAGCAGAAAATACGGAAGCTTTGACATTAAATTGCAAGCTGAAGAGAGATCCATTCTTCTCTCCCGTTCCGTCGCGAGTAGATTAAGGGAAACGGTTTACGATTAACGTAACGTTTGAAAAAGAAAAAACAAAAGTTTAAGTTTTGCTTTATAAAAACAAAAAATACAAAAAGATTTTCCTTTTCAAATTTGATTTTCCTTAAATTTTTCAAAATTTGAGTTTTTGTGGTGTATGAACACCCGTTCATCTTCTAAACGTCTTATTTCTCCATTATCGAACCCCGAGAGTTTGATACGTCACACACACAAAGTTCGTTTCCCTAACATCACGGAAATGGAACAAAACAACCACAACAATCAACACCCTCCGGTGGGTGTTGTTCAAAATGCACCAGCTCCCGATCTCCGAACGATGGAGGAGCTGTGTCAACCGACAATGCACGGTAGAGGCGGTCCGATTGCCCCTCTCAATATTGAGGCTACGGATTTTGGACTTAAGCACCATATGATTCAACAAGTCCAGAATTCGTGCCAATTTCACGGTTTACCGGGTGACGATGCTAACAAGCATCTCGACAAATTTTTAACCGTCACCCAAAGTATGAAACAACATGGGGTCTCCGATGACGCCCTTCGTCTTTCTCTCTTCCCCTATTCTCTTACACATCATGCCACAGCTTGGTTTGATCGTCTTCCCAAGAACTCAATTCATACCTTCGAAGAAATGGTATCGAAGTTCTTGGCGAAATATTTTCCACCATCGATGGTGACGAAACTTCGAAACGATATTAGCAATTTCCGTCAGCTTCCCGACGAATCTTTATTTGAAGCTTGGGAACGTTATAAGCTTGCTATTGATCGGTGTCCAAACCATAACATGCTTCTTGTTACAATTATTGATATGTTTTACAATGGTTTGACTTTGCGACATCGGGACACGATCAATGCAGCTGCGGGTGGAACTTTTATGAAACGACGTCCTGAAGATTGCTACGAACTTATTGAGAATATGACGGCTCATTACAATTACTGGGATTCCTCTGCCGAGAGGAATGAGTCAAGAACAACCGTTGCTCACAATTCTTCTACGTCTAATTCTGAAATAGCCGCAATTACTAAGAAACTCGATGATTTGTCGACTGCTGTTTTAAGAATGCACCAAACGTCTCAGAATCAAAGTCAAGTCAAGAACCATCAAGTCAATATGGTGAACAATGTTTGTGAGACTTGTGGTGGTCCTTATTCGTATTTTGAGTGTCCAGCCACCGGTGGCTACACTCACGAGAATGTGTATGCTGCTTCGGGAACCTACAATATGGGCGGTAACGGATACCAACCACAGGGTGACCGAAATCTTCTTAGCTACCGTTCGAACCATTTTGTTGGACCACCCGGTTTTAATCAACCGTCTCAAGTTAATCAAGTCAATCAAGTTAATCAAAATGTGCAAAACCGAAATCATCAATTCAATCACAATGCTAATCAAAATCGGATGAACAATGGTTTTCAGAATCAAAACAATGGTTTTCAGAATCAAAGCAATGGTTTTCAAAATCAAAATCGGGGAAATTACAATCAAGGCCCGAATCAAGGGAATTTTCATGGAAATTTTCAAAATGTTAATCATGGGAATTATAATCATGGAAATCAAAATTTTCAGAATCAAGGTTTCAATAACAACAATCGTGGTCAAATTTTTCAAAATCCAGTTGTGAATCAGTCTTCTTCGGATGAATTACTCAAGCAGTTTATGAAAAGTCAAGAAGAAATGAATAAAATGTTAATCAATCAAATGACCGAATTGAAGAAGTCTTTAAATGATCGACCCTCGGGGTCGGGTACTCTTCCAAGCAACACGATCGCTAACCCGAGGGGCGATGCTAAGGCGATCACGACTAGGAGTGGTATTGTTATCGATGGACCAACGGCTCCGATTACCCCTTCTTCTTCTTCGTCTCCCAAGGTAGTCGTCCGTGAAACCGAGGCGACAACGGATACGGAAATTCCTAGTAATAATGGAAGGACCGAGAACATCCAACCTCCGGTGGTCCCAACGTCTAAAGGAAAAGATAAAGTTGTTAATGAAACTGAAAGTCCCATGAAAGTTAATTTGCCTTATCCGTCACGCTTAAACGAACAAAAGCACCGTGAGAAAGATAAAATTCAGATGGAAAAGTTTTACCAAGTTTTTCAAGAGCTACATTTTGACATAACTCTCGCGGATGCTATACTTTTAATGCCTAAATTTGCTTCTATGCTAAAAGGTCTTTTGAATAACAAAGAGAAATTGTTTGAAAAATCTCGAACCCAGATGAATGAGAATTGTTCGGCGGTTATCCTCAAAAAGCTCCCCGAAAAGCTTGAAGACCCCGGTCGATTTCTCATTCCATGTAATTTTCCTGGGATGGTTCAATGCTTCGCCTTGGCCGATCTTGGTGCTAGCATTAACCTCATGCCGTTATCAATTTGGAAGAAGTTGTCTTTACCCAATTTGACTCCGACTTGTATGACCCTCGAGCTTGCCGACCGATCTACTTCCCGCCCGATGGGAATAGCCGAGGATGTCTTTGTTAATGTTGGGAAATTCCATTTCCCTGCCGATTTTGTCGTTGTTGATTTTGATGCTGATCCGCGGGTACCTCTCATTCTCGGAAGAGGTTTCCTAAGGACCGGCCGTGCTTTGATTGATGTTTTCGATGAAGAAATTACCCTACGCGTTGGTACCGAAGCCGTAACTTTTAACTTGGATCAAACCGCGAGGTACTCCTCCGAGTTTGACAAATATTCCGTTAACCGAATCGACGTTATCGATGAAGTTACGGAGGAGTACGCTCAAGAGTTACTTGGTTTTACCGAACATGCTTCGAGTGGAAATCCCACTCATTCTTCTGAACCGATAATATCCGATCCTTCCCCTTCCCTTACTCCGTTTGAGGGAAGTGATTTCATTTTGGAAGAGATCGAGGCCTTTCTTGCTAATGATTCGATTTCACCGGAAATTGATCATTCCGATTGTGACCCGGAGGGGGATGTACTTTTGATTGAGAAATTGTTAAATGAAGATCCCAACCCGTCCCTCCCTCCGCTTGACCTTAAAATGGCCGACGTTAAAGAAGTTAAGCCGTCTACTGAGAATCCTCCGGAGCCCGAGCTCAAGGATTTACCTCCTCATCTCGAATACGCATTTTTGGAAGGAACCGATAAACTTCCCGTCATAATTTCAAAGGAACTTAAAGATGAGGAGAAGAAACGTCTTTTAGATGTGCTCAAGAAGCATAAGAGTGCCATCGCTTGGCAAATTTCTGATATTAAGGGTATCGACCCTCGTTTTTGCACGCATAAGATCTTACTTGAAGATAATTTCAAACCGTCCGTTCAGCAACAACGACGGGTTAACCCGAAAATTCATGAGGTTATCAAAAAGGAAGTTATCAAACTCCTCGATGCCGGAATGATTTATCCAATCTCGGATAGCTCTTGGGTTAGCCCGGTCCACTGCGTACCGAAGAAAGGTGGAATGACCGTCGTTACAAATGAAGATAATGAATTGATTCCGACACGTCTTGTTACCGGATGGAGAGTTTGTATTGATTATCGTAAATTGAATGATGCGACTCGTAAGGACCATTTCCCACTTCCATTTATGGATCAAATGCTAGAACGCCTAGCGGGAAATGAGTTCTATTGTTTTCTTGATGGATTTTCCGGCTATTTTCAAATACCTATTGACCCTCCGGACCAGGAAAAGACTACCTTTACTTGCCCTTATGGTACGTTTGCCTATCGTCGTATGCCTTTTGGCTTATGCAATGCTCCAGGCACGTTCCAAAGGTGTATGATGTCGATATTCTCGGATATGATCGAGAAAACCATGGAAGTTTTCATGGATGATTTCTCGGTTTATGGAGATTCTTTCACTTCGTGCCTCTCCCATTTAGAAAATATGCTGAAACGGTGTGAAGACACCAACTTGGTTCTAAATTGGGAGAAATGCCATTTCATGGTCAAAGAGGGCATTGTCCTCGGCCACAAGATTTCGAAATCTGGGATTGAGGTCGATAGAGCTAAAGTCGACGTTATTGCAAAATTACCTCATCCCACGACCGTTAAAGGAATTAGAAGTTTTTTAGGTCATGCCGGCTTTTACCGACGTTTCATTCAAGACTTTTCTAAGATAGCCCGGCCTCTGACACACTTACTTGAAAAAGATGCTCCGTTTATCTTCTCGAATGAATGCATCAAAGCATTTAATGTCCTTAAAAAGAAGTTAACGGAGGCTCCCGTCTTAATTGCCCCCGACTGGGACTTGCCCTTCGAGCTAATGTGCGATGCTAGCGATTATGCCATTGGTGCAGTCTTGGGGCAACGCAAGTCCAAACATTTTCAGCCGATACACTATGCTAGTAAAACAATGACCGACGCTCAATACCATTATACGACTACTGAGAAAGAAATGTTAGCCGTCATTTACGCTTTTGAAAAGTTTCGATCTTATTTGCTTTTGAAGAAATGCATAGTGTATACGGATCATTCGGCTCTTAAGTACCTTATGGCAAAGCAAGACGCTAAGCCACGCTTGATGCGGTGGGTTCTCCTCCTTCAAGAATTCAAAGTTGAAATTAGAGATAAAAAGGGAGCCGAGAACCTTGCTGCTGATCACTTATCACGTTTAGAGAATCCCCACCAAAGTGTTTTCGAGAAAAAGGAGATTAACGAAGCTTTTCCTCTCGAGACACTGGGGAGTTTATCACATTGTGATTCTAGTACCCCATGGTTCGCCGACTTTGCGAATTACCATGCGGGGAATTTTATCCGGAAAGGGATGTCGTTCCAGCAGAAGAAAAAATTCTTCAAAGATGTTAAGCATTATTTCTGGGACGATCCCTATTTGTTTAAGATATGTGCGGATCAAGTGATCCGGCGGTGCGTTCACGGCAAAGAAGCCGCTGACATTCTTATGGCATGCCACAATGGACCCACGGGGGGACATCATGGTGCCAACTTCACCGCTAAAAAAGTTTTTGATTCCGGCTTCTACTGGCCGATGATTTACCGGGATGCTCATGAGTTGGTTAAATCATGTGATTCTTGCCAGCGTCAAGGAAAAATTACTCAGAAGGACGAGATGCCTCAAAATGCTATCCAAGTCTGTGAAATTTTTGACGTCTGGGGTATAGATTTCATGGGTCCATTCCCGTCTTCTCGTGGTAACAAATATATACTCGTGGCCGTCGATTACTTGTCTAAATGGGTCGAAGCGAAGGCGCTACCCACCAATGACGCCCGAGTTGTTGTGAAATTTCTTAAAAGTCTTTTCGCCCGATTTGGTGCGCCTCGTGCTATTATAAGCGATCGTGGGACCCATTTCTGTAACGACCAATTTGCTAAAGTTATGCTCAAATATGGTGTCACACATCGTCTTTCTACGGCATATCATCCACAGACGAGTGGTCAAGTTGAGGTTTCCAATCGTGGCTTGAAACGTATTTTAGAAAGGACCGTAGGTGAACATCGTGCTTCTTGGGCCGATAAGTTAGATGATGCACTTTGGGCCTTCCGTACAGCTTACAAAACACCCATCGGGTGCACTCCTTACAAGCTGGTTTACGGGAAGGCCTGCCATTTGCCCTTTGAACTAGAGCACAAGGCCTACTGGGCCTTGAAACATGCTAATTTTGACCTTCAAACCGCGGGTGATCACCGAAAAGTTCAATTGAATGAATTAGTCGAGCTTCGTGATCAGGCCTATGAGAATTCTTTGATCTACAAAGAGAAGACAAAGAGGATTCACGATGCTAAAATTAAAGATCGCGTCTTCAATGTTGGTGACCGAGTCCTTCTTTTCAATTCTCGATTAAAGATTTTCTCGGGCAAGTTAAAAACCCGTTGGTCTGGACCATTCACCATTACCCAAGTATTTCCTTATGGAATCGTTGAACTTGCTCAACCTAATGGTCCCAATTTTAAGGTGAATGGTCATCGTGTTAAACACTACTTTGGAGGGGACATACCACCCATGGTTGTCCCGGATCTCCAGACTTTCCCCAAGGACGATTAATTCGGGGATCGAGTCAAGCTCATGTGACTCGGTGAACAAAAACAAGTGCTTCGTGGGAGGCACCCCATGCTTATCCATTTTCATCTTCTTAAATTTCTATTTTCTTTAAATAACATAACGTGAGGGGGGCGACCCTTTCCAAACTCGTGTTTTCGTTGTTGTTTATGAATGTTCAGGAATTTCCCCGAAGTTTGAGGACTCTCGTGCTCGTGGTTTGTCGTTCTCTCCACTCGAGTCTCATCCTTCGCTGCTCTTTCGGAAATTCACCATATCCAAAAATCTTATCGACTAACGTTTATCTCTTGGCATACTTAATAAACGGCCTTAGATTTTACGTAGGATTACCTTTACCCTTTAAACATTGAGGACAATGTTTCACTTTAGTCTGGGGGGGGGGGGTGAATCTTCGATTCGATTTGACCTGTACCATCGTCTGAGCTGTTAACTTACGCAACTCCGTTTTCCACCAAAAATTTTAATTTTTGTCACCGCTTTATTATGCAAAAAAAAAAAAAAAAAAAAAAAAAAAAAAAAAAAAAAACGAAAAAATATATATGATATGAATAATAAGTTTTGACACCTTGTTTTGACTTTCCTACCAGCGAGAGTAGAAATAAATGTTCCGACTTGACTGGGCGTGTTTAGCCCTAGCTCGTTTCCCTTAACCAAAATAATCATAAGATTATGGCTAAGCATCCGCGGATCTCATTATTTGGGATTTTAAATTTGCGGAGATCGAGGAATGATAGAGTTTATTTAGAAGTTTCGTGCTATACACGGATCGCATTACTGGGATTTAAAAAACCCACGAGAGGTACTTGTGGCCTCCTTGTTCCCATCAGCAACGTCACCAATATATAAAAATAGATGTCTAGGATTAATTAAGGGTATACGGTTTGGGCAATACTTAGTTTTTTCTCGTTCCCAACAAAATCTCTGCATATGGGGGTTTGGTACACATTGAGGTACTGCCAGTGTTACGGTGAAATAAACTATTGCATCTTGCCGGATAGCAGCCGATGTTGTGATCTTAGTAAAGGCCGTAGGACTCGGGGTTTGGCATATGATTATGAATATCAATAATAATAGTCCAAAGCCAAATAAAAAGGCAGAGGAATCCAAAGCTATAAAAAAGCAGCGGATAGAAATCCAAAGTCATAATAAAGCTCTTACATCTTGGCGGCTCATAAACCGTTGACTGTAAAAGAATAAAAGACTAAGGACCAAAGTATTATTAAAGTGCTTATGATTATGCAAAAATGCCAAATTTCGACTCCGGGGGTTTCCCTAATAAAAAGCTTCCGTTTCAGGTATCAAACATGGTATGTCTCGGTCGTAAATAAAAAGGGAGCCTCCACAAATCGTGTTAAATCAGAGACCTTCATGTGGACCCGATTTCTGTATGCAGGGGTTTTCGAGGGAAAGTTTGGAAACTACTTAGCGTTCAAATTTTGTGCTCTTATCGGACTAACAAATATCGAAACGAGAAAATATGAAGCAATTCATTTCTCACAAATTAAAATCTTTAGATACAACTAAGGATCTGGGGACAAGAGGTAATACACAAGTAGCTTTTGTGGGCAGTGTTAGCATCTAACTTCTGGTAAACAATGATTTCGATTTTACGCTTAGTTTGGGAGCTTGTGAAAAATCAAGGATGACGATTTTTATCCGTATGGTCTCTTCTCTGTGAGAAGTGTTTTTACTCGTTGACCCTGAAAATTATCAACAGATAAGAATTGATAATGAAAGTCAAAGCAAACCGTCACATATATAAATGAAAAAGTACAAAAATAGTAGCTGTAGTTGTTATTCATGAAAATCGGAAAACGGAGCGTTTTTGAGAATAAATGATTTTACTATCTCTCTTGAACATCATTGCTACTTTACAACGTCAGTAAAGAGAGGTTTTGAAATTATTTATCTTTTAAGCGTGAGGTGATGACATTGCGTGAGGGCACGGCAATACCTTAGTCTGGGGGATTTTGATGAGTGCTTATTCACTCATCCTTTTTAGGCCTTAATTCAGACCAAATACACCAAATACTAACCAAAAATGCCAAGAGAACGTATGTTTTTGTGTTTGTGTATGTGCAGGTACGGATATGAGAAAAATGAACGAAAACAAAGCAAAACCGACAAAAACGAGCACGAGATTGGAAAAAGGTCAAAAGCCGGAGCCGGGGAAGTCATATGGTTAAAGTCTAAGCTCAAGATGACAAAATCAACCTCAAAGATTCATCATATTACAAGTTTAGTCCCTGAACAAAGTTTTGAGAAAATGGCAAAGTTAGTCCCTGCAGTTTCAAAGAATTACACAAATGGTCCCTTGGAATAAAGAGTGGTCAAAGTCAATCCTCAACTATGTAAGAATGGCAAGAATTATCCTTGGAAAGTATTTTGGATAAATTACAGTTTCAATCCCTATGATTTGTACATTTACAATATTGGTCCTTGTTTGAAATTACTATCCTAAAAACAACCGGATCCAAAAGAACATAAACCCAAAAACCCCACTAAGCCCAAAACAATAAAAGCCCATCACACTTTTGACCCGGCCTGCTATATTACCCAGGTCAAACCACCTTGCCCCGGTCAACACATTAAATAAAATAAAACAAACACCCCATTTTTACCCGCCCCCCAATTCTCCCCACAACCCAGAAATTTACCACTGTTCATAGAACCCTAACCCTCACCCCAACAAAATTACCCCACTTGGGTAATAATTACTTATGATTGAAGGCTTCTAGAAGACCTGACAAGTCAGGGAATGTCAGCAAGAATTACACGTGGACCAATAAGCTCACACACGGAGGATTAGTCTCAATCACATCAATCAATCATACGGCCCAAAATGATTGGAAGCATCTAGAGCATGATCAATGGCTAAAAAGGGACTCAAAGAAACACAAGTGACGCGGATTGATGACCTGGACTCAAACCCTAGCTACCTCAGCTCTCCTATATATACCCCCTCCATTTCATGTAATCGGTGTGCCATTTTTACTTAATGTTATGCTGTTATTATTTTTTGTAATGAAATTTTGTTTAATGAAATTTTAGTTTTCTTAATTCCTTGTCTTGCAATTTATTTATCTTATTTACTGCTTATTACTTAATCTGTTTCAACTTATTGCTTCTCTTTTATTATTGCTTTGTTTTAATTCAGTCTTACCTTTTTCAGCTTATTTACTTCTTGTTGTTTAAAGTTTACATAAAAATAAAAAATAAAAATAAAAAAATAAAAAAATAAAAAGAAGAAAAAAAAATAAAAAAATCATCAAGTGCTTAACTCAACAAGCTTCAATAAGCTTGTTTTTTATTTTAATCAGTTTCATATCAGCTTATTATAGCTTTTGTGAAGCTCACTTTGGCACCTCAATCAGTCATACTTAAATTCACACAAAAAGGTCAACTGCACTTTAGCTTATCAATAAGTTACAGCTTATTTGGAGATTAAGGTAGCTAACAAGGAGCTGTTAGCCTATCTAAAGATAGGCTGTGTGGGAGTCCCCCTCTGTTTGGCTGAGGGGTTTGTAAGTCCTTATTCCATTTTACGTCTTAATTTTGAATTAATAGTTTAATCAGTAGCATAGACTTGTGCTTATCTGTTGTTGTTGATTATTACTCAGTTAATCCTGATAATAATTGAGTATTAGTAGTTTATTTGATCTGTTTGGCTGATTATTGATTGAGTTGAGATTTGAATACACCACAACTGTTCCATCTGTCTCACTTATTGAATCTGAGTTGTGTTTTTTTCTGCTTGAGTATTGCATTTAAGATCTGTTTTCTGGATTGGTTGTGAGGTTTGGTAACATTGTGAGTTCTTTAGAGTTAGGTTTGGATTGAAAATTGTTGGATCTGTGGTGGTGGTTTGGTTTGTAACAGTTTGCATCAGGTGTGTTTGGATCTCATTGGTTTGCTGGTATTAAGTCCTATTCAGAGGTTGCTTTAGGTTTTAATTAGTCACTTAGGTTATAACTAGAGTTAGTATTACATAAAACAAGTGTTCACTACATTAAAAGTCAAAATCCATTAGTTTCATCATTATTTGCATAACTGATTGAGGAATTCAGCTTTAGGACCATAGTTTTAGTTGCATAAGTTGGTAGTGTAGCTTAAGGTAGGTTTAAAGTAGCTTATAACTGTAGTTTAAGTCAGATAAGTGCTTAATAATTTCATTTTGGTCAAAGTTTATTTGCAATAAAAAAAAGTCAAAATAGTTTGAAATCAAATTGTAGTCATAACTTTGTGAGAACCTGTAGGTCTTAATTTTAATTGGAAATAATTCTTAAAAAAAGTTAATTTGTGGAGTTCAGCAGTTAGTTAATCATAATCAAAAAGAAATTTTCAAATTGGAATGTGTTTGCTAGTTATAATTTGAGTTCAAAGTGAGCTGTTTGCTCAGGTTCAAGCCCTGCACCTTAGGCTTTTGAACAACTTTCCAGGCATCTGTTAGGCATCTGAATTGATTCTAGCATCTGATCATTTGGAATACTTGTGTTCTCTGCTGGTTAGTCAATAAATTGCACCCACAAGTTTGTTTTCCCAAGCTTATTTGCCCAGCTTTTTGGCTTATCAATTTGAGTAGTTAAGTTCATAGTCTGCTATTTAGAATAGGACTGCTAGTGTTGAAGTTTGTTCATCATCTGAGTTTTGTGGTTCATCTTAGTTCATTTTCACCCTAGGCTGCTGTTTTCATTGAGCTTTTGCATTGTGCTTCTCTATTTCAGCTTATTGCTTATTTAATTTAGCTTATTGAACCTTAAGTGTGCCTCAACCTGTGTTTCTGTGTGCTTTCTGGTCTGAGAACTGTTCCTCTAAGTTCATTTTGGTCTAAACATCATTTGGTCAAAGTTGGGTTACTTTTGGTCAACATTGCTTATTAATAAGCACTTTCAATTAAGCTGTTTAAGTCCATTCAGCACTTCCAGTGCTTAATTTTCAAATTTTTTATTTTTCCTAGCTTTTAAATATTATTTTAGAATTTTCCTGAAATTTTCAGATTTTTCCAAGTTCATTTGCTATTTTTCTTATTTAATTTTCAATTTTAATCATTTTTAATTACTTTTTAATTACTAAAAAATACAAAAAAATCAGAAAAACCCCAGAAAAATCCAAAAAAATATTAGAAAATTATTTTTAGTTATTTTAGAATTTTAGAAATTTATTTTGCATTTTTCTCCATTTATTTACATTTTCTTTTAATTTTTAATTAGTTAAATTAGTTTTTAATTCATAATAAATCCATAAAAAGTCAAAAAAATATTTTTCTTTTTCTCAAAATTTTCTTTTATCATTTTTAATTTTTGAAAATTATTTCCAAGTCCGTAGGAGTAGCGTAGCTTAAAAGTCGCGTTTTATTTTGTACGGTTACGTTTATTTTACGTTTTAATTTACGGTTTTTGATTCTATGTTACGTTTTTGGTTTGTTTAGTTGAATTACGTGCTTAATTGGTTATTTGTGCTTCATTTAATATTTCATTAGTGTAATCTCATTCACATCATTTTTTACCACTTTTCACGACACGTTTTCCGAATCAGAAAATTCAGAATTCCATTCACCCTTCTCACGGAATACGACTTCGGGTTATCCGTATTTCTTTGCGGATTTCTTGAGCTTACATCTATACTATAATATTGATATTGTGTTTACCACGAATCAATTTTTGGCGCCGTTGCCGGGGAAGGTTGAAGTGAATTTTTGAATATTCGTTTTTGAAAAATTGTGTTTTGATAAGCCTTCCTCTATTTTGTATATATTATATAAATATCGAAAAATCAAAAACACTTTTCCTAAAGTGTTTTCACAAAAATACCAAAAATATAATAAAGTTACAGCCTCGTTCCGATCGAAAGAAAGGGCGTTGTAAACCAAATAAGTCTCCCAATATAACTACGCGTGAAATTAGTTGCGAGTCGGATTACTTTAATTCTACAACCGAATAAGCGGAAAATACGGAAGCTTTGACATTAAATTGCAAGCTGAAGAGAGATCCATTCTTCTCTCCCGTTCCGTCGCGAGTAGATTAAGGGAAACGGTTTACGATTAACGTAACGTTTGAAAAAGAAAAAACAAAAGTTTAAGTTTTGCTTTATAAAAACAAAAAATACAAAAAGATTTTCCTTTTCAAATTTGATTTTCCTTTTATTTTTCAAAATTTGAGTTTTTGTGGTGTATGAACACCCGTTCATCTTCTAAACGTCTTATTTCTCCATTATCGAACCCCGAGAGTTTGATACGTCACACACACAAAGTTCGTTTCCCTAACATCACGGAAATGGAACAAAACAACCACAACAATCAACACCCTCCGGTGGGTGTTGTTCAAAATGCACCAGCTCCCGATCTCCGAACGATGGAGGAGCTGTGTCAACCGACAATGCACGGTAGAGGCGGTCCGATTGCCCCTCTCAATATTGAGGCTACGGATTTTGGACTTAAGCACCATATGATTCAACAAGTCCAGAATTCGTGCCAATTTCACGGTTTACCGGGTGACGATGCTAACAAGCATCTCGACAAATTTTTAACCGTCACCCAAAGTATGAAACAACATGGGGTCTCCGATGACGCCCTTCGTCTTTCTCTCTTCCCCTATTCTCTTACACATCATGCCACAGCTTGGTTTGATCGTCTTCCCAAGAACTCAATTCATACCTTCGAAGAAATGGTATCGAAGTTCTTGGCGAAATATTTTCCACCATCGATGGTGACGAAACTTCGAAACGATATTAGCAATTTCCGTCAGCTTCCCGACGAATCTTTATTTGAAGCTTGGGAACGTTATAAGCTTGCTATTGATCGGTGTCCAAACCATAACATGCTTCTTGTTACAATTATTGATATGTTTTACAATGGTTTGACTTTGCGACATCGGGACACGATCAATGCAGCTGCGGGTGGAACTTTTATGAAACGACGTCCTGAAGATTGCTACGAACTTATTGAGAATATGACGGCTCATTACAATTACTGGGATTCCTCTGCCGAGAGGAATGAGTCAAGAACAACCGTTGCTCACAATTCTTCTACGTCTAATTCTGAAATAGCCGCAATTATTAAGAAACTCGATGATTTGTCGACTGCTGTTTTAAGAATGCACCAAACGTCTCAGAATCAAAGTCAAGTCAAGAACCATCAAGTCAATATGGTGAACAATGTTTGTGAGACTTGTGGTGGTCCTCATTCGTATTTTGAGTGTCCAGCCACCGGTGGCTACACTCACGAGAATGTGTATGCTGCTTCGGGAACCTACAATATGGGCAGTAACGGATACCAACCACAGGGTGACCGAAATCTTCTTAGCTACCGTTCGAACCATTTTGTTGGACCACCCGGTTTTAATCAACCGTCTCAAGTTAATCAAGTCAATCAAGTTAATCAAAATGTGCAAAACCGAAATCATCAATTCAATCACAATGCTAATCAAAATCGGACGAACAATGGTTTTCAGAATCAAAACAATGGTTTTCAGAATCAAAGCAATGGTTTTCAAAATCAAAATCGGGGAAATTACAATCAAGGCCCGAATCAAGGGAATTTTCATGGAAATTTTCAAAATGTTAATCATGGGAATTATAATCATGGAAATCAAAATTTTCAGAATCAAGGTTTCAATAACAACAATCGTGGTCAAATTTTTCAAAATCCAGTTGTGAATCAGTCTTCTTCGGATGAATTACTCAAGCAGTTTATGAAAAGTCAAGAAGAAATGAATAAAATGTTAATCAATCAAATGACCGAATTGAAGAAGTCTTTAAATGATCGACCCTCGGGCTCGGGTACTCTTCCAAGCAACACGATCGCTAACCCGAGGGGCGATGCTAAGGCGATCACGACTAGGAGTGGTATTGTTATCGATGGACCAACGGCTCCGATTACCCCTTCTTCTTCTTCGTCTCCCAAGGTAGTCGTCCGTGAAACCGAGGCAACAACGGATACGGAAATTCCTAGTAATAATGGAAGGACCGAGAACATCCAACCTCCGGTGGTCCCAACGTCTAAAGGAAAAGATAAAGTTGTTAATGAAACTGAAAGTCCCATGAAAGTTAATTTGCCTTATCCGTCACGCTTAAACGAACAAAAGCACCGTGAGAAAGATAAAATTCAGATGGAAAAGTTTTACCAAGTTTTTCAAGAGCTACATTTTGACATAACTCTCGCGGATGCTATACTTTTAATGCCTAAATTTGCTTCTATGCTAAAAGGTCTTTTGAATAACAAAGAGAAATTGTTTGAAAAATCTCAAACCCAGATGAATGAGAATTGTTCGGCGGTTATCCTCAAAAAGCTCCCCGAAAAGCTTGAAGACCCCGGTCGATTTCTCATTCCGTGTAATTTTCCTGGGATGGTTCAATGCTTCGCCTTGGCCGATCTTAGTGCTAGCATTAACCTCATGCCGTTATCAATTTGGAAGAAGTTGTCTTTACCCAATTTGACTCCGACTTGTATGACCCTCGAGCTTGCCGACCGATCTACTTCCCGCCCGATGGGAATAGCCGAGGATGTCTTTGTTAATGTTGGGAAATTCCATTTCCCTGCCGATTTTGTCGTTGTTGATTTTGATGCTGATCCGCGGGTACCTCTCATTCTCGGAAGAGGTTTCCTAAGGACCGGCCGTGCTTTGATTGATGTTTTCGATGAAGAAATTACCCTACGCGTTGGTACCGAAGCCGTAACTTTTAACTTGGATCAAACCGCGAGGTACTCCTCCGAGTTTGACAAATATTCCGTTAACCGAATCGACGTTATCGATGAAGTTACGGAGGAGTACGCTCAAGAGTTACTTGGTTTTACCGAACATGCTTCGAGTGGCAATCCCACTCATTCTTCTGAACCGATAATATCCGATCCTTCCCCTTCCCTTACTCCGTTTGAGGGAAGTGATTTCATTTTGGAAGAGATCGAGGCCTTTCTTGCTAATGATTCGATTTCACCGGAAATTGATCATTCCGATTGTGACCCGGAGGGGGATGTACTTTTGATTGAGAAATTGTTAAATGAAGATCCCAACCCGTCCCTCCCTCCGCTTGACCTTAAAATGGCCGACGTTAAAGAAGTTAAGCCGTCTACTGAGAATCCTCCGGAGCCCGAGCTCAAGGATTTACCTCCTCATCTCGAATACGCATTTTTGGAAGGAACCGATAAACTTCCCGTCATAATTTCAAAGGAACTTAAAGATGAGGAGAAGAAACGTCTTTTAGATGTGCTCAAGAAGCATAAGAGTGTCATCGCTTGGCAAATTTCTGATATTAAGGGTATCGACCCTCGTTTTTGCACGCATAAGATCTTACTTGAAGATAATTTCAAACCGTCCGTTCAGCAACAACGATGGGTTAACCCGAAAATTCATGAGGTTATCAAAAAGGAAGTTATCAAACTCCTCGATGCCGGAATGATTTATCCAATCTCGGATAGCTCTTGGGTTAGCCCGGTCCACTGCGTACCGAAGAAAGGTGGAATGACCGTCGTTACAAATGAAGATAATGAATTGATTCCGACACGTCTTGTTACCGGATGGAGAGTTTGTATTGATTATCGTAAATTGAATGATGCGACTCGTAAGGACCATTTCCCACTTCCATTTATGGATCAAATGCTAGAACGCCTAGCGGGAAATGAGTTCTATTGTTTTCTTGATGGATTTTTCGGCTATTTTCAAATACCTATTGACCCTCCGGACCAGGAAAAGACTACCTTTACTTGCCCTTATGGTACGTTTGCCTATCGTCGTATGCCTTTTGGCTTATGCAATGCTCCAGGCACGTTCCAAAGGTGTATGATGTCGATATTCTCGGATATGATCGAGAAAACCATGGAAGTTTTCATGGATGATTTCTCGGTTTATGGAGATTCTTTCACTTCGTGCCTCTCCCATTTAGAAAATATGCTGAAACGGTGTGAAGACACCAACTTGGTTCTAAATTGGGAGAAATGCCATTTCATGGTCAAAGAGGGCATTGTCCTCGGCCACAAGATTTCGAAATCTGGGATTGAGGTCGATAGAGCTAAAGTCGACGTTATTGCAAAATTACCTCATCCCACGACCGTTAAAGGAATTAGAAGTTTTTTAGGTCATGCCGGCTTTTACCGACGTTTCATTCAAGACTTTTCTAAGATAGCCCGGCCTCTGACACACTTACTTGAAAAAGATGCTCCGTTTATCTTCTCGAATGAATGCATCGAAGCATTTAATGTCCTTAAAAAGAAGTTAACGGAGGCTCCCGTCTTAATTGCCCCCGACTGGGACTTGCCCTTCGAGCTAATGTGCGATGCTAGCGATTATGCCATTGGTGCAGTCCTGGGGCAACGCAAGTCCAAACATTTTCAGCCGATACACTATGCTAGTAAAACAATGACCGACGCTCAATACCATTATACGACTACTGAGAAAGAAATGTTAGCCGTCATTTACGCTTTTGAAAAGTTTCGATCTTATTTGCTTTTGAAGAAATGCATAGTGTATACGGATCATTCGGCTCTTAAGTACCTTATGGCAAAGCAAGACGCTAAGCCACGCTTGATGCGGTGGGTTCTCCTCCTTCAAGAATTCAAAGTTGAAATTAGAGATAAAAAGGGAGCCGAGAACCTTGCTGCTGATCACTTATCACGTTTAGAGAATCCCCACCAAAGTGTTTTCGAGAAAAAGGAGATTAACGAAGCTTTTCCTCTCGAGACACTGGGGAGTTTATCACATTGTGATTCTAGTACCCCATGGTTCGCCGACTTTGCGAATTACCATGCGGGGAATTTTATCCGGAAAGGGATGTCGTTCCAGCAGAAGAAAAAATTCTTCAAAGATGTTAAGCATTATTTCTGGGACGATCCCTATTTGTTTAAGATATGTGCGGATCAAGTGATCCGGCGGTGCGTTCACGGCAAAGAAGCCGCTGACATTCTTATGGCATGCCACAATGGACCCACGGGGGGACATCATGGTGCCAACTTCACCGCTAAAAAAGTTTTTGATTCCGGCTTCTACTGGCCGACGATTTACCGGGATGCTCATGAGTTGGTTAAATCATGTGATTCTTGCCAGCGTCAAGGAAAAATTACTCAGAAGGACGAGATGCCTCAAAATGCTATCCAAGTCTGTGAAATTTTTGACGTCTGGGGTATCGATTTCATGGGTCCAATCCCGTCTTCTCGTGGTAACAAATATATACTCGTGGCCGTCGATTACTTGTCTAAATGGGTCGAAGCGAAGGCGCTACCCACCAATGACGCCCGAGTTGTTGTGAAATTTCTTAAAAGTCTTTTCGCCCGATTTGGTGCGCCTCGTGCTATTATAAGCGATCGTGGGACCCATTTCTGTAACGACCAATTTGCTAAAGTTATGCTCAAATATGGTTTCACACATCGTCTTTCTACGGCATATCATCCACAGACGAGTGGTCAAGTTGAGGTTTCCAATCGTGGCTTGAAACGTATTTTAGAAAGGACCGTAGGTGAACATCGTACTTCTTGGGCCGATAAGTTAGATGATGCACTTTGGGCCTTCCGTACAGCTTACAAAACACCCATCGGGTGCACTCCTTACAAGCTGGTTTACGGGAAGGCCTGCCATTTGCCCTTTGAACTAGAGCACAAGGCCTACTGGGCCTTGAAACATGCTAATTTTGACCTTCAAACCGCGGGTGATCACCGAAAAGTTCAATTGAGTGAATTAGTCGAGCTTCGTGATCAGGCCTATGAGAATTCTTTGATCTACAAAGAGAAGACAAAGAGGATTCACGATGCTAAAATTAAAGATCGCGTCTTCAATGTTGGTGACCGAGTCCTTCTTTTCAATTCTCGATTAAAGATTTTCTCGGGCAAGTTAAAAACCCGTTGGTCTGGACCATTCACCATTACCCAAGTATTTCCTTATGGAATCGTTGAACTTGCTCAACCTAATGGTCCCAATTTTAAGGTGAATGGTCATCGTGTTAAACACTACTTTGGAGGGGACATACCACCCATGGTTGTCCCGGATCTCCAGACTTTCCCCAAGGACGATTAATTCGGGGATCGAGTCAAGCTCATGTGACTCGGTGAACAAAAACAAGTGCTTCGTGGGAGGCACCCCATGCTTATCCATTTTCATCTTCTTAAATTTCTATTTTCTTTAAATAACATAACGTGAGGGGGGCGACCCTTTCCAAACTCGTGTTTTCGTTGTTGTTTATGAATGTTCAGGAATTTCCCCGAAGTTTGAGGACTCTCGTGCTCGTGGTTTGTCGTTCTCTCCACTCGAGTCTCATCCTTCGCTGCTCTTTCGGAAATTCACCATATCCAAAAATCTTATCGACTAACGTTTATCTCTTGGCATACTTAATAAACGGCCTTAGATTTTACGTAGGATTACCTTTACCCTTTAAACATTGAGGACAATGTTTCACTTTAGTCTGGGGGGGGGGGGGGGGGGGGTGAATCTTCGATTCGATTTGACCTGTACCATCGTCTGAGCTGTTAACTTACGCAACTCCGTTTTCCACCAAAAATTTTAATTTTTGTCACCGCTTTATTATGCAAAAAAAAAAAAAAAAAAAAAAAAAAAAAAAAAAAAAAAATGAAAAAATATATATGATATGAATAATAAGTTTTGACACCTTGTTTTGACTTTCCTACCCGCGAGAGTAGAAATAAATGTTCCGACTTGACCGGGCGTGTTGAGCCCTAGCTCGTTTCCCTTAACCAAAATAATCATAAGATTATGGCTAAGCATCCGCGGATCTCATTATTTGGGATTTTAAATTTGCGGAGATCGAGGAATGATAGAGTTTATTTAGAAGTTTCGTGCTATACACGGATCGCATTACTGGGATTTAAAAAACCCACGAGAGGTACTTGTGGCCTCCTTGTTCCCATCAGCAACGTCACCAATATATAAAAATAGATGTCTAGGATTAATTAAGGGTATACGGTTTGGGCAATACTTAGTTTTTTCTCGTTCCCAACAAAATCTCTGCATATGGGGGTTTGGTACACATTGAGGTACTGCCAGTGTTACGGTGAAATAAACTATTGCATCTTGCCGGATAGCAGCCGATGTTGTGATCTTAGTAAAGGCCGTAGGACTCGGGGTTTGGCATATGATTATGAATATCAATAATAATAGTCCAAAGCCAAATAAAAAGGCAGAGGAATCCAAAGCTATAAAAAAGCAGCGGATAGAAATCCAAAGTCATAATAAAGCTCTTACATCTTGGCGGCTCATAAACCGTTGACTGTAAAAGAATAAAAGACTAAGGACCAAAGTATTATTAAAGTGCTTATGATTATGCAAAAATGCCAAATTTCGACTCCGGGGGTTTCCCTAATAAAAAGCTTCCGTTTCGGGTATCAAACATGGTATGTCTCGGTCGTAAATAAAAAGGGAGCCTCCACAAATCGTGTTAAATCAGAGACCTTCATGTGGACCCGATTTCTGTATGCAGGGGTTTTCGAGGGAAAGTTTGGAAACTACTTAGCGTTCAAATTTTGTGCTCTTATCGGACTAACAAATATCGAAACGAGAAAATATGAAGCAATTCATTTCTCACAAATTAAAATCTTTAGATACAACTAAGGATCTGGGGACAAGAGGTAATACACAAGTAGCTTTTGTGGGCAGTGTTAGCATCTAACTTCTGGTAAACAATGATTTCGATTTTACGCTTAGTTTGGGAGCTTGTGAAAAATCAAGGATGACGATTTTTATCCGTATGGTCTCTTCTCTGTGAGAAGTGTTTTTACTCGTTGACCCTGAAAATTATCAACAGATAAGAATTGATAATGAAAGTCAAAGCAAACCGTCACATATATAAATGAAAAAGTACAAAAATAGTAGCTGTAGTTGTTATTCATGAAAATCGGAAAACGGAGCGTTTTTGAGAATAAATGATTTTACTATCTCTCTTGAACATCATTGCTACTTTACAACGTCAGTAAAGAGAGGTTTTGAAATTATTTATCTTTTAAGCGTGAGGTGATGACATTGCGTGAGGGCACGGCAATACCTTAGTCTGGGGGATTTTGATGAGTGCTTATTCACTCATCCTTTTTAGGCCTTAATTCAGACCAAATACACCAAATACTAACAAAAAATGCCAAGAGAACATATGTTTTTGTGTTTGTGTATGTGCAGGTACGGATATGAGAAAAATGAACGAAAACAAAGCAAAACCGACAAAAACGAGCACGAGATTGGAAAAAGGTCAAAAGCCGGAGCCGGGGAAGTCATATGGTCAAAGTCTAAGCTCAAGATGACAAAATCAACCTCAAAGATTCATCATATTACAAGTTTAGTCCCTGAACAAAGTTTTGAGAAAATGGCAAAGTTAGTCCCTGCAGTTTCAAAGAATTACACAAATGGTCCCTTGGAATAAAGAGTGGTCAAAGTCAATCCTCAACTATGTAAGAATGGCAAGAATTATCCTTGGAAAGTATTTTGGATAAATTACAGTTTCAATCCCTATGATTTGTACATTTACAATATTGGTCCTTGTTTGAAATTACTATCCTAAAAACAACCGGATCCAAAAGAACATAAACCCAAAAACCCCACTAAGCCCAAAACAATAAAAGCCCATCACACTTTTGACCCGGCCTGCTATATTACCCAGGTCAAACCACCTTGCCCCGGTCAACACATTAAATAAAATAAAACAAACACCCCATTTTTACCCGCCCCCCAATTCTCCCCACAACCCAGAAATTTACCACTGTTCATAGAACCCTAACCCTCACCCCAACAAAATTACCCCACTTGGGTAATAATTACTTATGATTGAAGGCTTCTAGAAGACCTGACAAGTCAGGGAATGTCAGCAAGAATTACACGTGGACCAATAAGCTCACACACGGAGGATTAGTCTCAATCACGTCAATCAATCATACGGCCCAAAATGATTGGAAGCATCTAGAGCGTGATCAATGGCTAAAAAGGGACTCAAAGAAACACAAGTGACGCGGATTGATGACCTGGACTCAAACCCTAGCTACCTCAGCTCTCCTATATATACCCCCTCCATTTCATGTAATCGGTGTGCCATTTTTACTTAATGTTATGCTGTTATTATTTTTTGTAATGAAATTTTGTTTAATGAAATTTTAGTTTTCTTAATTCCTTGTCTTGCAATTTATTTATCTTATTTACTGCTTATTACTTAATCTGTTTCAACTTATTGCTTCTCTTTTATTATTGCTTTGTTTTAATTCAGTCTTACCTTTTTCAGCTTATTTACTTCTTGTTGTTTAAAGTTTACATAAAAATAAAAAATAAAAATAAAAAAATAAAAAAAAAAAGAAGAAAAAAAAAATAAAAAAATCATCAAGTGCTTAACTCAACAAGCTTCAATAAGCTTGTTTTTTATTTTAATCAGTTTCATATCAGCTTATTATAACTTTTGTGAAGCTCACTTTGGCACCTCAATCAGTCATACTTAAATTCACACAAAAAGGTCAACTGCACTTTAGCTTATCAATAAGTTACAGCTTATTTGGAGATTAAGGTAGCTAACAAGGAGCTGTTAGCCTATCTAAAGATAGGCTGTGTGGGAGTCCCCCTCTGTTTGGCTGAGGGGTTTGTAAGTCCTTATTCCATTTTACGTCTTAATTTTGAATTAATAGTTTAATCAGTAGCATAGACTTGTGCTTATCTGTTGTTGTTGATTATTACTCAGTTAATCCTGATAATAATTGAGTATTAGTAGTTTATTTGATCTGTTTGGCTGATTATTGATTGAGTTGAGATTTGAATACACCACAACTGTTCCATCTGTCTCACTTATTGAATCTGAGTTGTGTTTTTTTCTGCTTGAGTATTGCATTTAAGATCTGTTTTCTGGATTGGTTGTGAGGTTTGGTAACATTGTGAGTTCTTTAGAGTTAGGTTTGGATTGAAAATTGTTGGATCTGTGGTGGTGGTTTAGTTTGTAACAGTTTGCATTAGGTGTGTTTGGATCTCATTGGTTTGCTGGTATTAAGTCCTATTCAGAGGTTGCTTTAGGTTTTAATTAGTCACTTAGGTTATAACTAGAGTTAGTATTACATAAAACAAGTGTTCACTACATTAAAAGTCAAAATCCATTTGTTTCATCATTATTTGCATAACTGATTGAGGAATTCAGCTTTAGGACCATAGTTTTAGTTGCATAAGTTGGTAGTGTAGCTTAAGGTAGGTTTAAAGTAGCTTATAACTGTAGTTTAAGTCAGATAAGTGCTTAATAATTTCATTTTGGTCAAAGTTTATTTGCAATAAAAAAAAGTCAAAATAGTTTGAAATCAAATTGTAGTCATAACTTTGTGAGAACCTGTAGGTCTTAATTTTAATTGGAAATAATTTTTAAAAAAGTTAATTTGTGGAGTTCAGCAGTTAGTTAATCATAATCAAAAAGAAATTTTCAAATTGGAATGTGTTTGCTAGTTATAATTTGAGTTCAAAGTGAGCTGTTTGCTCAGGTTCAAGCCCTGCACCTTAGGCTTTTGAACAACTTTCCAGGCATCTGTTAGGCATCTGAATTGATTCTAGCATCTGATCATTTGGAATACTTGTGTTCTCTGCTGGTTAGTCAATAAATTGCACCCACAAGTTTGTTTTCCCAAGCTTATTTGCCCAGCTTTTTGGCTTATCAATTTGAGTAGTTAAGTTCATAGTCTGCTATTTAGAATAGGACTGCTAGTGTTGAAGTTTGTTCATCATCTGAGTTTTGTGGTTCATCTTAGTTCATTTTCACCCTAGGCTGCTGTTTTCATTGAGCTTTTGCATTGTGCTTCTCTATTTCAGCTTATTGCTTATTTAATTTAGCTTATTGAACCTTAAGTGTGCCTCAACCTGTGTTTCTGTGTGCTTTCTGGTCTGAGAACTGTTCCTCTAAGTTCATTTTGGTCTAAACATCATTTGGTCAAAGTTGGGTTACTTTTGGTCAACATTGCTTATTAATAAGCACTTTCAATTAAGCTGTTTAAGTCCATTCAGCACTTCCAGTGCTTAATTTTCAAATTTTTTATTTTTCCTAGCTTTTAAATATTATTTTAGAATTTTCCTGAAATTTTCAGATTTTTCCAAGTTCATTTGCTATTTTTCTTATTTAATTTTCAATTTTAATCATTTTTAATTACTTTTTAATTACTAAAAAATACAAAAAAATCAGAAAAACCCCAGAAAAATCCAAAAAAATATTAGAAAATTATTTTTAGTTATTTTAGAATTTTAGAAATTTATTTTGCATTTTTCTCCATTTATTTACATTTTCTTTTAATTTTTAATTAGTTAAATTAGTTTTTAATTCATAATAAATCCATTAAAAGTCAAAAAAATATTTTTCTTTTTCTCAAAATTTTCTTTTATCATTTTTAATTTTTGAAAATTATTTCCAAGTCCGTAGGAGTAGCGTAGCTTAAAAGTCGCGTTTTATTTTGTACGGTTACGTTTATTTTACGTTTTAATTTACGGTTTTCGATTCTATGTTACGTTTTTGGTTTGTTTAGTTGAATTACGTGCTTAATTGGTTATTTGTGCTTCATTTAATATTTCATTAGTGTAATCTCATTCACATCATTTTTTACCACTTTTCACGACACGTTTTCCGAATCAGAAAATTCGGAATTCCATTCACCCTTCTCACGGAATACGACTTCGGGTTATCCGTATTTCTTTGCGGATTTCTTGAGCTTACATCTATACTATAATATTGATATTGTGTTTACCACGAATCACTTTCATTTAGACTAGTCATAACAGTACTCAATTGTTCAGCCACCCATAATTTCATTGGATCATCTGCCAATGCATCACTAGTGGCTCTAGTGTTAACCATGGTTGCTTTTCTATCTCAAGAACTTCTGATTACACCACACAGAGCAATTATTCCACCGTATAGCCCTAACTAACGTATGTATGAATTGGAAACGGAATGAATAAGAAGAATGACGTCTTTGTGATTAGACAGACGGTCTAGAATGACCGGAATTGATGTTTATACGGTGGGTTGACTTTAAAAGTCAACGGATGATGGTGATGTTATTTCTTCCAAAAACCAACGGCTTTCTAGTTTCTTTTGATGTTGAATATAGAATGTATTGGATTCCGAAATTACGATAGTTTTAGGCTTTTAGCTTACGACTTGATGTTGTAAATATAGACTACTACTTATGTTTTGCACTACGGCAGTACAACCTTTCGGACTCTCTCACCCTGAATTCCATTGAGGTTTTGGTATTTACTCTTAAATTGCTAAAACCATCTAGCACCTTTCTCACTATAAGAATGACGCTGAACAAAGGCTAGTGAAGTAGTGAGATTGTCTTGGGTCATTTTAATGTGATTTTCCATAGCAAATCTAATACCAAACAAAGCATGACGCTGTAACTATTAAGCATAGTGGATATAAGTTTGAATGACGTTTTCGAAAATATAAGTGGTACTAAGTACTAACTCTAAGTATCATGCTTATTACGCTGCATTATTACATGGTTACAGGGGTGGTTAATGGTTCTAGACTTCTAGCCATCCATGAGTTGAACCAGGCAAAGCAAAACCATGGCACGATTTACCACTGGCATGTGATAGCAGGGTCAAAACCACCATAGAAAGATGCAAGGCAACCAAATGCAAAACATTTTATTTACTTCAGTAAAAAATATCTATTTAGTAAATCCTTCCTTGAGCTTGAAGCTAAGTAACCAACTTTGACACACAAGCCATGATTTCAATGCACACTTGAACCTACGTAGCGAAGTGGTATAATGAAGTCAAAATACAATTCATTTTGTGTGGCATAACGTCAAGGGGAAAGCTAATCTTGCAGTGGGCATCCATAGAGGTTAGGGTGCGAGTTTGATTAGGAAATGTTTAAGGAACGCTCAACAAAACATTGTGGTGTATGATGGGAAAATAGCAGATGGTGAATCGCAAAATGAAAGTTAAAACAACATTATTATTGCGTAGGTTGACGTTTTATGACAAGCAATCCTACCAAACCAATGTTAAGAGTCAATGGATCACAGGTGTAGTACGAGTATAATCTAAGTGACAATATGATGGTAGTTGTGAAAGAGTTGATGTCTGCCTTCAAATTAGGTGTATGCCAATAACTTATTGCAATGCAACCATAATTTTAAGTCAAAACTTAAAAATTTTAAAATCCTGTTTAAACCAACTGAATGTTACCTAATCCTAATGACTTGAAATTCGTCATGTTGACTCAAATGGAGCTTTTAATTAAGGGTAATATTTGGTAGCAAGTGTTTAAAAGCATTTTGAATCAACTAGCAAATAGCGGTTAACGTTTTGCACATATTGAAATTGTCTAAAAAAAAGTAACTAGCATTCTTACTTTTCCTAAACGCTCGTACTACACCTGTGACATGCTTAACATTGGTTTGGCAGAATTGCTTGTCAGAAAACGTAACCTACACAATGATAAAGTTGTTTTAACTTTCATTTTGCGATTCACGATCTGCTATTTTCCCATCATACACCACAATGTTTTGTTGAGCATTCCTTAAAACACTTCCAAATCAAAACGATACTTCTAGTAACATTTACGAGCAACTAGCGTTTCCACTTACTATGAATATACAGCTATGCTACCAAACACTTTTTCAAAACAATTAGCTACCTATAATACCATATGTTTTTCCAAAACAATCAGCTAATGCATCGTGCTACTACTGATTCTTGCCAAAAGCTAACTTCACCAAACATACTCAAAGAAACATAGATAAGAACTTATAACAATAAAACATGAGAAATGATAAATGAACCTAATCGTGGACCTAAAAAATACAGGGACTTATTTATTTTACAACCCATCAGGATGATGACATGTTTTTAGGTATCATTTATCATAAAACATTCTAAAAAACCAAAGGCCAAATTAGCAAGTAACAATGTAGGTAAAGAATCAAATCAAATAGATACATCATCATAATAATATTAATGATAATAAATGTAGTAACAAAATCAATCTCATTCACCCGTATAGATCTAGATCTAAAAATCTAAAACACGATAACAACGATAACGTAACAATAATCAACTGCAAATTTAAAGAAACTCTCTTCGCGCAGCGGAGCTAAACTCCGCTCTGCGAATATTCTGCTGACGCTTATTATACAAAACCCCAGCTAAACCCACCACACACACCGCCGCCACTACTCCAACAACAATTCCCGCCTTTTTTCCACTACTCATTCCACCTGACCCACCACCTTCCTTCCTCTCCTCACTCTTCACATTCTCTGACAAATCTTCATCCGCCGCTTGGGGTCCTGGAGCTTCAGCTGGTGGTAATTTTGCAGGTGATGGAGTAAGTGCTGGTGGAGGAGGCAGATCTGCTTCTGGTGATGGTGATGGTGATTGTGTTGGTGGTGAGGGTGCTGGTGGTGAGGGTGAGTCGTCGGAGCCGGGGAGAGGCGCTGGGGCGGGTGAGTGGTCGGCGAAGGAGAGGGTGAAGAGGAGGGTGAGGAGGAGGGTTTTGGTGATGATGGTAGTTTTTGACATTGTGCTTTAGATCTGGAAAGTGAATGGAGATCTAGTAGGGTTTTTTGAGATGTATAAATATATATTTTTTAGAACGGTGTTGTATAAATATATGGTTTAATGGAATAAAATGATTGAAAAGAAAATATGGTTCGACAATTAATTGAAGGATTGAATTGGATGTGAAGAGATTTAAGTGGAGATTTAAGTGGAGATTTAACCGGGATTTAAGATGTTCTTTTATTTTAAAACGAGGAAGTCGGTTGGTGAGCTGGAATTTAAATAGGTAGTTCAGCTTTAGCACGATTTGATAACCAATCAATTTTATTTATTTATTTATCTTTTTTATACTCGCATTATTTTCGTAGTCGGCTCAAGCTAAAGAGTTATTTATTTAAGTGCCGTTTGGTTTGTCGCTAGAAATTAGAATAGGTATCGGATTTGATATTTGGTAGAATGATAATAGAAATAAAAAAATATATGATTACGATTATTTATGTTTTGTATAGATAATTGAATTTCGTAGTGGAAAAAAGAGGAGTCTAGGGAATATATTTAATAGACACCAAATTGGTGTGTAATAAGCTTATGAGCTTATGGCTATAATATACGCATTTCATTAATGTACCAACTAAACAAATACTTTTAATCACTATGAAACCCATAACCCATTCTTATATACCCATACCAAACGCACATTTATATGTCATGTGATGAGTAATGACATTTTAACATTTTCTTTTTTTCACTTAATTTGTCACTCATATACTGTATTTAAAAGCATATTCTTTAGTAATTTAAGCTAAAATCTCACTTTAAAGTCCTAACATTTTATTTTATTTTTCATTTTTTCAAATCAATTAATTTTTTCATTCAAAACATAAAAATACAAATGACATAAAAAGCGTAAATGAAAAACAAAAAATAAATATTTATATAAGCAAAACAAATACACATCACTAACTAAACCGCCATAAATGTTTAAATAAAAAAACTAAACTCACTAACACAACAAAAATGACAACTTTATATTGTTAGAAAAAAAAATAATAAATAAATAAATAAATCAAGAAAAAAAAACAACAAAAAAAATCACAAAACACTCATTTGGCGCAAGACAAATTCTTCACATTTTCTTTGGCACCGAGAGGTGGGGGTGCAGCGGCATCGGCCTCATGTGATTGCACCTTTTGCTCTAACGAGTAAATTGCAAAAGTTGTTAAAAAAGGCGTGCCCTCTACACTTTCAAAAATGCTGCACACTATTTGTGAGTAATTTGGTTGTGCATTTCTAGTCCTGGCATGATAAGAGATTAGATTTTGAAATTATATCTGCAATATAAGGGACGATAATTGCACAAGAATATTCTTCATATGAATTACGTGTGCATTTTTGAAGTTGTAATGACTGCGACTGCAATTTAGCCAAATCACATTAATGTTTTCCACTTCATTCTAAATTAAATAACAAAGTTAGATGGCCATTACTAAGTTGGTATAGTAATTAGGGTTCCAAATCCAACCCTAATAGCAAGGTAAGCTTTTAAGCCTCTTAACTTTCTATTAGATTAGTTTACTCAAGTGTGTTGTGATCTACAATTGTGAAAACGTAGAAAGATCTGGCCAAACAAAGTGATAGCCCTGTAGATTCGTTTCAATTGTTCAATCATTCTCAGTAAAACGTGATGTGTTCGAATTCTGATCGCTTTTACACGAGAAAGGGACCACTGTTTAAGCATGAGGAAGTATTAGCCTCAAATAGCACCAATTTTAAAATAAGTGATAGTTTCTATTTAATGTAATTTAACTTTTTAATTTTTCTTTTAAGATTTTTATTAAGCACTTTGCATTTTTATATTTTTCTTAATTTTATTTTATATTAAAGTATTTTAGAAATTTTTCCAGAATTTTATATTGCCTTTTGGTATTAATTAGATTTAATATTAGTTTTAGTAATAATTAATTAATAATTAAGCATTAAATAGCAAAATTAGTTTTTATAAAGTAGCACCTAGTTTTTATATTTTTCCTAGCTTTTATAAGTTATAAAATAATTTTAGGAATTTTCTTATAATTTCTACTGTTCATCTTCTAGTTTTTATAATTTAAATAGTTTAATTAGTAATTAATTAATATTTAGTTAAATAATTAGTAAAATAGTCTAAATATATTTTTTAGAAACTTTTTATAATTTTTTAGGATTCCTGTAATGGTTAATTAGATTTATAAATTTTTCTATAATTTTCAAAGTCATTTAGGTATTATTAGTAATTAAAAAGTAGATTTAAAATAGTTTAATTAATTATTAAATAGTTTAAATTAGTTTTTAATTAATAAAAAGTAATAAAATAATCTAAAAAATATTTTTCTTTTTAATTTCATTTTCTTTTAATTTTAAGTTTGCAAAAGTTTCATTTTCACCCCTGTAGTTTATTTTCCTTAAAACTCACCTTTTTCTTAGCACGCAATCGTGTCTGATTTTAATTTGGTTTACGTTTATACATTTCTGTTTCCTGTGATTGTTAATACTGTTATTTCTAATCATTCCAGTAGTGTAAACAAATCCTAATCTTTATCTAGTTACTTCCCATTCAAATTCACCCGATCACAAACCCGTTTTGATTACCATCATGCCTCGCTGGGACATAACGACCCAGGGAAACACTGTATTCCACGGAGCATTGAGCCTAAGGAGTTTGACCATATTGACCACATCCGTGGTTGACTGCTTTTGCTTTAATCACCCTACCTTTTCAAAATCTGTGCGGATCAAGTCATCCGGTGGTGTGTTTATGGTCAAGAAGCCAATGAAATTCTAAAGGCTTGCCATGCTGGTCCCATGGGGGGCCACCACAATCCAAACTACACTGCCAAAAAGGTGTTTGATTCCGGTTTTTATTGGCCCACGATCTACAAGGATGCCCAGGAATTAGTCAAATCCTGTGACGCTTGTCAACGTCACGGGAACATTTCACAAAAGAACGAAATGCCTCAAAATGCAATTCAAGTTTGTGAAATCTTTGACGTATGGGGCATAGACTTTATGGGGCCATTTCCGTCATCTCATGGAAATAAATACATACTTGTGGCTGTTGACTATTTGTCAAAATGGAAATAAAGTGCTTAATAAAATTCCAGAAAAACCAATTTTAAAATAAGTGATAGTTTCTATTTAATGTAATTTAACTTTTTAATTTTCCTTTTTAGATTTTTATTAAGCACTTTGCATTTTTATATTTTTCTTAATTTTATTTTATATTAAAGTATTTTTAGAAATTTTTCCAGAATTTTATATTGCCTTTTGGTATTAATTAGATTTAATATTAGTTTTAGTAATAATTAATTAATAATTAAGCATTAAATAGCAAAATTAGTTTTTATAAAGTAGCACCTAGTTTTTATATTTTTCCTAACTTTTATAAGTTATAAAATAATTTTAGGAATTTTCTTATAATTTCTACTGTTCATATTCTAGTTTTTATAATTTAAATAGTTTAATTAGTAATTAATTAATATTTAGTTAAATAATTAGTAAAATAGTCTAAATATAATTTTTAGAATCTTTTTATAATTTTTTAGGATTCCTGTGATGGTTAATTAGATTTATAAATTTTTCTATAATTTTCTAAGTCATTTAGGTATTATTAGTAATTAAAAAGTTGTTTTAAAATAGTTTAATTAATTATTTTAAATAAAACAATGGTAATCAAAACGTAAGAGCAGTGTTGCAAAAATCGGCCTACAAGGCCGATTAATCGGCGATTACAAGCTGAACGGCCTTGGACCTTGGAGCGAATTACAAGGTAATCGGCCGATTAATCGGCCTTGGACCTTGGAATCGGCGATTAATCGGCCAAAAATCGCTACACTGCTCTCGACCGCTTCGGGACCGATTCACGATTTTTGCAACATTGCGTAAGAATAGTCAATGAGGACTAACGATGCAAATATTTTAACTCAATAGTCAATGAGAACTAACGATGCAAATATTTTAACTCAATGAGGACTAACGACGCAAATATTTTAACTCTTGAGCTACAGGGACCTTTTATGTAATTGTTGTAATTGTTTTGAGCCACAGGGACAATTCATGTAAATTTATGTAATTAACTCCATGCCACGTCAGATTCATGTATACAATAGGAAGATTAAGAAAGTTCGTGTATACAATAGAAAAAAAAAAGTTCATGGTATACAAAAGCAAAATGTGGCAAGTTAGATGCATTTCTGGACAATTTTCCCTTGTTTAAACTTTAAATGTTAAACAATTGATGTTTGTGGCTGAGAATAATTTTAAAGTAATTAATGCACAATAACTTACCAAAACCTCCCAAATAGATGTGTATTCACTTTTCAGTAATGATTCTCGAATATTATCTCTATATACTATTCGTTGGGCTCTTTGCCCCCCAAACTTTGCAGCTACAATGTGGAAATAATATTTTATTCCCAACCTATATTTCTCGATTCTTCCTTCTCTTCACAACCATTTGGATACATTAGCAAACCAAACAATAGTTTTTAGGCATTAGTCCAGTCCTGGCTACTAAAACCTAAGTACCAAACGGACCCTTAATTTATATGTCATGTAACGACATTTTAACATTTTCTCCTTTCACTTAATTTATCACTCATATACTGTATTTAAAAGTAAATTTTTTTGTCATTTAAGCTAAAACTTCACTTTAAAGACCTAACATTTTATTTTATTTTTATTTTTTCAAACCAACTAATTTTTCATTCAAAAAATAAAAATACAAATTACATAAAAAGTATAAATGAAAAACAAATAAATAACAAAAAATTAAAATTTATATAAGCAAAACCAATACACATCACTAACTAAACCACCATAAATGTTTAAATAAAAAACTAAGCTCACTAACACAACAAAAATGACAACTTTATATGGTTAGGAAAAAAAAATAAAAAAAAAAAAAAAAAAAAAAAAAAAAAAAAAAAATCTAAGAAAAAAAAACAATAAAAAAAAAATCACAAAACACTCATTTGGCAAAAGCCAAATTCTTCACATTTTCTTTGGCACCGAGAGGTGGGGGTGCAATGGCATCAGCCTCATGTGACACCTTTTGCTCTAACGAGTAAATTGCAAAAATTGTTTAAAAAAGGCGTGACCTCTACACTTTTAAAAATGCTGCGCACTATTTGTGAGAAATTTGGTTGCGCATTTCTAGTCCTGGCATGATAAGAGATTAGAATTTGAAATTATATCTGCAATATAAGGGAAGATAATTGCACAACACTATTCTTCATATGAATTACGTGTGCATTTTCGAAGTTGTAATGACCGCGACTGCAATTTAGCCAAATCATATGAATGTTTTCCACTTCATTCTAAATTAAATAACAAAGTTCGATTGCCATTACTAAGTTGGTATAGTAATTAGGTTCCAACCCTAATAGTCGGGTAAGATTTTAAGCCTCTTAACTTTCTATTAGATTAGTTTAGTCAAGTGTGTTGTGATCTGCAATTGTGGGTTGGAAAGTGATAGCCTTGTAGATTCGTTCCAATTGTTCAATCCTTCTCAGTAAAACGTGGTGTGTTCGAACTCTGAGCGCTCTTACACGAGAAAGGGACCACCGTTTAAGCATGAGGAAGTATTAGCCTCAAATAGCACCAAGTAAATATCATGGGAAAATATCCGGTTAAATCACGTGCATCTAAGTGAGAGGGTCACCCTTCTCAAAATAACGTGAATAAGGAAAACGTCTTTTATTTATTATACTAGTTTTGATTTATAAAAAATCATTTTTACCCTCATAGTTAATATAGAAATAAAAAATGAGTAATTGATGCCAGTTTTAATTAAAAGGGTAAAGTAGAAAACCAGTGATAATTACTGTCAATATATAAAAACTGGACAATATAAATAGTAAGATGAACTCTTTTTTTAGGATGGAGGGAGTAGCTCGTTTGTATTTTTCATAGCCAATCTCTTATCCTTGAACTGCCCAAAATTAGAAATGCAATATGGCCAAACTTTAATGGTGCAATTTGAGTGTTATACCGTAACATCTTTGAGTCTTTTACGAAGTTTGAGAGTGAGAATAAAAATGACAGTCCAAATGTACAAAGAAGCTATTAAAAGGATTGAAGTCATCTAACACTCAAACGCATAAATTGGGAAAATGTGATATTTTGAAGTTTATATCGGCAAATAATGGAATTCTCCCTACGAAAAACAAAGTTAGTTACTTTTCGTTTTGCTCACTTTCTTTCCCTATAAAGAACTTGTTTATGTACGTTAAGGCTCAAATATCATATGAGTGTGTATTTTAGCATGATATCAATGTAAGTGCTAGTAAAGATGTTTTGTTTTTCTCATGTGGGTTGGTTTTGTAACTTAACGTGTAAGCAAACACAAACATGAAGTTGTTTGATTAAATTCTCTTGTTTGCTTAAAACTTACACAAATCTAGTTATGTTGTTCTTCTTTCGGTTAGAGAGCTAGGTGAAGGAAGAGATCAATAATTGTTATTGGTGTGTCACCTCAGCGTCATCTCATCATCCTACCAATAACACCAAAATAAATAAAACACCCTCCCTAGCAGTAACACCCAATAACTGTTATTGGTGCATGTAATTCCCACAAAACACCCCACCAAATACCCTACTTACTCAAAAAAATAATAAATAATAAAAAATAAACAAACGGCGTCCGCCGGTGGAATGGCGAAGGGACGAACGGCGAACGGAACCGGTGCAGCATGGCGTTAATGGCAGCGCCATTCGTCCCAAAAATTCCCCAATGGCGTGTCACTATGTATAGTTAAATCAGAAGCTAGAAAAACATAGATGAACTAACAAAAAACATCAATAAATTAAAACTTCATGATGCTTTCCGATATCGTTCTTTAATATACAAAATCTAAATTTTGGCACTACAACACTCTTTATCTCGATAAAAACACCACCAGGTAAAAACAAATACCAAACTTAATTGAGCTTATGTGTTTCCGTTTTCAATATCTTGAGGAGGAACTACATTAGATGATGATGCAGTTTGGTTGCGTCTTGGTTCAGGACGTAATACAATCTGTGAATTTAAATCCTGATCTGATGTTTCATGCCACCACCGTTGTTTTAATCTTAGAATCTCTACTACAATCGAGCTGCCACTCATTGCAACTCCACAACCTGCAAATGTTGCAAGAAGAATCGACAATACTGGCTGAACATGAACCTGAAACATCATTTGAATATTGAAATATTAAACACGCTCTAAGTTTGTTTCGTGTGTGAAAGGAATGGTTAGAGTTTATAGAATACTTACCACTGAGTAGAAAATATGCGCGAAGATAACAACAAAAGCAAACTGAACTGAAGCGTATAACCATACAAATCTTCTTTTAACTGTAAGCAGATCAAGATCTTTGAATCAAACATTATACTTGATTTGTAAAGATAAACTATGAAAACAAGGATTGACTTTGCTTACCCATGGTTGATGAGGTCATGGATGATAAGAGTCCTAAAACACACGAAAAAGGCAGAGATAGCGCAATTGCACTCGTACCCATGTTCCCAACCTTCATATAAAAAGTATGGCTTTGTCAACATTATATGTTGTAGTATCTGAATACAAGTAATGATATTTATGAGATACTTACCAGAAGCTGTTCAATGAAACAGAAGTAAGCCAACATGCTGACAATAACAAGAATCGGCACTTCTTGCCACACCCTATAGACATCACTGTCCAAATTTTTAACGTAAGTGGTTTATTAGATGAAAATATAAGATAAACTCAAAAAAGGGAGATAATAAAATTACCCGTATCCATTTACTTCCATGGGGTTTGATCTACTTGCACCAGCATTTCGGTTTCTTACAGTACTCTGTATCCTCAAAAGTGTGACGGGTAGGTTCTGGACGTCTTGATGGCACACGTCACAAGTCTTGTTACCTTTTATGCTAAACCATTTCACAGCACAATCTTTATGAGCCAATGCTAGTTCGCCTTTGCAACTGCATTCCATTTTCAAGGTTTCACCGCCTTCACATAATTCAACTAAACATATTCTACAAACAGCTTCTTCTTCGGGTATATCTTCTCCGCCCCCTTCTTCATTATCTAATGAAAACAGATATTTTATCACATATATGTAAAAATACTAAAATAGCTTTAAAGATTCAAGCTTTATTTAGGACAGATAGAATTAATTACCTGTTTCACGAGCTGGTGAAGGGACTGGTGAAACGGTATCAGAATCTTTCACTCGTGGAGTTGAAGGAATGACACGGAAAAAAGAATCCATTCTCTTGATGCTTATATCTTCATTAAGGACTGGGACTGAACGTGATCGAGCTATATGAACCTGTTCTTTAGTCTACAAATAAACACACACAAAAATTAGTACTTTCTGCAAGGATTAAAATTCAGAATTACTGTACTAAATAGCACATTGTACCTCCAAATTAAGTGAACCACCCGAACTAGCTAATACTAAATCTTGATCTGAAGGGGTAGTGGGTAAAGACGATGTCCTTTGAGGAGTAAAGATTTTAGTAAGTGACCATGATCTCGGGATTGAATGCTTTTCATTTGTGACAGAAGACGAGATTGGTGGAACTACATTATTATCCGTTTTTTCTGCATCTGGGATAGTATTCCTGCTCATAAAGTTCAGTTTTGGTAGTAGACTTTTCTTTGAAGACTTGGTTTTTGATGAGTGATTAGCAGAAGATGCATTTGCTTTAACTTCTGAGGGACTCGGTGTCAGATTAAAGTTTACTTTTTTAGGTGTTGGAGTCGGTGTTGGAGCAATCTTAATTTGAACGGATTCTTGAGATGAAGATGGTTGTGAATGTAATGTTCTTGATGGTATCTCCAAGAACAGATTTTGTTTCTTCCAGTTTTTCCCGTTTGGCGTTTCCATAATCTCTTCTTCAACCTGAAATCGATCAAGACTAGTCATGGGAACGGACACTAATTATCCATATATCGGTCTGTCACAATTCAAAGCGGCCTATTTAACAAAAAAAAAATCTTGACACTATTAAAGCTAACGACAAGAAAGTAATCACCTTTTGAAACTTATAAGAAATACCCACATGTAAAATTAGTTTGAATTTTAAAAAAGGCAAGAACTTTTGGTTCTTTTTGAAGATTTAATTAATGAATAAAATGCAAATCCATATCAGAATGCACTAGCGCGGGCTATATCAAGCATATCACAACGACAGGAGTGTCAAATTGAAAGCTTGTATCGCCTTTTTCTTAGTGAGTAATAGTCAAGAACAGTATCTTAATGGTATAATCATTAGGATTGATAAGTGGGATTAAAAGTTAATATAAAGCTAATTAAAAGTTATGTCACTTTCTGCCTGTAAACAAGGATTAGCCTTTTGTACATCATTTTATTCCCTCATATCAGGAGTTTTTCACCAAAATTGAAAATTAAAAGCCATATTCTAATACAAGTATAACAAATTGCTAACTATGCAAAAGAAAACTAATTACATTTCGGTTTGTTGCAACGTCTTCTGATCAAGTAAAGTAGTGCTTTCACCGTCCTTAAAACGGAAATCACAAGTTATCAAATCATGTGCTTGTTTGGTATATGTTACAAGCAAATGGCAACAAACATGTGAGATGTTGAATAAAGCAACTATCATGAGGAATATAATCTTGAAACTCAAGTTTGAAATGGAATGATGAAAATTGGTTATAAAGGTTTTAAAAAAACAATTTGAAAAACTAAAAAACAAGAGAGTTTGCTGGCATGGATGAGAAAGTGTGTTTGGTCCAAAACAACTTTTAAAAAAGCACAAATTTGTTGCTCCTGAAGAAAATCCTCTATAATGAATCTGCAAAAGTGACATGACTTAATAAAGACAACAAGTTCATATTACATGCCATTGTAACTAAAAATTGATCTTCATCCAAAAATAGCCAAACTTGTAAGCAGATTAGCATCAATGTCTTCTTGAAAAATGAGAAAATGACTATATATAGTATATGACAAGATTACAAGCTTAAAAAAATTCCAATCTATAATTAGAAATAAAAAAAACTACAAAAAGCTTTAATTCATCATTTCTTTATTTTCAAAAACATTTTTTTTGTGCAAATTGCATTGGAAATAATGTGTGTAAAAACTTCATATCAATTCACACCAAGCAACCAAATATCAATATCATTGTCACCTGATCAACATGAAGTTGATATCACAAAAACTTACTCACATGCTAAAAACTTAATAAGATCATAACTATAGCAACAAATGTTCTTATTAAGAGACATCCATAAGTTATTTCACATAGCAAGACATCATTCATGCATTTGAACAAACAAAAAAATAGACCATCATCAAGAAATGATCACTAAGAAAACATAAGATGAACACCAACCTTCTGAATAGGGATGGCAACTTCTTCACTTGGTGATGAACTTGAGTCATCATGTTCATGAGCTACAAACATGGTACTATTATTCTCTTCAGATTTCATGCTTTCATATAAAGTTTTTGATATTTTGGACTCCTAGAATCTGAAAATGAAAATCTTGGTGAAATATGAGAGAGACAAGAAAGAAAGAACTAGAAAGGTGTTTAATGGCATAAAATCATAGGGATGGTATTATGGTATGGTGGTGTCATTTAAATCACTCTTTCTTACTCACACAAAATAAACAGAGGAATGGGCCTACTTCAATACTCATCCTTGTGTTTTATTATTTTTCTTATTTTGCAAGTTGCGGTAACAGCACGAAAGCAGCACTAATCTACGAGGTTTGAGCACATCGTTTTTTCATATAAGCCTCGTAGAAGGCTCGAAAAAGGCGGCCATGACGTGACTTATTCACAAAAAATGTTTTTTTTTTTTTTTTTTTTTTTTTTTTCCTTTTGACATTAGTTTCCCACTCCTTTTTATCATTCAAAATTTTCACTCTATCACCACCTTTGAATCTTGATAATGATGTCACAATGCTTATTTGAGAATTCTGTTGATGTAACTTTCTTTTACCTAAACAAACTTGATGTGGGACTCCTTTGTAACCATACCTTTCTTTTGAGTAATTTGTGTAGAGTAAGCAAAACTCATCTTTACTTTAACTTTTTTTCTAATTATCATCTTTGTATATTTTATGTTATGTCATGTCCTTGACACTTTTGGCCAATTAATATCGATAACTTGTAGCTAGGATTAGTTATATACGTTCTAATTCAGGTGGATTAAACTGTAAGATGGTACGTATGTGTATGTGTATATATAGCATATGCTATTTTTCGTTTGTTGTTGATAAAATGACGATGGCAGTGACCCGTCAAAAAGGAGCACCGAACGCTAACTGACAATCGTGTTGATCTAAAACTTCTTATTAAAAAAAAGTGAATATTGTTCACTTGATATAGTTAAATCTTACGAGCTAATTCAAGATGAGACGCCGGTTAAGGTAACAAAAACGTCTTGCTAGCTTGTTTACCATAAACACTTTTGTACATCATGTACATGCTTAATGAATAATCACTAATATATCTTATAGGTTCATATGAACTTTTAATTTAACTTAAATGGTTTTAGGTATCTCTTACATCAACATTGATTTGCACATGCATTTCTACCAAAAACCATATGAAATGACATATGATCTAATTTAGTAGTAAGACAAAATGAAGCAAAACAATACTCAACCTTGCTTTCTTGTAAGTTAGTAAATATTAGCAAATTTATAAATCATAAATAAATGTAATTGAAAAAGATGTAGAACCACACAAGAAATATGTGAATCATGATAGTGATGGAACTTGGCATGTGTCATGGTGTTAGTGAATAAATCAATATTTTGATATTGGTTATTATGATAAAATGTGTGATGAACATTGACTATTGATAAATAAAGTCAAACCACATGATACTATATTAACCATATATTGTGAATGTATGATGTGTCATGCACTTGTATCGTATATATACAATAAACCATAGTTGTTAAGATCCCGATCCTGATCTTAGGATCTTACGATTTTACGATTCTACGAAGCAAAAACGATCCGGATCCTACGTAGGATCTTAACAAGCTTAAGATCTTATAGGATCCCGATCTTGACCATAGGATCTTAAGATCTACTCTGATCCGATCTTACTTTTCTCGAACCACAAACTAAAAAACTACAAATTTATGGTTTATGTTTTCACATAATTTTAAAAACAACCTTTGATTCTTCTTAAACATTCCATATGCATAATTTAGGATAACATTTTCATGAAATACTCTTATAATTTCATGTTTATAATATATAATAATTTGTAAGTTTGAGTAATATTACAAAGATCATTAAAAAATAGCATTATAGTAGGATCTTAGGATCCTGATCCGATCTTACAATCACGATCTTGCAAAGACGAAAACGATCCTAGGTAGGATCCCGATCTTGAAAACCTTGCAATAAACATCATTAATCCAAATCCACTTCTTATTGCCCATAACAATTGTTTCATTCAAATGACAAATTCAATTTTGTAATGTATATGAATGGTTAAATCTTCTATAAAAGCTTTTGAGAACAATTTGAATTTGTTTATGTGCTAAGAGGCTCTGTTGTAAAAATCGGTCCAGGCGGCCGATTAATCCTCGCATAATCGCTGATCGCTCATCAAGCGCCTTGATTTATCATAATCGGCCTATTTAATCGTTTTGGTCAAAGATTGCTTAAAAATCGGTCAATAAACCAATTAATCGGACAAAATCAGTCTAATCGGATTAATCAGACAAAATTGTTTAAAAATCGGTCAACAAAATCGCTTAAAAGTCAGTCAAAATCGCTTAAAAATCGGTCCACAAACCGATTAATCAGACAAAATCAGTCAAAGATCGCTTAAAAATAGTCAACAATATGAGTAATATCTATGTTTGACTTTAAAATTTAAAGAATTATGTATTATGTTTATATTTGAACACTTGAAATATTTGAACTTTGATGCATTATGCTTATCGCATACATATAATATAATATAATATCTAAAATTACAATTTTGAGCATAAAAATTCTAATCCGATTAATTCCCGATTAATCCCCGTATAACCGATTAATCGCTAGGCCCTACCTGACCGCCTCACTAGCGCCTAGCGATTTTTACAACCTTGCGGTAAGAGGTGATAAATACTAAATTGCACCGTATTTTAATGGTATCTCATGTTGATTTATAAAGCATCATTGAACGACCACCAAATGGTTATGAATTCAAGTTTTATCTAGGACGTGTTACTCATGCTAGTTCATGAGTATCGTTGGACTTTTCATCGTTCAAACCAAAATGCTTGTAGGCCAATGAAATCTCATCATCCATAAATAACAAATTGACGTGAAACTCTTTCTTTGGTGTGAAGGTAATTGCGATCCCACAATCTCATTTTCACGGTTTAAGGTGCTCTCATTTCGCTCTCCGCTACAACCTGGATGCCTCATGTTTTATGAAAATGCTCTCAACAAATTGAATGTATGTTTAAATGTCGTTTGAGACATTTGTACTAAATTTGTGATGTATATAGAGAATGTTAATTGTTCTTAGAATAATTATTATATATAATGTCATCATTATTAAATTATTTATATTATCTGGTTGCAAAGAAATGGTGGGTAGTGGGGTGCTTTTTCCATTTGGTGCATTGGCCTTATCAGGGAAACAAGCATGAAGAGCCTACGAGTAATATACTACTCTTTTCGTTTTAAAATTATTGTCTTTATTTTTATTTTAAGATTTCTCAAAATAATTATTATATTTTTATTCAACTAATTAAAAAAGAGTTTGATAAGTGGGTATGTTTTGATTGATTAAAGAGTGTAGCAGTCAAATTTTTTTAATTGATAAGGACAATAATTTTAAAAGGGAAAAAAATAAAAATTAAGTCATTTAATTATTCTACGTATATGATTTTGGTAAGAGACAAAAACAGAAAAGACGAATGTTTATGAATAAAAAACAAAGCATCATATATTTTGCTACACATTTTTGGCATCTATCCTAAAATAATAATTTTAGCAATCATGAATCATGTATATAACACTCCAACAACATTATGATCATGCTAGTTATAACATTACTTTCTCTTTTCCGAAACTTAGTAAAATTTCAAAAGAAAAAAGAAAGTAAAAGTTCAAATATGAGTGTAAATTTCTGAAATGAAAGAACATTTTTTTTTTCTTTTTTAGCTTAAACATTTGTGATTTTATTTCTTTTTAATGTAAATAAATTAATTAATTAAAAAAATATTACTTTTAATTGAAATTAGACATAAAATAGGTACCTTTTTATGCAATTTGACTGATATATAATAGTTGACAATGATGTAATTTAACCATATGTATTAGATATTCTTGAATATTCTTTCACTTGTTAAGTAGCTACAAATAGATCAACAATAAAAAGAAAAGTCTGTGACCATTTCATTAACGTCTTTACTGGGCTCATGTGATTATGTCGAGTCAAGTTGTCAAATAAAGTGTGAGCCATACTTAGCTTTCCCATAAATCACATCAAAAAAAAAAAAAAAAAAAAAAAAAAAAAAAAAAAAAAAAAAAAAAAAAGGCAAAAGAGCTAGTAAAGTAACCAAGTTTGTCTTCTAATGCATTTGTCTGGTTCCTTAATAAAAATATAAAATCAAAAATTTATGAAACAGGAGATCAACAACAACAGTACTCAATCTCGCCAGAGTGAAGTGAGGGATGTGAGATGTAAACAGTCACACCCCTACCCGAGAGTAAAAGAATGCTTCCAGAAAGACTTCCGGCAAATGTGTGTTTGTGTGTGCAAGCAAAATATGAGGAAAGAGAAACAAAGACATAAACGGAAGCATAAAAGATCAAATTTTATAGATTAAACTACAAGGAAGATACAAAACATGTGTTTGGGTATCACTTCGCTGAATATTAAGCAATCAATTCTATACTTACTCAACTTAAACATCAAATGTTACGTTCACTGAAAACATGCTTTAACAACATAACACATCGTGCATCCAAAACTTGCACTTAGTGTATATGACGTTTTAACGTTTACATTATATATACATGAAATTATCGCTTTCCAAGTTAATGCTCAACTTTAAGTTCGGTATTCTTTGCCAAACCATGTGAATTCCAACATGTTTTAAATATGCAAAACTTAAACATAACATCCATGATCAATCAATCAACGGTGCTTAATCGAGTGTTTAGGTCCATATTTGATTTCTAGGACTGGAAAATAAAGTTTAGCAATTGAAATGTAGAATCAATTAGCTAGACGTCAAGTCTTAGTTAGTACAACCACCACTTCGACGTTACTTCATTTGGAAAACACCTACACTATTCAATCACTAAACACGATTATCGTATCTCAACTATACCAAAAAAATTATCATATAAAGGATTGAGTAGCAAATTTGAAAAGAAACATCAGTTGGGTCACATATATCTCACTTCCAATGGTCCTAGTCCTAGATAAACAGTGAACCGGGTCCCACACATAAAGACTAATCATGTCACTGTTATTGGGTACCCTCTAATGGTTCAAAAGAAGATAAAGGAAAAGCAACCGCAAGCATGGCTAAATAAGCCACAACAAAGGTTCAAGTACTGTTATTCAAAAGTGCGATCTTTTTTACAGAGTGATGATTATGATGATTCATATATTATGTAATGCAGGGGTATGCACTTTTGTGCAGAATATGGCAAAGACCTAAAGCAAGTGGATTGAACCTAAGACCACTGTCGTGTTTGGTCAAATTAAAGTCGAAACTAAAAGTTCAGCATTGTAACTAAAGAATCCTATAAAGCTGTAACACGTTATGTTTCTAATTGGCATCGTGGTACATACAATTACTGGTACTCCACATACACCTGCTAAAGCAAAAGCAAAATTCTTTAAGGAAAAGAGTTGCATTGTTTTGCAAGGATTGTTGTTGATTGCTCGGGTTGTTTATTCTAAGCATAGATAAACTGAAATTAATTATAATTAACTACAAGATCATTCACAAGAAATAAGGAAAACATACCAACACAGAATTCGAAGAAATGTATTGATACTTTATCAGCATTGTGACAACTAAAGTTATAGGTCTAAATGTCTAATCATCCAATACTTCAATTAGATGCAATCAGTATCCATAATATGGTCAAAATCATCCTAAGAAACGTATTCTCCAAAACTGTGAAATCAAAATCTTAAAAAGAAAAGCTTAATTGTATACATTACAAGTTACCTTAGTCGCCACAAATATTTAAAATTTTGTGGGTTAAACAACAATTGGTGCACTAATCAAAGTTTTGTTACCTATTAAAGTTCTTGACAATGTCGATAAGTAAATAAAAGGTACAAAACTTTCTCGGTAATATGATGTTGAAGTTATTACCTCTCAAGAAGCATTACAACTTCACAATGTGTAGTATGAGGAAAAAGATCAACCGCCATTGCTTTAATTGGTTGAAACGGCTCTGAGTTAGGCATAAATTTGGCTCTTTGACGAGCCAAACTAGCGTTGCTCATATTTTTCCATCCCTTGTTTTTATTGTTGCCTTTTTCATTTTTGTCGGTTGAAGGAGTGCAAAGTTCAATAGCATTTGCCATTAAGCTCTCGGGATTACATGAAATATAACTGCGAGTAAAAATAAGAATCAATTTTATGGGGAATATATCGTCATGGAGAAAATAAGAAAAGTGAAAGTTGGAAAGTGGAAACTTACACAAGCCTCTTTAAACCCGAATGAGTTCTGAGAGCTTTAATCACCTGTAGTCACCAAAACGAAAGAGGGGTGAATCAAACTTGGAATTAATTAGATGAATTAATTCCACTAAAGACACTTCAAATTAACTAGAGTGGTCAAATGGGTGTTTAGTGTAACGGGTCAATGAGGTTTTTTTAACTAGCCAAAATGGGTGTAGTCAAGTTGAGCTGGATCACTTTTTGTCAGTTTTTTTTTTTTTTACTGTTAATTAACTACTTGTGTAAAAAATATTTATAAATTTTACACTAGTTTGACTTTTTGGATAAAATGACTTGTGAAGACTTTCGCATTAAAAAATACACTTAGGACAACATTCAAGTATTCAAACAAACAGCTATTCGTCCCGTTTACCTTTTAGCTAATTTTATGATTTTACCCGTTTGGCGCATTAATATTTAAATAAGACCCCAAATTGACCCATCCATAAAATGAATCAAAACCGCCACCTATACATAATTACATATAATGAACAAGTAGTTTACTCACCGTTGGATGAAGTCCAACACGTGGAGGATCCACAATGGCAACAACATTATCAAATTGATGCAACTTGCTACTAATGTTTTCGGTAACACAATTACTCTCGTCTTGCATTTTTTCTTCTTTAACTTCTTCGTCTTTAATACCCTCAGCATCATCTTTAGCCTCTGATAATTTGTCTTCAGAAGCACTTGCATCATCTTTATTACCACTATCAGCATCATTGCTTTCATCTTGTTTTTTAGTCACGTATTCTTTTAGTAGAGACCCCATCACATCTTCCGCCTGTAATAAACACCCAAACACACGTTTATAAAACTAAAAACTAAAGTCTGCTAAATTTTTAAAAAATGACTGAATAACAATCGTCATCATATCCTCACCTTTGAACAGACAAACCTGCAGTTTGTTATGCCATTTATTTCAGCATTCCTTTTTGCATCGGCTACTGCAGAAGCATTCATTTCAATGCCAACAACCTAACAAAAGTATTGCAAGTCCAAATTCAAATTTACTTTTTAAAACCTCAAGTTAAAAGATTGTTGAAAACGATGTGAGCACGTTACCATTCCAACACGGTGAGCTAAAGTAAGCCCGATTGTTCCAGTCCCGCAACATACATCAAAAAGCAAAGTATTAGGTCCAAGCCCAGCCCAATCTCCAGCAAGTGAGTACAATTTTTCTGCTGCGAGAGTGTTAACCTGCAAGAATAAAAGTTAAAAATTCATGCATATAATTTAGAAATAAGTAAAAACTAAAGGGACACGAAAAAGTTACAGTACTTGGAAAAAGGCTGTTGGGGATAAACAAAACCGAAGGTTGTTTATATAATCTTGAATCCTTGCTTCTGCGACAACTTTAGAGTCCTCAACAGAATTACTTTCAGATTTCACAAGGGGAAGAGTACGCAGTGGAGCATCAGCTGGTGCTACATTGGATACTCCTTGATGATCCTAAATATGAATAGAAAATAAATCAACACAAACATTTTTTCTATTTTGTATAAATATAGTGTTACAAAAATGATACCTGAACAGCAAGTACTGTAAGAGGCAAAGAGGGTGAATTTGCAGAGGCTCCCACCACAAAGGCTTCAGCCATTTTCTCGAGTTCAAGATTTACAGCTTCATTATCGAAGCCTGCGGACGAAATCTGTTATTAAGAAAACAGAAATTAAATAAGATAAACTAATTATGGTAAGTAAGAATGCCAAATAATGTATAGAAAAAAACTAGGAAAAGCATATACAACCTGAACCATAAGCAAGACCTCTGCAATGTTTACTTCGCTGGATTCAGCCTCAGGAATCTTACCCTGTGCCCTTCCTTCGCGAACCTAGTTCAATTGTCCCCACAGATTGTTATAAATGATTATTCACACCCAAATGTAGTTTTATTCATCAAAAAGATAAGTTTAGCTTACTGTTAGTTGACGCCAAAATCCAGTATTACTCATCCTATTCCATATAGGGAAAGTTGAGCTTTGTAGGAAATTTTGGAATATTTCGGCATACTTGACACTAATTTTAGAGACATTTGGGCAATCTGATGGTTCTTCAACTGCTGTCACGCCCTCCCTGATTTATAACCATCTTAATTCATGAATAAAAAGTAAGGAGAAAGAAAAATGAACTAGAAAACTAGATTAGATAACCTGAAGTTCCCAAGCAGAAAACCGACTGTAGGTTTTCCTTGAAGAGAATATCCAATAGAAAATTCACATTTGTTGCGATACCCATTTACAATAGGTGATTCAATTATACCCTCTAGTTTGCAAGCAAGACCAGCTGCAACCATTAGAATATATGATTAAAACATGCTAAAAACGAAATTACTTAAGGATCTTCCTATTATATGTTTACTCCCTCAACAATATAAAGGGTCTTCTAGTAGTACTAATGTTACTTGGTAAAAGAATTTTCAAGTTGCATAAAAAGCAAAGATATTAATGAATCGAGGAAGGTAATAGCAATCTTGAGAATCACCTATGCCCCTGGAATTATTTATCCAGTCTGGTAGTGGAACACTATCAGGACAAGCTTTGCGTGCATTTCGGGCCTGTATAAAGAAAAAAGGGACCATAGTCAATCAAAAATATAAGAAAAACTTCCGTTACGAGTTCACATAAAAAGACTGTAAGAGTGCTAACAAGTTTTTTCAAAATCTGACTAATAGACTTCGTCTTCTGCTCCAGCTGATCTGGGTAAGGCAAATGGGCAAGTGGCGTCACAGCATCCCGAGCACTTCTGGCTTTTACATCCGCACTTCCAGGGGTAGAACCGTCATAGACTGCGTCTCCATCTTCAGCCTTATTTGCTGATTCAGTTGGCTTCTTATTTCGGTCATAAGACCTGGGATTGGCATCCACTAACTTTAAGTTTTTGTTCCTTAAAGGTTTACCTTGCAGCTTCTGTTACAACAAGGCTTACTATTATTACAAACTACACATAATCGAGTGAACTGAAATAAACCATACAGATTTGATAACTAACAATACCTCGATTGCAATTTTCACTTGCTCTACTGTTTCGAAGGTTATAAATCCTACAACCATTCCTTTCCTTGTCTTGGCTGACTTATATTGAATTCCCTAGAAAGCAGCAAAACTCATATCAGTAAAAAGACACCTCAGTACAATAACGATAAGGATTGTAAAAACAAAAGAACCGATTTTCAGTAGGCTTGTAAAAGAACAGAGCAAAAAATCAACGAGCTTGTTTGCATTCATTCATTAAGTTTAACCAAACACCTAGACCAACAGATTTTTGTATTGCTGTTCATTTATGTTATGGTACAGCCGTACAACGAGTACAACGATGAACAAACACGTCCAGTAATCCGGTATACATAGATGATTAAGTATAAAGAAGAAATTAGATAACCTGAAATGAAGTCTATATAGCATCGATCAAAAATGTACTTCTTTACAAAATATGGCCTAACCAGAGTGTTAGGCACTGTTAGTAGTAAGTGTAAGCAGAGTTGCTAGGAGTAGTTGTTAGCTCTAGATGCGGTTACACATCATTATAATTCTAATTATAATTTAAAAAACAAACATTCGGGTTGTTATCGCCTCTGCGTTGTAATTCTAACATATAACAACAACATACCCAATCCTGTCAGAGTGGGGTATGGGGGACGTGCAATGTAGACAGTTCCTACCCCTACCCCTGGATAAACCCGGAAGTAGAGAGACTACTTTCAGAGGGACCTTTGGCCAATGTAAGTGTGCAGGTGTCCGTTGCTCAAGAAATAAGTGCGTGTGAAAGTATGCAATAACAACGGAAAGGAATTTATAGAAACATAAGACGAAAAGCAAGCATACAAGCAACAGACAAAAACCATCAGAAAAACTTAAAGAATAAGGACATACATAGATAAGAGCATACGTTACATGAGAACACAGAATATAGACTATAGAAAGCGCATAAGAGGCAAAGGGGACAAAAACATAAACATAAGAGCATAAAAGCAAAGGATAAACGCACACAAAGAAAAGGGCCTAACGGCAAAATTAAAACCAAGACCTAAGAGAGCATCGAAGTTCTAAGCAGGGCAACGCAATGGGGGTCAATACCTAAGGGCAAAGCAAAAGGACAAAGGGAGGCTACTAAACACCTAAAAAGCTTAAAGGGAACTAGCTATGGAACTCAATACCTAAAAACGCAAGAGGCAAAGCTACTAAAAAGCTCCTAAAAGCCTAAACGCAAAAACTACCTCAAAACCTCAAACGACCTAGCCCATATACCCGCCTATTCTAATTCTAACATACAATAGATAACTAAACGAACCAATTCACCTCATCGTTAAGAAACCCTCTAAACTGCTCAGCCTCCCACTTGAACGGCAAATTCAACAAACACTTTTCAAGCCCATTCTCATCACACCCCTCCTCATGACCATTACTTTCCACCTTCATTTTCTTGGCTCTCTCACTAGTTGGGTCCCATGTATTATCCGGCCTCATCCTCAGCTCCTCTTCTCCATGAGCATACCGACACTTATCACCATGGCTACACGCCCTGCCTGTGCTTCTGAAGTATGAACACAGGCTGGTTTTGTGTAGTGGGTTGGTTTGGGTGTCTGGTTCGGGTTGTTTGCGTTTCTCTCCTTGTTCATCTGTATTGATGATGGGTTTTGCAGGTGGTTCGGCGTTGGTTAGTGGTGGTTCGGCGGTCGGAGTGTTTAGGGTTTCGGTTGTCATTGTTGATAGGTTTTGTTTTTGGTTGACAGTTTTGGGGTTTTAGGTTTAGTGGTTTACTTTAGTTAGTACGGTTCTTTTTTTGACAGTTGTGAGCATACCGGATTAGACCGAAAATAGTTAAAAGGGTGGACCGAGAACCGGACCGAAATACATTCGTTTCGGTCTTGTCGGTCCGGTCCGGTCCATGGTCTATAATGCTCAGTTCTATTTGTACATTAACCTTGTGTGTGTGGCGTAGGGGTATTTGTTTAAGCTTATAAGCTGCTTACAAGTTTATTTGTTTTTCGGCATATATTTTATAAGCTTTAATTTTTTGACTTATTTGAGGTTTGTGAGCTTCTGTAAGTATATATATATATATATATATATATATATATATATATATATATATGTGTGTGTGTGTGTGTGGGGGGGGGGGGGGGGAGGGCTTTATTTTCAGAACCCTGTTAAGTGAAGGAATTGCAAGAACTCTAATTTTGCATTAGAAAACATACATGTTCATATAAAACATGTATGTTTTCTTACATACACCTTAATACAAATACCTACGTAACATACATGTTCATATAAAACCATGTTGCATTGATATGTTGCACTTAATACCACTGGGGCCTTGGTCCAGTGGGTGGGGCTTTCATTCTTGAGTCAATAGACTCAGGTTCGAATCCCATCCCTGGCACTTTGCTCCCAGATAGGTACCCACCTCCGCAAAACCTATGGGCTCACTGGAGAGACTTTGTGGATAAGAGCTCAAGAGTCCGAGAGTCTCGGCTCACTCCAGTTGGTGCCCCACTAGGCCAGGAGAGTTGCCGGAGCTATTCCTTGTGGGGTGGACAATGGCTGGTGCCAAAAGGCACCCGGGGTCAGGGTGTTCCCGCCAATCTACACCTTTTGTGGATATGTTGCACTTAACAGGGTTTTAAATGAACATGTATGTTACGCATGTATGTGTATTAAGGTGTATGTAAGAAAACATACATGTTTTATATAAACATGCATGTTTTCTAATGCAAAATTGGAGTTCTCGCAGTTCCCGCACTAAACATGCATTGTCATTTTCACATATTATAAATCTTTATTAATGAATAAATCAACAAGATTTACAAATGATAGCCTACGGAAAATTACCCCATTTTTTTTGACAAATGAAACTCTCCACAATCAAACAACAAAAGACTGCTAGCTGCTTTGTTGTTCCTAGGATAGGAGGATTCTAACCATAATACTTTGTATTATTTTATTTATAGGAATCTCTACTTAACTGATGCGTGGGAATTGCACCAGACTTTACCTCTAGAGGGATCTCGAGAAGCTTACAACCCCCACCAGGCAGTGTACCTGATCGTTGTAGTATAGTATAGTGACAAGTACCGGGGGATTGATTGTTCAACTTAAGAATAGTGTCGCTAGGATTAGAAAGCCTAAAAACTAGGTCTAGAGGTGAGGGATGATTCTTTTTGTATTTTTTTTTTATATTTTAGAAAAGCAAATAAAAATCTCGGGTATTGGAAGAGTGGGCGGAATTAGTTGCTAATCAACTAACCCAATTACTAAGATGCAATCAAAATAAAATAATAAAAATGAAAATAAACTAAATTAACTAGTGGTGTGAGCAATATATGGGAGAATTGTGTTTACTTAGATTTCACTACTCCCTAAATATCTTTTACAGGTTAATTACTTGTTACAGTTGCGTGGATGACGGATTGTATTCCTTAATACCATTCATGGGGTGGCGTACTTACTTCCCCAATCCTATAAGCTCCTACTTCACTTCTATGTCGAGCCGGCTAAGAAGCTCCTAACATGGGATCACTAGAATTCACTCATGCATTAAATACAATCATAAAAACCTAGTAAACATCGGTTCATGTTTTTTAAGACGTTCAAGCAAGTTACACAATGGAGATATGGCAGTTTTCTTAAGCCTAACATTGAAATCATTCATCCATTACAACTATAAACAAGCAATCAACCTATAATTAACATCTAGGTTTCATTACATTTAAGCAAACACATGAAATATCTAGCCTAGCATGCTATAATCAAGACAAGCATAAGATATATTCAAACAACACATAGACATATTGAATGAATTGAAAGAAGACTTATCTTAATTGAACATGAAAGGTTTCAAGGGGTGAAAACCCTTGAAAATACTGTTACAAATGACCTAGGGTTTATTAGGTTCGGTCCTAGTATTCTCCACACAAGTTCCTCTCTTAATGAATGAAAAATAGAAAAGTATATATAGATTTGTGAGGTGACGGCGTCAAGAGTAAATTTCTGACGCCGTCATCTCGCCGCCAATAAAGTTCTCGGACTGCCTAGATCTGGGTCTGACGCCGTCATGTGTAATTATGCTCCAGGCCGTCACCAAAATAACTCTTGACGCCCTTCTTCTGAGGCCGTCACGTTTTCTCTAGGTCGTCATGCATTTTTCTCCTGACGCCGTCATATTTTCCTTCTTGACGCCGTCAGGTACTGTTCCCAGCATGGAAAATTAAGTCTTTGCCATTTTCTTCACTTTTTTGCTCCAAAGTGCTTCCTTTTCCAGAATTCACTCCCAAAGTACCTAAAATCACAAAAGGAACGATTTAGGGCAATATTTGATCAAATAAATTCAATTCCGGGCTTAAATGACCCCCTAAAAACAGTTCATTTTTCGTCTTATCATATACCCTTACAGTTGAGATTTGCTTGTCCTCAAGCAAATGCGCTTTTATTCTAGTCAAAATACAAGTTAGGGGTCATTTAACACTAATATAAAAGTAATTACAACAAATAATCGTTCCACTAAAGACAAAAGACAAGCACGGTGGTCATACACTAGCACCTCACAAATAGTGTTTAGATACTCACATCTCTCGGGTGTAATAAAGTAATATCACAATATGGAAATGGAAAACATCTCTCACTACCTGTCATAGCAAAATAGATTACCATAGGCTTGGGAAAGGATCAAACCTCCACCACATGGCGTAAGCACCTAGGATAAACTATCAAAGAGGTCTTTTAAAGGGTTGTAACGTTAGGTGTAGGAATATGGAATACACGGTTTTGTTGGATATAGGCAATCTTTACTGGTGGCGAGTTAATCATCTTGGTTAATTACATGTACAATATGGCGTTGCTAAGCCAAGACTAGACTCGACTTAAGCTAATAAATGAAAAATAACAAAAACATAAGATAAACATAGAATGAAACGGGATGGTAGTCCGTATGTTTTTTCTCTTTTCTTTTTCTAATATATATATATATATATATATATATATATATATATATATATATATATATATATATATATATATATATATATATATATATATATATATATATATATTTTGCATACACTTTTACCCTACCATCCAAAATAATACATCATAGGGAATGTACATTCCCCTTACACTTGAATTTTTACATACTTTACAATAAACTAATCTAATGACTCGAATTAAGAAAATCAAAACACTTGGAGTACTTTTAAGATTAACGCACATATGGGGGTAATAATATGATGTTCTTCCCCATTACTCCATAACATTAGTTCTTTACCCATGAGTCCCAATCGTCCCAAAACAATATGTACAAGGATATGACTCGACTTATCAACCATGTAATCAATTAGATAATTAACTAAGGGGTTAAACAAATAACAATAATGCACTAAAGATGAGTGCATACACGGAAGGCTAACGCGATTTGGTTGTACATTTAAGTGGGGTGTAACAAATTCTTCCTTTAAGTAAGATGCTTAAAGTTAGAAACGAAAAGATAGGCTCAGAGGGGTGTACTAGAGGTTTCGTGTACTAAAAATGAGTACAACGCTAAGGTGTGAGAAAAATTAATTGACTTAACTAGCCAAGTAATATGACTTAAATGGTCAAGTAATTATGATACAGGTTTAACACAAGGGTGATCCTAATGCCTCTTATCATGTAGTAAATCCTACTACACGAATGTAGTCTCACTAGCCGTCTCGGGATGCATCACTAACGCAAGTTCTAGAATCTAAATGCTACCGGTACACTCATAAGCACTAATAGTAAATGTTTTTCCTATCAAATCTAAAGGCGAACCTCACATATTTTGGTGGAAAATTTTTCTGAATGGTACGGTTTTGTGCTAGTCATACAATCTCCTATCCATGAGACGCTTGCTAAGGCTAAAGTTTCACTCATAAGTGTTGTAAAAAAATATATATTTGGCGCTAAAATTACACTAACAAGTATTTCTCATAGTTTTATTACACACCTACCGTCAAACAAGCAAACTCAAGCGAAAGTTAATTTGTAAGGTATCATCAATTTACCCTCCCCTTACACTTAAAATGAACATTGTCCCCAATGTTCAAGTAAAGAATGTAAAAGTAAAATAGGTAAAAAGAATGAAATCAAATACTCCCCTGATTCGCTCGGTATGGATAATATGGTAACCAGGTTAGATCTTCCTTCAAGAAAATGAACAATCAAAGCTTCCCTTCCAGAATATAAATCATCTTCTTGTCATATATAACCTGTTAAACCTGAGAAAACAAACAAGGCAACCTCGCGTAAAATCGGCGGCAATCTATATATGCTAACAAATCCTAGAAAACAAAATAAGATATAATGCTTGTGGAATGATGTTTGCAGATCTCCTGGAGATTATAAAACTAAAGATTCAACAAAAACTTTAAGACTCTGTTAGAAAAAACAAAACTGGTAAAATTTCCAGAATTTTACACGTGACGCCGTCAGGAATTTCTTCCTGACGCCGTCAGAAGTGACCTGCAGAAATTCTTATGTTAAGTTTCCGGAAAATTTCTGGAAAAACTTTGTCCTACTTCCTGGAAAATCCTGCAAAACATCATTATGACTCGATACAAGCATTTGACTCTAACAATTACTAATACACATGTTCATTTAATATTGTTGTGGATCATGCTCAATTTCGTTCTTATAAACAAATTTGGGTCTCCCCTTACACTTAGCTTTTACAAAATACCTTTATATGTATTTAAGACGAAGTTAAAAACAAAATAAAGCATTTTCACAATTTACTTTTAAACATGAACCACAAACAACAAAAATAAAACATGCATACGGAAACAAATAAAATCAAATAAACAAACAAACAGACAAATAAATAAAGCTTGGGTTGCCTCCCAATAAGCGCTTGTTTTTGTTCGAGTCACGAGCCTGACTCTACCCTTATTTAACGGAAATAAGAGAGGTTTTCCCTACACTTAGGATTTTGTGCGGGTTGAAGTAGCGATACACACCCTTAGGGTGGAAATATGCCATGTGTGGAAAGAGTGGTGGATGAATTATATGCTCAAAGGGCTGTGCTCTTATCATCATAACCTTACCTAATTCAATTGGGTTGGTGGGCGGATTAAGATTTTCTCTTAGAAAGGGATCATCTTCTATCAACTTCGAGAGACTCCTAGTTGGGAATCCATCTTGACCTAATAAACCTGGTTTAAACCCATAATGTTTCTTATGATCAATCATGAATGGGTGATGTAAGTATGTATGGTCATGTTCCACTCCTATGTCAGCTTCCTCTCTACAAGGCTTAGAGTCTACTACCTTTGTCCTAAGACTACCCGGACTATATGGTTTGATGGGTGGATCGAAACCTATTTCAATTCCTAAATTTTCATCCAAGGATGGAAGATTAGGTAACGGTTTTGGTTGAGGCTCCGGTTCATCAAAACTAGGAACTTCCCTAGAACTAAGAGTAAGGTTATCATTGTAAGTATTCAAACCTATATCCTCTAGTTGTGTTTGGTTCAAAGGTTCTACCTCTATTGGGGTTCCTATAGTCTCTCCTACTTTTTCCGGGTAAGTCAAGGGAGGGGTGTACGCATCAAATGATGGTAGGACTTGTGGGGTACTTTGTGGGCTCATGTTATTTACTTCACCATTCATTGTGTTAAGATCACCTATATCCTCAACATGTGTTTTATTATAATCTAACCCTAACATTTTCCCAAGTATCTCAAGTGCTTCTCTAGGCATCTCAACTTCTATATCCGAATCATAAGGATCATCCTCAATATTCTGACTGCTATATACAAATTGCCCAAAAGATTCATCATGTGTTTCTTGAAATTCATCATCATCGATCATAAAACCTAGGTCTTTTTGATCAATGTGATCATGTTCGGCTACATCCTCCATCACATCAAGGTCACTTATGTGTTCATCCTGTATTATGGTAGTGCCTAACCATGACATGCAGCTAGGTGGCTCATACGAAACTATCCTAGGTGAAGGCTTGTATGGTGCATAGGTTTCACTAAGTGAGGCATTTTGAGGGGTTGATGGAGCTCCTAAGATGAATTCTTTAAAAGTCTTATGCACTTGGCCTCTTTTCTCAAGGTACTGAATAAAATCAATATAAGATCCTGTCCTCCTCATTTCATTCCTCTATCTTGGTATATCCAAACTGGTGTAATTATATTTTTTCTGGTAAAACTCTAGTGTCGGACTTGGTGGATTCGCGTTCTCCATAATGGTGAACGGAATAGTCAATGAAGTTAATTTAATAACAAAGGCACAAAAAAAAGATAGACTAAAGAGAACCTAAAAATAAAAATAAAATCTTACTAGAAAGGAATCTAGCAAGTAGACCTAATAAAAAGAAATTCTAACCTAGACAATAACTATTCCCCGGGCTGCGGCGCCAAAAACTTGATGCGTGGGAATTTCACCAGGCTTTACCTCTCGAGGGATCTCGAGAAGCTTACATCCCCCACCAGGCAGTGTACCTGATCGTTGTAGTATAGTATAGTGACAAGTACCGGAGGATTGATCGTTCAACTTAGGAATAGTGTCGCTAGGATTAGAAAACCTAAAAACCAGGTCTAGAGGTGAGGGATGATTTTTTTTGTATTTTTTTTTTTATATTTTAGAAAAGCAAATAAAAATCTCGGGTACTAGAAGAGTGGGCGGAATTAGTTGCTAATCAACTAACCTAATTACTAAGATGCAATCAAAATAAAATAATAAAAATGAAAATAAACTAAATTAACTAGTGGTGTGAGCAATATATGGGAGAATTGTGTTTACTTAGATTTCACTACTCCCTATATATCTTTTACAGGTTAATTACTTGTTACAGTTGCGTGGATGACGGATTGTATTCCTTAATACCATTCATAGGGTGGCGTACTTACTTCCCCAATCCTATAAGCTCCTACTTCACTCCTATGTCGAGCCGGCTAAGAAGCTCCTAACATGGGATCACTAGAATTCACTCATGCATTAAATACAATCATAAAAACCTAGTACACATTGGTTCATGTTTCTTAAGACATTCAAGCAAGTTACACAATGGAGATCTGCCAGTTTTCTTAAGCCTAACATTGAAATCATTTATCCATTACAACTATAAACAAGCAATCAACCTATAATTAACATCTAGGTTTCATTACATCTAATCAAACACATGAAAGATCTAGCCTAGCATGTTATAATCAAGACAAGCATAAGATATATTCAAACAACACATAGACATATTGAATGAATTAAAAGAAGACTTATCTTAATTGAACATGAAAGGTTTCAAGGGGTGAAAACCCTTGAAAATACTGTTACAAACGACCTAGGGTTTATTAGGTTCGGCCCTAGTATTCTCCACACAAGTTCCTCTCTTAATGAATGAAAAATAGAAAAGTATATATAAATTTTGTGAGGTGACGGCGTCAAGAGTAAATTTCTGACGCCGTCACCTCGCCGCCAATAAAGTTCTTGGACTGCCTAGATCTGGGTTTGACGCCGTCATGTGTAATTCTGCTCCAGGCCGTCACCAAAATAACTCTTGACGCCCTTCTTCTGACGCCGTCACGTTTTCTCTGGGTCGTCATGCATTTTGCTCCTGACGCCGTCATATTTTCCTTCTTGACGCCGTCAGGTACTGTTCCCAGCATGGAAAATTAAGTCTTTGCCGTTTTCTTCACTTTTATGCTCCAGAAACGTCCAAAATGCTTCCTTTTCCAGAATTCACTCCCAAAGTACCTAAAATCACAAAAGGAACGATTTAGGGCAATATTTGATCAAATAAATTCAATTCCGGGCTTAAATGACCCTCTAAAAACGGTTCATTTTTCGCCTCATCATTAACTTAGTTACGACTTGAGTTTATATAGGAAGGGAAATAGTGTTTACATGTTGGTTGCATCGTAAGTTGTCCACTTGCTATAGGTATGCACGTGCCTAGTAAGCTAGTCTGAATCTTACTTTCGGCTCTTCTGATTTGACAACTTAGAGTTCCAATGCCTGTTTCACGCGTATCGATAAGTATTTGAACTTATCTTCTTGTGTAAGCTTCCCCCTTCTCGTTCTGAGGTTTAGGTTGTATCCAAGTTAAGTCTTCAGGATCACTGAGATATTTGTCAGTCCTCAGTGACTCTGGTGTTGCCTTTCAGCTCCTTGTAACTTCACTCCCTGGAACCGTATCAGTTTGTGAAGTCGTTTACTTCAGTTGGTCTTCGACTTTCCTGAAGCCATTTAGGCTCTTTGGCCCTTTGAGCTTTAGAGATGAGATCAATATAGAACTCATATTTGCCATAGAACCAATGAACCAATCATAGCCACCCATTTTTATTTTCCACCTTTTTCTTTAAAACAACATATTTTGCAAACGGTAAATCTTCAAGCTACAAAAAAATACCATCGCGACGAGAATTAAATCATCTTTCTATAAATATGCATTGTTATATACTTTTGACGATTTTTTTTTCGACGAACCTTTTTTTTACAAAAAATTTCTGCCCAAAAAAATCATATATGATTCGTAAAAATCACATATGATTTGATTTTTACAAATCACATATGATTCTTACGAATCATATATGATTTGTAAAAATCATCTATGATTCGTAAAAATCACATATGATTTGATTTTAACGAACCACATATGATTTTTCTGTGCGTAAATTTTGAAAAAAAAAGTTCATCGAAAAAAAAGTTCGTCGAAAGTATATAACAATGCATATCTATAGAAAGATAATTTAATTCTCGTCGCGATGGTATTTTTTTTCGCGTAACGATTTACGGTTTACGAAATATTTAAATTTTAAAAAAAGGGTGAAAGTTTATTCTTTTTATTTTGATAAAAAAAATAAAAAAATGAGTGACTAAGATTGCTTGATTGGTTTTATGGTAAAAATTGGTTCTACACAGATCTTTTGGCTTGAGCTTTATACAACACTCATTAATTTAGTGAGTCGTTTTCTGAATAATAATCAAAGAGTCATGCTCTCTGATAACTCTCAGAGAGTATATCACTTTTGATAACCATTGGTAGTTATGAAGTGACACACTCTCTGATCGTTATCAAAGAGTTGATGCTCACTGACCTTCAGAAGGTGAATTAAGCTATTTTATGTTTAAATACTTGTCAGAGACAATTTGATTGATTTATCAGACCCAACAGTTGTCGCCAAAATAATCTTCCTTAAGATATTCTTCGGCACCAAAATAATCATGCGGTATGCTCATCCGATTGTTTGAACAAGTGGCTTCATCGTTGTCGAAAGATAGAAAGTGTTAATGGTAATCGTGCAACCGTAACAATTTTTTGGCTCGCTCTTCGTCAAAATAACTCATGGTAAAAGTATATGAAATGGGGAAAAAGTTAATTGTTTTAGGTTGTGTGTATGAGTCGATGTGTATTTATTGGAAAAAATCACGTTTGAATTTTGAAAAAAAGCCATTGGAATTATATGGTGACGAGGTGCCTATGATGCCAATTGTAACACCCCGCCTTACGCAGACCACAATATTTTCCGCTTTGCCTGCAGGCTCACGGATTTGTTTTTGTGGCCTCATTTGAAGACTTCTCGGCAGGTCACCCAAGCCAGTACTACTCTCACATAAGCACGCTTAACTGCCAGTTCCTAAGAACCTCACTCGCAGTAGACCACAAAACGTGTTGTATCATTGTAAGGCGAATGTTATCTTATGAGCCCAGCATCTCTCCAGGCCACAACCGATGTGGGATTTGCCTAGGGTGTTACAATCACCCCCCCTTAGGGACTCATCGTCCTCGATGAGGTTTGCCCCACCATCCCGAACGGCTCAGGAGTGGCTCTGATACCACTTGTAACACCCCACCTTACGCAGACCACAATATTGTCCGCTTTGCCCGCAGGCTCACGGCTTTGTTTTTGTGGCCTCATTTGAAGACTTCCCGACAGGTCACCCAAGCCAGTACTACTCTCACATGAGCACGCTTAACTGCCAGTTCCTAAGAACCCCACTCGCAGTAAACCACAAAACGCGTTGTATCATTGTAAGGCGAATGTTATCTTATGAGCCCAACATCTCTCCAGGCCACAACCGATGTGGGATTTGCCTAGGGTGTTACAATCATAACTTGTAACACCCCGCCTTACGCAGACCACAATATTGTCCGCTTTGCCCGCAGGCTCACGGCTTTGTTTTTGTGGCCTCATTTGAAGACTTCCCGGCAGGTCACCCATACCAGTGCTACCTTCACATGAGCACGCTTAACTGCCAGTTCCTAAGAACCCCACACGCAGTAGACCACAAAACGCGTTGTGTCATTGTAAGGCGAATGTTATCTTATGAGCCCAACATCTCTCCAGGCCACAGCCGATGTGGGATTTGCCTAGGGTGTTACAATCACCCCCCCTTAGGGACTCATCGTCCTCGATGAGGTTTGCCCCACCATCCCGAACGGCTCAGGAGTGGCTCTGATACCACTTGTAACACCCCGCCTTACGCAGACCACAATATTGTCCGCTTTGCCCGCAGGCTCACGGCTTTGTTTTTGTGGCCTCATTTGAAGACTTCCCGGCAGGTCACCCATACCAGTGCTACCTTCACATGAGCACGCTTAACTGCCAGTTCCTAAGAACCCCACACGCAGTAGACCACAAAACGCGTTATGTCATTGTAAGGCGAATGTTATCTTATGAGCCCAGCATCTCTCCAGGCCACAGCCGATGTGGGATTTGCCTAGGGTGTTACACCAATGGTGGTGGACTGGTGGTGTTGTTGGCGCCATAGATGCCTTTTTTCTTTTTCTTTTTTGGCTATAACGAGCCTTATGGCTCATTGGCTCACTCCACCGTGCACTCTTATGATTTAAGTTACCCTTACGGGGTGTAAATGAAAGTGATGTATTCAAATTATATAAGTTTGAGCTTGAGCTACTTGATTAAAGTTTTGTGTTGAGCTTGATATCAAACTACTCTGTTTGTGTAACTCATGATAAAATTTAAAAACTCTTATTGCATGTAACCACTTTGATTATCATTAGTACATAAGGTAATACACATATGAAATGAGTCAAGTCGATGCTGATATGATGATTATGTATTGAGCTCGAGATGGAAATGTGGAATAAATGAAGCTCGAGTTTTAGATGACGAGTGAATCTCGTTCTTGAATCTCAAAGCCCTAAGTCGAATTTCGAGCATGTGTTGTTAGTAATTTTATCAAGTTCAAGCTAGGCATTACTTAGCTTAACTTGTTCATATCCCTAGTTACTCTTTATACATATGGTACAACCAATATTAGGTTTTTACTTATAGATTACGCCCTTGATTAAGTTTTTGCTTAAATGAAAAGAGTTGGCATTAGGGACATTTAAAAGAACACATAGGGCTTTGTTTGGTGACAAATATTTAAAGTGTTTAGTGTTTAAAAATTTATCTTTAATTTATGAGTTTTTCTAAACATAGCCCTAAGGCCTAAATTTAAGAAACAAAATATGTACAATTGGTGGTATGTAGAGTCGTTTGAGAGAGGTTAGATAAAGGAAATGAGCAGTTATTATTGAAAATACAAGTAGTTAATGCGTGTCAGAATATCTTTAACATAGCCTTTAAACTACATTTAGCAATTTACTTTATTTGATATTGAGCGTTTAACTTTATGATTTTGTTTGAACGCTAATAAAAGCCCGGATGTTGTTCTCGTATTTGTAGCAGTGCTTGTATAGTGAGTTCCTTTTGTTAATAGCACTTTCAAACGTTATAGATCGACAACTATATATGCCAAACTAGTGAACTATCTATTGATTGTTTTTGTATAAATACAGTAAATAGAGGGGCAGTTTCAATTTGACTAACAATTCGTAAATTCATCAAATGTAGTTAATTTAACATAAAAGTTTAGTCCGTAACTTCAAAAGCATTAATGAAAGCCATTAAATCTTGTTACACTAGCTATATATACACGCAACATGTGTATCTTGTTAAACTCTCCTTTTCATCTTCGATTTATACTTGGCTTCAATAATAAGGCAAATCGCTCTACTAAAACTATGCTTGATGAATTATTCATAGTTAGTTGTTCAATTGCTTTGACATTGTCACCTATTCTGGTAAGAACTTCTTATAACATATAAATGCGAAGGCTTACTTTTATCTAGTTACAAGTTCTTTTTCATATTATCCACCTTTTTTATGTAGGATATTATTAGACTTTTGAATCCCTATTACGTAAATAAGCAATCTAAAAAAACAAGCAGATAACCTTTTTTACAATGTGTGCAGCCTCATCCCTAAATGTACGCACCTAGCGAGGTTTGAACCCTTGACCTCTTGTGATGAAACTAAAGACCTTAAAACTAGGCGATCTCAAACACTGTCTAAAACTGCTTAATTCATTTTTACTCTAAAATAAGCCTTAACTTTTAAGTACATTACATTTCAATGTTTTCTTACGGATGAAGATGAATGAACACATGAACTATTGAAAAGTATACAATCGAAGATAATGACACAACACATGCTTCAAGAAGTAAATAATGTAATAATACCTTTTTTCTATTTTATATTTTACTTAGCATTTGCTTCCTTTCCCTCTCGTGTAATTCTTTATATACTCGTGGTTCTTAAGAGCATCTACAATGCATAAAGTCATAAAGACTTTATGCATTGAATGCAATTAATGAAGATGACATTTAATAACTAACACTTTTACAAAAGACTTGGTGTTTACCAAGTCTTTGTAAAAAGTCTTTCTAAAAACATACTAGTGCAATGCAAAAAAGTCCATTGAAAAGCTTTTTAGAATAGGGAAAAGTCTTTAAAGACTTTTTAAAGACTTTTCCCATTGGGGATGCTCTAATAAGTTCATCAATAACTTCATGGTTTCTTTCCTTCATTGTTGTCTTTACTGCATATAAACTTCTCTTCAATCCGTCCCAAGCCATATCCTCCGGACCCCAAAGCTCTTTCAGATATTCCATCGTCAACTTCTTTGAAAAAATAATACCTCTTGTTTTTCATTTCGTTGCAATGAGCATCAAACTGTGCAACTGTTTTTTTTTTTTTTTTTTTAAATTTGGGGTATGCTCCAAACAACATCTTATCCACTAGTTCAAACACTCGGACGAGCATACCGCATCAACTCCAAGGAATAATCATCAATTTGGGGTATGCCCCAAATTTCAAAAAAATAAAATGATGTTTGATGGTAATATGGAGTTGAATAAGATGTTGGATAAACAGAAAAAAGCAATTGCATAGTTTGATGCTCAATACAACGAAATAAAAAAGAACATGTATTATTTTGCAAAGAAGTTGACAGTGGAATATCTTAAAGAGCTTTGGAGTCCGGAAGGTATGGCTTTGGACGGATTGAAGAGAAGTTTAGTTGCAGTAAAGACATCAGAAATCATGAAGTTATTGCTGAATTTATTAAGAACCACGAATATATAAAAAGGAGAGAGAGAGAGAGAGAGAGAGAGAGAGAGAGAGCAAATGTTAAGTAAAATAAACAATAAGAAAAAGGAATTACAACGGAGGGAGAGAGAGGGAGAAATTCAATAGAGTGATAATAGCACAATCCAACAAACGAAAGCTGATGTTTAAATAATACAAAACATAAAATAATAACAAATTCCATCTTTATTTTATTAAGATATTCAACACTTTAGTTGGATTGTGCTATTATCACTCTATTGAATTTCTAATTCGATCGCGTGGGGCTTTAATTTATTGTACTGTGGTTCTTGACAGATTCAAGGGTTGGTTTGTTGAGATTGGTAACTAGTTTTAGTTTTTAGATTTACTATTATTGTTTCTTTAATTCTCTGCTATTGTGGTTATTGAGTGGTGACATGTCGATTGTGCATTTTCATTGCCCGTTTGTTGGTCTTAGTGGATGTCAAAATGGTGGCAGAAATGGACTTACCAAGACTTCGTTGATCACACATCTTCGTGATCGACATTGTAGTGGTGAGGCACAAATTATCATAAAACACTCTCTTCTTACTGATTATAAGCCTGATGATATCTCTTTTTCAGTTAGTTTGTTAGCTTTGCCTCTTTGTCTCCTTAAGACCTTCCGCCCGAGGAGTAATCTTGAGTGCAAGTCTGGTATTAAGCGTCAATGTCAAGAAGAGATTATTTTGGCTGAGTATTCTCCTAGTTTTGGGTGAGAGGAATATTAAGCAGTGTAAGAGAAATATTTGTGATGGATATTATGCTGCTACAGTTAGAGTTCTTTCCTCCTTAGGTGTTGCTCCCTATAATGAGGCTACCCTTTAGGATTTAAATACTAAGCACCCTTCCATCCCTATGGTATGCAAGCTTGTTGTGTAAACTTGTAACAAGCATCATATGTTTATGAACATAATGAGATCTCATGCAATTTGAACCCAATGACATCGTTATGGCAAAAGAAAAGTCAATAGTGTTACAAAGTGTCAATCACAAGGACAAACTGTGTACTTAATCGAGTTTAAGGACCAAAAATGCAAGTTTGTAAATTGAATAGACAAATTGCCGCCCAAGACTAATTGACCAATTTTAAACCTGTTCACAACCCTCAAATCCACCCCATTCAAAGTGTCACTAAATTTTGACTATCAACGCTTTTGATAGCCCTCTTGAAGGTGCGTATTTCCAGATCCCGTCAAATTGTCTCTTTTAAAGTTGCATATCCAGATCTCATCAAATTAAGACTTTATCAAAAAGGTATACAAAGTATGTTTTATTTTGTTGTCTTAAATTTCAATTAACATATATTCTTGGAAATTCCCGCCATCTGTTTGTGGAAATGTCTGCCATCTGTTTGTGCCCGCCATAGTTTTAGTGGGTGTTGGGAAAGCTTATTTATAAGTTGTTTTTCTTGGCTTATATATCGTGTTTATGGCTTATTTGGTTTTGGGATTATGTTTTATAAGCTCAACTTATGTGGCTTATTTGAAAAAAATTCGGCCTTGTATAAGATTATTATTAAACAGGAAACTTATATAAGCCGAAAAGATTAAAAATAAGCCACAAAAAGTTAGCTTATGAAATATAAGCCCAAAATCAGTAAGCATATATATTGTGAACATAAAAGAAAACATAGTAGTATTTTAGTAGGTATCAAAATGTAGTCCTACTCTTGTGGTATGGTTGTGCAGTCTGGGTCAAATTGAGGACTGTATGACTAGTGATGGAGCCAGACTTTCAAACTCGGGTGGGCCGAATGAAGTGTTACCTCATAGAACTTTCGAAATCGGGTGTATTCATAGTGCTGGTATCTTTACTAGACTAGATGAATGGTATAGTATAGGTGAATGGTATAGTATAGGTGAACTGTAGGAGTATAATGGTTTTGCTGATTGTATTACATTCTATGTTGCAGGTTTCTCCACGGTTTGCAAGAGCCTCTGTTGCTCTGTTGATTGTATTGAATTCTATATTTTCAGCTTCATGGTTCCTGTATAATAAGTTTTTTTTTTTTTTTTTTTTTTTTTTATTATTATTATTATTATTATTATTATTATTATTATTATTATTATTATTATTATTATTATTATTATTATTATTATTATCTTATACTTTTTTTTTAATAAATTTACATGGATTTATTTTTTGGAAAGACAATTTACATGATTGTATTGAATTTTACAAATGGGGGTAATGGTGTTTTCAAATTGACATTTTTTATTGATATTTTTTAATTGATATTTGTAACATTTTGGTTTTGTTTTAATGTAGAAAGTGACATGTAACTTTGATCTTCGCAATCCATGGAAACTGGATCCCAGGGTCCAAGCAAAATTGAAGGGAACATTTTTCAATTCAATTTCTGATTTTTTAGAGGGTTATAGACAATGTCACATTTTCAAAGATTTATATACGATTGCTATGGCCTAGAAAAAAAATTACGTTCGCCCTAAATGGCGGTGTTGGTTTATACTTTGGGTTACAGAATGTGTTTGCGTTGTCTAGGATACCTGTAGATGGCAGGCCACTAATATGTGAGGATAAAGATACTGAGTTCCTTTGCGAAAAATATCTTGGCATTCCTTACAAAGATGAAAAGAGGGTAATAAGAGTGCCTAAAAAATGGTTGAGAACATCTTTTGAGGTAGTTCCAAAAGAGGCAACCGAGGAGATGATTAGCTATCATGTATGGGCGTATTTACTATACCTAATTGGTAGTACCATTCTTCCTAATTGTGAAAATCGACTTTATTATCCCGCCTGCTGGTTACAATTTATAGAGGATATGAATCCTTGTAACTTAAATGGCGTTGCATGGGGTGCAGCTGTCCACTGTAGGTTGATTACGGGTTTACATAGAAAATCTTATCCTTATGGACCATACTGGCTCTTTGAGGTATTGTACACATTCTGAAATGCCTTTATGATTATTCTAATTATCGACTAAATTATTCTAACTAACATTGACCAAATTCATCTTTAGTTGTTTTTCTTTGAAAGAATTCCAAAGATACGAGAGGCTTTTTTGAGGATGGACTCATGTTTTAACTCGGAGAGAGATACCCCTCTTCATAAGTATTGGATGCCACACATAAAGAGACTAGAGAAAAACAAGCCAAAGAAACTTAAAAAAAAATTAAGGCATGTTTTTGCAAATCGGCAGTACTAACTTTAGCAAGTTTTATAAAAGGTTTTTCACTTCTGAGGTGTCATAAACAGTCCATACTAAGTATCAAACCTAGTATGGAATGTTTAAGTATCAAACCTCAAATTTAAAAGAAATCTAGTATGAACTGTTTATGACACCTCAGAAGTGAAAAATCTTTTATAAAACTTGCTAAAGTTAGTACTGCCGATTTGCAAAAACATACCTTAATTTTTTCTTGTTTAACTTCTTTGGCTTGTTTTTCTCTAGTCTCTTTATGCGTGGCATCCAATACTTATGAAGAGGGGTGTCTCTCTCCGAGTTAAAATATGAGGCCATCCTCAAAAAAGCCTCTCATATATATGGAATTCTTTCAAAGAAAAACATCTAAAGATGAATTTGGTCAATGTTAGTTAGAATAATTTGGTCGGTAATTATAATAATCATAAAGGCAAGTCAGAATGTGTAGAATACCTCAAAGAGCCACTATGGTCCATAAGGATCAGATTTTCTACGTAAACCTGTAATCAACCTACAGTAGACAGCTGCACCCCATGCAATGCCATTTAAGTTACAAGGATTCAGATCCTCTAGAAATTGTAACCAGTAGGCAGGATAATCAAGTTGATTTACACAATCAGGAAGAATGGTACTACCAATTAGGTATAGTAAATATGCCCATACATGATAACTAACCATCTCCTCGGTTGCCTCTTTTGGAACTACCTCAAAAGATGTTCTCAGCCATTTTTTAGGCACTCTCATTGCCCTCTTTTCATCTTTGTAAGGAATGCCAAGATATTTTTCACAAAGGAACTCAGAATCTTTATCCTCACATATTAGTGGCCTGCCATCCACAGGTATCCTAGACAACGCAAACACATCTTGTAACCCAAAGTATAAACCAACACCGCCATTTAGGCCGAACGTAATTTTTTTTCTAGGTCATAGCAATCGTATATAAATCTTTGAAAAATGTGACATTGTCTATAACCCTCTAAAAAAAGTTCAGAAATTGAATCGATTAATGTTCCCTTCAATTTTGCTTGGACTTGGACCCTGGGATTCAGTTTCCATGGATTGCGAAGATCAAAGTTACATGTTGCTTCCTACATTAAAACAAAACCAAAATGTTACCAAACATCAATTAAAAAATATCAATACAAAATATCAATTTGAAAACACCATTATCCCCATTTGTAAAATTCAATACAATCTTGTAAATTGCCTTTCCAAAAACAGAAATCCCTGTAAATTCACAAAAAAATGAACTCATTATACATAAACCATGAAGCTGAAAACATCGAATTCAATACAATCAATAGAGTAATAGAGTGCAATACAATCAACAGAGCCATTATACTCCTACAGTTCACCTATACATAGAATGCAATACAATCATTTAGTCTAGTAAAGATACCAGCACTAGGAAACCTGATTTAGACTGTACACCCGAGTTCAAAAGTTCTATGAGGTAACACTTCATTCGGCCCACCCGAGTTCCAAAGTCTGGCTTAGTCACTAGTCATACAGTCCCCAATTTAACCCAGACTGCACAACCATACCACAAGAGCAGGAATACATTTTGATACCTACTAAAATAGTGCCATGGTTTCTTTTATGTTCACAATTATATGCTTACTGATTTTGGGCTTATATAGTGTCGCTAAAATAGTACCATGGTTTCTTTTAGTCATACAAAGTCTGGCTTAGTCACTAGTCATAAGCGCTTTTTGTGGCTTATTTTTAATCTTTTCGGCTTATATAAGTTCATGTTTAATAATAAGCTTATACAAGGCCGAAATTTTTTCAAATAAGCCACATAAGTTGAGCTTATAAAACATAAGCCCAAAACCAAATAAGTCATAAACACGATATATAAGCCAAGAAAAACAATTTGTAAATAATCTTTCCTAACACCTAATAAAACTATGGCGTGAACAAACAGATGGCAGACATTTCCACAAACAGATGGCGAGCATTTCCAAGAATATATGTTAATTGAAAATTAAGACAACAAAATAAAACATAATTTGTATACCTTTTTGATAAAGTCTTAATGTGACGAGATCTGGAAACGCAGCTTGAAAAGAGATAGTTTGACGGGATCTGGAAATACGCAGCTTCAAAAGGGCTATCAAAAGCGTTGATAGTCAAAATGGAGCGACACTTTGAATGGGAGGGATTTGAGGGTTTTGAACAGGTTTAAAATTGGTTTAAAGTTGGTTTAAATTGGTGAATTAGTCTTGGGCGGAAATTTGTCTATTCAATTTCCAAAGTTGCAATTTTGATCCTTAAACTCGATTAAGTACACAGTTTGTCCTTGTGATTGACACTTTGTAACACTATTGATCCATTGACTTTTGTATTGCCATAACGATGTCATTGGGTTCAAATTGCACGATATCTCATTGTGTTCATAATCATATGACGCTTGTTACAAGTTTACACAACAAGCTTGCATACCATAGGGATGGAAAGGGTGCTTAGTCTTTAATATTCTGCTCACCTAAAAACTAGGAGAAGACTCGGCCAAAATAATCTCTTCTTGATGTTGACGCTTAATAGCAGACTTGCACTCAAGATTACTCCTCGGATGGAAGGTCTTAAGGAGACAAAGAGACAAAGCTAACAAACTAAACGAACAAGAGATATCACCAGGCTTACAAATCGGTAAGAAGAGAGTGTTTTATGATAATTTGTGCCTCACCACTACAATGTCGATCACGAAGATGTGTGATCAACGAAGTCTTGATAAGTCCATTTCCGCCACCATTTTGACATCCACTAAGACCAACAAACGGGCAATAAAAACGCACAACCGACATGTCATCACTCAATAACCACAATAACATAGAATTAAAGAAACAACAACACTAAAACTAAAAACTAAAACCAGTTACCAATCTCAACAAACCATCCCTTGAATCTATCAAGAACCACATCGCAACAAATTAAAGCCTCACATGATCGAATTAGAAATTCAATAGAGTGATAATAGCACAATCCAACAAAAGTGTTGAATATTTTAATAAAATAAATATGGAATTTAGTATTATTTTTATGTTTTGTATTATTAAAACATTAGCTTTCATATGTTGGATTATGCTATTATCACTCTGTTGAATATCTTAATAAAATAAAGATGGAATTTAGTATTATTTTATGTTGCCTTGTGCTATTATCAATCTATTCCATCTTTGTTTTATTAAGATATTCATTCGCTCGTCCTATATTTATTAATATACTCAACACATGTGTGTGGGATTCAGCGCAAATTGTGTATTGTTTTATGTTTTGTATTATGTCAATTTCAAGTCGGTTAAATAATAGAAGTTTGTTTAGTTTAGACCAAGCCCAAATTATACTTCCCAGCTATCTAGCTGAAACGAAAGCTAATGTTTAAATACATCAAACTATTTTCTAAAGGATGGATAGCTCATTCAGTTTCCAATACTCACCCATACTAGCTATTAGTTACTCCAAAAAATGGTTAATAGGTTGAGATTCAATCAAGTCAAGGCCACTTGAAATTAACTCGATACCATACATAAAATAATCTTACAAAAATAAAACATCACTTAAAAGACACTAAATTGTTATGAGCGTTAACATCCACGGTGATTATTCTTTCTCCTTCCGTTCTCTACCAAAACAAATAACTTGCTTTTGATTTTGATTTCTTTCAATGTTTTATAAACGAGTAGATACCATATGTAAATGTGTGTAATGAAATATTGAAATGAGACTGAAAAAAGGCAAACACATTTACTTCGACCAAAAGTTTCAATAAGGCATCATATTGTCACTATGCTCATGTCCTTTCGCGTGTAACTATAATGCAACAAGATAAAGTAATACACAATATTTTTACGACATTCACATTGTTACGTGATTAACTATAATACATCAATAAAGTTCTATACATAACTTTTTTTTCCCCAAAATCAACATATAAGGAGCATTTTAATATATGCGTATTACTTTATCATGTTGTGTTTTATAGCACGAAAAGTATATGAATGTGATAATAATATGTTACCTTATAGAAATGAAACTTTTGGTCGATGCAAACGCGTTTACTCTTTTGCCGCTCTCATTTTGTTACACATGCTTCGTGTGACATTTATTCGTTTGTAAAACGTTTAATGAGATAAAAAATAAGTTTATATTTTGATAGAGAATTGAAGGAGAAAGTGTTATCAAATATTGATTATGAAATATCATATAAAGAACCTTTAATGGTGAAAATATACATTGTCTAATGTCTATATTAACAATCATGACATTCCAAAAGCATAAAAGCTAGCATTCAAGGTCTTCATTTGATTATACAAAAAAATTTGTTTCACTATATAAATATTCCCCTAATATTTAGTATTATAATACTATATTTACACTGAACTATAGTCGTTCTTTAAGGGTGGTATGATCATCAAGGTCTTCATTTGATCATACTTCGATGCTTTATAGTACATTACCTTACAAAAATGAAACTTTTGGTCGGTATATACGTGTTTACTCTTTTTGCATCTCATTTTGTTTCACATGTTTCGTGTGGCAGTTATCCAATTCGTTTTTAAAACATAGGATGAGATTAAAAGTAAGTCCCTATTTTGGTAGAGAAATCAAGGGGAAAGTGCGATCACCAAGTATTTAGTATGAAATATTTTATCGAATGTCTTTCGATAGTAACAAACATATGTTATTTCTTGAGGTAAACTCAACTATTTTGACAATTGTTGCCACCAATATTCCACCCACTACAAATCAAGCTTAAAAGACCAAGTTTAAATTAAGTATATACACATATATACTAATTTTTTTTTGTATAACTAAATACTTTTACTATCGAAAGACATTTGATAAAATATTTCATAATAAATACTTGGTGATCACGGTTTCCCCTTTATTTCTCCACCAAAAGAGGGACTTATTTTTGATCTCATCTCATGTTTTAAAAACGAATTGGATAAATGACACACGAAACATGTGTAACAAAATGAGAGAGCAAAAAGAGTAAACACGTATATACCGACTTAAAGAATTACTATAGTTCAGTGTACTTGTAGTATTATTATTATAAATATCAAGGGAATATTTACATGGCAAAACAAAAAACAGAAAAATTATAATCAAATGAAGATCTTGAATGCTAGCTTTTACGCTTTTGGAATGTCATTATTGTTAAAAATTCTGCAATATATATTTTCACGATTAAAAAGTTCTTTATATGATATTTCATAAAAGTATTTGATAACAATTTCTCCTTCTCGTAACAAAACGAGACCGGCAAAAGAGTAAACAAGTTTGCATCGACCAAAAGTTTCATTCCTATAAGATTACATATTATTATTATTATTATTATTATTATTAACTTGCTGCATCCAACGCTTGAAACCCCTTCCTATCTTTTCTACATTAATTCACATTTTATATATATATATATATATATATATATATATATATATATATATATATATATATATATATATATATATATATATATATATATACACACACACACATGTGGCATTTACTCATTTATAAAACATTGAACGAATTCAAAATCAAAAGCAAGTTCTTTGTTTTGGTAGAGAACCCAAGGAGAAAGAATCACCATGGATGTCGACCCTAATAACAAGTTAGTGTCTTTTAAGTAATGTTTTATTTTGTTAGATTTTATTTAATGTTTTGTGTTATGTCAATTTCTAGTAGGCTTGACTTGATTGAAACTCAAACCTCAAGATAGTTAACCACTTTTTCGAGTAACTAATAGCTAGTATAAGTGAGTATTGGAGACTCAAATGAGCTATCCACCCCTTTGAAATGGTTTGATATATTTAAACTTTATTATTATTATTATTATTGTTATTATTATTATTATTTTTGAGCTAGATAGCTGTGAAGTTTGGGCTTGTCCGAACTAAACAAGCTCAAGCTTTAGGGATGACAAAAAAAAAAAAAAAAAAAAAAAAAAAAAAAAAAAAAAAAGGTACCTGATGAGTAGTTTTGACTAACTAAAAAAAATCTCTATGTGGTCAACCTGAAGAGTTAGGGTGACTCGAGTTGACCCGAATAAGGTTTACGACCCTACCTGAATAGTCTTATTGGGGTTCGAGTATTTTTGACATCCATGCTCATGGTTTTCTATGAAGTCTTATGTAGTGTGGCATTTTTTGTTAGTTGATTCTTTACCGTACTCATTATTTACATATCCTAAAAAGCATAAGAAAAACTAGCATTTAGGGTCCCCGAATAACACAAAATCATTTGTTTCACTATATATTCCCATGATATTTGTTACAACGATACTATATGCCCCCTTTGGACTTGATATAAATTCTAAGGTGAAGAACTGAACCAGAAGACTTCGAATATTGTGTAGAGCATAGAGCATACCAGAGTTGAATAAACTTGATGTCCCAAAATCACACGTCCAAAGACTCTCAAGTCTTTGCTATTTGTCCTTATTGAATGTTTGTTTTCCATCTTATGATACTTTTTGATCAAAAAGAAAGAAAGTGATGTAAACAGCATTCTATTAAAAATACATTTTGTTCGGAAAATTATATTTGGATCCATCTATAAACTCTCAACATTTTTCAATGTTCTTTTTAAATTATTAAACCTCCAAAATATTCCAATAAAGCCTCTGCGTCAACTGAAAAAGATACACCCCCAAGAGCTGCATATATCTTCCGTTTGGTGTTTTTTTCATGATTCCTTGAAGTTGCAATGGTGTTTGTTGTAGGTGACTGGTGCGTTGGTGACTTGGTGGTGAAGGCCAATGTTCTTTAGATCTTTAGAAGACAGTAGTTAGTGAAATAATTTTGGGTCAGTTAATAATTTTAGAAAAATATGTTTTCTATAGATAACACAATTCCACACTTTGATGTTACAAACAGAATTGCTCTGTTCTGAGCCCTGTTTCATACACTAAAGCATTTACTTGTTTCTTTGTTTTCATTTGAGCCACTATAGAGGATTGAAATAGTTAAAATTAATTTACCACATGGTTGAAAAAATGGATGAAGTGGAATAAAACAGTGCCAACATCCTAACACTGTCCAATGACACACAAATTTTCATCAACACTTTGATGTGAGCTACTTATACTACAAGTGTTTTGTCGAGCATTTGGTGTTCACAGAATAATCAGTTTCGTATAAATCCATTCATTTAAACATTTATCAAACACATGGTAAGCATAACATTGCCCTCAACTCCAACCTTTGAGCATTATGCATTGATGAAATAAATAGTATTCCGAAATAGCCTATAGAGGATCTATAAATTGCTGCAATAGTTTCCGTCAATTAAATGAGGGTTGGTTTCAGCAACAATTGTACTAACTGCAGTTGCGCATCTGCAATCATACTTTAGCACAACGGAGCAATACATAAAAAGTTTATAAAGCTCGTAAAATAACCATTACCTTCATGGATACTAAAATGAGTAGAATATGGAATATTACATGATATTAGGTGCTTGTACCACACAAAGCAATATATACCAACATATTTATTTCCTCTTCATTGCTAAACAGTTTAAAAAAGCTAAAGCATTTTCACACTAACATCGAGCATACTGATGGTATGCTAGGACTTCACTAGTATGCAAATAAAACTGAAGAAAAAAAAATTAAAAAAAATAGATAGACTTATTAATGGATAGAATATAAGACTCGAACCCACAGACACTAATAAGACTCACTACTAATTGAGTGTGTGAAACAGAGCCTTAAAACGGGTACATGTTTGGTGGAAGCAACATGTGGTCACTGTTATAGCAATGGATCAAACAAGAACTGTCAAGAACCATAACTGAGACTAATGAAGATGGACTTCATAAGAGCTGGAAACAAACCACGCGGACTAGTGATTAATTATAGAGACTACAGTGTGCCGACTACAAAAAGTTTCCAATGACTGTTATATTAAAGATCGAGTAAAACACCGGTACAGTAGCTAGCTTCACACTACACTTATCAAACGTAATTGCATTTGCTTTTAAGGCATGATGCCTTATCGTAAAGATTCATATTTACTTTAGCTAGCAATGATACCTTAACATCATCGAGTATTTCGCAACTCTATGTAAAGCATTTTATCGAACACTTTTTGTGATTGTATTATTATACAGTTTATAATATGAACATATGGAGATGCCGTATATCACACAACGCCAGAAACAGCCACCCATGGTGTTAGTGGCCATTTTTTTAATAATAGGGACTTAAAAACCCTTACCAAATACAGTAGAAGTGAAGCATGAAATTACAATACTATAATAAGTAGATGGGGAAAAAGAAAAAAGAAAAAAAAAAACATATACTATGCACGCGCAACCCTTTGCCATTTTGCTATGAACGCCACCACCTTTACGTACCCCCAATCATTTACGCTATCATAAAAGTGAAAAAAAGCACGTCTCCCTCGACGGTTAAGAAGTAAAGCGCTAACTACTATCCAAAATCCGGTAACAAAACCAGCGGTCCCTCCAATATAAAACAATCTCCGAAGACCATCTATGGCTTCGCCATCACTCTTACGTTCATCAACTACAGGAGTTACTTCATAAACTTTATCTCCAGGACAGTATTTTGTCAGGGGAGGTCCACATAGTCCAGCATTTCCAATGTACCTTGATGGTTCAAAGGTCTGAAGTTGAGTGCCAGATGGAATTCTCCCAGACAAGTTATTATACGAGACATTAAGATCATTTAAAAAATTCATCTGAGACATGCTTGATGGCAACTGTCCTGAGAAATTGTTTTTGGATAAATCCAAAGTCAGAAGTTCTTTCATTTGACCAATTTGTCTTGGAATTTCTCCACATAGAGCGTTGTTTGACAAGCTTAGCGCAACCAGTTGATAAAGATTGGTAACTTCATACGGAATTTTTCCAGTTAAATTGTTGCTTGACAGGTCAATGCTCTTCACGGATTCTAGATTTCTGCTGAATTCACGTACCTTTCCTTGCCACTTGATAATCACATGGTCAAAATAATCGTAATTAGAGATGAACATATCTCGATGAATTTGCCTTATGTCCAATGTGACGAGATCTCTCCCTTTGAGAGAAAAAATATCTAGAACCATGACAGTGATATTATTGATGCACGAGGGGATGGTTCCATTGAGGTTGTTAATTGACAAGTCTAGAAGTTGAAGATTTACTAGATGACATAATTGCAAAGGGACGGTTCCATAGAAATTGTTTGATGCTAGGCTAAGAACATATAAACGTGATAGGCTTTCCCCAATCCAAAAAGGAACATTACCAGAAAACTTGTTGGCCCCCAAATTCAGAAAGGTTAAATTCGTGCAATGTTTTAAGGATGAAGGCAATTCTCCAACAAAGTTGTTGTTGTATAAATACAATGCTTCAAGTTTGATCAAAGACTTAACAGATGCAGGAATTCTACCGGATAGATTATTGTTTGCAAGATTAAAAACCACCAGCTCTTTGAAATGACCTAAACAGTCTGGGATTTGTCCTGTGAATGAGTTTTCCGAGATATCAAGAAATGATAAACGGCCATCTACAATTTGGCACAGAAAGGAGATTTCCCCAGATAGTTTGTTTTTGGAAAGATCTAACACTAACAAAGTGGAAGGAACATTCAGTATAGCGCCACTGATGTTGTTGAAAGAGAGATCCAAATAGGTCAAGTTAGAAGACTGCCACTGGTTCCAGTACTCTTTAGAAACTGTGTCTGAAATGTTATTTTTGGAAAGACCAAGATGCTTAAGATTTTTCAGTTTCTGTATCCATTTAGGGAAACGAGGCCCTAGCTTATTAGAACTCAAATCTATATATTCTACATTCATAAACAGGTTTGACAAGTCAGCATTAAAAGAAGCTCCTTCGAGTGAGTTGTATGAAAGATCTATTAAATAAAGCTTTGATTTTCCAATATATTTCGAGATAGCACCTCTAAAAGAATTGGAAGAAAGGTCTAGTTGTTGAAGGTTGGGTAGTTGCCATAGTTTGTCAGTTATAGTTCCATCTAACTCATTAGAAGACAGGTTCAAGTATGAGAGGGATGAAAAGTGTTGGATCTCATCGGACAATGACCCTGTGAATTGGCTATAGGAAGCATCCAATCTTTCTAATGTAGCTGATGTGCATCCAGACAAGTTGTTTAGAAAACCTGAAAGTTTCCCATCAAACGTGTTGCCAGAGATAGTAAGAGATTTAAGCTTTTTTCCAGTTAAAGGGCACAACCAACGATACATGGATGAGTTGAGATTGTTGTTATTGAGATAAAGTTCATCAAGAGATAAAGAAGAGTTGACAGATGAAGAATATGGATGCATGACCTGTGAGAGGTCACATCCAACTAAACTTAAATCTGTAAGGTTTTGGAGATTTATGATTACATTTACCCAGTTATTTACTTTGGCCAGAGAAGTTCCATCCATTGAAAGGCTTTTTAAAGAGGATAAAGAAGACAACCAATGTAAGTTTTCAACTCTACAACTTCTGAGGGAACTTAATTCAAGTGTTTCCAACTTGGTGAGGTTTCCAAATTCCAGAGGAATGGTTCCATTGAAATTATTCTCATCAAGTTTAAGAAAAGTTAATTCAGTTAAGGAACCAATGGACCCGGGAATGTTTCCAGTAAATTGATTCCCAGCAAGGTTAAGAAAAGTTAACTGAGTCAAGGAACCAATGGATCTGGGAATGACTCCACTAAAATTATTCACACTAAGGTCAAGATAAGTTAATTGAGTCATACAACCAATGAACTCAGGAATGGTGCCAGTAAACTCATTCCAAGAAAGGACAAGCAAAGTTAAATGAGTCATGGAACATATAAACTTGGGAATGGTTCCATGAAAAGAATTTCCCGAAAGAACAAGATAATTCAAGTAGGTTAAGTTAAGCAACGAAGGGCTTATCTCACCTTCAAGACCAGTACGAACAGAATAGTCTGAATAGTCTGTAAGGTCAAGCTCTGTGACATGACCTGTTTGTTTGTTGCACGTGACTCTTTCCCATTGACAACAATCATCTTCTTCTTCATGTCTCCATGTAGAGAGCATGTCCAATGGGTCTTTAAGGTGAGATTTGAAATCAAGAAGAGCTTGCCTTTCCTTATCGATGCATGTATTAGCAGCTCCTCCTGCTGCAGCAACAAGTTGGTGGCCAAAGGAAGTTGCAGTTGTGGTATTAAACCACATAAAGACATGCGACAAAAAAAACAAAACATGAATATGCATAAAGTAAAAGCAAATATTCTTTCTCATTATGTATGTTGTATAAAATTATATTGATGTTTTTTGATCTGATAATGAACACATATGCATGTATGCAACTTTATATAGACTTTGAGAAAACGAAGAATTGAGCTAGAAGGATATAAAATTTGTGTGCTGAAGACAAAACTTGGAAAAAAAAATCATAGAATAAATTTGTAGTCCCACACTAGACGACCAAAGACTCTCAAGTCTTCGCCATTTGTACTTATTGCATGTTCATCCATCTTATGATATCTTTTCTTCCTATGATATAAATATAAAACTAAAGAAATGGACCCAAATAAAGCAACCTATTCATAAAATAAAGATAACGTGATATAAACGACACATCTATAAAATGCATATAGTTTGAAAATATGATATTTTTGATAGTTCTACTTTAACTACTACAAAAGCGCCCATAGGATACATACATAAGCTTAACATAACTAATCTCAAAATAAGAAAATACCGTCAATATAGATACAATTACATCAGGCGCTTCACGCAATATTAAACTCGTATTGTTAATTTCCTTTTAATTAGTTTGGTGTGGAGAATGGTTTTCTTAAGAAAAAATCATGGTTTAACTAGATACATCATAATGAATTCCAAGATAAATGTTTACGTTTTAACAAAGTAGCCTTTTTTTTTTTTTTTTTTTTTTTTTTTTTTTCACGTATATAAGTAAAATTTCAAGACATGTGAACCAAATACAGTTCAATTTTCGACAACATTTCTCTATATTATAAAAGTGACTAGAAAACTGAATTACCTAGGTTTTGTTACAATATGGTACATATCGACTATTCGGCACAATAACAGCCGACTCTTGGTTGGTTTTCATGTTAATTTGTTATTGACATATTGTGTGTTGTAAACAATATTTTGTAAGACATAATCACAAAAAAAAGGTTAGTGTCACAACCAACTTTAACTCGAGATTCATTTTTAGACCCAACGCGACCTTTCCTCTAGAACCACCTCTTAGGCAATGTTTGTGATCAGTTGTCTTGCTTTTTACAAGATTATACATGCTTTGGCACTTAACTAATTGATGCTACAAAGTCTTGAAATTTGAAAATTATAGTCATAGAAACTAAGGCTGCCCACAGTGGGCCGGAGCAAATCGATCGAACAAGTTCCACAACCGATTTGGAGATCGGTCATGGCCATTGTGGGCATTCGGTTGAAGATCGGTCGTGGCAACAAAAAAAATCAATATCGGTCTAATTTTTGATCGATAGTATACACGCTTAAATTGTTAAACGTTTGATATTTAATTAAAAAAAACTTGGATCACCACTGTGGCACTTGAGTTGTGTCCGGTTGCTAGAGAGAGAAAGCTGATGTCACAGCCGAAAAAATGATGCAATATAGGTTATCAGTGTGCCTAAGGGATGATCTCTAATCAAGTTGTCTTATTTTGTGATCGGTTATTTCCTTGTCTTTTCATTCGTTTTAAAATATAGAAGATAAGGTTGTCCTATTTTGTGGAAAAAAATAAAATATAGAAGATAAAGTTGACCTATTTGGTGTAAAAATTATGAAGAATTAAAGTAATGCTTTAGACGCGTTAAGTGACTCGTAAGTCTTAAACACTTGGATTTATTAGATATCTTCTTCTATCTTATTGTTTTGATTTATATTATAGAAATAGAGAAAAGTTGTTTTGAGGATCAAGTTTTTTCTACAAACTGAGGGATAAATCCCCACCATTCATCTAGTTTGATTTAATTGTGGGTATTAATCTAAGATTTTTCATGGAAACCTAAGTCCATGTATTTTTTTCTCATTTTTTTTTGACTTTTTGTCTTTTTTTTGTCTTTTTTTTTTCTTTTTTTTTTCTCTTTTTCTTTTTCATTTTTTTAACTCACGTTATACTTTTTTTCTTTTTTTTTTCTTTTGTTATTTTAAATAAAGTATTCTATAAATCTAGGTTTTTTTTCCCTTCCTAATCACGTTTTTTAAATTAAGTTATTTATTTATTTATTTATTTTAAATAAATAAATAAATTCATGTTTCTTTCACTTTATTACGTTTTCGTCTGTTTTTGTCTGTTTTCACATGTTTATATACGTTCTCAGATGTTTTGTCAGTTTTTAGACGTTTTTGTCCGTTTTCGTCAATTTTTTTTTACGTTTTCGTCTGTTTTCACACGTTTTCTTTCGTTTTTATACGTTTTCGTGCTTTTTTTAGTTTTCGTCTGTTTTCAGACGTTTTTGTCCGTTTTCAGCAGTTTTTATATGTTTTCAAACATTTTTGTCTGTTTTCATGTGATTTCATCCGTTTTTATACGTTTTCGTCCGTTTTGATACGTTTATGTCCGTTTTTGTCCGTTTTCATATGTTTATAAATGTTTTTGTCTGTCTTTATGTATTTTTGTCCGTTTTCATACGTTTTCGTTTGTTTTCATACGTTTTCAGTAGTTTTATATGTTTTTGGCAGTTTTTATACGTTTTCATCTGTTTTCATCAAATTTTCATATGTTTTCGTCCATTTTCAAGCGTGTTTTTACAGTTTCATACATATTTGTTCGTTTTGTTATGTTTTCATTCGTTTTCATACGTTTCTGAATATCACAATTGATATTCTTAATATCACAAGTGATTTCCGGTGATATTCACAATATCACTTGTAATATTAAGAATGATATTCATAAACGTATGAAAACAGACGAAAACGTATGAAAACGAATGAAAACAGACGAAAACATAAGAAAGTGAAAAAAAAACGTGAAAATCACTTGTGATATTATGAATATCACTTGTAATTTTGTGAATATCACTTGTGATTTTCATGTTACAAAACATTAGTTGAAAATCACTAGTGATATTCAGAATATCACTTGTGATATTCTGAATATCACTTTTGATTCTCTAAATGTTGCTTGTGATATCCTGAATATCACTTGTAATTTTCATGTTACAAAACATTTGTTGAAAATAACTTGTTATATTCAGAATATCACTTGTGACATTAAACGAACGAAAATGGCCAAAAAGTTATGAATACAGACAAAAACGTAAGAAAGTAATAAAAACGTGAATTGAAAAAAAAACGTGAAATCACTTGTTATATTCTGAATATCACTTGTGATATTCAGAATATTACTTGTGATTTTCATGTTACAAAACATTTGTTGAAAATAACTTTTGATATTCAGAATATCACTTGTGATATTCAGAATATTACAAGTGATATTCTGAATATCACTTGTGATTTTCATGTTACAAAATATTAGTTGAAAATCACTTGTGATGTTCAGGAATATCACTTGTGATATTCAAAATATCACTTGTGATATTCAAAAACATATGAAAAATGTCTGAAAATGATCAAAAACATTTAAAAACGGATGAGGATGTAAAAAAAATGGACGAAAACGTAAGAAAAACGGAGAAATATGTAGAAAAACGGACGAAAAATCTCAAAACAGACGAAAATATATAAAAATGGACGAAAACATATGAAAACGGTCGAAAACGTATGAAAACAGACGAAAACATATGAAAACGGACGAAAACGTATACAAACGGACGAAACATATGAAAATGGATGAAAACGGATGAAAACAGATGAAAACGTATCGGTCGTAAAACGTATAAAAACGGATGAAAATAGACGAAAAAGTAAGAAAATTGACGAATATGTATGAAGACGGGCGAAAACGGACGAAAACGTATGAAAACGTGCGAAAACGTAAGAAAATGGACGAATATGTATGAAAACGGACGAAAACGTAAGAAAACATATGAAAATGGATGAATATGTATGAAAACGGACGAATATGTCTGAAAACGGATAAAAAAGTAGAAAGTGAAAAAACGTGAATTAAACTAAAAAAAAAATGTGAATTAAAAAAAAACTACTCGTAAATTTAAAATAAAAAGGTGAATTTTCTTTTAAAAGAAAGAAAAAAAAGGACAAAAAAAAAGGCATGAAAAAAAGGAAAAAAAACAACGTGAATTTTTTTTTAAAAATGCAAAAAAAAATAAATGCAAGAAAAAAAAAACGTAAATAGCAAGGGAAAAAGAGACAAAAAAAGAAAAAAGAAAAAAAAAAGTGAATAAAAAGAAAGACAAAAAGACAATAAAAAAAGATGGACTTATGTTTCATATTAAATCTTAGATTAATCTCCACCATTAAATCAAATTAGATGGATGGTGAGGATTTGTCCCTCAGTATGTAACAAAAACTTAGTCTTTAAAATAACTCACCTCTATATAAATATACATTTTATACCTACAATTTCGTGTGGAGCACATAAAACTTATAAACCTTTAAAAAAAAATTATCCCACATTAGACGTCCAATTAATATTCTTTCGATCTTGGCAACTTGAAATTTTGTACTTATTAAATTTTTATTCCATCTTGTGATATCCTTAACAGTTAAACCTATAAAAAAGCAATTTGAATAATTAACATCTTTTTTAAGCGTTCAAAAAAAGCATATCACAATAAGTGAACATATACCTGAGACATGATTAAATATGTTCTCATTAAATAACTTCAGAATGCTTCATGAATTAAAACTGGTTCCTTCTTGGGCTCGTTACCATTTTCCTCAACACTCATACACTTGTACCGCTTAGCGCAATAAACTTTAAGTACGAAATCAAACACAGTCAATATCGCGATAAGGAAATATGTACGACTGCTAACTTTGATGCATGTATGTTCTTAGTCAAGGATCTTATGTAGGACTTGGTGACTTGATTTTAGGTATCAAAGAGTTAACTGCAGTAAGTTTCACAAATCTAAGTAAGGTCTTACGGGCCCCATCTACTCATCAAATTTCATCTTTACTTGGAAAAATAAGCCTTGCGTGTTCGGTCCAAAGTTTGTGTAAAGAAGAGCAAGGTATATCACTTGGTGAGTTTATCAAGAGTCGACAAGAAGAAACTTTCAACCTGATTCACCCTATTAACCATTATAAACTTACTTTTCATGGTCTATGTGGTTGCTCACTCACCTTCACAAAATCAAAGACCGATCGAATACATTGTGATTGATTACGAGCCATATTCCTCAAGGTGTTCAATGGTATTGGGATGAAATAATCAAAATGCTTAAACATGGAAATGAAGTAAAGCATCTCTATGTAGCACCTGAATTAACAAACATTTTTGAAATGAAACTCTTTTCCCTCCTTCAGAAGTGTTTCCTGTTGACTTTTTAGGTAGTCAAACTCAAACCAAGCTCAAAACTTTTTACATTAATGATGACTATTTGCTACTTATTTCTCTGAAGAATGGATGGCCTAGAATAAAAGGAGGCTATGAAAAGGTGGTTGGTTAAGCGGAAATAGAAATGGAAACTATGTGGAAGAATGCTGAATATCTGATGTTACACTTGTTTCACATTCTGATGTTACAAACAGAGTAGACTCTGTTCCAAGCCCTATGCCATACACTCAACAGTTGTTTTAAAGAATGAAACAAGTCATGAAATCCATCAAATATTAACAAGTATACAATAGTCTTTGGTTTAGGATCTCTTGCTAAAATCTCATTTATTGTTAAACTAGAGAGCATATAAGTTGTATTGGCAGGTGCAAGTTGAAAGTTCACATGTTTCTGATGATGAAACCGAATGGCATTTGTGATCAATGTAAACATTATGTACTTAAATTTTGGAAAGTTAACAAGTAGGTATGTTTCTTTTGGTGATGTTGCTAGCTACTGATGTAGAATCGTTTCAACATTTCGCTAGCTGATGTAACTACTGATGGTGTACAGCTCTTTGTTAGTCTCTTTTGGTGATGTTGCTAGAAGGGTTTCAAGATTCCGCTAGCTGATGTAGTTACTGATGGTGTACAGCTCTTTTGTTAGCTTATTTTGGTAGTGTTTAATGTTGCAAGGCGAAAGTACTTTTGTATTGGCTGCGGCCTTTATTCTAATCTTTAATGAAGTCGGTCTTTTACAAAGGTATGTTTCTAGATATTTTATTTTACTTTTGTTAGCTTGAAAAAAAAGTTCGCCCCCCCCCCCCCCCCCCCCCTATTTATAATTCCTGGCTCCGTCCCTGCCCCCTGGGTGTAGGGGTGACAGTTGAATGACACTCGTGCAAGTAACAATATGAAGTATTATTTAGTCTGTTTGGTATAGATACATTCATTCAATCATTCAAGTATTTAATAAACACCTGGTGAGTATAACATTACTTTCGAATCCAACCTTTGAACATTATGCACTGATGAAATTAGTAGAACTCCGCAATAGCCTATACAAGCTTGATAAATTGCTACAATAGTTTCCGTCAATTACATGAGGGTTGGTTTCAGCTTTTGGGTATCTGCAATCATATTTTAGTACAATGGAGCAACACATAATAACGATTTGCATCATGGTCCATGGATACTAAAATGAGCAGCAAAAGGAAATAGAATATTACATGAAATTAGGTGCTTGCACCACAAAGCAACATATACCAAAATACTTTATTTCCTCTTCATTACTAATCAGTTTAAAAATATAAGAGCATTTTCACACTAACGAAACCAAAAATCGAGTCACTACTACTGAGTTTCTTAAACAGAGCCCGGAACCGATTGGTGGAAGCAACATGTGGTCACTGTGCCGACTTGCAACAATTTCCAGTGATTTGTATAGAATTAGACATTCTATACACGTTTACCTGGGACACTAACAATAGATAAGCACCCACTAATCCTAGTTCTAATATACTTGACTAAGAAACCAACTAAACATGACACATTAACCCTAGACATAAGCATATGCTAATATAAAGACTAAATTCATAACAATTTCCACCGCTTCATATTAGCCTACACCGACACTCACCAACTCCAAAGAGTGCTGAAATTTAAGTCCATGTACCACCTTCGTCAAGGCATCCACAACATTGTGTTTAGTACCGAGCTTCGGAACTTCAACCGTCTTTGCTTCCAAGACCTCTCTAATAAAGTGATAACGCACATTGATGTGTTTAGTCCTCTCATGAAAAACATGATTCCGTGATAAGTGTATATCCCTGATTATCACAATTCACAGCCACCATGTTTAGTCTCTCGCCCAACTCTTCGAAGAGTCCTCTTAGCCAAATACCTTCCTCCTCCGTAATGGCCATATACTCCGCCTCTGTAGTTGAAAGAGCCACCACATGTTGTTACGTTGCTTTCTAGCTCACAAGACAACCTTGTACTAAAAATGCGTAACTAGTGATAGAGATACCTTTATCCGAATCCTTAGCGATACCTTGTTACGTCCACATGGTTGCCACGATCTGTCCCATACAAAAAAACCCATGTTTGAGTGCCCCGCAAATATCTCATAATCCACTTCACTGCTTCCCAATAATTTTTACTAGGATTCACCAAATATCTGCTAACTACACTTACCGCATACGCTATGTCTCACCTCGTGCACACCATCAAGTACACTAAGCTCCTAACCGTATTTGCATACGACATCCTACTCATCCTTTCAACATCACAATCCCTAACCGGCAATCCTTCAACGACAACTTGAAGTGCCACCCAATAGTATCTAAACCGATTTCACATTGTCTATTCTAAAATTATTTGAAACCTTAGAAACGTACCCGGATTGTGACACCCACAGAACCTTGTGACTTCGATCCCTGATGATCCCCATATCAAGAATCTTCTTTGCTTCCTCGAGCTCCTTCATTTCAAACTCCTTTTTAAGCAAAGACTTGGTAGACCCATTATCAACCTTGCTCTTACATGCAATCAGCATATCGTCTACATATAACAATATATATATATATATATATATATATATATATATATATATATATATATATATATATATATATATATATATATATATATATATATACTCACCTGATGCGCAACTCTTGTAATATACACAGCTGTCGTAACTACTACGCTTAAACCCATTGCTTAGCATGTACTCATCAAACCTCTTATGTCATTGTTTGGGTGACTGCTTCAAACAATAAAGAGATTTCTTTAACAAACATACCTTGTTACCTTATTCATATCCTGTGGTTGCCTCATGTAGATCACTTCTTCAAGATTTCCATGTAAAAATGACTTTTTTACAACAAGTTACTCCAACTCATAATCTCTACACGCAGTCAATGCATGTATAATCCGAATAGATGTGTGTCGAACTACCGGAGATAATAGTTCATTGTAGTCAATACCTAGGATTTTGAACACCTTCAATCCCTTCTTTTATCTTGAACATCCATTTGCGGCTCACTAGCTTTTTCCCAGATGGATGATCTATTAACTCCCAAGTCTTTTTCTTCCTCAGAGAATCCATATCTTCTTCCATATCAGCTTTCCACTTAGAATTGTCATCACATGCAAATGCCTCCTAGTATGTCAATGGTTTATGAGTGTCTTCTTCCTCTGCTGCAGCAAACACGTAAACAACCATATTACTCTCATCTTGAAACCTCAAAAGTTTTATTCTTGTAATTGGCTCTATATCCTAAACCAACTGATAAACTGTAAGATCTGGTGTTTGATCATGATCTTGATCCCATGCATCTTCATCATTGCCATCTTCTTGATCTATTTGATCTTCCTCAAGCGTATGATTATTTAAACCCTGCTATTCTACCTCAACCTGTAATTCCTCAACAGACTTATCAATGCCTGCACCAAAATCTTTCAACATGTATTTATACATGACACTTTCATTGAAGACCATGTTCTTGCTATTGAATATTTTAGGTGATACATTATCAAGTCTTTATATCATGTACATTTCACACCCTCAGGATACCCCAGAAAAACGCATTTTACCGCTCTTGTCTCGAGCTTACCTTGTTTAACGTATGAATATGCGACACACCCGAAAACCCTCAACATCCCATTATCACCTGGATGTCCCGAGCACATCTCCATAAGTGTCTTTTCTCAATCATTGTCAATGGTGACCTATTGATAAGATATGCGGCCGTACATGTCGCTTCCTCCCAGAAGGTCTTGGGCAATCCAAACTGAACTAATAAACAACGTACCTTATCCATGTGAGTTCTGTTCATCTGTTTTGCTAATCCATTCTACTCCGGTGTCCTGAAAACTGTCAGATGTCTAGCAATCCACTCTCAGGGCTAGCTGCTCAAATTCCCGGCTACAGAACTCAAGACCATTATCTATCCTCAGCTTCTTAACCGTCCCCCAGTCTGATTCTCTAACTGCTTTCACTATTTGAACTTTAAAAATGCGTTGCGTTTGAACCTTAGAATATCAGTTAGAGAATCAGACTGGGGGACGGTTTATTCAGTTTTACCTTAAAGTTCAAACGCAGTCTGATTCTCTAACTGCCACGTTTGAACCTTATTAGATATTAGTAAAACTCGTTTATTTTTTGGCCTAAGCAAGTGAGATGGACTTAAAAGATAGAAAAAGTGGAAAACATAAAATAAAAATAGGTAACTCGAATCGAGTGTCGATCTTACGATCTTACGTGCGATTCCACGATCTTACATACGATCGCACCTAGATGCAATCCTATTCCGATACTACACGATATTAGCTAGTAAACACGTAAGATCAAACAGCTCCTTCTTTTCCAGCACATGTAGTCCCGTCTCACTGATATGTCCTAGTATTTTATGCAAACTTGCGTAAGACTGTGTTTTTCTTCAACACTAGCATTAAGCCAACCTGCCACTGCATGGTCATCCAAAGAGTATACACAATTATACCTTTGGGATATTTTACCGGGGAAACTCTTTACCAAATTATCCCTTTGGGTTCTAGATAAAACAACTCTAGATCCATTAATCACCTTGCCTTTGCCCGACTGCAATTTTACGGTATATCCCTCTTTTTCAGGAGTTTCCAACGACATCAAGTTTATTTTCAGTTCAAGGAATATACTTGACATTGTGTAACACAAAACTTGACCCATGTTTCAATTGTACCCTTATGTTGCCAATACCTCTGATCTTGCACTCTCTGTTGTCACCCAACAGTATCCTACCCCTATCTCATTCCAGAAAATCAAAAAATAAATCTAACTTGCGTGTCATGTGATATGAACCTCCTGAATCTATATTCCAATCCAACAATGTTTCTGCACGCATGACCATCATCACCTCAGAACCGTCATAGATCTAACCACTGGAGCTTGGTTGATAATCTTTCTTGGCATAACCTGTTGACTTCTTGTGATTATTTTTTCAGACAGTTTCTCTTCAAGTGATCCTCAGATTGGCATATATAGATAGCACTTGAGTCTTCCACTTCAAGAATTCAATCTTGACTTTCCCCTTGACTGATGTGAATCATGTGGTCAGTTCTTCCCCTCACGTATAACCCTTCACCATTATTTCCCTTCGTCTTAGACCTTTATTTGATTTCCTTTGAATTTAGTATGGCTATCACGTCGTACAGAGTCAAAGCTTCCTGTCCATAAAGCAAGGTAGACACAAAGTGTTCGTATAATGCTAGTAAAGAAGTAAGTAATAATAAAGCAAGATCTTATTTGAATTTGGTTGAGCTTGTGAGGATCTAATCATGTTCGACTATGCAAACATTGGTGAATTTTTCGAACCTTATTTGTGGTTCTTTGCTTGGATCAATATCCACCAAAGGGTTTTCTGGTTTTGCTAAGGTTTAGGTATTCAATTTGGAGTTTCCGTCATTCAAAGTTAAGTAAATTGAACGTTCATTTTCAAAGTTCGGGTATTTAATTTCAAACTTTTGTTATTCAAAGTTCGAGCCTAAGGATAAGGCCCTAAATGAGTCAATTCAGAACTTCTAAATACATGAATCGAGCCTTGCTAAACTTTGACCCAATTAGTAAGATACTTGTGCATATTATGTGTCCATGTTCACCCTCCACAAGGGATGGCAAGGAAAGATGGGAAATAGTAGGTTGACTTTACCTCATGGCACAAGATCAATGATCTATCATCTATGAACTTCACAATTCATTTATTTCATTTCAATGTATCTATATATTAAATTCTTAGTCCAAGATAAATATAAAAATATATACAACAAGGAGTTTGGTTGATGACCCTAACTAGGAAGCTTAGAGAGTAAGTGTTTGAAAGTCTTTATAAGTGGGTTAAAGTTTAAATTTCGTAAAGTGCAACTCCTTAGGATCAGTTATATATATACTTAGTGAAAGGTCAGTGATTTCCAAGCTCTATAAGCTAAGTCTTGCAGAATAATCTGTAAACTTGTAAAGTTTTAAGATTTTCCAAAATGTTTAAAGGCAGGGAAACCTGAATTCGTGTATCTTTTTTGGGTGCAGACTTAGAGGGTGTTTCTTTTTTCTGTTAATGAATCTTAATGAGGAGATAGTGGTGAGGCCACACATATAATATGTTTCTTTTTCTATTAAATGGTCTATATGAGGAGGGGAAACAAAAGGTACTCCTTCTCATTAAAACTCATTAACAGAAAGGGGCTCACCCACTTAATATAGAAATCTTTTAGTCAAGAGTTAGGAATGAGCCCAAGACATTTTAGTCAAGAGTTTAGTAACTCAAATGTTATAAAAATGAGAGGTTGGTCGATGAAAAACACAAATTAAGTAATGAACGAAGCAAGCGCACTATGATGTATGTACGTGTCCATGATTGACATTTTACCAAATGGCTTAATTGTTGATGCCATTGCATGTGGGCTTCCCACTTCAACGGCTTACATTAACTCCTTCAAATGCATCTCATCGAGTCACCGACAACCTTCGAATCAACCCGGCCAGAACCTACCCACCCCACATAGGGAGTGTGCGGAGTGGACCACTCTTTCAATTATATTCGTGTCTTTTTTATAATTTGTCTATCTTCATTTTATGTTTTTTTTCTTTTTTTTTGAACGAATATATCAACGCCTCAACGGTAGAAACTTTTGTATTTATTGTGTTAGATAATCATTATAGTATAAGGCAATAGCCTTTAATATTGTTCTTCTATAATATTGCCACCGACATTTAACTTGTCGACAAATGTCTCATACTTTAATTATAGATTGTGAACAAAGCTTAGTTAAGTTGTTAGACTTAATAAAAGAAGAAGAATTAATTATATTTTCTAATACGCAACAAGTATTCATTAGTCTAATGATGCTACCTCCTATGTCTTGCTATCATTTTTATATTGTTTAGCTTACTAATATTATATGTTTGCCACCTCTTACTTATTAAAATTCAAGTAAAAGTCTCTTGAAATATTAGTTTGTTCATTCTTTACGTATTAAATATATGCTTTCACAAATGGTTAGCTAAGCCTATCGAATATGCATGCTTATTAGCTTATTGTATTATTGTAATATGATAAGACTATCAAACACTTTAATACCTTATTGGGGTATAAATTAGAGCTCTCTGCAAAATAATAATAAATAAATAAATGAATATAATTATGCTTAGACCGTAAGTTTTTTTGAAAAGCTTCATTTTATTAGCAATTTTAGGGCTTAGGGTTAAACCATAAACCGACCGAAACCGGGCCGAACCGCACCGACCTTGTTCGGTTCGATTTTCGGTTTTGTATAATTATTTCGGTTTTACTTGGTTCGGTTCGAGTCAAAACACACTTATTCGGTTCGAAATAGCTAAACCGAACCGACCTTATTCGGTTCGGTTTCGATGGCTTTTACTCGGTTCGGTTTACGTTTTACCCTTATTTGGTTCGGGCCAGATTTGGTCGGTTCGTGTCAGGTTTGACCCATTGCTTAGCCCTAGAAGTGAACATGTAAATGATCTGTAGAATCAATGAAAAAGATTGAAGAAAATACGAGTACGCATCACCAACCTGTTTTTAATTGTAATGTTTATACAACTTTTTTTTTAGGTTAGTCTGGAAACCGAGTCTTTAACATGTTTTAAAACTATTATTGTACCTAATAGCGATAAGTAAAATGATAACTATTACTCAAAACATACTGAGAGTTTGATTGAAAAACTTTTGATAAACACATGGGTATGTTTGGCGCAATAGGCTGGGGCTGGAGCTGGAGCTAGAGCTGGAGCTAGAGTTGAAGCTGAAGCTGGAGTTGGAGCTAAGGCTGAGGTTGAGGCTTATATCATAAGCCGCAAGCTGAAGATTATATTTTATAAAGTTGTTTGGTGAATTAGTTAAAGGTAAAGCTTATTATTGTGAAATCGCATAAAAATACATCAAATTAAATTCACATATATTTTCAGCTTTTACGTAATAATTCATTATATTTTAAAAGGTATTTAAGTAATTTAACTAACAATAAGCCCCTATAAACCTTTTCTATGGGCTTGGCTTATGGAGGCTTATGACTTATTTATAAGCTATAAGCCTCCATAAATCTATGTGACAAATGAGACTTATTTTGTAAACCGGCTTATTTTAAAAGCTCATACCTCAATAAGCACTTAAAAGCACTGTGCCAAGGTAGTTTGTGGACATAAGTATCCCATACTCTCATGATTATCCAAATTTAGTAAAATGTGTATACACTAGTCAGTTGAGCAAACTTTTTTTACGTGCAATTAAAAAAGAGTTTTGTGATATCTGTGTCACCTTTATTCCTGACACACGCCAATAACTTGTACTTGTTAGTAGTTGTTAGAGGCTTAGAGCACTAGGTGCAATTCGCCGTTTAATCTTGCCACGTCTAGGTGGCACCTCGCCGAGCTCGCCATTGCACCCTCCTCCTCACAGCTCGCCGATCCCCATCTCTTCGTCTGCACGACGAGCTAACTCTTCTGAAAAAAGTGAAAAAGACGAACGTTGCAAAGTGTTTTTTAAATGGTAATATTACCGTTTAATTATTAACGGTTCTTTTTTTTTTTTCTTTTTTTTAAATACAAAATAAACTTAAAACACCCTATAAATACCAAACCATTTATATACATTTTCCTCACTACAATTCAACCAAAACATAAAAATTTCTCACTACAATTCAACTCAAAAATCCCAAAACAATGTCTCAAAAACCCGGATATTTCACGAACCTCCTTTCATGAAACCCACGACAATACGAGGGATCATCAAACCCATCTACCCCTCGTTGCAAAATTCAAACTCTTCATCGCCATATGGTTCGCAACAATTCAATCCGAACGAAATTTATCTCAACCAAAAATATGCGTTTCAACAAGGATTCGCAAATCAAGCCCAACGATATCCGACACCACAATTTTATAACCCGTCTCAACCATCCACGTTTCCTACTCCTCAATCACAACCATCATTCGAACCACAACCACCATTGGAATCATAACCATCCAGTTCACAATTTAAAGTACCACAACCACGTGAACCGGCCAAAGGTAGAGGAAAAAAAATCTTGGCCAAAAATAAAAAAAAGTCATGGATTTAGACGCCGACGAGGACGATGACTTAGAAGCAGTTGGTATGCGTGTGACTCAGAAATGGACCGAGGCTGAAGAAAAGTTGCTTGCGAAAATTTTCATAGGAATTTCTCAAGACAAAGATGTGGGAAATGATCGTACCGATGAGTATTTTTTGAACGAAATTACTGAGATGTTCAACAATCGAACTATCGGTGACCCTCATACCAAAAATATGCTCACCGGTACATGGACGAGGCTTAATGACGACTGTTAAAAATTCAACACTATTTATAAAAATTTACAGTGTCGAAGTGGTGAAAATGAGCACGATCAGCTGGAAAATGCGAAGACGAACTTCGAAGAATGCTTTGGTTTGAGGGGTTTCACGTATGTTCACGTTTGGGATGTATTGAAAAATTACCCCAATTGGGATGCCGAAGAACCGATAGACATTACATGTCTCGAGGATATATTCGGCCTTGACAAACGACCTCGTCCCAAAAGATACAATAGATGAGCTGCAAAGAAACAAAAGTCGACTTCAACGTCGAGCGCGGCGAGCTCTGGTGGGAGTCAAACGAGTACTTTTTCGGGACAATTATCTGAAAGTATTCGCAAACAAAAAACGCTCAAATGGCTTGTTACGAGGCGATGAGGAAAAAGGAAGAAAAAGCGTTGGAGATGCTGGAAATGCAGATGCTCATGCTAGATGTCAGCTTGGGTACTGACCCGGTAAAGCCAAAATCATTCGCAAGAGGCAAGCGAAAATAGTTTAGAAATTCCAAAATCTCAATGACGACGATAGCGACTAAAATGTTTAAGTTTCATATTATTAATATGTGTTTTATTTTTTTTTTGTATCGTATGTTTTTTTTCTTCATATCGTATGTTTTTTATTTGATGAAATAATATTGGTTATGTTGTAGTATTTTTATGTTTAATGAAATTAATTTAGTTTATTTAATGAAATGAATAAAAAAAATAAAGTTGTAAGTGGTGGGCCCCGAATGAGTAAGTTGAGGTTAGTTGTTAGTGAGGAGGGGTTAGTTGTGAAGAGCATTTAAGATGATGTGGCACCCGTGGGTCCGAAATGAGGAGCTCAAGCTACTCATTGCACCTAGTGCTCTTACTGTCAAAATTTAAATATATTAAACATGTAAATACACGAGTAAACGCAGTGGATATATAGATCATGTATAACATATAATTAATTAACATAAAACGCAAGAAATTATCTCATTTACCTTTTCTTATTGTGGATATGATCAAGAATGTAATGAGTATACGGGTACTAATTTCCCCAAGATCTAAACACAAAATTATAGAGATTCTAAAATGAGAATCCTCTTTGATCTCGCATACAACATGTTAATAGCAATACAATTAGAATGCAAGTTCTTAGATGACGATTACAAACCAAACACTTTGTTGCTTAGCCAAATGTCGAAAACCCTTGCCTTGGGGGGAGGTTTGTATGACTCGTTACATAAGATGGAGAGAAGAAGAGAATATTGGTTCCAAGAGTATCAAATAATGAACTAAAGGGTTCATTATATAGCCTCTTAAAACTTGACGTCCAAGTTAAGCAATCCTAATCCCTTTGGGTTACCTAGAATCGGTTGACCCTTAAGGGAGGGGTTCTAGAATTTTCTTTCACTCGATTTTATGACCAAGTCCTTCTATTTAATAACTAACGTCCGTTAGTTAACTCCCGTTATGTAACTATTTAATAAACGACCATTAGGGCTTATCGTGAAATGATAATTAATATAATACACATAATATATTAATTACATTATAAATTGTATCTACGTGTTAACGCGTGTGACCCTATAGGCTCACGTATATTCTAGACACATATTTATTTGTAATATAGACATATCCCAATAGCTCCCACTTGGACATGTCTCAAATAAATATAATAACACTGGTAAGCATCTAGCAACATGCCAATGCTCCCATAAATACATGAGTGTAGTTTTCTAAAGTTTCAGTTAAATGATTTAATCATTTACTATCCCTTAGTTTTCGATATCGTGTTAAATATGGATATGGATCTATGTCATTCCATTATTTGATGATTTTGTTTCCCGTTTCTATATTGATCAAGATTATCAAATTCATCGAGACATATCTATATCTCCTTTTGGTGTGGCTACACAAACATTTGATCAATCCAACGAGGGGCCCAGTGGCATCATTCTTCAAAAACTAGTTGAGGGAACAAATTATGTATTGAGTGCATATGTCATTCATGTGTTTCACAACACTTCTGAAAATAGCTCTTATAAAAACTATAACAAGAAATGGGATCCACACATGCAAGACCTGCTTGCATCTCAAATGTTACACCCCAAAACCGAGTTTAAGTATATATTTACTAGAATGCCATTAGAATAGTTTGACTACGAATTTTATAAGTTCAAAGTCTTTACGTGATTGGCTAGTCAAACCCGTTAGTCAAACTATGAGTATTAATATTGTATAATACGATTATAGAAAATATGATGTGTCATAAACATAAGAGAAATAAGCTTAAGGGACTAAAGTTGTAAATTGTTAGATGACTTATAAAGTTTAATGTGGTCAAATTATAAACAAAGGGACTTGAGAGACCAAAGGTATCAATTGGTGAAATAACTTCAAGATAAAGAAAGCTTTAAGATAAGTCAACTCATCCATTGACTTCCAACACATTCTGGAATGTGTTTTGGTGTGTGGGTGTCATCACAAAAAAGAGAAAAAGATGGAATAATGAGGAGAATCCTAGTGACCAAATTGACGAGGGATATGGGTTCCAAATCAAGAAATAAATTAGTACTAATCATTCTTTCATGTAAATAACCTCTAATCTTGAATTAATTAGTGATTTAAGAAGTTATGGTTCATGAACCTAATTTGGGGAATTAGGTAAAAGGTGTTTAAAGGTTAATTAAAATGTTATAGTAATTATGGGTTAAGTTATAGTGATTAAAGTTAGTAAATTTATGGGTTAATTATCATATAATCATTATATGATTATATAATGATTAGAGGTGTTAAGAGGTGAGCTATGGTTGTATTAACTATTGTTATAGTATTTTGATTATTTGTTATGTTCATATGATCTTGGCCTAGATTGCAAGAAAGGAGAATGATGACATTGATGATGATGTTGGTATAATGATAACTTTGCTTAGAGCTAAGGTAAGTAACTTGGTTTCTATGTGCTTAATATGGAAGTTAGTATATTATGTGATTATGAATGAAAGTGTTAATATTGGTTATAGTTGCTTAAAAAGTATGGCAAATTAAGAGACTTAATTAGTTGGATGTTATAGAACTAGCCTTGATTATGAATGGACCAAGGTATGTGTTATATGTGGGTATAGTATATGTGATTATTATAGTGATAGTATGCGAGAATGAATGGTTTAGTGTTGGATTAGTTGTTATGTGTTCATATTGTTAATATGATGATTTACGTGTTAATCATGTATTAACCAAAAGCTACTAAGCATTTCGCTTACCGTTATAGTTGCAATGTTGTGTTGTAGGTGCTTAGAGTCAAAGTAAATGTGTCAAATGGATATGTAGTTATCAAAGATAGACTATGCAAGGTCATTTGTTATAGTATGTGTTATAGTGTATGCAAATGGGTCAAAATGGGTGTTTGGAAACACACACGTCATTTTGTAAAAGCACGTTTTTGTGGGTCGTTGAGACCAAGTTTATGCATATAAATGATATTTATGTTGTTTTAAAGAATTCTATAAAGTTTGGTGAATTATCGAGTCCGAGAGATTGGTTTTCCCCAAAAAAAATATGAAAATGATTTCGATTATCCAGAGGGCTCAAGCCGATTGGCTGGAAGGCCCAGCCGAACGGCTAGAAGGCCTTACCGATCGGCTAGATGAGTTTTGGCAGACTTTGTTGATTTTTAAAAAATCATATCTCACAAGCCGTAAGTCGTAAGGAGTTGTACCACCCGTCGATTTGAAGATAATTAAGTATAGTTTCATTTAAAAATACTTTCAAGGGTTAATTTGTAATAGATTTTATTGGTTTATAAAAAAGTAACCATATGTCCGTTATAGTTAAGTCATTTCCGCAAAAAGTTATAATTTTTTTGTGAAAACGGTAAAGGAGCGTTCCATTAAGTCTAAAGATTAGCAAAGAAAATCCCTTACAAGGTTCACTTGATGACATTGATCCATAAAGTGATAATCTTGTTAGTTGGGGTAGTCCAATATGCAAACTTGTGAATATTGTGCGATTTTGTGGGACACATCCTTTAATATTACAAGAATATTACCAATCACTCAGATTTGTCTTAATTGAACTATACTCATGTATTGTTGATCAACAATGGATAATTTTAAAATAATATAACTTATTTATCAATTTAAACATGCAAATATAGGATTCAATTAATATTTGATGAAACCAAAAATACCAAGTACTTTAATCCAAATATTAAATACAGATTTACATGAGACTATTAGCTAGACGAAGTCAAATGAGTATGCTTGCCATTGGGAAAAGCTTTCGTAAACGGATCAGCTAGATTGTCATCTCTGTGAACTTTGAGTAGGTTGATTTGACCAATTTTAATTTGTTCTCGAACATAGTGATATCTTCTCAGATAATGTCTGGAGCCTCTCTGAACTCTAGGTTCATTGGCTATAATGATTGCTCCAGAATTGTCGCAATACATTTCCATAAGTTCTTCATTTGTGGGAACAACACCCATCCCATAAATAAACTTCCTAATCCAGACTGCTTCCATCGCAACTTCTGAAGTAGCTATGTGCTCAACTTCTATTGCAGACATTGTTGTAGTAGTTTTCTTGGTACTTTTCCAATCTACTGCGCCTCCATTCAGAACAAAAACATATCCTATTTGATATTTTGTTTCATCTCTATCAATTTGGAATACAGCGTCATAGTAACTAGTAACTCTAAGCTCCGCATCAACATTCCTACCATAAACAAGAAACAAATCTCTAGTAGCTCTTAGATACTTGAGCATATTTTTCAAAACAATCTAATGAGTTTCACCTATATTCTGTTCAAATCAGCTTGTAATGTTCTATGCGAATGCCACATCAAGTCTAGTGTATCTTACCGCATAGATAATAGATCCTACAACCAAAGCATAAGGAACCCTTTGCAATGCTCTACCTCTGCAGGTGTTGAGGCACATGGTGTACTATTTGAGTCAAATCTTTCTTGCATTGGAATAGTGCTATGCTTGGATTTATCCATTCTATATCTTTTCAAGATTTTATCAATGTAAGAACTTTGACTTAGTCCAATTAACCGCCTAGATCTATCTCGGTAGATCTTGATTCCAAGAATATATATGTCGCGTCCCCTAAGTCTTTCATATCAAAACATTTTCTATGATAGGATTTTACATCTTATAACATCGAAATGTGATTTCCCATGATCAATATGTCATCAACATATAAGATAAGGAATGTAACGTTACTCACACTAGCCTTTTAATATACACATGGCACATCAAGATTTTGAGTGGAACTAAACTTCTTGATTTCTCATCTAATCTTTTATTCCAGCTTCTTAATGCTTGTTTTAATCCATAAATGAATCTTTAAAGCTTGCATACTTTTCTGGGACGTTTAGGATCAACAAAACCCTCAGGTTGCACCATATAAATATCTTCATATATGTAATAATGGTAGTCTTGACATTCATTTACCAAATTTCATAGTCATAAAACGCAGTTATGGTTATAAAAATCATAATAGCTCTAATTTTTGCTGCAAGAGATAAGGTTTCTTCATAGTCAACCCAATAGTTTTGAGTATAACCCTTTGCTACAAGATGGGCTTTACAAGTGTGTCTTTTGCCATCTGTGTTGGTCTTCTTCTTGAAGAGCCATTTACTCCTAACAGTTTTAGCATCAGGAGGAAGATCAACCAAGCGCCAGACTTGATTATCTCTGATGGATTGCATTTCCACGTTCATAGTTTCAAGCCACTTATCAAATTCAGAATCTAATAATGCAGCCCTATAGTTAGCGGGTTCATTAAGATCCCCTAAACTCTACTCCTTAACTTATACATTTAGACATAATTACTCAGGAGCACGATGTATCCTTTCGGACCTATGAATGGGAATTACATCAGTTGGAGGTGAGAGATTTTCTGGCTCCACTTGATGTAAGCTAGTATTTTCAGATTTGGAATTTTCCTATAAGTAAGACAAATTTGGAATTTTCCTATACCATAGTTCATATGGTGTCTTATCTAACTTCTTGGTTGGAACCATATTGGGTATGCGAATTGCAGACTCCAGAGCATAATCCTAAAAGGATAATGGCAGAGTTGTAAGATTCATCATTGATTGAACCATGTCAAGCAGGGTGCGATTCCTCTTCTCAGACATGCCATTATGTTGTGGTGTGTATCGAGGAGTGATCTGTTGGATAATTCCACACTCTTCTAGATAATCTTTAGACTCTTGACATATATATTTGCGTCCTCGGTTTAAGCGAAGATCCTTTATAGTCTTAACAAGTTGATTTTCTACTTCATTCTTAAAGACCTTAAATGTTTCAAAGACTTCATGTTTATGTTTAAGCAGGTAAACATAACCATAACGACTGAAATCATCAGTAAACGTTATGAAGTAGCTAGCTCATTGTTTTGACATATGTGTAAGTGGACCATAAACATCCGTATGAATTAATCCTGGTAGATCAGCAGCCCTCTCCATTTGACACGAATCCTTCAAAATCCTTCGAGAGGGAATTGAGAATCATGCCAACTAAAATAGCTTGAGGTAAAACATAGTTGAGGCGTTCTAAGGGTTATTAGACACAAAAGTTACTAAAATTTGCCAAAAAGTGCGATTTGGTTACTATTGTTTTTTTGGTTACAAAAATGTAACTTAAGTAAACGGGTTTGTCATTTGGGTTACTCAAAGATTAAACATGTTACATAAATGTTACTGCGAGGGTGGGCAACCGGCTGATTACCGGTTCCCCTTATCCATGTCAGCACCATAGTTTAAAATGTTACAAGGAAATTACTATAGTTTACGGGTTTATTAAATAAGTTACTGAACCTTAACAAAAAGTTACTAGGCGTTTTTTTTTTTTTTTTTTTTTTTTTTTTTGTAATTTTTTTATTCTTATTATTATTATTTTTATATTTTCTCCTTCACATATCTTTGTATATTTTCGTACATTTCTATCCGTTTTTATACGTTTATGTACGTTTTTCTCTCTTGTCGTACGTTTTTCTCCAGTTTCATACGTTTTTGTCCATTTTTGTACGTTTTCATCTGTTTTTCGTATATTTTCATAGCTTTTCATAATTTTTTTATTACATTTATGTGCGCATTTATACGCTTGTGTATGTTTCATACGTCTTTTTACGTTTTATACTAGTTTAACGTTTTTCTACACCTTTGTATATTTTATAAGTTTGTATGTTTTATACTTGTTATGTTTTATACGTATGTAAAAATATGTATAAAAACGTGTATAAAAATGTGTGAAAACATGTAAAAACAAACAAAAACGTATTAAAACGGAAAAAACGTAAGAAAAACAGAAAAAAAATGTCTGAAAACGAAAAAATTAAGAAAAGCAGATAAAAACGTAAGAAAAACATACGAAAACGTAATAAACTGGGCGAAAAGGTATAAAAATGGACAAAAACATATAAAAATGGAAAAAACGTAAGAAAAACGGACAAAAACGTATGAAAACGGAAAAAAAATGTAAGAAAAACGGACAAAACGTAAGAAAAACGGATGAAAGTGTAAGAAAATGGGCGAAAACGTATAAAAACGAACGAAAACGTATAAAAACGTATGAAAACGGAAAACTCGTAAAAAAAAAGGGTAAAAAAACGTAAGAAAAACGGACAAAAATGTATGAAAACCAAATTTTGAGTTAAGTATAAACGGTCGTTAGGATAAAGGACTAACAGTGTAAATGTTTGTTGCAAACGACCGTTAGCTAACGGAAAAAACTAACGACAGTTAGTCTGAGGGACCATTTTTAAAATTAACGAAAAAAAAACCTGTAGTAGAAGGTTAAAACATATAGAGTAACTTATATAACCGGTGACCAAACTTGAGTAACCTCTTTGTAACAAAAAAGACTTTAGTAACTAAATCGCACTTTTTGGCAAACTTTAGTAACTTTTGTGTCTAATAACCCGGGAATGTACATTCCCCTTACACTTGAATTTTTACATACTTTGCAATAAACTACTCTAATGACTCGAATCAAGATAATCAAAACACTTGGAGTGCTTTTTAAGATTAACGCACATACGGGGGTAATAATTTGATGTTCTTCCCCATTACTCCATTTCACAAGTACTTTACCCATGAGTCTCAATCGTCCCAAAACAATATGTACAAGATATGACTCAACTTACCAACCATGTAATCAATTAGACAATTAACTAAGGGTTTAACATGTAACAATAATGCACTAAAGATGAGTGCATACACGGAAGGCTAAGGCGATTTGGGTGTACATTTGGGTGGGGTGTAACAAATTCTTCCTTTAAGTAAGATGCTTAAAGTTAGAAAAGAAAAGATAGGCTCGGAGGGGTGTACTGGGGGTTCCGTGTACTAAAAATGAGTACAACGCTAAGGTGTGGGAAAAATTAATTGGTTTTACTAGTCAAGTGATATGACTTAAATGGTCAAGTAATTATGATACGGGTTTAAACACAAGGGTGATCCTAATGCCTCTTATCATGTAGTAAATCCTACTACACGAATGTAGTCTCACTAGCGGTCTCGGGATGCATCACTAACGCAAGTTCTAGAATCTAAATGTTACCGGTACACTCATAAGCACTAATAATGAATGCTTTTTCTATCAAATCTAAAGGCGAACCTCACATATTTGGGTGGAAAATTTTTCTGAATGGTACGGTTTTGTGCTAGTCATACAACTCCTATCCATGAGACGCTTGTTAAGGCTAAAGTTTCACTCCTAAATGTTGTAAAAAATTTTAAATTTGCGCTAAAATTACACTAACAAGTATTTCTCTTAGTTTTATTACACACCTACCATCGAACAAACAAACTCAAGTGCAATTGTATCCTATAAGTATCATCATTTACCCTCCCCTTATACTTAGGATGAACATTGTCCCCAATGTTCAATTAAAGAATGTAAAAGTAAAATAGGTAAAAGAATGAAAACAAATACTCCCCTGATTCGTTCGGTGTGGATAGTGTGTTAACAAGGTTAGATCTTCATCCAAGAAAATGAACGTTCAAAGCTTCCCTTCCAGAAATATAAATCATCTTCTTGTCATATATAACCTGTTAAACTTGAGAAAACAATCAAGGCAACCTCGCGTAAAATCGGCGGCAATCTATATATACTAACAAATCCGAGAAAGCAATTTAAGATATAATGCTTGTGGAATGAATGTTTGCAGATTTCTTGGAGTTTATAAAACTAAAGAATTAACAAAAACTTTAAGACTCCGTTAGAAAAACAAAACTCGCAAAATTTCCAGAATTTTACACGTGACGTCGTCAGGTGTTAAACCCTGACGCCATCAGAAGTGACCTGCAGAAATCTTTATGTTAAGTTTCCTGAAAATTTCTGGAAAAACTTATGTCCTACTTCCTGGAAAATCCTGCAAAACATCATTATGACTCGATACAAGCATTTGACTCTAACAAATACTAATATACATGTTCATTTAATATTGTGGCGAATCATGATCATTTTCGTTCTTATAAACAAATTTGGGGTTTCCCCTTACACTTAGCTTTTTCAAAATACCTTTATATGAAGTTAAGACGAAGTTAAACAACAAAATAAAGCATTTTCACAATTTAATTTGAAACATGATCTACCAACAATAAAAATAAAACATGCATACGGAAGCAAATAACATCAAACAAATAAATAAAAACAAATAAAAACACACAAAACATGGGTTGCCTCCCGAGAAGCGCTTTTCTTTATTTACGAGTCTTGTAGCTAGACTCAAGGTCATGGGCTATCCAATATGTGTGAGCTCCTCATCGAGGACATCTTTGGGATCAAACTTAGGTTTCAATTTCCTATCGGTTTTCTTGGTACGGTATGACTTCTGAAACTTCTCTCCATCCGGATCATATAAAATCATCTTCATATGCCATGATCCGTCACTTTCCTTAGGTGGCTTGTCCCACTTCCATTTACACTTATCCCCTTCCCTTTTCCACTTGTTCATCTCTAGGTTGATAGGCATTACGCTTAAGAACTCAATCATTTTCCTAAAGACTAGGGGATCCTCAAAAGGGTCTAGTTCCTCATCTCTAGCTATGAGTTGTTCCACCGAATGTGTCTTATCGATGAAATCTTTTTCTAGATAGAATGGGCGTTGAGGTCCTATAAAGTTTCTTTCTATCCAAGGCCCATATCTAGATGGTCTCCTATTCATCTCTACCCAATGTGGTGTCGGTTCGTCCTCACAATCGTAGCTATGCTTCTTAACATCATAAACCGACCAAGTCTCACCATCTCCTACCGCTATCTTAGACTCCTTACAATCTATCATGGCACTAGCGGTTGCTAAAAGTCTTCTTCCTGCCAACAATGGGCATGTAGTATCACTAACCATATCTAGGACGTAAAAATCCGCTAAGATAGTTAATTTTCCTACGTGAACAACTACATCCTTGATCATTCCGACCGGGTGGGAAATACTTCCATTAGCTAGACCAATTAGTACTTCCGTCTCCTCTAACTTTCCTAGCTTAAGAGTGGTGAAAAGGGATAAGGGAATCAAGTTGAGGCTTGATCCTAAGTCGGCTAGTGTGTCGAAAGCTTCGGATTTTCCTATCTTACAAGGCAAGACAAATATACCCGGATCATGAAGCTTCTTAGGCAACTTGTTTTGAACGAATGCGGTCCCATTTTTACCCAATTTAAGTTTCTCATATTTTTCTAGGAGCGCACTATAGTAGGGGGCACGGGCTAAGACATAAATGATGGGGCGTTCAAGGTCGAGCTCCTTGAATTCATCATCAAGGTCTTGTGTAGGAGGTGTTTCAACTATGTTATTGACCGGTTTGATATCAGATGTTTTATTCAATTGGTCCTTTTGAAGAATTTGGGTTTGCTTGAAACACGTGCTCTTTGCTTTGACCGAATAGTGATGTGTGCTTTTTCACACATCCTTTTTAGCTTTAAATCAGACCAAATACACCAAATACTAACCAAATATGCCAAGAGAATGTGTGTTTTTGTATTTGTGTATGTGCAGGTACGAATATGTGAAAAATGAACAAAAACAAAGTAAAAACCGACAAAAACGAGCACGAGAATGGAAAAAAGTCAAAACCGGAGCCGGGGAAGCAAAATGATTAAAGAAAGCTCATATTATCAATGGAAGTCCTCAGAGATTCAGAAGTTGCATAATTAGTCCCTGGTCAAAGTTCGAAGAGTTTGACAATTTCAGTCCTCCAAATTTCACATATTGACAAAAATGGTCCCTTGAAGAATGATTTGGAGAAAAGACAAACGTAGTCCCTCATGAATCTAAGAATTACAACAATAACCCTTGGATTATACTTTTGAAGATATACAGATTTGGTCCTTGTAATTTTCAGAATTACACTTTTGGTCCTTGGTGTATTACTACTAATCCTATAAAATCCAACCGGACCCTTAAATTACATTAACCTAAAACCCTTACAAACCCAACACTACCACAGGCCCATACCACAAAAGCACACCTCCATTTAAAACTATTACCCGGTCCACACCTTAACCCGGTCAACCCTTTTAATAAAAACACCCCCAAACATTACCCGCCCCCCAAATTCATTTTTACCCAGAAAAATTTTACTATTCCATGAACCCTAAAACCACACGCATCAAAATTACCCAATGATTGGGAATAATTACCCCAATCATTTGCTTCTAGAAGCTGACAGCTGGTGTCAGGAGGTATCAGGACACGTGGACCAATAGAATGACACACGGAGGATCAGTCTCAATCACATCAATCAATCCAAAGGACTAAAATTATGCTTACATATGAAGCTAGGATGCACGGTTGAGATTGAAGGAAAGAAGCACAGGTCTAGAAGGCTCTCCTCAACCCTAGCAGGCTCTCACCTCAACTATATATACCCCTCCTCATTCATGTATGAAGTGTGTAGTTTTTTAGTAGTATCTGAGTAGTAGTAAGAGTAATTTAGTTTATGTTTTTGTAATTTCAATTCAAGCTTTGTACTCCAACAATTTTATTAATAGAATTCAGCTTTTTATTAACTGCTTATTATCTTATTTTTTCTTCTTATTATTCCTGAATATTAGCTTAAAACTTTAGTTGTCAGCATATTTCATTAAGTTTTTATTCGTTGTTTCATCTTAAATTGAAAAAATCCAAAAAAAATAAAAAAATAGTTTCAATTTAAATCTAAGCTTTAAACAAGCTAGTTTTCTGTTTAATTAATCAATACAAGCTTTCAATTAGTAGTTGTGGTTTGTTTTATTCAAAAATCTTCAAATACAAGAAAAGTCAAACAAGGTCAACTGACGTGCTTATTGAAATAAGCTTAGCTTATTGGATATTGGCAGCCAGGAAGGAGTCCACTTGGCCTGTCATAAAGACAGGCAAGCTTAGTGAACCCCCTTTTTTCATGCTGAGGGGGATTTGGTTGTAAGTCTTCATTTATTTTAAGTCCTTATTGCATCAGTAGCTTAATAATAGTTTAGATTTGTTTTAAGTATTTTAGTTTCTGTTTATTGCATCATTTGTAGTAGAGGTCTGCTTCATCATTTGGAATTGTTTGATTTGGATTGCTAGCTGTTTCATTTTCTGTCATAGTCACTGGATCTGTGTATTATTGGTTTTGTGGTAATTTGATAGCCTGAGATCTGTTGTTTCTGTATAAATTGGTAGTATTTGGATCATATTGGCAACTTAGGTTGAGGATTGGATAGCTTTGGATTGAATTGAGTTTGATTTAAGTGGAGTTTAGGAGAGACAGTCACTAAATTAAGAGTGTTTGGATCTATCTGGTTTGCTGGTTTACTCATTGTTTCAGAGGTTAAGTTTGGCTTAGATAAGTAACTTAGGTTACAATTAGGCTTAGTCAAGTTAAACTTAGTATGTTGTTTTATCAAAAAGTCAAAAATAGCTTTTCTTCATTAATAACAGTTGGTGAATTAGGTAGATAGTTGCATAAACTTCATAATAGTTATATAAGTAGTAGATCTAGCTTATTTTACTCATTCACTAGCTTAATATCATATTTTCAGTCATATTTTTGCAATCAAAATCAAGATTAGTCAAAGTTCATTTCAAATAAAAAAAAGTCAAAGTCAGAAATTGGACAGATCTTTGTGGAGATTCACAGGTCTTAATTTTCCTTAGAAATAAATTTGGTTTGTTATTTTTAGGAGTTTGGCAGCTTAAGAAACCATTTCAAAAAGAAATTTGTGGATTGGATCTTATTTGCTTATTAAAAAGCTTCTCATAAGTTGTCTGTTTGATCTTATTGGTGCCCTACACATCAGTTGTAAAATCATTTTCTAAGCCACTTTTAGATCATTGGATTGAATCTAGTAGCTGGTTTATTGGTACATTTGTTATCTCAGCTGGTTAGTTGGTGGTTTGCCCCCACAAGTTGGCATCCCTGAGCTTATTTGCTCTAGCTTATTGGCTTATTTAGTAGTGTAGTTGGAGCATAAATCTGTCATTCAAACTTAGGGCTGCAATTGTTTATTTCTGATCACACGCTGAGATTATTGGTTCATTTGAATTCTAATACACTTGTAGTTGCTGTTTCCATTTATTTTGACCCTCTGCTTATTCTGTTTTGCTTATTTGCTTTTCACTTGTGCTTATTACAATCTGATTGTGCCTTATCCTGTGTTTCTGAGTACTTTCTTGTTTCAATACTGTTCCTATAAGCTTATCAGAGTCATAATTACATTTGGTAAAGTTTGGGTCAAACCATGGTCAACTGTACTTATCAATAAGCACTTTGTATAAGCTGTTTTCAAAACAATTGGTACCTACAATGCTTATTTCTCACTTTTTAATTTTTTCCTAAGTTTAGAATAATATTTTAGAATTTCCCTGAATTTTTCATATTTTTCCAAGTTGATTTGCTATTTTTCTTATTTTATTTTCATTTTTATTCAATTTTTAATACTTTTTAATTACCAAAAATTCCAAAAAAAATCAGAAAAAGCCCAGAAAAATCCCAAAACATTTTAGAAATTTATTTTCATTTATTTTAGAATCTTAGAAATTGATTTTGCATTTTTCCCATTTATTTTGAATTTAATTTGAATTTTTAATTAGATTTAATAGTTTTTAATTCCTAAAAATTACACAAAAAGCCAAAAAAATTAGTTTTTAGTTTTAAAATTACTTTTTAGTTATTTTATAATTTTTGAAATTTAATTTGCATTTTTCTCACTTTAATTGCATTTTCTTTGAATTTTTAATTACTTAAAGTATTTTTTAATTCATAAAAAATAAATAAAAAGTCAAAAAAATATTTTTCTTTTTCTTACAATTTTCTTTTATCATTTTTAACTTTTCAAAATTATTTTCAAGTCCATAGGAGTAGTGTAGCTCAAAATTTACGTTTTATTTCGTACGCATACGTTTATTTACGTATTTAGCTTACGGTTTTCGATTCTACGTTACGTTTTTGGTTTAATTACTTGAAATACGTGTTTAAGTGATCATTTGTGCCTCATTTACCTATTCATTAATGTAATCTCATCAATATCACTTTTTACCACTTTCACGACACGTTTCACGAATAGGGAATTAAGAATTCCATTCACCCTTCACACGGATTACGACCCCGGGTTATCCGTATTTCTTTGCGGATTTCTTGAGTAATACTATACTATAATATAATATTGATTTTCACGAATCAATTTTGACGCCGCTGCTGGGGAAGGTTGAAGTGAATTTTTCGTTTTCGTTTTTCGAAATTGTGTTTTGAAAACCTTCCTTGTATATATTTTCTATAAAAACCAAAAAAATTGAAAAATCAAAAACACTTTTTCTAAAGTGTTTTCAAAAATACCAAAAAGAAAGTACAACCTCGACTCTCCCGTGTAAGGCAGGGCGTTGTAAACCAAATAAGCTTCCCAATATAACAACGCGTGAAATTAGTTGCTAATCGGATTACTTTGGATTCTACGACCGAATAAGCGGAAAATACGGTAAGCTTTGACATTAAATTGCAAGCTGAAGAGAGAAACACTCTTCTCGCCCGTTCCATCGCGAGTAGGTTTAAAGGAAATGGTTTACAATTAACGTAACGTTAGAAAAAGAAAACAAAAGTTTAAGTTTTTGAATTTTGCTTTATAAAAATAAAAATACAAAAAGATTTTCATTTTCAAATTTGATTTTCCTTTTATTTTTCAAATTTGTAATTTTTGTGGTGTATGAACACACGTTCAACTTCTAAACGACTTGTTTCACCGCTTTCATATCCGGAAAGTTTGTTTCGTCACACACACCGAGTTCTTTTTCCAAATACGGAGGAAATGAACCCGAACGAACAACACTTGAGACCCCCGCCGATGGGTGGTGCTCAAAACAATGTGATCCCTCTGATGGGACCACAACCGGCTTTCGATCCACGTCCAATGGAGGAACAACTCCAATCACAATGGTGTGAGGAGAGCCATCGTGATACCGGAAATCAATGCTAATTTTGAGATTAATCACGGATTGCTCAATCTTATCACGAGAATATCCTTTCACGGGCTTGAACACGAAGACCCATATGCTCACATAAGAAATTTCGCCGACATCGCTGAGACCATTCGAATGAATCAAGTTCCTCACGATGTGGTGAAATTGAAGTTATTTCCTTTCTCCCTTAAAGGGGCAGCCCGGACTTGGCTGGAAAAGGAACCACCGAATTCGATTCACACTTGGAATGATCTTGCTTCCAAGTTTTTGAATTACTTCTATCCTCCTTCTAAAATGTCTAATCTTCGTTCCCAAATCTTTCGATTCCAACAAGCTTTTGATGAGTCGTTCAGCGAAGCTTGGGATCGATTCAAAGATTTGATGGAAAAATGTCCGAACCATGGGTTCACATCCCTTCAGCAGATTGATACTTTCTACAATGGGTTATGTCATGTTGACCAAGACTCATTCAATTCTGCTGCGGGTAGGAACTTGTTGGCTCGAAACACGAACGATGCTTTCATGATAATCGAGAATAAGGCTCGTGTGAGAATGTCTAGAAATAAACCTCAAGTTTCTAACACTAATAATAAACCGAATGATGAAATGATGAGTATGTTAGTAGCTCTTACTAAAAAAGTTGATGCTATGTCTATTGAAAAACCAAATCATCAAGTGAATGTTGTCAATCAAGGTTGTGTAACTTGTGGTGGTCCACATCCGTATTACAAATGTCCGTCAACCGGTTCTTATGCTCATGCTGCATATATGGGTGGCAACGGTTACCCACCTCTTCAAGGAGATCGGAATCTTCTCAGCTACAGTTCAAACCATTATGTTGGACCACCCGGTTTCACTCAACCGAATCAAGTCAATCCATTTAATCAAGTCAATCAAGTGAATCAAAACATGCAAAACCGAAACCATCAAATTAACCAAAATCAAAATGAAAATCGAATGCACAATGGTTTTCAAAATCAAAATCGGGGAAATTATAATCAAGGCCTGAATCAAGGGAATTTTCAAGGAAATTATGGAAATTTTCAAAATGCTAATCATGGGAATTACAATCATGGAAATCAGAATTTTCAAAATCAAGGTTTCAATAACAATAATCGTGGTCGAAGTTTTCAAAATCTAGTTGTGAATCAGAATCAGCCAACTTTAGATGAATTGATTAGACAATTGATGTTACAAAATCATAATTTAATTAAAAATCGGGAATTACTGACTAAGGAAATCACTGAGATTAAGAATTCTTTAAATGATCGACCCTTGGGCTCGGGTACTCTTCCAAGCAACACGATCGCTAACCCGAGGGGCGATGCAAAAGCGATCACGACTAGGAGTGGTATTACAATCGATGGACCAACGGTTCCGACTACCTCTTCTTCTTCGTCTCCTAAGGTAGTCGCCCGTGAAACCGAGGTGACAACTGATACGGAAATTCCTACTAACAATGGAAGGACCGAAAACATCCAGCCTACGATGGTCCCAACGTCCAAAGGAAAAGATAAAGTTGTTAACAAAACTGAGAAAGAAATTCCCGTCAAAACAACATTGCCTTATCCGTCACGCTTAAACGAACAAAAGCACCGTGAGAAAGATAAAAATCAGATGGAAAAGTTTTACCAAGTTTTTCAAGAACTACATTTTGACATAACTCTCGTGGATGCTATACTTTTGATGCCTAAATTTGCTTCAATGTTAAAAGGTCTTTTGAATAACAAAGAAAAGTTGTTTAAAATGTCACGAACCCAGATGAATGAGAATTGTTTGGCGGTTACTCTAAAAAAGCTTCCCGAAAAGCTTGAAGACCCCGGTCGATTTCTCATTCCATGCAATTTTCCTGGGATGGTTCAATGCTTCGCCCTGGCCGATCTTGGTGCTAGCATTAACCTAATGCCGTTATCCATTTGGAAAAAGTTGTCTTTACCCAATTTGACTCCGACTTGCATGACCCTCGAGCTTGCCGACCGATCTACGTCTCGACCAATTGGTATAGCCGAGGATATCTTCGTCAATGTGGGAAAATTTAATTTTCCTACCGATTTTGTCATCGTTGATTTTGATGCTGATCCACGGGTTCCTCTCATTCTCGGAAGAGGATTCCTACGGACTGGCCATGCGTTAATTGATGTATACGACGAGGAGATTACCTTACGTGTTGGAAATGAAGCTGTTACGTTCAATCTCAATCAAACCGTGAGATACTCCTCCGATTACGATCATGTTTCCGTGAACCGAGTTGATGTTATTGACGAAGTTACGGAGGAGTATTCTCAAGAACTTCTTGGTTTTACCGAAAATGCTTCAAGTGGCAATCCCACTTCTTCTTTTGAACCGATTATTTCCGATCCTTCCCCTTCCCTTACTCCGTTTGAGGGAAGTGATTTCATCTTGGAAGAGATCGAGGCCTTTCTTTCTAATGATTCGATTTCACCGGAAATTGATCATTCCATTTGCGACCCGGAGGGAGATGTTCTTTTAATTGAAAAATTGTTAAATGAAGACCGAAACCCATCCCTCCCTCCGATGGACCTTAAAATGGCCGATGTTAAAGAAGTTAAGCCGTCTACAGAGAATCCTCCGGAGCCCGAGCTCAAGGATTTGCCTCCTCATCTCGAATACGAATTTTTAGAAGGAACCGAAAAACTTCCCCTCATAATTTCAAAATAACTTAAAGATGAGGAGAAGAACCGACTCTTAGATGTGCTGAAGAAGCATAAGAGTGCCATCGCTTGGCAAATTTCTGATATCAAGGGTATCGACCCTCGTTTTTGCACGCATAAGATTTTACTTGAAGACAATTACAAACCGTCTGTTCAGCAACAACGACAGGTTAACCCGAAAATTCATGAGGTTATCAAACTCCTCGATGTTGGAATGATTTATCCAGTCTCGGATAGCTCCTGGGTTAGCCCGGTCCACTGTGTATCGAAGAAAGTTGGAATGACCGTAGTGACTAATGAAGACAACGAATTGATTCCGACACGTCTTGTTACCGGATGGAGAGTGTGTATTGATTATCGAAAATTGAATGATGCGACTCGTAAGGACCATTTCCCACTTCCATTTATGGATCAAATGCTAGAACGTTTAGCGGGAAATGAGTTCTATTGTTTTCTTGATGGATTTTCTGGTTATTTTCAAATACCGATTGACCCTCCGGATCAGGAAAATACTACTTTCACTTGCCCTTACGGAACGTTTGCCTATCGTCGTATGCCTTTTGGCTTATGCAATGCTCCAGGCACGTTCCAAAGGTGTATGATGTCTATATTCTCGGATATGATCGAGAAAACCATGGAAGTTTTCATTGATGATTTCTCAGTTTATGGAGATTCTTTCACTTCTTGCCTCTCCCATTTAGAGAGAATGCTGAAACGGTGTGAAGACACCAACTTGGTTCTAAATTGGGAGAAGTGCCCTTTCATGGTTAAAGAGGGCATTGTTCTCGGCCATAAGATATCGAAATCCAGGATTAAGGTTGATAGAGCTAAAGTCGACGTGATTGCAAAATTACCTCATCCCACCACCGTTAAAGGAATTAGAAGTTTTCTCGGTCATGCCGGCTTTTACCGACGTTTCATTCAAGATTCTTCTAAGATAGCCCGGCCCCTGACCCACTTTCTTGAAAAAGATGCTCCGTTTATCTTCTCAAATGAATGCATCGAAGCATTTAATATCCTTAAAAAGAAGTTAACGGAGGCTCCTATCTTAGTTGCCCCTGATTGGGACTTGCCCTTCGAGCTAATGTGCGATGCGAGCGATTATGCTATTGGTGCAGTCCTGGGGCAACGCAAGTCAAAACATTTTTAGCCGATACACTATGCTAGTAAAACAATGACCGATGCTCAATACCATTATACGACCACTGAGAAAGAAATGTTAGCCGTCATTTATGCTTTCGAAAAGTTTCGACCTTATTTGCTCTTAAAGAAATGCATAGTGTATACGGATCATTCGGCTCTCAAATACCTAATGGCAAAGCAAGATGCTAAGCCACGCTTAAAGCGGTGGGTTCTACTCCTTCAAGAATTCAATGTTGAAATTCGAGACAAAAAGGGAGCTGAGAACCTTGCTGTTGATCACCTTTCGCGTTTAGAGAATCCCCATCTGTTAGCAATAGAAGTGTTGATCATCAATGGAATCAAAGAGAGATCTTAATGATCGCCCCTTAGGGGGAGATTGTTAGAAATAGAAGTGACGATCATTATTGTATCAACGAGTCTTGTAATAATGTTGTAATAGTCTTGTAGTTTAGTTAAGGGTAACGGGCTTGGTTTAATCTAACATTGTATTAGTTTATGTCTAGTCCATTACATAAGCCCAAGCCCGGCCCATCTCTTTATCCTAACTATATAAACCTCCAAATGCTACCATTTGGAGGTGGTGCTTCTATGTTATTTTCTCTCATTGTATTCTTCTCTTTAACCTAATACATTCCCTTCTCTCTCTAGAAGTTACCATCTTTCTCTATCTCTTCATCTCTCTATTAATCTTTCTTATAATCTTTATATTATGTGTGAAATGATATAAGTTTTGGGATCCAACAAGTGAACTTTGTGTTGTATAGATCTTTGAGGGAGCTTTCTTTAACTTCCAGGTTCTTCTGACTTATGTTCACATGATTCTTCAACACTCTGTGCCTTTACAGTCAAAGGTGGTCGTTTCATATGCTCAACGAGTGTGAATGGAAATCTCAGGTCAAGATATTTTACGTAATCTGGTAGCTCATTTTCATCAACGTCTTGCTCATTATCAGTCAACTGCTTCTCAGTCTTAGTCAATATTTGCTCAGTCTCAGTCATCGTCTGCTCAGTCTTAGGATATGGAGCAAAAAATTGAACAAGAGGTTCCATGTCCATTGAAGGAAAGAAATTTTTGAGAAAAGACATTTTGAATGTGTGAAATGAATACGGATCTTGTAGACGATAAAGAAGTGATATTTGTTCTCGAAACGAGGTTCACAATAACTAGCACGGTAGTTATTTTCAATAAACCCAAAAATTCAATCCCAAAATAATACTCAGTCTCGGAGTATCGAAGCTTAATTAAACTTGCGGTCTCAAAAATTGTATCCAAAAATTAAACAAAACTCGTCCTTTACAGAAATGCAACAAGTCCAAACAACTTCGTCCAGCCCAATAACTAACAAAATCGACCTTGTGTGTATTAGCAGCCCAAAAAAATAATCAAAGCCCAAGCGAAATTACATTGTATTAGTTTATGTCTAGTCCATTACATTGTTAGAAATAGAAGTGACGATCATTATTGTATCAACGAGTCTTGTAATAATGTTGTAATAGTCTTGTAGTTTAGTTAAGGGTAAACGGGCTTGGTTTAATCTAACATTGTATTAGTTTATGTCTAGTCCATTACATAAGCCCAAGCCCGGCCCATCTCTTTATCCTAACTATATAAACCTCCAAATGCTACCATTTGGAGGTGGTGCTTCTATGTTATTTTCTCTCATTGTATTCTTCTCTTTAACCTAATACATTCCTTTCTCTCTCTAGAAGTTACCATCTTTCTCTATCTCTTCATCTCTCTATTAATCTTTCTTATAATCTTTATATTATGTGTGAAATGATATAAGTTTTGGGATCCAACAAGTGGTATCAAGAGCCATAAGATGATTTAGAAGTGTTTTTATTATCAAAAATCGTGTCTTTATTGTTAAAAAAATCACATCTTTAAATTTTTTTTGGCATCTCGTTTCTCGTTATTCCCTGCTTAGTTGTTACTCATTTAAATCTATTAAAGTTTATTCAATCTTTATATTGTGTTTTTTACAATCTATTTGGTAAAAGCAGCTTTTCAAGTATTTTATTACCTACTTTTTCAGTCCAAATAGTGGTACCTTTTTGTCCAAACAGCAGTATTTTATACGAGTTTATATTTTTCAGTCCAAATACATCTTTTTGTCCAAACAGTGTCTTGTACTTATTTGTATTTTTTGAGGACGGAAAACTGGTTAACAAGCTGTCGGAAAAAAGGCTAGACGGAAAAGTGGTCGGAAACGTCGGAATCTGGTCGGAAAAGTCAAAAAACTCTGTTTCTGCAAATCTTATGCAAAAAACCCTCAAGCTACGCATAACAAGCAAAGTCTACGCAAAACACCTCATCCTACGCATAACTTCTAGCTTGGAAAGTTAGTAAGTTCATTTACGCAAAAGTCTTACGCGTATAACCAAACTTTACGCTTAAGATTTTACGCAAAAGAGCTTTACGCTTAAGATTTTATGCCAAGAAAAAGCAATCTGTTGGTTCTAATGACATGGTCCACAATCACCATCTAGAAGAAGCTAGGAAAAAGGCACAACTTCGAAAAGATGGAATTTTAGGTACAAAACCTAGTGTGATGAATTCTACAAGATTCCAAAGCACTGCTAGTAGTAGTAAACCATTACCTAGGAACAATCAACAAAACACTAGGGAGTGGCTTGCATCTAATAGTAGTTGCGAAAAAGAGAATGTTAGGCACGTAGATCAAAACACCATGAATCCAAAGTCTTCTTCGAATGAAAATCAATCGCCAAATGACTGTAGTGACAACGTTAAGGTTGCAGTTTTAAACAAGAATGTTGAATTTGTCTGTCCTACATGTCAAAAATGTGTTTTTTCAGCTAATCATGATGCATGTGTTGCACAATATATCAAGAAAGAAAATGCACGTGCTAAGGTACAATCCACTAAGAAACCGAATACAAACCCGTTGATAAGAAGCAAAAGGCTAAGAAACCTAATAGGTGGATCTTTACAGGACGTAGTTTTTCTCAAAATGAGACTTCCGCTGCATCTGAAAAGAAAACAACTCCTAGATCTTGCCTTAGGTGGACTCCCACGGGAAATTTTTTTTAACACAGTTGGTCTTAGATGGATTCCCACAGGGAAGATTTTCGATGCTTACACCAAGACAAATAATAGTGAAAATCATCAGGATAAGGAAGTAGAAATCACTACAACCGTTGATAGTGAACACCCTCAATGTGAGGAAACATGTACTTCTAACACTGTTATTTGTGAGAATTCTTCTTCTGTGGATGCAGGTACTTGTGAAAGTGTTGAGGGTTCATACACCCAATGTGGTAAAGAAGAACTTTACGCCAACATCGCATGTGGAAATCCTTTTCTAGTTCCACTCTTAACTCCACTTTTACTTGTCACTGCTTAGTTTATTGTTTCTTCAAATCTTCTTTGTAAATATAAAATTTGAAAAACCTACAAAAACAAAATACAAAAATATAAAATTTCAAACAATCCAAAAACAATATAAAATCAAAAAATACAAAAATATTCTTCTCACAACATGTCTCTTGTATAATCGATATTCTGTACGTATCTAGAAATGTCATTCAACAATGATACGGACATGTACAGATGCTTGAGCAAGAGTTCTTTATAATGTTTTTCTAAAACATGTCGTTTCTCAAAAAATTTCTTCAAATGGCTTTCGTATACTTCAGTACGAAACCCGGACTTAAATGATGACTTCTTAGTATTTCAGCTAAGGACTCGTTCTTTAAAGAAAGGAAAGTGCTTAATCAAAAATGAAGGTTTCAAATATCTTTCGAGCACTTATCCTAAAAACAAAAATTCTCTTACATCATGAGCACCACATCTTCAAGATTTTTTAAAACAATTTTCAAAATCTATCAAAATCGGTGCTCATCATCAAAATGACTTGTGTACACCTTACAGTGCACAACTCAAGTTTTCAAAGAAAGGAAAGTGCTACGCAAAAATGATTTTCATCAACAAAGTGCACTTATCCTAAAATTGGACACTGTTGTACGCCTCAGTGCGACATTCCTATTCAAAAAAAGAGAAGTCTTTGTTTTTCCAAAAAACCTTGATGCAAAATTCATCAAATCTGAAACTTCTTTCTCTTTCAGAATTTTGCTTCAAGAAGACTCCTTCCCTCTAAACTTTAAAAAGTTTAACATTTCTCAAAAACATATGCGAGTTTTGAGGGGGAGTATTTCATAAAAGCAAAAATGTTCCGATTTCATGCAATAATAGAATCTGTCTATCTCTCCAAATGTTTTTCTTAATCAGTTGATATCAAAAATATCACGAAATGCTATTTTTGAAGGGGAGAAGACATGATTAAAATGTGATCTAAAAGTGATTAAAGATTGTGACAGAATCTCAAAAGAGCTCGACTCAGATACTACCAATGAATTGACGAAGCTTAAAATGTCATTAATTGAAAAGACTTGTCCTGGACGGGTAATAATTTCAAGCTAGTCTAACTAGTGATGTAAGCGTGTCTCGAATAGGACTTGTCTGAGTAGAATGTACCATATCGAGAGACTTTCTTTGGACTTGACCAGGACGGGTAATAATTTCAAGCTAGTCTAACTAGTGATGTAAGCGTGTCTCGAATCGGTCATGTTCACTGAAAGTGGATCAATTCAAAAAGTGCAAACTCCTTCCGCATGTGCAAATTTCTTAAAAATCCATGAGCACATGTGAAGGGGGAGTCATTTAAAATGAAATCAAAACTCTCAAAGTGTTAACAAAATATGTTTCATTATCATAAACACTTTGAGAAGATTTTCAAATGAATGGTTTTATGGCAACAATAGGATAGTCATGAAGATATAAGGTGACTAAGGTTAGGAATAACCGTCCTATGATCCGCCAGAGCCGGAGGGATCTACCCAAGGACAATTCCAATAGTTAGAATTAGAAGTCCTTAGGTATGATTGAAAAAAAAGGAGAAAATGAGAAAGGAGAAAGAAGGGGTTGAAGAATTAAAAAGAAAAGTTATGAAAAAGGGTGAAAAGAAATAGCCCTCCATATGTTCAACCTTAGGGCAGACATCGGGTTCAACTCATATGCTACTGGTTGTTACTAAGGTGACGCCGGTATTGAAGACAAGACGTCATGGACCCAGTGACGCACTGCACTAAACCTTCTAGCCACTCAAGTTCTCTTAAAAGAGCTTGTTTCATTCTCACGGGGAACCAGTGTAATCTATCAATCTATCTCTTAGAGATGGTTGATATTGAAACAGGAGACCTCTCCCTAATCTCCGCATAGGAAACCAAATGTGCACTTATCGAGTCTAGAGCCCCGAGATTCATCAAAAGATCTCATAGGAACACATGATATTTCTACACTGGTTGTTCATCATTAAGAACACCAGATGTAAACTTAAGAGTCCTACGCAGATCTTAGCAATCTGCCGAGAACGTTTATGAGAGGATTTACTTATGTATTTCTCAATGATTGAACGGAAACTCCTGCCAGGGTCAAAATCAAACAGCCCTGACGGCAGGTCACTTCGGTAATTCCTTATAGGTTACGCTTAGTGTTCGGGTTGTTTCAAACGGTCTACAGTCGTGGAGTGATCCCCAGTGACTCACCCAGTCATTGAGCTACTTAGTAGGTCTCGTAAGCTCTCTCGAGAGTATCTGACATGGGAACGGCCTTGGTAAGGATTAGAAGGAGTCTTCACACTATGCTGTTGATGATCTCTAATTCCTTATCTGTAAGTACCGGTTGATTTATTGCTAACTGTTTTCATGCAGCTATACATCATCTCCATGGCGAAAGATTCTACATGCTCATACATGCATCTCGAAGTCAAAGGAATGTTCACACAAAGATCAAAGCAAAGCAAGGTTCAAAGAAAGATTCTACGCAATGTGAATGAATCTACAGAAGTAAAGTGACAAAGATCTGTGTAAAAGAACGGGAACTAAAAATGCATGTATCACAAAGACTGAAGATGTATGAGCATGTTGGAATGGCGGACAACCACCACAGACGCAGAAGTGACGAAAGGCAGATGGCATCACATCACAATAGAACAAAGAATAAAGAAAAGTCAATTATCAAAGATCACAAAGCACGAAGGAACAAAGACTAAAGACTATTCTACAAAGACTCAAAGTTCAAGACAACAAGCTTCAAAGTTCAAAGATCAAGATCACAAAGAGAGATCTCAATGATCACCCTTAGAGGGAGATTGTTAGCAATAGAAGTGTTGATCATCAATGGAATCAAAGAGAGATCTCAATGATCGCCCCTTAGGGGGAGATTGTTAGAAATAGAAGTGACGATCATTATTGTATCAACGAGTCTTGTAATAATGTTGTATTAGTCTTGTAGTTTAGTTAAGGGTAAACGAGCTTGGTTTAATCTAACATTGTATTAGTTTATGTCTAGTCCATTACATAAGCCCAAGCCCGGCCCATCTCTTTATCCTAACTATATAAACCTCCAAATGCTACCATTTGGAGGTGGTGCTTCTATGTTATTTTCTCTCATTGTATTCTTCTCTTTAACCTAATACATTCCTTTCTCTCTCTAGAAGTTACCATCTTTCTCTATCTCTTCATCTCTCTATTAATCTTTCTTATAATCTTTATATTATGTGTGAAATGATATAAGTTTTGGGATCCAACACCATCAAAGTGTTTTCGAGAAAAAGGAAATTAACGAAACATTTCCTCTTGAGACACTTGGGAGTTTATCACATTGTGATCCTAGTACCCCATGGTTCGCCGACTTTGCGAATTACCATGCGGGGAATTTTATCTGTAAAGGGATGTCGTTCTAACAAAAGAAGAAATTCTTCAAAGATTTTAAACATTATTTCTGGGACGACCCTCATGAGGCGAAAAATGAACCATTTTTAGGGGGTCATTTAAACCCGGAATTGAATTTATTTGATCAAATATTGCCCTAAATCGTTCCTTTTGTGATTTTAGGTACTTTGGGAGTGAATTCTGGAAAAGGAAGCATTTTGGACATTTTTGGAGCATAAAAGTGAAGAAAACGGCAAAGACTTAATTTTCCATGCTGAGAACAGTACCTGACGGTGTCAAGAAGGGAATTGTGACGGCGTCAGGAGTAAAATACATGACGACCCAGTGAAAACCTGAAGGCGTCAAGAGAAGGGCGTCAAGAGTTAATTTGGTGACGGCCTGAAGATGGATTACACGTGACGGCGTCAAACCTAGATCTAGGCAGTCCGAGGAGTTTATTGGCAGCGAGATGACGGTGTCAGACATTTACTCTTGACGTCGTCACCTCACAAAATCTATATATACTTTTCTATTTTTCATTCATTAAGAGAGGAACTTGTGTGGAAAATACTAGGGTCGAACCTAATAAACCCTAGGTCATTTGTAACAATATTTTCAAGGGTTTTCACCCTCTTGAAACCTTTCATGTTCAATTAAGATAAGTCCTCTTTCAATTCATTCAATATGTCTATGTGTTGTTTGAATATATCTTATGCTTGTCTTGATTTTAACATGCTAGGCTAGATCTTTCATGTGTTTGCTTAGATGTAATGAAACCTAGATGTTGATTATAGGTTGATTGCTTGTTTATAGTTGTAATGGATGAATGATTTCAATGTTAGGCTTAAGAAAACTGGCAGATCTCCATTGTGTAACTTGCTTGAACGTCTTAAGAAACATGAACCGATGTGTACTAGGTTTTTATGATTGTATTTAATGCATGAGTGAATTCTAGTGATCCCATATTAGGAGCTTCTTAGCCGGCTCGACATAGGAGTGAAGTATGAGCTTATAGGATTGGGGAAGTAAGTACGCCACCCCATGAATGGTATTAAGGAATACAATCCGTCATCCACGCAACTGTAACAAGTAATTAACCTGTCAAAGATATCTAGGGAGTAGTGAAATCTAAGTAAACACAATTCTCCCATATATTTCTCACACCACTAGTATAATTTAGTTTATTTTCATTTTTAGTATTTTATTTTGATTGCATCTTAGTAATTGGGTGAGTTGACTAGCAACTAATTCCGCCCATCTTCTAAAAAACCCGAGATTTTATTTGCTTTTCTAAAAATATAAAAATACAAAAAAAATCATCCCTCATCTCTAGACCTAGTCTTTAGGTTTTCTAATCCTAGCGACACTATTCCCAAGTTGAACGATCAATCCCCCGGTACTTGTCACTATACTATACTACAACGATCAGGTACACTGCCTGGTAGGGGTTGTAAGCTGATGCGTAGGTATTGCACCAGGCTTTACCTCTCAAGGGATCTTGAGAAGCTTACAACCCCCACCAGGCAGTGTACCTGATCGATGTAGTATAGTATAATGACAAGTACCGGGGGATTGATCGTTCAGCTAGGAATATTGTCGCTAGGATTAGAAAACCTAAAGACTAGGTCTAGAGATGAGGGATGATTCTTTTTGTATTTTTTTTATTTTTTAGAAAGCAAATTAAAATCTCAGGTTTGAAGGATTTGGGCGGAATTAGTTGCTAGTCAACTAACCCAATACTAAATATGCAATCAAAATAAAATACTAGAAATGAAAATAAACTATATTAAACTAAAGTTGTGAGCAATATGTGGGAGAATTGTGTTTACTTAGATTTCACTACTCCCTAGATATCTTTTACACGTTAATTACTTGTTATAGTTGCGTGGATGACGGATTGTATTCCTTAATACCATTCATGGGGTGGCGTACTTACTTCCCCAATCCTATGAGTGCCTACTTCACTCCTATGTCGAGCCGGCTAAGAAGCTCCTAACATGGGATCATTAGAATTTACTCATGCATTAAATACAACCAATAAAACCTAGTACACATCGGTTCATGTTTCCTAAGACGTTCAAGCATGTTACACAATGGAGATCTGCCAGTTTTCTTAAGCCTAACATTGAAATCATTCATCCAATACAACCATAAACAAGTAATCAACACATAATTAACATCTAGGTTTCATTAGATCTAAGCAAACACAAGATAAATTTAGCCTAGCATGTTGAAATCAAGACAAGTAAAAGATATAATCAACCAACACATAGACATATTGATTGAATTAAAGAGAAGACTTATCTCAATTGAACATGAAGGGATTCAAGGGTTGAAAACCCTTGAAAGTACTGTAAAATATGAGCTAGGGTTTACAAAGTTCGGCCCTAATTATCTCCACACAAGTTCCTCTCCTTTTTGAATGAAAAATAGAAAAAAAAAATATATATATAGTTTGATAGGTGACGGCGTCAAGAACAAATGTCTGACGCCGTCATCTCGCCGCCAAATAGTTCCTCGGACTGCCTAGATCTGGGTCTGACGTCGTCATGTATACACCTTATGCAGGCCGTCACAATTTTAACTCTTGACGCCCTTGTTGTGACGCCGTCAGGTTTGCACTGGGTCGTCACCACTTTTACTCCTGACGCCGTCAGGGTCTTCCTCTTGACACCGTCAGGTACTGTTCTCAGCATGGAAAATTAAGTATTTGGCGTTTTCTTCACTTTTATGCTCAAAAAATGTCCGAATTGCTTCCTTTTCCAGATTTCACTCCCAAAGTACCTAAAATCACAAAAGGAACGATTTAGGGTAATATTTGATCAAATAAATTCAATTCCGGGCTTAAATGACCCCCTAAAAGTGGTTCATTTTTCGCCTCATCATATACCCTTACACTTGAGATTTGCTTGTCCTCAAGCAAATGCACTTTTATTCTAATCAAAATACAAGTTAGGGGTCATTTAACACTAATATAAAAGTAATTACAACAAATAATCGTTCCACTAAAGACCAAAGACAAGCACGAAGGTCATATAGTAGCACCTCACAAATAGTGTTTAGATACTCACATCTCTCGGGTGTAATAAAGTAATATCACAATATGGAAACGGAAAATATCTCTCACTACCTGTCATAGCAAAATAGATTACCATAGGCTTGGGAAAGGATCAAACCTCCACCACATGGCGTAAGCACCTAGGATAAACTATCCAAGAGGTATTTTAAAGGGTTGTAACGTTAGGTGTAGGGATAAAGGAAGTTTTACTGGTGGCGAGTTAACAATCTTGGTTAATTACATGTAGAATATGGCGTTGCTAAGCCAAGACTAGACTTGACTTAAGCTAATAAATGAAAATAAAAAAAACAAAAAATAAACATAGAATGAAACGGGATGGTAGTCCGTATGTTTTTTATCTTTTCTTTTTCTGTTTTTTTTTTCTTTTTCTTGATTTTTCGATTTTTTTTTTTTTTTTTTTTTTTTTTTTTTTTTTTTTTTTGCATACACTCTTACCCTACCATCCAAAATAATACATCATAATGAATGAACATTCCCCTTACACTTGAATTTTTACGTACTTTACAATAAACTAATCTAATGACTCGAATCAAGATAATCAAAACACTTGGAGTACTTTTAAGATTAACGTACGTATGGGGGTAATAAATGATGTTCTTCCCCATTACTCCATAAAATAAGTACTTTACCCATGAGTCCCAATCGTCCCAAAACAATATGTACAAGGATATGACTCGACTTAGCAACCATGTAATCAATTAGATAATTAACTAAGGGTTTAAACATGTAACAATAATGCACTAAAGATGAGTGCATACACGGAAGGCTAAGGCGATTTGGTTGTACATTTAAGTGGGGTGTAACAAATTCTTCCTTTAAGTAAATGCTTAAAGTTAGAAACGAAAAGATAGGCTCGGAGGGGTGTACTAGGGGTTTCGTGTACTAAAAATGAGTACAACGCTAAGGGTGTGGGAAAAATTAATTGACTTAACTAGCCAAGTAATATGACTTAAATGGTCAAGTAATTATGATACGGGTTTAACACAAGGGTGATCCTAATGCCTCTTATCATGTAGTAAATCCTACTACACGAATGTAGTCTCACTAGCGGTCTCGGAATGCATCACTAACGCAAGTTCTAGAATCTAAATGCTACCGGTACACTCATAAGCACTAAAAGTAAATGCTTTTCCTATCAAATCTAAAGGCGAACCTCACATATTTGGGTAGAAAATTTTTCTGAATGGTACGGTTTTGTGCTAGTCATACAATCTCCTATCCATGAGACGCTTGCTATGGCTAAAGTTTCACTCCTAAATGTTTTAAAAAATTTTAAATTTGGCGCTAAAATTACACTAACAAGTATTTCTCATAGTTTTATTACACATCTACTATTAAACAAACAAACTCAAGCGAAATTGTATCGTATAAGGTATCCTCATTTACCCTCCCCTTACATTTAGGATGAACATTGTCCCCAATGTTTAATTAAAGAATGTAAAAGTGAAATAAGTAAAACAAATGAAATCAAATACTCCCCTGATTCGCTCGGTATGGATAATAAGGTGGCCAGGTTAGATCTTCCTCCAAGAAAATGAACAATCAAAGCTTCCCTTCCAGAAAAATAAATCATCTTCTTGTCATACATAACCTGTAAAACCTGAGAAAACAGACAAGGCAACCTCGCATAAAATCGGCGGCAATCTACATATGTTAATAAAACCTAGAAAACAAAATAAGATATAATGCTTGTGGAATGATGTTTGCAGATTTCCTGGAGATTATAAAACTAATAATTCAACAAAAACTTTAAGACTCCGTTAGAAAAACAAAACTGGTAAAATTTCCAGATTTTTACACGTGACGCCGTCAGAAGTGACCTGCAGAAATTCTTATGTTAAGTTTCCGGAAAATTTCTGGAAAAACTTGGTCCTACTTCCTGGAAAATCATGCAAAACTTCATTATGACTCGATACAAGCATTTGACTCTAACAAATACGAATATACATGTTCACTTAATATTGTGGAGAATCATGATCGGTTTTGTTTCTTAAAAACACATTTGGGGTTTCCCCTTACACTTATCATTTTCAAAAATACCTTTGGATGAAGTTAAGACTAGGCCAAACAACAAAATAAAGTATTTTCACTATTTTAGTTTTGAAACATGATCTACCAACAATAAAAATAAAGAATGCATACGGAAGCAAATAACAAACAAACAAAATAAAAATCACACAAAATCATGGGTTGCCTCCCAAGAAGCGCTTTTCTTTATTTACAAGTCTTGTAGCTAGACTCAAGGTCATGGGTTACTACGTGACCTCATCATTGGTTCCACTCTCTAGGTCGTCTTCTAAACAAGTTTTGTACTCCGGACCTAATTGAAAGCATTCTTTGTAGAAACCAAGCATCCTATTCTTCACATACTCTACTCCTCCACGTCTATCCTCATCATTCCTATAATAAGCCGCTTGTTTGTGTTTCTTTTCTATATTAGAAAGGAGGCGGTATTGCTCAATCTTGTAGGGCATTTGGTAGGCAATCTCATCATTCTCTTCCTTGAACCTAACTATCCCTAAAGTCAGATCATAACTCATCCTAGTGGCCTCAACAAATGGTTTTCCGAATATTACTTGGCTTAGGCAATCATCTATCACCGGGCGAGTATCTTCTACTATCATAAAATCGGTCTCATAGGTGAAATTTCCTATAATCACATGCAATCCCTTCACTCTTTCTACAAAATTACTTATCAAATTCTTATTGGGCATCATCCTATAATCAAGTTGTTTCTTCATCACCCAATTGTAATAAGTCCTAGTCATCATGTTTACAGGAGATCTAGGATCGATATAAGCTTTCCATATATGCATGTGCCCGATGTTGCATGGTATGTTGATGTTAGAGGGGTCGCCCATTTTGATAAGGGGTGTGCCAAGGATATATGGTGTCTCGGGGCCATCGAATATATCCTTAAGGTATTCCCGTTCTTTCTTGGTGGGCAACTTATCAAAGTGCTTTTCTATAGTCTCTACTTCCTCTAACTCCTCTCCCCTATTAACCTCAACTTCCCTAATTTCATCCCTAGTCTCAGTTTCTATTTCAACTTCATCTTTATCACTTTCTTCTATATTCTTATCTATTGGCTTAATGGTGACAACATTGACAAAGTGGACATGTTTGGATGATGAGGGGTCCTTAATTTGGATTCCGTTATTGGCGTCCCTAGTATCCTTCCTAGGTGTAGTTAACGCTCGGTTGTTGAGGGCTTTCAACAAGTTGTCTATCATGTTGGTCATCTCCGTTTGTTGTTGGTTGAATTCGGTTTCAAACCTAGCTATGCGAGCTTCTTGAGATGCCATAAACTTAGACATCAATCCTTCAAGATTGTTGGTACTACCATAGTTGTTAGAAGGATTGTTGTTGAAAGTACGGTTGAAGGGTGGACCGTTTGGTTGGTAACGATTAGGCGGATTGGAAGAATTGGCTTGATTTTGTTTCCACCTAAGGTTTGGGTGATTTTTCCAAGATGGGTTGTAGGAATCACCGTAAGGGTTTGGCTCGGGTTTGAAAGTGTACCACTTATCTCCCGCTTCGTCGGTACGCGAGGATGCGTAGTCCGCAAAAGCTGTTCCGGGGAGTTCCACACAATCACGAGTGTCATGGGGACCACTACATAATTCACATGAAGAAGTGATTTTGTTCACTTGGCTTGAAGGCTTAGGAGCTTCGTAAGATTTCATGAGAAACTTGACTTGGTCTTCAAGTTCCATGATCCTACGGTCGACAGTGCTAGAATTGTTCGAAGGCAAAGATATTGCCTTGACCGTTTTGTTCAAGTCACGAGGATCATTCCAACTTTCGTTGTCATAGAGAGCAAGATCTTCTATGAGTTCCCATGATTGTTCCGCACTTAGATCACGTAGCTTACCACCGGCCGATTGGTCAATGGCTCGCCTTGTGGAGAGATCGATATGGTCATAAAAAATTTGGACTTGGAGCCAAAGATCTATGCCATGATGAGGGACTTTTTGGAGTAAGTCCTTGAATCGAGTCCATGCTTCATATAGAGTTTCATTTTGACGTTGTTGGAACATCAAGATGTCATTTCTAAGCTTGGTAGTTCTCCCCGGTGGGAAAAATTGAGCAAGGAAACGAGTGGTGAGATCATCCCATGTGGTGATGGATCCCGTGGGTAAACGTTCAAGCCATTGGCTAGCTTCATCACGTAGAGAGAATTGGAATAGGCGTAATCGGGTTATCTCTCTAGTTGCAACATCAAGGTCTATAGAATCTACGATTTTAAGGAAGTCCTTGAGATGTTGGTTTGGATCTTCGGAACGAAGTCCATGGAATGCACATCCGCTTTGCACCAACCGGATGGTGTCGGATCGCAAGGGGGTCACATTGGCTCCGGTGAGCTCAATGGTGTTTCGGTAGCCTTAGTGGCTAGGTCGGGAATACTCTCCTAAGGTTCAGGGCCTAAGAGGTTCTAGTGGTGGGTTTTGTTGTGGTGGGATGACGGGTTCAAAGATGTTCCCATCGTCCATGATGTCGGGTGGTGAAGAGTTACAAACAAAAACACAAAGAAATAAGATAGACTAAAGAAATCCTAAAAAATAAAAATAAAATCTTACTAGAAAGGAATCTAACAAGTAGACCTAATAAAAAGAGATTCTAACCTAGACAATAACTATTCCCCGGGCTGCGGCGCCAAAAACTCGATGAGTAGGGATTGCACCAGGCTTTACCTCTCAAGGGATCTTGAGAAGCTTACAACCCCCACCAGGAAGTGTACCTGATCGATGTAGTATAGTATAATGACAAGTACTGGGGGATTGATCGTTCAGCTAGGAATAGTGTCGCTAGGATTAGAAAACCTAAAGACTAGGTCTAGAGATGAGGGATGATTCTTTTTGTATTTTTTTTATTTTTTAGAAAGCAAATTAAAATCTCAGGTTTGAAGGATCTGGGCGGAATTAGTTGCTAGTCAACTAACCCAATACTAAATATGCAATCAAAATAAAATATTAGAAATGAAAATAAACTATATTAAACTAAAGTTGTGAGCAATATGTGGGAGAATTGTGTTTACTTAGATTTCACTACTCCCTAGATATCTTTTACACGTTAATTACTTGTTATAGTTGCGTGGATGACGGATTGTATTCCTTAATACCATTCATGGGGTGGCGTACTTACTTCCCCAATCCTATGAGTGCCTACTTCACTCCTATGTCGAGCCGGCTAAGAAGCTCCTAACATGGGATCATTAGAATTTACTCATGCATTAAATACAACCAGTAAAACCTAGTACACATCGGTTCATGTTTCCTAAGACGTTCAAGCATGTTACACAATGGAGATCTGCCAGTTTTCTTAAGCCTAACATTGAAATCATTCATCCAATACAACCATAAATAAGTAATCAACACATAATTAACATCTAGGTTTCATTAGATCTAAGCAAACACAAGATAAATCTAGCCTAACATGTTGAAATCAAGACAAGTAAAAGATATAATCAACCAACACATAGACATATTGATTGAATTAAAGAGAAGACTTATCTCAATTGAACATGAAAGGATTCAAGGGTTGAAAACCCTTGAAAGTACTGTAAAATATGAGCTAGGGTTTTCAAAGTTCGGCCCTAATTATCTCCACACAAGTTCCTCTCCTTTTTGAATGAAAAATAGAAAAAAATATATGTATAGTTTGATAGGTGACGGTGTCAAGAACAAATGTCTGACGCCGTCATCTCGCCGCCAAATAGTTCCTCGGACTGCCTAGATCTGGGTCTGACGTCGTCATGTGTACACCTTATGCAGGCCGTCACAATTTTAACTCTTGACGCCCTTGTTGTGACGCCGTCAGGTTTGCACTGGGTCGTCACCACTTTTACTCCTGACGCCGTCAGGGTCTTCCTCTTGACGCCGTCAGGTACTGTTCTCTGCATGGAAAATTAAGTCTTTGGCGTTTTCTTCACTTTTATGCTCCAAAAACGTCCGAATTGCTTCCTTTTCCAGATTTCACTCCCAAATACCTAAAATCACAAAAGGAACGATTTAGGGTAATATTTGATCAAATAAATTCAATTCCGGGCTTAAATGACCCCCTAAAAGTGGTTCATTTTTCGCCTCATCATAAGCTTCTCGAGAGGTAAAGCCTGGTGCAATTCCCACGCATCAAGTTTTTGGCGCCGCAGCCTGGGGAATAGTTATTGTCTAGGTTAGAATTTCTTTTTATTAGGTCTACTTGCTAGATTCCTTTCTAGTAAGATTTTTATTTTTTATTTTTAGGTTTTCTTTAGTCTATCTTATTTCTTCGTGTTTTTGTTCGTATTCTTTACCATCCGACATCATGGAAGGTGGTAACATCTTTGAACCCATCAACCCACCACAACAAGACCACCTACAAAACCCACCACTAGCTAACCAACCTCTTAGGCCCCGAACCCTAGGAGAGTATTCCCGACCTAGCCACCAAGGCTATCGAAACACCATTGAGCTCACCCAAGGAGCCAATGTGTCCCCCTTGCGATCCGACACCATCCGGTTGGTGCAAAGCGGATGTGCATTCCATGGACTTCGTTCCGAAGATCCAAATCAACATCTCAAGGACTTCCTTAAAATCGTAGATTCTATAGACCTTGATGTTACAACTAGAGAGTCAACCCGATTACGCCTATTCCAATTCTCTCTACGTGATCAAGCTAGTCAATGGCTTGAACGTTTCCCCGCGGGATCCATCACCTCATGGGATGATCTCACCACTTGCTTCCTTGCCCAATTCTTCCCACCGGGGAAGACTGCGATGCTTAGAAATGACATTTTGATGTTTGAACAACATCAGGGTGAAACTTTCTACGAAGCATAGGCTCGTTTCAAGGATCTACCCCACAAAGTCCCTCGTCATGGTATAAATCTTTGGTTATTAGTTCAGATTTTCTATGACCATGTCGACTATCACACTAAACGTACAATTGATAGGGCCGCGGGAGGTAGATTGCGTGATAAGGACGCCGAGGAGTCGTGGGCAATTATTGAAGAGCTTGCCGCCAATAATCAAGAGTTATGGGAATTTAAACACACTGTGAAGGCGGCCATCAATGCAATCTCGACACCTGGAGGGACTAATCAAATCTCCGATGAACTCCTTTGCAAACTTGAGGCAAAAGTTGACTATTTTGAGGAAAGGCAAAAGAGACCCTTAAGTCCTAGACGGGCTACCGTCAATTCTGTCTCGAAAATGACTTCAACGCCGTTATCAGAGTCACCCTCTAGAGAGAATGTTGAGACTTTTCAAAACTATGCCCCACCTTATTCTCCTCCTGAGAAACTTAGCCCAGAATTCAAAGCCAGAATGAGGGAATATATGGCGACCCATTCTGAGCGGCTTGCTAGATTCGAAGAAGCAGTTTATAGACAAAAAGAGGAGATGCAAGAGAAAATGAATGAGATGATGAGCCTAATGGAGGAGTATGCCAACCAGAAAACCCCCGAAAGGATGTTACTAAGGAAAGAAAGCGTCATCCCCACTACCCGGTTTGTTAATTCCATCACAGTTGTCCACACGGATAATGAGAAAGTTGAAACCCCTAATGAACAAACCACAGAAGAACCGCCAAAATCCCAATCCTTAAGTTACTACCTGAAACATGATATAAACGAAAACACTATAACTAATTGGATAAAGGGTGACGGGCATAACCAATCCTCCAAACAGGGTTCAGAGAAGGAGGAAGAGGGAAAAGATGAGTATGATACATTACCTGGGGGGCCGATATTCGATAAACTATTGATACAAAAAGTGGCTACTAAACAGATGGCGTGTGGGAACTTTGAGATACCGGCCAGCATCAGGAATTTGAAATATCTAAACGCTTTCGCCGACCAAGGATCGGAAGTAAATCTTATGCCCCTCACTATCTACACCCAACTAACATCAAAAATGCCAGCCCCCACTCGTGTTAGGTTGTCCTTCACTGGACATTCTTACGTGTACCCCTTGGGAATCGCAGAAGATGTGTTGGTCAATGTCGCAGGATTCATGTATCCCATTGATTTTATGATCATCGATGATAAGGGAGATGGATGCATGCCAATAATCCTTGGGGTACCATTCCTTACCACCGCAAGAGCAGTCATTAAGTATGAAAATAGGAAAATTGAGCTTAAATCAGGAAAAAGAAAGGTTAGCTTTCCCATGACCCCGCGATACGAGCAAGAGAGTTTGATGGGGAGAAAGCTCAAAAACAACATCGACACATCACCTATTCGTGTTCAGGAGAAAATACTTGCATGGGAGGCAAGAATCAAAAGCTACAAAGAGGCTAAACAGGAAAGAAGCAAAAGCAATGAAGTTCATGTCGAATTCGAACATAGTCAACCAACAAGGAACCATATACCATTCGAAAAAAGGGACCTAGTACTCTTAAGACACTCGGAGATAACGATACCTCCCGTTAAACCAAGTCCCTGGTGGTATGGGCCATTCACAATTGAGGGCATAAGCCAAGATGGGATGGCTAACTTGAGTAGTATAGGAGGAGGAGAGGTGATTGCAAGTATCAACAGATTGAGACACCACCACCACGATAGTAATGATCACAACTATATGGGGTACATCATCTCGAGAGATGAGGTCACGTAGTAACCCATGACCTTGAGTCTAGCTACAAGACTCGTAAATAAAGAAAAGCGCTTCTTGGGAGGCAACCCATGTTTTGTGTGATTTTTATTTTGTTTCATTGTTATTTTCTTCCGTATGCATGCTTTATTTTTATTGTTGGTAGATCATGTTTCAAACTAAAATGGTGAAAATACTTTATTTTTTTGTTTGGCTTAGTCTTAACTTCATCCAAAGGTATTTTGCAAAAGATAAGTGTAAGGGGAAACCCCAAATATGTTTTTAAGAAACAAACTCGATCATGAATCTCCACAATATTAAGTGAACATGTATATTCGTATTTGTTAGAGTCAAATGCTTGTATTGAGTCATAATGATGTTTTGCAGGATTTTCCAGGAAGTAGGACAAAGTTTTTCCAGAAATTTTCCGAAAACTTAACATAAGAATTTCTGCAGGTCACTTCTGACGGCGTCAGGAAGTAACCCCTGATGGCGTCACGTGTAAAATTCTGGAAATTTTACCAGTTTTGTTTTTTCTAACGGAGTCTTAAAGTTTTTGTTGAATCTTTAGTTTTATAATCTCCAGGAAATCTGCAAACATCATTCCACAAGCATTATATCTTATTTTGTTTTCTAGGATTTGTTAGCATATATAGATTGCCGCCGATTTTACGCAAGGTTGCCTTGTCTGTTTTCTCAGGTTTTACAGGTTATGTATGACAAGAAGATGATTTATATTCCGGAAGAGAAGCTTTGATTGTTCATTTTCTTGGAGGAAGATCTAACCTGGCCACCATATTATCCATACCGAGCGAATCAGGGGAGTATTTGATTTCATTCTTTTTACTTATTTCACTTTTACATTCTTTACTTGAACATTGGGGACAATGTTCATCCTGAGTGTAAGGGGAGGGTAAAATGATGATACCTTACAGATACACTTTCGCTTGAGTTTGTTTGTTTAATAGTAGATGTGTAATAAAACTATGAGAAATACTTGTTAATGTAATTTTAGCGCCAAATTTAAAATTTTTTACAACATTTAGGAGTGAAACTTTAGCCATAGCAAGCGTCTCATGGATAGGAGTCGTATGACTAGCACAAAACCGTACAATTCAGAAAAAATTTCCACCCAAATATGAGAGGTTCGCCTTTAGATTTGATAGGAAAAACATTTATTATTAGTGCTTATGAGTGTACCGGTAGCATTTAGATTCTAGAACTTGCGTTAGTGATGCATCCCGAGACCGCTAGTGAGACTACATTCGTGTAGTAGGATTTACTACATGATAAGAGGCATTAGGATCACCCTTGTGTTAACCCGTATCATAATTACTTGACCATTTAAGTCATATTACTTGGCTAGTTAAGTCAATTAATTTTTCCCACACCTTAGCGTTGTACTCATTTTTAGTACACGAAACCCCTAGTACACCCCTCCGAGCCTATCTTTTCGTTTCTAACTTTAAGCATCTTACTTAAAGGAAGAATTTGTTACACCCCACTTAAATGTACACCCAAATCGCCTTAGCCTTCCGTATATGCACTCATCTTTAGTGCATTATTGTTACATGTTTAAACCCTTAGTTAATTATCTAATTGATTGCATGGTTGCTAAGTCGAGTCATATCCTTGTACATATTGTTTTGGGACGATTGGGACTCATGGGTAAAGTACTTATTTTATGGAGTAATGGGGAAGAACATATATTATTACCCCCATATGTACGTTAATCTTAAAAGTACTCCAAATGTTTTGATTATCTTAATTCGAGTCATTAGATTAGTTTATTGTAAAGTATGTAAAAATTCAAGTGTAAGGGGAATATTCATTCCCTATGATGTATTATTTTGGATAGTAGGGTAAGAGTGTATGCAAAAAAAATAAAAATAAAAAAATAAAAAAAAAATTAAAAAAATAAAAAAAAAATCGAAAAAAATGAAAAAAAATAAAAAAAAAATGAAAAAGAAAAGAGAAAAAACATACGGACTACCATCCCGTTTCATTCTATGTTCATTTTATGTTTTTTTTATTTTTCATTTATTAGCTTAAGTCGAGTCTAGTCTTGGCTTAGCAACGCCATATTGTACATGTAATTAACCAAGATGATTAACTCGCCACCAATAAAGATTGCCTATATCCAACAAAACCGTGTATTCCATATCCCTACACCTAATGTTACAACCCTTTAAAAGACCTCTTTGATAGTTTATCCTAGGTGCTTACGCATGTGGTGGAGGTTTGATCCTTTCCCAAGCCTATGGTAATCTATTTTGTTATGACAGATAATGAGAGATGTTTTCCATTTCCATATTGTGATATTACTTTATTACACCCGAGAGATGTGAGTATCTAAACACTATTTGTGAGGTGCTAGTATATGACCTCCGTACTTGTCTTTGGTCTTTAGTGGAACGATTATTTGTTGTAATTACTTTTATATTAGTGTTAAATGACCTCTAACTTGTATTTTGACTAGAATAAAAGCGCATTTGCTTGAGGACAAGCAAATCTCAAGTGTAAGGGTATATGATGAGGCGAAAAATGAACCGTTTTTAGGGGGTCAATTAAGCCCGGAATTGAATTTATTTGATCAAATATTGCCCTAAATCGTTCCTTTTGTGATTTTAGGTACTTTGGGAGTGAATTCTGGAAAAGGAAGCATTTTGGACGTTTTTGGAGCATAAAAGTGAAGAAAACGGCAAAGACTTAATTTTCCATGCTGAGAACAGTACCTGACGGCGTCAAGAAGGGAATTGTGACGGCATCAGGAGTAAAATCCATGACGACCCAGTGAAAACCTGAAGGCATCTAGAGTTAATTTGGTGACGGCCTGAAGATGGATTACACGTGACGGCGTCAAACCTAGATCTAGGCAGTCCGAGGGGTTTATTGGCGGCGAGATGACGGCGTCAGACATTTACTCTTGACGCCGTCACCTCACAAAATCTATATATACTTTTCTATTTTTTATTCATTAAGAGAGGAACTTGTGTGGAGAATACTAGGGTCGAACTAATAAACCCTAGGTCGTTTGTAACAATATTTTCAAGGGTTTCACCCCTTGAAACCTTTCATGTTCAATTAAGATAAGTCCTCTTTCAATTCATTCAATATGTCTATGTGTTGTTTGAATATATCTTATGCTTGTCTTGATTTTAACATGCTAGGCTAGATCTTTCATGTGTTTGCTTAGATGTAATGAAACCTAGATGTTGATTATAGGTTGATTGCTTGTTTTTAGTTGTAATGGATGAATGATTTCAATGTTAGGTTTAAGAAAACTGGCAGATCTCCATTGTGTAACTTGCTTGAACTTCTTAAGAAACATGAACCAATGTGTACTAGGTTTTTATGATTGTATTTAATGCATGAGCGAATTCTAGTGATCCCATGTTAGGAGCTTCTTAGCCGGTTCGACATAGGAGTGAAGTAGGAGCTTATAGGATTGGGGAAGTAAGTACGCCACCCCATGAATGGTATTAAGGAATACAATCCGTCATCCACGCAACTGTAACAAGTAATTAACCTGTCAAAGATATCTAGGGAGTAGTGAAATCTAAGTAAACACAATTCTTCCATATATTGCTCACACCACTAGTATAATTTAGTTTATTTTCATTTTTAGTATTTTATTTTGATTGCATCTTAGTAATTGGGTTAGTTGACTAGCAACTAATTCTGCCCATCTTCCAAAAAACCCGAGATTTTATTTGCTTTTCTAAAAATATAAAAATACAAAAAGAATCATCCCTCATCTCTAGACCTAGTCTTTAGGTTTTCTAATCCTAGCGACACTATTCCCAAGTTGAACGATCAATCCCCCGGTACTTGTCACTATACTCTACTACAACGATCAGGTACACTGCCTGGTGGGGGTTGTAAGCTTCTCGAGATCCCTCGAGAGGTTAAGCCTGGTGCAATTCCCATGCATCAGACCTCTACTTGTTTAAGATTTGTGCGGATCAAGTGATCCGGCGGTGCGTTCACGGAAAAGAAGCCACAGAAACTCTCATGGCGTGCCACAATGGACCCACGGGGGGACATCATGGTGCCAACTTCACCGCTAAGAAAGTTTTTGATTCCAGCTTCTATTGGCCGACGATTTATCGAAATGCTCATGAGTTGGTTAAATCATGTGATTCTTGCCAGCATCAAGGAACAATTTCTCAGAGAGACGAGATGCCTCAAAATGCTATCCAAGTCTGTGAAATTTTTGACGTTTGGGGTATCGATTTCATGGGTCCATTCCCGTCTTCTCGTGGTAACAAATATATACTCGTGGTTGTCGATTACTTGTCTAAATGGGTCGAAGCAAAAGCACTACCCACCAATGACGCCCGAGTTGTAGTAAAATTTCTCAAAAGTCTCTTCGCCCGATTTGGTGCACCTCGTGCTATTATAAGTGATCGTGGGACCCATTTCTGTAACGACCAATTCACGAAAGTTATGCTCAAATATGGTGTCACACATCGTCTTTCTACGGCATATCATCCACAGACAAGTGGACAAGTTGAGGTCTCCAATCGTGGCTTAAAACGAATTTTAGAAAGGACCGTAGGTGAACATCGTGCTTCATGGGCTCATAAGTTAGATGATCCACTATGGGCTTTCCGTACCGCTTACAAAACACCCATTGGGTGCACTCCTTACAAGCTGGTTTACGGGAAGGCCTGCCATTTGCCCTTTGAACTTGAACACAAGGCCTACTGGGCCTTGAAACATGCTAATTTTGACCTACAAACCGCGGGTGATCATCGTAAAGTTCAATTGAATGAATTAGTCGAGCTTCGTGATCAAGCCTATGAGAATTCTTTGATCTACAAAGAGAAGACAAAGAGGATTCATGATGCTAAAATTAAAGATCGCGTTTTCAATGTTGGTGATCGAGTCCTTCTTTTCAATTCTCGATTGAAGATTTTCTCGGGCAAGTTAAAAACCCGTTGGTCTGGACCATTCACCATTACCCAAGTATTTCCTTATGGAACCGTCGAGCTTGCTCAATCTAATGGGCCCACCTTTAAGGTGAATGGTCATCGTCTCAAACATTACTTCGGAGGGGACATACCACCTATGGTTGTCCCGGATCTCCAATATTTTCCTAAGGATAACTAAATTCGGGGATCGAGTCAAGCTCATGTGACTCGGTAAACAAAAACAAGCGCTTCGTGGGAGGCACCCCATGCTTATCCATTTTCATTTTCTTTATTTTCTATCTTTAAGTAACGTGACGTGAGGGGGGCGACCCTTTCCAAACTCGTGTTTTCATGGTTTTTTGTGAATGTTCAGGAATTTCCCCGAAGTTTGAGGACTCTCGTGCTCGTGGTTTGTCGTTCTCTCCACTCGAGTCTCATTCTTCGCTACTATTTTGGAAATTCATCATATCCAAAATCTTATCGACTAACGTTTATCTCTTGGCATATTTAATAAACGGCCTTAGATTTTAAGTAAGACTACCCGTACCCTTAAAACATTGAGGACAATGTTTCACTTTAGTCTGGGGGGTGAATCTTCGATTCGATTTGACCTGTTACCTTCGTCTGAGCTGTTAACTTACGCAACTCCGTTTTTTCACCAAAATTTAAAATTTTTGTCACCTCTTTATAAAATTTAAAAAAATGGTATATGGTATAATAATAAGATTTGACACCTTGTTTTGACTTTCCTACCGGCGAAAGTAGAAATAAATGTTTCGACTTGACCAGGCGTGTTGAGCCCTAGCTCGTCTCCCTTAACCAATATAATCAAAATATTATGGCTAAGCATCCGCGTATCTCATTACTTGGGATTTTAAATTTGCTGAGATCGAGGAATGATAGAGTTTATTTAGAAGTTTTGTGCTAAACGTGGAGTAGTTGGATCTCTTTAGAGCCCACGAAAGGTACTTGTGGTCTCCTTGTTCCCACAAGATTGCACACCAATAAAAATAGATCTCCAGGATTAATTAAGTGTATGGGGTTTGGGCAATTCTTAGTTTTTTCTCGTTCCCAACAAAATCTCTGCATATGGGGGTTTGGTACACATAGGGGTACTGCCAGTGTTACGGTGAAATAAACTATTGCATCTTGTCGGTTCGCAGCCGATGTTGTGATCTTAGTAAAGGCCGTAGGACTCGGGGTTTGGCATATGATTATGAATATCAATAATAATAATCCAAAGCTATAAAAAGCAGCGGATATAAATCCAAGGTCATAATAAAGCTCTTACATCTTGGCGGCTCATAAACCGTTGATTGTAAAAGAAATAAAGGACTAAGGACCAAATATTATTAAAGTGATTATAATTATGCAAAAATGCCAAGCTTCGACTCCGGTGGTTTCCCTAATAAAAAGCTTCCGTTTCGGGTCTCAGACATGGGATGTCTCGGTCGTAAATAAAAAGGGGGGCCTCCACAAATCGTGTTAAATCAGAGACCTTCATGTGGATCCGATTTCTGTATGCAGGGGTTTTCGAGGGAAAGTTTGGAAACTACATAGCGTTCAAATTTTGTGCTCTTATCGGACTAACAAATATCAAAACGAGAAAATATGAAGCAATTCATTTCTCATAAATTAAAATCTTGAGATACCAAACTTAGGACCTGGGAACAAGTGGTAATTACACAAGTAACTTTTGTGGGTAGTGTTAGCATCTAACTTGTGGATAAACAATGATCTCGATTTTACGCTTAGTTTGGGGGCTTGTGAAAAATCAAGGATGACGATTTTTATCCGTATGGTCTCTTCTCTGTGAGAAGTGTTTCTACTCGTAGACCCTGAAAGTTATCAACAGATAAGAATTGATAATGAAAGTCAAAGCAAACCGTCACATATATAAAAATAAAAAAGTACAAAAAGAGTAGTAGTAGTTGTTACTCATGAAAATCGGAAAACGGAGTGTTTTTTAGAATAAATGATTTTAATACCTCTTTTGAACATCATTGCTACTTTACAACGTCAGTAAAGAGAGATTTTGAAATTATTTATCTCTTAAGCGTGAGGTGATGACATTACGTGAGGACAGGACAATACCTTAGTCTGGGGGATTTTGATTTGTGCATTTTCACACATCCTTTTTAGCCTTAAATCAGACCAAATACACCAAATACTAACCAAATATGCCAAGAGAATGTGTGTTTTTGTATTTGTGTATGTGCAGGTACGGATATGTGAAAAATGAACAAAAACAAAGTAAAAACCGACAAAAACGAGCACGAGAATGGAAAAAAGTCAAAAGCCAGAGCCGGGGAAGCAAAATGATTAAAGAAAGCTCAAATTATCAATGGAAGTCCTCAGAGATTCAGAAGTTGCATAATTAGTCCCTGGTCAAAGTTCGAAGAGTTTGACAATTTCAGTCCTCCAAATTTCAAATATTGACAAAAATGGTCCCTTGAAGAATTATTTGGAGAAAAGACAAACGTAGTCCCTCATGAATCTAAGAATTACAACAATAACCCTTGGATTATACTTTTGAAGATATACAGATTTGGTCCTTGTAATTTTCAGAATTACACTTTTGGTCCTTGGTGTATTACTACTAATCCTATAAAATCCAACCGGAGGATCGGTCTCAATCACATCAATCAATCCAAGGGACTAAAATTATGCTTACATATGAAGCTAGGATGCACGGTTGAGATTGAAGGAAAGAAGCACAGGTCTAGAAGGCTCTCCTCAACCCTAGCAGGCTCTCACCTCAACTATATATACCCCTCCTCATTCATGTATGAAGTGTGTAGTTTTTGAGTAGTATCTGAGTAGTAATAAGAGTAATTTAGTTTATGTTTTTGTAATTTCAATTCAAGCTTTGTACTCCAACAATTTTATTAATAGAATTCAGCTTTTTATTAACTACTTATTATCTTATTTTTTCTTCTTATTATTTAGATTCAAGCATTTACCTGAATATTAGCTTAAAACTTTAGTTGTCAGCATATTTCATTAAGTTTTTATTCATTGTTTCATCTTAAATTGAAAAAATCCAAAAAAAATAAAAAAATCAGAAAAAAATAAAAATAAAATAATAGTTTCAATATAAATCTAAGCTTCAAACAAGCTAGTTTTCTGTTTAATTAATCAATACAAGCTTTCAATTAGTAGCTGTGGTTTGTTTTATTCAAAAAATTTCAAATACACAAAAAGTCAAACAAGGTCAACTAAAGTGCTTATTGAAATAAGCTTAGCTTATTGGAGATTAGCAACCAGGAAGGAGTCCACTTGGCCTGTCATAAAGACAGGCAAGCTTACTGAACCCCCTCTTTTCATGCTAAGGGGGATTTGGTTGTAAGTCTTCATTTATTTTAAGTCCTTATTGCATCAGTAGCTTAATAATAGTTTGATTTGTTTTAAGTATTTTAGTTTATGTTTATTGCATCATTTGTAGTAGAGGTCTGCTTCATCATTTGGAATTGTTTGATTTGGATTGCTATCTGTTTCATTTTCTGTCATAGTCACTGGATCTGTGTATTATTGGTTTTGTGGTAATTTGATAGCCTGAGATCTGTTGTTTCTGTATAAATTGGTAGTATTTGGATCATATTGGTAACTTAGGTTGAGGATTGGATAGCTTTGGATTGAATTGAGTTTGATTTAAGTGGAGTTTAGGAGAGACAGTCACTAAATTAAGAGTGTTTGGATTTATCTGGTTTGCTGGTTTACTCATTGTTTCAGAGGTTAAGTTTGGTTTAGATAAGTAACTTAGGTTACAATTAGGCTTAGTCAAGTTAAACTTAGTAGGTTGTTTTATTAAAAAGTCAAAAATAGCTTTTCTTCATTAATAACAGTTGGTGAATTAGGTAGATAGTTGCATAAACTTCATAATAGTTATATAAGTAGTAGATCTAGCTTATTTTACTCATTCACTGGCTTAATATCATATTTTCAGTCATATTTTTGCAATCAAAATCAAGATTAGTCAAAGTTCATTTCAAATAAAAAAAGTCAAAGTCAGAAATTGGACAGATCTTTGTGGAGATTCACAGGTCTTAATTTTCCTTAGAAATAAATTTCGTTTGTTATTTTTAGGAGTTTGGCAGCTTAAGAAACCATTTCAAAAAGAAATTTGTGGATTGGATCTTATTTGCTTATTAAAAAGCTTCTCATAAGTTGTCTGTTTGATCTTATTGGTGCCATGCACATCAGTTGTAAAATCAATTTCTTAGCCACTTTTAGATCATTGGATTGAATCTAGTAGTTGGTTTATTGATACATTTGTTATCTCAGCTGGTTAGTTGGTGGTTTGCCCCCATAAGTTGGCATCCCTGAGCTTATTTGCTCTAGCTTATTGGCTTATTTAGTAGTGTAGTTGGAGCATAAATCTGTCATTCAAACTTAGGGCTGCAATTGCTTATTTCTGATCACACTCTGAGATTATTGGTTCATTTGAATTCTAATACACTTGTAGTTGCTGTTTCCATTTATTTTGAGCCTCTGCTCATTCTGTTTTGCTTATTTGCTTTTCACTTGTGCTTATTACAATCTGATTGTGCCTTATCCTGTGTTTCTGAGTACTTTCTTGTTTCAATACTGTTCCTATAAGCTTATTAGAGTCATAATTTCATTTGGTAAAGTTTGGGTCAAACCCTGGTCAACTGTGCTTATCAATAAGCACTTTGTATAAGCTGTTTTCAAAACAATTGGTACCTACAATGCTTATTTCTCACTTTTTAAATTTTTCCTAAGTTTAGAATAATATTTTAGAATTTCCCTGAATTTTTCATATTTTTCCAAGTTGATTTGCTATTTTTCTTATTTTATTTTCATTTTTATTCAATTATTAATACTTTTTAATTACCAAAAATTCCAAAAATATCAGAAAAATCCAAAAACATTTTAGAAATTTATTTTCATTTATTTTAGAATCTTAGAAATTTATTTTGCATTTTTCCCATTTATTTTGAATTTAATTTGAATTTTTAATTAGATTTAATAGTTTTTAATTTATAAAAATTACACAAAAAGCCAAAAAAATTAATTTTTAGTTTTAAAATTACTTTTTAGTTATTTTATAATTTTCAAAATTTAATTTGCATTTTTCTCACTTTAATTGCATTTTCTTTGAATTTTTAATTACTTAAAGTAGTTTTTAATTCATAAAAAATAAATAAAAAGTCAAAAAAATATTTTTCTTTTTCTTAAAATTTTCTTTTATCATTTTTAACTTTTCAAAATTATTTCCAAGTCCATAGGATTAGTGTAGCTCAAAATTTACGTTTTATTTCGTACGCATACGTTTATTTACGTATTTAGCATACGGTTTTCGATTCTACGTTACGTTTTTGGTTTAATTACTTGAAATACGTGTTTAAGGGATCATTTGTGCCTCATTTACCTATTCATTAGTGTAATCTCATCAATATCACTTTTTACCACTTTCACGACACGTTTCACGAATAGGGAATTAAGAATTCCCATTCACCCTTCACACGGACTACGACCTCGGGTTATCCGTATTTCTTTACGAATTTCTTGAGTAATACTATACTATAATATAATATTGATTTTCACGAATCAAATAGTATTGTGGACAAGAAGTAGGTGACGAAACCGATGATACGACATTAACGTTTAGTTTCGGGTTCTTGACCGTGTCGCTTGGGAGTGCTCCCATTTCTCGGTCATTGAGAACTTTCAACAATGAGTCGATTTTAGTGGTCATCTCGCTTTACTTTTGTTTGAAATTGGCTTCAAACTTAGATATGCGAGCTTCTTGAGATGCCATAAACTTGGACATCAATCCTTCAAGATTATTGGTGCTACCATAGTTATTGGGAGGATTGTTGTTGAAAGTACGGTTAGAGGGTGGACCGTTTGGTTGGTAACGATTAGGTGGATTGGAAGAATTGTTTTGGGGCATGTTTTGGTTTTGTTTCCACCTAAGGTTCGGGTGATTTTTCCAAGAAGGGTTGTAGGAATCACCGTCAGGGTTTGGCTCGGGTTAGAAAGTGTACCACTTGTCTCCCGCTTCGTCGGTACGCGAGGATGCGTAATCCGCAAAAGCTTGTCCGGGGAGTTCCACGCAATCACGAGTGTCATGGGGACCACTACATAATTCGCATGAAAAAGTGATTTTGTTAACTTGGCTTGAAGGCTTAGAAGCTTCGTAGGATTTCATGAGAAACTTGACTTGGTCCTCAAGTTCCATGATCCTACGATCGGGAGTGCTAGAATTGTTCAAAGGCAAAGATATTTCCTTGACCGTTTTGTTCAAATCACGGGGATCATTCCGACTTTCGTTGTCATAGAGAGCACGATCTTCTATGAGTTCCCATGATTCTTCCCACTTAGATCACGTAGCTTGCCACCGGCTGATTGGTCAATGGTTCGCCTTGTGGAGAGATCAATATGGTCATAGAAGATTTGGACTTGGAACCAAAGATCTATGCCATGATGAGGGACTTTTTGGAGTAAGTCCTTGAAACGAGTCCATGATTCATATAGAGTTTCACCTTGACATTGTTGGAACATCAAGATATCATTTCTAAGCTTGGTAGTTCTCCCCAGTGGGAAAAATTGAGCAAGGAAACGAGTGGTGAGATCATCCCATGAGGTGATGGATCCCGCGGGTAAACGTTCAAGCCATTGACTAGCTTGATCACGTAGAGAGAATTGGAATAGGCGTAATCGGGTCGACTCTCTAGTTACAACATCAAGGTCTATGGAATCTACGATTTTACGGAAATCCTTGAGATGTTGATTAGGATCTTCGGAAGGAAGTCCATGGAATGCACATCCGCTTTGCACCAACCGGATGGTGTCGGATCGCAAGGGGGACACATTGGCTCCTTGAGTGAGCTCAATGGTGTTTCGATAACCTTGGTGGCTAGGACGGGAATACTCCTGACCTAGCCACCAAGGCTATCGAAACACCATTGAGCTCACTCAAGGAGCCAATGTGTCTCCCTTGCGATCCGACACCATCCGGTTGGTGTAAAGCGGATGTGCATTCCATGGACTTCGTTCCGAAGATCCTAATCAATATCTCAAGGATTTCCTCAAAATAGTAGATTCCATAGACCTTGATGTTGGAACTCGAGAGACGACCAGATTGTGTCTCTTCCAATTCTCTCTACGTGACCAAGCTAGTCAATGGCTTGAGCGTTTACCCGCGGGATCCATCACCTCTTGGGATGATCTCACCACTCGTTTCCTTGCTCAATTTTTCCCACCGGGGAGAACTACTAAGCTTAGAAATGACATCTTGATGTTCCAACAACGTCACGGTGAAACTCTCTATGAAGCATGGACTCGTTTCAAGGACTTACTCCAAAAAGTCCCTCATCATGGCATAGATCTTTGGCTCCAAGTCTAAATTTTCTATGACCATATCGATCCCTCCACAAGGCGAACTATTGACCAATCAGCCGGTGGCAAGCTTCGTGATCTAAGTGCCGAAGAATCATGGGAACTCATAGAAGATCTTGCTCTCTATGACAACGAAAGTTGGAATGATCCCCGTGATTTGAACAAAACGGTCAAGGCAATATATCTGCCTTCGAACAATTCAAGCACTCCCGACCGTAGGATCATGGAACTTGAAGATCAAGTCAAGTTTCTCATGAAATCCTACGAAGCTCCTAAACCTTCAAGCAAAGTGAACAAAATCACTTCTTCGTGCGAATTATGTAGTGGTCCCCACGACACTCGTGATTGCATGGAACTCCCCGAACAAGCTTTTGCGGATTACGCACCCTCGCGTACCGACGGAGCGGGAGACAAGTGGTACACTTTCAAACCCGAGCAAAACCCCTACGGTAATTCATACAACCCCTCTTGGAAAAATCACCCGAACCTTAGGTGGAAACAAAACCAAAACATGCCCCAAAACAATTCTTCCACTCCACCTAATCGTTATCAACCAAACGGTCCACCCTCTAACCGTACTTTCAACAACAATCCTTCCAACAACTATGGTAGTACCAATAATCTTGAAGGATTGATGTCCAAATTTATGGCATCTCAAGAAGCCCGCATAGCTAAGTTTGAATCCGAATTCAATCAATAACAAGCGGAGATGACCAATAAAATTGACAACTTGTTGAAAGCCCTCAACAACCAAGTGCTAATTACACCAAAGAAGGACACTAGGGACACTAGTAGCGGAACTCAAATTAAGGACCCCTAATCATCTAAACACGTCCACTTTGTCAATGTAGTTACTATTAAGCCAGCCGATAATAATAGGGAAGAAAGTGATACGGATGAGATTAAGGAAGTCGTAGAGAAAAAGGAAGAGAAAGTTGAGGAAGTAGAAAATGTAGAGGAATACTTTGATAGGTTACCTACCAAGGAAGAATGGGAATACCATAAGGATCTATTCGATGACCCCGAGACACCATACATCCTTAGTTCACTAATCATCAAAGCGGGTGATCCCTCTAACATCAACATACCATGCAACATTGGGCATATGCATGTGTGGAAAGCGTATATCGATCTTAGATCTCCCATAAACATTAGGACTAGGACCCATTACAATTGGGTAACGAAGAAGCAACTTGGATATAGGATGATGCCTAACACGAGTTGGATGAGTAACTTTCTAGGAAGAGTGAAAAGATTGCACGTCTTTGTGGGAAACTTCACTTATGTTACCGATTTTGTGATTGTAGAGGATATTCATCCGGTAATAGATGGTTGCCTAAGTCAAGTAGTGTTCGGAAAACCGTTTGTTGAGGCTTCTAAGATGAATTATGACCAATCTCTAGGGATAATTAGATTTAAGGATGAGAACGATGAGATAGCTTACCAAATGCCCTATAAGATTGAACAATTTCGTCTTTTATCAAACATCAAAAAGGAACACAAGCAAGCGGTCTACAATAGGAATGATGAGAATAGACGTAGAGGAGTAGACTATGTCATGAACAAAATATTTGGTTTTTACAAGGAATGCTTGCAACTAGGTCTGGAATACAAAACTAAAATCGAGGATTATCTAGGAACCATGACCGATGACGAGGTCACGTAATAGCCCGTGACTTTGAGTCTAGTTACAAGACTCATAAATAAAGAAAAGCGCTTCTTGGGAGGCAACCCATGTTTTATTTGTTTTGTTTGTTTGTTTGTTTGATTTTATTTTTTTCCGTATGCATGCTTTATTTTTATTGTTTGTGGATCGTGTTTCATACTAAATTGTGAAAATGTTTTACCTTGTTGTTTGTCTTAACTTCATAAAAAGGTATTTCGCAAAAGATAAGTGTAAGGGAAATCTAAATTTGTTTTTAAGAACGGAATTGGACATGAACCACAACAATATAAATTAACATGTATATTAGTAGTTGTTTGAGTCAAATGCTTGTCTCGAGTCATAATGATGTTTTGCAGGAATTTCCAGGAATTAAGGCATAAGTTTTTCCAGAAATTTTCTAGAAACTTAACATATGATTTCTGTCAGAACACTCTGACGACGTCAGGATTAATACCTGACAGCGTCAGGTGTAAAATTCTGGAAATTTTGCAAGTTTGGTGTTTCTAACGGAGTCTTAAAGTTTTTGTTAATTCTAGTTTTATAAATTCCAGAAAATCTGCAAACATTCATTCCACAAGCATTATATCCTTATATATATATAGATTGCCGCCGATTTTACGCGAGGTTGCCATGATTGTTTTCTCAGGTTTAACAGGTTATATTGGACAAGAAGATGATTTATTATTTCGGAAGGGAAACTTTCAAGGTTCATTTTCTTGGAGGAGGATTTAACCTTGTTACCCATTTATCCACACCAAACGAATCAAGGGAGTATTTATTATCATTCTTTTACCTTATTTAATTTTACATCTTTTTATTGAACATTGGGGACAATGTTCAGCCTAAGTGTAAGGGGAGGGTAAATGATGATACCTTAGAGAATACAATTATGCTTGAGTTTGTTTGTTCAATAGTAGGTGTGTAATAAAACTAAGAGAAATACTTGTTAGGGCAATTTTAGCGCCAAATTTAAATTTTTTTACAACATTTAGGAGTGAAGCTTTAGCCTTAATGAGCGTCTCATGGATAGGAGTTGTATGACTAGCACAAAAACCGTACAACTCAAAAAAATTTTCCACCCAAATATGTGAGGTTCGCCTTTAGATTTGTTAGGAAAAGCATTCATTATTAGTGCTTATGAGTGTACCGGTAGTATTTAGATTCTAGAACTTGCGTTAGTGATTCATCCCGAGACCGCTAGTGAGACTACATTCGTGTAGTTAGGATTTACTACATGATAAGAGGCATTAGGATCACCCTTGTGTTAAACCTGTATCATAATTATTTGACCAATAAAGTCATAATTACTTGACTAATAAAGTCAATTAATTTTTCCCACACCTTTGCGTTGTACTCATTTTTAGTACACGATACCCCTATTACACCCCTCCGAGCCTATCTTTTCATTTCTAACTTTAAGCATTTTACTTAAAGGAAGAATTTGTTTACAATCCACCCCAAATGTACACCCAAATTGCCTTAGCCTTCCGTGTATGCACTCATCTTTAGTACATTATTGTTATTTGTTTAAACCCTTAGTTAATTGTCTAATTGATTACATGGTTGCTAAGTCGAGTGTCGAGTCATATCTTGTACATATTGTTTTGGGACTATTGGGACTCATGGGTAAAGTACTATTGTTATGGAGTAATGGGGAAGAACATCATATATTACCCCCATATGTGCGTTAATCTTAAAAAAGTACTCCAAGTGTTTTGATTATCTTGATTCGAGTCATTAGAATAGTTAATTGTAAAGTATGTAAAAGTTCAAGTGTAAGGGGAATGTAAATTCCCTATGATGTATTATTTTGGATGGTAGGGTAAGAGTGTATGCACAAAAAAAATAGAAAAAAGAAAAAGAGAAAAAACATACGGACTATCATCCCGTTTCCTTCTATGTTTATTTTACGATTTTATTAGTTTTTGATTAGCTTAAGTCGAGTCAAGTCTTGGCTTAGCAACGCCGTATTGTACATGTAATTAACCAAGATGATTAACTCGCCACCGGTAAATATTGCCTTTATTCAACAAAACCGTGTTTATCATATCCCTACACCTTACGTTATAACCCTTTTAACAGACCTCTTTGATAGTTTATCCTAGGTGCTTACGCCAAGTGGAGGAGGTTTGATCCTTTCTCAAGCCTATGGTAATCTATTTGCTATGACAGGTAGTGAGAGATGTTTTCCATTTCCATATTGTGATATATACTTTATTACACCCGAGAGATGTGAGTATCTAAACACTATTTGTGAGGTGCTAGTGTTAATTTTCGTGCTTGTTTTTGGTTGAAGTGGAACGATTATTTGTTGCAATTACTTTTATATTAGTGTTAAATGACCCCTAACTTGTATTTTGATTAGAATAAAAGCGCATTTGCTTGAGGACAAGCAAATCTCAAGTGTTAGGGTATTTGATGAAGCGAAAAGTGTACCGCTTTTGGGGGGTCATTTAAGGCCAAAGTCGAGATTATTTGATCAAATATTGCCCTAAATAGTTCCTTTTGTCATTTTAGGTACTTTTGAGAGGAATTTTACAAAAGAAAGCATTTTGGACGTTTTTGGAGCGAAAAAGTGAAGAAAACGACAAAGTCTCAAATCATGCTGGAAATTGCACTTTACGGCGTCACATATTGCTAGTGACGGCGTCATGAGTTGACAAAAGGGTGGATAAATCAAATACACGTGACGCGCCAGAATGTTTTGTGAATGGGTCGTGACGGCGTCACATATAAAATTGTCAAGGCCATCAAGAGTAACTGCAAAGAGTGACGGCCTAGAACCCATAAAGAGTGACGGCGTCAGAAGTGGGTCTAGGCAATACGAGTTTATTTTGGCGGCGAGTTGACGGCGTCACACATTACTCTTGACGCCGTCAGGAGACAAAATCTATACATAGTTTTTCTAATTTTCATTCATTGTGTGCAACTTTGAAGGGAGTAAACCCTAGACGAATTTTACATCTTTTTCAAGGGTTTCATCCCTTTGTTTCTTCCATGCTTAATTGAATCAAATCATTCAATATGTCTATGTGTTGTTTGATTATATCTTACGCCTGTCTTCTCTTTAACATGCTAGGCTAGGTTTTCCTTGTGTTTGCTTAGATGTAATGAAACTTAGATATTGATTATGGGTTGGTTGTTTGTTTATAATTGTTGTGGATGAATGAATTCGATGTTAGGCTTAAGAAAACTGGCAGACTTCCATTTGGTAACTTGCTTGAACGTCTTAAGAAACATGATCGGAGGTGTACTACGATATATCGGTTATATTTAATGCGTAGGTAACTACTAATGAGGCCATGTTAGGAGCTATTAGTAGGCTCGACATAGGAAAAGGTAGAAGCTTATAGTGTTAGGGAAGATCGTACATGGCCCTACGAATGGTATTAAGGAATATAACCCATCATCCATGCAATTGTAACAAACTAATCAACCTGTAAAAGATAGCTAAGGAGTAGTGAAATCTAAGTAAACACAATTTTCTCTCATTATTGTTTACACCACAAATTAGTTTAAGTTTATTTTATTTTATTTTGATTGCATCTTTAGTTAATTAGGTTAGTTGATTAGCAACTAATTCCGCCCATTCCTTCCAAAACCGAGATTTTTACTTGCTTTCCTTTATATATAAAAATACAAAAAGAATCATCCCTCACCTCTAGACCTAGTTTTAGTGAGTTTTAACCCTAGCAAACATTATTCTTTGAGTTGAACGATCAATCCCCCGGTACTTGTCACTATACTATACTACAACGAATAGGTACACTGCCTGGTGGGGATTGCAAGCTTCTCAAGATCCCTTGAGAGGTAAAACCTTTTGCGAGGGCGCAATTCCACGCATCACACGACCAGACAAGGAAGGAGTCTTCCCCAACCTTAGCAGTAAACTACAAAGTTGTAGCCTACTGAGTCGTGGATCTACCATAAATATTTCATGTCCTAACTCTTTACGGTAATTTTTATGAATTTTTTTGGTGACAAGGTGTCATGCAATCAACAAACTAAAAATTATACAAGCATGCGTATAACAAGTTATAATCATCAGATTTGCATGTAAACATATTACCAATTGTTGGTCCATGAAATTGAGCAAATCTTGATAAACATAAGTTAGAACTTCATTAATAATAATGAATAAAAGAGTTACAAGATTACTCAAACCAACTAGACTACATGATAACATCATCATCTTCTTGATGGGGATAATTTCGGTATATTATCCCCATTTAGAATGACAATGAACTCTCATTGATCCAAGCTAAGCTTGAGATACAATGAGAGGGGAATCCTAACTAATACTAAGTATTACATTTGTAGAATTCTCAACTATCTCTTTTACAGCTAAAACATATATATAGGAAAAGTACAATTCACATGTGATGGTGGTAGGTACACCATGTGATGGATGAGTTGTCATCCACTTGGAATATGCTTCAGAATATTCCTTTTGCTTTTGTACTTTTGTCTTTCTTGTAGCTTGTATTCCCAAGAAAGTTGATGCCTATATTTATCAGTATGTTGTAGAGATAGCTTCAGGGAGTTAGTGAGTTATTGTCATCGCTCACTAACTCCATCACCTTCTTCTTTGGCTCAGGGATCATTCACTGAGTACCGCCTCACCGAATGATTGAGTCTTTCTTTTTAGACCCGGTCCGAGCATCCTGAAGGTAACTCGCTGAGTGACTATGCACTCAGTGACTTGTTCCTCACTGAAATAGCAATATACTATTTTATTCAGTAAGTGATTTGGCTATTTTATGTTCAAATACTTGTGGGGAATATTTGGGTAAAATATTGACCCAACACCAATTAATCAAGAAAGCTATATCAACATATCAAGAACCTATATTCATGATAAACAAGCATGTGTTCATCCGGTGTATCAAATTAAACAAGTAATTGTGGTAAACAAGTCAAATAACGACCAATTAAAGCAAGTAAACATGTGTTAGTTATACGTAGAATTAAAACACGACACAATGTTTTTCTTTTACCAATTTTAAGACCTTCTTGGTAGACTAATAAACCAAAAAAATCACCCAAAGGGCTGAATAAAATTAAATTCAAGAAAACATGTGAATCTTGTGTTTTTAGGTTCAATTTTACGTTTTTATGTAATTAACTACGCTATACGTTGGCTCGTGATGCCACTATTGAAATTTAAACATATTAAACACATAATATACACGAGTAAATGCAGTGGATATGTAGAACATGTATAGCATATAATTAATTAACATAAACACATGAAACTACCTCATTTACCTTTTCTTTTTGTGGATTTGATCAAGAACGTAATGAGTATACGGGTACTAATTTCCCCGAGATCTAAACACACAACTATAGAGATTGTAAAGTAAGAATCCTCTATGGTCTAACACATAACACATTAATAGCAATACAGTTATAATGCTAGTTCTTAGATCACGATAACGAACCAAACACTTTGTTGCTTAGCCAAAAGTCGAAAAACCTTGCCTTGGGGGGGGGGGGGGGGGGGGGTTGTACGAACGGTTACACAAGATAAGGAGAAGAAGAGAAGATTGGTTTGTTAGGGTTTCCAAGAGTATCAAATAATGAACCAAGGGGTTCACTATATAGCCTCTTGAAACTTGTCTTGCAAGTTAAGCAATCCTAATCCCTTTGGGATACCTAGAATCGGCCAACCCTTAGGGGAGGTGTTCTAGAATTTTCCTTCACTTGATTTTACAACCAAGTCCTTCTGTTTAATAACTAACGCCTGTTAGTTAACGATCATTAGGGCTTTTCGTGAAATGATAATTGATATAATACACATAGTATATTAGTTTCATTATAAATTGTATCTACTTGTTTACGCATGTGACCCCATAAGCTCACATATATTCTAGACACATATTTATTTGTGATGTGAACATATCCCAAAAGTTACACATTCTCACTTGCAAAATAAAATAGAAATACTACTCTTTTTGTACCATATTAGACGTCTAAGATACTATTGTGTGATTAGGTTCTTTAATTATCTTACATTCTCATGTACAAACACTTGATATAAATAGACATCGGTCGCGGCCAAGTCGAAGTATGGTCGAGGAACCTTAGTCACTACTAAGGCCAAGTGTTGAGGAACTTGGGTTGCTGCTAAGACTGAGAACGACATAAATTTTATTAGTGGACAAATGTATTTATTATATCTTCTAAATTTGGTACATTTTGTAGGCATATATTTTGATTCTGACCCATTTTCTTAGTCAGATTGTAAGATGTTCTTAAAATTTCTAAGAGACTAAAGTTTAAACTTTTGTTGGGTAAACATTTTGGCATGACTAAAAAAATCTTTGAAAGTAAAATGCAGCTTACACTCGGAGCCTTCCTATCCAGCAGAAGCATGCTCCATCTAACCAATCTGGCTGAAACATGTGTCACAACCTAGAATATTCTTAGGGTTTGCCTACAAATACCAACATCACATCCACATTTTATTTTCTCTAGTACTCACACTTTATCTCTGTAAACACATTTTATCAATAATCTGATGACTTATTCTCACGTTGGAGCCGGTTCACAAGGTTCTCCCTGTGCTCCGACTTAGCGTGTTCTTTTCTTGTCTTATTTCACGTCACAACAAGCTTGAGAAGTATCTAGTCTACAATCCACGTATATTCTAGTCAAGAGTGCAATCCCTTGTACGACCAGTGGTACTATCTGTGGGACTCGAACACCGACCATGTAGTTAAGTTGATGTTTAAATTGTAAGCTTTAGAAGTATCCATTTTCAACTTGGTCAAGTGGTGAGATGTTTTTAAGATCTCCTAAGAAGCCAGAGGTTTAAAACTTTATGGATAAACATTTTAGTACAATTAGAGAAAAATTCTGACGCGGCTACAAAAATACTTTCTAACATCCTCATAGCCAAAAGAAATTGACTATTTGGATATTTTTTTCATGGTGAAAACATATTTGTAGCCCATCAACCTCCTGAAAAATGAGCTTAAACGGGTTTAAGTTTATGTTCCGCTGAATACAAACTATGTAGATTAGTCGGCTACGGTAAATAAAAAATAGAAAACCTAAAGAATTCAAATATCTTATCTCATCGGGTAAAGGGTATTCCACCTGACAAGATATATTACTCAAAAAAAAACATTTAAGTAAAATGGAATGTGGCTGAAGTACCACATTAACCGCAAGTAATCGCTTCACACAACTATTAATTCATTTATGGCAGGCCATAAATGACAACTAGTTACAACTAACAAGACCACCAAACCAAAACCAGCATAAATAAGATACATCAGAAATTTTATGCAAAAAATATAAAACAACCTAGTTAAGACAAAAATCTTGAATTCCAGAAGCCTTTTAATTGCACAGGAGAGAGGCCAAAATCATCATCATCATCATAATTGTTGTTGTCACCCGTATTCGCTTTCCGTTGCTCATAAAGACTCTGCTCCTTACCTTCACTTCCAGAATACAACATCCCAATGTGATCATCAAAAACTTCATCATCATCGCTGTCAGAAACTACCACATTGCCCACCTTATAGAATGGGTTACCTACCTTAGTTGAAGAATCAACCTTTTTAAGAGGTTTCTCGTCATCATTGACAAGAGTAACTTTCTCTTCAATAATTAGCTTTTCAATCTTCCCAATTTTCTCAACAACAGGAGTAGTACTTCCATTTCCACCCTTAGAAGAACTAGCAATAGCAGGTATACCAACTTCCAAATCAGCCCCATCCTTAGAAAAACACTTGTTGCACAAGGAATACCATTATCATCAGTATCGGCCATATCAAGAGCATTAAATGGATTCGATGTAGCAATAACCTTCCCACTCGTACTTGCCTCATTAGTGCTTTTCTCCTTAGTAGCAACAAGCTTCTTCGAGACAGGTCTCCAAAAGTTTGGTTTAGGCTTATTAAGCTGAACACCCCCATTAGGCCGAGAAAGAGCAGCCATATTCTTCTCCTTACTCTTACTTTTCGTTACCTCAATGAAACCATCATCCTTATTTTTCAAAATAGTCGAAGCTTTAGAAACCTTTGCTGCCACATTAGTAATACTACGAACAGCCTCCTTAACACGATCTGGGCATTCAATCAAAGCATGCCCAAAAGATTTGCATTCACCACAATGAGGAGGCTTCTATTCATATTTAACATCAATAATTTCAGTAGTAAAACCATTACCATCTTCATTCGGAACAGCCATAGTAACTTTGCTTTTTAATTCAGAATCCGCCCTGAGTTCAACTAAAGCACGAGCAAAACTAATACGGCCCCATGACTAGACACACATAGAGCTTGTAAAGGCATCCAACATAATGGGTTTCCCTACTTGCGTAGCAATCAAGCTTAAGCCATCCTGTGAATAAGCAACCAAAGGAACTTTATGCAATTTAATCCAAACTGGTACCTTGGTTACCTCATTCCTATTAAGGGATAAAGTAGGAGTCCAATTATTAAGAATAATAGGCGAGTTACAAATTATCCAAGGACCTCGTTCCAAAATACGATTCACACCCTCCTTGGTAGCAAAATTAAAGAGATACACACCATCACCATTTTTCATAAGCTTCTGCAAACCGAACTTTCCTCAAGTATTAGTAACATAACTTTGAACATTAGGGAAGGCAATTGTCTTACCAAGAAAGTAACCAACCAATGTATTTTCGTACCAACAAAGGACCTTTTCCATTGAAGCCCTAGGAAGAAGCGTGTCATGAGAATCCACACGCTCCTCGTTGACCAACGACCTGAAATAACCTTTGGGAGAGTACGAGTAGCATTAAGAACATTAGCGAATGACGTACATTTAGTTTGAGACTCACCCATCATATTTTCTGCCTTAGTAATTGTAGCTACTGATAATATCTTATCTCATATATATGTGAAAAATACAATATAGGCTAGATCGCGTTCATCGCTTGTACAAACCCCAAAATTAATCGTAACAAAGACTTAAAACTTACAATATCTTGATTTGGAGTTTGGACATCTACTTTACAGTACCATTAGGCCAAAACACTTTGATATAAAAATAAATAATTGTACTGTGCCAACTCACCAATAATTAAATAATTATACACTAACAATTTACGTTTCCTATTATTTAATTTTCTGCATTTTAAGTTTAATATTAGTTTAAAATCAAATCTTTCAAACCTCGGATCTTTACATGTTTTCGATAAAGAACCATAAACAACCCCCTTCCCGTTTTATCTATAATATTACATCGATTAAATACACTTGACATGAGATTCTAGAAATTCAGTGTTGTAATCAATGGTCTAAACTTACAACATATTGGTTTGGAGTTTGGACACGTCTTACTTTACAGGACCATTAGGCCACAACACTTTGTTATCAAAAAAAATAATTGTACGGAGCCAACTCACAAAATAATTAAAGAGTCACATGCATATGATTGATATCCTCCAATAAATAACACCACTACCATTATACAATGAGACACGAACCTTCCCTCTTACATTTCACATAGTGTATTCATCAGTGTTCACATTCACTCACTCATACCACTCTTTCAGATCCCTCATTATTTCTTCATTTCTATCACCCCCTCAACTCTTATGATCATGTAATTTAATTTTACATAGTATCAAAGCCATGTAAATCACAGTATGATGTTTATATCAAGTATGGGTAAAAGGGTTCCAATCAAGGCTTGGTTAGGTTGCCAAAATTCTATAGTATTACTCGTGGGTGGAAACCATACCTCCTCCAGATTTTGTACACGTTAGTATTATTTGTTTTTCTGTTATTGTGTTATTTTTCTGAAACAATTCTGTTATAATTAAAAGTTATCTAAAAACTGTTGGATACAATGGATTTTAAGGCCATAAAGTGGCAGATAGTTAATGGGTACTTGACATGGCGAGTGGTCATAAGAGGGATGGTTTTTGTGTTGGCTATGATTGTTGTTACGTGGACACGAATTGCTAGTGAGATGAGAATAGACGATGACCTTATGATGTTGTTAAATTTCGAGAAATGTTCCTTAAATGTTGGTAACAGCAATAATGTTGTGTCATGTGTTGATGCTAGGAATTTGAGTGTTCGTGTGATTAAGGAGGTTATGAATAAGGAGATGGTAAGGTTTGGTTCAAGGGCATTGTGTGTCGGTGAGGACTCGGAGACGGATATGATAGCATTGACATTGCGCGAATCGGGGTTGTTGGATGCGGTTAGTGTTCATAAGAATCCGATATTGTCTCTTTTAAGGAAAGAGCTTGTGGGGAAACTAGACTTTGATGCGAATTCGTTTGATCTTGTGTTTTCCTCAAGTCTTGATCGGGCATCGGTGCCCTCGCTTGTTGTGTTGGAGATTGAACGTGTTTTGCGACCTGGTGGTGTTGGAGTGATGCTTGTAGGTTCGAATGGTTATAATACTCGTAGCTTGGTGAGATCCGCAACACCTGTTTCGTTGCTATTGAGAAGTTCCGAGATACTTCATGTTTGTGGGATTAGCTCATTCACGTTAATCGTGTTCAAGAAGCAGTTGGAGAGTGTTGCATATTTTGAGAACTACAAGCTTCCTAGCGAGTGCCCATCTATTTCAAAAAACAAGCCTTTTATGGAATATATTGAGCCTATTGTAGATCAAAGGCCTGGAAATGCTCACGAGATAGCATACTTGCCAAAGTTTCTAAACTTTTCGTCGAGAAGTAGGTTGATTTATATCAACATGGGTGCAGGGGGATTTGATCAACGGTATCCTATCCATCCTGATGCGTTTAATGTTTATGTGGTTGATCATAATGTGTCAGCTCTTACTTTTAAAAAGCCTGGTGTCACGTTTGTTTATCATCCGGGCCTTGTTGAAGATGATACGACAGAATCTCTTCTTATGTCAGCTGATTACCTTGAAGCGCCGTTACACGAAGAACAATTTGAGTTTATTGATTGGTTTAGAGAAACCGCGAAAAATGGAGACTTTGTGGTGCTTATGATGAATGCAGGAGTGACACAATTGAAAGTGTTGGTTGAGTTGTTTGCGAGTGGAGCAATTTGTCATGTTGATGAGCTCTTTCTACGTTGCTCTGATGGGGTCGATTGTAGGACTAGTTACTGTAGGGACTGCACAAGCCTCTATAATGGTCTTCGAAATGCTGGTGTGTTTGTTCACCAATGGTTAGGGGACTGAAGTCACTGAACTGTCTCCCCTCGCTTTTATCTATTACAGTATTTGTTGTGTGAAGAATAATCTGAGGTTAACAAGCCGTATGATCGGTATCTCATGTGTGAGAAACCTCTGTTTGTTTTTATAGTGTTCCTTTATGTCCAGAGGACATGAATGTGTTTCACTTGTAATGAATTATGCTTATAATTATTGTGTGTTGTTTCCTTGAACAAGCTTTTATGTGTTGTCGCTAGACTGATGCTACATTATTTCTTAAACTATTTCCGGAAGACAACTAAGGTTCCGTTTGGTTGGGGGGTTTGAGATGGGTTTTGATTTGTATACTAAATTTGTTTGTCTGATTGGTGGTTTAGATTCAAAAAGTGATATGGGCCTACAAAAACCCAAAGAAGGCAAAAGAGGTAGGTTTTTGTGAGTATTCATTAATTATATTCTCTTACATTTATTTATTTATTTTTTTAAAGGTGAATTTCAACTTAGAAACGACCACCTTCGCGGACAGCGAAGGCCTCAATGCCACCCCGCCAGACTATGTTGTCTTAACCGGGTCCACGCTGATCTCAGGTGGTAACGGGTTTCTCCCGGAAACCGTACTGCCTCCACACAAGTTTACCTTGCTGGAGAAACAGCCGGATGAAAACCGGGCCATGCTCAAGATTTGAACCCCCGCAACGAGTGGCTTGAAGGTTCAAATCTATCATTGCAATATATCTCCGGAACAATATGGTCTACAAGTGGACAACAAGTAAGGAATTCCCGGGTGGTCACCCACCCGGTACTACTCCCACTTGTGGCTCGCTTAACAAGTTAAGCCTCACCCACTAGACCACAAGTCCTTTGATATATTCTCTTACATTTATACACACTTTATCTCTCTCACACATACACACCCTTTTAAATTTAAAATAACAATTTTTATTTTAACTTTAGTTAAATACGAGTATATTTTTTTCTCTCACCTCAAAATCAAATATAAATCCATATCATAAACCGAATCCAAATCCAAATCTAATCCCGTCTACAAACCAAACGCACCCTAAATCACTTAGGTGTAATATTGTGAGTTTGTAACTTTGTATCGCCGAAACAGCGTATCCGTCATCTGGCTAAAACTTAATATGCGCATCATTAACCCTTTGTGGTCTTTAATTATGATAGCGTATGAGAGTTTCGGCAAAAATCTCAAAAAACAAGTTAAATTATACACGGTTATTTTTACACGTCTTATGGAGATGTGTACTTATATTTATACATTTGCAGACTATAAAATGTGTAAAAAATACACACAATTACAAACGTGTAGAAACGTGATTTTATCCACGGTTATAGACATTTGAAAAACTTGCACATTTATCAATGTCTAGTAACAAACAATTACACTATCTAAAAAGGGTCACGCTCCCAAGCGTGTAAAAATTATTTGTAAAGAAAGATAGGGCTAATCGTCTGAAAAAACATCGAACTTGCCACATTTTCTTATTATTAGCATGCATCTTTTAGTTTTTCAATAAAATTCAAAAACTCTCTTAATTTTCCTATTATGCATCATTAGAAAAAATAGCTAATGTGGCATCATTTAATCAAGAGTTATTTATATAAATCATCCTTGTGTCTTTTAAAAATTTCACCAGCGTCCTTAATCAAGAGTTATTTACATAAATCGTTCTTGTGGTTTTTAAAAATTTCACCAGTCGTCTTTGTTAAGTTATCTTTCCTTTATCCTTTTTAGACGAGTATTTTTATTTCATGTTTTTGCTTTGTTGGACTCGTTTTTTCGTACAAGTATTGATCACGTATACATTTTTATCGATTTCCAAATGAGGCCCGAGTTGCAAATTTTTATACATTTTTATCGATGTCCAAATGTGTCCTACCTCGGGCCACGTTTTTATACATGATAAAGTTGCAAATTTTTATACGTGGCCGAGTTGCAAATTTTTATACGTGATTGATATAAAAATGTAGTCTGAGTTGCAAATTTTTATACGTGATCGTTCACGTTTTCGCTTCGATAAATTTTTATCGATCACGTATACATTTTTACATTTTTATACGTGATCAATAAAAATTTGCAGCTCGGGCCACAATTTTATACGTGATAAAATTGCACCTTGGCAACGCTTGAACTCGTCTGAATTTTCACGTTTATGCTTCGTTTTCAATCCTTTGTACCACAACCACCACCACTGCCACTCACCACCACCTCTCATCACCACCACCGTCACCACTCACCCCCACCACCACCTCTCACCACCATCTACCACCACCACTAACAACAACCTACCGCCACCACCCACCACCACCGCCACCCACCGCTGCCACTCACCACCACTTCTCACCACCACCATCTGCCACTTACTGTCACGACCACTCACCGACATCGCCACTCACGACCACCACCATCGACCACTATCACCACCACCGACCACTATCACCACCACTGACCACTGCCACCCACCACCGCTACTCACCACCACCGCCGCTGGTGGATAGCAATGGTGGTTGATGGTTGTGGTGGTAGGTCATGGTGGTTGGTGGTAGTGGTGAGTGGCAGTGGTAGGTGGTAGTGGTCGCGGTGAGAGGTGGTGGTGAGTGGTGGTGGTGGTGGTGGTGGGTAATGGTGGTATTGATCACGAACTAAAAACGTGAGTATCGATCACGTATACATTTTTATCGAAGCAAAAATGTGTCGATTACGTATACATTTTTATGAAGCCCCGAGAGTATCAATCATGTATACATTTTTATCGAAACAAAAACGTGACCGATCATGTATACATTTCTACGAAGCCCTCAGGATCCGTATAAATTTTTTTTTTTATGATCAATCACATTTTTGCTTCGATGAAATTTGCAACTCAATCACATCTAAAATTTTGCAACTCGAGCCACATATTTATATCGGTCACGTATAAAATTTGCAACTCGATCACGTATAAAAATGTGGCCGTGTTGCAAATTTTTATCAATCACGTATAAAATTTGCAACTCGATCACGTAAAAAAATGTGGCCTTAGATCAATAACGTATAAAAATGTATACCTGATCGATAAAAATTTTATTGAAGCAAAAACGTGAATGATCACGTATAAAAATTTGCAACTTTATCACGTATAAAAATGTGGCCAAAGTTACAAATTTTTATCAATCATGTATAAAAATTTGCAACTCGATCAAGTATAAAAATGTGGACTGAGATCGATAACGTATAAAAATGTATACATGATCGTTAAAAATGTTATCAAAGCAAAGAAGTCGATCACTTATTAAAATTTGCAACTTTATCACGTATAAAAATGTGGCCTGGGTTGCAAATTTTTATCAATCACGTATAAATATTTGCAACTCAATCTCGTATAAAAATGCGGCCTGAGTTGAAATTTTTTATCAATCACGTATAAAAATGCATACGTGATCGATAAATTTTTTTTTTTTTTGAAGCAAACGTGATCAATCACGTATAAATATTTTCAACTCGGGACACACTTGGATATCGATCAAGTATAAAAATTTGCAACTCGATTAGGTATAAAAATATGTAACTTTATCACGTATAAAAATGTGGCTTGGGTTACAATTTTTTATTGATCACGTATAAAAATGTGGCACGAGTTGAAATTTTTTATCGATCACATATAAAAATGTATACGTGATCGATAAATTTTTTATCAAAGCGAAAACGTGATCATCACATATAAAAATTTGGACATCAATAAAATGTATACGTGATTGATACTTGTATAAAAAAACGAGTCCAACCAAGCAAAAATAAGAAATAAAAATACTTGTCTAAACATTATAAAAGGATAAAAAAAAAAAAAAAAAAAAAAAAAAAAAAAAAAAAAAAAAAAAAAAAAAAAAACCAAGGAGGACTTGTGAAATTTTTTAGAACCACAAGGATGATTTATGTAAATAACTCTTGATTAAAGGATGACTAGTGAAATTTTTAAGAGACACAAGGATGATTTATTTAAACGACTCTTGATTGTCAAGTCAGCTATTTTTCCTAATGATTGTATACAATAGGAAAATTAAGATAGTTTTTGAATTTTCAAGGAAATTTAAAAGATGGATGCCAACAATAGAAAAAATTGACAAGTTTGTTACTTTTTCTGACAATTAGCCCAAATAAGTAAAAGACAAATAGTGAGTGATCTATATGATTTATACACGCTTGTAGATGTGGAGAGTATTTTAGGTGATTTGTTTTGCAATATGATTCTACACGCTTGTGGGTGTGAATATATTTATAAGGAGGTGACTTTCACACTCTATAAATTGATTGGAACACTCACTGTACAAATATATAGAGCATATTGTAAATCTGTATAACTATGTTATACACAAAATAAAGTGTCCCAATCAAATCCTTTAGTGTGCAAATCAATTCCCATATTTATATGATTCTTCCACACTTATACAGTTATACATGTGTACTTGAGATTATTTTTTTTTTCACACTTTTTATGTGAAAATTAAACTATTTTGTCCATATTTGCAAATGTTGAGATATTATTCACGCAATATTTGTTCACATTGTTAGACGATTAGTATTAGAGTATTTGGCCCATTATGTATTTGGCCCATATTGTATATTATATATTCTCATGTACCGAAAATTATTAGGCATTCAATACATACGCTGTGACAAAAACATCTTAGAAGAGTCACGCGTAACCGACACACCAAAAAAATAGTTAAGATCACCCAAATCAGTCATAGAGAACTCCTTATGTAAAGAAGCAATAATCCGCAGTAATAAACTATCAGATCAAGCAATGATCACAATATCATCCACATATAGTAACAAAAAAGCAGTATCATCACCCTGTCTGTAAATAAATAAAGAAGAGTCACATCGACTTAGAGTAAACCCAACAGTAGTAATGTAAGCAGCAAACCGCTGAAACCATGCCCGAGGTGCCTGCTTAAGACCATAAAGAGACCACTGTAATAAACAAACATAATCTGGATGCTCTGGATCCCGAAAACCGGGAGGTTGATGCATATAAACAGTTTCAGCTAAATCACCATGTAAAACAGCATTCTTGACATCAAGCTGGTGAACAGGCCAATGTCGACAAATAGTTAAGCTAAGAACAGTCCGAATGGTGCCCAGCTTAATAATCGGACTAAAAATCTCATCAACATCAACTCCTTTAATTTATGTACTACCATTGGCAACAAGACATGCCTTGTACCGACTAAGAGTGCCATCAGCCAAATTTATGGCAAAATAACCATATACAACTAACAACATTAACACCCTCAGGTCGAGGTACATAAGTCCAAGTTTTATTCTTAATAAGTGCATTATACTCATCATACATAGCATTTCGCCAATTGGGATCATTAAAAGCATCCTTATATGACTTAGGTGAAGGAGAAACAGAAGACACATGACCAGCATACTTAGGATTAGGACGAGTAGTCCCGACACAAGAACGTGTGATCATGGGATGAGTAGATAAAACAGGTGGAGGTGCAGGGTCAACAGGATCATTTGGTGGAGATGTTGGAGGTGTAGGTGATAAAGGAGGAGTAGGTGGTGTAGGTGGTGTAGGTGATGCAGGTATGTTGGCTGGTGCAGTAGTAATTGGGTTTGAATTTGAACCAATTGGTGTGGTGTTGATAATGGTGGAAATGAGATTGGAAGAATCTTCCAAAAAATCATATGAGGGGGTGGGCTTGGATTGGTTGGACTGACGCATGATTCACAACAGGTTGTTTTGAAGCAGTAGATGTGCTATTCGTAGTGTTAAATCCCAATTTAGCCAACAAAAGCTGCAAAGTATCCATATCCGCGGATGATAAACCTGACAAAGTAGAAGTCGAACCGGAATTACAAGCTAGTAAAGTAGACTTGCCATGAACGCCATTGTAAAGATACCGACACGCTTCACCAAACCGACAATAAACTTTAGCAAACAAAAAAAAGGTTTGTTCACTTTGTCCAATGGATTAGAGGAACGCCGAGCATCATTATTCATTAATAACACCATAGGAGAAGCGGATGTAGAATCCATAATCGGGTCTTGAACTTTAGATTTCATGCGCATCTCTTGGGTGGTCAACAATAGAAATCACATCATATGTGTTTGGCAAGCCTTCAAGTGCAAATGTAACAATCTCATCATTGCTAAGAGGAGAACCAAGACCATTCAAAACTGAAGCAATTGATTTAATTTTTTGAAAGTAAGCATCAATTGTTAAGTCACCAAGCTTCAAATTGTGTAATTCCGCCTTCAAAGCCATAGCCCGTGGGCGTGTATTGTCTTGAAAAATCGTCTCTAGTTATACCACGCCTCTTTGGCAGTTGTGGAATTAAGAACAACCAACCGTTTTTGAAGATTAGAGGCAAGTGTGGAAAAAATCCAAGACCGAATAATAAAATTAACCTAGAGCCACTCCGCATCCTTAGCTGGTGGGGGAGGAGGTGTAGTAGAGGAAGACGCGGGTGGATCAACGAGATGATCCAAGATGCCATAGCCATGTCAAAGATGAGAAAAATAATACACCCATGAGGAGTAATTCATCTTATCAACCTCAAGTTTGATAGGAACAAAGGTAGGTAAGTGATTCATAGCCATAAGTTTATCCGATAAAGTGAGAATGGGTGCGGGGGGATTTGTAGCCGTAGTCATTGTTGGAACAGTAGGGAATTAGGTTTAGGGTTTATAGATGGAGTCGTACAGTAGGTGATGTTGAGGGTTGGTTTATAGATGGAGTCGTACAGTAGGGATATAATCTATAGACTTCAACCAATGAAATCTCTTGAAGACCACCGTCCTATGATCAATATAATCTATACCGACCCATGATAACCAAAATAATAATATTCAAATAATACGCAACCCACTTAAAGATTTAAATCCAATCTCACGAATATAGATTTAAACCATGCAGAACACGACAACCCTCAATTAATATTCCTAATTGATAATTCCCACTTTATCAAGTACTGTTCGTGGTTACTTAGTACTGTTGATACTACCTGTTATTGATACTTAAGTTTTAGGGTTTGTATCAAATAGTAGAATAAACAGAAGGAAACAAACAAGGTCGAAAACACACAAGGTCGACAAACTAAATAAACACACGTCGACAACACACTTGGTCGACAAGAAATCAAGTAACAAAAGAAAAAAAAAACGATAGGTTAGGGTTAATAGAGCGGAAGCTATGGATCGAGAAGTAGGTTTAATACCATGAATCGTATGTATTGAATGCCTAATAATGTTCGGTACATGAGAATATATAATATACAATATGGGCCAAATACATGACGGGCCAAATACTCTAATATTAATCGTCTGACACACACACACACACACACACACACACTAGAGAATCGTTGAATTTGATATCCTAAACATTTAAAGGAGTTTTTTATTTATTATTATTTTTTTATTTTATTTTTTTTAGCTGAAAAATGTGTAAAATTTAACTGTTTGTTGTAGTCAATGGCTAAAGCTCATACACCCGTAACGGGCCCACAAAGGCTAGAACCCATTATGCTTTGGCTGGGAAGCCAGGCTATACTCAAACAAACTAAGCCTAAACAAATAAATCCAGGCCAAGGATAAAACTTAGATCTTATCCCCAAATCCGTTATAACAAACAACACGTGGCACCACCTCATTTTTGTGTAGGTTGTGTTCCGAATATCACACTAGTACGTGCAATCTTGCATGTAACATTCCATGAATTTGGCATAGCCAATGAGTCCACGCCATGTGTTATTCTTGTCTAGATCATCCTAAATCGCTAGATTGCATTCATCAGTGGCACAAAACCCTAAATACATCTCTATAAATACCGGTCCATTTCCATGAAATGGACCAGAGTGAAACTAATCTATCTTCTCCAGTCTACACACAACAAAACACACTAACAGTCTTATGTGAGTGTTACCCCAACTCTAATTGGACACAAACAAATGTTAATGAACGCATAATTGGACATAAACGATTTATTTTATTTATATATATATATATATATATATATATATATATATATATATATATATATATATATATATATATATATATATATATATATATATATATATAGGGTCGCGTTCTATGCAGTACCAATATTAGATGCAGTACTTTACAGTACCATTCTTGACCAATCTAGACCCTTGGATTATTTGATCAATGGTTAATAATGAATAATGGCATTTATGTAAATAATTCAAATTTTTTTTACTGGAAATCTGGTAGGAAGTGTAGAAACGGTAATTGGTAAAACATAATATTTAATTTCTTTTTAAGTTTTAGAATTGAAAATCGTTTTCCTAGATCCTTGATATTAGAAACTTTAATTTTAACTTCTTTTTTTTCGTTTGTTCTCGGCTTTTCTCTCTCTTTTTTTTTCAGCACACATGTTTTGAATAACTTTGGTCACATATGTTTTCTTATATAATATGTACTTTTATTCTAAAATTGCTCAATCTATTTTGCTACAATTACTAATATCCGATCAGCAGAGATTAAATTTATACCTTTTAAAGTTTCAAACAAAAATCAAAGAATAAAACCTTTATAATAATTCAAAAATCATATGCTTTATATTACATTTCATTTGATTACAAGTAAAAATACATATATGCAATAATTGTGTTTCTGGATATATAGAAATTCATTTATGCACTCACACTAAAAAAACACATAAGTGATAATCGTATTTCTTCCGCAAGTTATCCTCTTGTATGCATGTGTGCATTCGTTTCTACTCGTTCTACATCATTCTTGTCATCTCATAAGTCTTGAATGTCATCATCTTCTTAAATCCTCCTGGGACAAATATGTTCAAATATAATTAGACTGCAAAAATTAAGTAAAGCTAGCATAACACATATGCACATTCATCTCAAACTCATATGCAAATTATCTTCTTGTATAACATGTACGTGCATTCTTATGTTCATAATCATATTTACTCACTTCAAGCTTCAAGTTGACCTCATGTGGCAATGCCAATTCATCTCAAAATATTCATGCACATGGGGCAAGGCTTGTGATAAGTCACACAGTTTATTGATTATATATATTAGTGCACAAATGTTACATTTATGAGTTTTAAACTTTTAATGGAAATCTAAAGTTTAGTCAATCATCTTAATAGGCTGCTATGTATAATATTCTGGTAATCATCTACAACTGCTGATCAAATTATTACCACTCATGAAAAAAGACATGCCAAGTGCATGTATGTTTCATTGCTAAGTGCAAGTATGTTTCGGTGCTAAGTGCAGGTACCTCAAAAAGAATCTATGGTTCAATGGTAACTACAGGTATGTTTCAGTGCTAAGTGCAGGTATGTCTAATAGAATCTATGATTCAGTGCTATGGAATGTCAAAGAGATCTTTGCAAATTGCACACTATAAGGAAGTTTTTCGCATTAATTTTTTAAAGTGCTTATTTGAATATCGCAATTTTAGTTGTAAATAATCAGTTTAGAATTTTAGTTGTAAATAATTAATATTGTAGGCCCAATCCTTTTAGTTAAAAAAATATATCATGTCCTTTAGGCTTTTTCCCATTTTATAATCGTCATAAAGTAACATAATCTCTTAACATGTAATAATATGAAAAACAAGTTATTAACTTAAATCAGCATGTAAAGAAGGAAAACTAGATTACCTCAACATATATCTCTGATGAATCTCCTGTTGACGGACTAGTAGTATGAATAACAAATGCATAATAAGCATATTTATTATTTCGTGGACTGAACATCCATGCCTAGGAAGTCATGGTCTAGTTTCACCTTTTTTTATTGAAGTATGCTCTCTTGTTCCATTTTGAAGCCCAAACCTGGAAAATGAAAATCAAATAAGAGTCAAGGAATATAAACTCATTCATCTAAAAAGCGAAATTTAACAGCCCTAGGTGATTGGTATATCATACTGATTTTATATCAATCATTAAACAAATATGCACCATTCCATTAGATTTTCTATCAATCATTATAAGCTCACGAATATCAGGTATTATATCATATAAAGTAAACAAGTTAACTAGTAAACGGTCTACACCAGGTATATGCACACACAATTAAAACTAACACTAACATATATTTTTTTGATTTTTTATTAACCTTAAAACAAATATGAACCCGCCTTTCACTGATTCTATATTCGACTATTCATAATAAAACACATATGCACCCTTCTATTAAAGCCTTGAAACACATATGCACCTTTCTAATAAAGCCTTGAAACACATATGCACCCTGCAAATAAGCTACTGGTTGGTTTAGATGATTTTATAATGTACACATTAGAAGTTTAAACTACTATTCAGTTCCAAGCCTATTACAAAAGCAAAATATCATTATGTCGACACTGATCTTAACATAAACCTAATCCCGACATCTTTTATCTATAGCACATATACAACCAAGCAAATCAACCGAATTAATAATTACTTTTTTTATTAAAAAAATAATTTAGATACCTACAGGGATCTAAGATCTTACAAAGAGGAACTTGAGCCTTGAATTAGATGTAATCACGACGAGCTTAAAACCCAACTTTCATCACCAAGTGCTTAAAACCCACCTTTCATCACCAAGTGCTTAAAACCATTGATACTTGAAACAGTTTATCACTTGAAATCATTGATACAAATATCATCCAAACCAAGAACCACCATCTCGTCCTCTAGCATAACCATCACCATTGTCTTCCTTCTAGCACAACCATAAAAAAATGAATTAAAATCGATTGATGCTTTCTCGCTCCAATAGAAACGAATACACAAAAACTAAATCGGACTAAAAAACTTACAGAAAGTATACACAAGATAATAGAAGAGACCGCCACCATTAAATTCATTATACTTGATAGCATGTGATAGATCTAGGAGAAAAATGGTTTAACAATCATTAGGCGAATAAAGGGTTCACGAGAGATTCATATATCAAAAAGAGATGGAGTTTACGGTAGTTTTTTTTTTTTTTTGTGGCCGGATATTAGATCTAGAGAGGAGAGGCTGCAGGTTTTTGGGGTGTGTTCTAGGTTTCTAGCACCTTTTTAGGATATATACAGTTATTTTATTTATTATTGATATTGCTGATGTACTGAAATATCATAAATACCTTTCGAAAATAAGATGATTTAAATAAATGGAAAGTAATTTATTAAATTCTGATTGGTCAAGATTGATACTGTAAAGTACTGTATCTAAGATTGGTACTGTATAGAATACAACACTATATATATATATATATATATATATATATATATATATATATATATATATATATATATATATATATATATATATATTGGTAAAAGGGGATCGCCTTGGTAAATATATTACTCCAAAAAAAAGGTTTAAGTATAATGGATAAGAGTGAGTCTCTCAGCTCGGCCCGTTACATGGGCATTGAATAAGCACCAAATGTGCAACAACCAAAATCACTACATAAGAAAGACATGCCAATCTTATAACCTACCAAACATAAAATTACTTCCTACCACAACCTTGAAGTTTGACATCATACAGCTCACAAAAATCATATTGCCCTATTAAATCGTAGACCTGAGCAGCATAATCATCATCAAAATAATCTTCAAGCTCATGATAGCCACCTGATGATGCAAGAAACTTTGCCATATCATTATTCGGCTCAAGATCCTCGTCCTCATCACTGTTAGTAACAACTACTTCACCCACTTTAGAGAATAGGCCGCTCACCTTTTTCAAAGACGTACACGGAGAAAAAGAAGAACTAGGCTTAGTAGCCGCAACCTGCACCTTTTTAAGAGGCTTACCATCATCATCCACAAGAGTAGCTTTCCCATCAATAATAATCTTTTCAAGCTTCCCAATTTTCTCAACAGTAGGAGTAGTACAAAGAATACCATTCACATTAGTATCATGCATATCAAGAGCATCAAATGGGTTTGATGTAGCAAAAGTTTATAAGCCCTTCCATAAGCCCCATGACAAACAGTACTAATTTACTCTCATTCATGAAATAATTCTAGTTTATATATATAAAAAAAGGGGGACCATTCACATCAGGCTTAGGAGATGGCGTCTGGATATCTATATTTTTACTCTCTTTTTTATGGGGCTAAAGTTTTTAGCCGATTAATTTTATAAGCCCTTCCAGAAGCCCCATGACAAACATGACTTATTTTAAAAGCCCAAGCTCCTATAAGCCCCCTATAAGCCCTTGCCAAACACAACCTAAGTCCTATGGTTGGTTGCTAGTTATAGTTTTCTTTTGACTTTTTTCTAGAGAGATATTGGTCGGAAATTGCACAGTGTGTTGGGAATTAAATTTAAGTTGATAAGACAAAACATGTGAAAGATGAAGGACTGAAGATGACAAAGAATGAAACTTCAAATACAAGAAAAGATGACAGGGGATCTTTTATATTGTTAGGAAATATTCTTTGTGACTCTAATCCTCTAGTATATAAAGAGGATATAGGGCGTGGTTTTTATTCATTCATGTGTGTCACAATGTAAAACCATGAAAGCGTGTGTGTAGTCTAGGGCGTGTAGTTTATGTAAACGCCTAGACTAGTTTGTGTTAATGTATACCCCAAAGGATCTTATGATTCCTGTTTGAATGTAACCGTGCTACACTTGATCACATAGCATTGGGGCTGTGGTGTTTGTTAGTGTTAGAAATGATGACGAGAAACCTTGTTACAATAATAAAAGATGTTTTGTTTATTCCACTGCGTACATGTTCGTTATCTTTATTATTGTATAATCCCTAGATGAGGTCTAACCAACCTCGAGCTAAAACGATCTTAACATGTGGTATCAAAGCCAAGGGGCTCGTGATCGTGGGATTAAACAAGGTTTGGTTTGTCAAAAATAGAACAAAATTCATAACTGGTTCGTATCTTCAAAACTCACTACAGGGCTGTTTTCAAATGACGATAGCTCCTTCGTTAACCGTTGGATGGAGCCGAAATTTTTACTGGAGCTTCTCTACATACCTAGGAAGATTCTCACCGGAGGGATTTTCAAAGTTCTCAATTGTAAGTTATTTATTGTCAAAAACTGCTGCTGAGAAAGGTTATGGTTTCGGATTTTTAGGGTTTTTAGTGACACTAAAAAGTGTCACTAAAGGCTAAAAAGAAAAAAAAGACGATTCTGATGTTGTATCTTGGTGTCGACTTGATGATATCTGGTCAATGTTTTCTGTTTTTGGTGCAATGTTCAATTCGTGGCAGTTAGGGTTTTCGCAAACCCTAATTTTAAATAAATAAAAAAAACAGGAATGAATGATGATAGCAGTAATGAGATCCAAGATTTAAAACCCTAATTTCTCTAGGGTTTGATAGGTTCTTGGTACAAAGAAGAAGGAGGCACTAATATTTATAGTTCTATTAGCTTTGGCGATTTGGTTTTTGAACCCATGATGAACCCTAATACTACTCTTAATTCTCTTACTGCTGGTGTGGATTTAATAGAAGAGTTGATTAAAGTTTTGGATGATTAAATTCTGGTAGTCTATCGTAATTTGGATACTAGAATTATCAGAAGTTTGAAGCCTGATGAATGCTTACTGGAATGTTTACTGGAGCAAATAAAGTAATGCTTTACTTCTTGGATTCGAATAGCACTACTGGTGAACACAATGGAACAAAAGTAAAGCTACTGCTGAATAGAATAAAACTACGCATGATCACTGTGGTTACTGGTTATTCGAATGTACTGCTGCACTTCATGGTTTCCACTGCTAATGCAAATGGTTTCCGCTGCTCTCACAAGTTTCCACTGCTGTGCTCAGAATGTTACCACTGCTAGATAAATTTTCCACTGCTCATGTATATCGTTTCCACTGCTACCTTTCGTGATTAATATTCTTTGCAGCTGGTCCTTTAAAAAAAGTTAGTACTGGTCGATTTAAATTGCCATGGGAAGGATAGTACTGCTTGTTTGTTCGTTTCCACTGCTCTTCAAAAGTTATACTACTTGTGGTCCTTCATGAATAACATTTGGACTGCTAGTTTCTTGTTGCTGTATTTGATTCTTATTTGGAACATTGGATGATCTCGTACTAATATTATAATTGATCAAGTGTTAATCACATGGGTCGGTTAGTGGGTCGGTTGAGATAAATTGGAGGCCCATGCTAGTCTTTGGTGTTCAAATACACATGAATTTTGTGAAGAGCAATGACAAGATTGGATTAGGTAATATTGGAGACACATACTAGTACACGGATCAGATTATTGATTGGTTTGAGGTGGACGTACAAGGAAGTTATTTGGTTTACATGAGTTGCATGAAGTGAGGGGAAGACATGACACACACAATTTGGATTTGGTTTTGGTGCTTAAAAGATTTATGGCTCGTTCTTATTGCTCATTTGATTACGAAGAAAGGTTTTTATCACCTATTTGAAGTTGAAGTGGAGTTTCTTAAATGCATGTTCTTATCATATCTTAAACGGCTCCATTACGTTTAAAGATAACTTGTTTGTTCGTTCAGGTGACTACGAATTGACAAACACTTGAAGGAGTTACGTTATTGTGCTCAGTGTTTATTGTCAAGAGATTGTGATTTCCTTATACGTTAAGTATATGTTCGAAGTCAGTTTTAGTACAAGACATAAGACACAAGTGTGGGTTGTTCTACTTCAGCATCAAGTTGGTACTACTTAGTTTTCTTCATCAGTAATCATTACATATAGCCTACATTCAAGAAATGGTTAACATATGGGTTTCATGGGAAGATTAATGTTTAAATGTTTAACCATTTATTTGCTACATCGAGGTGAAGGTTTTTACAACTGCTAGTTGTTATTACTACTGCTAGTATTGATTTATACTGTTTCAAGTACATTTTTAGATGCGGAAAACTTAATGGTGGGCGACTTTGAAACATTGGAAAGATGAATTGGATGTGTAATATTGATTTGTGGTTGTGAAGATCAAGGTTGCTTACATTTGTCCCCTATTTGATGATGACAAAAAGGGGAAGAATATTTACATTGAAGCTGCAACTTGAAGATCCTTGGTGATATAGCATGGTTTAAAGGGAAGTTCGTTTATCTTTCATATATATTAGCTTCAGGGGAAGTTCGTGATTACAAGGTTTTGTCATTATCAACTAGGGGAAGATTGTTGAGAATTAAATTTAAGTTGATAAGACAAAACATGGGAAAGATGAAGGACTAAAGATGACAAAGAATGAAACTTCAAATACAAGAAAAGATTACACGGGATCTTTTATATTGTTAGGAAATATTCTTTGTAACCCTAATCCTCTAGTATATAAAGAGGATATAGGGCGTAGGTTTTTATTCATTCATGTGTGTCACAATGTAAAACCAGGAAAACTTGTGTGTAGTCTAGGGCGTGTAGTTTATGTAAACGCCTAGACCAGTTTGTGTTAGTGTGTAGCCCCAAGGATCTTATGATTCCTGTTAGGATTTAACCGTGCTACACTTGATCATGTAGCATTGGGCATGTGGTGTTTGTTAGTGTTAGAGATGATGACGAGAAACCTTGTTACAATAATAAAAGATGTTTTGTTTATTCCGCTGCGTACATGTTATTTATCTTTATTATTGTATAATCCCTAGATGAGGTCTAACCAACCTCGAGCTAAAACGATCTTAACACAATGCAATGGAAATGTGAAAGTATTTATATTTCGTGATTGTTTCACTTTCACTTATATGATGACATTCGAGTTATTTTGTGTTTTCAAGTTTATTTCAGATGGATTATTATTAGTGAAATGCTAAAGTTATATACCATTATTCGTTTATTTTTATATTTTTCAGATTTGTGGAGATTAGTGAACCAAAATAAATGAGAGAAAGATAATTAAAAAATCAAAAAAGAAGAGAGTAAAAAGCATATAACACACTAGCGAAGATTATGGATCTTAAACAATTGAAAATGTTAAAAAACCTAAAAGCATATAAAAACTTGACAAACACGGGAAGACGGAATTTTGAAATTGGTTGTATTCTTAGTTATGTGTTTTGTATAACGTGTTTTGAATTATGTGTTTTGAGTTAGGTGTCTGTAAGCCTTCACAAAACATTGTGTAATTATACATGTTTTTCCAAACAAAGTACACAAAAACCTAAAAACAAATATAGGTCAAGCAAAATACTCCAAACCAGCTATAAGAAGTCGAGCAAAATTTTTCAAAATTAATTGAATTTTCTTTTTTGTTTTTTTGAGATATTTTTGTCTTTTTCGAAAAAGACAAAACGGTGGCGCAAAAAGAATTCTCGGCCACCAGTCGAGCGAAAGTATCTAGCAAAAATTAAAAGTCAATCATGAGCCTCACTTCTCATATAATATTTACATTTTACTTCAACTTCTTATATATATTAGGGGGTGGCAACCTTTGCGGTTTGGGCATTCGGTATGCCATGCCAATCGGTATCCATGAAAACCACTCATGCGGTTTGACAACTTCGGCAAGCAATTCGGTAATCCATACCGAATCGGCATGGCTTGTTCCCCAAAAAAAGTGACCGTTGCATATTAAACGAATGGAACGTTTGAGGCATTTTTCCAAAAAAAAAAAAAAAAAAAAAATCATAAATCATAAGATCTCACAAGTTTGACTCAGGTTAAGTCGTACCCACAAGAAAAACCAATTTCCTTACCTTTTCTTCTTACAATAAATCATGGTGGTGATGTTTTTGGTGGCGGAACCAAAAGTGGTGATGGAGGTCGTTTGATAGCGCTTGAGTGGTGTCAAATGAAAGAGGAGATGATGGTGAGTGTTGTGGTGGTGGTGGTTTAGTGGTGGAGGCGGCGTGATGGTGGTGGTGGCTTAACAGCCGGCGACTAGAGAGGGATAGGGAAAGAGGTGAAGTGTTGGTGATGATAAGGGAAGAGGTGAAGTTTATGAATATAAAAAATAAAATAATAAAATTATGTGAGGTATGATGAATCATGGTTGCCATTAAAAAATGAAGGTGAGGTATGGTGAATTATGAAATGTGTTGTCAATATTTTATTGGTTAATTTTGCATAATGATGAATTATGGTATGGCATGGTTGTCACCCCTCGTTAGAGCAGTTGCATCAATAACGCTACTCCTGCGTTAAAAGGGTATTAACCCACGTTAAAGCTAAGTTATTGTTGCATGGTGCTGCGTTAAGCCGGCGTTAACACCCGGTGTTAACCCCTTAACTCAGCGTTAAGGGTGTATTGTGTAAAAAAAATCACTTTTCCCCCTAAATGAAGGAGTGTTTTTGTAAATTGTTGTTGAGTTAATGTTTTTAAATAACTTTATAAAAAACACAAATAACCTCTTACACTTTATACCCCCTAGACTTTATAATATTAACTTTGTTTAAAATTACATGAGTATTAGTATTTGTTTTTAAACTTTCATCCATTAAAATTACAAAATTTGGTAAATATGCGAATTATTTTAATATACGTTAAATATTTTTTAAAACTAATGTTAGTTTTAAACTTTCATCCATTAGAATATTTTTTTAAATAAGGACTCTTGTTACTATTTAAAAGTTTAATTTATGTGTAAACGGGTTTGAAATACGGCTAAATTATTAGTAACGGGAATATAAATATCAAATGGTAAGCACGATACTGTGGTATAAAAATAAATATACGCGATTCTACTTATAACAATAACTCATGACATTGTTATTTAAAATTTGTATATGGATATCAATAAAAATATTTTAAAAACTTTACGGAGCATATTTTAACTTCATTAACGCTCATTATGTACTAATAAATTCACACATTTTGTACAACTTGATATCAATAATTAAAGTTAAACAACAAAATCAACCTCAACCTTAGCATGTATGTCAGTTTAAAATGTTATACAAAGCTAATTAAAAAAAAAAAAAAAAAAAAAAAAAAAAAAAAAACATGGGTTAGATAGTTATTATTATTTAATATAGAAAGTGTTTTCTTTAAATTATATTAAAAAAAAATGCACGCATCACAATTCTTATTTGATAACAATCACCTCCTAAAAAAAAGTAATAGTTGCTCATTGTAAACGAATTAAAAGTATGTACACACGTATTATAACTTTAGTTGTGCAAAGAATTCATTTCTTTACCAAATAGATGAGAAACCAACTCTCCACAAAATACAAATGAACCAAATCTTAGTAGTTAGAATTCTCCACATTTTTTTTTTGAAGTACCAAACATAAGAAATGAATTGATTTTCATTTCTTCATCCTTAATTCTTTGTACCAAACATGCCCTGCAAATCTTTAACCTCACTTGTGAAAAAAAGAAATGGAATCGCCCGGTAATACAAGAAAATTGAAAACCACAAAAAAAAAAAAATAATAATAATAATAAATAAATAAATAAATAAATAAAATTGATTGATATTGACACGAACCTTCGCTTCTCTTTACATTTCGCATACTGTATTGACATTCACTCACTCATCCCAACAAATCCACCACTCTTTCAGATCTATCTACATTTTCTTTCCTCTGCATCTTCACACAATTCAAACACATCCATCACTCACTTTTATCATGTAACATATATATACATATACACATAATTTCAAAACCATGTAAATTCATGAAACAAAATCTGTTCATTTCAAATATGGGTAAAAGGGTTCCAATCAGGGCTTGGTTAGGTTGTCAAAACTCCATAGTATTACTCGTGGGTGGAAACCATACCTCCTCCAGATTTTGTACTCGTTAGTGTTATTTGTTTTCCTGTTGTTGTGTTATTTTTTCTCTTACAATTCTAGTTTTATAAAAAAAACTGTTGGTTACAATGGATTTTAAGGCCATAAAGTGGCAGATCGTTAATGGGTCTTTGGCATGGCGAGTGGTTATACGAGGGTTGTTTTTTGTGTTGGCTATGGCTGTTGTTACGTGGACACGAATCGCTAGCGAGATGAGAACAAATGACTATGAGCTTAAAATGTTGTTGAATTTCGAGAAATGTTCCTTAAATGTTGTTGGTACCAATGATGTTGTGTCTGGTAAGAATCTGAGTGTTGGTGTGGTTAAGGAGTTGATGAATAAGGAGATTTTAAGGTTTGATTCACGGGCATTGTGTGTTGGTGAGGATTCGGATATGATAGCATTGACATTGCGCGAATTGGGGTTGTTGGATGCGGTTAGCGTTTACAAGAATCCGATATTGTCTCTTTTACGGAAAGAGCTTGTGGGGAAGCTTGGATTTGATGCGAATTCGTTTGATTTTGTGTTTTCCTTGAGTTTAGAGAGGGCGTCGGTGCCTGCGCTTGTTGTGTTGGAGATTGAGCGTGTTTTGCGGCCTGGTGGCGTTGGAGTGATGCTTGTAGGTTCGGGCGGGTATAATACTCGTAGCTTGGTTAGGTCTGCGACTCCTGTTTCGTTGTTGTTGAGAAGTTCTGAGATACTTCATGTTTGTGGGATTAGCTCGTATACATTGATCGTGTTCAAGAAACAGTTGGAGAGTGTTGCGTATTTTGAGAACTACAAGCTTCCTAGCGAGTGCCCGTCTATTGCAAAAAACAAGCCTTTTATGGAATATATTGAGCCTATTGTAGATCAAAGGTCTGGAAATGCTCACGAGATAGCATACTTGCCAAAGTTTCTAAACATTTCGGCGAGAAGTAGGTTGATTTATATCAACATGGGTGCAGGGGGATTTGATCAACGGTATCCTATCCATCCTGATGCTTTTAATGTTTATGTGGTTGATCATAATGTGTCAGCTCTGACTTCACACGTTAAAAAGCCTGGTGTCACATTTGTTTATCATCCGGGCCTTGTTGAAGATGATACGACAGAATCTAGTCTTATGTCAGCTGATTATCTTGAAGCTCCGTTACATGAAGAACAATTTGAGTTTATTGATTGGTTTAGAGAAACCGCGAAAAATGGAGACTTTGTGGTGCTTATGATGAATGCAGGAGTGACCCAATTGAAAGTATTGGTAGAGTTGTTTGCGAGTGGAGCAATTTGTCATGTTGATGAGCTCTTTCTGCGTTGCTCTGATGGGGTCGATTGCAGGACTAGTTACTGTAGGGACTGCACAAGTCTCTATAATGGTCTTCGAAATGCTGGTGTGTTTGTTCACCAATGGTCAGGGGACTGAAGTCACTGAACTGACTCCCCTCGCTTTTATCTGTGTGTGTGTTATTTGTTGTGTGGAGAATAATCTGAGGTTAACAAGCCGTATGATCGGTATATCTCATGTATGAGAAACCTCTGTTTGTGTTTATACTGTTCCTTTATGTCCAGAGGACATGAATGTGTTTCACTTGTAATGAATTATGCTTATAATTATTGTGTGTTTCTTTGAACAAGCTTTTATGCGTAGTCGCTAGACTGGTACTTCATAATTTCTTACACTATTTCCGAATAGACAACTGAATCAATTAAGTCTAATGTTGTGAGTTTGTAACTTTGTATTGCCGAAACAACGTATCCATCATCTGGCTAAAACTTAATATGCTCATCATTAGCCCTTTTTGGTCTTCGATTTTTTACTCACAAAGTTGCAAGTCTATACAAAAGAACGAGAATTTAGTATGGCTACAAAGTATAGATTTAGAGCAAATAATCTTTCCTAATAGTCCAGCTACTAAAAGAGATCGTAAAGCGTATATACTTCTGACCCGTTATATCATGGTGTTGAAAAACAACAAATATGAGCCACAACCCACCCCCATTTGACTTTATTTATAATGACCCTTTTGACTCGCTTACAGTCCAGCACAGCTAGCCATTCAGCATAGGGGGAGGAATTGCGTGAACGATTAGACAATAGTTTTGATCATCCAATATTGCTTCTACATGAAAATAAAGTCAATTAAAATGCTTTCCATACCATAATTTTAAATCTCAATCCCATATGCTCTCCATACCATAATTTTAAATCTCAATCCCATTTTTCAGGATTATGCTATTAAAGTTACAAGCATGTCACCCCTCAACTCAAAAGCAAAGAGTCACAAATCATAACATCCCGAACTATAACCCCAACACACTTTCCTTCCAATTTCTTACAAGATCATTTACTTCTTAAAGCTCGCAAACACAAAGCTCCTGCTATACAAAAAAAAAAAAAAAAAAAAAAATCTTCGCACGACAAAAAGTTTAGTCAGTATTTATAAGAGCTTCTGTTATGCTCCCATCTGATATTTGCTCCCTTTGTAGCTTGTTACGCTTGCACCAACATAAAAATTGCGGTATAGGTCCCGCATCTCCCACAACCCAAGGATGAACTGCAACTTTCTCTAGAGTAAATCTCTGTGCAGGGTCTGTTCAAAAGATAGCTTATGAATATCAGCACAGAAACTTCCAAGGTTAATGAACAGCTAAATAAATGCTTATTTGCTCTAACAATGATGTGGGTGTGTTTGGCATTACATCCTAAAAGTAAATTTCTCAGATTATCTCATTATCACGTCGTCACGTTGCATATAATCAATTTATAGTGTTTGGGTTTAGTGAAATTGTATCTGATTATCTAATCTAGGGGTCAAATAGTCAGTTTAAAACTAGCTACAACAAAACTAATTCCAACAATTTGACTATTTGAGAACCAGATATGAATCCTTAAATAATATAGATATCCAGACATCACCTCCTAAGTCTGTTTTGTTATTGCTGTTTGGTCCATTTTAAATCAATAACTTTCAAAACGCAATGGCATTATGGCAACCAAACCCTTCTTTGTTGCATTTCTAACATACTTAAAGAGTTTATCAGTTTCAAAGAACCTCATCATTCATTAAATAATTCACACACATACACACAAGAATTTGCTGACCTTTGCAAAGAAGACCCTCGAGTAAATTCTTGAGTAGGGGGTTCATACCCTTAGGGAGCCGCAAAGGATCATTAATAATCTGATAAAATTTATAGATCAATAAAAAAAAACACATTAGAATTGCTAAGATTTATATAAAAACTTCAGATTCACTATATAATGTAAGAAGCCAAGCTGCACACCTTATCATAGGTATCTTGTAAAGTATCTCCAAGAAAAGGATATTGACCCAATATCATACAGTATAATGTAACTCCAACCGCCCATGTATCAGCAGCTTTGCCATGATAAGTTAGACCTATTTACCAGAGAGCCAAGGGGGTCTAAGTGTGAATTTGTGAAAACTTGATGATAGTATGATAATCTTGACAAAGTTATCTTTACCTAGACAGCATTCAGGAGCAGTAAAAACAGGAGTACCAGGTGAGCGTCTAAGTTCGTCTTTTTCATCCTATAACACAAATCAAGTAAAAATAAAGAGTTCAATGCATCAATCAAAAGAAAGTAAATTGTTTACACATTTAAGCATGGATTATTTGCTATTAGGCACTTATATTAGTAGAATTCTATTTCAATTAAGTAAATCTAAATGATTATTTTAGATTGGGGATGTTGTTGTTGTAATCTAAATGATATGGTTTCTATATATTTTTGTTGGAGTACATAAGTGAAACAATCATGAAAGTGTAACAACTACTTTTAGTCTTGTATCCACTTTCCTTTTTAAATTGGTATGATTAAAATTGATTGCATGGACAGTAGTACAACGGAACATGTTGGCAGCATATGATAACATAAATAATTGAAAACATAGGGTAATAATATTTATAAGTAGGACCCTTAAAAGAATTATATGAAAAAAACTGAATATAATTGAAATGGCACATATTAGCATGTTACCTCAAAAACCTGGCTAACACTGAAATCGCCAATCTTCACCGTGCCAGTGGCAGTAACGAGAAGATTATCAGGTTTAATATCACCATGCACAATATGCTGAGACCAAGATAAGACATTAAATTTAGAGAAAAAAATAAAATAAAAAAGAGAGAGAGATCGACAATGTTCCTCATTTAAAAAGATCAAATAAATTAGCGCCCCATCTCACATATTGGCAGCATTTGAAAAAACTAAAATAAAAACATGGGATTACTACCCTTTAATTTTACAAAACTACCCCACATAGACCTTGGTATGAAATATTGATAACTTAAAAAAAGGTTTGCTTGGACTATCTAAACAATTCTTTTGTATATATCCTTCACGGACTCATGGCGTTTGATAGGAACATTACAAAAGTACAGGTACAACGGTGCACGATGTTCAATTATTATACAAAACGACATAAGAGACATTTTTCTAGTGAAAAAATTATAGAGTTAGCTTTGACTATTATGAAAGAGGTAAAAGAACTGAACGCATACTAATTTGACATGTTTAAATTTCATTAACATGTCATTTTAACTTAAACTAATTCTCAACAAAGACAATGTGCAATTCTAGTAGATAACCCAATAAGGAAAAAGGTTGTACTTTTTGTTTTGATTAACTATAAAAATACCATGTCAACATTCTAGTGAATTACGAAGAGGACATTAACAAGTTATTATAGTTTCAGAAGGAATCGTACATGAGCATGCAGATACATCAACCCAGATACTATATCGCGCAAATATCTCCTCGAAACATTTTCTCCCAGACCATCTGGGGGTCCAGCACCCTCAAACACCCATTTTCCTTCAACATATTCTAGAACTGAAACAAAGATAAAGAACTAAAGCATAATTACCTAATATCCAATGAGAAGTATACAAAATGGAAACAGAAGAAAAAAGGGCAGTAGCCATTCGTACCCATGTAGAAATGATCTGTTTCTGGGTCATCAATCACCTCGATTAGATTTACTATATTGGGGTGATTTAACATTTTCATGATTAAGACCTGCAGATAAGTTGATAAAACACTAAAGGGTAGATAACACCATCGTGGCTATGAAAAGTGTGAATTATGTACAAGTATGTGAAGTTATAAGTGTACCTCACGAAGAACATCAGTCATTGCAGTTTCAGATGGGGCAACTCGTAGCTTTAACAAATGAGACTTGTGAAAGGCCTGCATTCAGATATTGAACATGGTTATCATATGAAGTACACCCATCTTATTTCTTTTTCTTTTTCAGTTTACCACATTTGCCAATTTGCCATGTTCACTGTGAAGAAAGAGTCATAGTTCTATGAGTTAAAATTACCTTAATTGCATAATGCTTCCCATCAACCTGGCTTCGGTAGAGAACCTGTAAAACACACAAGTCATGGTTAACATAGAATGTTTAATTGAGAGAAAGGGATGAGGGAGGGGGGAAAGGAGTTGGTATAGTGTATCAGCAATGAGGTGATTACCACTTTCCCGTAGCTCCCAGAGCCAATTTTGTGCTCACGAACATACTCATTCACCATCTTGTTCCCATTCTCATCCTATGGCAAAGAGGAGGCAAAACAAGTATAAGTCGAATGAGCAGTGTATTACCAAAACAGTGATAATAGCACAGGTTTTAACACTATATACATAAGGTTGAAAGAAATTCACATCCAAATAGTAAACAGAAAAATGACATCCTATCTTCAAGTGTGCTAACATTATTTAACAGCCTCAGATTACAAAGGCGAACACTAGCAAGGTTTAAGATGATAGTGGGAGAATCAGATACAAAAATATAGAAGACTAAGCCACTCTCTGGTAGAGTGGTAGATACTCCATTAATCAAGTCGCCACAGAATCTAAAACAGCGAACTCCTAGAAGCTTTATCAAGCACACTCTTAGATAGCCATGCTACCAGGGATTCAATACTTCTAAATATATATGGTTCCATTAGATTAGTATAAATGATGGTCATACGTATCCCCCAGAAAGTGCAAAGCAAAATTAGCCAATAAACAATTAATTACTCGAATAGCAGATACATTAAATAGAATGCCTATCAAGCATCAAGCAAACAAACCAGTAATTCCTAACTGCATTTAAAATTCAGATATCAAATATACACAAATTCCGTATCGAATTACCTCTGACCGGACAACTTTGTGTGTTTCCTTAACAGGAAACTCCCTGCAAATCAATCCGTTCTGTGTCCTGTACACAAGAATTTCTTGTGAGCGCAATGATGGATTCCTAAACTCCAAATGATCTCCCTTTTCAGCATCTGACATATCCTCACCATACGAGATATTATCATCTTCTTCCTCTTCCTCCTCATCCTCCTCCTCATAGTCGTCTACTTCATCATTTAACAATAACTCCCGCGTAATGTGATTCTCGTATTGTGTCTTAGGCCTGGTCATTGGCTTTTGCTTTCTCGTAAACGAGAACCCAAAACAACCACAACATCCCATTTCCGCCACACTTGCAAAAGAGTATCCCTTAATAAACATGGATGCTTAAGCTTCCTCAATAGTATAACAACTTAAACTTTAATAATCTACCGCAACAATCAAACACCTTAAATAGAACAAAACCTGCCAAATAAACAAAACAGGCATCAACTATTTGCATACAATAAGAGTGAGACTACGAGGGTGTTTAGGATTGCTTATATTATCTCCTTAATTTCAAATACATAGGTAGAAGTGGTTGGAATGATCGAAACTGCTTCTGCTTATCAGCCTATAATGGGCCAAAATAAGCAGGAGGGACATGCTTATTTCAAAGTGCTAATTTTCGATAAACTAATACCGTATTACTTTTTTACCACCATATCTAACCTAAAACCTGTTACAAATGGATTATATTATCGGAATCCATAAGTTACTATTTTCCACGCTAATGGTATGTAATAGCAACTTACTTTTTTACATGTTCCGATGTAGTAATTAAACTTACATCAGTTCCTTTATAGTATGTATACTTCCACTTTTACGTGCTTATTTTATAATTAAGGGGTAATGCGGTCGATTTCATGCTTACATATCATTAAACGACACGACACCGTAACTAAGATATTTGCTTACACTTTCTGTCAAACTTATCATTCTTATACTTCAAATGAACTTCAATAAGTTTGACGCAGAAACCAACAAATGTACTATCCATTGTGCCATGTCATTTAATGAATGTCACATACGCATAAAACCCAATCACACAATCCCTTAATTACCAAAGTAGCACATCAATTGAAAGTATAAATACTAAACTGGAACCGAAAAACAATTTAATTACTAAACGGAACATGAGCAAAAGTAGATTGCCAGCATTAATGGGATGTTTGTTTAAACCAATTTCTAGGCTTATGAGCTTACTTGCTTCCGTCTTACATTTCATTTGACCAAAATTTCCGGTTTATTTCGTTACTTTCAGGTTTATATACAACAAAAACATACCTAATCCCGCCAGAGCACCCCTACCCCAGGATAAACCCCGAAGTAGAGAGACTGCTTTCAGGGGGACCTTCGGCTACGTCTAGGTTTATATAAGTTTATTATATCATAGTAAAGTCTCAAATTAAGCCGGAAAACTTAGGTTTATGAAATACAAGCCAAAACAAATAAGCTCATAAGCCTAAACGAACACTCCCTAGATACCATTAGCCCATAGAATTCGGACTTGCTAATATTTACGCAGAAAACTAAGCAATCCTAAACACGCCCTAAAAAGCTATCATCATCATTAATCATACTCACCTAATATCAAAAGGCGAGCAAATCGATCAAGCCCTAACAACTAATCTAAAACAATTCCAAAGGATGCCATTCAGAAAAATGAAAGATACAATTTATCAAATAAACGCCGTTTCGGTTCAACACCAACAACATCTCACAAAAGCTCTTCCAGCTTAATTCCTTCCTTTACAATCACCTACAAAAACACACACACCAAAAACACCATCAGAAACACACACAAAGCAATCAAAACATTCATTATTGATGCAAAAAAAACAATCATGACGTCATAAAACATCAATTATTACTTTTTTACAAAATTAGGGTTTCGAAAGGTGATGTTGAATGATATCTGATTGATTCTAAGGAGTGGTGAGGATTTTCAGGTGAATCTGGGGGTTGTACGGTGGGTTTTGAGGTGGCGCGTGAGAGCGCGTGGCGTGCGGGTGGGAGGCGCGTGAGGGAGAGTTTGTTTTTCTGGCAGTTGTTGTGTACTTGTGAGGCTGGAAGGGAGGGTTTGATGAAGGGGAAATAGGTGGAGGGTATTTTGGTAAATTTGTTATTGGGCTTTTTTTTGTTCTTTCTTGTTTTGGCTTATGTGTCTTTGTCAAATGTGTGAGCTTTTTGATTTTTTTGATTTGGCTCTTTGATTTTTGAATAAATTTGTTACCTTGTTTTGTTGGAAAAATACGAAATATATTGATTTGGTTTAGTTATTACTTATTAGAGCATTCGGTACTTTTAAGTTATAGAATGTGTTATAGCCTTATAACGCGATTTTATGACACAAGATCATACAAACCCTAAATTATTAGGTATAGCGCCAAATTAATCATCCAAGTCATTTTTTCTTTTTTTTTTAAACAATGGGTACCTAGCGCTCTTAGAGTGAAGGTAGCGTTGTTGTAAAGAGAGTGCGAAAAAAAAAACATGCAAATATTGAGAATGTTGGAATGGTGTTGCAGGACTTTTTGGGAAACATAATTGTACACATACACGCGAACACGTGTAGGGATGTGAGGAAGTGTTCATCGTGTGGGAGGAAAAGATATGGGAAAGAAAACATCGGAGAGGTTTATAATGCAAATAGATCTTTTACGTCACTGCCATGTTAGTAGTTATTTATTTATTTATTTATTTATTTATTTATTTATTATTATTATTATTATTATTATTATTATTATTATTATTATTATTATTATTATTATTATTATTATTATTATTATTATTATTATTATTATTACGGAGTATTATTTTGTCTTGTCTTTCCAAAACGCCGAGATTCAATATTTTACATTTAAGCTTTGGTCTTTGATATTTTTGTTGATTTGCGGTTTTTGTTTAGATTGCATTTAAGTTAAGAATCTATTAATTCACGCTTTTTCTTAACTATATAATTTACGTGCGTGTTATTTTCACTTTGCATTTTATGTCAATTAAAATAGTTAAGTTAATGCATATCGCGTTACGTGTGTTGTTTTCACTTTTGTTTCATATAAGTTGAAAGTTGAAAGTTGAAAGTTGAAAGGGCCTTAATTAGTTGAGTCAGAAAAACCTAATCAAACTTTTTGGTTAATGTTCAAATAGATTAACATGTTGATAAACTCTATAAGATTTTGTATGTTTTCTTTATCTAGTCAGCCAAATGGTATTCAAAAGCTTTATACATTACATGTCAAGGATCAAAATGTTACTAGTTAGGTAAAAATGGAACTATCCATTATGTGATTTGCATCACTAAATAAATAAATATTGTATGAGTACACATGCTTAGCAACGAGATTTTATACCGACAAGTTTTTATATTTACATGTTTATTTATTTTCATCAACTATAAATTAATGGAATTTAAAAAGTCGTAATATATATGTGCCTTTTTTATTCTAAAAGTCTTTTTGTTATTTATAGAGATATATGTGCATGGCCGTATTTTTGAAACATGATAACATTTAATAGTAACTTTGCTCCTATTTTACAAAAATCTGCATTTAAAAGTCTTGCTTTTGGTTTCGAAAATAAGAGTTCGTTTGGTAGGACGAAATAAAATGTTAAATGAATGAATGACCGATGTAATGGAATAAGTGGTGTAATGTAATGAGTCATTATCACTATTTATCATGTTTGGTTTGTTTGATAAGATGTAATGGGATCATAATAAAAAGACTAAAATGCCCATTATTGATGAGAAAATTCATTAATATGGTTAGTCAACGGTAGAGTTTTATTTAATTTTGATTCAATTACGGGATGTAATGAAAAAAAAGTAGGGGGCTCCTACGGAATGTTTTTGGTATAATGAGTCATTCCTTGTAATGAATTATTACATTACATAAATATGAACAAACAACATTTTCTCATTCGATAGTAATAATCTTTTTCATTTCCCTTTTGATTATGACATACCAAACACTATGTAAGTTGCGGTTGTTACAAAATTCTATATTTAAAATTATTGCTTTTTGTTTTTAAATAAAAGTTGCATGAACTTTCTAAGTTTTCAAAACATTCAAATTTTCAAGATTCAAAATCCGGTATACACGTTTTATATGCAGTAAGTAATGTGTTGAATCGTATTATTTACTCGACTCCATCTGTAAAGTAGTATTTTGAGCAAAACTTATGTGGCTTGAATATAAAGATAACCGAGTAATTAATGATAGTTGGGCTTTTTGAATAAAAGTGATGAAGTGATTGTTACGCCTTAGCACATCGGGCCCTTTGTATGTGGCCCATAAAAAGAACATTGACATAGACATATCACAACTATATATGTGTTTTCAAGATGAAAATATAAGATACATCCATATCAAATCATAAATATATAGGACCTTTTTTTTTTGGTGTATACTTTGTGGATTTAAAGCGTTCAACTTCACGTGCAATGGTTTGAAGGTTGGTTGCGAAGACGTTAAGAGCACCAGTACCTTCGCGCTGTTGGCAAAAAGCGTTGTTATGTCAGCAAAACTCTTTATGGCACCAGAAATTATTTGGTACCACATTTTGTGCCGTTACTCTTGACACCAGAAAATGTGGTGCAATTAGATTTTTTTCCCAATTATTTAAACAAAATATATCTTTATTTATTAAATAAAAATATAAATTATATAAAACAAAAAAATATAATTAAAAAAAATTACAACATAATAATTTTTATAAAAATGAAGTTAAATTTATATAAAAAAAAATTGTTATGTAAAACCTCGCAAAAATCCATATACTTAACAACGGTTAATTATATATTAATCTCTATCATTATTTTTAATCACCATTTTTATGGAGAAATTTAAAATTTTTCTTATTATAACGAAATCACATCATTCCATAATTCACCAAATGACGGAATAAGTTCTCGACACGTTTAACGAAATATTAAAATTTACAAATCTTACTTAAAACTAATTACAACTAAATGGGCCTTAAATATTTCTTAGCCCAGTCGGCCCAAAAATCTATTTTTATGATTTTAAGTATATACTCGACTAGTTACACGCCTACTAAACGACTCTCGTTCTCTCAAATATTAAACACGACACCTATATATTTTTGCACCATCTCGTTCCTCACCTGGTAAACTATTAACGTGTCCAATCTCAGAATCAGATGTCGAGTTTTGATATATTTTTGAAGGGCAAAGTGTTCGACCAAAACAACTAACTCGATATATATAAATAATTCAAAACTTAACCGTTTTGACTCCGGTTTGTTTCTAAATGATCCTAATAATATTTCAAGCATGATTTCATGATTAATATTGAGTTTCATCAACTAGGGACTAAGTCTTACACGATTTTGTAAATCGTGTACGTATAAGAATTATAGTTGACATACATGTTGAGTCACCAAGACATATTCCATGTTTCATACTCTCACATTCTTTTTAAAGTCTTAAAATGAATGACAAACAATCCACCCTCAATTATTCACTGACAATGCATAGTGTTTCTTATCTCCTTGAAAAATTTTCACCTTTACGTACTAAGATTTCATGCTATATGTACACGATTCCCATCCTCTTGTTTCCTTCACTCGACACACCCATAATAACTCCCCTATACTCTCAAAACACTCACTGAAAGACCAGGAACATACGTACTTGCGTTGGAGGTTTAACGAGGGCATAGGATAAAGAGTATAGTTCGTATACTTGTTATATATCGAACGTGGGAAATTCTTAAATTCCATTCATCACTCTCGACTCTCTACCACCCTAGAGGTGTAGTAAGTTACTTTGAATCTCTTCCCATTTCATTTCGAGCATTACTTCATTTCACATGCATCGTTTTCATTTCATGTTCGATCGAATATATGTTTTACTTATTTATCTACGTACACGTTTAAATTACAACACCCAACTCATGGTTTGCCTCCCTCGTGGAAGGCCTAGGAACCAAAAACAACACTCACTTCACGTTTATTTTCATGTTTCATGCATCATACGAAACCATTTCTAAACTACGTTCCAATCATTAAAAATATGCTAAACACTTAGAAAATATTACCAAGACTTTTGAACATATACAAACACTTCAGCAGCCTAAGAAACGCACGTATATTTTAAAAATTGGTTTAACAAGTACACTATATTTTTACACCACTCGATAGACCATCTAGCAAGCTACATGTTTCGTATTTTAAACTTTTCCTCATAAGCTCATATGAGCGTTCAAATAAGCTCAAAATAAACTACATTCACTAGTAAAGTTTTGGTATTCATTTTCAGAAAATAACAAAAAATCGATTAGGCTTATACTGAGCCCAATAAAACTTTGCGTTTAAACAGTCCACCAGGCCCATATGATACATTTTTAGAATCACAAAAATAGTCCAAGTCCAGGCCCAAAACTATTTTCATGCCCTCGCCTCTCGATTTCTTATTGGGCCTTTGTTTTGGTTCGTTAAAGCCCATAAGTTGAAAAATAAGCTCTTGGCCTAATAAGCTGACCAAATAAGCTTTTTATTACTAAAATAAGCCTCGGCAATTTTTATAGAAGCTTTCCCATGATTTTTGTACATTTAGACTAAAAATGTAACGCTTTTACACGTTAGAGGACTAAAACTGCCAAACCTGAAAAACTTGAACTAAAACTGTCAAAACAGAAAGTTTAGGATAAAAATTGATATTATATAACATTCCAAGCTCAGAAAGTTTTTTTGGACAAGTAGTGGACTATAAATGCAAATATTATAAAATAAGGACTAACGGTGCAACGCTAACGCCGTTAAAGTAAAAAGTGTAAAACTGGAAAAAGGACAATGACCAACATATTATATTTGACATTCTTATTTTATTTTCTATTTTACATCACCCTATCACGTCATATGCATCTTCATTACATTTTACTTTTACATTAATAATATATATAACGATGTTTTAACTAATTATCTTTACGTACTATTTTCATCATGGTTAAGAAAGAAAATTTTTAGAAATAATAACATATCTCGTTATACTATTATAAACATAAGAATTTCATTCGCATATCATTTTTTTCATCATAACGATTAATCGTTATTCATTTACCAAATAATATTTGGTTTGATTCTCAGATAAATTTATTTATCAGGTTCCGTACTAAAGATGTTTCCATAATCATTCTCATAATCTCATCCGACTTTACTTTTCATCATTCCATTATCAATCAAGGTGAGTCATAGCCCCATTTTCAATACTTGTTTTTAACTCATTGGGGGAGATACATGCTTACATATACTTTGATAATTTTGTAAGTATATGAATAGATTACATGATTCAAATCAATTTCCTTATTAATAGTTACCTGATGAAGTTTATGACTTAAGATGTGATAAATATATGTTACTGGCGAATTACTTAACTGAAATACTGATACTCAGATGATAATGTTTCCAAAGTGATTATTGTGGCATGATACTTGACTATACTATAACATCCTGAATGATTCCATTATCTCTATATGATATTTCTATGTTTCAACAGAAATAATTGCTAGGAAGAGCACAAATACTATAGTTACATTATTACTTTGATATTGCCTAAGTTACCTTTATCGCCATAAAGTCCCTCAATCATGAGCCATCAATCACTTGTATGTGAGCGCGAATATAGTGAACAGCTTCGAAACCTGATAAGGATTGACCTCCTATCCCACTAATACTTGACGGAATGCCATTATACATATGGTTAGTCGTATTAGTCGTGATACCCACTATATTTGAGTAAAAATAGGAATTGGCAAATCACCTATTAAAATAGGGCAAATTTTTATCATTGACTTGATAATTACCTTCATTTTGTTAACATTTTGCATGTCATGAGGCTTGGGGCAATATCCATAAGAAAATGTATGTTTTCAACATATATTTAGATATAGCTGTATAGGTATTTGACCAGATTTGAATTATATATCTCATTAAATTAGCATCATGAGTTTCCATCTCATGTTAGGATTATTGATCCCTTATTTGAATTTGATTGAATATCTATATGATTTATTTGTGATTATAACCAACATCACTCAATACTTGTTCTATCACTGTTAGTATTTATTACAATTATTATCAAATATTTCTTAAATCTATTGAAATAAATGGTTTTTCATAAAACTCTATGAACTCACCAATCTTGGTGTTGACACTTTTAAGCATGTGTATCTCAGGTAATTAACGGAGCCGGACAAGACACGGAGCGGGCATTTATTACTCTGATAAATTAAAATTGTGTAAAAATCAAATATGTCATTCTTACAAGCCTTTATATCTTTTAATAAGATTCTAAAATCAAATGGTTCATCTTTTATCAAAAATATTATTTGAATGACAAATTACTTTCAAAATGCTTCTTTTAAGCCGTTTTATGTAATTATAACTTCGATCCTCCCCGTAACACCCAAATTACTTTTCCGCTGCTAAATCATAAATTTGGGGGTGTTACAGATTGGTATCAGAGCTAAAGTTATAGAGAATTAAATGTTTTCAAACATTAAACTATAACTACACTTTCAAACTGAATGATTTTACACCATACTATTTTATGCCCTCCGTATCTGCAGACTGCCGTGCTCAATACCTTATCTGATAAGATTATTTTACATGCTTAATAGTTACTCTTATACAATTTTTATTTCATCTGTACTGTTACATCTTTAACATACAAAATCCTCATAAAATACTATTGTCGGTTACTACAGTAACATGTCTCCTAAAACTCCCGTGAATGTTGAAACTACTCTCCGTAATACTAGTACATCAACTATCAATCAAAATTCTCCGAATACTGAAGGCCCTTACGTACAAATATCACAACCCCAGCCTGATATAAAACTTACTTAGAAATCACTTCCATCGTCACCTATTTTTTTCACCTTTACGTCAAAAACTCAAAAGAGCTACTGAATCATATGAAGATTTGATTGGTGGTTAGGCAACATTCGAAGTTGGACAAAGTTCATGCCAAGAGATGCCATGGAAGAATGTTGAGCCAAATTCTCCGTTACCTTATACTTCAGATTCCTCAATACCAGATATTTCCAAATTCTCTATTTCCTGACGCTCCAAATTTCTCGATACAATACATCTCACACGATGTATCTTCACCCAATTTCCCTGAACAGAAAGTTGTACCCACTAAACCAAAAAGTTTTTGATTAGTGATGACGTATTTTCTAGTAATTCTGAAACTCTCATAACTTGAAATCGACCTTTAATCAATAACAATCTCCTTTTGTTATAACCCTCTGTTGTTAATAAATTCTTTCCATCATGATGTTATGCATGCATGTAATGATTCCTAATACCTTCATGAAAAATCTCACCATTTGTTACTCATTTTGGTAAACAAATGACTCCACGCAGATCAATGAAGTATTAATAAAAGATCTTGTATTGTTTGTTTTGCAAAAACAATCAATCAAGTTATTAATATAATGTTGATTATAGTGATTATATTCAAACTTACCTTGATAATACCTATGATTATTATGATTCCTTATACCTACCATGACTAGGCTATAACCATAGAATTTTATAAGACAAATTTTTGGAAGAGAACTTGAAGAATAGAGAGAAGGTTATTGAACTTTAGCTTTAGTAGATAAGTTGTAACACCACAACCACAGACATATGATTTATAATTACAAAGAAATTCAGGGTTTACAAATGATACATCTGAAACTACAAGGTTACAAAATAAATACTAAGTCTCATAGAGTGAAACTTCTTCTAATCGTCTCTAGTCCAGCGTAACTATCAAAGCATAGTCTTCTAACTCCAGACACACTCTTTTCCCATAACCCAGCTTCCTACTAAAACCTGCCGCAGGAAAAGGAAATGCGGCTGAGCTACGAGAGCTCAGTGAACAGATATAATGGAAACAAAGCAGTGGTAACGGAACAGTAAAGTAAAAGAATAATACCAGGTATAACAAGAGTCAGGAAGGAATATAAAAGAGTTACGCATACATACCAAGGGTTAAGAATGGTTACAAAGGTAAACGTAAATGAAACCAGAACCCACCACAATCCCAAGTCAAATCAAGTCAGGTCAAATGTCAAGTCAAGTATCAGGTCATAAGGTCACAAGGTTTCAGGAGAACAGAAATCCTCTACGAGCCCAAACATATCAAATCAAATCACATATATCAGGGTGTATGGAGGGGTGACCTCAGCATACCAGGTACAGGGTTGAGGGGATACCTCCAGGGTTGGAGTCATGAGCTCCCAGGGTTGTGAAAGACGTGTATCGCACACACTCGTCAGTCACCAGGATATAACAGGAAATAAATCAGGACAGGTCTAGGATGCATCCATGCGCCCCCGCAGGCCACAGGGTCTTCTCTACATAACAATCAAATCAGGTCGGGGACGGTGTAACCAAATCACTAGGGCTACACACTAGTCATGCTGGTGGTGCATCACAGACATGGACATGAAACCCTCATGCCTAGTGGATGGCTCGTAGTCTCAAACTGTGGGTCAAGGTCAAGTATCAAGTCTCGGGTATCATGTATCAGTTATCATATCAGGGTTCAAGACAGGAGATAAATGCCGGGGTTCATTATCAGGAGGTCCACATCAAAAAGATCAAATACTGGAAGGTTCATAATGGTTTATTATAAGAAATCCTTTTTACATGGTTTTAATAAAATGATCGTTAGAACAGTTTCATAATAAAAGTCTCTTAAGAAAAAGTTCAAAAGTTATATATGAAGAGGTTTTAAAATCCTATGCACCTTTAAGTATTTTCAGGGTCCTAAATATTCAGGTTACCGGGTTATGCACAGGTCATGTCAAGTATTAAGGAAACGTAACAGGGTTCGAGACAAGGTTTCAAGTAAAGGTTCAAGTCAAGGGAATCTTATCAAAGGTTCACAATACACGGGAACAAAAGCAAGGTTCACAGAACAAGGGGTCATAGCAATGGCTTGGGAAATCCTAAACAAGTCAAAATCAGAAATCAAAAGAAACGAAGGCTCCTTACAAGAAGAGCAGAATATCTGTACCTTAAACCGCCAGGGAAACACACACTAGAAACATAAGGATCGGAATAAACTCCTTCTTCAGCGAATCTACACGAATTAATGATCGGCTTATTATTAATAACTTATTCAATTCAGATTTCTCATCTTAGCCGGCTTTCCAGTTTTTGTAACTTTCCATTTTAAGTAAGTCTCTCAAGTTTTTAGGGCTTAAGTACGAGTTTACTTATTTCACACATTACCCCTTTAAGTTTCATTATTTACAACTTAGTCCCATAAGTTAAATTAATTACGGAATGTCCCCTTAAGTTTAATTATATTCAAAACCTTCCTTAACGTTGCATTAATTGGAAAATCATAGCTTATGATCAATTTCACCCTCCACGACCAAGTTATAACCTTAATTAGTCTTTTAGTTGTATTTCCAGCTTTTATTCATAAACAGGTCACCACTTTCCGAATTTTTAAACCACATCAGAACTCAAAAGAAAAATTCACCAAAATTCACACATGTACTTCAATGTATTTAGAACACACACGAATTTTCCCAGAATTTATTTCTAAGTATAAATATCCAAAGAAAAATCGTTTACCCAGACCTACCCAGAAAATGAACTGCAGAAACACCCCAAAAGTTGGCTCTTCGTTTACCCATTTAAACACTTTAGAAAAATTTACAAAAATTCCAGAAGGTCACATATATACCAAATATCACTCCTGTAGAAGGAGAGCCCATAACTCGTTATAGTTTAAAAATGAAAAATCTCACACTCCAACTGATGTTTACGTTTCCAAAACTCAGGTTCGACACACGATCTCATAAAATTCAAAAAGCTTACCTCCCGACCTCCAATCACCATGAAACTTATATTTCCAGAAAGTAGACAAGTAGTACTTATGTTTAGACTCAAAAATCGCCCAAAAACACATTGGCATCATCAAGATATAGCCACTTCAATTCGACACAAAATTTCTGTCACTAACAGCTCATATAAAATCACAACAAAACCCTAATCCTTTAAACCTAATTGACCCATAGTATAGTCTAGGGTTCTTAGCATGGTTATATCTTGTTTAATACTGTTGTTATGTCGAATTAAAACAGAAAACAAAGGAGGAAATCAAGACCTTGTTGTCGACTTGAAACAGAATCGAATAGGATCCAAACTAGGGCTCGGTTTGGATGAATTCACCACAACGACTTGTACTCCTTCTTAATCACCAACACTCCTTGATCCTCTCCTTCCTTGGATCGAACCAGGATGAAACACATCAGAAAAAAAAAATGCCGCTTCTTATTTGTGTGCTAGGGTTAGGGTTAATTTATTTGGAAGCGTATTGTTGTGTGTGTGAAAACTAAACACCGGTCCCCTTTATTTTGTACATGTGGGTCGAATGGGCCAAAAGAAGACAAGGGTTTCATAGGCTCAAGTTTACTTGGGTCCATTTTGTTGAGTATTGTTTGTGAAACAAAAGGAAACGGCCCAAAACGTTATCGTGTCTCGTAAAAATAATCTTCGAGTTTCATTTTAGGTTATGTAGATTTTTCGGATCTCAAACATGTTCAAAATCTTTCATGGTGATGTTTTGTTATAGTTATTTGGGTCTACGGTTAATTCGTTTGGTGATATTCGTATTTAATTATTTGTATCGTTACTTAAATTTTTTTTTTTTTTTTTTTTTTTTTTTTTTTTTTTTTAATACGTAAATTCGGATTATGAAAGTTAGGGTTTTACAATTCTTCCCCTCTAAAAAGAAAATTTCGTCCGCGAAATTGAAGTCACTAAAGTTATACGAAGTCGTAGTAATTAACAAAATATCGTCACAAATATCTTCACGCTCGGGAAGGTTCTTCCAAAAATCTTCTCAACAGTCATAGTTTCTTATGACTCGAATCAAAATGAGATGGGTTCAATTTTCTCAGAAGAAGACAAATTAGGTTGGTTAAGAACAAAAGGTCCATGCAACATAAACTGGATGATAGGTGAATCTTCAAAAATCTCATATAGAATACGAATAAGATTCAAATCGAATTAATTCCACCAACAGTAGGAAGTTCTAAAAGGAGTTCAAGACTTATAACTGAGGTCAACAGGATTCAAATCGAGAGTTCAGACTCAACCAGATATCTAATGAACGGATAGATAGGATGAACCTAAGTCTCACTATTCGCGGATAGTCGCCAACGGAAAGAAATCTAAGGCTTCTCCAAGGCACTCCTCAAGATATCATATGCCCACAACAAGTGCACTTTACATGACGTTAGTATTATCACGTTGATCAGGCGTCATAATACTAGCCTCACATAACATGCCCTCATGGTGGTCATCCTCTTTCTCAAGTCGTGAGTCAAAACCACCTATCTTAATCCACCTAGTACTTCTATTGTCCTCAACTCCAGGTCAGGCAAAGAACACCGTTCTCATAACAAATATCCATCTCCCAGAATGCACAAATGATCGTCAAATTTCTAAGAAGGTGTAAAGAAATGATTTTCATGCTTTTCCTCGTTTCCGAATGTACCATTAAGTCATACGATGACCATTTGCCCAAGTACTTACGAGAAAACATCATTTATCAATTTCACAAAACAGTCAAGGCTTTAGCTAATACTATTAGCGTCACTAACCGTCATAGCAATCGTTTACGAATACGGAAGGAGATTTCAAGAATAAACTCAATTCATCAACAAGGAAACTTCGTGCTCCGAATTTAAACAAATACATAGTCGTTTCAGGGTGGAGGAATATTGGCTTCTAACAGAAATATGGTTCAAATCTTAGGTGACGCAAAGCATAAGCTTTCACTTCCCCAAAAGTGGTATCAACAGGATCTAACCAACAGCAAGGCACGAATCAGAGTGATGCGGAAACAAAGATACTTAAACGAATGCCTTATAGTCTACCCATTCCTCACTGGTCAAAACTTACGTTCCTACAAGGAGATCTTAAAGCAAATTTTCAAAGGTTGTCTTACGAGCGCCTACAGGGAAACTTAGTGGTCCTAACTTACACAGGTCAAGGGTAAATGTATTACGAAATCGCAGCCTGTCTCTCTGATACCATAATTGTAACACCCCAACCCGATAAGGGTAGAAGTATTACATTACAGTGACATATCAGAACAACCACAGACATATGATTTATAATTACAAAGAAATTCAGGGTTTACAAATGATACATCTGAAACTACAAGGTTACAAAATAAATACTAAGTCTCATAGAGTGAAACTTCTTCTAATCGTCTCTAGTCCAGCGTAACTATCAAAGCATAGTCTTCTAAGTCCAGACACACTCTTTTCCCATAACCCAGCTTCCTACTAAAACCTGCCGCAGGAAAAGGAAATGCGGCTGAGCTACGAGAGCTCAGTGAACAGATATAATGGAAACAAAGCAGTGGTAACGGAACAGTAAAGTAAAAGAATAATACCAGGTATAACAAGAGTCAGGAAGGAATATAAAAGAGTTACGCATACATACCAAGGGTTAAGAATGGTTACAAAGGTAAACGTAAATGAAACCAGAACCCACCACAATCCCAAGTCAAATCAAGTCAGGTCAAATGTCAAGTCAAGTATCAGGTCATAAGGTCACAAGGTTTCAGGAGAACAGAAATCCTCTACGAGCCCAAACATATCAAATCAAATCACATATATCAGGGTGTATGGAGGGGTGACCTCAGCATACCAGGTACAGGGTTGAGGGGATACCTCCAGGGTTGGAGTCATGAGCTCCCAGGGTTGTGAAAGACGTGTATCGCACACACTCGTCAGTCACCAGGATATAACAGGAAATAAATCAGGACAGGTCTAGGATGCATCCATGCGCCCCCACAGGCCACAGGGTCTTCTCTACATAACAATCAAATCAGGTCGGGGACGGTGTAACCAAATCACTAGGGCTACACACTAGTCATGCCGGTGGTGCATCACAGACATGGACATGAAACCCTCATGCCTAGTGGATGGCTCGTAGTCTCAAACTGTGGGTCAAGGTCAAGTATCAAGTCTCGGGTATCATGTATCAGTTATCATATCAGGGTTCAAGACAGGAGATAAATGCCGGGGTTCATTATCAGGAGGTCCACATCAAAAAGATCAAATACTGGAAGGTTCATAATGGTTTATTATAAGAAATCCTTTTTACATGGTTTTAATAAAATGATCGTTAGAACAGTTTCATAATAAAAGTCTCTTAAGAAAAAGTTCAAAAGTTATATATGAAGAGGTTTTAAAATCCTATGCACCTTTAAGTATTTTCAGGGTCCTAAATATTCAGGTTACCGGGTTATGCACAGGTCATGTCAAGTATTAAGGAAACGTAACAGGGTTCGAGACAAGGTTTCAAGTAAAGGTTCAAGTCAAGGGAATCTTATCAAAGGTTCACAATACACGGGAACAAAAGCAAGGTTCACAGAACAAGGGGTCATAGCAATGGCTTGGGAAATCCTAAACAAGTCAAAATCAGAAATCAAAAGAAACGAAGGCTCCTTACAAGAAGAGCAGAATATCTGTACCTTAAACCGCCAGGGAAACACACACTAGAAACATAAGGATCGGAATAAACTCCTTCTTCAGCGAATCTACACGAATTAATGATCGGCTTATTATTAATAACTTATTCAATTCAGATTTCTCATCTTATCCGGCTTTCCAGTTTTTGTAACTTTCCATTTTAAGTAAGTCTCTCAAGTTTTTAGGGCTTAAGTACGAGTTTACTTATTTCACACATTACCCCTTTAAGTTTCATTATTTACAACTTAGTCCCATAAGTTAAATTAATTACGGAATGTCCCCTTAAGTTTAATTATATTCAAAACCTTCCTTAACGTTGCATTAATTGGAAAATCATAGCTTATGATCAATTTCACCCTCCACGACCAAGTTATAACCTTAATTAGTCTTTTAGTTGTATTTCCAGCTTTTATTCATAAACAGGTCACCACTTTCCGAATTTTTAAACCACATCAGAACTCAAAAGAAAAATTCACCAAAATTCACACATGTACTTCAATGTATTTAGAACACACACGAATTTTCCCAGAATTTATTTCTAAGTATAAATATCCAAAGAAAAATCGTTTACCCAGACCTACCCAGAAAATGAACTGCAGAAACACCCCAAAAGTTGGCTCTTCGTTTACCCATTTAAACACTTTAGAAAAATTTACAAAAATTCCAGAAGGTCACATATATACCAAATATCACTCCTGTAGAAGGAGAGCCCATAACTCGTTATAGTTTAAAAATGAAAAATCTCACACTCCAACTGATGTTTACGTTTCCAAAACTCAGGTTCGACACACGATCTCATAAAATTCAAAAAGCTTACCTCCCGACCTCCAATCACCATGAAACTTATATTTCCAGAAAGTAGACAAGTAGTACTTATGTTTAGACTCAAAAATCGCCCAAAAACACATTGGCATCATCAAGATATAGCCACTTCAATTCGACACAAAATTTCTGTCACTAACAGCTCATATAAAATCACAACAAAACCCTAATCCTTTAAACCTAATTGACCCATAGTATAGTCTAGGGTTCTTAGCATGGTTATATCTTGTTTAATACTGTTGTTATGTCGAATTAAAACAGAAAACAAAGGAGGAAATCAAGACCTTGTTGTCGACTTGAAACAGAATCGAATAGGATCCAAACTAGGGCTCGGTTTGGATGAATTCACCACAACGACTTGTACTCCTTCTTAATCACCAATACTCCTTGATCCTCTCCTTCCTTGGATCGAACCAGGATGAAACACATCAGAAAAAAAAATGCCGCTTCTTATTTGTGTGCTAGGGTTAGGGTTAATTTATTTGGAAGCGTATTGTTGTATGTGTGAAAACTAAACACCGGTCCCCTTTATTTTGTACATGTGGGTCGAATGGGCCAAAAGAAGACAAGGGTTTCATAGGCTCAAGTTTACTTGGGTCCATTTTGTTGAGTATTGTTTGTGAAACAAAAGGAAACGGCCCAAAACGTTATCGTGTCTCGTAAAAATAATCTTCGAGTTTCATTTTAGGTTATGTAGATTTTTCGGATCTCAAACATGTTCAAAATCTTTCATGGTGATGTTTTGTTATAGTTATTTGGGTCTACGGTTAATTTGTTTGGTGATATTCGTATTTAATTATTTGTATCGTTACTTAGATTTTTTTTTTTTTTTTTTTTTTTTTTTTTTTTTTTTTTTTTTAATACGTAAATTCGGATTATGAAAGTTAGGGTTTTACATAAGTCCATTTGTTCCTTAGCAATCCCATACCAAGAGTTTATCATTTATCTACCCAGACATATCTTGAAATTAGATTACTTCAATTCAGTCTATCATCAATGAAATAATTAGCTCCATATTCTTTCACTAAAGGGCCTAACAAAGTACTAAGAATATCCAGAAGTTAATAATCAGTATCATTGCAGTAATACTTGAAGTAACCATAGTTCCTCCGATTAGCAACGATATAGCAAGAAAAGAAAATAAGACGGCCATACCTTGTAAGCATAACCATGAAAGTTTTATAGAATGTAGACCAACTCACCTAATAGGTACAATAAGAGTGACTGAACCTACCATCACCAATATCAAAGGATTCTAGATCAAAAAGTTAAATGGGACACTTTAAGAATCAGTGCCCAACCCAGAATACCACTTAGGACAAAAATACCAGAGGAAGAGAATGGAAACTCTTCAGAACCTTAACAATGTCAAAAGATGACATTAATGTTTAAACATAAGAGAAATTCCTGTTGTAAAAGAATAAACCATAGTTCAAACCCTTTATAGTTTTATTCCCTTTTGTAATTTACCTTAGGTACGATGGATGTAACCTAAGTGTAACAACTACCCTTCTACCGTATGAAAACTCTACCTTGTAATAATTTCGTAATAATCATAATCTACGTCTATTTTCAACTTCTATTCCATTTTCCTTGTTCGTAATCGTTACATAACAATACCCTGATATCACCTTAGAAATCTAGTTAACCTCATTTCCGACTGAACGATAGATTATTACCCTGTAAGAATTATCTCATGAACTTTAAATTTATACCAAGGATATCCTAGTATTTCCTTAGAAATTCCTGACTCATCACCATATTATAAACAAAAATTTACTAAATTCTTTTGAAAATGATTAGATGGCATTCAACGTTGTACCTAAACCATTAAGACTGAACCACCTAAAATAATTTATAGAAAAAAAAAATATCATTGTTACTGAGCCAATCATCACATCATTTGGTCCTCAATTATACATAGCCTAGCTACATATGTATAATTTAGGAAGAATTATGTCATAAATGGAACAATTATCTTTTCAGATTTTCTAATAACAATCTTCATTGAAAAGCAAAATCTTCAGATTAAATAAACTATTCATTAACCTTATTTTTTACAAACTCCAATAGATATTTACACTTAATATCCATCATTTTATTATAGTAAGTCGAGAAAAGTACAAACATTAGAAACCTAAGAGTTCACAAAGACTTATGGAAAACATCAAGGGTTTTTGCACTGACAAGTAACTGTACTTTTTAAAAAAGTTCATTTGGGTCACTACACTTTTTTTGTGTGTATTCACATCATTCTACTAATTATGTTATAATTAAATACTCATTGAACTTCAAAGATCGTCTAATTCAATAACTTATATGGCCATGTCATCATACTATTTAACACGTCAATAATTCTTTATCCATGTCAGAAAATGGAGGCCACTTCTTTCTCTATAATATCATACGCTATTAACCCTAATACTAATCAGTTCATCAAACATTCAAACGAATGAACACACTCTGTTTTTTTTCTTCTTCATCTTTCCACCGAATTGGCCCAATCTTATACTGATCATTTGCAATTCTGTTTGTAATCTCTTCCATAAGGTATTTACTCTAATATCTAGTTATTATTACTATTACATTATGTGTTAAACTTTGATAAAAATCACGAAAAGAAAAGTTTGTTAACATAATTTTCTTTTTGTTGTCACAGATGGCATCATCATCCCGTTCCATTCCAATACGTCTAAACTTTCATCATGGTGGAGTATTTGAAGCAAACCCACTTAATTACGACTTTGGTATGGTATCTAAATTAGAAAATGTTGATATAATGTCCATGGGTTACAAGGATTTAGTTGAATATTTAGAAAAAGAAAGCCATGCTACGTGCAATGCTTTATATTTTGTAGTTCCTGGTCTTGATATAAAGACTGGATTAAAGCCATTAAAATGTGACGATGGTATGCGTAATTTTAGGCAATATGCTTTTAGAAATAATGGTGAAATTGACATTTACATGGCTCAATCTGAATTTGACTTTGAAGACAGAACAATCGAAGCTAATAACCATAGTGGTAGTGATCAAGATGATTATAATGTGTATGATGTATATAGCTCTGATGAGGATGACGCTGCTTCACTAGATCACTTGTCAGATGGTGAAGATGAAGTGGTGGATATTAGAAAGCAAAAAACGGTTCCTCAAAACAAGAAAAAAATTCCAATCATGTTTGACGAAGCATTCTTGGCTAGGATTTTTAATGGTTTAGAGAGAGAAAAAAATGTTGAAAGGGAGGTAGGACCTGATGATGAGTTCAATTTAGAAGATGAAGATAAGTTAGGTGACCATTGGCCAATTCATGATCCAAACACAAAATGGAAGTTTATGAAACCCGTATTAGGTGAACGGTTTGAAGGTCTGGACCAACTTAAAAGGTGTTTGACATTTTATGCTCTTGCTAATGGTCTAAAACTATTTTATGAAATCAATGATGGAAAGAGGCTATGTGCTAGATGCAACAAAGATAAAGACGGAAAACCAAGATGTTCATACAGAATGTGGGCATCCTGGATGCAAAAAGAGAGATCTTTTCAAGTCAAATCTTTAGTTGAGGATCATTGTTGCTCTAGGACTTATGAATTTGGTACTCTAATAACCTGTAACTGGATTGCTAGGAATTATGCAAAGAAGATCATGGCTAAGCCTACTATCAAGGTTAAAGAAATACAAGATGGAATTTTGAAGAAGTATAAGTGTAAGGTGACAACTGGTCAATGTAGAAGAGGCAAAATCAATGCTTTGAAACAATACGAGACATGTTTGGAAGATCACTATGGTAAGTTATGGTCTTATGCTCAAGAGATCATAACTTCTAATCCGGGCAGCACATGTTTGATGGGTGTGAATTCTATGCCAGATGGAAAGAATTATTTCAGTAGTTTTTATGTTTGTTTTAAAGGATTAAAAGATGGGTGGTTAGTAGGATGTAGGAAGGTTATAGGTTTAGATGGATGTTTTTTAAAAACTATATGTAAGGGTGAGTTGTTATCTGCTGTAGGAAGAGATGGTAATAATCAAGTGTATCCAATAGCATGGGCCGTGGTCACTGTTGAAAACAAAGAAAATTGGAAGTGGTTCATGGAATGTTTGATTAAGGATCTAGGCATAGATTATGGTGAGGGCCTTACTATCATCTCAGATGAACATAAGGTATTACTATATGTTATACACGATTAATTCTATTTTATCATTATCTAAAAGTTTTAATTAAGAATGTGTTATTCAAATGCAGGGTCTTATAGAAGCCGCAAAAGAAGTGATGCCCATGGCTGAGCATAGGCGGTGTGCTAGACACATTTATGCGAACTTTAGAAAGAAATTCACAGGCAAGTACTCCAAACATTTAATGAACATTGTGTATTAAGCTTTTTGTTTAATGAAGTATCTTCTATTAGGTGTTTTATTTAGAAACATGTTTTGGAAAGCGGCTAAGGCTACATTCCCAGCTAAGTTTGAAGAGGCGATGTAAGAAATTAAATCAATAAGCAAAGACGCATACAACCATTTGATGGATAGGAAGCCACAAAGCTGGAGCAGAGCTTATTTTACTACTGATAAAGCATGTGATGCAGTGGAAAATGGCATTAGTGAGTGCTTTAACTCACTAACAGTAGATGCAAGAAGAAAACCCATCATTAACATGCTTGAGGATATCAGAACTTACATAATGGATAGAATGAAGAAGATGAGAGACAAACATGCACAATGGACTGATGAAATGTGTCCAAGCATAAGAAAAAAGTTTGAAATCATCAAAGACCAACATAGGTACCCTTTTAGACACACCATAATCTTATTTAATTAAATGTGATTTGAATGTTTATTAAGTAATGTATTATGCAGAAATTGGAGGGTGATACCTAGTGGAAATTCTTTGTTTGAAGTTAGGAACGGGTATGAGGCTTTTAGAGTTGATGAAAAGAATATGACATGTAGTTGTAGGCGGTGGCAATTGACTGGCATACCATGTTCTCATGGATTTGCAACCATATATTTTTTACACAAAAATCCAGATTTGTATATCCCTAATTGGTACACAAAGCAAACATTTGTTTCTGTTTACAACCATTTCATATACCCCCTTAATGGAATGTCGCAATGGCCACCAACTGATTACCAAAAACCATTGCCTCCAATAGCTAGAAGAATGCCTGGTAGGCCACCACATAAAAGAAAAAAAGATGCTAGTGAGGCTAATGACTCGAATAGGACCAGAATAAGTCGTGTGGGGAGAGTTATGCATTGCAAGATATGTGGTGGAGAAGGGCACAACAAAACAACATGCAAATCAACTGATGTTGAGGGTGGTTCAAATGGTGGTTCTAGAAGTGGTACTAAAAAGAGAGGTGGTTCTAGTGCTAGAAGTGGTACTAAAAACAGAGGTGGTTCTAGTGCTAGAAGTGGTACTAAAAACAAAGGTGGTTCAAGTTCAAGGCCAATTGGAATGGGAGTTTCATTTAATCAAGATGGCCACATGGAATAAACCCTTCGGATCTTGTTTAACAAGTTGACGTGATCCCAAATTTCGAGTCACAGCCACAAATGGAGTCACATTTGGAAAGGGAGTCACCTCCTTGACCTACTATCTACAAACCGAAAGCAAGACTGAAGTTGCATATCTTGAGGAAGTCTGGAGGTGCTGCATAAAATTAGTTGAATAAGTTTCATAGCAATGGTCTAGACCGTACTGTTAATAAATGCAAGTTGCAATACTTTAGCTTAAATGACACTTGTGTTCAGCTTTTGAAAGTTTGATTTATATGGCACCTTTTGTTTACTATTATTTTCTATGGAACATGTGCTTTTCAATGCTTGTTTGTCTCTATCAAATTGATTTTTGCAACAGCAGTTTGAGCATATAAAATTAGGTTGTTCTAAAAATTACATAATCAATTAGGATGGTTTGCTTTAAATTTATTTTAATGGTGCTGGGAAGCGTCAAATTCACATTCTCATGAAGCATTTTGTACTAAATATCAAGATGATGATAACCAATTGAATTCATTCAATTTAATTTAATTGTTAAAATAATATTCATTAAGGTTGTATTTAATATGAAAAAGAATCACTGACCTTGTTTTAGATGTGATGACAAGGACAAAATTGTGTGACGTGGCTAAAAAATTGGTGACGTCTAAACATGTTTTAATGACATGGACACACAAGTGACCAAATTGCAAGTTTTTAAATAGTTTAGTGAATATTAATTATGATATAATCAGTATAGTGATGTCAATAGACAAAAAATAAGTATAGTTACCCAACTGAACATTTTTGAAAAGTACAATTACCTCCCAGTGCAAAAACCCAAACATCAATAGCAAAAATTTTATTAGAAACCACGGAAATGAATACATAGGTATATAATTAGCATTGGAAGTGCTATTATTACAATAATTACAATAAAAATCATAGAATCTTCAATAGGCTGACCCGACATAAACAATAAGGATTCCAATCAATAGTACCATAGCAAGAACCACCACAGGATGAATCACTCTGATTATTCTAAAAGATAAGTATAAGTAAACCATAAGAAACAATAGCAAGACTAGTTCTTAAACATAAAGACAAATAAGTCTTATTTCACATTTATTGAGGATTACATATAAACATAACAAGAACTCATTTTAAACAACCCTAGCTCAAGACTAGTGCCTCCATATCTTATCCACAACATATGATAAAACCGTGAGTGGTATTAGGAAAACCAAGAGCCCGACCAAAACTACATAATCTTCATCCGGGACAAAAGTCAAATAGGTAACGACAACAACGACATATACTATCGCAATAATAGTAATTAGGCTTGTCATTTTCGGAAGTATTTAATAAGAGAAAAATGGTTGATGGAAGAATAAAAAATTAAATGAGGTATTTATTGGCTAAAAATATAGCCGTTATATTACTATTCACGACCGTTAGTATTCACTGTTCACTAGCTGTTAATTTTCCACTATTCCTGACCGTTACTTTCTATATTTACAACCCTTAGATTCATTAGTAGCAACATTTAAGTTTACTTTCGCTAGAATGGATAAATCTAACAAAATTTCGTTTTCTCAATTTCTGAATGGAAATTTCTTTGACAATCCTTTGTCTATAATCCATTACTCTAGTAATCACTTTAAACTTTAATTTCGGGATGGAATTCAGAATGAGGAGTGAGTACTGTAAAATCTCGCAAAAATCCATATAGTTAATAATGGTTAATTATATATTAATCTCTATCATTATTTTTAATCACCATTTTTACGGAGAAATTTAAAATTTTTCTTATTATAACGAAATCACGTCATTCCATAATTCACCAAATGACGGAACAAGTTCTCGACACATTTAACGAAATATTAGAATTTACTAATCTTACTTAAAACTAATTACAACTAAATGGGCCTTAAATATTTCTTAGCCCAGTCGGCCCAAAAATCTATTTTATGATTTTAAGTATATACTCGACTAGTTACACGCCTACTAAGCAACTCTCGTTCTCTCAAATATTAAACACGACACCTATATATTTTTGCACCATCTCGTTCCTCACCTGGTAAACTATTAACGTGTCCAATCTCAGAATCACATGTCGAGTTTTGATATATTTTTGAAGGGCAAAGTGTTCGACCAAAACAACTAACTCGATATATATAAATAATTCAAAACTTAGCCGTTTTGACTCCGGTTTGTTTCTAAATGATCCTAATAATATTTCAAGCATGATTTCATGATTAATATTGAGTTTCATCAACTAGGGACTAAGTCTTACACGATTTTGTAAATCGTGTATGTATAAGAATTATAGTCGGCATACATGTTGAGTCACCAAGACATATTCCATGTTTCATGCTCTCACATTCTTTTTAAAGTCTTAAAATGAATGACAAACAATCCACCCTCAATTATTCACTGACAATGCATAGTGTTTCTTATCTCCTTGAAAAATTTGCACCTTTACGTACTAAGATCTCATGCTATATATACACGATTCCCATCCTCTTGTTTCCTTCACTCGACACACCCATAATAACTCCCCTATACTCTCAAAACACTCACCGAAAGACCAGGAACATACGTACTTGCGTTGGAGGTTTAACGAGGGCATAGGATAAAGAGTATAGTTCGTATACTTGTTATATATCGAACGTGGGAAATTCTTAAATTCCATTCATCACTCTCGACTCTCCACCACCCTAGAGGTGTAGTAAGTTACTTTGAATCTCTTCCCATTTCATTTCGAGCGTTACTTCATTTCACATGCATCATTTTCATTCATGTTCGATCGAATATATGTTTTACTTATTTATCTACGTACACGTTTAAATTATAGCAACCAACTCATGGTTTGCCTCCCGCGTGGAAGGCCTAGGAACCAAAAACAACACTCACTTCACGTTTATTTTCATGTTTCATGCATCATACGAAACCATTTCTAAGCTACGTTCCAATCATTAAAAATATGCTAAACACTTAGAAAATATTACCAAGACTTTTGAACATATACAAACATTTCGGCAGCCTATGAAACGCACATATATTTTAAAAATTGGTTTAACAAGTACATTATATTTTTACACCACTCGATAGACCATCTAGCAAGCTACATGTTTCGTATTTTAAACTTTTCCTCATAAGCTCATATGAGCGTTCAAATAAGCTCAAAGTAAACTACATTCACTAGTAAATTTTTGGTATTCATTTTCAGAAAATAACTAAAAATCGATTGGGCTTATACTGAGCCCAATAAAACTTTGCGTTTAAACAGTCCACCAGGCCCATATGATATATTTTTAGAATCACAAAAATAGTCCAAGTCCAGGCCCAAAACTATTTTCATGCCCTCACCTCTCGATTTCTTATTGGTCCTTTGTTTTGGTTCGTTAAAGCCCGTAAGTTGAAAAATACGCTCTTGGCCTAATAAGCTATCAAAATAAGTTTTTTATTACTAAAATAAGCCTCGGCAATTTTTATAGAAGTTTTCCCATGATTTTTGTACATTTAGACTAAAAATGTAACACTTTTACACGTTAGAGGACTAAAACTGCCAAACCTGAAAAACTTGGACTAAAACTGTCAAAACAGAAAGTTTAGGATAAAAATTGATATTATATAATATTCCAAGCTCAGAAAGTTATTTTTGACAAGTAGTGGACTATAAATGCAAATATTATAAAATAAGGACTAACGGTGCAACGCTAACGCCGTTAGAGTAAAAAGTGTAAAACTGGAAAAAGGACAATGACCAACATATTATATTTGACATTCTTTTTTTATTTTCTATTTTACGTCACCCTATCACGTCATATGCATTTTCATTACATTTTACTTTTACATTAATAATATATATAACGATGTTTTAACTAATTATCTTTACGTACTATTTTGTTAAGAAAGGAAAATTTTAGAAATAATAACATATCTCGTTATACTATTATAAACATAAGAATTTCATTCGCATATCATTATTTTCATCATAACGATTAATCGTTATTCATTTACCAAATAATATTTGGTTTGATTCTCAGATAAATTTATTTATCAGGTTCCGTACTAAAGACGTTTCCATAATCATTCTCATAATCTCATCCGACTTTACTTTTTCATCATTCCATTATCAATCAAGGTGAGTCATAGCCCCATTTCCAATACTTGTTTTTAACTCATTGAGGGAGATACATGCTTACATATACTTTGATAATTTTATAAGTATATGAATAGATTACATGATTCAAATCAATTTCCTTATTAATAGTTACCTGATGAAGTTTATGACTTAAGATGTGATAAATATATGTTATTGGCGAATTACTTAACTGAAATACTGATACTTAGATGATATTGTTTCCAAAGTGATTATTGTGGCATGATACTTGACTATACTATAACATCCTGAATGATTCCATTATCTCTATATGATATTTCTATGTTTCAAAAGAAATAATTGCTAGGAAGAGCACAAATACTCTAGTTACATTATTACCTTGATATTGCCTAAGTTACCTTTATCGCCATAAAGTCCCTCAATCATGAGCCATTAATCACTTGTATGTGAATGCGAATATAGTGAACAGCTTCGAAACCTGTTAAGGATTGACCTCCTATCGCACTAATACTTGACGGAATGCCATTATGCATATGGTTAGTCATATTAGTCGTGATACACTATATTTGAATAAAAATAGGAATTGGCAAATCACCTATTAAAAGAGGGCAAATTTTTATCATGGACTTGATAATTACCTTCATTTTGTTAACGTTTTGCGTGTCATGAGGCTTGGGGCAATATCCATAAGAAAATGTATGTTTTCAACATATATTTAGATACAACTATATAGGTATTTGACCAGACTTGAATTATATATCTCATTAAATTAGCATCATGAGTTTCCATCTCATGTTATGATTATTGATCCCTTATTTGAGTTTGATTGAATATCTATATGATTTATCTGTGATTATAACCAACATCACTCAATACTTGTTCTATCATTGTTAGTATTTATTACAATTGTTATTAAATATTCTTGAAATCTATTGAAATAAATGGTTTTCCATAAAACTCTATGAACTCACCAACCTTTGTGTTGACACTTTTAAGCATGTGTATCTCAGGTAATTAACGGAGCCGGACAAGACACGGAGCGGGCATTTATTACTCTGATAGATTAAAATGGTGTAAAAATCAAATATGTCATTCTTACAAGCCTTTATATCTTTTAATAAGATTCTAAAATCAAATGATTCATCTTTTATCAAAAATATTATTTTAATGACAAATTACTTTCAAAATGCTTCTTTTAAGCCGTTTTATTTGATTATAACTTCGATCCTCCCTGTAACACCCAAATTACTTTTCCGCTGCTAAATCATAAATTTGAGGGTGTTACATGTTACTCTTTCACTAACCCAAACACACCAAGTCCAATTAAGAGGAAAAAATAATAATAAAATAAATAATAATAATAATAATAATAATAATAATAATAAAACTATCGTCTTTTTCTTGTTGAAAACACACACACATCAAACACATATATCTTTTATATAATAAAACAAAATCCCAAGTGGGGACTTTTCCATTTTAAAAAAACTAAATCATACCTTATTTAGTAATAATATTATTTAAAAAAAAGATTATTTTCTTATTAGGTAACATTTTATATTTATCCATAACATAAGTAGAAGATAAATACAAAAAATATAGATAAGATGCAATTAACAATAGGATTAAAATTTTTAAATAGTTATCTTTAATAGTAAAAAACTATAATTAAAAATCATAAATCAAACAAAACAAAGATTAAATTATTTGTTTTTAATAAATAAAAATATATGATTTAAAAAATTAAAAAAAAATCCCGCGCGTGCGTGAGCATTATAACTAGTAAAACATTGATGTTAAAAAAAAATGCAATCTTCTTCTTCTCCTATTGCAAACACACACAAAACATTGATTATTCCATTTTATAACCAAGTAAAAAAAAAAAAATGCTTTAGCGCTAGCTGTTATTTACAACGTAAGCACCGGTACAGTGCACCATTAGAAAATCTCGGCTGGTGGTTTGGCGCCAACCAACCAGCCAACCATACCTCATTCTCTAAAAATGGTTGGAGTGTATCCAGCTCACAATGACTTTCTTTTTCAAGATAATTGATATATGTTTTCTTTAACTACTACTCCCGTCGTCTCAAAATAATAGTCCATATTTTCTTTCCGAGATGTGTTAAAATAATTGTCCGCTTTTCTTTTTAAATAAAAACTAAAGAATTTAATAAGAGAATAATCTATTTGAGTGGTTAATAATTAAAGTGACTACACTTTTATTAATTTATGTGATTTTTGTCTCATGACAATTATTTTGAGATAAAGAAGTATTATGCATGAAGTATACAAATTAATGCTCATATCATAACGTAGAGATTATCATTATGTTATAAATGATGACTATCTAATGCAAAGTATCACATAATTAATATTAAGGATAAACTACAAGTGATACGCTTCATGTTTTTTTTGTTTTTTTATTTCTTTTTATTTTTTTTGTAAGTTTTTTAGTTTTGTTTATATTATAAAATTGTAAAACAGAAATTGCGGAACAAAAAATATAAAATTTATCAAGTCAAATGTATTGAACTGATAGAAAGTATGGAACAAAAAATAATTATAAAAAATGTTATATTGTGAATAGAGGGTCGGAAGGTTAGGAGGTTGGAGGTTCTATTTTTTTATACTTATTGGTGGGCCAAAAGGGTACCAATAACACAACTTTTATTATTAATATATGAAATTATTCAAGATAAACTTACTTGAAGCAAAATAAGGGAACATTATGAATCAAGGTATCATATCTCAATAAGGCTGAGCAATCCTGACCGACTCCGGAGTCCTGACCGAATCCCGACAATTCCCGATCGTCTCGAAACCGAACCGAGCTTACTCGGGCTGGGACTCGGTTTGGGTTTTTAGCAGTTTGGTTTTCGGGTCGGGACGGGACAAAAACCGAGCAAAGACAAGCAATCCCCACAAATCCTGATCGTCCCGAAACCGACCCGACACAAACCGACCATAATCTGGTCGGGACTCGGGATGGGTTTTCCAGCCATTTGGTTTCGGGACCATTCGGTTTTGGGTCTGGACAGGTCGGTTCCGGCCCGATGCTCACCCGTCTCAATGATGTAATGACAATGATCAAGTGGGTTGGTTTGAAGTGTAATTAAACCTCTGATTCTCGGAATAAACAAGTAATGTAATCTAGGTACGAAACTCATTAGAATTTTGTTCACACTATCAAATCTTCTATCAAAACTTCAATTTTTTAAAAAGTCTCGTTATGGTATCTAAATATTATTTTGTTAGAAATTATTACACCACAATATACTAATAGATAACATCAAATAATGTACAAAAATAATACTCGTATCATACAATAACTAGTGGATAGATTTACAAACAATGATCTTTTGTTCCGTTACTCTACAAAAGTACAAAGACTATAACAGATTTTACTTAGTTTTCTTGTCACATCACAAAGATGACCTTAAAACAGTAGAATTGTCTCAAAGTTGATTAGAAGTTTAGAACAATGTTACTTGGCCCATTGGACTTCAAGCGTTGTCCACCAATGATTGGTTTATTAAAGAAAGATGATATATGTTCTGTTTGTTCAAGTGATTAACACTCTATTACACATGGCCGGAGCCAGAAATTTACAGTCGAAAAGACAAATTTTGATATTTTTTAGTAATTACACTACAAATTGGTTTATTAGAGAGGGAAATTCCAAAAATAGTCATATATATTAAAAGAAATTTACACTACAATTTTTTTTCGCTAGCGGGCACATGCCAATCTCTGACACTGATAACACATATACTATCTTGACTCTTCCACCTTAGTTACTTACACAAATACACTGAATTTCGTTTGTCGACAAAAATAATAATAATAATAATAATATTATTTCGGTCTGTGTTATGCTACAGGATTTTCTTTTCACCATCCCTATCGACGGTTTGGGACAGAGGATGAATCATCGCCAATTTCGGTCTGTGTTATGCTACAGGCTCACGATTCCTATGTTCTCTGAAGGCAGTCTATGCCCGAGTTGCAATGTACACCGTATGGACCAATGGGGGATCACGCGGTCCATTGTTCTAGCGAAGTGGGTGTTAAGTTCAGGCATAATCTGGTGCGTGATATCCTTGTTGATATATGTTCCAAGGCAGGGATCATGGTGCGTAAGGAAGCTCCAATGGGGTTTCTTTCGGAGGAAGGGAGAGAATTACGTCCTGCAGATGTGCTATTATTCAACTGGCTCCAAGGTAAGGATGCATGCCTGGATGTGACTGGGGTCTCTCCATTTGCTGGGACTGGGGTGACGTCATGGGCCCCTGGGGTAGCTTTGAGTAATGCTATGGAAAAGAAAAGGAAGAAGTATGCGTCCAAGTGTGAAGACAATGGATACAAGTTCGTCCCTTTTGCTTTTTCTACGTTTGGGGAACTTGAGGTGGAAGCTTTGAATACACTTTCTCGTATCAAGTCTATTGCCAGTAGCCACTCTAATAATATTAAGAGTGGTGTTTTTATTTTTTATCGAGTTAGTTTCTGTATTCAAAAAGGAGTAAGAGCACAGATTGTGTCTAGACTCCCCTCTAATTTTATGTAATTTTCATGTTTTCAATGAAAAGTGATGGTTATAATTAATAATAATAATAATAATAATAATAATAATAATAATAATAATAATGTTGTTATACGTAGTTTGTAGAACAGTATTCACAATCCGACCATGCTTATATAGATCATTGTTCTATTTTTCCTAAAACCAATTAAGAGGATAACCTTTCATATATAGTTTAGCTTCCGGTGAAACCACCAAAAGGACATACAACAAATTATCCAAAACTAAACTTCATAGCTCGAGACTCAAAGATAATCTTAACATGCAATCCTTGTAACATATATATGATAGATCCATTTCGATTTTTGTTCAAAAATTAATAATGAATTAATGTATTGGAACATGTTTGGTTTTCAATGCAAAAAGATAAAGGTTCAATGGTCAAACCTCTCTTGATACTTGAAACTTAATTTAGGATCTTGTTTGTTAAAGTTTTTCATGTTATTCACACTTATATACATATGTAATATCCGTTCAAATTTATGAATGTAAATAACATGAAGAAAGAAAAATTGATGATACCGTTGCGTGTAACCGTAGAAATAAAATGCTTCGAGTTACTAAAAATATGACTAATTTTGTGTCTAAACTGATGTGCTAATGATTTATTAGTTTGTGTAAAGAGATGGGTCTCTCTACAGTCGCCAGTAGGATGCTATCACATAAATTTAGTATACTATTAGGCATACAAAATTAATTAGACATGCCAATCAATGCTCTAAAGTATTATATATGAGAAAAATGGCTTCAAAAGTGTAGAAATCAGCTTGTCACCCTAAAATTTGTTTGGCTCAAGATGAAAAGTGCTAACCAAAAGGCTTTGTTTCCTAATTGTATCTCGTGCGTGAATACTTTCCTCCTAAATAGATGTAAGTTTAAAGTCCTATTTAAAATATGTAAGATACATATGTTGATATAAGATACTGCCAAAAAAATTAAAAAAAAAAAATAAATAAAAAATAAAAAAATACCACAACTTTAATTTCTACATGTTTAGAGCATGCGCAACCATAACACGGGTTAAAGTTTAACACAGTGCCACGTCAGCGCCACATCAGCTTTAACATTTTCACCTTAACTTACAAAAAAACACCCGCAATTATAACTCAACAACAATTTACAAAAACACCCCTTTATTTAGGAGGAAAGTGATTTTTATTTTTATTTATTTATTTATTTTTTTTTTTTAACAAACACCACCTTAACTCAACGTTAAGAGGTTAACACGCCGTGTTAACACAGCTTTAAGACAGACCCTCGCAATGGTTAACTCAGCTTTAACACAAGATTTTAAGCCTTTAACGCTGGCATCACGTTACCATTGTGCATGATCTTAGTGTAGAATTGCATATTTGATTATTTTCGTTACAGCCTAGAGTTGCATATTAATTATTTAACCCTTTTTCAATACAATATGACAATTCCGTATGAAGCTATATAAATTGTATTCTGAATCATAAAGCAAGCGTGTCAATAAACCACTTGCTAATGAAATATGAATGAAGCAACAAATGAACTGGTCCAGCAGTTTTGACCAAGTCTTTGCTAATTCTATTATTATTTGTGCTAATCTTCAAAACAAACAAAAAACAAGTTGTAGTTAACTATTTAAGATCTAAGTTTAAGCTATATATGCGTTGGCTAAATGGGTTGCTTAATGCTATTCTCAAACCTACCTTGTGACAAGTCCATGACTGTAGGCTCAAGCAAAACCTTTACAAATTTAGAATGTTAGATGATCACCATGTGAACTACCTCATTTTCCTAATGTCAACGCGACGGGTTGTTATGAACTATGAAGCCGACTTTATCAGAGATGATAAAGTCAAGTAAAAACCATTATTCCAAATTTTGTTAAAATTTTGGCCTCAGCTCTTATATTAGTTATATTAGAGAGATATGATTCATGCCTAGGTTTTGACAGTGGTCGTTTTTGGCAAAATGGAAAAACCATACGCGTGGACGAATTTTGCACTAAAATTGGCAAACGATATGTATAAAAATACGACTAGATGAAAAACATAATGAATATGATAACGATTTTCAGTCACAATTCATATATGTTTTTATCACCCACAAGTTATATATGGGTACTTTGTTTCCCTTTGTTTAAAAGGTATATCGTACTTAATTGTTTGTATGCTTAGATTTATGTTCTATTGAATTGTACTTTTCTTTTGTTGAAAAGGTGAACATATAGGTCAGCTTAAACAATATATACAAAGATTCAATGCAAACTGCAAGGGACTAATACAAATCACATAAATTGTACTTGTGTCCTGATCAAAGAAGTGTATAAATAAGCATCTGTGATTTGGGTGACAATATGATGAATTACAATTGATGAAAAACGTGCCTTGGGTGACATAAGATGGAGGTTATTGGATCATATGTCTCGCCTGTTTTGATAAATAGTTTGGTATCGAGTTGATAAATTCAGACCTTAATAAGTACAGTAATCATGTGCATTGTGTGGTTAAGACATATATCGACCTACCAAACTAGAGCAATTTGACAACTTTGAAATATTAAAATTTACATGTTTATAGTCTGTTATGAGAAATCGGTCCCTTACCGTAAACTCAATGTATCCATATTTGTTAGATTAGGCACAAAGAACTAAATATCATTTTTTGCCAATTATCTAGTAAATGATACATTGCTTTGTAGTACTATTTGCCGATTAGTTTCTTGCTGGCTGATGTCCAAAGTTTTCGCTCCCTTTTGTCTGAACAATTTGGAGGGAAAAAAAACTCAAACAATGGTAGTCATTGATGTGTCAAATCCATTGATTTACTTGATTTTGTTTTTAAATGTGCAGAATACAACAATTAAACAAATTTACTTATTTGACTATCTTTGATATGTCAAATCTATTGTATTTGTTATATTACAAATCGTAAAACTTTGTACAATTTTCTAATGTTTTTTAGTTTTTGTATGAATATGAATACATAAGCTACATTCAATTATAGAGTACAAATTAAAATATTTTGTATAGTTTAACATGGATTTATGCCCATACGGTCAGTGATCTATTCGTGAACTAACTTATACTTGAATCAATAACTATAAAGGTTAAATTAATACAACATCATGTGAAATAAATTCTAAGAATTAATGACAAAGTCGAATATAGGAGTTTTAAGCCCCTATATGATCGCCGAATATAATGGCTCACCTCTCTATAAATGTCTGCTTATTTTTCTACACAAAACATCAACTTAGTCTTCTCTTAATCCTCAAGCTTAAGATCACAACAAACATCTTAATCACATACCATACGTTAGTTCATTATGGGGAAGTCATTGCTTTTAGTGGCTTTCCTGCTCATTTTCATCTCCATTCATCCCTTCATTGTTAGAGCTGCCGACGACAATAAGCCCGAAGAGCCTAAGAAGACTCCGGCCCCTAAAGACCCGAAGGATGAGAAACCAGAACCGACACCTAAGCCTAAAGCTAGTGACGCGGATGCCACTAACTATGATGTATTGACACCAGAACCAGAGACAGGACGACATCGGGCTTTTTGCAAGTCCAAAGGAGCTTGCAACTACAAGACACTCACTTGTCCTGCCGAGTGTCCCGAGAGGAAGCCTAAGAAGAACAAAAAGCAAAAAGGGTGTTTTATAAATTGTGGCAGCAAGTGTGAAGCTACTTGCAAATGTATGGTTTAGTAAATCCTTTTCATTCTAAAGTGATCATGAACATAGCTAGTTATGCTAATTGTTAGCTGACCATAATACATGACTAGTTATGTATTTGAGCTTACAATAAATAGGCTACTCATGCAATGTGTACGCTTTTATTATTTACTAACTAATTTTTTTACAATAACTTTTGCAGGGAGACGAGCAAGATGTAACGGATATGGATCCCTATGTTACGATCCAAGGTTTGTTGGTGGTGATGGAGTTATGTTCTATTTCCATGGTGGCAAAGGACGCAACTTTGCTCTAGTCTCCGACACCAACCTTCAAATCAACGCTCACTTCATTGGAAACCGACCCACAGGCCGTAGCCGTGACTACACATGGGTCCAAGCGGTTTCCGTCATGTTTGATACCCACACTCTAATCATTTCAGCCAAAAAAGTATCAAAATGGGACGAATCTGTCGACGTCCTTTTAGTCAAATGGAACAATGAAGAAGTCACTGTCCCATTTGACGGAGACTCAGAATGGAAAACCAACACTGGAGTAAGAGAAGTAGTTGTTGAAAGGACCGATGACACCAACACAGTTAAAGTGACTGTTGGTGGGTTGGTGGAGATCGACATGAAAGCGGTCCCAGTGACCAAAGAAGACGATAAAGCTCACAACTACCAGCTACCAGCAAATGATGCTTTCGCTCACTTCGAGTTACAATTCAAGTTCTCAAACTTATCTGACAAGGTTGAAGGAATTTTGGGACAAACATACCAACCAGGATACGTGAGCCCGGTGAAGAGAGGGGTTGCAATGCCGATGATGGGTGGGGAAGATAAATACGAAATTCCATCCTTAACATCGGTTGCTTGCAAAGATTGCATATTTCATAAACAATCTGGTGATGGTCTTTCTGCTATCTAATGCTAACTAATGTTTTGGTGTTGATTGATTGATAAGTGTTACGATTAAAATTGTACGTACGGTTTGCATGCACATGCAAATGTTGTATTTGTTGGTATATCTATAATAAAACTATTTATTAATGAAGCATACATTATTTTATTAAACATCGAAATCATGGAAGTTGTGTAATGTTTACAACTTACTTTCACTACAAGAAATAAGAGATCAGGCGACGAGAGTTATCCCGTCGACACAATGTCGATGGGACAATGCAGAAAACGACAAAAAATCCGCTTGACTGAAGCCAAATGCGTTGAATTTTTTGGATTAACATAATCCCGTCGACATGTCGACGGGAACAAATTGACCAAAATTTCCAGCCTCAATAATTGCCAAAACTTTGGCGCGAAATATCCCGCCTTTATAATCCCGTCGACATGTCGACGGGAGGATATTAAAAATGAAATTACTACGTAATTAACGTTTGATTAGTTTTAATTACATGTTTTGTTTATAATCCCGTCGACATGTCGACGAGATAATAAAGTAAAAATAATAATAGTGAATTAGTGGTCAATACAAATGGCGGGATTTTTTTCCGCGTGTTTTTCTCGTCGACATGTCGACGGTATTATCTCCCCAAAATACTCTCCATATATACTCCATAAAAACATTCCCGTCTCATTTTTTACCTATATACATTCTCACAAAAAAAAAAAATTCGTCTCATTTTACACATAGATTCTTGATTCTCACAAATAAGTTAATCGTCAATTCTTACAAGACACACATGACTTGGCGTGGTTGCACAGTTGAAGAGGAGTACTCAAAAATCTTGTCACACGAGCTCCTCTTTAACGAAGTTATGTTAACTTTTGGTCATGCAGTTTATGAGGAATATGGTTCTTTTAAGGATGCTGAACCGTGGATGAGAGACAAGATTATCGAATGGTGTAGGAAAAAGCCGTACTACAAAGAGTACATGGATGAGCTAGATGCTGCTGAAGCTCAAGCTGCTGCTGAAGCTCAAGTTGTTGCTGTTGGAGGTGACGACGAAGCTGAAAGTACGTTAGAAACCAAACTTGATAATATTGGAAATAGGGTCACAAATCTTGAAGCTACGTTTGCACATATCAAGGAAATGAGAGCAAGGAAGGGAAAAGATGGTGCGAGTTCGAGTAAAGCGGGAAGTAGCCGCAAAAAAAAAAATAAACGGGTTGTTTCGTTTGATCTGTTCTTTTGGTTGTCGAGTTGTTTAGTTTGAGTTGTTTAGTTTGGTTGTTGAGTTGTTTCGTTTGGTTGTCGAGTTGTTTAGTTTGAGTTGTTTCCTTTGGTTGTCGAGTGGTTTAGTTTGTTTGTCGAGTTGTTTAGTTTGAGTCTGTATGAAAATGTATGTGGTTGAGAACTCTTGCTTGTTTTAAATAAACAGTTTGCTTTTGTGTTTGATAATTATTGCTCCTTCAGTTCTATTATTTGTGTGTACGAATTTAAAATATAAAGGATGTTCAACATCAGTTACCACAACAACAACAACATTTTATTAAACAACAACAATAACAATAACAGCAAACAACATCAACAACATCAACAACAACAAACAACATCATTTTATTAAACAACAACAATAACATCAACAACAACAACAAACAACATCAACAACAACAACAATAACTGCAAACAACAACAAACAACATCATCAACAACAACGATAACATCAACAACAACGATAACAGTTCTACATATGAAATTTATCCTTGTCACTTAAAAGGTCACGGAGTATTGCATCCGACTGACATGCGTGGTCGTGGTTGGGATACGTTGCCATGTCAAGTTTTGCCTCTAGCATCCTTAATTTTGTCTCTAGCACGTTTTTTGTGCCTCCAACACCTGTTTTTGTGCCTCCAGCATGTTTATTCTAAGATTTTTTTTCATGACACTTTGAGCACCTTGTTGGAGCAGATCCAGAACCGCTTGATGTTGAAGCTCCCAGAGAACCGATCATCATTTTGGCGAGTCGTTCCTCCTTCCATAAAAAAAAAATCACATCCATGGTCTTTTGTCCCAGGCTGTTAAAGAGTAAAAACTATTATTTTTAACAACTAACCAAATTATTTATATAATACATGAAAAAGTATAATTGTTCACCTGCGAGAAAGGACACGCATAGTATAGTTTACCACGGGAGTAAGATTTACACGATTCTTGCAGAATCACGTCTCCTCGTTCACAAGGACAAGGAAAAGCTTCAAATTCTGCCATCTTCTTCACCATGATAACAGTGTATGTTTGTGGTTGTGAGGTTGAGTGGTTGTGAGTGGTGGAATCGTGACCGGGGTGGCCCGATCTACAAGTTGCGGTGATAAAAGGTGGTGGCCGAAAAAAGATTCCGACGGCCGGAAACTGATGGTGTCACCAGAAAACGGAAACTACATTTGGTGGGATAAGTTGCTAGAGTGAGTGTGTGTGTGTGTGTGTGTGTGTGTGTGTGTGTGTGTATAACCATTGCATCTCGACTCGTTCATTTAACATCTCTTGTATAACCATAGTCGTTCGTTTAACATCTCATGTATAACCATTGCATCTCGCGTCGTTCGTTTAACATCTCTTGTATAACCATAGTCGTTCGTTTAACATCTCGTGTCTTTGTAAAAGTTTCTTGGTTTTAGCTTATTTTCATCTGTCAAAAAGAAAAACAACAAAAAACAAAATTTAAAATTAGTGATAGCTTCTATTTAATAGATTCTATTTTTTTTAATTTTCCTTTTAGCTTATTAATAAGCAATTTCATCATTTTCATAATTTTCTTAATTATAACCATTGCATCTCGACTCGTTCGTTTAACATCTCATGTATAACTATTGCATCTCGAATCGTTCATTTAACATCTCATGTATAACCATTGCATCTCGACTCGTTCGTTTAACATCTCATGTATAACCATTGCATCTCGAATCGTTCATTTAACATCTCATGTATAACCATTGCATCTCGACTCGTTCGTTTAACATCTCATGTATAACCATAGAATCTCGACTCGTCTGTCTAACATCTCGTGTATAACCATAGCATCTCGACTCGTTTGTTTAACATCTCGTGTATAACCATACCATCTCGAGTCGTTCGTTTAACATCTCATGTACGACCATAGAATCTCGACTCGTCTGTCTAACATCTCGTGTATAACCATAGCATCTCGACTCGTTCGTTTAACATCTCGTGTATAACCATACCATCTCGAGTCGTTCGTTTAACATCTCGTGTATATCCATAGCAAGACTTGAATTTTGACCGGTTGTGATCTCGATGTTATCTAATTATTATTTATTTTATAAAAGTATTTATAATAAATATTTTTTTTAATTACATTATAAGTAATTAATTTTGAATTTAACTAGTTATTTTTTAATTTTATAAAACTATTTTATAAATATATATATTTTTTTAATTTTAAAAAAGTATTTGTAATAAATAAAAATTTTTAAGTATATAAAAGTAATTTATTAATTTTATAAAACTATTTTTTTTAATATTTTCTTTTTATTTTATAAAAGTATTTATAATAAATATTATATTAAAGTAATTAATATTAAACTTAACTAGTTATTTTATAAAATTATTTATAATAAATACTTATAAAACTAATTTTTTAATATATTTTTTATTTTATAAAAATATTTATAATAAATATATTTTTTAATTATATTAAAAGTAATTAATATTAAATTTAACTAGTTTTTTTTTAAGTTATAAAACTATTTTTTTATAAAAAGTTTCTTAATATATATTTTATTTTATAAAAGCATTTATAATTAATACCTTTCTCTTATCCCGTCGACATGTCGACGGGATAAGAAAGCGCCAAAAATTCGCGAAAAATTCATTTATCCCGCCAAATGCTAAACGACAAATTATGTTAACTATCCCGTCGACATGTCGACGGGATAAGAAAAAGATATACCAAAACCAGATCTGGTCAAACACTTAGAAAAAAACGCAAAAATTTATTTATCCCCTCCGACGATTATTGACCCACCACAGCACCATCTCCGCACCACACCTCACCGGCCACACCAACACCACCATCTCCGACACTACCACCACCACCACATTCTACCCCACCAACACCACCATCTCCGACACCACAGCTCCACTACCACATTCTACGACACCACACTAGCACCACTGTGCACCTCCTCCTCCTCCTCCTTTGTTTAATTCTTCCCCAACCCCTCATTTTTTTAATTCTTCTTCTTCCCCAACCTCTCCTTTCTTCAACCATAGTCCAACAGCAGCAGGTAATTAAATTTTTTATTATTGTTAATTTAATTTAATTTTTGTTATTATTATTAATTTAATTTTTGTTATTATTATTGTTAATTTAATTATTGTTTATTAATTTTTTTAATTTAATTGTTATTATCACAGTAAGGCCAGGTAAAGAGGGTGAGAGCCGAGATCGAGAGCCGAGGGTGAGAGCCGAGACAACCAAGACAACAGGTAATGTACCTCATTTTATTTTTTTTATTAACTTTTGGTATCCCGACGACATGTCGCCGACAACAGTTTTTTGTTTAAACTTTTGATATATTAATTTGCTATGTTTTATTATAGTCCGAACCCAAGACGAGACCACAGCCGAGCCACAGCTGATACAGGAGCCGAGACAGTTTTTTTTTTTTTTTTTTTTTTTTTTTTTTTTTTTTTTTTTTTTTTCATTTTTATGTTTTGTTGTATTTTCGTATCCCGTAGCATTTGGTTACTAGTTTAGTGCTTGCAGTCGTATGTATAGTTTGGTTAGTATACTAGGTTTTGATATAAAATGGATTGTTGCGGATTGTGAAATGTGATTAAGTAATAGCTTACGGATTAAGTATTAAGTAGGATATTGCGTTTGGTTAGTTGTTTGGTTTTTTTTAACAACACAACCAAGGTCGGTTGTGCTCATTGTGTACCCACGGTGCAAATAGCACCTTGGGGGACTTGGTATTGAACTAGCCATAGGATATTGCTTGTTTGGTTAATAACTATATAAAAAATAGTTTCGGCTTATATAACGGGCTTATGGCTTGTTTGGTTTTCGGCTTATGTTTCATAAGCTAAATTTTTATGGCTTATTTTGAAACTTTTTACCTTACATAGTTTCAAAATAAGTCACAAAAAATAAGCTTATGAAACATAAGCCGAAAACCAAATAAGCGTAAGCCCGTTATATAAGCCTAAACACACAACCCCTTAGATATATTTGATATCTTTCTATTAATTGTTTGATTTTCGACTTAGTATTCATAATAGTTTCAAAAATAAGTAACAAAAAATAAGTTTCAAAATAAACAAAATAGTTTTTACATAAATTTATATAAATAAAATAGTTTCAAAAATAAGTCACAAAAAATAAGCTTATGAATCATAAGCTGAAAACCAAACAATTGTTTATATTCTAATTGTTTAACTTAAAATATATGCTATTAATTGTTTAACTTAAAATAGTCGATTTGTGTGTTATTGTTAGACTTATGTGAATGTTTTAGGATTTTAGTGATTAAAATAGCAGATTGATCTTAAATTTTTGTAAAACGACACTTATTTGAATGAAATTGTTATGGATTGTTTAAATGTGTATATTTATTTCGAATGTGTATGTATATGAATGTGTGCATGCTTATGTTAATTTGTTCATGTATTTCTATACATTATTCAACTTGTACTTTTATAGATGGCAGCAGCAGTCGCCCGTGGTCATGGTGGTGACGGTGCCGGTGACCCACCACCTTCCCCTACCCGTCAGATTGATAGCGGTTGCCGTGGTGGTGGTAAGAAACTTAAACTTGATTAATTGAATTTTGTTACTTGGTATTTTTTGACGTTTTCACTCACCACATTTGTAGGATCGCGTGGACGACGACCTCGACGGGGAGGTAGGGCTAGCGGTGGAGGAGGCAGGGGTGGAGGTCGGGCTGGCGGCATGCCACAGACCTGTCAAGCCAACAAGAACGTAGCGCTGAGGAAAGCTGTAGAGTTATATGGCCCACAGTCGATCGAGTTTGAGACTAAGGATCTGGAGACGTATGATCATGTCAGGCCCCACCGCGCATGGTTCAGTAACTACGTTGGCGAGCTGGTTAGGACCTTGCCGTTGCACTATCCCTCCTGGCACGATCTTGAGAAAGCGACTCGGGCTGCCTTCATGAACCGACTCGGGGTCAGTTATTTTATTTTCCTTTTAATTATATCTCTATATTTTAATATTTGAATGTGTACATTTATTTAAATTTGTTTAATTGTGTATATTTATTTAAATTTGTTTATTTATTTATATCTTTATGTTAATATTAACTATATTTGATTGCAGCGATTCTTCGACTTGGAGACCCACAGGCGCAAGCCCGACTGGGAACTTATCAAGAACATCCTCAATCAATATATAGCTAAGCGCTACTCCGACAATAAAGGCATCATGAAGAAAACTTATTTTACCCTGAAGGGTGGGGCTGGGGCGGCGGATGTCATACGACAGAACCCTCCTCCGAACCTTGAGCCGTCGGTGTGGGAGGAACACATGAAGTTCTACCTGAATGAGAATGATGAGGCGAAAAATGGTCCGTTTTTAGGGGGTTGTTTAAGCCCGAATCCGACTTTATTTGATCAAATATTGCCCTAAATCGTTCCTTTTGTGATTTTAGGTACTTGGAGAGTGAATTCTGGAAAAGAAGCCATTTCGGACGTTTTTGGAGCATAAAAGTGAAGAAAACGGCAAAGTCTCAAATTTCTATGCTGGGAACAGTGCATGAAGGCGTCAAGAATTGCTCTTGACGGCGTCAGAGTCCCAAGAATAAAATACCGTGGTTGATGACGGCGTCACATAGGCCATCATAAGTAGATCAAGGCCGTCCGAGGAAGTATTTGGCGGCGAGATGACGGCGTCACACCATTGCTCTTGACGCCGTCACCCCTGTTTTCCTATATATAGTTTTCTAGTTTTTCACATTAAAAAAGAGAAGTTTTGGTGAAACCCTAAAGACGAATTTGGTGCAACTTTTACAGGTTTTTCAAGGGTTCCAAACCCTTGATACCTTGCATTGTAATTGAGATAAGTGTTCTTCTAATTCAATCAATATGTCTATGTGTTGGTTGTCTATATCTTGTTCTTGTCTCAATTCCATTATGCTAGGCTAGATCTCTTTTGTGTTTTCTTAGATCTAATGAAACCTAGATGTGTTGATTACTTGTTTATTCTTGTCTTGGATGAATGATTTTATATGTTAGGCTTAAGAAAACTGGCAGATCTCCAAATGGTAACATGCTTGAACGTCTTAAGAAACATGAACCGAGGCGTACTAGGTCTTTATTGGTTGTATTTAATGCATGAGCCACTGTTTACAATCCCTATAGTTGTGCTGGGTCATGGTGTAGGAGGAGATAAGAGCTCATAGAATTGGGGAGTTATGTATGTCACCCCATGAATGGTATTAAGGAATACAATCCGTCATCCATACAATTATAACAAGTAATTAACGTATAAAAGATATCTAGGGAGTAGTGAAGTCTAAGTAAACACAATTTCTCCAATTACTGCTCACAACTTTAGTATAAATTAGTTTAATTTCATTTTTAGTATTTTATTTTGATTGCATCTTAGTTTTGGGTTAGTTGAATAACAACTAATTCCGCCCACTCTTCCAAAACCCGAGATTTTACTTGCTTTCCATAAAATATAAAAATACAAAAATAATCATCCCTCACCTTTAGAACTAGTAATTAGGTTTTCTAATCCTAGCGACACTATTCCTAAGCTGAACGATCAATCCCCCGGTACTTGTCACTATACTATACTACAACGATCAGGTACACTGCCTGGTGGGGGTTGTAAGCTTCTCGAGATCCCTCGAGAGGTAAAGCCTGTTGCGATTCCCACGCATCAGAGAAGAACATGGCGCGAGCTGCGGTGAACAAGGAGAACCGAAAGAAGAACAAGGTGTACAGCCGCCACGGTTCCAAGTCCTTAGCCACTATTCGCCACGAATATGTAAGACACATTTTATTTTTATAAAAGTATTTTATTTTTATAAAATTATTTAATTTTAATTATATATTAATTAAAAATTTTAATTATATAAAAGTAATTAATTTTAATTTTTTAAAAGTATTTAAGTTTAATTAAAATATATATAGTGTTTGATTTGTCATTTTTAATTTGTTTCATCTTATATGCATGTGTATATACAGTTTGAGAATAGCAAGGACAAGAAGTACCCATCACTCATCCAGAGCTTTTACAACACACACTGCGACGAGGATGGTGGTTGGTTGCAGGATGAGGCGCGGGCTCAGTATGTAAGTAACACTTTTTTTTTTTTTTGTAATTTATTATTTATTTATTTATTTCCCCAAACACGCACTTTAATGATTCATTGAAACATAATCTTGTAATTAACCCGACATATATATTAATTTTCTCAATTTTTTTTCAACTAAATAGGAAGAGATGGTTCGTCTGAGAGATCTGGGAGCGAATACGCCTGAAGGGGTGGCGTACACAGAGAAGCAGATACTTGCCATGGTTATCAAGGGCAAGCAGCGGGGCCACATTGCCGGACGGGGTAGGGTAGTACCCGGCCTGAGGAGGCCACCGTTACCAGACACGCTGCCTCCACCTCCAGGTATGTACAGTGTCATAATATTAATTATAAATTACTCATGACTCAATTTATGTATTGCAATGGGTGTTTTTAAATTTTGATTATTTCGTTTTTAGGTGTTGCCGAACTATCTGCTGAGCTTGCTGCAGCTCATAAGAAGATTGCTGAGGCTGAGAAGAAGAGCCGGGAAGATGCTGAAGAACGCAAGACCATGAAGGCGCAGCTCGATTTGTTGATGGGTTTTGCCTCGACCAACCCGCAATGGTCTCAGTATATTAGTCAGGTGGATTCACAGCATGTGGATGGCTCGGGCAGTGGAGCTGGCGGAAGTGGGAGTGGAGCTGGCGGGAGTGAAGCTGGCAGGAGCGGGAGCGATGATATGGATGTGGATGGTGATAGTGATCATGATGAGTGACTTTTGGGGATGTATAGGTACAAACTTGGGTTATATATTTTGTGTTGTACTTATGGTTGAAACAATATTTTCGCGATCCTTATCTTAGTATTTTCTAGTTTAACCTTTTGGCGATTTGAACATCGCGGGTATTGAAACATTTGTGGATATGGCAGGTAGGTTTAGATATTACCACACCCCGTTTTGTAGACTTTATATGTTTTAATGCATTTTGAGGGTGTTTAGCGATAATTTGAAAGCGTTTTAGCCGATGTCGAATTGTATGTGTTAGGACATGTTGATATTGAGTGGTTATAGCTTATGGTTACAGGTTTAGGTATTACAGGTTTTCGTAGATTTTTCCGGAAAAAATCTGGAATATTGCCAATATTGCAGCTTCCTGTTTGCTGTCATTCGTACCATAAAAAAAATAATTAATTGTTTAATTATCCAGTCGACATGTCGACGAGATAATTATACAAACATTGACCAACGCGTTGACCCTTCAAATTGTTCCCGTCACCATGTCGACGGGATAATTATATAACGTTGACCCAAATCTTTGACCCGTCAAATTGTTACAGTCGACATGTCGACGGGATAGTATAAAGTTAATTAACGTTTGATAATTAAGTTGTTAATTAATTATACTATCCCGTCGACATGTCGACGGGAACAATTTGACGGACAATGGATTTCTTTGACTGAAAAAGGACGTGGGACCCACAATGTAGACGGCGTTTGCCGACAGGAATGCTGTTCCCGGCAGGGCACAACCGTCGTCATTATCCCGTCGACATGACGACGGGAACATACTATGCCGTCGACATGACGACGGGAAAGGCCAAAAAAAAGCGACGGAAGAAGTGTCGATTGTACCAGTGTTTATTGTTTTTCGAAAAACAAAACTTAATGTTATATTGTTATTGTTACGTCTATTGCGAGTAAAGACAACTTCGAAAATACAACAAGTGCAATTGTGACATCAAAATTAAGCGAAATCCACATGGTGACTAGCTCTTAATATTTGACTCAATTAATTTATTTCATATTTTAGTTAGGATGTTTATCTCAAATTAGTGATGTAAGCTAGATGTTGCAAGAATAGTTGTTAGTTAAAACAGTTAGTGACACGTGAGGTGCACATGCCTAGCATAGCTGGTCATGTGAGGTACACGTGTACATTTTCACTTTTGTGGACTAACAGCATTTCCCGCCAAAAGTTCCCTTTAATATGTTGTTGTAATTTCCATTTCACAATTAATAAATGATAACTACTTTCTCTTTTAATTCTCTCTTTCTCTCATCTTCAAGCTCACCAATCTTCTTCAATTCTTTAACCTCCAATTTTGTTACTAAAATTCAGTTACACCTCTAACCTCCATTCTGTTACTAGAATTACTAATTAGCCATTAATTCAGTTATAATTCTTGGTTAATTGTATTCTACTCATATCAAGTGGTATCTAGGCACCATTGTTCTTCAAGAAGTGTTACCCTGACATTTCTTGATTCCGGTTATCTTCTCCGGCGTAATTCCGGCAAGAAACCAAGATTCCGGTTTAGAAATCAGCCACCACTGATTTCACTGTTCTGTTTTCATTTGGTTAGTGTCAATCAACTGTACGGCCACAAGATAAACCGAAATTCTCGTTAAATTTTCTTATCTTGAACAAGCCGGCAAGCAACAGTTGGATTGAGTGACCCAGAATAGTTCCAGTATTCATTATCCCATTTGGTCAGTGAGAAATCATTGTTGTTGAGTGATAATACTACTGGAAATTGGTGGATACTCTGTTTTCTTTCACAATCAAGAAAACATAAAATGGTAGTTAATACAAGAGCTGGTGTGTTGCAACCACCACCAATGACTGTTGAATCATTACCAGCAGCCGTGGAGGCTTTACAGAAAAATGTGAGTGATTTGTTGGCACAAAATCAGGCTTTAAACACTGCCTTGCAAAATTTGATGGCTGGTGAAGGAACAAGCCATAACAAAGGAACACAATATGGAAGAATGGGTAAGATTGAGTTTCCAAGATTTAGTGGAGAGGATGTGAAAGGGTGGTTGTTTAGATGTAAATAGTTTTTCAAGATTGAGGGGATCTTGGATGAAATAAAAATAGAAATTGCTTCAATGCATCTTTATGATAAGGCTTTGAATTGGCATGAACAGTACATCAGGAGAAATGGTGATGGTACTTCTTGGGAGTTGTATGAATCAGAGGTATTGCAAAGGTTTGGATCAGTTTATGAGGACCCAATGGTGGACTTAAAGAATCTGAGACAAGATGGTTCAGTGCAACAGTATCAAGATTTGTTTGAAGTGATCTTGAATAGGGTTGATTTGTCTGAACCATATGCTCTGAGTCTATTCATGGGTGGATTGAAGAAAGAAATCAGTTTGCCATTGAGAATGTTCAACTTGAGAACTTTGCCAGATGTGTTTGCTATGGCTAAGTTGCAAGAAGCCACGAATGCTGCTCTCAAACCAAGGTATTCACAACCTTCACAAATTGTTACAAAATATGTGCCTAATAATAGTCATTATGCTAATAAGAATGTGTATGATCTACAAAAGCCTGCTAATGTGGTTGGTCATAATGCACCATTAGTAAAAAATGTGGGTAATAGACCTTATAGATTGACTCAGAAAGAAATGGCAGAAAAAAGGGCAAAGAATCAATGTTTTTACTGTGATAGCAAATATGTGCCTGGTCATAAGTGTAGTGGACAGTTGTTTTCACTAGAAATTGTGGTAGAAAAAGATGATATGATGCAATTGGAAGATGAGGTAGAATTACAATGTTTTGAAGGGGTGTTTGGACATGTGGATAATGAGGATGTAGTTGTGCAAGAGGAAGATCAGGAGTGTAATAATGAGTTTGTTATGCCTATACAACCCCAAATCTCACTGAATGCTTTATCTGGAATCAACACTTATCACACCATGAGGGTTACTGGACAATTCAATGGCCAACCTCTCAATATTTTGGTTGATACTGGTAGCACACACAATTTTCTGGATACTAACACTGCAAAACAAATGGGTTGTCAATTGAAGCAAACCTATCCTTTACAAGTTTCAATACCTGGAAGTAACAGCCTTATTAACAAACACGAGTGCAAAGGTTTTGTGTGGCAAATGCAGGGTGAAATGTTTCAAACTGATGTGATGTTACTACCTTTAGGTGGGTGTGAGATGGTTTTAGGAATGCAATGGTTGTCAACATTGGGAGATGTTTTGTGTAATTTTTTAAAGCTAAGAATGCAGTTTGTGCACAAGGGTAAAAAAGTAGTCATTACTGGTACTTCACAACCAATGATTAAGTGGATGGATGGGAAGAAATTGAGCAAAGAAGTAAATGTGGGACATGCTGGTTTGTACTCTATGGCTGTGTGTGTGTACCCAACCAGTGGATTACAAGCTGAATGTAAGAGTTCCAATGTTGAAAATGTGGAAACTAAAGTGAAATTGTTGTTGGAAAAATATGAGAGTGTGTTTGCTGTTCCAAAAGGTCTACCTCCAAACAGAACACATGATCATAGAATACCCTTGAAGGATAACACCTCTCCTATCAACATCAGGCCATATAGACATCCTCCTACTCAGAAGGATGCTATTGAAGAGATGGTAAAAGAATTGCTTGACAGTGGGGTCATTAGAAGTAGTCACAGTCCATTTTCTTCACCCATTGTGATGGTTAAGAAAAAAGATGGATCAAGGAGAATGTGTGTGGATTACAGAGAATTGAATAAGCAAACTATGAAGGATAAGTTTCCTATTCCAATTATTGAAGATCTTATTGATGAATTGTATGGAGCAAAAGTGTTTACTAAACTGGACTTGAGATCAGGTTATCATCAAATCAGAATATGTGAGGAAGATATACACAAAACAGCTTTTAGAACACATCAAGGTCATTATGAATTTCTTGTGATGCCCTTTGGTTTGACTAATGCTCCTTTGTCCTTTCAAGCTCTTATGAATGAGGTATTTGCAGCTTACCTTAGGAAGTTTGTGTTGGTATTTTTTGATGACATTTTGGTGTTCAGTAAGACAATGGAAGAACATGTGCAACATTTGGAATTGGTCTTAAGTACTATGAAATCACATGAGTTGTTTGCTAAAGCAAGTAAGTGTGTGTTTGGGACATATCAAAGTGGAGTACTTAGGTCATGTTATCTCTGGAATGGGTGTTTCTACTGAGCCTTCTAAGATCAAAGCAGTACAAGAGTGGCCTATACCTGTGAACATTAAGAAGTTAAGAGGGTTCCTTGGTCTCACAGGTTATTATAGAAGATTTGTGAAGAATTATGCTGCAATAAGTAAGCCTTTGACTGAATTACTTAAGAAAAACTCATTTGGGTGGAATGAAGCAGCCCAAGAAGCATTTGAAAAGCTGAAAATTGCCATGATTAGTGTACATGTTTTAGCTCTTCCAAACTTCAATGAGGAATTCATAGTAGAGACTGATTCATCAGATGAAGGTATTGGGGCAGTTTTGCAACAAAATGGACATCCAATTGCTTTCTTAAGTAGAACTCTAGCTCCTAGACATAAAGGTCTGTCTACATATGAAAAAGAATTGTGGGCAGTGGTGTTTGCATTGGAAAAATGGAGGGGCTATTTGCTTGATAGACACTTTAAAATCAAGACTGACCACTTCAGTCTAAAGTATTTGATGGAGCAGAGATTGACTACTCCCTTTCAAATCAAATGGCTACCAAAGTTATTGGAGTATGATTATGAGATACTATACAAAAAGGGAAGTGAGAATGTGGTAACTGATGCTTTGTCCAGGACACCTACTCCATCATTAAACACAATGTTGATATCTGATATCTCAAATGATTTACTGCAAAGGATTCAAGCTAGTTGGTTGTCTGACCCAAGTGTTCTACATATTATTAACAAGCTTAAAAATGGTACTACTGTCAACTCCAAGTTTGTTTGGAAGGATGATCAATTAACAAGGAATGGTAAATTGGTGATTGGTTGTGATAAAGTTTTGAGGCAAGAATTGCTTAAATACTACCATGATGAGCCTATGGGTGGTCATTCAAGAGTAGAAGCTACCTATAAAAGACTCAAATCTATGTTCTATTGGAAAGGGATGAAGAAGTCAGTCAAAGAACATGTCATGATTTGCTCAATTTGTCAATGCCACAAGCCTGACCTAGCTCCATATCCTGGCCTGCTACAACCTCTTCCAATTCCCACAAAAATTTGGACTGATATATCCATGGACTTCATTGAAGGTCTTCCTTCCTCCCTTGGAAAAACAGTCATCTTGGTGATTGTTGACAGACTAAGTAAGTATGGGCATTTTATTCCTCTATCACACCCTTTCAAAGCTGCTCAAATTGCCCAAGTGTTCATGGATACAATTTATAAGTTGCATGGACTGCCAAAGTCCATCACAAGTGACAGAGACAAAGTCTTTATCAGCAACTTTTGGAAGGAGTTATTCAAGAGGTTGGGAGTTACATTACAACTTTCTACAGCCTATCATCCACAGACAGATGGACAGACAGAAGTGGTTAACAGATGTTTGGGTTGTTATTTGAGGTGTATGACCAGTGAACAACCTAAGGATTGGGTAAATTGGTTGGCATTAGCTGAGTTCTGGTATAATACTAACTATCACACAGCCATCAACACAACTCCATTTGAGGTAGTTTATGGACAAAGTCCTCCTACGCATGTGTCTTATATGGCTGGTGATTCTAAGGTTGAAGCTGTGGACAGATCACTTAAAGCAAGGGAATCTGCTATCTCTTTGCTCCAGTTTCATTTGGAAAGAGCTCAACAGAGGATGAAAACATATGCTGATAAAGGAAGATCTGAAAGAGAGTTTGCTGTTGAAGATTTGGTTTTGCTTAAACTACAACCCCACATGCAAGTTACTTTGGCTACATAAGCAAAACAAGTTGTCTCCGAAATATTATGGGCCCTTTGAAGTGATTAAGAAGTGTGGAGCAGTTGCTTATGAGCTATCATTGCCTAGCAATACAGCCATTCACAATGTATTTCATGTCTCACAGCTAAAAGCTTTCAGAGGACAAGTCACAGCTACAGTTCCATTACCACATTGTTCGAATGATGGGTTAATTGTTGCATCACCAGTCAAGGTGTTGGAAAGGAAGATTGCTAAGGTGGGAAACAGAGTTGTGGTTTACTGGTTGACCCAATGGTCAAATGGGTCAATTGATGATGCAACTTGGGAAATGGCAACTGAAGTTCAAGCCAAATACCCAAGTTTTGATCCTGATGCTTGAGGACAAGCATTCGTTTAAGGGGAATGGATTGATGTAAGCTAGATGTTGCAGGAATAGTTGTTAGTTAAAACAGTTAGTGACACGTGAGGTGCACATGCCTAGCATAGCTGGTCATGTGAGGTACACGTGTACATTTCCACTTCTGTGGACTAACAGCTTTTCCCGCCAAAAGTTCCCTTTAATATGTTGTTGTAATTTCCATTTCACAATTAATAAATGATAACTACTTTCTCTTTTAATTCTCTCTTTCTCTCATCTTCAACCTCATTTATCTTCTTCTATTCTTTAACCTCCAATTCTGTTACTAAAATTCAGTTACACCTCTAACCTCCATTCTGTTACTAGAATTACTAATTAGCCATTAATTCAGTTATAATTCTTGGTTAATTGTATTCTACTCATATCAATTAGTTGACTTACGGACAAGTAGTTATGTTTACGTTTAAAAAAAAAATAATAATAAAATAAAAATAAAAAAACTGTATCAATATACCGACGTGACGGAAGCATGGACGGACCCAAGGGGTTATGGGGCTTAATGGGAGCTTCATTGCTTCGTGATGTAAAATCTTTGTCAAAAATCCAGATGTATACGAAATAATGATGGATCTTCAAGTTTTGTGTCACGTGTTTTGTGTAAATATTACATATATAGTGTAATCGTGAAAAAAACGCCTGATCACTTTATAAACGTAAAAAAAAAAGCCTGATCACTTTATAAACCTGAGTCCGACCCTGCTCTGAGGTTAAAGGCTTTCAAAGTTCCAATTCATTTTCGTAATTCCGAAATATGTTTGGTGAGTTTTTCCTTCTTTCATATGTGGCTAGAAGGCTTAAGATCGGGCCAAACCACTCGACCACAAGAAACTTGTATCAGTTTTTGTATGTTGATTAATGCGTTATATGTTTTTTATTAAATGGTTCTTGACAGATTAGCAAAGTTGTTTGTGGTTTTGAGTTTACAGGTAAGGCATGGTGAATAAAAGACATTTATCAAAGTTCAAAGTCCAAGATGCAAGATAGAGAGGCTGTGGAACTTGGATATAAAAGGCTTTCATGTTAGTTTTTTATTCATTCAGTCATAAAGTTTGTGTATGTATTTTCTCTCTAAACCGATTCAACTTGTGAACGGTTAGGGTTTAAGTTCTCTAGTTTTTTTATTCTTTCTTTGTATTATTTGAACTTAAAACATCATACTGGTTATGCAGTGTTGATATGCAGTTTATAAAAAATAAGTGGGGAGGTTGGTTGAAATAATCGTTTGTGTTGTTTTAAATCTGTGCGGTTTATAAAATCTTCATTTTTCCATGATCAAACTAAAATGAATACAGAAACTCATCCATGTAAATTCATTGTACGGCTAAACATAGACAAATGAACACGAGGAAGCCTCCTCAATGTGTATCAGGTCTACTAACAACTCCGATCCTACCAATTGAGCGTCTAATATAGCTAATTTCAGAGCACATGCCTATGAAAATAACTTAGTTACTCACAGTAATATGAAATGAATGCATTCTCTTCAAAATTTGGATCTGAATCAACATTTTACATGGGCTAACAATAGTTATTCATCTCCATGATTAAATAAAGAGTCATGTCAAGCAATCGGGTATTATGGAATTTTATCATACCACATGTTATGACCTTGTAATAATTTGCTAAGATGACTAAACTGGTTCTAAGAAGGCCAAGATTTCTTCGTATTCTCGTGATAGATTGATATTACAAGTACTAAATATATTTTCTGATTGCCTGATTGGGTTGATAAATGATAGTAATTGATAAAGGGCACAACCCGGGCAGCCTCATGCAGATATTGGATCAAACAGCTAGATCTTCCTTCTCAAATAGTACTATAGTAAATCATTAAAATTACACAGCATTATAAAAAAGACTATGCGAGTTGAAAGAAGAAATAATCTATACGAATGTGTCTTCTTATCATTATATCTATCGGCAATGTTAGATTTTTGGGAGTGTGTGAGTGGTAATAATCCTGATATATTCTCTGAATCGTGTAGAAATCATTTTCAGATTGAAGTATTTCGACCCTATATGCCTCGGGTATCACGAAATCCTCAATTGGATAAGACAGAGAACAACACTTTGTTTCTAAGGCATGAGAAATCAAAACAATACACAGAAAGTTGTTATGTTTGTTATGTCCCGGAAGAGATCAATTCTCGTCTATAAAACCCAACCGAAAGTTAGTTATATTCGGTTAAAAGTAGTTAAATTCAGTTGGCAATGAAGGGTCATGATTGTTGGGGAAAAAGTATGACTTTTGGTGGGAAAACCATTCGAGACCACAGCAAGGGGCGCTACCCCCCTTGACCCATGCTCTTTGTTCATGGTGGTATCAAACTAGCTAGAACGAATGTGCACTCTGATAGAAACACATCGATACATCTTATGATTGTATCATTTAGATGACTAAATAGTTCTAAACCTCTAATTAATCAGCTTCAACAACCTATATCCAAACACACAATTATAACATTTTCCTTTTTCAGTTGTAACTTGTAATAGGGGTGAGCAGAAAAACCAAAATATCCGAATAAACCGAAAACCGAAACCGAACCGAACCTAAAATAACCGAATTGAACTAATAACCAAACCGAATTTGCCAAAACCGAACCAAACCGAACTTTAAATTCGGTTCTCGGTTTGGATATGGTTTTGATAATCAAAACCGAAAACCGAACCGAAAACCGAATTCATATAAATTTATATATATTTTATATATTTATATATATAAAAAGATTAATAAAATGTAATATATATATATATATATATATATATATATATATATATATATATATATATATATATATATATATATATATTTTTATATATATATAAATAACAATAAAATTTTATCCTAATATTAAAAAATACTTTTTATGTTTGAAATAATTTTTTTGGCTAAATATATTTGTATATATATATATATATATATATATATATATATATATATATATATATATATATATATTAAATAAAGTGTGTAATTCGGTTAAACCGAAAACCGAAACGAACCAAACCGAACTAGAATTCAACCAAACCGAACCGAAAACCGAATTTGAATTCGGTTCGGTTTAGTTCACGGTTTGACCCTAAAAAAACTTTTAACCGAATTAACCAAACCGAATTAACTAAATAACCCGAAAACCGAACCGATCAACACCCCTAATTTGTAAGCATCCTAAGATATTTACATGAGTTGAGGACTTTTATTTAGACCAATTGGGCTATGCATTTAGAGTAATAGGAAATCATGCATATTCAAAAAGTTGTCATCTGAGTAAGGCAATATCCAAAGATACATGTACTTTTCAAACTATGATCATGTATTTATTTTGCAACTATCCTCGTTGCTAAGGATCAAGATGCACAAATTATATTAAACTTAAGGTTCAACACAAACCAAGCGTTACTTTAGCCGCCCCCCAAAAAGTGCATGAATGCATGGTGAAGCAAATCCCATCATCCCACGTGAGTCCACTCAAATATGCTTCTATTATATATCAAAGTTATTCCTTTTCTACATACTATAACTATATTAGGTTTGTTAAAAAAACTATAAAGTTTGTTTGAAATGAAAGTATGTTATAAATGTAGAAGGGCTTAAAACATTATTTAAGTTATTTACAATATTGTAAGTTGTTGCGTTAGAGATTGTTACAGACTTACAGTAGATCGTTGTAGGACAGAACAAGAACTATAAATGACAAGGTGCATTTAACAGAAACATTAAATATAATTCTAAACATAATTTTGTGAACCACGCAGGTACATTTAAGAAACATTAAAATTTTTTACAAAATCAATGGGTTTGATAAAGAATTATTATAAAATAATCTGATAATTTATCAATGGGATTGGTTATTCTTATTCATACCCTCCCTGAAATTAATTTTGAAAAAACGAAAAATTTGATTTTATAGTAACTTCTCCAAAAGATTTACATCAGCGGAGAAATCACAACTCCGTAACCTATGGCTGTCAATTGACCATTCATCAAAGACAAGATTCAAGTAATGATCAGTTGTTTCCTTCATTAGATTAAAAAGCAGTCCAGGTTTGATTTTGATTTGTCTTGATTATTAAATAATAGTATAAAAAGTACAAAATAAAAATAAAAGGTTGATTGTGTCACACCAAAAAAGTTCAAACTATCACTAGACCAATTTGTCACCTTAGTACTACATCAGTTTTTCTCTCTTTTAAACCAAACACCTGTTATTGTGACTTAACTAGTGACCCAACTTTTTTTAAAAAATAATAATAAAAAATAATTAATAATTTAAAAAACATTACAATAATAATTAAAATAAAATTAAAAATATTATAATAAAAATTAAAAATTTAAACTAATAGTCTAAATTATATCGCTCCTTGATCTTTTGCTTCAGGGTCAACACTGTCGCTAGTTGCTTTCCATTTAAATGGTCATGTGGTTCATTGTAATACATGATGTCTTTCTCGAATTTTTCTTGTTGTTGAAATTCAAACATTTGACGTTGCAGCTCTAATTCTTTTTCCTTTTGTGCAAGCCTATGTTGTTCAAAATTTTCCTCTTGTGCAAGCTTTAGTCTCTCTAATTCCGCTTGCTCCCAACACCTCAGATATTCCATCTCCAATTCCCGTTCCTTTATTCTCAAATGCTCAACCGAGGCTTCCTTCGGGAAACCTTACCCGTTGCGACATTTGACCATTTTTCGGTCAACATTGCAACAATATCAGGTGCAGCATCAGCTGAAGCTTCGCAACGAGCTTGGGAGGCTGATGCTTTCTTCTTATTCTTGTCCCGACCCATTTGTCACACTTCCCAAACCTCTTTCTCAGATCACCCGCTTCTTTGTGCAGATTCAAACCACCTCGTGCGGAGCTTTGGAAGTGGCGTGTGAGGTGCTTTCCGATGTTCGTGATTTTTTGAAGCACCACCTTTGGATTGCTTGTAAAAGTTTGGCATTTCGACATATTTTCATTTTCTATGGTTCTTCAAAATTCTCCAGCATTCAGTCATTGTGAAGGGCGTATAGTAAATAACACGATACTCTTTTACCGCTTGATCGTAAATTGCTGTCTCATTTGCGCCACTCTGGTGCCTCCCTTTCACGGTATCATAAACTTCACAAAATTGAGTAATTTTAGGACGAATCCCACCTTTTCATTTGCACAAAATTGAATCGTGTCCTCTTGTGGAAGCCTTCATTTCCTTTTCATAATATGTTAGAACTTCCGTCCAAAACCCTTGTGCCTTTTTAGCATTTTTTCAATGCTATTCTCGGACACTTGTATCCAAGCTCTACACAAGGCAACCTCTTCCTCAAGGGTCCATGGTTCAACTCTATATCATTCACCGTCTTCTTGGCTTGTTGACTTCTTTTTGTAGTCTTCCTTTTGACAAGTACCAGTTCTTCGACGGGAGATTCGGTTTCAATGGGTTCAAATGGACCACCACCCGAAGCTTGACCCATAGAACAATCTTACCCAAAATGGATCAATATTATCAAGTTCTATAGGGTTAATTGGAGAAAACCGTTGAGAAAACTGGTTCATCAGGGGTGACATTTCCGGACCATAATATTGGTTATATGAAGGTTGTGGTTGGTTATCATTTCCGTAATCATGAGTGGGTGATCAACAAATGACTCGTTTAATTATATGGACTCTATAACAACATTTTAATAGTATGGATACAAGCTTATTTAAAAATATCATTTCTGGACCTTATACGAGTGTTGTTATCATTTCTGAACCTTTTATTTTGTATTACCGTAATCATGAGTGGGTGATCAACAAATAACTCATTTAATTATGTGGACTTCTATAACAATTTTTTAATAGTATGAATACAAGCTTTTTTGCTTATACATACATAAAATTTGCATACTGGAGGGCCTATTTATGGTTATCGCCCAGGACAACTAAAATTCACGGGACGGCCTTGATTTCCATAAAGATATTCAGAGTATTTAAGTATGTTACAAACGAAAATTCGTTCACACATATTTGATGTTGGTTAAAATAATCAAAGAAATTGTGATGTTCTACTTCTTCTTTTTATTCTTGTTTAACCACCACCATATGGCCTATCCGTGTCATCTTTAGTTTTCTCATAAAAGGAAAGTCTCGCTAAATGTGGACATCTCTGAAGATAACTAGTAAGGGGGTGACAATCATGATTCGATGTCTCCCCCATGATTCGTCACTAACCAATTATATCAAGCCATCACATTCCATGGTTTAATCATACCTCACCATACTTTTTTAATGACAACCATACCTCACCATACTTTAAAAGGAAAATTAAATGGGCAACGTTCAAATAATCAATGCATTGCTTCCATGACGTTGCAACAAAACTTACCGAAATGGTTGCCGAATTTGTGATGCCGAAGATAAGGCAATGGTCATGCTGCTCGGCATGCGCCAACCATAGCCACCCCCCCTAAAGGGTTGAAAACGGTGTTCACGGGATTAACCCGGCCCTCTCCGAGCAACACTAGTGATATGAAAAAGGTTATCCATTTAACATTATTTATTATTATTATTATTATTATTATTATTATTATTATTATTATTATCAAACAGATAACCAAAGCTGTGAAAGATAGACAACAAGTAGTCAAATGGAGTATCTTTTAGTGCCAACCTATACGAGTTTGGCAAACGAGTATATTACTCATTCGGTCAAAAAGAAGAAATTATACTATAAGTGACTATATGTATGAAAATCATTTCATGTTTTATTGCAAAGATTCTATATATAGAAAGTTTTCCAAAGTCAAAAGGTATATTTCTTTGACATGGGAGCATCTCATCGACTTGTTTTCTTTTTTGAAATGAAGGCAAAGATGTTTACAAGAATTGATGCGAACTTCATGGGTTTACCAATTGCTAATTTGTTCGCCTATAAATGGCTTGAGTTACATCTCAACAAAACCATTCATCTTTTATTCTTTTGACATCATAGAAACAACATATACACGTCTAAAGTTTTAATATGGGCAAGTCACTAATCATTTTGGTGGCTTTCCTGCTCGTATCCATTTCCATTGGAACAACTACCGTTAGAGCCGTTGATGATACTAAATATACCCCGGCACCTGTGCCAGGTTCTAAGTACACGCCACCACCAGCTGCACCCAAGGCTCCGGTTCCAGCTCCTAAGACTCCAGCTGCACCGGTGCCCGCTCCTAAAACTCCAGCAGCACCAGTACCGGCTCCCAAGGCTCCAGCACCAACACCGAAGCCCAAGACACCAACACCGGTGCCTGCTCCCAAGACACCAGCACCTGCGCCCAAACCTAAAACACCAGCACCCGCCCCCAAGACACCTGCACCAGCACCTAAACCAAAGACACCAGCGCCAGCCCCTAAACCTAAAACACCGCACCAGCGCCTAAACCCAAGACACCTGCTCCAGCCCCTAAACCTAAAACACCAGCACCAGCGCCTAAGCCCAAGACACCTGCGCCAGCCCCTAAGCCCAAGACACCTGCGCCAGCCCCCAAGCCCAAGACACCTGCGCCAGCGCCCAAGCCCAAGACACCGGCACCCGCCCCAAAACCCAAGACTCCAGCACCAGTGCCCTCGCCTAAGACACCTGCGCCAGCCCCAAAGCCCAAGACACCTGCACCAGCTCCAAAGCCTAAACCAATTGACGATGAAGTTAACTACGATGTCCTGACACCTGAGCCAAAATCAGGAAGCGAACGCGCTTTTTGTAAATCAAAAGGAAATTGTTACTACAAGACGCTAACTTGTCCAAAGGAATGCCCAGAGAGAAAGCCAAAGAAGAACAAGAAAAACAAAGCATGCCACATGAATTGTGGAAGCAAGTGTGAAGCTACATGCAAATGTAAGAACGTACACCAACTATTTTACCATGATATATTTTTTTTACATGCATGCATGATATGACCACTTATATTTTTATTTACAAATATGTAAGCAAATTCCAACTTTTTCAGGGAGGAGACCCAAATGTAACGGCTATGGCTCACTCTGTTACGATCCAAGGTTTGTTGGTGGCGATGGAGTTATGTTCTACTTCCATGGTGGTAAAGGACGTGATTTTGCTCTTGTCTCAGATACCAACCTCCAAATCAACGCTCACTTCATTGGAAGCCGGCCCAATGGCAGGAAACGTGACTACACATGGGTCCAATCTGTATCCATCATGTTCGACACACAAACACTTATTATCGCAGCCAATAAAGTGTCACAATGGGACGATTCAGTTGATGTACTTTCTATCAAATGGAATGGTGAAGAAGTCACCGTCCCGTTTGATGGAGACTCAGAATGGAGAACCAGTACTGAGGAAAGAGAAGTCGTGGTCGAGAGGACCGATGACACCAACACTCTTAAGGTGACTGTTGGCGGCTTGGTTGAGATCGACATGAAAGCGGTCCCAGTGACCAAAGAAGACGATAAAGCCCATAATTATCAGTTACCATCAAACGACGCTTTTTCTCACTTTGAGTTACAATTTAAGTTCATGAACCTTTCGGACGATGTTGAGGGTATCTTGGGGAAAACATATCAACCAGGGTACGTGAGCCCGGTTAAGAGAGGGATAGCAATGCCGATAATGGGTGGAGAAGACAAGTATGAAACATCATCCTTAACTTCAACTGTTTGCAAGGAATGCAAGTTTCAGACTAGAACTACAGCAAGAACGGCCGTTATTGGTTTATCTCAATACTAATCAAGCTAACGCTATTGGTTTCTTTCAATGCTAATCAATTGTTGTAATTTCACATTTCATGTTTTTCGACATTTCATTAATATCAATTGTGTATGGTTCAATTCGAACTGATCGATTTCAAAGTTCACATCTAAACACTCTTTCAAGTGTCAATTCCAGATTATGTGTTTAGTATTTAATAAAATATGTATTTTGGGCTTCAAAAGTTCAATATGGATCAAGATAGTATATGTGCAAACATGGATATATAGACTTGTGTTACTTGAGACTTACGGTTAGAGGTTTTGGGCTGAGTATATATGGAGAAAAAAAGGTGACAAAGAATTAGAAATTAGGCAATCCAGAAAGAAAAAAAAGTCATCTCAGTAAGGTAAATCTCGAATTTATAGGTACCACTTGTTGATATGTTATGATCTTGCATACACTGTGTTAAGTTTTTGGAAATTAATAATATGTTATCTTTCTAAGTAAAATTAGTACAAGATAAATCAAGAAGTGTCTTTATTAATAACTTAATGGCTATGCTGATCGAACTTAATATTGAGGTTCGAAAGGCGTAAGGCTACAGCAAGGATAAATGCATGTTTAGTAAAAACGTAATTAACAAGTTGATCAAGATCATGAAATGGTTTAGTGGTTAGATGTATTTTAAAGGTTTTTCATTTAAAATGTGTTCAAATGCTAAATGTCTTTTAAGAATAGTCGGGCAAAGTCAACAAATCTTCGTGATAATTATGAAAGTGCTAACAACATCCTTAGGGGATTTTATTAACAAATAACTTTTCAAAACCTTAACCAACAAACTCGGTAATTTTCGGTAACATGACTAATGAAAAGAATGAATTACACTCAGTAATTATGTTTGCGTTATAATAGGAAGTAGTTAGCAGTGTTTGATATGAGCATTGTACATTGTCAAAACTAAAATTCAGGGAATTACTAGCTGCATAGTAATATACAACTACAAGTGAGTAAACTGCAATTTATTAGCAAAATCAAGATATTAAATGAAGAAAATCCGAACCGTCGAAAGTTTTCTTTTGCTACTATCCTCTCGATCATCTAGCTACTCCCTGTTCATTTTGTCATGTTTTATCGTCTAGTTAATATGATAATATGAAATCATAATATATGATACCAACACAAGCATGTTTATACAAGGCGGCATAATGCACATAATGAAGAAACAAATGTATATTAGATTGATTCATATAAGAGGACTTGAGCTAAAATCTTATACTGGCATATCATAATTTTCATATAGTAAAGATCATAGGATATAATCTTATACTCAGGGCGGAGCCAGGATTTGTAGTTAAGTGGGGCCGGAATTCATTATATAACATGAAAAAATAAAAGTTTAAAAACGGTTTCCACCTTTAGTTTATACAAATAAACCATCACAAAAACTTACAAATGCATTACTAAATCTTATTTTTTTTCTAATATATTCAGTGGATAAAAGTACAGTAAACTAAAAAATAAGATTTTTTTTTTTTTTTTTTTTTTTTTTTTTTTTTTTTTTTTTTACTTCTGAGCAACAAAGCTGAAATTTTCTAGGATTTCTCGATTTAGGTTTTGGGTGTTCAAAAAATATACGTATTCAGATATCCGAAAACATGATCATAATTTACTAAAAAGTTGTGTTTTATGAAAGGACAGTTTTGGAAGTCATATAAAAGTTTTCTAAAAATTATAGATATCTGGATATTCAGATACATAAAACTGTAATATGAAATTTCGGATATCCTAATTACAAAAAACTTAGATAAAATATTATGTCTAACATAAAACAATCATCACAAATTTCCGATATCCAAATTTGTGATATAATTAGTTGTTGACAAGTCCTTTAAATTTTTTAAATTAACAACAAAAAAATATTGTCAAAAATGTCTCATTTCATATTTTTGCTTCATTGGCCACTTAGATAGGAGATATTTCATATTGGTTGTTTTCTTTTTCTTTCATGATAGAAAATTCGATAGCTGGAAGATGCTCGTGGTATATTAAACGTTAAATTATGGGCTAAACAATGGTATGTTAATACAATCATTGAGCTTATTGGATGGGGCCTAGCACCCGCTAGCCACCCCCTCCCTCTGCCCCTGCTTATACTTGCACATCATAGTTTTATATAGACATATATATAGTATAGATCATGTAGCAGATTAATATGATTTAGTGATAAAGATACATTAGGATACATCTAAACTAACATATATACATCTAATTAAGTTTTATATATATAAAAAAATGTTGTTACAGTTACTTCTTATTATTTTTATTTTAAGCTCATCTATCACTCGATCATGATCACTCACACAATAGAAGTATTGAGATAAACATGTTTGGGCCATTTGTTTATGGTATAGTTATTGTAATAGATTTAACTTATGTCACACACCTTATTAGTTAAACTAATAAAAATTTGTTATGTAAAAACACTTTCTTAAACACTATTACAATACCAGTAAGGTATTCACACAATATCACAAGCGGCAAAGATGCTGAGGCAATTGGAAAGACTTTTTTTTTAGGAAGGAGGCCCCCTCCTATGTTGTAAAGGAGATATACTCAAAGCTTTTGACGAACGCTTTTGCATGTACGTTGGTCGTGACAATTAATATTGGTCCGTCCCCCCCCCCCCCCCCCCCCCCCCCCCCCCCCTTTAAAAGATTGAAATATAGTGTAAATCAAATGTGTTTAATCCTGTTAATTTGTTTAAAGGTCTAATACCATAGTAAAGTATCATACTTGTCAAAAAAAGTTGTTCTGAGTAGCGTACTTTTTTTTTTCCTTGTTGGTGAGTCAAACTCGACTATTTTGTCCATAAGTGAGTATTTTACAGCCCACTACAGGTAACATGCTATGTCATCCGGTTTTTTGTTTATATATATATATATATATATATATATATATATATATATATATATATATATATATATATATATATATATATATATATATATATATATATTTTTACCTTTTCCAGCTACTCCCCACCGCCGGTCTCACTTCCGGCCACAGCAGCAGATTCCGGTCGCCGGAATAATTTTTCGGCAACCCTTTTTCTTGTACCACTTTGTAGATCGGATAAAACCCTTCACCCCCGTGCTAACCACGCACCACCACACCCACCGTATCACCTCCACGCGCCTCCCACCGTCACCACAGCCGCCGCCACTATCACCGAAGACCACCACCACCACACCCACCGTTCCACTATCACCGAAGACCACCATACCCACTGTAATCCTACTGAAACATGCAGTCACTTAAATCCTTTACCAAAAGATATATACGCGCCTCCACTTTGTCTTCTTCTTCTCTTGTGATACGCAGCCTCAACAAACACAATGGAGTTGGTGATGGGGGGGGGGGGGGGTGGCCGTCTGATGTCATGGAGGTGGTGATGGGGGTGACACTTGGCAGTGGTGGTTGGTGTGAGGCTTGGCAGTGATGGATTGTGTTAATGTGTTTATGGCTGTGTTTGTGTGTTTGTTTTTATTTAACAAAAAACTCGAAATGACTGGTAACCGGAAGAGGGGGTGCAAAAATACTCACTTATGGACAAAATACTCGACTTTGACCCACAAACAAGGAAAAAATTAAGTACGCTACTCAGAAGAGCTTTTTTTTTTACAAGTATAATGCTTTATTTTGGTATTAGGCCTTGTTTAAAATATTTGCATTAAAATTTACTAGTTTCATAAATCAAATATTCTTACTTTCAAAGGCAATTTTGTAACTTTATTATACTTAAAACTAGGCTGTAAACGAACTGAACGTTTAGTGAACATTTCAGGAACCGTTCGGTAAAAAGTTCGTTTATTTATTAAATGAACGAACATGAACAATATTTTACGTTCGTTTAGTTAAATGAACGAACATGAACAGAGTGGTGTTCGTTCATTTATGTTCGTGAACGTTCGATTATGCGTTCGTTAATGTTCGTTTATGTTCATTTATTTATTTATGTTAACATATCATATATTTTAATTGTATAATTTTAAAATTGGTTTGTTTAAATAAAACAACACTTATAAAACAATATTAGATGCATAATTTAATAAAATTTATATTTGTTTGTCTATACATTTATGTTCGTTCGTTTATGTCCATTTAGCGTTCGTTTAGTATGTTAATGAACGAACATGAACAACTCATTTTGTTAATAAACGAACATGAACAAGAAAATTTGTCCGTTTTAGTGTTCGTGTTCATTTATTTGTCTGACAAAAATTAAATGAATGAACATGAACAAGGCTCTGTTCATGTTCGTCCGGTTCGTTTACAACGCTACTTAAAACTCAATTAAAAGTTTACGCTTTAATGCCTTATAAGTACTTAAGTTAACACTTTATTTGTTAATGCACAAAACTAAGGCATTCCTTCTATCATATGTGAAAGTAAAACTTTAGTGACAAAATGGTAATGCAGTTATGAGGGTTTACCAACCAAGAATTGCCAACTTTTAGATGCCAGATTCATCATCTTTCCATCATTTGACAATTAATTTATTGAAAATATATGACTTCAAGTAAGGTACACATATCTTCAATTAGCTAGCTTCCTTTGTTAGATTTTGCCCTAATGACAATAAAGTGTGAACAAATTAACTGCTACCAATTGTATCGATACCTTTTGTATCAAGGAACAATTTCGGTTATCGTATGGGTATTTCTTCTTTTTAATGTCTTTTTAACAAGAAATCATCAATTCACAAGTTATCAATACCAGTTATGCCGTCACGTAATCCTAAGATGATTATGAAAGTGCGCTAACAACATCCGTAGGTGCTTTCACTACTAAAAAAAAAAAAGCCATATAGATCGGTTAGAAAGCCTTATATAGATCGGTAACCAACCACTCTATCTAAGGGTGATCTTTATGAGCAGGTACATATATAGATCGGTTCAAAACCGATCTTTTTAACATTTCATAAAGATCGGTTTATAACGAATAACTGATTTATTTAATGTTGGTTTTTGAGGGTAGTTAGATCGTTAGATCGGTTTTAAACTAGATAACCGATCTAGTTAATAGCTATGATTATAAAAAATTAATACATTAAATTGATTTTCCAAGAATTTAACCATATCGAACTCACTGTCAAGATAAATTACCATCTGAATATTGACGTAAAAAACACCATATATATAAGACCACTTCCATCAGCACATACATCGTTACATATATTGTATAGCATTCCTCTAATATTTTTACAACCTTGTTCAGTTTCTAAATTTCTGTACATATTCAACTTCGTGAATAATTCATCAGATCTTTATAACAAATAGCATTCCAGTTTCATGTAAGATGACAGACTTAATACTTTAAATAGTCAACAATTTGACCCAGAAAATGGGTATTATTTTGCAAATTTTGACCCAAAAACTCAAAATTCATGAATTTGCCTAAGATTAATGATTCAATAAATAGTATAAAGTGTGATTGACATACATTCCCCATTTCCCGTGATTTAACTTTAAGACGGAACATAATACAACTTAAAGATCTTGAAAATATGCCAAACTTCAAAATCAAACACCAAATGAGGGATTTTCAATTCGTTGAAAATATGGCGCGAGAATGCTATCACTTGTATCTATATGCATTACAAAACATTTAACCCTTCAATCTCTAATTGAAAATTAAGTAGTAGATCAATTTATGAACTTTATAGTCATAAAAAAAGCATTGGTTTTTATCAAGCAGTGAGAAAACTCTAATGCTTTTTTAAGTTGAAAGATTAAATACTTCAGAGTAAATACTATGGTAGATTAACAAAAAACAATTATTTTTTTATTAAATCGAGTACGAGATTCTCAGAGTAAATAGTATGGTAGATTAACAAAAAACTAATGCTTTCTTTCTTGATTTGATATCAACAAAATTTAATATATATACTTGAAATTGAATATAGTTTCATATTTAATAGTTTAACTAAGTTTATGACCTAAAACAAACCTTTGACTAAGTTTTTAGGGGTTGTTTGTTTAAGCTTATTGTTGGGCTTAGTTATGAGCTTATCTCATTTCGGTTTATGTTTATAAGCCCAGATTTTCCTGCTTATTTTGAACCACGTACATGAGCTTATATAAGCTTGTTATGATGTAACAACCATATATAAGCTGATAAGTTCTAAAATAAACCTAAAAAGTTGAGCTTATGAAAATAAGCCGAAATGAGATAAGCTCGTAAACCCAAAAATAAGTCTAGACAAACACTCCCTTAATGGAGAACAAAAACCAAAATATCATAACAAGAACCTTATATATACTAAAGCATGTGTTTGCCTATGCTCACTGACCCACAATTTGTGTTCATCTATCACTGACTATAACACGTGACTTATATATATAACTTATAACCTCACAAAAACCATAAGTTTTTGGTTAACTTAAAGTAAGATGATGAGAGATGTGGCAAAGTTGTTTAATGTTATGGTCTTGGTGGTGGTTATGGCTACAGTTACGGCGGTTGCTGGTGTAAATGTGACCTATGATCATCGGGCATTGGTTATTGATGGAAAACGTCGAGTGTTGGTTTCAGGATCCATCCATTATCCTCGAAGTACTCCTGATGTAAGTATCATTATCAGCGTCAGTGTTTTTTTGCATATTATCACACACAGAGTAGAAGCACAATATAATATACACTCAGGCATGATCACTCTTCTATACTCTTTCGTATTTTTGTATTTAATAGAATATATGGAGCGTAACTTATTTTCAATGAATACTGCAGATGTGGCCTGACCTTATTCAGAAATCAAAAGATGGAGGATTGGATGTGATTGAAACTTATGTTTTCTGGAATCTGCATGAACCTGTTAGAAACCAGGTTACTGCTTTTTTATAAACTCTTTTTGCAAGATTATTGGAACATGCTTTATATATGAACATTTATTTATTGGTGGTTGATTTGAGTACCCTTTTGTGTAAGTGCTAACAAAACTTGGACTTGAACAGTATGACTTTACAGGAAGAAAAGATTTAGTTAGATTTGTGAAATTGGTAGCTGATGCTGGTCTCTATGCTCATATTTGAATCGGTCCATATGTTTGTGCTGAATGGAATTACGGGTCAATATTATAAATCATTTGTTGAAGTCTTTGATTGTCAGAATGCCTCAAGTTTGGATGTTTGTGCTTTAATTTGTTTCTGCAAACAGTGGGTTTCCACTTTGGTTACATTTCATACCAGGAATCATGCTTCGAACAGATAACGAGCCTTTTAAGGTTTATCAATTATTCTCTCGAATTTAGTATAAAACATGTCCTTGTTTGGTCAACAACTCCTTAACCAAATGCATATATTTCAGGCCGAAATGAAGCGGTTTACTACCAAGATAGTTAGCATGTTAAAGCACGAAAATCTTTATGCATCCCAAGGTGGACCAATAATCTTATCTCAGGTTAGTTTATGTACCAATGCATTATGATCCTTGTTGTGAATTTTTAAAATTTACATATGAAAGATTTGTGTGTGTGTGATAGATTGAGAACGAATATGGTAACATTGAGAAAGATTATGGTCCCGCTGCACAAAAGTACATCAAATGGGCGGCAAGTATGGCGACATCCTTAAATACAGGTGTGCCATGGGTGATGTGTCAGCAACAAGATGCTCCTGATTCAGTGGTAACAGTAATCAAATAACATAGAAAAATTTAGTTAATTTCTTGACCCTCTAAAAGTTTAAAGACGGGTGCCTTTATAAATTATGAATGCAGATAAACACTTGCAATGGATTCTACTGTGATGGGTTTACTCCAAATTCTAAAAACAAGCCCGCAATGTGGACTGAGAATTGGACCGGATGGTATTTTGCATTTGGTGGGGCAGTCCCTTATAGACCAGCGGAAGACCTTGCATTTGCAGTGGCACATTTCTACCAGAGAGGCGGAACATTTCAAAACTATTATATGGTAAGCATATGGAATAGTGAGGATATACATAACATACGTAAACACCTTATACGTCTCAAGTTAATTCAGATGGTGAAAATTTGCAGTATCATGGTGGGAGTAATTTTGGTCGGACTACTGGTGGACCGTTTATTTCAACAAGTTATGATTTTGATGCTCCACTTGATGAATATGGTGTGATTTTTTTTTCTAAGAATTCTTTTAAAAAATTTTAAGCATGTTTAGATTTGGAATATAAAATTCGACAATTATTATGCAGGAGTGCCTCGACAACCTAAGTGGGGTCATTTAAAAGATCTACATAAGGCTATAAAGCTTTGTGAAGAGGCATTGGTGGCAACCGTTCCAAAAAAAACTTCACTTGCTTACAATGTAGAGGTGATGTGTTTGTTCCTCCTTTATTTATCAGTATTGAACTAACATAAATTTTCGGTTAAACAAGATGTTTGGTTTAGGCTGTCATGTATAAAACTTCATCAACATGTGCTGCTTTTTTGGCGAATATTGATACCCAACATGATGCAACTGCAAGCTATAATGGGAGATCTTATCGCTTACCTGCTTGGTCTGTTAGCATCTTGCCCGACTGCAAAAATGTTGTGTACAACACTGCACAGGTATGTTTGACTTTTTAGGGTCAATCCTAGCTCGTTTCAAATTTTGTGTCATATGGGTTTCTTTGCAAATTAATCAGCAACCCATAACTTATTTGTGGTTTTTTTTTTTTTTTTTTTTTTTTTTTTTTTTGACAGATAAACTCTGTGGCTACGATCCAAAGGTTTGTACCTGCAAGTGTCAGAGATGCATTCAGTGATTCAAAGGCAAGTTCATCAGACTGGGGTTACATTCGTGAACCCATAGGGATATCAAGTAATGATGCATTTAATAGACGGGGATTACTGGAACAGATTAATACGACAGCTGATCAAAGTGATTATTTATGGTATTCAATAAGGTATGAATAGTTTCTGCAGCTATAACTTTTGAATAGGAGTATACGTGGCAATTTCGGCTCATTTAAAGAATGAGTTGATTTGGGTTATAGTTAATTTCTAGTGTGTCAAACGGGTACAATCAAAAGAATCAGGTAAAATGAGATCCAAATTTGGACAAAAGTGTTAAGGGCCGTTAACCCCTTTATTTAAAATTCTAATGGCAAGTTATTCTATTTTAAGGCTTTCATTATGCTTATCTTGCGGCACTCACATCAAAGGTGACGAGCCCTTCCTTAACGATGCGTCTCAAACAACAATTCATGTGAAATCACTTGGTCATGCTTTTCATTTGTTTGTGAATGATCAACTCGAAGGTACACGAATTTTCATAAAAAAAAAATATATACAAAAGGGAACTCTTTTTAATCTTTCTTGACGAACATTATTTTTCCTAACTTGTAGGCAGTGCATTTGGCAATGCTAGTAACCCTGAAATTTCTAAGGGTATCTCTATCACTCTCAAACATGGAACGAACAAAATAGATCTCTTGAGTCTTACCGTTGGCCTTAAGGTTTGACCTTCATAGATTCCAAAGTTTCTTTTATATGGGTAACAAGTGAATATATTTAGTACTAATCTGATCTTTGTGTACAGAACTATGGCGCCTTTTTTGATAAAACGGGTGCGGGTATTACTGGTCCAGTGGAGCTTGAGGGAGTAAAGAATGGGACAACTGTTGACCTTTCATCTCAAAGGTGGACATATCGGATTGGACTTAAAGGAGAATCACAAGGACTGGAAACTGGAGGGTCTTCACTTTGGGTTTCGGGGTGGCCTAAAGGTCAACCTTTGACTTGGTACAAGGTAATATCAAAGTTTTCTTTTATTTTTGAAATAACAACATTAAAGGTTGTAGTACTTAAATAAGAAATTAGGTTTAAACAGACGAATTTTGATGCACCTTCTGGTGATGGTCCACTCACGATAGACTTCACCGGTATGACAAAAGGTGAGGCATGGGTCAATGGTCAAGGCATCGGGCATTATTGGCCAGGTTATAATGCTCCAACTGGCAGTTGCTCCGAATGTAGTTATGAAGGACAATATAGCCCATCAAAATGCCTCAAGAATTGCGGAAAATCATCACAGAAACTGTAAGTGAAGTCCTTATTGAATATACTTATCAAAGTTTGAATCTTTTGTTTATAGCGGAGTTAAACTTGTAGGTACCACGTACCCCGGTCATCGTTAAAACCAAGTGGGAACGTACTAGTCTTGTTTGAGGAAATAGGTGGGGATCCCAAACTAATCTCATTCAGGACACAAGAGTTGGAAAGTTTGTGTTCCCATGTATCCCAAAATCACCCACTCCCCATAGAAGCCTGGAGTCAATATAAAAAGTCAAACTCCGAGCCAAGAGTCTCGCTAGAGTGTCCTCATCCTAGTCAAGTCATTTCATCGATCAAGTTTGCCAGCTTTGGAACTCCTCGAGGAAAATGTGGAAGTTTTAGTCATGGTGAATGCCGGAGCACTAACGCCCTCTCAATCCTACAAAAGTCAACTCTTTTGTAATTAACCATTTTGTGTGCATATAAATGTTCATTAAAACAGTTTTGACTAACGAATGCTAAATACTAAACATTACAGGCTTGCATTGGGCTAAGGAGTTGCAGTATTGGAGTCACGACATCCACATTTGGTGATCCTTGTAAAAATGTAGTAAAAAGTTTAGCAATAGAAGCTTCGTGTGCATGAAAAACAGAAGCGTGAAAATCTGCCACTTAACATTGAATAAGAACATATCATCTAAACAACTATGAGACTTTCGTAATCCTTATTTCCCTATTTAATATACTACGTATGAATCAAACATGAAATTATGACTTACAATAATTATATCATGTAAAGATTTCTACGGCCCAGCATCTCACCAAGTTCAACATATAAGCTCAACTGAGGTTCCATTCTAAAACCAATTGGTTATAGAAGGAGTAGCCCACCAAGCTTATATGTTAAGCTTGAGATTATAATTCAACTGATGTGGGATTGGGTTTGTACACCCAACAATCCTCCCCTCAAACCCAAACCACCATGGGCCTCCCCTTCGACTATAGCCACGATCCCGCCTTTTTCATACCGCCGACCTTTACCATCGGAACACACCGCCTTTTACCGGCTTCCTTTTGGTACAAGGTTTACCGGGATCCACTAATACCGTCGAACCGGGGTCTAATCGAGGGAACACCATCCACATCATCACTGGGCCCAACCTGTCTCTGATACCACTTGTAGGATTCACACGGGCCCAACATCTCACCAAGTCCAACATATAAGTGATGCGTGGGAATCGCACCTTGCTTTACCTCTCGAGGGATCTCGAGAAGCTTACAACCCCCACCAGGCAGTGTACCTGATCGTTGTAGTATAGTATAGTGACAAGTACCGGGGGATTGATCGTTCAGCTTAGGAATAGTGTCGCTAGGATTAGAAAACCTAATTAATAGTTCTAAAGGTGAGAGATGATTATTTTTGTATTTTTATATTTTTATAAAAGCAAGTAAAATCTCGGGTTCTGGAAGAGTGGGCGGAATTAGTTGCTATTCAACTAACCCAAAGCTAAGATACAATCAAAATAAAATAATAAAAATGAAAATAAAGTAAATTATACTAAGGTTGTGAGCAGTAATTGAAGAAATTGTGTTTACTTAGACTTCACTACTCCCTAGATATCTTTTACACGTTAATTACTTGTTATACTTGTATGGATGACGGATTGTATTCCTTAATACCATTCGTGGGGTGGCATACATAACTCCCCAACTCTATGAGCTCTTATCTCCTCCTACACCATGACCCAGCACAACTATAGGGATTGTAAACAGTGGCTCATGCATTAAATACAACCAATAAAGACCTAGTACGCCTCGGTTCATGTTTCTTAAGACGTTCAAGCATGTTACCATTTGGAGATCTGCCAGTTTTCTTAAGCCTAACATATAATATCATTCATCCAAAACAAGAATAGACAAGTAATCAACACATAATCAACATCTAGGTTTCATTAGATCTAAGCAAACACAAAAGAGATCTAGCCTAGCATAGTAGAATTGAGACAAGAACAAGATATAAACAACCAACACATAGACATATTGATTGAATTGGAAGAACACTTATCTCAATTACAATGCAAGGTCTCAAGGGTTTGGAACCCTTGAAAAACCTGTAAAAGATACACCAAATTCGTCTTTAGGGTTTCACCAAAACTTCTCTCTTTCTTATGAAAAAACTAGAAAACTATATATAGGAAAAGTAGGCTGACGGCGTCAAGAGTTACTTGTGACGCCGTCACCTCGCCGCCATATACTTCCTCGGACGGCCTTGATCTACTTATGACGGCCTATGTGACGCCGTCACTGACCACGGTATTTAATTCTTGCCACTTTGACGCCGTCAAAAAGGCGTTTGACGCCGTCACCACCTTCGGTATTTTAATCTTCATGTCTGACGCCGTCAAGGTATTACTCTTGACGCCGTCACCTTGTATCTTCAGCATGGAAATTTGGTACTTTGCCGTTTTCTTCACTTTTATGCTCCAAAAACGTCCAAAATGGCTTCTTTTCCAGAATTCACTCTCCAAACACCTAAAATCACAAAAGGAACGATTTAGGGCAATATTTGATCAAATAAATTCGGATTCGGGCTTAAATGAACCCCTAAAAACGGATCATTTTTTGCCTCATCATATACCCTTACACTTGAGATTTGCTTGTCCTTAAGCAAATGCGCTTTTATTCTATTCGAAAGACAAGTTAGGGGTCATTTAACACTAATATAAAAGTAATTACAACAAATAATCGTTCCACTAAAGACCAATAGACAAGCACGGAGGTCATACACTAGCACCTCACAAATAGTGTTTAGATACTCACATCTCTCGGGTGTAATAAAATAATATAACATTATGGAAATGGAAGATATCTCTCACTACCTGTCATAGCAAAATAGATTACCATAGGCTTGGGAAAGGATCAAACCTCCACCACATGGCGTAAGCACCTAGGATAAACTATCAAAGAGGTCTTTTAAAAAGGGTTGTAACGTTAGGTATAGGGATATGAATTACACGGTTTTGTTGGATAAAGGAAATTTTACTGGTGGCGAGTTAACAATCTTGGTCAATTACATGTACAAGATGGCGTTGCTAAGCCAAGACTAGACTCGACTTAAGCTAATAAATGAAAGATAACAAAAACATAAAATAAACATAGAATAAAAACGGGATGGTAGTCCGTATGTTTTTTTTTTTTTTTTTTTTTTTTTTTTTTTTTTTTTTTTTTCTTTTTCTATTTTTTTTCGATTTTTTTTTTTTTTTTTTTTTTTTTTTTTTTTTGCATACACTCTTAACCTACCATCCAAAATAATACATCATAGGGGTATAAACGTTCCCCTTACACTTGAATCTTTACATACTTTACAATTAACTAATCTAATGACTCGAATTAAGAAAATCAAAACACTTGGAGCACTTTTAAGATTAACGTACGTATGGGGGTAATATATGTTGTTCTTCCCCATTACTCCATAAAATAAGTACTTACCCATGAGTCTCAATCGTCCCAAAACAATATGTACAAGGATATGACTCGACTTAGCAACCATGTAATCAATTAGATAGTTAACTTAGGGTTTAACAAATAACAATAATGCACTAAAAATGAGCGCATACACGGAAGGCTAAGGCGATTTGGGTGTACATTTAAGTGGGGTGTAACAAATTCTTCCTTTAAGTAAAATGCTTAAAGTTAGAAACGAAAAGATAGGCTCGGAGGGGTGTACTAGGGGTTTCGTGTACTAAAAATGAGTACAACGCTAAGGGTGTGGGAAAAATTAGTTGACTTAACTAGCCAAGTAATATGACTTAAATGGTCAAGTAATTGTAATACGGGTTTAACACAAGGGTGATCCTAATGCCTCTTATCATGTAGAAAATCCTACCACACGAATGTAGTCTCACTCGCGGTCTCGGGATGCATCACTAACGCAAGTTCTAGAATCTAAATGCTACCGGTACACTCATAAGCACCAATAATGAATGCTTTTCCTATCAAATCTAAAGGCGAACCTCACATTTTTGGGTGGAAAATTTTTCTGAATATACGGTTATGTGCTAGTCATACAATCTCCTATCCATGAGACGCTTGCTATGGCTAAAGTTTCACTCCTAAATGTTGTAAAAAATTTTAAATTTGGCGCTAAAATTACACTAACAAGTATTTCTCATAGTTTTATTACACATCTACTATCAAACAAAACAAACTCAAGCGAAAGTGCATATGTAAGGTATCATCTTTTTACCCTCCCCTTACACTTAGGATGAACATTGTCCCCAATGTTCAAGTAAAGAATGTAAAAGTTAAGAGGTAAAGAGAATGAAATCAAATACTCCCCTGATTCGCTCGGTATGGATTATAGGTTGGCCAGGTTAAATCTTCCTCCAAGAAAACGAACAATCAAAGCTTCCCTTCTAGAATATAAATCATCTTCTTGTCATAAATAACCTGTAAATCCTGACAACAATAGACAAGGCAACCTCGCGTAAAATTGGCGGCATCCTATATAAGTTACTGAATCCTAGAAAACAAAGTAAGATATAATGCTTGTGGAATGAAGTTTGCAGATTTCCTGGAGATTATAAAACTTAATAATTCACAAAAACCATAAGACTCCGTTAGAAAAACAAAACCGGTAAAATTTCCAGATTTTAACTCCTGACGCCGTCAAGAGCAATACTCTGACGCCGTCAGAATGGACCTGCAGAAATTCTTATGTTAAGTTTCCGGAAAATTTCTGGAAAAACTTTGTCCTACTTCCTGGAAAATCTTGCAAAACTTCATTATGACTCAATACAAGCATTTGACTCTAACAAATACGAATATACATGTTCATTAAATATTGTGGAGAATCATGATCGGTTTGTTTCTTAAAAACATATTTGGGGTTTCCCCTTACACTTATCTTTTGCAAAAATACCTTTAGGTTGAAGTTAAGACTAGGCCAAACAACATAATAAAGTATTTTCACATTTTAGTTGAGAAACATGATTAACCAACAATAAAAATACAACATGCATACGGAAGCAAATAAAAATCAAACAAATAAAATCACACAAAACATGGGTTGCCTCCCAAGAAGCACTTTTCTTTATTTACGAGTCTTGTAGCTAGACTCAAAGTCATGGGTTACTACATGATTCGGGTGAGTTCCTCGTTGAGGACATCTTTGGGATCAAACTTAGGTTTCAACTTTCTATCGGTTTCCTTAGTATGGTATGACCTTTCAAACTTTTCTCCATCCGGATCATACAAGGTCATTCTAATATGCCATGACCCGTCACCTTCTTTAGGTGGCTTATCCCACCTCCATTTACACTTATCTCCCTCTCTTTTCCATTTATTCCTTTCTATGTTGATGGGCATTACGCTTAATAACTCAATCATCTTCCTAAAGACTAAGGGGTCCTCAAAGGGGTCTAGCTCCTCATCTCTAGCTATGAGTTGTTCTACCAAATGTGTCTTTTCAACAAAGTCCTTCTCTAGATAGAATGGGCATTGAGGTCCTATAAAGTTCCTTTCTATCCAAGGCCCATATCTAGATGGTCTCCTATTCATCTCTACCCAATACGGTGTTGGTTCCTCATCACAATCATAACTATGCTTCTTAACATCATACACCGACCAAGTATCGCCTTCACCTACCGTTATCTTTGATTCCTTGCAATCTATCATGGCACTAGCGGTTGCTAAAAATCCTCTTCCTACCAATAATGGGCATGTAGTGTCACTAACCATGTCTAGGACGTGAAAATCCGCTAAAATAGTTAACTTCCCTACGTGAACAACTACATCCTTAATCATTCCAACCGGGTGTGCAATACTTCCATCCGCTAGACCTATCAATACCTCCGTTTCCTCTAACTTTCCTAGCTTAAGAGTGGTGAATAAGGATAAGGGAATCAAGTTGAGGCTTGACCCTAAATCGGCTAATGTGTCGAAAGCTTCGGATCTTCCTATCTTACAAGGCAAAACAAATATACCCGGGTCATCAAGCTTTTTAGGTAACTTATTTTGAACAAAGGCGGTTCCATTTTTGTCTAGCTTACACTTCTCATACTTTTCTAGGAGGGCACTATAGTAGGGAGCACGCGCTAAGACATCAATGACGAGGCGTTCTAGGTGAAGTTCTTTGAATTCATCGTCAAGGTCTTGCGTAAGAGGTGTTTCAACAATGCTTTTGACCGGTTCTATAGTGGGTGTTTTATTTGATTGGTCCTTTTGGGGAACTTGGTTTTGTTTGAAACACGTGCTCGTTGATTTGACCGAATAATATTGTGGACACGAAGCGGGTGACGAAACGGATGATATGGAATTAACGGTTAGTTTCGGATTCTTGATCGTGTCACTTGGGAGTGCTCCCACTTCTCGGTCATTGAGAACTTTCAACAATGTGTCAATTCTAGTGGTCATCTCGCTTTGCTTTTGTTTGAAATCGGCTTCAAACTTGGATATGCGAGCTTCTTGAGATGCCATGAACTTTGACATCAATCCTTCAAGATTGTTGGTACTACCATAGTTGTTAGAAGGATTGTTGTTGAAGGTACGGTTGGATGGTGGACCGTTTGATTGGTAACGATTAGGCGGATTGGAAGAATTGAGTTGATTTTGCTTCCACCTAAGGTTTGGGTGATTTTTCCATGAGGGGTTGTATGAATCACCGTATGTGTTTGGCTCGGGCTTGAAAGTGTACCACTTATCTCCCGCTTCGTCGGTACGCGTGGATGCGTAGTCCGCAAAAGCTGTTCCGGGGAGTTCCACACAATCATGAGTGTCATGGGGACCACTACATAATTCGCATGAAGAAGTGATTTTGTTCACTTGGCTTGAATGTTTCGGAGCTTCGTAAGATTTCATGAGAAACTTGACTTGGTCCTCAAGTTCCATGATCCTACGGTCGGGAGTGCTTGAATTGTTCGAAGGCAAAGATATTGCCTTGACCGTTTTGTTCAAATCACGGGGATCATTCCAACTTTCATTGTCATAGAGAGCAAGATCTTCTATGAGTTCCCATGATTGTTCCGCACTAAGATCACGTAGCTTACCACCGGCCGATTGGTCAATGGTTCGCCTCGTGGAGATGTCGATATGGTCATAGAAGATTTGGACTTGGAGCCAAAGATCTATGCCATGATGAGGGACTTTTTGGAGTAAGTCCTTGAAACGAGTCCATGCTTCATAAAGAGATTCATTTTGACGTTGTTGGAACATCAAGATGTCATTCCTAAGCTTAGTAGTTCTCCCCGGTGGGAAAAATTGAGCAAGGAAACGAGTGGTGAGATCATCCCATGTGGTGATGGATCCCGCGGGTAAACGCTCAAGCCATTGACTAGCTTGATCCCGTAGAGAGAATTGGAATAGGCGTAAACGGGTAGTCTCTCTAGTTTCAACACCTAGGTCTATGGAATCTACGATTTTGAGGAAGTCCTTAAGATGTTGGTTTGGATCTTCGGAACGAAGTCCATGGAATGCACATCCGCTTTGCACCAACCGGATGGTGTCGGATCGCAAGGGGGTCACATTGTCTCCGGTGAGCTCAATGGTGTTTCGGTAGCCTTGGTGGCTAGGTCGGGAATACTCTCCTAAGGTTCGGGGCCTAAGGGGTTCCAATGGTGGGTTTTGTTGTGGTGGGATGATGGGTTCAAAGATGTTACCACCTTCCATGATGTCGGATGGTAAAGAGTTACGAACAAAGGCACGAAGAAATAAGATAGACTAAAGAAGACTTAAAAATAAAAATAAAAATCTTACTAGAAAGGAATCTAGCAAGTAGACCTAATAAAAAGAAATCCTAACCTAGACAATAACTATTCCCCGGGCTGCGGCGCCAAAAACTTGATGCGTGGGAATCGCACCTTGCTTTACCTCTCGAGGGATCTCGAGAAGCTTACAACCCCCACCAGGCAGTGTACCTGATCGTTGTAGTATAGTATAGTGACAAGTACCGGGGGATTGATCGTTCAGCTTAGGAATAGTGTCGCTAGGATTAGAAAACCTAATTAATAGTTCTAAAGGTGAGAGATGATTATTTTTGTATTTTTATATTTTTATAAAAGCAAGTAAAATCTCGGGTTTTGGAAGAGTGGGCGGAATTAGTTGCTATTCAACTAACCCAAAGCTAAGATACAATCAAAATAAAATAATAAAAATGAAAATAAAGTAAATTATACTAAGGTTGTGAGCAGTAATTGGAGAAATTGTGTTTACTTAGACTTCACTACTCCCTAGATATCTTTTACACGTTAATTACTTGTTACACTTGTATGGATGACGGATTGTATTCCTTAATACCATTCGTGGGGTGGCATACATAACTCCCCAACTCTATGAGCTCTTATCTCCTCCTACACCATGACCCAGCACAACTATAGGGATTGTAAACAGTGGCTCATGCATTAAATACAACCAATAAAGACCTAGTACGCCTCGGTTCATGTTTCTTAAGACGTTCAAGCATGTTACCATTTGGAGATCTGCCAGTTTTCTTAAGCCTAACATATAATATCATTCATCCAAAACAAGAATAGACAAGTAATCAACACATAATCAACATCTAGGTTTCATTAGATCTAAGCAAACACAAAAGAGATCTAGCCTAGCATAGTAGAATTGAGACAAGAACAAGATATAAACAACCAACACATAGACATATTGATTGAATTGGAAGAACACTTATCTCAATTACAATGCAAGGTCTCAAGGGTTTGGAACCCTTGAAAAACCTGTAAAAGATACACCAAATTCGTCTTTAGGGTTTCACCAAAACTTCTCTCTTTCTTATGAAAAAACTAGAAAACTATATATAGGAAAAGTAGGCTGACGGCGTCAAGAGTTACTTGTGACGCCGTCACCTCGCCGCCATATACTTCCTCGGACGGCCTTGATCTACTTATGACGGCCTATGTGACGCCGTCACTGACCACGGTATTTAATTCTTGCCACTTTGACGCCGTCAAGAAGGCGTTTGACGCCGTCACCACCTTCGGTATTTTAATCTTCATGTCTGACGCCGTCAAGGTATTACTCTTGACGCCGTCACCTTGTATCTTCAGCATGGAAATTTGGTACTTTGCCGTTTTCTTCACTTTTATGCTCCAAAAACGTCCAAAATGGCTTCTTTTCCAGAATTCACTCTCCAAACACCTAAAATCACAAAAGGAACGATTTAGGGCAATATTTGATCAAATAAATTCGGATTCGGGCTTAAATGACCCCCTAAAAACGGATCATTTTTCACCTCATCAATAAGCCCAACTGAGGTTCCATTCTAAAACCAATTGGTGATAGAAGGAGTAGCCCACCAAGCTTATATGTTAACATTGAGATTATAATTCAACCGATGTGGGATTGGGTTTGTACACCCAACATATCAGTTTTGAGATAAACCTGTTAGAACAATGTAAACCCGGTATATTTTTATTATTGACCATTTTATTTATAATGGTGAAACCTAAATGCCCTAAACCCACAAACCGGGCTTGGACCTATTTATCCTTTAATACTCTCCCTTAGTGGTGATAGTTACCTTTCTCCGATACACAACAGCTTCAACCAGTCCTTGAACCTCGGACCAAGGACCGCCTTCATCAAGGCACCAATAGTAATACCCACTACCAACTTTAGCTCAAATCCTGACTTTGTAGAAAGTCCCTTTATCCATATATCGCCCTTTAATTCTCTAGTAAGTGTCATATGCTCCGCTTTAGTTGTTAATAAAACCATCAAGTGCCACAATGTAGCATCCAACTCACCGCACACTCATGTATCATAAACTAGTACCTTATGAATGATCTACCCATAACAATGACTGACCTACCCATGGCGTAGTCAGAATCCACAAAAACCTGTACGTCGTCCACCTGTAATCCACGATCAAACCCATACAATATACCCACATTCATAGATGTTATGTCATGTCTCGTTTAGAATGCTTAACTATCATGACTTTTAACAATATATACATGAATCCTTACTTTAATTCTTTTCAATATGATTCCCTAACAGACCACCTTCCAACGACAACGTATAGTATCCCCCCCAACAATATATGAACCGAAATCCAGTAGGAAAACTGAATCGTGACACCCTCAGAGTATTATCACTCTCATTTTTGAAGATCTCCATACCAATCTCCATACCAAGTATATTTTTCTTTGTTTCATCTAGTAAACCCTTAGCAACCCACATGTCAGCCTTGCTTTCGTAAGTAAGCCCCATATGATCTGTATAAAGAAATAGATATATGAACATACCCGGCACATACTTCTAGTAATATCTATTGTTGTCATCACTGCTTCCCCTAAAATCGTTGTTGAGAATACACATACTAAACCGAGTATCCATATCTTCTTTCATTACAACCATCCACTTGAAAATTACCTCATAAGCAATTGCATCCCTAAAAGTTAATGACTTATGTGCACCTTCTTCTATTACTCCAATAAATCCTAAAGCAACCATAATACTATCAAATCTATACCTAAGCCCTATATGATCTGTATAAAGAAATAAATATATGAACATACCTTGTACATACTTCCAGTTGTCATCACTGCTTCCCCTAAAATCGTTGCTGAGAATAAACGTACTAAACCGAGTATCCATATCTTCTTTCATTATAACCATCCACTTGAAAATTACTTCATAAGCAATTGCATCCCTGAAAGTTAATGACACATGTGCACCTTCTTCTATTACTCCAATAAATTCTAAAGCAACCATAATACTATCACATCTATACCTGAGTGGTTCTCGTATTGATCATCGCTCCCTATCGTGTGCAAACAGATATGCGATTAAATCTTGAGTTGTAGAAAGCTGCCGACCATCACCCAGATCACATCTCCCTAGAGGTTCCACCTAAAATCCACAATCTTCTTGGGGTTCCACCTCAAACTCAACTCGATGCGACACCCGCGTTAAACCCATACCTACACCAGACCCTTTGAGAGCATCCGAATCCCAACGATCTCAAAGTAAATCATGTCCTTAAACATGACAATGTCAAACTTAACTGTTGATATCTTATAAATTAAACCCTTGTAAAATTGATTTAACCTAGTGAAAAACATCAGCTGAAACTGACTAACAAGTACCGTGTGTGCAACCCTTCAAGTATTAATTTTTTCACTCTTCAATTGAGTCAACCCTTGTAGATAACCCTAACAAGAAATCGACTAACCCTAGAGCTACCCAAAAACCCTTTGAAGTAAATCTTTTGTCGATTAAATGCTAGCAGACGTGAAAATTGAAACCCAAGTAACAAACTAGTTGACAAAACCCTTGATGGTACCAATTGTTGGATAAAAAACCCAACAAATTTTGTTAGCTAGCGCGAAATATTGATGCAAACTAACCACACGCGTGACCCCTAACATTGCATTCTTCTTTGTTCTTCGCTAATTAATACAATGTAGCGTTTGTGATCACGTGTGTAGTTAATTTGAGTCAGTATTATGCGCTAACTTGCAAGATTTGTTGGTTTTTTATTCTATAATACTAGTATAGCACTAATAAGCCAAAGATGTCTTGATAATCTAACAATCTTTTTTTTTTTTTTTTTTTTTTTTTTTTTTTTTTTTTTTTTTCACAATCAAGTTATATGCACGTGTGAAGATCGTTTGAAATCATAAGTTAAAATAGTTGAACTTTTAATACGATAAATCAACAAGGCAAAAGAAAAGATGCCTTGTTCGACGATTAATCAATTGCAGACGATATAGAAAGAACTTCCTTAATTCTTTAACAGCTTTTACCATTACAATTCACAGTTTTTTAAACATAAGGTTCATCATGCACCAAGCATGCATCTCTTAGCCGCCCAAAAGAAGAGTATGAATGCATGGTGAAGCAATGCTATTAGATATATCCCATGTGCATCAACTCATATATGCTTATATTATAAACTACGTTATACCATTTTTATAAAACAGAGATGTATTATGTTTGTTAAAAACATCTACTACTATAAAAGATGGCTAACAAGGAAATATTTTTTGGACTTGACAATTCTTCAAATTATATTCAAAATGCCAGAATATTTAGGAAGTTTGATTTCATATGTGGTTAGATAATACCTGATACCTTTCTTATATATAAACAGAAATCATACTGCAAATCACAATTATTATAAAATTATTACTTTGTCTTATTGTATAGATTCTACGTATAAGAACAAAAAAGTCTTAGAAAGTCAAAAGGTATATTTCATTGACATAGAAGCATCTTGGCTGTTTTCTTTTTTGAGATGAAGGTAAAGAGATGTACATGAATTAATGCGAACTTCGTGGTTTTACCAATTGCGTTATTCCCCTATAAATAAGTTTACATTGATCAGAACATTATTCATTTCCATCTTCAAACACCACAAAAAGAAAAAAAATAACCAACAACAAAGAGCTAATAAAGCTAATTAAGAAACACTCACTAGTTTATTATGGGGAAGTCACTTATTTTGGTGGCTTTCCTACTTGTATCCATCTCCATTGGCTCAACCACGGTTCGAGCTTATGATGACGATAAAAAGACTCCGGCACCAGTGCCAGCAGCACCTGTGCCCGCCCCTAAGACTCCATCAGCACCGGTTCCAGCTCCTAAGACACCTGAACCCACACCAAAGCCTAAGACACCAGAACCAGAGAAGCCTAAGACACCAGAACCAGAGCCTAAGCCCAAGACACCAGCACCCGCCCCTAAGCCCAAGGCTCCTGAACCAGCGCCCAAGCCAAAGGATCCTAAACCTGCGCCCAAACCCAAGGATCCAGAACCCGCGCCAAAGCCTAAACCAGTTGAGGATGATGAAACTAACTATGATGACTTGACACCGGAACCCCAAACAGGATGTGAACGAGCTTTTTGTAAATCTAAAGGGCGTTGCAACTACAAAACACTCACTTGCCCCAAGGAATGCCCAGAGAGGAAGCCCAAGAAGAACAAGAAAGGCAAAGGATGTCATGTCAACTGTGGTAGCAGGTGTGAAGCTACATGCAAATGTAAGCATGCTAACTTTCAACGAAACATTTCTCTAAATATATACATTTGTTAAACTTATTTGTTATTTCTATTTGAAATTGAATCTTGACAGGGAGGAGGCCAAAATGTAATGGCTACGGCTCACTATGTTATGATCCAAGGTTCGTTGGTGGCGATGGAGTTATGTTCTACTTCCATGGTGGTAAAGGACGTGATTTCGCTTTAGTTTCAGACACCAACCTCCAAATCAACGGTCACTTCATCGGAAGCCGACCTAATGGTAGGAAGCGTGACTTCACATGGGTCCAAGCAGTCTCGGTCATGTTCGACAACCAAAAACTGGTCATTTCAGCCAAGAAAGTTGCACAATGGGACGACTCGGTTGACGTCCTCCTTGTAAAATGGAACGGTGAAGAAATTTTCGTCCCATTTGATGGAGACTCTGAATGGAAAACGAACACTGGAGTTAGAGAAGTAGTTGTTGAAAGAACCGACGACACTAACACTGTTAAAGTGACTGTTGGTGGATTGGTTGTTATTGACATGAAGGCTGTCCCAGTAACCAAAGAAGATGATAGAGCTCATAACTATCAGTTACCATCAAACGACGCTTTTGCCCACTTTGAATTACAGTTTAAGTTCATGAATCTATCCGACAATGTTGAGGGTATTTTGGGGAAAACATACCAACCTGGTTACGTGAGCCCTGTGAAAAGAGGGATAGCAATGCCGATAATGGGTGGTGAAGATAAGTATGAAACTCCATCGTTAACCTCAACGCTTTGCAAACAATGCAAGTTTCAGACTACAACTATGGCTACATCTACCATTGTTGGTTTATCTCAGTACTGATAAAGCTAGCTATTGGACTTTTATAACTTCATGTTTCGATTTATGTATTAAATAAGGGAATTAAACATTCCCGAAAATTTCACAATTGTAAAATAATATGTTATTATTTTATGATCAAGTGGCATGCATGTTTCCTTTTGTTCTTTCATACACACGATGCTGCTACTGCTAGACTTTTTTACTACATTTTTACAAGGGTCACCAAATCTGGATGTCGTGGCTACAACACGGCAACTCCTTGATCCAACGCAAGCCTGTAATGTTTAGGGTTTAGCATTAGTTAGTTGGAGCTGTTTAAATGAACATAAATATGCACAAAAGGGTAGTCGCTCTGCATTAGTCGGCTCGCAATGTCGAGTGGGAACCAGGTAGATAAAAAATTAAAAAAAAAAATTAAAAAAAAAAAAACTTTTGCTTGATTGAAAAGGCATTAGTACTCTGGCATTTACCATGACTATAATTTCCACATTTCCCATGAGGATGGAGTTCAATAGCTAGCAAACTTGATCGATGAAATGACTTGATTAGGAAGAGGACACTCCAACGAGATTCTTGGCTCTGACGTCGACTTTATATTTTTGACTCCAGGTTTCTATTGGGAGTGGGTGATTTTGGGATACATGGGAACACAAACTCGCCGACTCTTGCGTTGCAAAAGATATTCATCTAGGATCACCGCCTATTTCCTCTAGTATGATTTTATCTTCTCTGATCATTGTTTCTAATTCTGATTGAGAAGCAATGAAACCCTAATTTTTCAAATCGGTCAGATTTTGCTGTTTCACTCTTTTTGTGAATCATTGATTATTTTAGGTTATTTTTTATTATCCAATCATTGTGATGATGAATTCTCTGTTTTTCTATTGTTGTAGTTTAACTTGAAGTTAAGTTAAGCTGTTTGTCGAGATGCTGAAACGAATTCTCTGTTTGAACTTACATGACCTTTTTACTTTTGACTTAATTTGTACTAATTCGTAACTAATAAGCTTTGCGGTTATGATGTACAGTGTTATTAACGTTTTAGGGAATCTGTGTCGTGGAAGTATAGTAACGATCAACAAAATATATGAAGTAGAATTGGTAATACGCCTGTTTGTTCAAGCAATACTTGTGAAGAGAATCAACATGCAATAATGTAGTTAATGTTGGATCGTAAACTTGATTTAGCTCGAGCCCATATGGAAGAAACTTCTAGAAAGTCGTAGAATGGTGTTGAAGCTTCTAGAAAGTCATATAATGGTATGGAAGCTTCTAGAAAGTCATAAAATGGTATCTATAGAAGTGTTTAGAATGTTGTAGTAGATGATATGTACTAGAAGGTTCTAGCTAGTTGTAATAGAATATCTAGTAGAAAAATCTAAAGATCTATGAAAGTATCTCGTTCTAGAATCTTCCATGGACTAATATAAATAGGTGATGGATGTAAGCATTGGGACATGAAGAAAAGCTTAAAGTAATAAAAGTTTCTTTGTAAAAGCTCTCTAAGTATTCCTCTCTTCCTATAAGCCTAAAAGGCCCTCGTGTTTTCCAACAAAGTGGTATCAGAGCTAGAAGATCGAGATGTCAGGTGCAATGAACTTGTTCCAATTTCCTCGTCTTACCAAAGATAACTATGGTAGTTGGTGTATTCGAATGAAGGCGTAACTCGGTTCACATGATGTGTGGGAGATAGTCGAGAAAGGTGTTGAGAAAGTTGATGATGAAGGTTCGTTGAATGCCGCCCAAATGGTGGAATTGCAAAAGGCAAGAAAGAAGGATCAAAGTGCTCTTATACTCATCTATCAATGTCTTGATGATGCGATGTTTGAGAAAGTTGCAAATGCAACCACTTCTAAGGAAGCGTGGGAGATCCTTCAAAATGCTTTCAAAGGAATTGACAAGGTGAAAAAGGTACGCCTTCAAACTCTTAGAGGAGAGTTCGAAAAGCTCCAAATGGAGGAATCCGAAAACATTTCGGATTATTTCACTCGTGTCTTGACCATTTCAAATGAAATGAAGAGAAATGGTGAAAGCTTGAGTGACATAAGGGTGATAGAAAAGATTCTTCGCTCTTTGCCACCAAGCTTTGATTACATTGTCGTGGCCATAGAGGAGTCAAAAGACATAGACTCTATGACCATTGATCAACTCATGGGATCTTTACAAGCCCATGAAGAGAAGTTGAAGAAAAGAAGGGGGAAAGAACCCTTAGAGCAAGCTTTATATTCAAAGGTCTCTTTCAAAGAAATAGAAAAGAGCATTCTACATGGAAAGGAGCAAGGAAGAGGACGCGGTATTTTTCGAGGTCGTGGTGGTTTCCAAGGCCGAGGACGAGGAAGAGGAAGAGAAGATGTCAACAAAGAAGATGAAAACCAATGGTTTTTATATCGAAGAGGTGGTGGGAGAGGCTTTCAATCTCAAAGAGGAGGTAAGCCCCACATACAATGTTATAATTGTTGCAAATATGGTCATTATGCCAGTGAGTGTAGTAGCTCAAGACAAGTGGAAGAAAAAACTAATCTTGTGGAGGTAGAAGACAAAGATGAGCTTACCTTGCTAATGGCAAGACGTGACGAACAAGAAGAGAGGATAGAACCATGGCATATAGATTCCGCTGCGAGTAACCATATGACGGGTGAAGAAGACTTGTTCGTGGATATGGAGGAAAGTAAAGGTAACGTCACCTTTGGAGATGAATCAAAGGCACCGGTGAAAGGAAAAGGTAAGATACTTATCCGAGCTAAAGACGGAAGTCACCAATATATTTCGGATGTATACAATGTGCCCAACCTTAAAAGTAACATTTTAAGTGTGGGACAACTTTTAGAGAAAAACTACGATATTCATTTCAAAGATCGTAGTGCTACAATAAGAAATCTCGAAGGAAAGCTCATAGCTAAAGTCCCTATGACTAAAAACCGAATGTTCCTTCTAAACATTCAACATGATGAAGCTAAGTGCTTAAAGAGTTGTTTAAAGGATCATTCGTGGCTTTGGCATATGAGGTATGGGCACTTAAACTTTGGTGACTTAAAGTTATTATCCTCAAAGGGAATGGTGAAAGGGTTAGATCAAATTGATCATCCCGATCAAGTGTGTGAAGGATGCTTTCTTGGGAAGCATGCTAGGAGTTCGTTCCCGAAAGAAGCGACATCAAGAGCTAAGGAGCCTCTCCAACTAATTCACACGGATTTGTGCGGTCCCATTTCTCCACCCTCTCATGGTAAGAATCTTTACTTCATGCTTTTTATTGATGATTTTTCAAGAAAAACTTGGGTATATTTTCTAAAAGAAAAATCCCAAGCCTTTGAAGCTTTTAAGATATTTAAAGCTATGGTTGAAAAGGAGAAAGGTTTAAAAATTAAATCCATGAGATCCGATAGAGGTGGAGAATTTTTATCAAAAGAATTTTACAAATTTTGTGAGGATAATGGGATCCGGAGATTTCTAACGGCTCCTTACTCCCCACAACAAAATGGAGTGGTGGAGAGAAAGAATAGAACCATTCTCAGTATGGTCCGAAGCATGTTGAAAAGTAAGAAGATGCCAAAGGAGTTTTGGGCCGAGGCGGTTGATTGTGCAGTATATCTATTGAACCGGTGTCCGTCAAAGAGTTTAGATAACAAGACTCCACAAGAAGCATGGAATGGGATGAAGCCTACCGTCTCTCACCTAAGGGTATTCGAAAGCATAGTGCATGTTCACGTTCCAAGCCAAAGGTGATCCAAGCTTGATGATAGAAGTGAGAAGCATGTATTCGTTGGCTATGACAAGCAGTCGAAAGGTTATAAGCTCTATAATCCAATCACAAGGAAGGTGGTAGTGAGTAGAGACGTGGAGTTCGATGAAGAAGAAGCATGGGATTGGAGCATTAAGGAAAATGAAAGGTATGATTTTCTTCCTATTATTGATGAAGAAGAGACAAGTGAATCAAGTGAAAAAGTCCAACAACCTCAAAGTCCAACTCCAACCCAAGACTCACCTTCAAGTTCAAGTGAAGGAGAACCAAAGACAAGAAGTTTGCAAGAGCTCTACGAGGTAACTGACAAGATACCCCTTCTTTGTTTATACGCTGATTGTGAACCTTTAGCTTTTGAGGAGGCTATGAAAAGCAAGAAATGGAGACAAGCCACGGACGAGGAGATAAAGTCAATTGAAAAGAATGATACATGGGAGTTTACGACCCTTCCGAAAGGCCAAAAGGCTATTGGAGATAAGTAGGTATACAAGGCCAAGAAAAACGCCAAAGGCGAAGTGAAAAAGTACAAGGAAAGGCTTGTGGCTAAAAAAGACAAGAAAAAGCATGGTATCGACTATGAAGAGGAAGGATGTACGAGTGTGTAACAACCATGATTTTAGCAGGTTAGTTAGACTTTAGCCTCGAGTTAATCAAACTTTGTTTGTTGTGTTTGGGTAGTTATCTGGGTGTTATTGTGTGTTATAGTGTGGTTAGTATTTGAGTTAGCACTAAATCCCTTCGCGTTGTGGTTGTTGTTGTGATTTTTGATAATGTTGATTTTGGGAAAGTTCATTTTGACCACTTATGTGGTGTAGAAATGACTTGTGTATATTTGGTGTTTTGAGTTTTTGCATAACGAGTCTTCATTCAAGTTATTGAGCGTTAGTAAGTTACAGGGATGTTGTTTTTGTGAGGAAATGCTCATGGAGTGTGTGAAAATCTATTTTTGGAAACTTTATTTTGAAAATGAATATTTTCCGGTTTGTCGTAAAATTAAGGTTTATCGCAAAAGACGTTAGGTTTTGTTATGGGAATACATAAAATATGAAAAGTATGAGGTTTTGAGTGTAATAAATTAATTAATAAAAAAATAAAAAATATATTATTAGGAGGGGGGGCGGCCGATTAAGGTGTTAGGGGGGGGGGAAAGGAAACCAAATTTGATACCAAATACAACTCTAAGCCTTAGGGATTATCCAAATTAATTATAAATACAAAATCAAAACTCCCCTATCCCTTTTTCCTGCATAATAAGTCGACACAAAGGGGGATCCAAGAGGAAAAATTAGGGTTTCATAATTGTCTAGCAATAATCAAGAATCAAGGTAAAATCTTTAACCCTTATGTGTAATTAATCAATTATTGTTATGATTCATGTAATAATTAATATGATGGAATCTAGGGTTTATATACTTCTGTAAATTATTGAAGTAAAACATGTTAGGATGATTAGATGTTAATATTATTGTTAATGGTTAAGGGAATTGAGCGTAAAACATGCTAGTTATTGAGTTAGGGTTTGGACAGATTTGTAAGGCTGTAAAGATGTGAGTGTACATAACAGATGGTGATGAGTTAGATCACGAATTTTAGGTCTAAATTGTAGTATAATGAAAGAGCTTTCCAAAAAGTCCAGCCACGATCAATTTTGAGGTGGGAAGTCGGTCTTTTGATTTTTCTTTGTTAAGGTGTCAAATCTGTCAAACCGGGACAGATTTTGGGTAAACGTTTGAGGTTGGCATGTGGTTGTAAAAGTGGTATTTTGACTTGGTCTTCTGGAATAGTTAAGCTTTAGGTTATATTAGACTACCACGAAGAGGATTCGCGATAAAAACTTGTGGAAGTAATTATTAAAAATCAAAACTTTTTGGTGTGCGTTCAGATCCGAATTTGAGTAGTTGACAAGTTTGAATTTTCTCTGAATACTTGTGTGTGTTATTGGTACTTGGCCTTCTGGGATTAGCTTCTATGCTTATGAGAGACCATGGTAAATTTTTGGTGTGAGTTGTTAAGCTTTATTTGTCGTAATTTCATGTGAGCGAATGTACTAAAAAATTCTGCGTTTTCTGAGTTTTAGAGTGCAAGGGATTTAGTGAGTATTAAGTTATGTAGTGGTTAGTGTGGTGTCTAGGAGATCCATGGTGGGTCATATGAGTCTTAGACATCCATCATATATGTATTACATGGGTTGTAGCTTTTAGCTTGACCTTATGTAATGTGGATTATTTTTGTGTGCTATAGATTGTGTATTGTTTTGTGGAGCTGCGGAGTTTAAGGTGAGTTCATAGTCCCATATTTTTACTTTGTTTTAAACTTGGGATGGGAATGATGCTTGTCTTAAATGTTTTGGTTTACTGTGATTATGTGTGTGGTATTAAAGAGCTTGGACTTATAATGTTATTGTATGTATGCTATGTGTGATTATTCGCTTGCGTGGATGTTTTGGGATTCAATTAGGATAGCGACCTAATTGATGATATATTTTGGGATTCAATTGGGAGGGTGCTTACCCTGTTGCTCGCGCATGCGACCTAATTGATGATTATGGGATCGGGGGACACGAGCCGTCCTGATGTGGTACTAATTATGGGATCGGAGGACACGAGCCGTCCTAATGGTTGCCTTATGAGTGTTGTTGCCTTTATGTGTGGATATTAACTTGCAAATGCATGTAGCTATATGATAACTATAATTATTTGTCCAGCTATATTTTGTAATCACAGTAACTTCGGTTGCCTGGTGTGTTGAGTCTAAACCTATGAATCTCACCGACGTTATGTTGACATTTTAAGCATCATTTTCAGGTGAGCATTCTAAGGCCAAAGTTGAGGGCAGCAATTAGGCGAGACTTAGTTGCATGGAGACTTATTTATGTTTTGGGATATGATTTTATTTGGTTTTGGATTTGATACATTTATGTTTTATGTTTGGTACTTTCAAACTTATTGAAGTTACCTTTCGGATTTTATTTTGTTTATCTTTGGGTATTGTTACAACACTGTGTGTTGGTACATTGCTATATTTATGTGCATGTAGTTGTTCTCTATGTTGACACCAGGTGTTGTGATGATATCCATGAAGTTACACCCGCGCGTTTCCGCCGTGGCGGGGTGTGACAGATTGGTATCAGAGCCTTGTTTATAGAGAATTAGGTGGTTTAACCTAGACTATAGCTTAGGAGTCCCTCATATAGTTGCATTTAGGACCTATGTGTAAGTATAATATCTTACATGTTTATTTTCCTAAATTATGAGTTATTTTATTGAGTTTTTGAATGTCTATCGAACCCTGTACTTAGCAACGTGTGTGTGTCATTTATAGAATGGCACCTCCTGCAAGAAGGACACTTCGTTGGGCTACTGTAGTTGCTAAGGGACGCAAGAGAGTTGGGGAGATGAAGAGAACCAACAGGAGGATATTGGTCCCCGCTAGCATGGTACCATGTGTGATTGAGGAGAAGATGACACTGGAGAATGTGAATGGGGAATTGGTGGAGAGATATGAGACAAAGGTAGCTGATAAGGAAGGCCTCACCACCAAGTACCCGTGCAAGTGTCCTCAGTTTTTGGAAGATGATGGGGTAGTTTGGGCGAGACCCCGAGGATTGTATGATTTTGTGGATATGATAGATGAAGAGTTAAGAGATCGTGAGGATGGTTTTGCAAGACATCGTCTACCACCGAATCATGAAAATAGGAATGGGTGGGTGAGCGAGGAGGAGGAAGTGGATTCAGACTTAGAATCCACTGCACGTACTCCGTTTTAGGTCTTAGATAGGACTCGAACTGCGTACGACTTGTTTTTTTTATGTTATGTTTTAATGTTTTATGGTCTTGTTGAGTTGTTTTGACATTGATTATATGTTGGAATGTAAATTCCTTCGGATTTTTGGGATTTATCCCGTGTTTTAATGAGAAGCCTTGGGCGAGTTTGGATATTTATGGTGTGTATATTATGTGTATTGTGGGTGTATATTTTGGTTAGTAGTAATTGCGTGCTATTTGTTATAAGATGTTACTATTGTTAGGTGTGGCTTTGGAAGTAAGTACACAGGTGGAAGGATACATCTAAAATTGTGGGTGGCCAACACAATTATAAATGTATCACGACATATGTGGACTTACAGCCAATGTTACATTGAATCAATGGTGATATGCTTATGGGAGGTAGATGATTGAGTAGGATTATGGAGATTATAGAATCTTGTGAATGGTCTCTAATGGTTCTATTGTCCTGCGTGTTTAGGAAATGGCGCCAAGGAAACCAAGACGACCTATCACTAAGTCACCTATGAGTGGAGCTTACCGGACACCCAAGAAGTCCAAGAAGTCGACACCTATTATTGGGGATAACAACCCTATCTTTCAGCAAATGATTAACCAGCAGCTAGAAGCTTTAATGCCTGAACTAGTTACTCAATTGAGTGCGCAGATAGGCAGTGGAGCTCATCCTGATGGTGCTGGAAGTGGAGGAGGCGGAAATAATGGGTGTACTTACAAGGAGTTCATGGCCTGTAAGCCTAAGGAATTTGATGGAAAGGGTGGTGCGATTGCACTCACTCGATGGGTAGAGAAAATGGAGTCTGTGATGGATATAAGTGGATGTAGTGAGGGCCAAAAAGTTAAGTATGCGGTTAGTTCTTTGGTTAACAAGGCGTTGACCTGGTGGAACACGCAACTTCAGGCTAGGGGACAAGTTGCGGCTTTGGGTATGACTTGGGAGGACTTCAAAGCCTTAATGACGGTGGAGTTTTGCCCAGTCAATGAGCTGCAAAAGTTGGAAGAAGAGTTGTGGAATCATACTATGGTTGGAGCTAATCATATGGGGTATACTGATAGGTTTCATGAGTTAGCTAGGATGGTTCCTCATTTAGTAACTCCTGAATCGAAGCGTATTGAGAAGTATATCCGTGGATTGGTTCCACAGATTCGTTCGATGGTTAGGGCGACTGAGCCGACAACGCTTCTAAGTGCTATTCAAAAGGCTGGGGCATTGACGGATGAAGCAGTTAGGAGTGGAACACTGGCAAAGTCGGGAGAGAAGAAGCGAGAGGAAGTTGATACTACTAAGACAGCTGGTTTTAGTGGTGACAATAAGAAAGCAAGAAAAGGAAAGGGGTTCGTAGCAACAGATTCTATAAAGGCAGCGGGTTATGTGGGAACAACTTCTACAGCTGTGACTGGTAGTAATGAGAAGAAGGGAAATGTTGGTAACGACCCTAGATGTGCTAAGTGTGGTTATTGTCATCTCGAGAACACATCATGTCGTGGGTGTTACAGGTGTGGCAAACATGGACACTTTGCTAGGGATTGTCGTGCTGTGATTACTCAAGCGACTCCAATCAACTCGGTTGGCGCAGGGGTTTATCGCAGGGCATGCTATGAGTGTGGTAGTGTCGATCATATGCGAAACTGGTGTCCCAAACTGGTTGGAATGTTTGGACGGCCTGGGAGTCAGTTGGCTATTGAAGGAGGACAAGGACAAGGGTTTAATAGAAATGCAGCTAGGGGAAATGCATTTACAATGAATGCAAGCGACGCGCGCCAAGACCCGAATGTTGTTACTGGTACGTTCTCTCTCAATGGTCATTATGCTACTACGTTATTTGATACGGGTGCGGATTATTGTTTTGCTACTATTGAATTTGCTAGAATATTGGGTGTTAAGTTTAGTGAACTTAGACCTAGTATTTTGATTGAAATAGCTAGTGGTATAGAAGTAGAAGTTGATAAAGTTATACGTGAGTGCGTTATCGTGTTAGTGGGTGTTGCGTTTAAGATTGACTTAATACCCTTAGGACATGGTAGTTTTGACGTGGTAATAGGGATGGATTGGTTGGCTAGGCATAAAGCTGAAGTAATATGCCATGAGAAGGTGGTTCGAATTCCATTAGCGAGTGGTGGTGTGCTGCGAGTACAAGGAGAAAGCGTGGAGAAGAATTTGAAATCCCTTTTGAGTGCGAAGACTAGAGAACTCAAAGTGGGGGATATTCCAGTTGTATGTGAGTTTTCAGGCGTTTTTCCCGAGGATTTGTCTGGATTACCACCAATACGGCAGGTGGAGTTTCGTATTGAGTTAATTCCTGGAGCAACGCCGGTAGCGAAAGCTCCTTATCGATTGGCACCTACGGAGATGCAGGAGTTGGCTGCACAGTTGAAAGAACTACAGGATAAAGGGTTTATTCGACCTAGTCATTCTCCGTGGGGAGCGCCTGTTTTGTTCGTTAAGAAGAAAGATGGTTCGTTTAGAATGTGTATTAATTATCGAGAGTTGAATAAATTGACGGTGAAGAATCGGTATCCTTTATCTAGAATTGATGATCTCTTCGACCAGTTGCAGGGTGCGAGATTTTTCTCAAAGATAGATCTGCGATCTGGTTATCATCAGTTAAGAGTGTACGAGGAGGACATTCCCAAGACAGCTTTTAGAACTCGTTATGGACACTTTGAATTTACAGTTATGCCATTTGGGTTGACTAGTGCACCAGCGATATTCATGGATTTGATGAATCGTGTGTGTAGACCTTATTTGGATAAATTCGTAATTGTGTTTATCGACGATATTCTGATTTACTCTAAGTCGAAGGAAGAGCATGGGGAGCATTTGAGGTTGATACTTGGTTTGTTGGAGAATGAGAGATTGTACGCTAAGTTCTCTAAATGTGAATTTTGGCTGCAAGAGGTACAATTTTTGGGTCATATAGTGAATAGTGAAGGTATACATGTAGATCCTAGCAAGATAGAAGCGGTCAAGAATTGGAAGAATCCTACGACACCTTCTGAGATACGCTCATTTTTAGGACTGGCAGGATATTACAGGAGATTTATAGCAAATTTTTCAAAGATTGCTAAGCCTCTCACTATGTTGACTCAGAAGAATAAAAAGTATAAGTGGGGAGATGAGCAAGAAGTGGCTTTTCAGACGTTAAAGGATAGTTTGTGTAATGCACTGATGAGGCGAAAAATGATCCGTTTTTAGGGGGTCATTTAAGCCCGAATCCGACTTTATTTGATCAAATATTGCCCTAAATCGTTCCTTTTGTGATTTTAGGTACTTGGAGAGTGAATTCTGGAAAAGAAGCCATTTTGGACGTTTTTGGAGCATAAAAGTGAGAAAACGGCAAAGTCTCAATTTTCCATGCTGGGAACAGTACATGAAGGCGTCAAGAGTAAACTCATGACGGCGTCAAACCCCAAGAATTAAAATCCGTAGCTGATGACGGCGTCACACACAGGGCGTCAAGAGTAATTTGTGTGACGGCCTAGGCCTTGACGGCGTCAGAAGTAGATCAAGGCCGTCCGAGGAAGTATTTAGCTGCGAGATGACGGCGTCACACCTTTGTTCTTGACGCCGTCATCCCTATTTTCCTATATATAGTTTTCTAGTTTTTCACATTTGAGAGAGAAGTTTTGGGGAAAAACCCTAAAGACGATTTTGGTGTAACTTTACAGGTTTTTCAAGGGTTCCAACCCCTTGATACCTTGCATGATTAATTAAGATAAGTGTTCTTCTAATTCAATCAATATGTCTATGTGTTGGTTGTCTATATCATGTTCTTGTCTCAATTCCATTATGCTAGGCTAGATCTCTTTTGTGTTTGCTTAGATCTAATGAAACCTAGATATTGATTATGTGTTGATTACTTGTTTATTCTTGTCTTGGATGAATGATTTATATGTTAGGCTTAAGAAAACTGGCAGATCTCCAAATGGTAACATGCTTGAACTTCTTAAGAAACATGAACCGAGGCGTACTAGGTCTTTATTGGTTGTATTTAATGCATGAGCCACTGTTTACAATCCCTATAGTTGTGCTGGGCATGGTGTAGGAGGAGATAAGAGCTCATAGAATTGGGGAGTTATGTATGCCACCCCATGAATGGTATTAAGGAATACGATCCGTCATCCATGCAATTATAACAAGTAATTAACGTGTAAAAGATATCTAGGGAGTAGTGAAATCTAAGTAAACACATTTTCTCCAATTACTGCTCACAACCTTAGTATAAATTAGTTTAATTTCATTTTTAGTATTTTATTTTGATTGCATCTTAGTATTGGGTTAGTTGAATAGCAACTAATTCCGCCCACTCTTCCAAAACCCGAGATTTTACTTGCTTTCTAAAAAATATAAAAACACAAAAACAATCATCCCTCACCTTTAGAACTAGTAATTAGGCTTTCTAATCCTAGCGACACTATTCCTAAGCTGAACGATCAATCCCCCGGTACTTGTCACTATACTATACTACAACGATCAGGTACACTGCCTGGTGGGGGTTGTAAGCTTCTCGAGATCCCTCGAGAGGTAAAGCCTGTAGCGATTCCCACGCATCAAGTTTTTGGTGCCGCAGCCCGGGGAATAGTTATTGTCTAGGTTAGAATTTCTTTTTATTAGGTCTACTTGCTAGATTCCTTTCTAGTAAGATTTTATTTTTATTTTTAGGTTTTCTTTAGTCTATCTTATTTCTTCGTGCCTTTGTTCGTAACTCTTTACCATCCGACATCATGGAAGGTGGTAACATCTTTGAACCCGTCATCCCACCACAACAAAACCCACCACTAGAACCCCTTAGGCCCCGAACCTTAGGAGAGTATTCCCGACCTAGCCACCAAGGCTACCGAAACACCATTGAGCTCATCGGAGACAATGTGACCCCCTTGCGATCCGACACCATCCGGTTGGTGCAAAGCGGATGTGCATTCCATGGACTTCGTTCCGAAGATCCAAACCAACATCTTAAGGACTTTCTCAAAATCGTAGATTCCATAGACCTAGGTGTTGAAACTAGAGAGACCACCCGTTTACGCCTATTCCAATTCTCTCTACGGGATCAAGCTAGTCAATGGCTTGAGCGTTTACCCGCGGGATCCATCACCACATGGGATGATCTCACCACTCGTTTCCTTGCTCAATTTTTCCCACCGGGGATAACTACTAAGCTTAGAAATGACATCTTGATGTTCCAACAACATCAAAATGAATCTCTTTATGAAGCATGGATTCGATATAAAGTCCTACTCCGAAAAGTCCCTCATCATGGGATCGAACCATGGCTCCAGATCCAAATCTTTTACGATAAGGTTGACTATCAAACAAGGAAAGCCATTGATTACGCAGCCAAGGGTAGGCTAGATAGACTTAGCGTTGACGAGTGCTGGAAAGTTCTTGAGGAGTTGGCACAATACGAAGAGGAAGGATGGGAGGACCCAATGCTCCCAAGCAAGGTAAAACTTGACTACGCGTGTGCCACCCAAGAACAATTGTTAGGAAGCATCGAGAAGCAGGTAAAAGAATTGATGAGTATTGAGAAACTTGCTGCTGAACCCATGTGGAATCATAATCCACGTAGGAATACGGTTATCAACCAAAATTTTCCTGAACGCTCACGACAAGAGGAATTCGAAGGGATAATGGTAACCTTCATGGATAATCAGAAAAAACAAATCCAGCACCTAGAGGTATGCATGGAAAGCACTCATAAAGCTTTTATGAATTTCGCAGACCAATTCATATAAAGGGTCAAAGAAAAGATCAAAGAAAATTCCATACCTAAAAAGATTGAAAAAGTCTTCGAGGTGTCAACCCCTTTGGTGTTTGACCAAGAGGATAGCGGGAAATTTTCCTCAAATGCTTTACCATTAACTACCCCCGTTCTCATGAACACCCCCATGCAGAGAAAAGTTCGCAAATCCATAACATTTTCGTTGGATGTTTGCGAACTACCTTCCCGATCTCATCCAAAAAACGTTCTTTTGGTTTTAAACCCGGTGTAAAGAGGTCGCACCTCAAAAACACCACTGATCTGAAACCCCCTATGGAACAACATCTTTCTTCTCACACCAATGACCCGTGCATAGGGATCAACTTAGCCAAAACGTCACCCGACCCCTTCTACAACCTTACCTCTTTCCGTGACAGTAATGAGACGTTCGACCCTGGTGGACCTCGTTAACGGAATAGCTACTCATGGGTTTTACTAATGTTTAGTTATTCACGCAAAGAGCAGGGACTGAACATGAAACTACTCCAAACCTCACCTTACACGGGCATCTGACGGCGTCAGATTTAACTCTTGACGCCGTCAGCTCGATGGATCAACAATATTAACCCAAAACCAATCACTTTCAACCCATACCCCACAAATCTCACCCAAAGTGCTGCTGCTACTCCGACTCTCCAACCTCCAATTCGACGTCTTCCGCATCCAATCTTCACTTGGTAAGCGATTCTTCTTCATCTTTTTTCGATCAATTGTCCCTAGGACCCATCAATTTGAAAAACCCCTTTCGCCCGAAACCCCACTCTTGACCCACTATTAGCAAATCGTAATGCCATCCAATTGGTGATTTGTAATCATGGGGTTACCATTTGATGATGTTGTCTCACTCGAATCATGCATTAATTTAGAGAAAACCCATCATGCCTCGGATTCTTTGACCCCCCACCCCTGTTTCTTGATTAAAGGAGCGTTTGGGTAATGGGTTAAGAGTTTGAAAATTGATTTTTCCCTCGCATTTGCATGAGTCAGATTTTTGCTAAGTCTGACGGCGTCAGGACCAATCCTGACGGCGTCAGATGTATCTGACAGCAGAAATCGATAAAAATTCTTCTGCTAATTGTTTTCGTTCGCTCTAACTTTCTCCAGGAAAATGAGTAAGCGATCAAGACAACACAGAGGTAGCTCATCCAGGTCCCAACAAGTTAATTACGGGGAATTGGTCCACAGTTGGGGTCTATTTGACAACGATGCTGCCACCACAAAGTATTTGGAGCTTGCTAATCACCACATTGACGCTGGTTCTGTTATTGATTGGGAACTTCTTAGATCCCAAGGTCTAGAGGCTGCATTTCTGAGAAGAATCAACACTGATGGGTTTGCTGGTCCTCAATGGGAGAGGATGTTTAGAATGAGGGAGATTGTTTATAGTGAGTTGGTAAGGGAATTCTTTGCGACTTTCCGCTTTGATCAGGCTGAGGCTAGGACGGATATGGGGGGCACCACTATCTATTTTAGGCTAGGAGGGGAAATGAGGTCGTGTTCGGTTACTGAGTTTGGTTGGAGGATTGGATTGTATACTAGGGAAGAGGTTGATGGGACTCTTATGCAGAGGTTGATACATGGGGAGACTCAGAGGAGTGAGATGAGGTGTGTCACTTTTTGGCCGACCATAAGGGATGGGGTTTACACCTCGACTACTGGGGCTGCATCGATCAGGGACCCCATTGTTAGGTTGGCTCACAGGTGCATCACATACAGCCTGTCTGCACGTCATGGCACTACTCACCGTGTCACTGCCTCTGATTTGTTATACCTGTATACTATCTTTTCAGAGGATGTTTACTGCAACATCCCATTTTGGGTGGCCAGTTATTTGAGGACCAGTGTAGGTGATAGGGATATAGATAGGGTGTATGGAGGGATGTTTGTGACCCGGTTGGCTCGTTCCTATGGTCTTCTTACTCCCGCAATCATGGGGTATTTGAGCGACTGCGGGGGCTGTAGGGTGGTGAGGGCTAAATCCCTCAGGCAGATGAACATCCTGATGCAGATGGTGGATGGGTCCTACACCTGGTACGTGGCAGCAGGGCCTGCTGGTGAGGATGATGATGATGATGATGATGAGGGAATGCCCCAGCAGCATCAGTTTGCTGGGTATGAGGAGGGGACTGCTGACTACTACCAGCACATGGGCCGAGGGGATTGGCAGGCGCATCAGGGGGCTTGGATGGGTCAGGTGGATGCTTGGAGAACCACCACTGACCAGAGATTTGACTGGATGTATGAGCACACAGTCCGCCAGATGCAGCATCTTTCGACCCGTGATCACATCGAGCCCCATCTGCAGATTGACCCATTCCCTGGGCGCGAGCAGGACTATCCTCCCTATGGGTATACTGGGCACCTCCCACCTAGCTATGATTACCGCTTTGGTCCTCCCCCCCAGTGATTCATTTTGATATCTGTGGTTCTTGAACAATTTATTCTCGGTTGTATGATTTGAAACATTTGGTCTTGTAATAGTTTAGGATTCAGCCTCTGTTGGCTTTGGACACTTTTTAGTTTTTCTTTTAACAAATATTATGCATGTTCGGCTTTTAATTTTATTGTTGGTTAATCTTTGCAACCCATGCTTTGTGTGATTTTCATTTTGTTTGATTGTTATTTGCTTCCGTATGCATGTTTTATTTTTATTGTTGGTTGATCATGTCTTTAATTAAAATGTGGAAATACTTTACTATGTTGTTTGGCCTAGTCTTAACTCCAACCTAAAAGTATTTTTGCAAAAGATAAGTGTAAGGGGAAACCCCAAATATGTTTTCAAGAAACAAACCGATCATGATTCTCCACAATATTAAATGAACATGTATATTCGTATTTGTTAGAGTCAAATGCTTGTATTGAGTCATAATGAAGTTTTGCAGGATTTTCCAGGAAATAGGACCAAGTTTTTCCAGAAATTTTCTGGAAACTTAACATAAGAATTTCTGCAGGTCCATTCTGACGGCGTCAGAGGTTTACTCTTGACGGCATCAGGAGTTAAAATCTGGAAATTTTACCGGTTTTGTTTTTCTAACGGAGTCTTATGGTTTTTTGTGAATTATTAAGTTTTATAATCTCCAGGAAATCTGCAAACTTCATTCCACAAGCATTATATCTTACTTTGTTTTCTAGGATTTAGTAACTTATATAGGATGCCGCCGATTTTACGCGAGGTTGTCTTGTCTATTTTTGTCAGGATTTACAGGTTATTTTCGACAAGGAGATGATTTATATTCTGGAAGGGAAGCTTTGATTGTTCATTTTCTTGGAGGAAGATTTAACTTGGCCAACCTATAATCCATACCGAGCGAATCAGGGGAGTATTTGATTTCATTCTATTTACTTTTTCACTTTTACATTCTTTACTTGAACATTGGGGACAATGTTCATCTTAAGTGTAAGGGGAGGGTAAAAAGATGATACCTTACATATGCACTTTCGCTTGAGTTTGTTATGTTTGATAGTAGATGTGTAATAAAACTATGAGAAATACTTGTTAGTGCAATTTTAGCGCCAAATTTAAATTTTTTTACAACATTTAGGAGTGAAACTTTAGCCATAGCAAGCGTCTCATGGATAGGAGATTGTATGACTAGCACATAACCGTATATTCAGAAAAATTTTCCACCCAAAAATGTGAGGTTCGCCTTTAGATTTGATAGGAAAAGCATTTACTATTAGTGCTTATAAGTGTACCGGTAGCATTTAGATTCTAGAACTTGCGTTAGTGATGCATTCCAAGACCGCTAGTGAGACTACATTCGTGTGGTAGGATTTACTACATGATAAGAGGCATTAGGATCACCCTTGTGTTAAACCCGTATTATAATTACTTGACCATTTAAGTCATACTACTTGGCTAGTTAAGTCAACTAATTTTTCCCACACCCTTAGCGTTGTACTCATTTTTAGTACACGAAACCCCTAGTACACCCCTCCGAGCCTATCTTTTCGTTTCTAACTTTAAGCATCTTACTTAAAGGAAGAATTTGTTACACCCCCACTTAAATGTACACCCAAATCGCCTTAGCCTTCTGTGTATGTGCTTATTTTTAGTGCATTATTGTTATTTGTTAAACCTTAAGTTAACTTTCTAATTGATTACATGGTTGCTAAGTCGAGTCATATCCTTGTACATATTGTTTTGGGACGATTGGGACTCATGGGTAAGTACTTATTTTATGGAGTAATGGGGAAGAACATCATTTATTACCCCCATATGTACGTTAATCTTAAAAGTGCTCCAAGTGTTTTGATTTTCTTAATTCGAGTCATTAGATTAGTTTATTGTAAAGTATGTAAAGATTCAAGTGTAAGGGGAATTTTCATTCCCTATGATGTATTATTTTGGATGGTAGGGTAAGAGTGTATGCAAAAAAAAATAAAAAATAAAAAAATAAATAAAAAAAAAAGAGAAAAAAACATACGGACTACCATCCTGTTTCATTCTATGTTCATTTTATGTTTTTGTTATTTTTCATTTATTAGCTTAAGTCGAGTCTAGTCTTGGCTTAGCAACGCCATCTTGTACATGTAATTAACCAAGAGTGTTAACTCGCCACCAGTAATAACTTCCTTTATCCAACAAAACCGTGTAATTCATATCCCTATACCTAACGTTACAACTCTTTAAAAGACCTCTTTGATAGTTTATCCTAGGTGCTTACGCCATGTAGTGGAGGTTTGATCCTTTCCCAAGCCTATGGTAATCTATTTTGCTATGACAGGTAGTGAGAGATATCTTCCGTTTCCATATTGTAATTTATACTTTATTACACCCGAGAGATGTGAGTATCTAAACACTATTTGTGAGGTGCTTGTATATGACCTCCGTGCTTGTCTATTGGTCTTTAGTGGAACGATTATTTGTTGTAATTACTTTTATACTAGTATTAAATGACCCCTAACTTGTATTTTGAGTAGAATAAAAGCGCATTTGCTTGAGGACAAGCAAATCTCAAGTGTAAGGGTATATGATGAGGTGAAAAATGATCCGTTTTTAGGGGGTCATTTAAGCCCGAATCTGACTTTATTTGATCAAATATTGCCCTAAATCGTTCCTTTTGTGATTTTAGGTACTTGGAGAGTGAATTCTGGAAAAGAAGCCATTTTGGACATTTTTGGAGCATAAAAGTGAAGAAAACGGCAAAGTCTCAATTTTCCATGCTGGGAACAGTACATGAAGGCGTCAAGAGTAAACTCATGACGGCGTCAAACCCCAAGAATTAAAATCCGTAGCTGATGACGGCGTCACACACAGGGCGTCAAGAGTAATTTGTGTGACGGCCTAGGCCTTGACGGCGTCAGAAGTAGATCAAGGCCGTCCGAGGAAGTATTTGGCGGCGAGATGACGGCGTCACACCTTTGTTCTTGACGCCGTCATCCCTATTTTCCTATATATAGTTTTCTAATTTTTCACATTTGAGAGAGAAGTTTTGGGGAGAAATCCTAAAGACGATTTTGGTGTAACTTTACAGGTTTTTCAAGGGTTCCAACCCCTTGATACCTTGCATGATTAATTAAGATAAGTGTTCTTCTAATTCAATCAATATATCTATGTGTTGGTTGTCTATATCATGTTCTTGTCTCAATTCCATTATGCTAGGCTAGATCTCTTTTGTATTTGCTTAGATCTAATGAAACCTAGATATTGATTATGTGTTGATTACTTGTTTATTCTTGACTTGGATGAATGATTTATATGTTAGGCTTAAGAAAACTGGCAGATCTCCAAATGGTAACATGCTTGAACGTCTTAAGAAACATGAACCGAGGCGTACTAGGTCTTTATTGGTTGTATTTAATGCATGAGCCGCTGTTTACAATCCCTATAGTTGTGCTGGGCATGGTGTAGGAGGAGATAAGAGCTCATAGAATTGGGGAGTTATGTATGCCACCCCATGAATGGTATTAAGGAATACGATCCGTCATCCATACAATTATAACAAGTAATTAACGTGTAAAAGATATCTAGGGAGTAGTGAAATCTAAGTAAACACATTTTCTCCAATTACTGCTCACAACCTTAGTATAAATTAGTTTAATTTCATTTTTAGTATTTTATTTTGATTGCATCTTAGTATTGGGTTAGTTGAATAGCAACTAATTCCGCCCACTCTTCCAAAACCCGAGATTTTACTTGCTTTCTAAAAAATATAAAAACACAAAAACAATCATCCCTCACCTTTAGAACTAGTAATTAGGCTTTCTAATCCTAGCGACACTATTCCTAAGCTGAACGATCAATCCCCCGGTACTTGTCACTATACTATACTACAACGATCAGGTACACTGCCTGGTGGGGGTTGTAAGCTTCTCGAGATCCCTCGAGAGGTAAAGCCTGTTGCGATTCTCACGCATCATGCACCTATTCTGACATTACCTGATGGGCCAGATGATTTTGTGGTATATTGCGATGCGTCGAATCAAGGATTGGGATGTGTGTTAATGCAAAGGAGAAAGGTGATAGCTTATGCATCACAACAACTCAAGGTTCATGAGAAGAATTATACTACTCATGACCTAGAGCTTGGTGTGGTGGTGTTTGCTCTCAAGAATTGGAGACATTATTTGTATGGCACGAAGAGTATGGTCTATACCGATCATAAGAGTCTTCAGCATATTTTTAATCAAAAGGAGTTGAATATGCGTCAAAGAAGATGGATGGAGCTGTTAAGTGATTATGACTGCGACATTCGTTATCATCATGGGAAAGCGAATGTGGTGGCCGATGCGTTGAGTAGAAAGGAAAGAATTAAGCCAAGGCGTGTGCGAGCTATGAGCATAACATTGCAGTCGGGGATTAAGAGTAAGATATTGGCAGCACAAGAGGAAGCTTGCAAGGATGAGAACCTTGTGGCTGAAATGTTGCGTGGCTTAGATCAACAGATGGAAAGGAAGGAAGATGGTGGACTATATTTCTTAGATCGAATATGGGTTCCACGGATGGGAGATGTGAGAAAGGTGATCATGGATGAGGCTCATAAGACGAGATACTCGATTCATCCAGGGTCTGATAAGATGTACTATGATCTTAGAGATGCTTATTGGTGGCCGGGTATAAAGAGGGAAATAGCTGAGTATGTCAGTCGATGTCTAACTTGTTTGAAGGTTAAGGCTGAACATCAGAAACCCTCTGGATTGTTGCAGCAGCCTCCAATTCCTGAGTGGAAGTGGGATAATATAACTATGGACTTCATTACTAAATTGCCTCGCACAAGTAGTGGGCATGACACGATATGGGTTATTGTGGACAGATTGACGAAGTCTGCACATTTTCTGGCCATTCGTGAAGATTACAAGATGGAGAAGTTGGCAAGGATCTATATAAATGAGATTGTGGCAAGGCATGGTGTGCCTGTGTCTATCATTTCAGATCGGGATAGTAGGTTCACTTCGCGGTTCTGGCAGTCGTTGCAAAAGGCTTTGAATACACGGTTGGATATGAGTACTGCTTATCATCCACAGACCGATGGACAAAGTGAGCGAATGATTCAGACATTAGAAGATTTACTTCGTGCTTGTGCTATTGATTTTGGAGGAAGCTGGGATACTCATTTACCTTTGGCTGAGTTTTCTTATAATAACAGCTATCATTCAAGCATTAGATGTGCACCGTTTGAGATGTTGTACGGGAGGAAGTGTAGATCACCGGTGTTATGGGCAGAGGTTGGGATGAGTCAGTTAATTGGACCTGAATTGGTACAAGAGACTACGGATATGGTCTTCCGGATTAAGGAAAGACTTAAGGCTGCGAGAGATCGTCAAAAGAGTTATGCGGATAATCGTCGCAAACCTTTGGAGTTTAGTGTTGGAGATTTTGTAATGTTGAAGGTGTCACCATGGAAGGGTGTTGAGCGTTTTGGCAAGAAAGGCAAGTTAGCACCTAGATATGTTGGGCCATTTGAGATTATGGAAAGGATTGGAATTGTGGCATATCGGTTGAGATTGCCTGAGGAATTAAGTGGTGTGCATGATACGTTTCACGTGTCTAATTTGAAAAAGTGTTTAGCGGATGCTAGTTTGCATGTGCCATTAGATGAGATTAAGGTTGATAAGACGCTTCACTTTGTGGAGGAACCTGTTGAGATTATGGACCGAGAAGTTAAGAGTATGAAGCGTAGTAAGATTGCATTGGTAAAGGTACGATGGAATTCCAAACGTGGTCCTGAGTTTACTTGGGAGCGTGAGGATCAAATGAGAGCTAAGTATCCTAAGTTGGACGAGCTTTTCCTAAGTGGGGGATGATGTAACAACCGTGATTTTAGCAGGTTAGTTAGACTTTAGCCTCGAGTCAATCAAACTTTGTTTGTTGTGTTTGGGTAGTTATCTGGGTGTTATTGTATGTTATAGTGTGGTTAGTATTTGAGTTAGCACTAAATCCCTTCGCGTTGTGGTTGTTGTTGTGATTTTTGATAATGTTGATTTTGGGAAAGTTCATTTTGACCACTTATGTGGTGTAGAAATGACTTGTGTATGTTTGGTATTTTGAGTTTTTGCGTAACGAGTCTTCGTTCAAGTTATTGAGCGTTAGTAAGTTACAGGGATGTTGTTTTTGTGAGGAAATGCTCATGGAGTGTGTGAAAATCTATTTTTGGAAACTTTATTTTGAAAATGAATATTTTCCGGTTTGTCGTAAAATTAAGGTTTATCGCGAAAGACGTTAGGTTTTGTTATGGGAATACATAAAATATGAAAAGTATGAGGTTTTGAGTGTAATAAATTAATTAATAAAAAAATAAAAAATATATTATTAGGAGGGGGGGCGGCCGATTAAGGTGTTAGGGGGGGGGGAAAGGAAACCAAATTTGATACCAAATACAACTCTAAGCCTTAGGGATTATCCAAATTAATTATAAATACAAAATCAAAACTCCCCTATCCCTTTTTCTTGCATAATAAGTCGACACAAAGGGGGATCCAAGAGGAAAAATTAGGGTTTCATAATTGTCTAGCAATAATCAAGAATCAAGGTAAAATCTTTAACCCTTATGTGTAATTAATCAATTATTGTTATGATATATGTAATAATTAATATGATGGAATCTAGGGTTTATATACTTCTGTAAATTATTGAAGTAAAACATGTTAGGATGATTAGATGTTAATATTATTGTTAATGGTTAAGGGAATTGAGCGTAAAACATGCTAGTTATTGAGTTAGGGTTTGGACAGATTTGTAAGGCTGTAAAGATGTGAGTGTACATAACAGATGGTGATGAGTTAGATCACTAATTTTAGGTCTAAATTGTATTATAATGAAAGATCTTTCCAAAAGGTCCGGCCACGATCAATTTTGAGGTCGGGAAGTCGGTCTTTTGATTTTTCTTTGTTAAGGTGTCAAAGCTGTCAAACCGGGATAGATTTTGGGTAAACGTTTGAGGTTGGCATGTGGTTGTAAAAGTGGTATTTTGACTTGGTCTTCTGGAATAGTTAAGTTTTAGGTTATATTAGACTACCACGAAGAGGATTCGCAATAAAAACTTGTGGAAGTAATTATTAAAAATCAAAACTTTTTGGTGTGCGTTCAGATCCGAATTTGAGTAGTTGACAAGTTTGAATTTTCTATGAATACTTGTGTGTGTTATTGGTACATTGCCTTCTGGGATTAGCTTCTATGCTTATGAGATACCATGATAAATTTTTGGTGTGAGTTGTTAAGCTTTATTTGTCGTAATTTCATGTGAACGAATGTACTCAAAAATTCTGCGTTTTCTGAGTTTTAGAGTGCAAAGGATTTAGTGAGTATTAAGTTATGGTAGTGGTTAGTGTGGTGTCTAGGAGATCCATGGTGGGTCATATGAGTCTTAGACATCCATCATATGTGTATTACAAGGGTTGTAGCTTTTAGCTTGACCTTATGTAATGTGGATTATTTTTGTGTGCTATAGATTGTGTATTATTTTGTGGAGCTGCGGAGTTTAAGGTGAGTTCATAGTCCCATATTTTTACTTTGTTTTAAACTTGGGATGGGAATGATGCTTGTCTTAAATGTTTTGGTTTACTGTGATTATGTGTGTGGTATTAAAGAGCTTGGACTTATAATGTTATTGTATGTATGTTATGTGTGATTATTTGCTTGCGTGGATGTTTTTGGATTCAATTAGGATAGCGACCTAATTGATGATATATTTTGGGATTCAATTGGGAGGGTGCTTACCCTGTTGCTCGCGCATGCGACCTAATTGATGATTATGGGATCAGGGGACATGAGCCGTCCTGATGTGGTACTAATTATGGGATCGGAGGACACGAGCCGTCCTAATGGTTGCCTTATGAGTGTTGTTGCCTTTATGTGTGGATATTAACTTGCAAATGCATGTAGCTATATGATAACTATAATTATTTGTCCAGCTATATTTTGTAATCACAGTAAATTCGGTTGCCTGGTGTGTTGAGTCTAAACTTATAAATCTCACCAATGTTATGTTGACATTTTAAGCATCATTTTCAGGTGAGCATTCTAAGGCCAAAGTTGAGGGCAGCAATTAGGCGAGACTTAGTTGCATGGAGACTTATTTATGTTTTGAGATTTGATTTTATTTGGTTTTGGATTTGATACATTTATGTTTTATGTTTGGTACTTTCAAACTTATTGAAGTTACCTTTCGGATTTTATTTTGTTTATCTTTGGGTATTGTTACAACACTGTGTGTTGGTACATTGCTCTATTTATGTGCATGTAGTTGTTCTCTATGTTGACACCAGGTGTTGTGATGATATCCATGAAGTTACACCCGCGCGTTTCCGCCGTGGCGGGGTGTGACAGAGTGATACATGCGAGGTCCGAAAACCAAGTTGCAGATATCCTCACCAAGCCGCTCAACGAGAAAGATTTCTCAAGACTAAGGATAATGCTTGGAGTCGGGAAATCAAGTTTAAAGGGGGGTGTTGGATCGTAAACTTGATTTAGCTCGAGCCCATATGGAAGAAACTTCTAGAAAGTCGTAGAATGGTGTTGAAGCTTCTAGAAAGTCATAGAATGGTATGGAAGCTTCTAGAAAGTCATAGAATGGTATCTATAGAAGTGTTTAGAATGTTGTAGTAGATGATATGTACTAGAAGGTTCTAGCTAGTTGTAATAGAATATCTAGTAGAAAAATCTAGAGATCTATGAAAGTATCTCGTTCTAGAATCTTCCATGGACTAATATAAATAGGTGATGGATGTAAGCATTGGGACATGAAGAAAAGCTTAAAGTAATAAAAGTTTCTTTGTAAAAGCTCTCTAAGTATTCCTCTCTTCCTATAAGCCTAAAAGGCCCTCGTGTTTTCCAACAGTTAATATTTTCCATTGAAGAAAGAGTGTGACGACTGTATGCTCGTTCTACTTTTTGCTACTATATATGTGTTTAGCATTATTTGATATTGTACGTATTAAGCCGAGGCATAACTAAAAATTATTAGCAACACTTTTATGGATTGTGGTGGTAGGAGGTCAGTTTGAACAGGGGTGAGTAAGAGCAAAAATGACGATAGTGGTATTTGTGATACGTCAAAATGAGGAAGAGGATAAAAGCCGTTAGGAATTCAGACTTTTAAAAGTTTGAGTAGGGATGAGTAAGTGCTAAAAATGCGTTCTTAGGTTTTGTTGTAATTGGTGGTTGGTAACAAAGGTTAACAGTTTGGTACATTCGACGATCCTCTTTCACGTTGTTGGTTTTGTGTTTTAGCAAAAGACATCAAACCACTGTTAGCAATTATATGCGAAACATTAGCATCAAATATTTATGATGACCACATTTATCTATTATGCCACAAAGATCTTAAAATATGATAATAACCACATAATTACATAAACGAGTAAAACATACCCGAAGTGGAAGCGGATGTTGACATGATATTGAGAACACCTTAAGCACAAACTAGTTTCTCTCCCTTGACCCACTTGAGTGTAGAGAGCTTGATGGATAGCTAAATTATTCTACTTATTTGTGTGTGTTGGGTAGGGAAAGGACTAGGTGTATATATAGGCTTAAGAGTTAGTATCTCCATCAATAATAACGAATGAAACGGTCAAGACTTAATGTACCATTATGGCATTCATCATATCATAATAAAGATTATTTGATTACATTTAAGTATTGTAACCTATAATTCAAAATGGGATAATCATGAGACATTAATAACATGTCACATTTTTACATTCTCCCACTTGACATGATATTTCTATATGGTACAACATAAGGCTAGCAAATAAATCTTATTAACCGTCATCATAAGTATCTCAACATAACAAACCACACAATGGGGATTATGGCGGACATACACAGTAATTCTCGTATACTCCCTTCCATATATCACACCACTATGAGCTCATTATGCTAGATTCATAAGTTATACACAAATAACATGCAGTCCACATACTTGTTATGATGTTACATACAAATTTCTTATTCAAACACAAATGCATGCATAATAACATAAAGAATAAGAAATAAAATCAGAAACATTTTATTGAGCTCAAGAGTGTTTAGAACATCATCATTAGTTATCAATACAACCGAGGCCCAACCTAGGAACATGTTGCGTAAATGTATTTGGTGGTAAACCCTTGGTTAGAGGATCAGCAATCATAAGATCTGTACTAATGTGTTCTAGATACGCTCTTTGTTTATGAATTTCTTCTTTCACGATAAAGAACTTTATATCCATGTGCTTTGCACCTTTAGAGTACTTATCGTTCTTAGAGAAGAAAACTGTTGCGGTATTGTCACAATAAATTTTCAGCGGCTTGCTTATGGTGTCGACAACCCCAAGCCCTGAAATAAAGTTCCGCAGCCATAATGCATGAATAGTAGCCTCATAACAAGCTACAAATTCTGCTTCCATGGTGGATGCAGCAATGATAGATTGTTTGGCACTTTTCAAGGAAATATTTCCTTCAGCCAATTGAAACACATAGCCAAACGTTGATTTTCCACTATCCTTGCACCCAGCATAATCAGAATCAGCATATCCAACCACTTCTAAGTGATTAGACCTTTTATAAGTAAGCATATAATCCTTTGTTCCTTGAAGATATCTCAATACTTTCTTTGCAGCTTTCCAGTGATGAATACCAGGATTACTTTGATATCTACTAAGCATCCCGATCGCAAAACTGATGTCGGGTCTAGTGCAAGTCTGAAGATACATTAAACTGCCCACAACTGAAGCATATGGAATGTTTTCCATTTCTTTTCGTTCCACGTCATTCTCTGGAAATTGTTCAAGACTAAATTTATCTCCCTTCTGAATAGGGACTATACCATCTGAGCACTTGCTCATATTGAATCTCTCAAGAATCTTATCAATATAGGCTTTTTGAGATAGTCCTAATAGACCTTCAGATCTGTCACGGAATATTGAAATTCCAATCACATAGGATGCCTCACCCATATCTTTCATTTCAAAATTCTTAGAGAGATATTCTTTAGTCTTATGCAATAAACCAAAGTCATTAGTCGCAAGTAAAATATCATCAACATATAGAACCAAAAATATAAACTTGCTCCCACTGATCTTGCGGTATAGACATCGATCAATGATGATTTCTTCAAAACTGAAAGATTTAATGGTATCATTGAACTTAATATACCATTACCTAGAAGCTTGTTTAAGTCCATATATTGATTTCTTCAATTTACACACCATATTTTCTTTACCATAAATGAAAAACCCTTCAGGTTGTTTCATATAAACTTCCTCCTCAAGATTTCCATTCAGAAAGGCGGTTTTCACATCCATTTGATGTAGCTCTAAGTCAAAATGAGCTACTAATGCCAATATTATTCTCAACGAGTCCTTCTTTAAGACGGGTGAAAATGTCTCGTTGTAATCAATGCCGTCTTTCTGAGTATAACATTTGGCTACAAGTCTAGCTTTATATCTTTCAACATTGCCTTTAGAGTTGCGTTTGGTCTTAAAGACCCATTTACAACCAACTATTTTAAAACCTTCTGGCAAGTTTACGAGATCCCAGACTTTATTTTGAGCCATTGATTTTAACTCTTCTTTCATAGCATTAATCCACATTCCAGACTTATCACTTTCTATGGCTTGTGAAAAGGTTAGAGGGTCATTATCAATGCCAATATCAAAATCTGTCTCATGCAAGTAAACTATATAATCATCAGGAATAGCTGACTTTCTAAACCTTGCAGGTTTGTTTAATGCTATTCCAACGGGTTCACTTGTTTGAGTTAGTAAGTTAGTTTCTTCATGGGCTATTTGTTCATTATTCAAATGTTGTTCTTGATTTTGAAATACAGGAACAACATTTAGTGCAGTTGTGGATTTATGAACATTCATGGGTGATGGATCATCATCCCTTATTTCGTTAATATCCACAACTTGATTTTCAACACTCCCACTAACTTCACCATTTTCCAAAAATTTGGTATTGCCTGTTTCAACAATTCTAGAACTGTGGTTTGGATAATAAAACCTATACCCTTTGGACTTCTCTAGGTAGCCAATAAAGTAACCGCTAATGGTTCGAGAATCCAATTTCTTTTCTTGTGGATTATAAACCCGTGCTTCTGCTGGACAACCCCAAACATGCAGGTGTCTCAAACTAGGTTTCCTTCCAGTCCATAACTCAAAAGGAGTTTTTGGAACTGACTTACTAGGAACCCTATTTAACAGATACACTGCAGTTCTAAGTGCATACATCCACAAACTTTTGGGTAAAGAGGATTTACTTATCATACTCCTAACCATCTCCAATAATGTTCTGTTTCGCCTTTCTGCCATGCCATTTTGTTGTGGCATGCCCGGCATAGTATATTGAGCACATATGCCATAACTTTTGAGGAACTTTTCAAAAGGACCAGGACACTGTCCAGATTCATCATACTTTACATAATATTCACCACCTCTATCAGATCTTACGATTTTTTTTACTTTTCTGTCAAGTTGCCTTTTAACCTCATTTACAAACACCTCAAGGGCATTTATAGATTGAGATTTCTCATGCAGCAAAAAAAACATATCCATAACGGGAAAAAATCATCTATAAAGGTGATAAAATATATTTCTCCAATGAGGATGGAGTATCAAATGGTCCACAAATATCGATGTGTATAATTTCAAGGAGATTACCGCTTCTTGTGGCACATTTCTTGCTATGTTTGGTTTGCTTACCCTTAATGCATTCCACACATAAGCCAAAATTAGTGAAGTCTAGATTTAGTAGAATCTCGTTCTTCACCAAAAATCTTTGTAATCTTTCTTTGGATATATGACCCAAACTTTTATGCCACAAGAAGGCGGAATTTTCATTTACCATGCTACGTTTCATTCCAAAATTATGATCAACAATAAATAGAGATTCAGAACAAACATCATCAAGTTTCAATTTATATAAATTATCGATAAGAATACCATAACCAATAAATGATTTATTCTTATATAAATTAAAACGACCATTTCCAACACCAAAAGTATACCCACTAACATCAAGTCTCGGAATAGAAATTAAATTTCTAGAAATTGAAGGTACATAGAGAGTATTCATTAGATCTAAGTGAAACCCGGTATCTAACTTCATTCTATAAGTCCCTATGCCTTCAATGGGAGCCTTCATTCGGTTCCCCATAAAGAGAAAGTTATTAGTTGGGCTTGTGGTTTGGATTGTAAGGAATCCCTGCATAATATTGGAAATATGAGTAGTAGCACCAGAATCAAACCACCAAGTATTAGAAGGAACTTCAGAGAAGTTTGATTCAAAGCATACAAAAACATAATGTATACCTTTCTTTTCAAACCAAGCCTTACGCTTAGGACAATCCTTTTGGAAATGTCCCTCTTTCTTGCAAAAATTGCATTTGTTGTCCCTTTGTTCCTTCTTTTCACCATTAGCAACCTTTGGGGTTGTAGCATGTTGTTTCTTCTTTAAGTTTTTTTTTTTGGTTTTGGTTTGAACTTCTTGTCAACTCCTTGATTCACCAGGTTAACGGAGTGAACTATTTGTTTCTTTAGCCTTGCTTCCTCTTGAATAAGCTTACTGGACAGTTCATCAATATTCCACTTATCCTTTAATGTGTTATAATTGATGTGAAACGGTCCATATTCAGAAGGAAGTGAATTCATTATGAATTGCACCAAGAAAGAGTCATACACATTCATACCCAGCGTCTTAAGTCTTGTTGCGGTATTGGTCATGTCAAGGACATGTTGCTGCATACTTTTAAACCATCAAATTTCATGGTGGTGAGTTCAGCCATAAGTGTCCCTGATAATGCTTTATCAACAAAAACGAAACTTCTCTTCCACAAGCTTACAAAAATCTTTAGCATTCTGATTCTCAATGCCATGAAGAGAAGACTTAATGTTGTTGGCAATTGTCATCCGCATAAAGTTCAAGCATAGTCTGTTTGACCTTGTCCATGCCTTATGGTGTGATTTTTGAGCCTCTGTACTATCATTAGTAAGGTCAGTAGGCCTATCCTCCAATAGCGCCAAGTCAAGATCCAAAGCACCTAAATGGAAAGTGATTTGTTCGCTCCATTCGGAGAAATTCACACCGGTAAACAAGGTAACAGAAGAAGCTTGAGAGTGAAGGTTAATTGCTGCAAAATTTACATGCTTATAATTAAAATTCATACTAGATAAAATAAATGAAATATATATTATTGGTTTCCTTTGGGTAAACACAACAATATATCCTCATCATTATTAGAATGCAATGAGACTTTACAAAAAAATAAATAGACTTCGTCAAATATATAAGCATCTTTGGATAACTATATACATAAGACAAAAGTATACTAATTTTCATCTTTAAGATTATTAGTTATATAAGAACGAATTTTTTCATCTTTAAATTTATTAGTTATAGAAGAATAATTTTTCCTTTGGGCAAAATTCATAATTTCTATAAACTAATAAAAGATCCATAATAGCATTCTTTAAGAAAACATAAATTATATGACTACAAATTTGAAATTAACTTGGTCACTTTGGTGACTAACAAATTAATCTCATTTAATGTCATATATAAATAGCTTTAAATTATCATAGAATGCAATAAAACTTTGCAAGAAAATAAAATAGACTTCGTCAAATATATACACATCTTTGGATAACTGTACAAATGACAAAGTATATTAATTTTCATCTTTAAATTTGTTAGTCATAGAATAATAATTTTTCCTTTGAGAAAAATTCATAATTTCTATTGACTAATAAAAATCTATAATAGCATTCTTTAAAACAACATAAATTATATGACTACAAATTTGAAATCAACTTGATCACTTTGGTGATTAACAAATTAATCTCACTTAATATCATATAATAAGTAAATGACTTTAAAGGTAATTAATGGAGATTTAAGCCAATACATCTTTCAAATTATGTAACATCAACTTCTTAAAATCAATAATAAACATGTATTAAAACATACTCGTAAATGTTAATCAATCAAGATGTCAAATGCGTTGACGTTACAAATAATTGTTGACCAAGTATATGATTTGCATGATAACTAAAAATCATGGCATTATACCCTTTCACATTTGAAAACATTACATGTCATCATATATGATTGAAACAAATGAAATATTCCCTTTCATATTTACGTATGGTAATAATATACACAAATAAATTATTTGCTTTTAACCTTATACCAAATACTCATTTTATTCATGCCCATAAAATCCTTGCAATACTTCTTAAACTAAATGTAGCAATACACATGTACAACAATTTTATAAACATAAGGCATGTACAATAGCAAGCGCATATCAATCAAGGTTTATGAAAACATACAATTATATAGTATTTTTCTTTAGTGCTGAAAATATTAAACAAGTAACCATATAATATATTAGCAGGATGTCTTACTTGTCGTACTAAAAGCTCATTTAGAACATACAGTAATCGAATAGTGAAATGTATTTGCCCATTCTCATGATACAAATAGTGTCAGTAGCAAACTACATCAGACAAATCAAAATAAACTGAAATTTACGATCAAGAAAAAGAACAGTTTACAATACGTTTATTGGTTATGATCGATAAGCTAAGGATTATTATCTTATTCAAAACGTTGGCTCTGATGCCACATGTAAGCAATTATATGTGTAAACATTAGCATCAAATATTTATGATGACCACATTTATCTATTATTCCACAAAGATCTTAGAATATGATAATAACCACATAATTACATAAACGAGTAAAACATACCCGAAGTGGAAGCGGATGTTGACATGATATCGAGAACACCTTAAGCACAAAATAGTTTCTCTCCCTTGACCCACTTGAGTGTAGAGAGCTTGATGGATAGCTAAATTATTCTACTTATTTGTGTGTGTTGGGTAGGGAAAGGACTAGGTGTATATATAGACTTAAGAGTTAGTATCTCCATCAATACTAACGAATAAAACGGTCAAGACTTAATGTACCATTATGGCATTCATCATATCATAATAAAGATTATTTGATTACATTTAAGTATTGTAACCTATAATTCAAAATGGGATAATCATGAGACATTAATAACATGTCACATTTTTACATCCACACACACAATAAAGATATTTTTATTTGGTAAAACATTTGAGAGTTGCATTTTAGAGTATACTTTTACCTCAATGTGTTGTAAACTTATTACGCCACTTCCAAACCCCATGAGGTGATTTAAAGAACAAGCAAAGACACCTTATTAAGCAAACTGCAACCCAAATCAAAATTTGCAGAACTACTAAAATTTTGCGACACAAAGTAAGATATTTATATTGACAACCGAAGAAATGGTTCTTGTATTCAAACTTGTAGAAATGTACTTCAGGAGTTAAATTTTGTTTGACTAATTCTTTGTACATAATTAGGTTGGAATCTGCGAACTTTATTATTATTATTATTATTATTATTATTATTATTATTATTATTATTTATTTTTATATAAAAACATCACTTTCATTAGAAACAAACCAATAGGATTACAAGAAATTAGTGGGGAGTCTCGATACTATCTGAGCCCCAACCCCCTTAGCAATAACAAAACTAATCCTACTGAAGATGTGGGTTGTAGCACGCGCCCCAATGTATTGAGTGATGGAAAACTCCTGGATCCGCTTAAGCAGGTCCACCGTATCCGTCCCAACTTCCCCTAAAGAGGAAAACGAGAAAGGGGTAAACCCATATCCCAAATTTGCACATTTAGCTCCGTATTTGACCCACTTGCATTTTGCAGCATCAGTCACCACGCGCCCCGGCACAAAGCCAATCATGCCGGTTTGCTTGAGGGGTGACGATCCCGTCAGATCAACACATACATCCTTCCCTACATCCCAGGAGTAGAGCAAAATATCTGCTGGCCTTAAGACTTGCTCTCTTTCTCCACCCAACCCGATGTCAACCTCCTTGCGAGCAGAGACCCCGGATCGAGAACAGATATCAAGCAAAGTATCGCGCACCATGTTGTGTCGATGCTTAACACCAATCGTGCCAATACAAGATACAGCATGGTCCCCATAAATATCACCGGCGAAAACCTTAGAGCACGCTGAGCACGGCCCCTGGACAGAGAATAGGGGAACACCTAACCGATAGCATAAAATGCACCTGTAAGTTCTAGCGTTCATAGACTGTCCTAACCCTGATATCGGGACCACCCTAAGCCAGTCTGATGTGCGATCCTCTTTTTGCGACCTCTAGAGTGCCATTTGTCGGGGGAAAGGCAAAATGTGGATTCGGCCATTTGGGTAGCACGTTTGAAATATATATCTGCCAGTTTCTTCATAAGTTTGGGGGCAGCGATCTCATATGGTTTACTTAAAAGGTCGGTCTCCATTTTCGCATTAAACACGCTCAAGGCCTCATCGAAGGAAAAGCCAATCATGCCGGTTTGCTTGAGGGGTGACGATCCCGTCAGATCAACACATACATCCTTCCCTACATCCCAGGAGTAGAGCAAAATATCTGCTGGCCTTAAGACTTGCTCTCTTTCTCCACCCAACCCGATGTCAACCTCCTTGCGAGCAGAGACCCCGGATCGAGAACAGATATCAAGCAAAGTATCGCGCACCATGTTGTGTCGATGCTTAACACCAATCGTGCCAATACAAGATACAGCATGGTCCCCATAAATATCACCGGCGCAAACCTTAGAGCACGCTGAGCACGGCCCCTGGACAGAGAATAGGGGAACACCTAACCGATAGCATAAAATGCACTTGTAAGTTCTGGCGTTCATAGACTGTCCTAACCCTGATATCGGGACCACCCTAAGCCAGTCTGATGTGTGATCCTCTTTTTGCGACCTCTAGAGTGCCATTTGTCGGGGGAAAGGCAAAATGTGGATTCGGCCATTTGGGTAACACGTTTGAAATATATATCTGCCAGTTTCTTCATAAGTTTGGGGGCAGCGATCTCATATGGTTTACTTAAAAGGTCGGTCTCCATTTTCGCATTAAACACGCTCAAGGCCTCATCGAAGGAAAAGCCAGAGGTTACGATACCAGAGTGTATTAGAAGCTTAGCCTACAGCTTGGCAGATTGGAGCCTAGACGCAAGGAAGGCATAGTTCAACGCATCCCCTGCAGAATATACGCCCAGTCCCCCAAATGCAAATGGCAATGTAGCCAACCTCCATTGCCAATCACTAAACCTAGGTCCAGAGGCAGTGACAATGCGTTCCAAGGAAGAATGCAATGCCCCATCGAATGTAACGCGAGCACGCTCAAAAGCCCTAGGAGAGCATGTGCGCATAGAGAAATATAACTTTGAAATGCCGGTACAAGATCGTAAAAGCAATAATTCGCATTGAGGATCCTTAAGTTTAGCGATAGCCTCCATAAGCTCGATGGTTTTAACAACCCGTTTCATGGCCAACTCACTGTTGAACTCCAAGTCTGCACTAGCAGGCCCACCAAGTAATTTAACACCATACATAGGGCGAGCAATGTTAGGTGGGAAAACACCCTCAAGCCTGCTACAGGGGTCTTATTTAGGCCAAAAAATCTCAGTCTTATTCAGATTGAGGTGCAAGCCTCGCAGTGGCCCATCCTCCATAATTAGCTCCAGAGCCTTCCCCACGACCAAAGTATCTCCGATGACAGTGCCATCATCTAGATACCAAGCTTGAAAGGACAGACTGAAAGAGTCTTTAACCTTACACACCAGGGGATGCAGCACTAAGGCGAAGAGAAGAGGTCCAAGTGGGTCACCCTGTTGCACACCTTGGTGCGACCTAAGTGTGTGTTACCCATAATATAGTCTAGCCGGCCTGGCGTAACAGAATTCAACCCAACGTGAGATAGCAGGGCAGCGCAAACGGACTTCTCGTAACATAACCTCTCGGTCCACCAAATTGAAGGCATTATTATTATTATTATTATTATTATTATTATTATTATTATTATTATTATTATTATTATTATTATTATTATTATTATTATTATTATTATTATTATTATTATTATTATTATTATTATTATCGGCTTGTTAGTTGTTATTGGCTCAGGTATAAAATTGAAATCCAATTGCGCAGTATGCTGACCCTGAGACCCATATGCTACTCCATTATCGCCTGAAGGGGTAAAAGTCCCAGGTGGGACTCGAACTTGAGACCTCCCTAGCCAAAACATCTCCTCCCCAAGGCGCGCACATTAAGGAAACCTTGGTGGCCAACTGAGCTAGCACAGTTGGTTGCGAACTTTAAACTATTAATGCACATTATCAAATTAAAAGTTTTTTTAGAGAATGTATAATGTTAAATACTGTTAAGAGTAACAAAATTATTTTTCAAATATTCTTGTTGTCCTGCAACAAACTTAGTTTCAAATATTTTTGCTGTCCAACAGTAAGAGAGGCATGCAGACACAAGATTTTTGGGTAAAAGGTCAAAAGACCAGGTAAATATATTACTTCAAAAAACATTTAATTACAAAAGATATGGGTGAATCTCATATCTCAACCCGTTACATAGGCAGAAAAGCTTACATAACAAGATACTTCTGGGGAAAACTAGAAGGGGGGGTTGAATAGTTTTACGTCTTTTTAATTTTATTATGAAAACTTAGTTTAGTTTTAAAACCTTGTTTGCTTTTAAAACTTTGATTCAATCTTATGTGAACTCAAATCTTGAACAATATGAACAAGTATATCTAAGTATGAACAATAATAATAATGTAAGCTAAGTATGTGAAATCAACACATGCATAATATAAACAATTATAACTATATATAAGAGATAAGTACGTAATCGTTTATTTTATAATCCTTAGTTATATTTTGTATGAAAACTATACTTGATCGAAATGATCAATTATATGTATGCAACCTTTTTAGTTTGATTGTAAAAACTTTGTTTTGTGAATGAAACTTTCGTTTGTGGGGGAGGTTTTTCCTAAAGAATGTAGCCGTTTTTTTGGTTGAAATTTGAATTCAAAATATTTATTTTGAATAAAACATTTCTTATAAATACAAAAATGTTTTGTATAAGTTTAAAAATGTTTGTCCCACTTTAATAAAATGTAAGGTTTGTAAAAATAAAAATTCCTTTGATCATAAAATGCATTAGACACTTTGTTTATTCATACCTTAAGTGATATGGATGCTAAAGCAAATATTTACGACTAAATACTTGTTTACGTCATAATTTGTAGTTCAATGAGTTTACGTTTTGTGATTATCAAAACATAGAGATATCGATATATGTTAATAATGTTTTTAGGCATTATTTATATCAACAATCTCACCCTTTTTGATGATTACAAAACCTAAACTCATCAAGTCTAAAAATTAATTTTTAGACATGTATTTAGTGAGTTTATATTCACTTCTCCCCCTTTTTGTAGAATCAAAAAGGTTATGCCAGCTAGCTTCATAAATGAAGTTAGACAGGATGAAAGCTCCCCCTTGATGTGTGCTCCCCCTCGTTCGATGGCACCAAGGGATCGAGATATGGAATGCTCGCAAGAAAAATATTAGAAGCACAAGCATATATGGAAGAATGTGCAATATACAAATAACAATCATAGCAAACAAATATTAAGGATACATAACAATTAATTCAAAGAGATTAAATTAAAGATCCTAATTTGCCAAAGAGAGCCATCGGACTTGCTTGTAACAAAAGGTTGGTTGATTCGTATTTGAAAGTGAAAATCATAAGCATATAGTATGCTTAGATGGTTGATGATGGAGTGTTTAGAATGAAGATGGTTGAGTTAGGGTAAGGTTGTTGGATTAATGGAGGTATATGTTTGGGTCATGAATGTTGGAGAGTTTGGTTGTGGAGAGTTTGTAGCGGAAAAGGTTGATTAAGGTTTTGGATGTTGTTCAGGTGAGGGTATTGGATGTGATCTAGTGAGAAGATATTCAATCCAAGTGAAGTGTTCATTGAATGCAATGGTTTTTAGGAGAAAGAGGCAACAAGGTCAATTGTTGACATGCTTCTCAAGTTGATTTATGTTGTGTGGTGATGAGGGTGATCTAGATGAAGGTGGATCCAAATTGCGTTGAGCAAGATGTAAGGCTAAAAGAGCACTAAGCTCATGGGATTCTTTTAGCGCCTCAACGAACATTAAGTGTTCGGAGGAAGGTGATGGTGGTGGAGCATGATAGTTGTCTTGGGTGAGGGTTTGAACATGCAACATAGGAATGGTATGCGAAGTTGTAGGATGTGGTGGTGATACTCTTGGTGGTGGAGACATGTTTGAGCTTGGGTAATCATGAAAACATGATATGGGTGGAAGAGATGCTTCATAAGTGGATGGTGTTTTTGTTGAATGAGCAATATGTAAAATGTTGGTAATGAGGTTGGGATTATTGTTTTGGGATTGTGCATGCTCATCATAAGAAGGAGCATTAGTGGAAGCACGAATGGATGATTTGTTGTTAAATGGATCATTTGTGTGAGAGTGAGGTTTAGGTGTTGGTTGATTATGAACAACATCGCTTGAGTTGTGAAAAGATTATGAGGTTTGAGTGTAATGTAGAAGGATATGGGTGAGTAAAGGTTTTTGATATGTAATGTTGGTGAGAAGGAGAGTGAGGTGTTAGGTATGTAATGTTGAAGACATAGGAGGAATTTGGTGTTGGATGTTTGACAACATCATTTGGTTTGATGGGCTTTTAATGGAAGTTAGGCTTTCTTCTCCAAACGGGTTATTTGGTGGTTTTGGTTTAATGGGAGAGGTCATGAAGAGATGAGTATAGATTGAGAGGAATGAGAGTGTTTATAATGTAGGATTGGTGGGTTTAAGGATGTATAAATTTTGATAGAGGGTTTAGGATAAAATAGGTCTATGAATTTTGGGAAGTGTAAGATGAAATGGGCTAAAAAGTAGAAAAAGGAAACAACACCTTCGACCATCAGATGGCCGGTCCCCTTAATTGGAGGCCGGTCCCCTAAATAATTAAGGGGGCCGCCTTATGATTTAAGGGGACCGCCCATCTGGTGATTCCCAGAAAAGGGTTTTTGGTAGTGAATTGCAGAAATGTTGTGTTTTTGGTTTCAAACAAGTCCAACTCTTTGAGGCAATTAAGCATATACTAATTATGTTGGCAATTATGTGGCCAAAGCATGTTAATCAAAGAGATTAAGTAAACAAGCAATTTCATCTAGCATGCAAACATACTCATCAAGCAAGTAAAATATAAGTGCTAGGAAACAATAAGCAACATCAAGTATTTTATAACTACATAACTAGGAGGATAAATCCTAATGTGTATCAATGTGCAATAAGTGGGTAGTTATGATAGCATGGATTTCTAGACTTGTTACAAACAAAGTCTTAATGAACAAACCATGGTCCTCTTGATTTGATTTAGTTCACTTATAAGTGTCATTTATATAAATATAGATGACAAATATGAGATCACCATGCATGATTTTAAAAGAGACGTTTTTAGCATTATTCAACAATGTTTGAAAGTAAGTTTTCACTTAGATGTGAGAGTTATTTAAATAAAATAGATTGGGTTTTTACTTCAAAATGTGTGAATGAACGCTAAAGAATATTTTCCCAATCTTTAGTTTTGATCAAAACAAAATTGTGGATATTGATAGTGAAAACATGTTATTTAAAAGTGGGATAGTTATTTGAAAAACTATTTTCCAAAATGTGAGGTTTTTGCATATTTTTAGAGATATTAGATTTTTGACAACAAATATCATAAATCAAATATTTTCAAAAAATGTTTATTAAAGATCTCATGCTCAAGAGGATTGGTTAAGCATATTATTATCTCATGCTATCGTTTCTACATATCCTATGATCCTAAAGGAAATGAAGACGATAATTTATATGTTAGATGCGAGAGTGTTGAATGGGGTATAACCTAACATCTATAGTTCCTTAGTTTTCGCACGCTTATCTAACTTAATGTTATAGTCTACGAGAGCTTGTTTAATCCATAGTTTTCCTACTCGAGGGATCTAATCCTACTTCTATATTAACGATCGATCCACTTAACTCATTTCACTTCATCACCATGAGTTTGCTAATAGTGGATATAGAAGATTTCCATTTTCTATTTCGTTCGGCAATGAACAGTTTTATCTTATTCCTAGGAGAGTCAACCAATGATGTATCTAGGTTATAAGAATATAAGCAATTATGTACTAAGCATTAATCTAACTAATCATTTATCTAAGCATGCAAATTATAGTGATGAACTTAAAAGAAATGCGTACCTTTTAGTCTTCAATGGAATATCTTCAAGCACTTCAAGTGACCATGTTGACTTAAAGAAGTCATTTGTAGATGATATTCCAACTTCTTACAAGATTGACAACTTAGCCACTTGGTCCCCATTGTCTCATTGGTCCAAACATATTTAACATTTGACTAGGATGCATGTATGGTGGTAATATTTCCCAAGGATTGTAGCTTGGTTGATAATTCCACATTTGATTTCTAGTGTTATTGTAATATTGTCTATTTTGATTTCTTCTAGGTTGAGGTGTTTTAGATCTTGGATGATGATTGTTAGGTTTTCTTGGTGGTGGAGTTTTAGATCTTAATTTAGGTTTAGAGGATCCTACTTCGGTTTTTAAGGATGGTTTATAAAAAGTTTTTACTTTTTCATCATTCGCAATGGGTATTTTTCTATCTTTTGTAAGTATATACTTAGGATTTGATTCTAATGATTTTTGTTTACTAGATTCACATTCAAACTTTATAGTTTTATTTTCACTAGTTGAAACATTAGTTGAAGTTAATCCTAGACCGGTTTTATCTCCCGAAGTTTCTTGAACACTTATTATTTTCTTAAGTGGGTTACTACAATTTTTAAACTTGTCAAGTTTGAAAATTTCATTTTTAAGTTTTTCGTTTTCATTTTTAACCTCTAAGCATGTTTTACATTTTATAAAAACTTCTTTTCCTTTTTTCAAATGTTGTAGTTTAATTTTTAATTCAAGTACTTCATTTTCTAATAGATTATTAATATGTTTTAGTGACTTATTTTTAGCTATAACCTTTTTACCTAATATGCATAACCTATTATATTCACTATCTAGGTCTTTTTTGTCTAATAATAAATTTTCGTCACTAAAGTATTCGGTTTCGGAACGTACCTCGCTTGATGTCTTAGCCATACGACACTTTTCTTCATTTGTGGTTTCTTTCTTGTCCTCATCGCTATCACTCCAAGCACCTCCGATAAACGCCTTTTGATTTTGATCTCTTGACATCATTGGACACTTTCCGATGAGATGATTTGGATTGCCACATTTAAAGCACTTCCTTTCATTACATGGTTGCCTAACATATCTTCCTCGTCTTTTGAAGAATTTCTTGAAGTCTCGTACGGCCATAGCATACTCTTCATCATCACTTTTAGAGGTTGAGCATTCTCCGTCACTAGAGTCCTTTTTAGCTCTCAACACAATTGATTTGCTTTGCTCCCTTTTTCCTTTGACCATCTCGGAGTCTTTCTTTATTATTTCTTCGTAGACCTTTAAGTTGCCGATCAATTCGTCAAGTTGTAGAGTTGACGGATTCCTTGATTCTTCAATAGCCGTGACTTTAGCTCGCCATTTTGGATGAAGAGCCCTAAGAAATTCCCTAACAAAATTCTTACTAGAAGAATTCTCATCAAGTGCTTTTAAACTTGTGATAATAGTGTTAAATCTAGCAAAAGCATTATCTATTGATTCCTCCTCCGGAATCGTAAATTGTTCATATTGTTGTACAAGAAAATCTATTTTGTTATCTTTAACTTGACTATTACCTTGGTGAGTGATTAGTAAAGAATCCCAAATTTCTTTTGCGGTTTTACACATAAAAATTCTTTCATATTCTTTACGTGGTAACGCATTGTAAATAACCATTTTTGCTTCATTGTTTTTAGAAAGTCTTCTTTTTAAATCATCATTTTGTTTTTCAAAAGGTACTATTTCATCTTTATTTGTTTCGGGATTATTTTGAGTAGGTAAAAAATCACCATTAGTAATAACATGCCAAAGATCTAGATCCTTTGATTTCACATAAGTTTTGAATCGATTTTCCAATATAAAAATCCATCACTTTCAAATAGTGGTGGTCTTTGCATAGATTGCCCTTCTAAATATTTTTCAGATTCCATAGATCGTTACAAGTTTTAAAATACAATATATTTTAAAAATCTTGCTAGACGTGGCTCCTGATACCAATTGTGGAAAACTAGAATGGGGGGTTGAATAGTTTTACGTCTTTTTAATTTTATTATGAAAACTTAGTTTAGTTTTAAAACCTTGTTTGCTTTTAAAACTTTGATTCAATCTTATGTGAACTCAAATCTTGAACAATATGAACAAGTATATCTAAGTATGAACAATAATAATAATGTAAGCTAAGTATGTGAAATCAACACATGCATAATATAAACAATTATAACTATATATAAGAGATAAGTACGTGATCGTTTATTTTATAATCCTTAGTTATATTTTGTATGAAAACTATACTTGATCGAAATGATCAATTATATGTATGTAACCTTTTTAGTTTGATTGTAAAAACTTTGTTTTGTGAATGAAACTTTCGTTTGATCTTTAAGTAAAATCAATACTAGCACTATATGAGCAACTATATATATACTTCTACGTCTACAAAAGTAATAACGATATAAGCAAGATAATACGTAAGATATGGAAAGATCTAACCGCGAGACAAAGGATTTATAGTGGTTCGGCTACAAGGACACCTTCCTTGCCCTACTCCACTCCTCGAGTCACCTACTCGAGAGTTTTCTTCACTATGTCAACAAGCTCCTTATGGCGGAGAAACCTTACACACCAATATACACACCACAACTTCGTTACAACTTATTCACACCTTCTACACAACTTCTTCACACCTAGTCACTACTTAATCACAACACTACTTCTTCACACCTATCTATCTTCACAACTATCTACTTCAAGCCTATCTTCTTCACACCAATTTACTTCACAACTAACAACTTCACACCTAGCTTCTTCACTATAATCTAATTCCTAACTTTTCTTCTTCACATCAAACAACTAACTAATCACACAATCAATATACCTAGCACAACTATCTACAATCACATATACACAACAATCTTCACAAAAAGTAATGTAAATAATCTTGATGATGCACCAACAACTTGTATGTGGAGGTCACAACAAGTTGTAATACTTCTTGTCTTGGGGGATAGAAGTATTCTTCTCTTGCACTTGAGAGGATGAAGTTTGAATCACTTTGAAACAAAGAATTATACACTTATGATCAAAGGATTAAGAGAATAGAAATGTGGATCTAGAACAGAAAGTTTAGGAGTGCAAAACGTGAGAAAATTCTGTGGGATGAACCAGTATTTATAGGGAGAAAAATATTGTTTGGGAGCGTGGCCGGTCCCCTTAATTGGGTGCCGGTCCCCTTAATAATTAAGGGGACCGCCTAGTATAATTAAGGGGGCCGCCTAAGAAAAAAATATTTTTTCTTCAGATTTTTTGTCTTTTTGTGGGGGAGGTTTTTCCTGAAGAATGTAGCCGTTTTTTGGGTTGAAATTTGAATTCAAAATATTTATTTTGAATAAAACATTTCTTATAAATACAAAAATGTTTTGTATAAGTTTAAAAATGTTTGTCCCACTTTAATAAAATGTAAGGTTTGTAAAAATAAAAATTCATTTGATCATAAAATGCATTAGACACTTTGTTTATTCATACCTTAAGTGATATGGATGCTAAAGCAAATATTTACGACTAAATACTTGTTTACGTCATAATTTGTAGTTCAATGAGTTTACGTTTTGTGATTATCAAAACATAGAGATATCGATATATGTTAATAATGTTTTTAGCATTAGTTATATCAACAACTTCCAATTCTCTAAGTAAGAAAACCATTACTCAAAGATACCACTAAACTCCTATGAAAATAAAATTACTTTCTACCAAGACCTTGGAGCTTGATACCATACGTGTCATATAAAGCATCCAAATTCCCTGAAAGATCGTAGACCTGGTCCGCATAGTCATCATAATCGTAGTCATCATAATCATCTTTACGATCATGACCACCACCAAATAGGTTCATCGACTCATCAAACGTATTCACAACCTCGTCTTCATCACTGTCTGAAACAACAATCTCTCCCACCTTAGAGAATGGGTTAACCCTCTTAGTAGAAGAAGTAGACCCCGGATAATCAACCTTTAGAATAGGATGATCATCATCATCCATAAGAGTAGCTTTCCCATCAATAAGTAGCTTTTCAATCTTCCTAATTTTCTCAACTAAAGGACTAGAATTAACTTCCTTTGTTCCCATTGAATCACTCACAAGCGGCTCTTGTGATGCATTACCAGTCTCTAAAGACCCGTCCTCCTCAGCTTTCTTTGGAACACCAGAATTCACATCCTTAGTCACTTCATTGGTAGGAATACCAAAGTCACCAGTATCATCCATATGAAGGGCATCAAAATGGTTTGATGTATCAATCTTCGTACCAATTCCACTTGTACTAGCCACATAAGCAACCTTTTTCTTGTTGGCATCCACTTTCTTGGGTTCAAGAGGAGGCGCTTTGGGTCTATATTGCATCTTCTTACCCATACTAGGCTTAGAAAAACCTCCTTTAGTAGAACCTGATTGACCACCACTATTACTCTTCTTCTTAGTATTAACGGTTTGGAAACCATCATTAACAATTGGTGTAGTCTGAGTAGTAGGTGAAACAAATTTAGGACAATCAACCAGAATATGACCAAATACCTTACACTTATCACAACGAGGCGATTTCCACTCGTATTCAACCCGAATCGTCTCAACAGTCGAGCCCGTCCCATCAAGCAAAAGTATCTCAACAGTGATACTATCCCGAAGTACATCATCAGCCTTTACTTCAATCATGCACCTTGCAAAACTACTACGGCCCCATGATTCTTTGCACATTTGGCTAGTATAAGCATCTAACATTTTCGGCGTACCAATCAATGTAGCAAGAAGACTAAGACCGTCATCAGAGAACATAGCAAGATGAACATCATAAAATTTAACTCACACCGGCATGCAGACACAAGATGTGTGTTTGGCGGAGGGTTGTGAGGTGGGAATGATGGTTACGGGGGTATGAGAGAAGAGAAAAGTTGTGTGTCTTACGAGGGAAGAAAGAGAATAGAGTAGGTTCTATTATTTTTTTAATCAAAAACATTTTGGAATAACTTATATAAACAAGCATATAAGTATCCATACTATTTATATATATACTAGCAGGGTACCCACGCGTTACAGCGGCGGGTACCCTGAAATTAAATTTTCCGGTGAATCATGTATTTTAGTTTATTATGTTCATTTTGACAATAAATCTACGGATATCAAGAATTTCATTTAGGACATGCCCGTTCGGGCTCGAGCCTGTTTGGCCCGCACCCGTTCGGGCTCAAGCCCATTTGGCCCATTGCCCGTTCGGGCCTGAATATTTGTATAATGTGCTTTATTATTTGTATTAGTGACATTTTATGTAGGAATTGTGTTTAATTTGTTTGTACAATATGCTTGATAATTTGTATTTGTGATGTAAGAGGTGTTTTAATAATTGTATTAATTGTATTTATTGACCAATTAATTAAGTGACTACATTAAATATCATTAATGTGGTGTTTTTTTTTAATATGTGCATTAAAGCGGTGTATACTATGCTTCTTGTCTTGTAAGTCTGAAAATTATGTGTATTAAAGTGGTGTACATGCATCTTTCTTATTAAAGAAATGTTTTTGGTCTTAAACATTTTAAGACTTCTAAATATAGATGTCCTAAATACATTATAATGTAGTGTATATATATAAAGTGTATTCTTGGAATTTACTCATAATTTTCCCGTAATTATCATCATTGTTGAGTTAAATGCATCCAACATTTCTAATTATATGTTGTTTGCACAGCCATTGTAATGGTTGGATCATCAGTCGCGCATCATGATTGGCTAGATGAATGGTCTGACTTGCACGCGTTCTTTAGAAAGTAAAATGATCAAAGTAATACAAATGCACGTACTTCTCTTCTCAATACTGCTTATAAAGTAACTTGACTTTCTTGCACCATTCACTCATTTAAAGTAATACAAATGAATGGCCTGACTTACTCCCATTATTGATTTTTTATTGAAGTTAATGAATGATCAAAGAGATACATATACTAGTACTGTTCTCAACCTTTTGCTTATGGAGTAACTCGATTAAAGGTAAAAAGAATGAATGAACACATTCTTATTTTGTATGAATGGTTGCTGTAGTTCTTTCCTGTAATACTTTCACGAAAAACATAAAACTTGATGTTGCATCTTATGCAGTATAGACTCTTCTGGCCTTAATATTTATTTACATTGGGTTACTGATAGTAGATATATGACAAATTGTTGCACACAATGACTCTTTCAATAATATACTCTTGCACATCTGTGTTGGGGTCACAAGTGGCGCTTTTTTTTTTTTAGGCAATAAATTTTTATAAAATTAAAACTAGCAAGATGCTAGGAATTACAGCAATCTCGGTCAATAGTTATCACAACGACCCTCACAAACAACCACCACCATAAACACGACCCTCGACAACGACCCTCGCTAAACTACATCATATCGACCTTATAGGCTTAAACAACTACGGTGACTCTAAAACATCTATACAAAACGATCCTTGAATCGACAATGGAGATCTAACGATCAGAGAGAACAACCTGCCTACAAACTCTAACACAACATCTAACCACTTAAGGGCATCACCCGATTTGAAAGCACGTATATGGGTTAAAAACCCAACCACGACCTTGACACACCACCTACACACCGAAATAAACCTGCCGCAGACCATGCAAACAAATCTAGTGGTGGCACAATGATATGTAAAATCCGTAGACGAAGAAGAAACCTCATAATTGTAAAACCTCCACATGTCAAAACTACCCAACCTATGCTCAAATGACCCATCACCTCGACCCTCCTAGAACTACATCAACTAGCTCACACCCACATGGAATTCTGAACAAACACACGATCTGCACCACACACTCTACATTGACCCACAAGAACCGCCTCGACCCTGTTGACACTAAATCAAACCATCACAACCATACAATCATATCTGAACCATCTCACGACCTCACTATCTTAACCATCTCACGACCTAACTATTTGAACCATCTCCACAACCACAATCATAGCCCAAAATCAATCACGCGACATCACAATCTGAACCAAATTCACGACCACAACCATCGCTCGACCTCACACTCTGAACCATATTCACGACCACAACCATCTCACGACCGCACAATCTTTGGAAGCTCAAATTGATCTTTTATGATTATTGTTATATATTTGATGAAAAAATATAATACTTACAATGAATACTTGTGTAGACAAAAACAAGTGCATTGATGTTACCATTAGTGGAAGTTTGGATGGTTAAAGTTTCCTCCATCGTTAAGAATTGTACAATCTGAAGTTTCAGATTATTGGAGCATCAGTATGGAGGTATTTTTTTATTTTTTCTAAATATGCAACTCTTTCGCATATTTCTACTGGAGTACGAGGCCATTTATCTATTTAGAACTTGAGCCTATTTGTTTAGAACTTCCTGCGCTTGGCAGAAAGTCAGATCGATTATTGGTAAGTTTGTCTTTACTATGCATTTTCTAGTTGATCATTTCAGCTATTTGCTTATAAGACATTAAATTTGTAAGCTGTGTATATTATTTTCTGATTATCAACCCAATGACGTAACTTGTCCTTTCAAAATTCTGACAGAGAATGATAATACGCTGTAGTGGTTGCAAAAACTTCTTACGAAGAGGTATGCCTTTGTGTCTTACGGCTGTGTTTTTTTCTTAAAGTCCAAGTCTTCCAGAATATCATAAGAACATGGACAAAGCAACAGAGCTTCTTATATCAACTTTACAGGTATGCAATATCATTGTATCTTTGTTATGGATCATTGTTTTGAAACTACTTTGAGAATATAAATTAAAATGGGCTCAGTTTGACTTGGAACCTTTAGCTAATAAGGCTCAATTCAACTCTCTGTCGATTATTTAATTGTAAGCTCCTCTAAACCAAACCTAACTCCGTCCCAGCCAAACAAGTTGTGATAATATAACTTTGGAAAAGTTGAAGCTTATCGATCCTTTCAATACGCGTAGTTTTTGTATGTGTTGATAACAAGGTTCGGCTTGTTTATGTATATATTTGCGTTTTATATTTTTCGTATTATTCTGGCAGTAGTGTTTCCAAGTAACATAGATGTTTATAAGTTTTCTTATGTGTTGTTCTTTTTTTATGTAACAGAGATGGGGTAGATCCATCTGAAGTGAAGCACCAGCCAAAGGTTTTTGTTGGTTTTTATATTTTGTGGTTGTAGGGATCACATTAATTGTATTATTCGAGTTTGACTCCATTTGGAAACATTTCTTATGTTATTACTAATAGAATATAAATATATAACATATTGTGCAATTTATATCTACTAGGCGAGTACCCGTGCATAGCAGCGGAAATTTCTAGCGGCAGAAAATTAACGATATGTGATGCTGTGGTAAGCTATCATTCTACCTTGTAGTGCATCTTCTATTGCAGTAATGCAAGCATCACAACCATTATTGCATAAGTTGTCATTCTACCTTGTAATGCATCTTCTATTGCAGTAATGCGAGCATCACAATATGTGTTGTAACCAACCGTCTTTCCATCAGAGGGCCGCCTAATAATGGTATCTACAGCTCCTATTTGACTGATAATAAGAAAACCATGTACATAATCAATATATGCACCAAAACTCACCCATTTCATATTAAATGATATGGTAGGTTTTAGAGACTTGCGTAAACATTTACACCGGTCTAAATATTCTTTTTATAAAAATATGAAGAAAAACATCAATTTTTAAGCATGATTTCAACATGAACAGCATAACCAACCTCTTCACACATGTAATGAGCAGCATGCCCAATTAGAATCGGGCCGCAAGTTATATCCAAGCCATGGTTAAGGCACTCGGAAGTTATTTTGATAAAACCTATATCAGCTGATTGGATACAAAAAACAGGATGAAGGTCCATACTATAAATGCAATTTACGGAGTACTATTTTGATATTTCTAGTCACTTGAGTTCAATTTGCAATATATACATACATAGTAACACATATACTGTATTTAAAATGAGTAACAAATATCATCTGTTTACTACTGTATCGATCTAGCAAAAAAAGTACATACAATAGCTTCCATTATCATATACTAATATTTCATTATAAACTAAACATGTATGATACTTAATTATAAAAATATTTTGTCTATGAAATCATGTGCACCAGTTTCTCCTTGCATTGCTTCATGACCCTTCGTTAACATTACTTATACCAGCACCAAGCTCCTATTCAGCTCAAAGCACTCAAACCGTTTTAATCTCACATGCATGCTAGTCGTTTGAGCTACAAATACAAAAACAAACCAAAGAAAATGTAAGTTACATCTTTTAGCTAGGCGGGAAAAACCGGTATAGAATCAAAATGTTATATCTAAGTGTAAAAATGTTTGATCCGTGTATAAAATTGTCAGATTTATATATAGTTATTTTTATATTAAAACTGTCAACAATGCAGGTCTCAAAATAACCCAAACAGGACAAAAGTCATCTTTTTAACAGCTCACTATTATGCTAGTATAACATTTGTAATTTAATTAGCTAAAAAAGAATACGATATGATAGAAACAAATGCAACAAGACCTGTTATATACTGAAGGTGGGTACAGAACATTATGATTGTCATACAAAAATGTATGATGCGGCACCAAATGGTACTTGATAGTATTAACTGTGTGATATCATAACGTGTTATAACCAGATATGTTATCATAATAACATAGTCATCAATCAAAACATACGTAGAAGTTGGTAACTTGGTATTCATTTTATCAAATTAATATATAAAGTTTCAGTTGTAATTGATGATGAACAACAAGTTGATGATCATACTGAAACTTTAAATAGTAGTTGTTTCTTTCTATATTCGTAAAGTTATACTTTGTGTTTACGTATGTTTCTTCATATATTCCCACAGTCATGTACTTATGCAAAAAATGGGGGAATAGAACTTAAAAAAAGATAACGTAAGTGTTTAGATCCATCAAGTTAACTCAACCCATGAACCTTTTTGACGTATTATTAAATAGACACATCTGCCCATTCTGACTCGTTGCACAACAACCTAACAAGATCAAAATGTGTCTTACCGGAGGAGGTGAAGATGTTTCTTCGGGCTTACTGTCCTTTGCTTCTTCACAGCTCCCCATGGATTAAAAATCTTAAAACTTATTCAAAGATGATCCCGTTCAGCTATATGATTTAACTTCTCACTTATCTGCATAAAGATAAGTGTCAAGATGGCATGGAAGAGAGATTACGAGAGGAAGCAAATGAGTAAACAAAACGACTATAGTAATTGGAACAAAATAACTGCTAATAAATTAGGAGGCCCTGATCATAAACTTCAAGTTCAACCAAACATATTAGTAGAAGATCAACTAATACAATCATACCTACATACAAATAAGCTAAAAGCCTAAAACAGATCATATGTTGGCATTCTCGTAAGTCATTACTAAATAAACGGGTCCATTTTTTGGCTGGATAAACCTCATTCTCTCCCTATGAAGCGCAATTACACAAATCAACTTTCTAGTTTCTTCCTCTTGTTTTCACATTCTTTGCCTGTCCTTAATCATCATAAGGTCTAATTCACGCACTGACTTAACTTTACCTTTAAGTAACACGCGCAATTTTTTTTTAATGAACTTAAAAATCTGAACTTGCCATGTACTTGTACATGTCTTAACCGTCATCTACTAATAGTTGTAGTTGTGGATAATAAATATAAAAAATAACTTGCAATGTAATGTGATAGGGTGAGGCGGAGAAAGCACTAATTGTTGGTTGTATTGAAGGAAGAAGAAAGGCTGAGGGGGTTTTTGACCAGAAGAGTTAACACTCAATGGTGTGTGTGCTAATATTTAAACCTGATGGTAAAATACCTCAAATCTTTAAGTCTAATCTTTCTCATAGTAAAGTTTTTTTGTACGATCACACCTGTCACATTCTCTATATTTCCAATATAATCTAAAAACAATATTACGATATATTTAACCATCCCTATAAATGTATGAATGTAAAATTGAAATGATTGAAATTGTAAGTAAAAAAAACCTGTCAATATCTCATGTGTATCACGATCTTGTACACAGCTGATCGTATTGAGTAAATTCGAAGTAATATAGTGGAAAACCATCGTCGCATATCTGTTCAAATTTTCGCCGCTTTTCCAAATTTGATCCGAGCCTTGTGTGTTACGCTTGCCATATATGTCCTTGCGTCCGAGTAAATATCCAAAACTCACTTCCAAATACAAAATCGAGTTCGCTTCAATGGTTTTAAACTCAACACTTGGTTTCGCCTGCACGCCAAAACTTCTCAATGTCAACATTCGTTTAGATTTATCTAATGAGACATTCAATCTGTTACAAACAATCCTCTTTTATAACCTTATTTCATTTTTAACATTTGTTAGGGAGTACTATTTTATGCAACAATATCAATAGTATCACTTTTTCCAGCCTAACATTATACATCTCGGCATTCTGTATTTTGTATCTAAGAGAAATGAACCTGCTTATTCGCTAACTTAACGTTAAAAGCACTTACGCTCAAGAAGATAGTCACTTTAGCTGCTAATCCAAACACCCCATTTATACTAATAAAGTTTTATGAATGCAAAATGGCTCTAAAACAATGCAATAAGCAGAAAAATATACTCAAATAAGGAACGACAATCGATATACAATCCCATAACAACCCCTAATTTAGCTTCAAATATATCTATTAAATCACGTACTGTTAGAAAAAAAAATTATAAAATTGCTCAACAAAAAATACCTCAATATTTGGTGGTGGGGTTTCGTGGGTAGCAACACTTCCCGGCTGTGGCGATTTTTCCGGCGAAAAAGCGGCGGCTACAATGGTGGCAAGCGGCAGCACTAACAAAAAAACACCAAAATTGTTAATATACAAATAAAATCACGTCTATAAAAAAAAAACCTTCAAAACTCATAGATCAATTAAAAAAACTCAAAAGAATACCTCAAAACTTGAAAAACCATTTTGATGGTGGTAGGTCTTGGTGGTTCCTCTCAGTGGTATCGCTACCGTGGAGGTGGGATGACGGCAGTGGTACGTTGGTTTCTGTGGTCTTGGAGTCCAATGGTGGTGGCGTTTGAGTGGTGATGGGAGTAGTGGCGATGGTGGCGTTTGAGATGAAAGGGTTTCACGTGTGTGAGACTTGGTGCAATTTAGCATTTTTTTTCTCTTTCATTTGACTTTCAAGTTTTCACTTTTTCAAATTTGACTGTTTTTCCATTATATGTAGTAAAGATTTGGGATAAGAAAATGCAGAAAACCCATAAAAATAATTGAAGAAACAAAAATATTGGACAGTACTTTTGACTTGTTAAACTTTATATTTTATATTCCGCATATTTTTTCGGTAGTTTTACCCACTTTATTAGACAAATTTTTTATGGTTTTTCTCCGTTTTTTTCATGTTTTACTACTTTTGAATTTTCATACTTATGTACATTCTTTTTCACAATTTTAAAACAAAAACAAAATAATAAAAATATAAAAAAGGGTATTACAATCATTTTAGCGGATACCAATAAGGAATCTCATTATTTTATTATGGATCCTATGTTTTAGAAGTCTAAGAAAGTCAAAAGGTGTATTTCATTGACATAGAAGCATCTTTAGTTGTAGTCTTCCATCTTTTTTGGAATGAAGGTAAAGATGTTTACATGAATTAGTGCGAACTTCGTGGTTTTACCAATTGCATTATTCCCTTATAAATAAGTTCATTTGATCTCTACATTATTCACATCCATCTTTAAACACCAAAAGAAAACTCAACAAGAAAGAGTAAGTTAAGAAACTCTCCCTTGTTTAAATATGAGGAAGTCACTCATTTTGGTGGCTTTACTACTCATATCCATCTCCATTGGCTCAACCACTGTTCGAGCCGATGACAATGATAAGAAGACTCCAGCACCTATTTGAAACGATGACGATGATAAAAAGACTCCAGCACCGATTCGAGGCGATGACGACAATGGCGATGACAACAACGATAAAAAGACTCCAGCACCAATGCCGGCTCCTAAGACACCAGAACCAGAGAAGCCCAAGACTCCAGAACCCGCGCCCAAGCCTAAACCGGTCGAGGAGGATGAAACTAACTACGATGACTTGACCCCCGAACCACAAACAGGATGTGAACGAGCTTTTTGTAAATCTAAAGGGCATTGCAAGTACAAAACACTCACTTGCCCCAAGGAGTGTCCAGAGAGGAAGCCAAAGAAGAACAAGAAAGGCAAAGGATGTCATATGAATTGTGGTAGCAAGTGTGAAGCTACATGCAAATGTAAGCATGCTAACTTCTCAACGAAAAATCTCCTTAAATGTATACATTTGTTTTTAACTAATCTCTATTTTTTGATAGGGAGGAGGCCAAAATGTAACGGCTATGGCTCACTATGTTACGATCCAAGGTTCGTTGGTGGCGATGCAGTTATGTTCTACTTCCATGGTGGTAAAGGACGTGATTTCGCTCTAGTTTCAGACACCAACCTCCAAATCAACGGTCACTTCATCGGAAGCCGACCTAATGGTAGGAAGCGTGACTTCACATGGGTCCAAGCAGTCTCCGTCATGTTCGACACCCAAAAACTGGTCATTTCAGCCAAGAAAGTGGCACAATGGGACGACTCAGTTGACGTACTCCTTGTAAAATGGAACGGTGAAGAAATTTCCATTCCATTTGATGGAGACTCTGAATGGAAAACGAACACTGGAGTAAGAGAAGTGGTGATTGAAAGAACCGACGACACTAACACCGTTAGAGTGACTGTTGGTGGATTGGTTGAGATTAACATGAAAGCAGTCCCAGTGACCAAGGCAGATGACAAAGCACACAACTATCAGTTACCATCAGATGACGCTTTTGCTCACTTCGAGTTACAGTTTAGGTTCATGAATCTTTCAGATGAGGTTGAGGGTATTTTGGGGAAAACATACCAGCCTGGATATATGAGCCCGGCTAAGAGAGGGATAGCTATGCCGATACTGGGTGGCGAAGATAAGTATGAAACTTCATCCTTAACTTCAACTGTTTGCAAACAATGCAAATTTCAGACAGCAGTCACAACTACATCTAACGTTGTTGGTTTATCTCAATACTGATAACGCTATTGCAATTTCATAATTTCATGTTTTGATTCATGTATTAAATAAGGGATATAAATATCCCCGAAAACATCGTCATTGTTTAAATAATACGTTTTTTATTCTACAATTAAGAGGCATGTTTTCTTGTTTTAGTTTCTCAAGCACACGATGCTTCTACTGCCAAACTTTTTACTACACTTTTACAAGGATCGCCAAATATGGATGTGGTGACTGAAACACTGCAACTCCTTGACCCAACGCAAGCCTGTAATGTTTAGTGTGGAAATTCATTAGTCGGAGCTGTTTAAATGAACATAAATATGCATAAAAATATAGGTTAAAGACCAAAAAAAATACCTTTTGCATGATTGAAAGGGCGTTGGTACTTCGGCATTCACCATGAGTATAACTTCCGCATTTACCTTGAGGAGTTCCAAAGCTAGCAAACTTGATCGATGAAATGACTTGATTAGGAAGAGGACACTCGAGCGTGATTCTTGGCTCTGATTTTGACTTTTTAGTTTGACTCCAGGCTTCTATCGGGAGTGGGTGATTTTGGGATACATGGGTACACAAACTTTCCAGCTCTTGCGTTGCAAAAGATATTTGTGTAGGATCACCACCTATTTCTTCGAGCAAGACCAGTACGTTCCCACTTGGTTTTAACCATGATTGGGGTACATGGTACCTACAAAATTAACCCAATCATAAAATAAAATAAAAAACCTAACTTTGATAAGTATGTTCAATAAAGACTTCACTTACAGCTTCTGTGATGGTTTCCACATTTCTTGAGGCATTTTTTAAAACTAAATGGTCCTTTGTAACTACATTCTGAGCAACCGCTAGTTGGAGCATTAATACCTGGCCAATAACGCCCTATGCCTTGACCATTGAGCCAAGCCTCACCTTTAGACATCCCAGTGAAGTCTAATGCAAGTGGACCATCACCAGAAGGTGCATCAAAGTTGGCCTGTTTCAACATAATTTCTTGTTTAACAATAGTCTTTGACATTGCTTTTGCTATAAAAAAATAAAATAAAAAAAATCTTTGATATTACCTTGTACCAAGTTAAAGGCTGACCCTTAGGCGAACCAGCAACCCAAAGTGATGAACCACCTGTGTCAAAGCCTAGTGATTCTCCTTTAAGTCCTATTTGATATGTCCATCGTTTACGTGAAAGGTCAACGATTGCCCCGTTCTTTAACCCCTTAAGTTCCACTGGACCAGTAATACCCGCACCCTTTTTATCAAAAAATGAACCATAATGCTGTACATAAAGATCAGATTAGTACTATAGACAATCACTTGTTACCCATATGAAAAAATATATATGTATATCGTGATTTATAAAGGACAAACCTGAAGTCCAACGGTCACACTCAAGAGATCTATTTTGTTAGTTCCACGTTTGAGAGTGATGGAGATATCCTTAGAGATTTGAGGGTTACCAGAATGGCCAAATGCACTACCTACAAGTTAGAAAATTTGATTTTCATCAAGAAAGATTTACAAGAAAAAAAGTTCCCTAATTTATTCTTAAAATTTCTTAGTACCTTCGAGTTGACCATTAACAAACAAATGAAGAACATGACCAAGTGATTTCACATGCATTGTTGTTTGAGATGCATCGTTAAGAAATGGCTCATCACCTTTAATGTCGGTGCTGTAATAAGCATGAGAAAATCTTTAGAATTGAATAACTCGCCATTTTTGACTCGTTTGCATAAATCAAAAGCAGAAAGTTTTCGTACCTTGTGGAATACCATAAATAATCACTATGATCAGCTGTGGTATTAACCTGCTCCAATAATCCTCGTCTGTTGAATGCATCATTACTTGATATTCCCACGGGTTCACTAATATAACTCCAATCCGACAAAATTGCCTTTGAATCACTGAATTCATCTCCAATACTTGTAGGTACAAACCTTCGAATGGTAGCCATAGAGTTGATATGTCAATGGTCAAATTATAAACAAGCTCCGACTTCTTAAAACAATTTGACCAACTTCAAAATTGATATCTACATCAAAGCTTATAACAAATTGCAAGAAATAAGTTTCATGTTGTTCTATTAATCATAAAAGTAACCCATATGGCAATGAATATGAAACGAGCTATAGTTGACCAAATAGAGTCAGACAAACCTTTGCAGTGTTGTACACAACATTCTTGCAGTCGGGCAAGATGCTGACAGACCAAGCAGGTAAGTGATAAGATGTCCCGTTATAGCTCGCAGTTGCATCATTTTCTGCATCAATATTCGCCAAAAAAGCAGCGCATGTTGATGATGTCTTATACACAACAGCCTAAACCAGCAAACATCTATGTTAACCGAAAAATCTATGTTAGTTCAATAATGGTCAAATGCTTAGGGATTATATACATCACCTCTATATTGTGACCAAGAGATGTAGTTTTTGGATCTGTTGCCACCAAAGCCGCTTCACAAAGCTTTATAGCGTTATGTAAATCTCTTAAATGACCCCACTTAGGTTGTCGAGGAGCTCCTGCATTAAACATACCGAGTGACATAATCTGGTTAAAAACATTTATGCAATTTCATAGAAAAACGCCTAATAAGGAAAATCATACCATACTCATCAAGTGGAGCATCATAATCATAACTTGTTGTAACGAATGGTCCACCACTAGTACGGCCAAAGTTAGTCCCACCATGGTACTGCAATTTACAGCTGAATTAACTTAGGGCTTATAAAATGTTCAAAACTTCAAATTTCTATCTGATATTCAAATGTGAAACCAAATGTTACATATATACAAACCATATAATAGTTTTGAAAGGTTCCGCCTCTCTGGTAAAAACGTACAACCGCAAATGCAATGTCTTCTACTGGTCTATAAGCGACAGCATCACCAAATGAAAGGTACCACCCGGTCCAATTTTCAGCCCACATTGAGGGTTTATTTTTAGAATTTGGAGTAAACCCATCACAGTAGAATCCAATGCAAGTGTTAATCTGCATTCAAAATTTGAATAGCCATATGTTTCTTAATCTTTGAATAGTCACGAAATTAACTAAAGTTTACTGAGTACTTTGATTAGTGAATTACCATTGAAGCTGGAGCATCTTCTTGTGTACACATCACCCATGGCACCCCTGTATTTAAGGATGTCACCATACTCGCTGCCCATTTGATGTAAGTTTTTGCAGCCGAGCCATAATCTTTCTCAACTTGACCATATTCGTTCTCAATCTGTCATCAAGGATTCACAGACAGAAAAAGAACCTTTCATATTCGTGTCAAGCTAAAAAATTGACCAAGTGAATCATAGTGCATTGGTACATAAACTAACCTGAGATAAGATTATTGGGCCACCTTGAGACGCATAAAGTTTCTCTTCCTGTAACATGCTAACTATCTTGGCTGTAAATCGCCTCATTTCGGCCTAGAATATTTGCATTTGGGTAAGGATTTGTTGACCAAACAAGGAAGTTTACCATACTAAATTCAAGAGAATAATAACTAAACCTTAAAAGGCTCGTTATCTGTTCGAAGCTCGATTCCAGGTATGAAATGTAACCAGAGCGGAAATCCACTGTTCGCAAAAACAAACTAATGAGCACAAACATCAAAACTTGAAGCATTCTGACTATCAGAGACTGAAAGAAACTGAAAATTAACTAACCCATAATTCCATTCAGCACAAACATAAGGACCGATTCGAATATAAGCATAAAGACCGGCATCAGCTACCAATTTCACAAATTTAACAAAATCTTTTCTTCCTTCAAAATCATACTGTTCAAGTCCAAGTATTGTTAGCACATTACATAAATATTGGTCTAATTGGGTACTCAAATCATCCACCAAAAAATGTTCAAAGAACATGCTTCAATTACTCAATAACTTAAAAATAAAAATGAGATAATAACCTTGTTTCTAACAGGTTCATGCAAATTCCAGAAAACATAAGTGTCAATCACATCTAATCCTCCATCTTTTGCTTTCTGAATAAGCCCAGGCCACATCTGCAATATTAATTTAAGTTAAGCTACTATATACAATCTATATATTCTATTAATTAAATACCAAAAAAACAACAGTAAAGATTAAGAAGAGTGCATGCATGAGTGCAGGTTGTTTCTTTCATGTGCTTTTGCTGCGTGTGCAATGATATGCAAAAAAACTTTGATAACCAATAAATGCTACTGATTCATACTTACATCGGGAGTACTACGAGGATAATGAATAGACCCTGAAACCAACAATCGACCTTTTCCATCAATAACCAATGCCCGGTGATCATACGTCACATTTACACCAACAACCTCCGTAACCGCAGCCATAACGACCACCAAAACCATAATTACAAACAACATATTTGTCACACTTCTCAACATCATCTTTCCTTAACTTAATAAAAAACACTAATGGTTTTTGGTTTAGTTATGCTAGAATAAATAGTTAGAGCATTAAGTAAAGACTAATTAAAGAACAACTTTTATGAAATGTGAAGTGAAAGATGAATTATAAGATATAGGAGATATCGCCAGAATGAATGCCGAAATGTTATATGTTATAGGTCACGTGTTTTCGTCAATGGAAAGATACAAATTGTGATCAGTAGTGTGCATTGTGCAAGACGAACATAGTACGTCGTCTATTTTGTTGATTCATCTAATCTTTTATATAATAAAATAAAACCTTATTGGAATTTTTTCATTTCAAAAAAATCAATTCATTCCTTATTTGGTAATAATTGAATTATTTTTAATTATTAATAAAAAAATTATTGAACTAAAAAAAGCTAAATATATCCTGATTTGGCAAAAATCTATAAAAATTCGTTTTTCAATTCCGATGAAAAAAAAGTTAACAAATACACATGTACTTATTTGCTATTTATTGATACTTACGGACTAAAGATTAAAAGAAAGAAAAAAAAACGGTATTAACACGTACCCAAACAAAAGCTTAGAAAAAGAAAACCATATACCCACTTTCCCTCAAAACACAGAACCCTACACTCTCATCCGTATTTTTTTTTTATCTATTAAATCCAACAATCGTGGTATGATTTTCTTTCAAATTATTAAATGTGTCTATCCGGTCTTAACAACGTTTGTATCGAATCAATATAAACTCTAATTCAATTTTTTTTTAAGTTAATTAATTGAATTAATCTGCTAATTCGATTTGCTCATTGTTAGTTTTTATTATATCCTAATTCAAAACATAATTAGATAAAAAAAAGTCATGCCCCAAATTACCAACTTGAAAAATCCAAAAAATCGAAGGATTCATAGCTATGGTTATAAAAAAGAAAACGATCGATGCAAGGTATGTTTCTGTAAGCCAAAAAAGGTTGTTGTAATTAATCCCGGTTTTAATCACTGAAAACTGTGCAAAATCACAATGAATTTTTTAGTCTAATCTGTGATCTTTTTGCAATTTTATGATATGCATGTATGTTATTTACTATTTAGGAGTAATTATCAATTCTTGCAGTTATTTATTTATTTTGATTTAGGTGTGTTAAATGGTATAGTTTAGCAATTAGTAGATTATGAGACAAAATTAATTAGGCGCACATACCAAACTAAAAGTATGAGCATGTTGTAGATAACATTATCTTTTGTGATGTTTTTTTTTTCTCAACTGTATTATTTATCAAATTGTGTTGTCTTGAAATTAGGATTGGAGTAGTAGCATAACTTTTGGCTTAGATTTGTATAAACAGTGTTAGTTGGATGATATGTATGCTGATTCTTGGTTATATATATTTGATGTGTCATCACTTATAGAGTTTCCTTTAAGTTTGTTCCTGCTATTCTATAAGTACTTTTCATTGTAATTGCTTATTTTAGTCTAAAAAAGTACTGATGTTAGATCACGTAATCAAGTTTGTTTTTAGTTTGGCTATTGTCCTCTTTCAGTATCTATCAGCTTCTATTGCTTTGGTCACTAGCGGCAACTTATCTGTAGTATCACTATACTTGAAAAGCGATATATGATACAACTATGAAGTATAAAAACAATATCACCTTTTGGATTTTGGTTTGATGTAAATGCTTACTGTAGTCATCTTCAACTATCCAATCAACTAGATATGCAGTACAGAGTATGCGGCAATCACATATATCTTCTTAGGAATTCAAGCCAAACTATCCACAATTGCTTTCAATCTTCTATGGTACCCTCCATCACTATTAGTTATATGTTCCTTTTGTTGTTCTTCCATTATTCTTGCCACTAAAAAATGCATGTATTTTGATAGATTTTATACATTTATAGTTAAATAGACATCATTGAACCTTAACTAAAGATAAACAAAAACACATCAATGATGTTCTATCGGGTGTTTGGTGTGCGTATAAGAAGTGGTTATTCAGTTATTGTGACCTGAATTCAGAGAGATAACAAGAAGATTGAAGATGGGTGTATGGAATTCAATATTTCTCAATTGAAACACAATCTTTTTATCCACATGTACTATTTAAATCTTCTCTGAATTGATCTTCGGATTCTTTGGACTGAATTGGCAGCGTGTATCGTTGACCGATCTAATCACTGGTGCCAATTTATTAAAAAAAAAATATGCTGCTTAGTATGCTGATGTTGGTGAGTATACAAGGTTTTTACTTTGATGCTATGGAGATATAACTGGTTGCTTTCAACGACCAAGACGCATTCAAATGTTTTTATTAGGATGAAAGGATATTCTTTTTGCAAATGTTTCTCTTGATTGGCAGACTAAGCTGAGATACTTTTGTTGTGTTTTTCTGGCTGGTCACAGTTAGATAAGGGCATGAAGGATGAAAGTGTCGCTGAAAATGTAGTCGCTTACAACCAAGCAAACAAGCAGGTGAGAACCATAAGCTTACGAAAACTTTATAGTGTTGTATCCATGTTTGGCCAAAGCTTAAATTCAACATTGTGCTTGATGTTTTGTAGATCACAATCATCTGTAATCATCAAGAGTCCCATGGCTTACAAATGACGAGATTGAATGAGAAAATAGACGAACTAAAGGTAACAGTTTGTTACTTCAGACTTGGCAGTGGCAATTTCGACATCAGCAGCCTCCTTACCTGTTGATGGAAGTGAGCTAATTCAAATATACTTTAGAGATGGTCCTAAATTGGTTAGAATTCTCTTCAGAGTAGCATATGAACTTTCTCAATCCATTGGATTCATTAATGAAATTGACGTCATTGGTACAAATATGTATACTCAAGGGCATTAGAGCCATTTGAGTTTCAAACTTTAATGCGTAAGTGAGACCTAATCATGATTGTAAAGCAGGTATGAGTGACGTCCACTTTGGTGGTTAACTTGAAATTCGAAGAACCATGTTGTAATCGTTGAACCAGTTGGATGGTTTAGACTCTAGAGGTGATGTCAAAGTGAACCTGGCCACTAACAAAATGGACAGTCTTGACCCGGACGTGCTCCAACCTGGTCGTAAGGAGACATGTTTTCCAGATATGATCTAATAACATTTGCACCAACTTTTTATAGGTAGCAAGATGGTTGGGTGGGTAATGGGTCAAAGTAGGTTTGGATTGCAACTTGTCGTTTTTAGATGGAAAAAATGATCTTGAACTGGATGGCATGCAAACATTTCCGTAAATAACTCATTGATCACAATCCAGTATTTAACTACAATTAATATACAAATTTTTGAAAAAATGATCTTCACTGATTTCATAAGGCCACTTATTTGCCCAAACAAACTTAATGGCCAGTAAGCCACATAACTACAAACACGTCTGAATCCGCTATGGATTTTTTTTTTTGCGACAATCTCTGTTTTTCGTAGACATTCCATTTTTTGTTTAGTTATTCGGGTGTATCATGTCTATATATATTTTCACTTCATTATGTTTTTTATGAGACTTTTGATATTATCCCGTCCATCGGACATATGTGGCGGGCACTCAAGAATGTGATGTATGTGGATATTATTGTTGGTTCATCATTCTGCATACTTAACTTGGTATGTTTTCGTTTCTTATTGTACATATTTCTGCAATCTTCATCATACTTAGTCTTTTGCTTCTCATCTTTTATATATTATATCATACTATGCAATTCGATTGCCGTAAAATTGCAAGAGTATGAAATAGTTCAACCAAATAAAACAAACTAGCCCGTCGATCGGGCGGTCTGTAATTAACACGTGTAATTTTTATGTTCAATCTCATAATTGTAATTAACAAGTATCTCTTTGCACTTTAAATCTTTAAAATATCACTCTTTATTATTATTGTTTTTAAAATCTTTTATATAATAAAACAAAACCCCTATCGGGAATTTTTCATTTCAAAAAAATCAATTTATACCTGATTTAGTAATAATTTTATTTAAAAAAAATATTTTCAAAAGTTTTTAAAAAACAAAATTTTTAAATAATTATTTCAAAAAATTTAAAAAAAAACCCGCACGTGCGCGGGAATTATAACTAGTTATGTTTTAATAAACAAACAATTGTAGACCAAAGTGCTTCGGCTTAGTGGTACCCATCTTTAAGAAACCCATGGGCTTATTTGAAAGATTTTGTGGATAAAAGGTCAGGGTTCGAGTCTTGGCTCTTTCTCACTCCGGTTAGTGCTCCACTGGACTGGAGAGTTGTCAAAGCTATTTCTTGTGGGGTGGATAATGGCGGGTGTCAAAAAGCACTAAAAGTCAAGGTGTTCCCGCCAATTAACACCTTTTGTGAAAACAAACAATTTTAGATACTCTCGACAAACTTTTATTATTATTCTTTCACGTTTCTGTCGTCTTTTATCTTCTCTTCTTTATGGTTGTTGAAACTTATATGAGAAGTCACATGTGATTCAATGCTAATTTTAATTTTCGAAAACTTAAAACCTGTAGTAAAATGAACATAACTCTTTCTACAAAATTTCAAAAGTTTTACCTTTTTTATACTAGAAACTAGACATTGATATTTTTTCTACCATATATCACACATTATATTTTGGCTTATATATTAGAGCAGTTAATTTGCCAAAGACAAACAAAACAAATAAAATCACATGTGATATATATCACATGTGACCTTTATCACATGTGATAATGTAAAATTCATAAATAAAGTGCTTTAATCTATAAGTTCAAACAATGTGTGATATTGTTGAAAAGTCATTAATGTGTGTTTTTCATTGCAAAAAGTGAGAAACTTTTTTATTCATACACAACTTGTTATGCCAATTTTCTACCGTTGTTTAGTGTTCAAACTAGGCAGGGGCGGTACCACAATGGGGGCAGTGTGGGCAGCTGCCCCACAAAGTTCACTCGAGTAATGTCGATTGACTAGGAAATTTCATTTTGTCCTCATAAATGGTTAAATAAATTGTGATATATTATCCAATAGTTGCATTCAGTCAAGTGGTTAACAACATTTGTACTTTCGTTGAGATATAATGTTCGATTTTTGTGCTACTCTATAGATTTTTGTGAATTTTTGTTATCTAACCTTTTTATTTTTGCATAAACAACTTGTGTTAATATCGAACATAAAAAGTAAGTATGTGCTAAATATTGTGCATATCATATCAATTCTTAGTTTTGGTTCTCTCATGCAAACAAATACCGAAAAATTCACTTTCATTAAAAGTGAATTTGATTTCATTATAGCAACAAAGGTCGAGTTACTAACATGACCTGACTGGGTACCTACTTTTAACTTTTTCCCCCTCTTGAAAATTTTTCTGAGTGTAGGTATGTCATGTGAATTTCAATACTGAAAAAAGTGAAAAATTACGAAAAACCTTTGTCGAAAGTATATGAAAGTACTAGTCTATTGAAAAATAATAAAATACTCGTCGCTACATATAATTTGTGTTGTCAAACGATTAACGGTTAATAAGATATTTAAATTTATAAAAATTGTTTTAATTAGATCTTTAATTTAAAATGCTGGTTATTCTCCTCAAATTTTTCCATAAAAATTGATTGGCTGAGATTTTTCACTTAGTATACTGGATCTTTTTGGTATGTGATTGATATAACATCTAAACTCTGTTAAACTAGCAAAAATATTGAAACTATTTTCAAGTCAAAATATAACTCTGTTAAACTAGCAAAAATATTGAAACTATTTTCAAGTCAAAATATATCTTTAACTTTTAGTTATCACAACCCTAATGAAAAAGGCATAAACATTCAAATAACTCAATAGAAATTTGTGTCCGTCCAATCTAACATGATTTTTCTTATATGAAAACAAGATTTTTAGGTTTTCAGATTTATATGATAAAATAATCTCTAACAAATTGTTAGCTGATGACGACCATAGATTAAACTTATTATATACTTTTGAAAGTTTTGATCATTCGTTGGAATCGAAATATTTGTTGACTTATAAAAATATAATAACACTTGAATGTGGCTGGCAGCTGTAACTTATCAAATAATTCTTCAAAATGCTACTGTGATCATGTTACCTTAGTTTTTACTATATGGCCATCTTATGAATTTGCAATACTTACAAATTCATGAAAGGTGTTTTGCTAACAATCTTAATGGCTATAATTATATTGTTAACAACTGTTATATAAAGACAAATAATAATGTTACTATAGTAATTCATTACCACAAACTACGTACGTACTTAATTCCGTGCTTTTCTCAAAATTTCTCTTTTGGAAGCAAGAAATGTGTTAAAGCAAAGCTCATATATGACTACAAGATATATCAAGTATGTGACAGCTCGATCATCAAATGAAACAATAAACATGGTGTTATCTTGAATATAGTTAATGCGTATCCGGGTCTTATTACATGGCTCTGTTAGTCGTGACGTGACTTCATACATCATTCTTGGATTAGCATTGAAGTGATTGATACGGATGGTCTAAACAACACAAGTAATCAATTAGAGCTAGGATGTGTATGCACATTTAGATGATTTGTATACTGTAAACTCCTTGTGGAATATTGGGCATATTGAAGAATTTGGTATTTGAAAATTGACACAATTGATGTGTATCCATATTTAGGTGATTTCTTCTCACCTTTAAACCTGTGTTTCATGTTATTTGTTATATCTCAAGGACTCCAGCTCATCTACATAATCACTAAATAAATTTTCTGTTGATATATATCTTAGGAAGATGGAGTAAATTATAAAATTTCCATATAAAATGTTAAAATGTGGCTATGAATTTGTCGCATTGCAAGATGGTGAATTATATTGAATTTGGGAGACGAAAGTAATTGATAAGGATCGGAGAACAAAGACAAAATGTGGCAATCACGGGAAATGTTGCATGGCAGGGTACTAATAACCGAGTACGTCGTGTTAGATTTTACGAAAAAACTACTTTAGTTCAGAAAAATGCATTTGTACCCGCTTAAGTTTGATTGGTGGATTATCCCTATCGTAGTTGCCTAATCTTTTTCATTTTTTTTTTTTTTAATTTGTTACATTTCAAAGGTAAATTATTTGCAAATATAATATTTTGAAAATGTACCTAATTTGATATTTTTTTAAAATTTTGTGTGAAGTTTTTTCGTATTATTTAATAACAATCTTTTTGAATTTTGATAATTATGTGAACTCGGTCACCTCTTTAGAGAGATGCAAGTTACTCTGTATTTATTTATCTTACATTTTTTTTTTTTTTGCGCCAAGGTGAACATATATTATTAAAAACAATGAAACATACAACTCAAAGATTATAGCAATAGACAGACCTATGCTTATAATCAAAACAGAATCTAAACATACATCAGAAATCATACACATTTCATAGACTAATATGAACATACGAGCTCTGCAGGCAACTATCCTCAGTTTGCAAACTTTCTGCAGTACAAGTTCACCTTTAAAGCACCACTAACCATCTAGCTACATTTCCACCCTATCTACTTATCATTGTCATTCAACCTGCCACCACAATAACCGTGACAAGATAGATTAGTGACATCACTAGGAACCTATAACCTCTCCACAGCAAGGGCTATACCAACTGAGCTACATTTCCATTTACTACAATGGCTTCGCACAGTTGGGAACACACTCCTTATAGTGAGAACCATCCATTCCTCCTTAACAATGCACATTAGGACCATGTAAGTTCATCTTGCACACCTCACAATTCCTAGTACCATACCTTGTTACACCATCTCATTTACCCTACTCAAATAGGAACTCACTTTATGGTATATTCATAAAACATTAACTGAACAATCCCAACCTCCCCTTTGTTACCTAACAAAGGCCTACAAAAGGGTTTTCAAAAATATCCAGCAATGATCAATGTATATACCAAATTACAGAGACATCATTTGAAATGAGCTAAAATATCAAATTCAGTCAATGCAAGCATATTAGAACCTGGATAAACTGATATTGCATAACCAAAATCATCTATGCTACCTGACCATAACAAATCAGCCAAATGAAATACTTTCAGCATACATCAATAACCCTTATAAACCAAGCAGGATACTACATTATGGAATTATTCACTCCATACAGAATGAAACTCAACCATGGTATTAGCCAATACTGGTACAAAAAGTTATATTGGTCACGCCAAAAATGTGTGACAATATGCCTATAGTCACACACGTTTTTTTTCATTGTGTGTCACTAAAAGTCCCGCCACCGTAGGTGGCATATGGTCACATTGTTGAGTTCGTGGCCTTTTTCATCGAAAAAGAGTGACCAAAACCCCGAATATGTGTGACAAATTAGGCACAAGTTTTGTTGGATTAGTCATTATTAGTGACCGTAAACAACTTATAGTCACACAAATGTTTTTTGAGAGTGACAATTGTTCGTCCTTTGGCCACATAAATATATAATATATGTGACATTTGAGATGATATATTCAAGTAAATGTGTATTTTGTGTGACTATTTCCCGTAATGTGGCCACATGAATATACAATAAATGTGACGTTTGTGATGATTTAGTCACATAATGGGCATTGTTTTTTGGAGTTAGTCACATACAATTTAACACAAAGTGGCCAAAAGTGTAAATAAGTGTGACCATATGTTGTTTAAAGTGAAAAAAATGTGTATTTTGTGTGACTATTGATCATCCAATGGCCACGTGAATTTTATGTTTGTGTGGCCTTTTGTAATATTTAGTCACACAAAGCATGTTTGTTTTGGGTATTTAGTCACATACCATTAATCAGACAGTGGCCAAAAGTATTAATAAGTGTGACCATATGCTGTTTAAAATGAAGAAATGTGTATTTTGTGTGACTATTGATCATCCAATGGCCACATGAATTTTATGTTTGTGTGGCCTTTTGTAATATTTAGTCACACAAAGCATGTTTGTTTTGGGTATTTAGTCACATACCATTAAGCAAACAGTGGCCAAAAGTGTAAATAAGTGTGACCATATGCTGTTTAAAGTGAAGAAATGTGTATTTTGTGTGACTATTGATCATCCAATGGCCACGTGAATTTTATGTTTGTGTGGCCTTTTGTAATATTTAGTCACACAAAGCATGTTTGTTTTGGGTATGAATTTAGGTGTTTATCATTAGATTCTTTTTGCACCAGATGACAATTGGTTTATTTGTGAATTTTTGTTGAACGTTACTATTCCAAATATGCACCTGATTGTTCAAAATGGTTCATCTTTTTATAATTCATGTAGCGTTCATCATATTTTTAATCCCTTTGGCATCCATCGGTCTACTAGAATTATTTTGTTATGCGTTTACATAGGTTGTTTGTTGGTGTGTGTTAAAAGGAAAAAAAGATTAGGATTATATCGTAAATATATTTAAAAACACATACTTCGTAACCCTTGCTTGATTCGACTCAAATGGCTGTCATAAACAAAGAAATCGTTCGATACAATAACCAAGAAGAGCATGATTATACATATAGAAGAACCAAAAACTCTCCCAACCCTACATTCTCTGGCGAAATTGGCGATTCTCAAACAACCCTAAAATTTTTTTTTTGCCTAATCGATTCCTGGTTTTTTTCAATTAGTGATCGATCTTGGTATTTCTCTGGTTTATAGGAATCGCTACAAACTGTTTTTTCTAATCGCTAGTTAGGGTTTAAGTAGGTTGGTTTGATTGTTTTCATTACTATAAAGCAATCATTACCACCAACATCATTATTCCTGTGATTGAATTTGATTATATGGGTTAAATTAATTGTGTTGCTTCGCTAAAAACTCTAGTTTTATAACTAGGATTTTATTCATACTGATTGAAGACTAGGTGCTATTTATTCTTGTTCTACTGTTTCTGATTGCTTTGATAAGGGTTGTAGTTGTGAGGTTATTGTGATGTCTAAGACGGGAGAGGAGAACAAATCGTTACCACATCCTGTGGTTAACGTCGATCAATTGAAAGCTCATATGCAACGTTTAAAGGGTGGATCTGATTGTTACGTTAATAGTACTAGCCTTGGTAAGTTGAATGCGAATTCAACAATGAACCCTAGTACTTCTCATGACGTGCTTACACCTGATGTGTATACATATAATGACTCGGAGTCTCTACCTGCTAGTGATAAATGTTCTATACCATTGGATACTAATCCTACACAAGTGAAGCCACATTGATAGGTACGCCGAAAATGTCGGATGCTTACACTAGTCAAATGTGCTTGGAATCATGGGGTAGAAGTAGTTTTGCTAGGTGCTTGATTGAAGTCAAAGCGGATCAGGTACTTAGGGAGAGCCTCACTGTTGAGATACCATTACTTGATGGTACGGGTTCTACAATTGAAAAGATACGGGTTGAATACGAGTGGAAACCGCCTCGGTGTGATACGTGTAAGCTTTTTGGTCATACGCTACTTGATTGTCCTAAATCTGTTCCACCTTCTACTCTGCCTAAACAGAGTGTTAATGATAGTCTTCAAACTGCCAATAAAAAGAATAAGGGTAAGAGTGGTATTCACAGTACTCCAAGTAAAGGAGGTTTTACTAAACCTGTAGTGGGTCCTAAGTTTAGGTATCAACCTAAAGCGCCTCCTCCAGAACTCAAGAAGGTGGATACTACAAAGAAGAAGGCCGCTGATGTGGCTAGTACGAGTGGTACGAAGATTGCTGCATCAAACCGGTTTGATGCCCTTCATACGGATGATACTGATGACTTTGGTATTCTTACCAATGAAGTGACTAAGGACGTGAATTATGGTATTCCAAAGGAAGCTAAGGAGGACGGGTCTCTAAAGACTAGTAATGCATCACAAGAACCGCTTGTGAGTGATTCAATGGGAACTAAGGAGGTTGGTTATACTCCTATAGTTTAGAAAATTGGAGAGCTTGAAAAGCTACTTATTGATTGGAAAGCCACTCTTGTGGATGATGATGACCATCCTATTAAAAAGGTTGACTATCCGGGTAATAATAAGGATTCTACAGCTACTTCTTCTACTAAGAGGGTTAACCCATTCTCTAAGGTGGGAGAGATTGTTGATTCCAATAGTGATGAAGAGCAGGTTGTAAACACTTTTGATGAGTCCATGAACCTATTTGGTGGTCGTAATGATCGTGAAGACGATTTTGATGACTATGATATGATGACTATGCGGATCAGGTATATGATTTTCCAGGGAATTTGGATGCTTTTAATGACACGTATGGTATCAAGCTCCAAGGCCTTGGTAGAAAGTAATTTTGTTTTCATAGGAGTCTAATGGTATCTTTTGAGTAGTGGTTTATTTTCTTATTTAGAAAATTGGAAGTATCTTGCTATGTAAGCTTTTCCGCCTATATAACGGGCTGAGATATGGGATTCACCCATATCCTTTGTTCTTAAACTTTTTTTGGAGTAATATATTTACTGGGTCTTTTGACCTTTTACCCAAAAAAAAAAAAAAGAATAGCATGATTATGCTGATACGCTTGAACCTGGCTATCGCTTTTGTCCAACCGATCTGGAGCTCATTGTTTACTACTTGAAACCAAAGATTGAAACTGGAAAACGACATCCCAACTGTCGCTATTATGAGGTCAATATTTACGACTGTAGTCCTGATGAACTTATAGGTTAGTAAACTGTTATCGAGTAATCATATATGTTGTCTAATTGATATGATATATGCAATATATATACTGGTTTCTTGTTAAAGTTTGGACGTTTATTGTTGAGTTAATCTGTTTCAAAATTAGCTGGTTTACGTTTCTTGATATAACAGCCAAACCAGAATATCGGTCTTGCGAAAACAAATGGTACTTTTTGACATGGATGGAGCGAAAACACCCTAATGGAAGCCTTCCCAGGCTTGTGCAGCGGTGAAGGATGTGACCAATCGAGTTGTTGGAAGCAGATTATCTTTAGCTTATTTTGACGAAAAGAAACGCAAGACACCTTGGCTAATGCATGAATATACCACAAAAAATCCTGATATCTCAAAAGAATGCCAAAAACATAACACGGACAAGAACAAGGTATGCAATATATATATATATATATATATATATATATATATATATATATATATATATATATATATATATATATATATATATATATTTGAACGGCAAGAGAATATAGATTAGCAAACTAGCAAGAAGCTAGAACAAGTTACAAACACGGGGATAGAGCGTTACAAGGGTTACATGTCCACTCTATCCACTTAATAGGAACCTTTTTTTGTCTACTGGTATGCAGTATAATCTGCTTGTCCAAAATCTCTTATAAACTATCTTTTATCCCTTATATATTCATATATGATTTACAACCAATTTTCTGTGATTTGTTTATGCAGTTTTCTGATTGGGTGCTTTGTAAGATATACAAGGTTCTGAAAAAAATCCTAGCAACAACTTGGCGGATCAAGAAGAGGCAATTGTAGAACAAAACCACCGATCAGAAGATGAACCTTCGCTTAGACGTAGAAGACTATCAATGGACCAAGAAAGCTATCAATCAAATGGAGTTGAACATGTTCATATTCAAGAAAGTAATCATCAGTCAGGGATCGATGTTCAAATTGTGGCACCTGTGCAGATTATACTCACATCGAATCAACAATCAGACCTTAACAATGTTCATGCGGAGTCTTCACAGACTTTTCCATCAACGAGCATAAACACGAGTCCGAATTCAATCTCCATACAACACATGCCTATGCTTTGTGGTTCAAATTTGATACAACCACCATTTGAAGACCCTCAAGCTTTATTTTCAAAAGAACAAGCACCAGCAGTTCAACTGGACACCAACCTAAATCCGATGACTTTTTCACAGACTTTAACGGACGACGTTGATTGATGCTAAACAGTCAACTAAAGTCAACCATGGATGTGGTCAATATAGTCAAACTGCCTAGAGTCAATGCTCCGCGGAATATAGTGTTTCCCCGGGTCGTTATGTCCCGACGAGGTGTGAATGGTTATCAAACGGCTCTGTGATCGGGTGAATTTGGACAAGAAAGGGTTATGATTGATTACACTAAGGAATTTTGAAAGGAAATAACTTAAATAAGTTATATGAAGAAGACTGGAAATTTAGAAAAACCAGAAACGCTTAAAACCTTAAAACGCGTACGTTCAATTTAAATTTACGCGAACGTACGAAATAAAAAGTGAAAACTGAAATCTGAAAACCCCCAGGGGGTGAAAATGACTTTTTTACAAACATAAGGTTAAAAGAAAATTTATAGAAACAGAAAATAACTTTTTACACTATTTAATCATTTATTATTAATTAATTACTAATTATTAATTACTTAACTAATTTTAATTAATTTAAATTATTAAAAATAACAAACTAACTTAGAAAATTAAGAAATTTTTTACAAATCTAATTAACCATCATAGGAATCCTAAAAAATTATAAAAAGTTTGTTTTATATATTTTTACACTATTTTACTAATTATTATTCTAAATATTAAATAATAACTAATTAAACTATTTAAATTATAAAAACTAGAATATGAACAGTAGAAATTATAACAAAATTTATAAAATTATTTTACAACATATAAAAGCTAGGAAAAATGTAAAAACTAGGTGTTAATTTATAAAAACTAATTTTGCTATTTAATACTTAATTATTAGTTAATTATTAATAAAACTAATATTAATTCTAATTATTACTAAATGACAAAATTAAAATCAAGAAAAATTACTGAAATTACTTTAACATAAAAGGAATTTAAGAAAAATTTAAAAATGCTAAGTGCTTAACAAAAATCTAAAAAGGAAAATTAAAAATTTAAATTACATTAAATAGAAACTATCACTTGAAATTAAATTGGTTTTTCTGGATTTTTCTTTTTGAAAACTAATTTACAACTAAAAACAAATAACTTTTGTAAAAACAACTTTTTTGGAAATCAAAGATAAGCACTGTGGATGCTTATTTGCACCACATTTTGACTTTAGTTGACCAAACAAGAGAATAAGCTCAATTAGCTTATGTGGGGTCCACAAAGGGTGATTCTGGTTCAAATGAGTTGTTGGGACATGATTAAACAAGATTCAATCAAATAAGCCATTAGAATATGCCAAGAAATCAGAATAAGCACTTTTGATATTCTATTTCTGACCTGAAAATGGGACAGACATTTGAGGTGGTTTCAAGTGGGGTCCACAATGCCTAAGTTTACAAACTTGGCCAAAACTAGAAGGTGGCCAGGAGGAGGGTTGGGAGAACCCAAAATTGGACTGTGGGACCCACTGGGGTGGCCAAAAACAACCACCAAAGGTGTGGTGGTGGGGTGACTGATCTGTGTACAGGGGACTCACTTCCCCTGCAAGTGTGTTTGAGGGACAATTTAGTCCACAACAAAAAATCACAAAAATATAAAAATTGCAGGAAACTCAAGTTCAGCTGGTAGACTTTACACACAAGAAGTTTCAAAACCTAAATCATAACACAAAATTCTACAAAAATCATGCAAGATTTGGAAAAAACTGAAAACATGCCATTTTGACTTTTCATGTGAACTTATAACTTTGACTTTCTTGAACTTTGATTGGGTCTAACTGAATTAAAATGATAGTACAAGCTGAATTGAGACAACATTATGCTATTTTAACAACTAATGACATGAAATGATGAACTTATGCACCCTAAATCCTAACAGTTAAGGCATTAAAGAGATACATATGTGATTTTGACTTTTTGTTAAGTGACCTCTGGTTTTTATGTCATGGATGAACTAAATGAACATAATATAACCTGTTTTGACCAATGATTACCACTATAACTATCACAACTCATCATTTCAGGTCATTTCCCGAACTTTGGAAAAAAAAAAAATACTATTCATAAACCACTATTCATCGTTTTACTATTCATCATTTTCGAGGTCATTTTGATATTCTGAGAAACATTTGGGAAATTTACTATTCACTGAACACTATTCATTTCCGGAAAAGTTTTCACTATTCACTTGCATTACTCATTTCATCGTAAATTTAGTTTACGGGTATTCAAATTCGCGTAACCGGATTGGTTTAGGTGCGAATTCATTTCATTAGTGCTAAGGACACTGCATACGGACTGGAGACAGTCTGCATATCATCATAACAACATTTTCATGTTATACCACTCTCAGGATTTTCAAATTTATATATATTTGATACATTTAACGTTTTTACGTATAAGTATTTATAGTAAACGTTAACACCCGGTTTATACATGACGAATATATCTAAACATTCCCACAATGGTCCCAACATATTTTTATATCCATTTTAACATCATAAAAGTTATAACATTCAGCTACCCAGTATTTTGGAAATTTATTTTATTTATAACGAACGCTTACGAATATAACGACGGTTTTCGTGAAAACTAAACAATAATCACCCGATCACTCAGTAAATGTACCCAACATATTTTCAACATATTTTTTTATCATTATTATGACTTTATTTTGTCCCGGTTAACTTCGTGAATATTTATTTCTATTAAAACCGTTACCCGATTTTAACAAATAACGAAAACTAACACTTAAACTACATATGATTTCTAATTAAATCACTAGTACCCCCAAACCCCCCCCCCCCCCCCCCTTGGCTCACCATAACCGGCCACATGAACACCCCTTAACCTCATGCATTAATTTCCTAAGTATAATACTAATAAACCTCTAAATACTTACTTTAACCAAAACTAAGAATCATTTGCTACACTTTTTAGATAAGAAAGAAAAACTTCTCATCTTCTTTCTCTTTGAAACCCACGACCTCCCCCAAGATCCATGATCAAACCATAATTTTTCTTAGTACAAAGCTACAAAGTTGTTCATTATACTTGCCTAATCAAGAATCAAACAAGAAATACACAAGTAATCCAAGGTTTCTAGTCATTCAATCATCTCATTTTATCAAGTAAGTTATCAACTTTATTTTTACATGAATCATCTTATATTTACTTGTATTGCATGAGTTCCATGCTAAAAACCATGTACAACTAGCTATACCACCATTTATTTTGTCAAAAATGGAACATACAAACCCTAACTTTTTATTTATGAATTCCCTTGCTATAATAACTTGGTTAGGAGCCCATGGCACCCTAAGAAGGTGTATGGTAGGATTAGATTAGCTATGTGGTGATTACAAGAGGTTTGGTGACGTTAGAAATTAGTTATAAACCTTGAAAACTTGATTTGGAGCATGTTTTAGACATGCTGTCCCATTTTGTGAAATCCAGGAAAATCAATAAATACAAAGTAAACTTTGGCAAAATTTTTAGAAAATACTTTCAAAAACGAAGCCGTAGGCGAAAGAATGGATTAAAAAGAGTTTATAACGAAGAAGTTATGATTTTTGCAAGATTGTTGACGAAAAGTATTTTCTGGAAAATAGTTGCTGTTGGACGTTTTTCGTCGGTCAAAAAGAGGCTTTAGACGTAACCCGGAGGAGCCGAGCTTTCCAAAATATATTACTACATACTAAGACGTAACCGTGGATATAAAGAACAAGTAAAACGGATTTATAACGACAAAGATATTCACGTTTGAATATCGGCTAAACCCATTTTTATTTTGACAGCTTTTAATAAAAATTGGCACTAAAACTACGTAGTACTTTTATGAGCTAGAAATAATACCAAGTACCAAATTTTATAACTAATGAAGTATTAGTTGTTACAAGTATATTTTCATCATTTCAAGGCGATATTTCAAGGATTACAACCCGAGTATTTCAACACTAACATGGAAACATACGATATATATATATATAAGTATATATATTGCTACTAGCTTATTTTATTTTCTAATAGCAATATTTTTCCAAATTCTTGGATTATATATTTTTGATAACACAAGTGTTTTTCCAAAGAGTAGAGTGGTATAGGAACATGAGCATGGACATTCATAACATCATTTGGTGATCTAAATTAGATCGTTCATCATTCATAATAGGTTGCGGCAGTTAACCGATCATTGTTGTTCACTTCATTTCATTTCAAGTATCATCACTTAAGGTGAGTCATAGCTCCTACTCTTTTTATACTTGTTTTAACTTTTTGGGGGAGATACATGCTACTACTTGCTTACTTGTGCAAATACTCAAAACATTTATACTTGGAAACATTATACTTGATTACATTATACTTGATTGCATTATACTTGAAGGCGTTATACTTAAACTTGTAAGTCTCTTTGGGATAACACATGTATTGGGTTTCGGAGATGAAGTGGAACCAATGCCACTACCTTCCTTCTGAGCAACATAAAGTCTCCTTGGATAACACATGTATTGGGTTTCGGAGATGAAGTGGAACCAATGCCACTACCTTCCTTGTGAGCAACATACTTAAGTGAGGTCTTCGGAGATGAAGTGTAGACTCACTACTAATTGCTAAACTGTTGTTATGAACTTATGCATATCTTAAACATATTATATTGTAGCAGTGGGTTGTGAACACACAGGTTACAAGTCTCTTATGGCGGGACTTGCAACTGAGTGGATTCACGATGCCTTTGCTGTGTGAACATTCTTTTAAGGCTTTTCAACTGTATTAAGACAAACTCTATGAACTCACCAACCTTTGTGTTGACACTTTAAGCATGTTTATCTCAGGTTAGAAGGGCGATAGCAGGTATGTGGAGCTGAGAGTCTTAGGGCATGCTTTTGGAGACTTTCACTTTTATCGTTTACCATTCAATACACTTTAAAAACTTATGTATTATTCTACTTTGGGATCTTTGTTTTGTAAACTATGACTTTTATCTATTCGAATGGTAACTTTTCAAAAACGTCTCATTTAGAGGTCGTTTTCTATATCTTGTACTTTGTGCCCTGAAGTAGCATCCCTATGACACAGTCTTCCGCTGCGGTATTTTGGGGGTGTTACAGATTGGTACCAGAGCCTTGGTTATAGAGAACTAGGTTGTTTTAGAGTCTAGACTATAACTACATACATATAGACTCTCCTCCCTATCGCCTTGCACTTTACATACACATACGCTTGCTGGTAATTTATTTTTTTTAGACCTACGCTATTAGATACTTTGTAGAAACCGTTAGAAACTAGACTTCCCGGTGACTTTAACACTTAAGGGAGAATCCTTTGTTCCTTTGTACTAAGCGTGACATTCCCTAGATGCCCATTTAAGCAACGTCTACCACTGAGATATGTGTGCCTGGTGATATGTACACTTGTGAAAGGAAACATTTATAATTGTGGTGGCCAACATAATTATAAGTGCTTCACGACACACGTGGACATATGACTATGCATATGTAGATCGGTGTTGGCACAACTTAGGAAACAACTGGTAGCACGATATTATATACGAGGATGTTAAGTATAGACTTTGGATAATCAACGGTTTTCCCTCATCTCTGACGTTCACTAAATGTCCTCCCTCTCAGGAAATCATGGCACCAAAGAGAGTGACTCGTAGCTCTGGTCGAGGAGGCGCAACACCAAGGGGTGGAAGGACTGGTGGACGTGGAGGTAGAGGAGGTAGAGGAGCTGCTAATGACACTAGTAACCCAAGTAACGATGGTGGAAGAACTGGTGGACGTGGAGGTAGAGGAGGTGGTCACGGCGTTGAAAACAATGATAACAACGACGGTGGAAATACTGATTTTGAAGCCATCATCGCTCGACAACTTGAAAACTTTCTCCCCACTATTGTCACTCAAGTTGGCGATCATATGAATAACTTGGCAAACCACGAAAGCGGAATTAACAACACCAATGGTATAGGCCAGAATGGTAATGGCAACAACAACATTAGGACTGGATGTACGTATAAGGAATTTACGTCATGCAAGCCAATTGATTTTGATGGTGTAGGAGGCGCATTGGTGTATACTCGATGGGTTGAAAAGATGGAGTCGGTGATCGACATTAGTAACTGTGCAGCACATCAAATGGTGAAGTATTCCATGTGCTTACTATCAGGAAAGGCATTGACATGGTGGAATACGCAGATTCAAGCTAGGGGTAGAGCGGCAGCTGTAGGTATGACATGGGACGATTTTAAGGCATTACTGAAGGAGGAATACTGCCCGGATAATGAGATGCAGAAGCTGGAGGATGAACTCTATCATCACTCTATGATAGGGGCTGGACATGCAGCCTATACAGATCGATTCCATGAATTAGCCAGACTAGTTCCACACCTAGTTACCCCTGAGTCCAAGAGGATTGAGAGGTACATATATGGCCTTGTCCCAGAAATTCGTGGGATTGTAAAAACAACTGAGCCTTCTACAATTTAGAGTGCAATATTGAGGGCAGGGACTCTGACAGATGAGATGGTTAGAAATGGAAGCTTGAGGAACAGTGATAAAAGGAAGGGAACAAGCGAGTCGAACAAGCAGATGGGCGCGATAGCTGACAACAAAAGGGCAAGGACCTTTGCGGCGACTAATTCGGGTCAGAGAGAGTATTTAGGCCAGCATCCTAAATGTACGAAATGTAACTTTCATCACCAAAAGACTGTGCCCTGCCGTATGTGTGCTAATTGCAGACAGTCTGGTCATTATGCAAACCAGTGTAGAGAACCAGTGAACCAAAAGATATGCTATGAGTGTAACAGCCCGGATCACTTTCGGAACACCTGTCCTAAGTTGAAAAGGAATCTTAACCAAGGAGGAAATCGTCCAAACTTAGCAGCAGCAATTGAAGGGCCACGAGATGAGGCCAATGAGATTCTACCCGCACTTGGCAGAGCTTACTTCCTAGGAAACCCTATCATCCAACGTGTCCGCGATAGCACAACGGGTACATTCTCTTGAACAACTATCGTATTTTAGTAGCACTTAAGTCTTAATATAGGACCTATACACAACATTGACTAATCTGAGACCTAGCAGCATTAACCTTAGTCATACTAACAGTAGTAATTTGATTAGTGTAAGCAATTCCAAAGTCGAGCAAATCTTTCAAAAGATCTTTTTCAAGGATGTTGAATCCAGACCTTGATTTTTAGCTTGGTTCTAGTGACTGTTCTTGTTTGATTGGGTTGCGAAAATCAAGCTAAAAGTTAAAGTCATCACTCAAACCGATTTAGCCTAATCTCATGACTGTTCTTGTTTGATTGGGTTGTGGGATTAAGTGAAAATCGGTTACCTAAATGATTAACCTAAAGGAGGTCTTTTGAGGACTATGCTCGGGATTGGGAAGGTTTGCCTCATCAAGTCTGACCACGAGAACGTACCTAGTTGGATAGGAAACCCACATACATAAGCTTTGACACATTTTCTTAAACACACACTTAACTGATTAACATTAACTGAACTTCGGGACGAAGTTCCTTTTAGAGGGGAAGACTGTCACAACTCATCATTTCAGGTCATTTCCCGAACTTTGGAAAAAAAAAAAAAACACTATTCATAAAACACTATTCATCGTTTTACTATTCATCATTTTCGAGGTCATTTTGATATTCTGAGAAACATTTGGGAAATTTACTATTCACTGAACACTATTCATTTCCGGAAAAGTTTTCACTATTCACTTGCATTACTCATTTCATCGTAAATTTAGTTTACGGGTATTCAAATTCGCGTAACCGGATTGGTTTAGGTGCGAATTCATTTCATTAGTGCTAAGGACACTGCATACGGACTGGAGACAGTCTGCATATCATCATAACAGCATTTTCATGTTATACCACTCTCAGGATTTTCAAATTTATATATATTTGATACATTTAACGTTTTTACGTATAAGTATTTATAGTAAACGTTAACACCCGGTTTATACATGACGAATATATCTAAACATTCCCACAATGGTCCCAACATATTTTTATATCCATTTTAACATCAAAAAAGTTATAACATTCAGTTACCCAGTATTTTGGAAATTTATTTTATTTATAACGAACGCTTACGAATATAACGACGGTTTTCGTGAAAACTAAACAATAATCACCCGATCACTCAGTAAATGTACCCAACATATTTTCAACATATTTTTTTATCATTATTATGACTTTATTTTGTCCCGGTTAACTTCGTGAATATTTATTTCTATTAAAACCGTTACCCGATTTTAACAAATAACGAAAACTAACACTTAAACTACATATGATTTCTAATTAAATCACTAGTACCCCAAACCCCCCCCCCCCCCCCCTTGGCTCACCATAACCGGCCACATGAACACCCCTTAACCTCATGCATTAATTTCCTAAGTATAATACTAATAAACCTCTAAATACTTACTTTAACCAAAACTAAGAATCATTTGCTACACTTTTTAGATAAGAAAGAAAAACTTCTCATCTTCTTTCTCTTTGAAACCCACGACCTCCCCCAAGATCCATGATCAAACCATAATTTTTCTTAGTACAAAGCTACAAAGTTGTTCATTATACTTGCCTAATCAAGAATCAAACAAGAAATACACAAGTAATCCAAGGTTTCTAGTCATTCAATCATCTCATTTTATCAAGTAAGTTATCAACTTTATTTTTACATGAATCATCTTATATTTACTTGTATTGCATGAGTTCCATGCTAAAAACCATGTACAACTAGCTATACCACCATTTATTTTGTCAAAAATGGAACATACAAACCCTAACTTTTTATTTATGAATTCCCTTGCTATAATAACTTGGTTAGGAGCCCATGGCACCCTAAGAAGGTGTATGGTAGGATTAGATTAGCTATGTGGTGATTACAAGAGGTTTGGTGACGTTAGAAATTAGTTATAAACCTTGAAAACTTGATTTGGAGCATGTTTTAGACATGCTGTCCCATTTTGTGAAATCCAGGAAAATCAATAAATACAAAGTAAACTTTGGCAAAATTTTTAGAAAATACTTTCAAAAACGAAGCCGTAGGCGAAAGAATGGATTAAAAAGAGTTTATAACGAAGAAGTTATGATTTTTGCAAGATTGTTGACGAAAAGTATTTTCTGGAAAATAGTTGCTGTTGGACGTTTTTCGTCGGTCAAAAAGAGGCTTTAGACGTAACCCGGAGGAGCCGAGCTTTCCAAAATATATTACTACATACTAAGACGTAACCGTGGATATAAAGAACAAGTAAAACGGATTTATAACGACAAAGATATTCACGTTTGAATATCGGCTAAACCCATTTTTATTTTGACAGCTTTTAATAAAAATTGGCACTAAAACTACGTAGTACTTTTATGAGCTAGAAATAATACCAAGTACCAAATTTTATAACTAATGAAGTATTAGTTGTTACAAGTATATTTTCATCATTTCAAGGCGATATTTCAAGGATTACAACCCGAGTATTTCAACACTAACATGGAAACATACGATATATATATATATATATATAAGTATATATATTGCTACTAGCTTATTTTATTTTCTAATAACAATATTTTTCCAAATTCTTGGATTATATATTTTTGATAACACAAGTGTTTTTCCAAAGAGTAGAGTGGTATAGGAACATGAGCATGGACATTCATAACATCATTTGGTGATCTAAATTAGATCGTTCATCATTCATAATAGGTTGCGGCAGTTAACCGATCATTGTTGTTCACTTCATTTCATTTCAAGTATCATCACTTAAGGTGAGTCATAGCCCCTACTCTTTTTATACTTGTTTTAACTTTTTGGGGGAGATACATGCTACTACTTGCTTACTTGTGCAAATACTCAAAACATTTATACTTGGAAACATTATACTTGATTACATTATACTTGATTGCATTATACTTGAAGGCGTTATACTTAAACTTGTAAGTCTCTTTGGGATAACACATGTATTGGGTTTCGGAGATGAAGTGGAACCAATGCCACTACCTTCCTTCTGAGCAACATAAAGTCTCCTTGGATAACACATGTATTGGGTTTCGGAGATGAAGTGGAACCAATGCCACTACCTTCCTTGTGAGCAACATACTTAAGTGAGGTCTTCGGAGATGAAGTGTAGACTCACTACTAATTGCTAAACTGTTGTTATGAACTTATGCATATCTTAAACATATTATATTGTAGCAGTGGGTTGTGAACACACAGGTTACAAGTCTCTTATGGCGGGACTTGCAACTGAGTGGATTCACGATGCCTTTGCTGTGTGAACATTCTTTTAAGGCTTTTCAACTGTATTAAGACAAACTCTATGAACTCACCAACCTTTGTGTTGACACTTTAAGCATGTTTATCTCAGGTTAGAAGGGCGATAGCAGGTATGTGGAGCTGAGAGTCTTAGGGCATGCTTTTGGAGACTTTCACTTTTATCGTTTACCATTCGATACACTTTAAAAACTTATGTATTATTCTACTTTGGGATCTTTGTTTTGTAAACTATGACTTTTATCTATTCGAATGGTAACTTTTCAAAAACGTCTCATTTAGAGGTCGTTTTCTATATCTTGTACTTTGTGCCCTGAAGTAGCATCCCTATGACACAGTCTTCCGCTGCGGTATTTTGGGGGTGTTACAATAACACACTACAATGCCTTGAGTTCTCTTAACCCAAACACTCCTTAAGTTGACTGTTGGGGTGAATTAAGGGAGCAAATGCAACAACTGACCTATTAAACTAATTCTAAACCTTGCATTAACCTAAGATTAGCATAAATAGACAGAAATCAACAACTAAGAAAAATTATAACCACAGATTACAAAATAAGATAATTCTTATTTAAAACTGATTTGGAAACTTACATTGCCCCTTGTGCTCAGAACCAAGAACAAGACACTCACATATCACCTGTTATCTCCCTGAGACTCTAAACCAACCTTCCAAATTCTTCTTCACTTCTTTTTTGCTTTTTCTTATTTATTTCTAATTTCTAGTATTTTTGTGATTTTCTTTAGAATCTAAACCAAGACTATTTAGAGGGCTTTGAGAACTAAAAAAAACTTAATATTAAGCTCAGATGAGCTTACACAACCACTAAACACAAATGTTAACAATTTAACAATAATTTAGAGTTAAGAGAAATGCCAAATTAGAATTTATAACTGAAACTTGAATTCACTGATTGAAATAACTTCAAATACACAAGAGAGCCTTAGTACACTGTTTTTAAGCTGGAAATTACAATAAGATTGACTGATTAAGCTAATTCGACATAAACTAAATTAAACTAAAAATTACACTAACTATTCTACTACTCTTTCCTCTTTCATTGTTGACTTTTATAGCTCCTTGGGGCTTCCTTTCTCTTTCCCACTCTGAATAATGGCCTCAGGATGACTTCATTTGATCTTGGCCATTGAATTCCTTTTTGGCGGGAAAAGTCCAATTGGCAGGTTATATGTTTCTTGTTAGGTTAGAGGGCATTAATTGTATCTTGGTATGTAGTGTAAGTTGGGGGGGGGGGACATGAAATGGTGATGTTGAGGTGGAGGGATGGGAAGGATTGAGTGTTGCAGGGGGTAGCAGCCAAGTGGGGAAGGAGTTGGAAGGTTGACAAAGTTTGACCCATTTTTAATATTACCAGGGGTTGGGGAGTGGGCCTAGTGAGGTGTGTTGGGCCAAGTGGTGTTCATGGATCCGGTTTTTGGGTGTTTGGTTTGGATTTAAAGTTTGTATTAAAAGGTTAGGGTCCATTTGGTTTATTAAATTTCACAAGGACCACTCATGTAATTTTCTGAAACTTAAGAGACTGAAAATGTACACTTTTCAAACTTGTTTCAAGGTCCTTTCCTGCCAAGTACCAAATACCCAAGGATAAAATTACAAATTTTCACTTTTGGTCCTTTAGGGACCAAATTTGTCAATTGTTGAAATTTGAGGGACTAATTGTGCAAATCATTCAAACTTTACACCAAGGGACCATTTGTGTCACTTTTTAAATTCCCAAGGACCAAAGTTGACTTTTTATCCAAAAACATATTTCCCAGGGACCAAATCTGACAAAATTGAAACTCCAGGGACCAAACTGTAAATTCTCAAAACTTTTCCAATTTTTCACCAAAGGACTAAATATGACAACTTATGATTTCAAAAGGACCTTTGGTGATAATTTTCCATATTTTGAATGACCAGGGACTAGTTTTGACATTTTATGAAAATTGGGGGACTGAAACTGCTAATTTTGCAAACTTTGTACGTTTTTCATCTGTTTTTACTCTTTTTGCATCTAAAACATACAAAACACAATTTTGAAATATTTTCAGTATTTTGATGCATTTCTGAGTGTTTTTGTATGTTTTGTAGTTCAGATTTGACCAAAAATGATGAGTGTTTGAGCACTCATCAATCCCCTACACTAAACTATTGCTAGTCCCTAGCAATAAACTGTTTTGAAAACTTAATGGATTTTAATCTCTTTACCAAAAGCCATTACTTCTGGAGTAGCCAAATGTATCAGTTCAAGTAAGAACTATGGTCCACTTGATAACCATGTGATTTTGAGCAAACCACCAACTGTCAACGGATTTGATTTGTCTTTACCAAAAGCCGTTTGCTTTTGGACTAGCCAACTTTTGATGGAATAGTCAATATCTTGGTGAGCTGATTACCAATTATGGTTTTTCCACCGCCTTTACCACAAGCCATAATCTTGAGGGCTAGCCAACTCTATGGCGAGTTGAGATACCATACAATTTTGGGCAAATTGCAAGCCGTCAACGGATTTGATATATCTTTACCAAGAGCCGTTTGCTCCTGGATTAGCCAATCCTTTTGTCGGTTAGACAAGGCGGACTGATAACCACAAAAATTTTGAAACTTTAGTGAAATTTTTTTTAAAAAATTTTGAGATTTTGGCCAAAACGGGGGTACTAGATAGTAAAATGTGATAAAATTTGCTAGAATACCCCCCCCCCCCCCCCCACACTTAGAATGAATATTGTCCTCAATATTCAAAGTCCCGGCTATTATGCCGACTCTTTAAACGTAAAAGGGCAACATTACAAGCTAAATGTGGAAACACCATTTTTGTTTTTTCACTTTATTGGTAACCACAGCAGGGGTAACTCCCCGACACTTAGGGTGAAAACCCTAAGTACATGCTACTGTGTTTGTTTACCGAGTCGTTAGCTTGACTCGACCCCGAATTCATTGGTTCTTGGGGAAGCATGATGTGGAAGAAACAATCTCAATCGGACTTTCATTCAAGATGTTTGGACAAATATTTGAAGCACGTGAAAGTTCCACACCGATGAGATATAATCCCGGCTTAAAATAGTATAAACTATAAGCGGTGATGCCGGGGTCAAAGATAATGTCTTCATTCCCGAAGGAATGAAGAATAGGAGAAGTCACCCGGTAGGTGAAGAAGGTAAGAAAGATCTTGATGACAATCAAGATAGACTCATCATCATCAGAAATAGAATTCATGATTGGTATATCATGAATTTCATCATTAAAGCTCGTATGATCTAGACATATTATGGGTGGGAGGGTTGGGATTTTGATATCAATCAAATTCTCAAAGTTGAGAATATTTCCCTCCGGAAAACAAAGATCAACTTTGTCTAGATCAAAGTGAAAGTTATCATACTCCGGTGGAGATATGATATGAGTGAGTTCACCGAAGAACTCCTCAAAGGTGAATGAATCATACTCGGGGAGAGAATTTTGAGAATGAGAAGTGGTACTGCCACTAATCTTCTCTTCCATATGATCAAAAGTAAAGGCTTCAAACTCTGGAATAGGATCATCGGAGAAAATATCACTATCCTTAATTAGGATAGGAGATGAAATAGGTTTCTCTTTGAAAGCCTCGATTTTAGGATTGAGGAGATTGACATTCAATAATGTTGCACGAAGTGCTTCATCCTTGATTTCAGTGTCAATCTCATCATTCTCTTCTTCTAAGCTAACTAGCTTAGAAGGTAATTCTTCCATAAGAACGATGTCTCCACAAGATAACGAATCGTCATCAGTAGAATCGGAGAACATCTCATCATGATTAGTTGGGAAGAATAGAGGAGGAGGGATATCACACATATGATCAAAAGTTCCATGTGACTCTCTCGGGATTGGGACAAGGATCTCAACACTATACTTTATTAATTCGTCCGATTCCTTATTAGGAACAGTGCTAAGATGCGCATCCCCCATGATCAGAGAGTGAGTGTGAACTTCAGGTGTGATAACAGACTGAGGGAGTTGAGAAGGACTAGCAGTTATGGATTCTTCAAGTTCCATTTGATCAACGGCTAGTGACTTCATCACATTATTTTCTCCCTGATTCTCCATGGAAGGAATCACAACTGATGAATCTGATGAATCTTTTTGAATAATAACAATGTTATCTTCATCATCATCACTATCATCATCGTCATCATATAGAGCAGCATAGCGAAGATTGGCACGTATTTTAGCTGCTCTTTGCTCAGCAAGTAATTCTTCCATGCTCATTTCGTTTCTAGCATCTCGTACTTCAGCAAGTAATTCTGCCATAGATTTCTCACGAGAGTTTTGAAACGATGTAGTAGACAACTCCTCCTTAAATTCTTTCAATGCCTCAAAAACCTCATGACAAAGGTCTTGCGGGTATTGAGGAGTTGCTTGGGTAATTTGGTACTGTGGAGGTGGGTCTTGAAACAAATAGTCGTAATTGTTACAAGGAAAGGGATTCCCTGTTTGACAATCCGAGCTAAAGTGAGGACCTCCACAGTACTCACAACAGAAAAACTGATGTGGCTGTGAGTCGTATGTGCTAGAGTCATAATTGTTATCAGGAAACTGCTCATAGACAAGCGTGTTTCCCGATTGACAATCAGAACTGTAGTGTGGGCCACCACAGTACTCACAACAGTAAAACTGTTGAGTCTGGCTTGGTGTATTTTGATATGAAGTATCATTGTGGTTTGGATAATATGATTCTTGCTCGTATGAATGTGATGGGTAGTTGGAAAAGTTTGAGGAGTCATTGAATGAGTTCTGATTAGGATCATAAGCAAATGAATTCCTCGAACCACAAAAACAAACAACTCCCGTCTCGCATATCATTACCACATTGTTCACATGTACACCAATGACATGGAAAACCGAAAAGCGGCTCACCACAACCGACACAAGGAACAAAATCCGGAGGTGGGACAAGTGGTGTGCTCTGAGAGCTAGGAATTTCCACCACTTCCGTTATGGTCTCTGGTTTTTGTTTTTGATAAATGTGAAGATTAGGCAAGTCGTTCTTTTCAGTCACTGCCCTAAGCTCTGTTCATTTCCTTGACAAACTTTTAATCGTAAACCGTGAAATGTTAGGATCAATTCTTGACGGTTTAGGAGCAATTGTGAGCTTAGATTTTTGGACAACCGTAGGTTGGACATATTTAGCACTTTCATTGTTAGAGGAAAGTACCGGGTCCTTTGTCACCCTGGTTTCTCGTTCCATTTCCCTCACTGGAGAGGGAATAGGGATCGATGGTCCAACATGATCAACACGACATCTCGAAATTTTTGACAAGGCCAGAAGTTTTTCAACGTTGATCTTAAAGGCCCTTTGTTCAAAGTAATCGTCATCGAAAGATGCCATTAGAATTATACATGAGAGGGGTATAAGAAGGTAGAATCAAATAGATAGAAGGTAAGTAAAAATATTTTTGGGTTTTTATGAAAAAAGTATGAACACGGATGGATAATATACAAATGAATGAATTCCAAAATCACTAATCAGCAAACCGTTTTTAAAAAACGCGCACAACCTCCCCGGCAGCGGCACCAAATTTTGATTGATGCTAAACAGTCAACTAAAGTCAACCACGGATGTGGTCAATATAGTCAAACTTCCTAGATTCAATGCTCCGCGGAATATAGTGTTTCCCCGGGTCATTATGCCCCGACGAGGTGTGAATGGTTATCAAACGGATCTGTGATCGGGTGAATTTGGACAAGAAAGGGTTATGATTGATTACACTAAGGAATTTTGAAAGGAAATAACTTAAATAAGTTATATGAACAAGACTGGAAATTTAGAAAAACCAGAAACGTTTAAAACCTAAAAACGCGTACGTTCAATTTAAATTTACGCGAACGTACGAAATATAAAGTGAAAACTAAAATCTGAAAACCCCCAGGGGGTGAAAATGACTTTTTTACAAACCTAAGGTTAAAAGAAAATTTATAGAAAAAGAAAATAACTTTTCACACAATTTAATCATTTATTATTAATTAATTACTAATTATTAATTACTTAACTAATTTTAATTAATTTAAATTATTAAAAATAACAAACTAACTTAGAAAATTAAGAAAAATTTTACAAATCTAATTAACCATCACAGGAATCCTAAAAAATTATAAAAAGTTTGTTTTATATATTTTTACACTATTTTACTAATTATTATTCTAAATATTAAATAATTACTAATTAAACTATTTAAATTATAAAAACTAGAAGATGAACAGTAGAAATTATAAGAAAATTTCTAAAATTATTTTACAACATATAAAAGCTAGGAAAAATGTAAAAACTAGGTGTTACTTTATAAAAACTAATTTTGCTATTTAATACTTAATTATTAGTTAATTATTAATAAAACTAATATTAATTCTAATTATTACTAAATGACAAAATTAAATATAGAAAAATTACTGAAATTACTTTATCATAAAAGGAATTTAAGAAAAATATAAAAATGCTAAGTGCTTAACAAAAATCTAAAAAGGAAAATTAAAAATTTAAATTACATTAAATAGAAACTATCACTTGAAATTAAATTGGTTTTTCTGGATTTTTCTTTTTGAAAACTAATTTACAACTAAAAACAAATAACTTTTGTAAAAACAACTTTTTTGGAAATCAAAGATAAGCACTATGGATGCTTATTTGCACCACAGTTTGACTTTAGTTGACCAAACAAGAGAATAAGCTCAATTAGCTTATGTGGGGTCCACAAAGGGTGATTCTGGTTCAAATGAGTTGTTGGGACATGATTAAATAAGATTCAATCAAATAAGCCATTAGAATAAGCCAAGAAATCAGAATAAGCACTTTTGATATTTTATTTCTGACCTGAAAATGGGGCAGACATTTAAGGTGGTTTCAAGTGGGGTCCACAATGCCTAAGCTTACAAACTTGGCCAAAACTAGAAGGTTGCTAGGAGGGAGTTGGGAGAACCCAAAATTGGACTGTGGGACCCACTGGGGTGGCCAAAAACAACCACCAAAGGTGTGGTGGTGGGGTGACTGATCTGTGCACAGGGGACTTACTTCCCCTGCAAGTGTGTTTGAGGGACAATTTAGTCCACAACAAAAAATCACAAAAATATAAAAATTGCAGGAAACTCAAGTTCAGCTGGTAGAATTTACACACAAGAAGTTTCAAAACCTAAATCATAACACAAAATTCTACAAAAATCATGCAAGATTTGGAAAAAACTGAAAACATGCCATTTTGACTTTTCATGTGAACTTATAACTTTGACTTTCTTGAACTTTGATTGGGTCTAACTGAATTAAAATGATAGTACAAGCTGAATTGAGACAACATTATGCTATTTTAACAACTAATGATATGAAATGATGAACTTATGCACCCTAAATCCTAACAGTCAAGGCATTAAAGAGATACATATGTGATTTTGACTTTTTGTTAAGTGACCTCTGGTTTTTATGTCATGGATGAACTAAATGAACATAATATAACCTGTTTTGACCAATGATTACCACTATAACACACTACAATGCCCTGAGTTCTCTTGACCCAAACACTCCTTAAGTTGACTGTTGGGGTGAATTAAGGGAGCAAATTCAACAACTAACTGATTAAACTAATTCTAAACCTTGCATTAACCTAAGATTAGCATAAATAGACAGAAATCAACAACTAAGAACAATTATAACCACAGATTACAAAATAAGATAATTCTTATTTAAAACTGATTTGGAAACTTACATTGCCCCTTGTGCTCAGAACCAAGAACAAGACACTCACATATGACCTGTTGTCTCCCTGAGACTCTAAACCAACCTTCCAAATTCTTCTTCACTTCTTTTTTTGCTTTTTCTTATTTATTTCTAATTTTTTGTATTTTTGTGATTTTCTTTAGAATCTGAACCAAGACTATTTAGAGAGCTTTGAGAACTAAAAAAAACTTAATATTAAGCTCAGATGAGCTTACACAACCACTAAACACAAATGTTAACAATTTAACAATAATTTAGAGTTAAGAGAAATGCCAAATTAGAATTTATAACTGAAACTTGAATTCACTGATTGAAATAACTTCAAATACACAAGAGAGCCTTAGTACACTGTTTTTAAGCTGGAAATTACAATAAGATTGACTGATTAAGCTAATTCGACATAAACTAAATTAAACTAAAAATTACACTAACTATTCTACTACTCTTTCCTCTTTCATTGTTGACTTTTATAGCTCCTTGGGGCTTCCTTCTCTTTCCCACTCTGAATAAAGGCCTTAGGATGACTTCATTTGATCTTGGCCATTGAATTCCTTTTTGGCGGGAAAAGTCCAATTGGCAGGTTATATGTTGCTTGTTAGGTTAGAGGGCATTAATTGTATCTTGGTATGTAGTGTAAGTTAGGGGGGACATGAAATGGTGATGTTGAGGTGGAGGGATGAGAAGGATTGAGTGTTGCAGGGGGTAGCAGCCAAGTGGGGAAGGAGGTGGAAGGTTGAAAAAGTTTGACCCGTTTTTAATATTACCAGGGGTTAGGGAGTGGGCCTTGTGAGGTGTGTTGGGCGAAGTCGTGTTCATGGATCAGGTTTTTGGGTGTTTGGTTTGGATTTGAAGTTGGTATTAAAAGGTTAGGGTCCTTTTTTTTTGGGTAAAAGGGATGATTCCCCGGTAAAATATATTAATGACCCAAAAGTTCCGATAAGAACAATGGAATGTGACTGAGAGTCACATTAACCTCAAGGCATAGCTTGAACAGCCTCTAATCATATGACATGCCATATGATAACTAAACTATTACATAGCCAATAGGAAAAAACCACCTAATGGTGCAAAAACAACAATAATTACATATAAATGATTATTTGAAAACCGCTTCAGGAAGATCCCAAAGCCTTGCTAATCTTTCACCATTCTTGGACTTCTTTAGTTTGCAAGAGAGAAGCTTGAGGCGCACGAAAGACTTTATGCATTCAACAATCTGATCCGGGCAGCGTTTACCTTTCTTAAATAATCTCCAATTCCGCTCTTGCCATACATAATATGTGGAAGCAGCAACAACAAGCTTCGCCACCACGCTATTTGTAGTAAGGTTAGGGTCCATTTGGTTTATTAAATTTCACAAGGACCACTCATGTAATTTTCTAAAACTTAAGGGACTAAAAATGTACACTTTTCAAACTTGTTTCAAGGTCCTTTCCTGCCAAGTACCAAATACCCAAGGATAAAATTGCAAATTTTCACTTTTGGTCCTTTAGGGACCAAATTTGTCAATTGTTGAAATTTGAGGGACTAATTATGCAAATCATTCAAACTTTACACCAAGGGACCATTTGTGTCACTTTTTAAATTCCCAAGGACCAAAGTTGACTTTTTATCCAAAAACATATTTCCCAGGGACCAAATCTGACAAAATTGAAACTCCAAGGACCAAACTGTAAATTCTCAAAACTTTTCCAATTTTTCACCAAAGGACTAAATATGACAACTTATGATTTCAAAAGGACCTTTGGTGATAATTTTCCATATTTTGAATGACCAGGGACTAGTTTTGACGTTTTATGAAAGTTGGGGGACTGAAACTGCCAATTTTGCAAACTTTGTACGTTTTTCATCTGTTTTTACTCTTTTTGCATCTAAAACATATAAAACACAATTTTGAAATATTTTCAGTATTTTGATTCATTTCTGAGTGTTTTTGTATGTTTTGCAGTTCTGATTTGACCAAAAATGATTAGTGTTTGAGCACTCATCAACGTCTTCCAACAAGATTTTCAGAACTCCTACCATGATACTCCAAGTTTATATGAAGAACCAATGATGGTGTCTAAAGCTGAGTATAGTAGCTATAATCCTGATAGCCTAATGGGATTTGAAAATTTTGAAAGCTTTTATCCTTCTTCAGAGTATTTTTCTATTGACGAATTGATGGATGCTCCCATGCATGGATGATTTTAACTAAATAACACATGGGCATTCCATACCTTTGCAATAACTTTATGTATGAACTCTTCAAGATCTTGTTTTAAGTTCAACTTTGGTTTTGACATTTGAAATTTGTGCTGATAAAGCAATGAGGATAATAGTTAATGTGAATTTAATCAAGATGGATCTTTTGAACAATATGTTAAAATGCTTCTAACAGTAATGCTTACGTGTTCCGTTTATTTTTTATAGATCTGTCAACAAATATGTATACATGTTGGTAAATCATAGACTACAATCTTTAATGTTCTTATGTAATGTTGGACCTTAATGTTATAGAAGAAAAGAATAAGGTAGTTTAGTGTATGTTTTATTTATGTATTCTGTAAGTAAGTAATAATCCGACCCATTGTATTGGGCTGGGTCATTAGGATAATGGTATAAACCGTTTAGAATAGGGTTATAACGTTTAGATTAGTTGTCGGTTACATGAATCAATATGCCTTTTGTTTAACAGTCATGTTGTTTCATTGGCATCGATTCATTAGTATATATAGGGCAAGAATTCTGTAAACAAATCATTCCATCAATACAATTCAGTAAATATATCACTTTGTTAATTCTGTATAAACTTCTGCACTTTGTTTCAATCACAACAAAACCATAAAGAACCTGTGAAACAAGAGATATCGAAGGGAAGATTGCAACAATTGGCATCAGAGCTAAAGGTTAATCGATCCAGGTAGGGGTGTTAACGATCCGAGCCGAGTCGAGTTTTGGCCTAAACGAGCTAGGCTCGTTTATTAACTGCTCGGCTCGAGCTCGGCTCGAGCTCGAATAAACTTTTATAAATTGGCTCGAGCTCGAGCTCGAATATTTTGTTGTTGTTCGAGCTCGAGCTCGAAGCTCGTTTAAAATTTTTAACTTTCTATTTTGTAATCGTATAATAAAATAACTTTCAAGCTTAAGATGCTCGTATAGAAGATCGAACTTGAAAGGCTCGTTTATTAACTCAAGCTTCAGCTCGAAAGCTCGTTTACGATTATAAATTTTTTTCTAATGTTAAACTAAAGTTTATGTAACTTATAACAAACACTAGTTTGCATTTGAAGCAAAAGAGTGTATAACAATCATACTTATATTTTTATAATTTCAAGTAGATGTAGTTGTTTATGAAAAATGAAATTGGTCTTTGTTTTATAGTGTCCATCTTTTTTCACTTTTCTTATTATTTTCAATGTGGGATACTTTTCATCTTGTTTCTTTGATTAGGCAATATACAACTACTACACATAATTTTCAAAACATAAATTTTATATTGTTACATTTTCTATTATAATTATAATTCTTAATTAAAAATATGATATTTTTTTCATTAACGAGTGTAAGAGTTAGTTAGTTAATAACTAAAATCAGAATAAGAGTTTCTACAAGAATATTACCAACAACAATCTTCGTGTTTCATCATCAGATTGATCGAAGATTATAACTTTATGTTCTATTGTCTAAGAACCATGGATAACGTTGTTTATATTATATCGTTTAAGAACCATGAACCAACTATTTTTAGCAACCTCATAATGAGTTTATGCATATGTATATATATATCAAATATGTGTCTTTATATGTAAATATTGGTCGGACTTATGTATTTCATATGTGTATGTCCATACATAATTGATTTTCATACGTACGTGTCTATGTGTCTATACATATTTGAGTATCATATATATGTGACACATGTGATAACACATATATGAATTTCCTTGTATGTGTCTTTTATATGTGTAAGCGTGAAAATCATAGAAGGGGATCGTTTATATACAATATACATACATATGTTGTATTTATAATCACAAAAACCTCAATATAACTCTCAACATCACGTGAGCCATACGAGCGAGATTCGTTGAAATCATCTAATGATTCATAATTCTTATTTAGTGGTATTTATGATTGGATTTAATTCATTTATATATTTGATAAAGAGTTTATTAAACATATTAGTTACTTCTTTACAAAACACTTAACTAGCATAAAACTAATATTAACCATTATACGATCAATGAATATATGTGAGTAACAATTTATTTATCACATTTAACTTATTCATACATATTAAGAATCTAAGTAATACTTGTAAGCTTGAATGAAAAAATAAAAGAAAAAGGATTTCCTTTCACATCCCACATTGGGTGAGTGAAACAAAAGGAAAGTAATGTGGGGTCTATAAAAATAAATGCCCAAGCTTATTAGTTTGTATGTATATTTTACATATAAACTAAAGTGTAGATCTTTGATGTGATTGAAGATTAACATCTTGCTAGTTTTGGTTTTAAGTTTAACCTAATACTTATAGTGATTAAAAATTTTAAATTAAAAGATTTTGAAACTACATATTTAGCTCGATTAGCTCGTTCGGCTTGTTTTGCTCGAGTAACTCGTTTGACTCGTTCGGCTCGAAAAACTAAACGAGCCGAGCTAAATATAAGTTTTAAAAGCTCGGCTCGTGAAATTATTCGAGCTCTAAATTTTGTTTGAGCTCGACTCGAGCTCGAAAATTATCAAGCTCGACTCGAGTAAAACGATCTCAAGCTCGAGTAGCTCGTTAAAAGCTCGACTCGTTTACACCCCTAGATCCAGGGAAGAACGAAAGGAAAAGAAAGCAGATTTGATTCAACTTGAATCAATCAAAAGCAAGATAGAAAAAAAAAAACGTTTTCTGCCTGGAAATCTATTTACCGAACCTGTTTGGAATCACGAATCAGAAGGAAGGAACGCACATCTCCTGCTTTCTCTAATCAACCGGTTTTTCTTAATTCTTTTAACTTTTTTTATTTTCTAAATACTCCATATAAATTAGGAAAAGTTTTGTTAAGATAGAAATTCCCATTAGCAAAAAAAAACCCCGAATTGATTAGAATAGAAAAAAATCGATTTTTTTTAGATTCATAGCAAGACAAGCGAATTCTTCAAAAATTTGTTTTCACCAAATAGCAAGATAACTCGAACCCTTTGTGGTTCATAGCAATATAACTCGAACCCTTTGTGGTTCATAGCAAGATAACCCGAACCCTTTGTGGTTCATAGCATGATAACCCGAATCCTTTGTGATTCATAGCAAGATTAGAGCCTTTTTTTTAGGTTCAAATAGCAAGAAAACCTGGTTAATAAATTGGCCAGTAGCAAGTAAAGGATTTGATCTTTTGATCAAACACAAGAAAACCATAAACCATCTCGGTTCTGATTATAAGCAAGCAAGCAAGCATGGTAGAAGGAGACAAGAATGATAATACATCGAACAACACATCAGTTCGAGAACTAGGAAATGTTTCACTACAACGTCCAAAATTGACCGAAACAAACTACACGACATGGGCATTGATGATGGAGACAATATTGAAGGAATATGGCATATGGGAAACGATAGTTGCGAAAGACGGAATAGAAACAAATGAGAAGAAAGAAAACACATCAAAGGCAATAATCTTCCAATCATTGCCAGAAGATATTTTAATGCAAGTTGCACAATACTTGACTGCAAAGGAAGTATGGGACTCAATCAAAGTCAAGCATTTGGGAGCCGATCTTGTTCAAAAGGCATGACAACAAACATTGAGAAGTGAACTAAAGATGCTAAGGATAAAACCAAATGAAAAAGTAAGTGACTATGGAGGAAAGTTAAGTAGTATAAAGGCCAAGTTTAGAGGGCTTGGTGAAACTTTGGAAGATAAGGTGCTAGTAAGGAAACTACTTAACTCTGTTCCAAAGAAGTTTTTACCGATCGTGGAAACTATAGAACAATATCAAGACCTAGACGAAATGACTTTTGAAGAAGCCATTGAAAGGTTAATAGCCTATGAAGAACGAATCAAGAGTCAAGACATACTAGAGGCAAATGATCAAGACAAGCTTCTCATGGCAAGTTCAAACAACAAAACTTATGGTAAATGGTGAGGTAAAGATTTCAACAAAGAAGGCAAGGAAAACATGAAATGGAAAAATAATTCGAATACGAGTCAAGGAACTAAAGACAAAAGCAAGCTCAGATGTTATGAATGTGGAAAGCATGTACACTTTGCGAGAGAATGTACGAAATAGAAATACAACAAGCAAGAAGAGTCGCATCTCATCTATGACACTGACACTGAACCAACATTGCTGTAAAGAAGACTCGATTGAAGTCTATAACATTAGGGGGTGAATGTTGGACCTTAATGTTATAGAAGAAAAGAGTAGGGTAGTTTAGTGTATGTTTTATTTATGTATTCTGTAAGTAAGTAACAATCCGACCCATTGTATTGGGCTGGCTCATTAGGATAACGGTATAAACTGTTTAGAATAGGGTTGTAACGTTTAGATTAGTTGTCGGTTACATGAATCAGTATGCCTTTTGTTAAACAGTCATGTTGTTTCATTGGCATCGATTCGTTAGTATATATAGGGCAAGAATTCTGTAAACAAATCATTCCATCAATACTATTTAGTAAATATATCGCTTTATTAATTATGTATAAACTTCTGCACTTTGTTTCTATCACAACACAACCATAAAGAACATGTGTAACAAGAGATATCGAAGGGAAGATTGCAACATTTAAGTACTACAATTGATGAGTGCTCAAACACTCATCATTTTTGGTCAAATCTGAACTGCAAAACATACAAAAACACTCAGTAATGCATCAAAATACTGAAAATATTTCAAAATTGTGTTTTATATGTTATTAGATGCAAAATGAGTAAAAACAAATGAAAAACGTTAATGCGTGGGAATCGCAACAGGCTTTACCTCTCGAGGGATCTCGAGAAGCTTACAACCCCCACCAGGCAGTGTACCTGATCGTTGTAGTATAGTATAGTGACAAGTACCGGGGGATTGATCTTTCAGCTTAGGAATAGTGTCGCTAGGATTAGAAAGCCTAAATACTAGTTCTAAAGGTGAGGGACGATTATTTTTGTGTTTTTATATTTTATGGAAAGCAAATTAAAATCTCGGGTTTGAAGGATTTGGGCGGAATTAGTTGCTAATCAACTAACCCAATACTAAGATGCAATCAAAATAAAATACTAGAAATGAAAATAAACTAATTTATACTAAGGTTGTGAGCAGTAATTGGAGAAAATGTGTTTACTTAGATTTCACTACTCCCTAGATATCTTTTACACGTTAATTACTTGTTATAATTACATGGATGACGGATCGTATTCCTTAATACCATTCATGGGGTGGCACACATAACTCCCCAATTCTATGAGCTCTTATCTCCTCCTACACCATGCCCAGCACAACTATAGGGATTGTAAACAGTGGCTCATGCATTAAATACAACCAATAAAGACCTAGTGCGCGTTGGTTCATGTTTCTTAAGACGTTCAAGCATGTTACCAATTGGAGATCTGTCAGTTTTCTTAAGCCTAACATATAAATCATTCATCCAAGACAAGAATAAACAAGTAATCAACACATAATCAATATCTAGGTTTCATTAGATCTAAGCAAACACAAGATAGATCTAGCCTAGCATGATAGAATTAAGAAAAGAACATGATATAGACAACCAACACATAGACATATTGATTGAATTAGAAGAACACTTATCTTGATTAATCATGCAAGGTATCAAGGGGTTGGAACCCTTGAAAAACCTGTAAAGTTACACCAAAATCGTACTTAGGGTTTCTCCCAAAACTTCTCTCTTTAAATGTGAAAAACTAGAAAACTATATATAGAAAAAGAGGTCTGACGGCGTCAAGACCAAATAGGTGACGCCGTCACCTCACCGCCAAAACAATCCTCGGACTGCCTAGATCTACATTTGACGCCGTCAAGAACAATTCATTTCCAGGCCGTCATGACTTTTACTCTTGACGCCCTACCTTCATGACGCCGTCAAAACTATTCTGGGTCGTCATGGAATTTTACTCTTGACGCCGTCAGGGAACTCCTCTTGACGCCGTCATGCACTGTTCCCAGCATGGAAAATTAAGACTTTGGCGTTTTCTTCACTTTTATGCTCCAAAAACGTCCAAATTGCTTCCTTTTCCAGATTTCACTCCCAAAGTACCTAAAATCACAAAAGGAACGATTTAGGGCAATATTTGATCAAATAAATTCGAATTCGGGCTTAAATGACCCCCTAAAAACGGATCATTTTTCGCCTCATCATATACCCTTACACTTGAGATTTGCTTGTCCTCAAGCAAATGCGCTTTTATTCTAGTCAAAATACAAGTTACGGGTCATTTAACACTAATATAAAAGTAATTACAACAAATAATCGTTCCACTAAAGACCAATAGACAAGCACGGAGGTCATACACAAGCACCTCACAAACAGTGTTTAGATACTCACATCTCTCGGGTGTAATAAAGTGTTAATTACAATATGGAAACGGAAGATATCTCTCACTACCTGTCATAGCAAAATAGATTACCATAGGCTTGGGAAAGGATCAAACCTCCACCACATGGCGTAAGCACCTAGGATAAACTATCAAAGAGGTCTTTTAAAGGGTTGTAACGTTAGGTGTAGGGATATGAAATACACGGTTTTGTTGGATAAAGGAAGTTTTACTGGTGGCGAGTTAACTATCTTGGTTAATTACATGTACAATGTGGCGTTGCTAAGCCAAGACTAGACTCGACTTATGCTAATAAATGGAAAATAACAAAAAAAAACATAAAATGAACATAGAATAAAATGGGATGGTAGTCCGTATTTTTTTTTCTCTTTTTCCTTTTTTCTATATTTTTTTTCTTTTTCTTGATTTTTTTTCGATTTTTTTTTTTTTTTTTTTTTTTTTTTTTTTGCATACACTCTTACCCTACCATCCAAAATAATACATCATAGGGAATGAATACTCCCCTTACACTTGAATCTTTACATACTTTACATTAAACTAATCTAATGACTCGAATTAAGAAAATCAAAACACTTGGAGCACTTTTAAGATTAACGCACATATGGGGGTAATAATATTATGTTCTTCCCCATTACTCCATAAATAAGTACTTACCCATGAGTCCCAATCGTCCCAAAACAATATGTACAAGGATATGACTCGACTTAGCAACCATGTAATCAATTAGAAAGTTAACTTAGGGTTTAACAAATAACAATAATGCACTAAAAATGAGCGCATACACGGAAGGCTAAGGCGATTTGGTTGTACATTTAAGTGGGGTGTAACAAATTCTTCCTTTAAGTAAAATGCTTAAAGTTAGAAATGAAAAGATAGGCTCGGAGGGGTGTACTAGGGGTTTCGTGTACTAAAAATGAGTACAACGCTAAGGGTGTGGGAAAAATTAGTTGACTTAACTAGCCAAGTAATATGACTTAAATGGTCAAGTAATTATAATACGGGTTTAACACAAGGGTGATCCTAATGCCTCTTATCATGTAGTAAATCCTACCACACGAATGTAGTCTCACTAGCGGTCTCGGGATGCATCACTAACGCAAGTTCTAGAATCTAAATGCTACCGGTACACTCATAAGCACTAATAATAAATGCTTTTCCTATCAAATCTAAAGGCGAACCTCACATATTTGGGTTGAAAATTTTTCTGAATAGTACGGTTATGTGCTAGTCATACAATCTCCTATCCATGAGACGCTTGCTATGGCTAAAGTTTCTCTCCTAAATGTTGTAAAAGATTTTAAATTTGGCGCTAAAATTGCACTAACAAGTATTTCTCATAGTTTTATTACACATCTACCATTAAACAAAACAAACTCAAGCGAAAGTGCATATGTAAGGTATCATCTTTTTACCCTCCCCTTACACTTAAGATGAACATTGTCCCCAATGTTCAAGTAAAGAATGTAAAAGTAAAAAAGTAAAGAGAATGAAATCAAATACTCCCCTGATTCGCTCGGTATGGATAATAGGATGGCCAGGTTAAATCTTCCTCCAAGAAAATGAACAATCAAAGCTTCCCTTCCAGAATATAAATCATCTTCTTGTCATACATAACCTGTAAAACCTGACAACCTAGACAAGACAACCTCGCGTAAAATCGGTGGCATCCTATATAAGTTACTAAATCCTAGAAAACAAGATAAGATATAATGCTTGTGGAATGAAGTTTGCAGATCTCTTGGAGATTATAAAACTTAATAATTCACAAAAACCATAAGACTCCGTTAGAAAAACAAAACCGGTAAAATTTCCAGATTTTAACTCCTGACGCCGTCAAGAGTAAACCTCTGACGCCGTCAGAATTGACCTGCAGAAATTCTTATGTTAAGTTTCCGGAAAATTTCTGGAAAAACTTGGTTCTACTTCCTGGAAAATCCTGCAAAACTTCATTATGACTCAATACAAGCATTTGACTCTAACAAGTACGAATATACATGTTCATTTAATATTGTGGAGAATCATGATCGGTTTGTTTCTTAAAAACATATTTGGGGTTTCCCCTTACACTTATCTTTTGCAAAAATACCTTTAGGTGGAGTTAAGACTAGGCCAAAACAACAAAGTAAAGTATTTCCACTATTTAGTTTAGAAACATGATCTACCAACAATAAAAATTAAGCATGCATACGGAAGCAAATAACAAACAAACAAATAAAATCACACAAAACATGGGTTGCCTCCCAAGAAGCGCTTTTCTTTATTTACGAGTCTTGTAGCTAGACTCAAGGTCATGGGTTACTACGTGACCTCATCATTGGTTCCACTCTCTAATTGTAGATATTCTTTGTAGAAATCAATCACCTTTTTCTCAACCGCCCCCATAATCATTTGGGCAAATTCTTCATCGACTTTATACCTTGGTCCAAGGGCCAAGCAATCTTTGTAATAAAGACTCCTTTTTTTCCATACATAATCCATGCCCTTTTTCTTATCCTTCTCATTAATATCCTCAAAAGCACCAACGTTGTCCTTATCAAAACGAGATATAAAGCGAAATTCATTCATCCTATTAGGCATCCTATAAGTGATACTATCGGTGCAACTTGCAAATCGGATCGTACCTTCTACCTCATCATATTCCAACTTAGACTCTTCAACAAAAGGTTTGCCAAACACAACATTGGATAATCGACAATCAATAACATTAGCAAGATCCTCCACAATCATAAAGTCGGTGACAAAAGTGAAATTACCAACAAAGACATGTAAACCTTTAACTCTCCCGACAAAGTTACAAACTCCACCGGGGTACTTGGGATCCCTTCTAGGTTCAAGTCTTGTTTTCACTATATCATTATAAATAGTTGAGGACATAATGTTGATTGGAGATTTAAAATCAATGTAAGCATTGCTAATGTGCCTATATCCAATCATACATGGTATCTTAGCATTCTTAGGATCGCCTCTCTTGATCTTAGGTTCAATTATGGTGAAAGGAGATCGCGGGTTATCAATAAGATTATTATAATATGCAATCTCCTCCTTAGTGGGGTATAGATTAAAGTAGTCATTAAGCTTCGGATCTATTTCCTCCTCTTCTAGTCCCTCAACAACATTCACAAAGTCATTAGGCCCTAGGTCTTTATTTGAATACAAGGCGGTTGCTAGGTCACTAAATGCATATTCGAGTTCAACCTTAATCAACCTATTAAGCTCTCTAAGCTCCCTAATCTCACTCTCAATTTGTTCACGTAACACAGCCACTTCTCTAGGGGAAAGGGGTAGATTCGCGTTTTCCATAATGGTCAACGGAATAGTCAATGAGTTTAATTTACTAACAAAGGCACAAAGAAAGAGATAGACTAAAGAAGACCTAAAAAATAAAAATAAAATCTTACTAGAAAGGAATCTAGTAAGTAGACCTAATAAAAAGAAATTCTAACCTAGACAGTAACTATTCCCCGGGCTGCGGCGCCAAAAACTTGATGCGTGGGAATCGCAACAGGCTTTACCTCTCGAGGGATCTCGAGAAGCTTACAACCCCCACCAGGCAGTGTACCTGATCGTTGTAGTATAGTATAGTGACAAGTACCAGGGGATTGATCGTTCAGCTTAGGAATAGTGTCGCTATGATTAGAAAGCCTAAATACTAGTTCTAAAGGTGAGGGACGATTATTTTTGTGTTTTTATATTTTATGGAAAGCAAATTAAAATCTCGGGTTTGAAGGATTTGGGCAGAATTAGTTGCTAATTAACTAACCCAATACTAAGATGCAATCAAAATAAAATACTAGAAATGAAAATAAACTAATTTATACTAAGGTTGTGAGCAGTAATTGGAGAAAATGTGTTTACTTAGATTTCACTACTCCCTAGATATCTTTTACACGTTAATTACTTGTTATAATTGCATGGATGACGGATCGTATTCCTTAATACCATTCATGGGGTGGCACACATAACTCCCCAATTCTATGAGCTCTTATCTCCTCCTACACCATGCCCAGCACAACTATAGGGATTGTAAACAGTGGCTCATGCATTAAATACAACCAATAAAGACCTAGTGCGCGTTGGTTCATGTTTCTTAATGTAGGATCATAGTTTTATGTTGATATTGTGATTCGGGAGGTCGGGTTTGGTGGAAGAAGAAGAAAGCCATAGTTAGAGAGAGAGAGTAGAGAGAGAAGGAAAACTAGGTGATTTTATTGATAATAAGAAAAAGTGAAAAACACACACAAGTCTCACCCTCCTAGTGAAGTCTAGGAGGGCTTATATAGGGCAACATACACACTACTTTACAATAATGACGGTTTCAGTACCTGTGTATTTGCCTTACATCATAACTAATGTAATCCCGTAAATGTCGTTCCATTTACGTGTTAGGATCAAAAACTTTGATCCCAACAATCTTCCCCCAATGGGGCGACATAAGGGATTACTTACAACATTTCCTACAAGTACAAATAAGAATAAAGATAGGTCTTCATAAGCTCTTCAAATGCTGAGGATGACTACAGTTGACGCTCTTTGTCTTCATCTTGTACCTCGACTTGAAAAACTTTATCTTCACTTGTAGGCAAATGATGTAATATGCATGAAATGGATTAACTTCCCCCCAATTCATGCTGCATGTCTTTAGCGGCTTCTTCATACACTTCTTTTTGGCGAAGTTTCTGAATCAGCTTCCCCCCAAACTGACAACCGTCTTCAGCAGATTCGAAACATTGATGTAGTAAACAAGTCTTCTAACTTTTGAAGTTTTGAGTACGCAGCGGAATTTGTAGATGACACAGTAAACCACACCAAGCAAATCTGACTAGTTACTTTATCACGGTTATACTCAATGCGGAAGCTCCGTTCGGGGGTAACATGCAAGAAATCAACAAGATCTTCTCACTTAAGTAGGCTACTTCGCACTTCACACCCCGCGAGAGTTGAAATGATTACACCAAAATCACAAAACTGAACCACTGATCATCTCTGCGGACGTCTCTCCGGTAGTAATAAAATTGTAAGCTCGATCATGTGAGTCTATTATGCGTCCCTGATGTGCACATTTCTTCCCCCTAATTGCAGAACCTCGTGGAAAATGAGTGTTTTCGCAAAGACGTCAAGAAAAGTCAAAGAAGCAAAACAACACCCACTCTCTCTTCCCCCACGATGTCTTCGCGGAATCGGAAGCATACACACTATGTTTACGATGGAAACGGAGGCAGCGTAACCCCATATGTCTAACTAACCGATTATGTGTGAAGTATCATAAATAGCCCGTGAGAATCAATTGCTGATAAACGTCTCTACTCTTTTATACTCCTCTCAACTAACTCTTTACCGACCCCATTATCATTCTATCGGCTCTTTATAGTGACTACTGATGGAGAGAATTCAATAATATGAACTTGAGAGCGAAGTAAAATAACCCAAACTTGTGACTTAAACTTGCACTAATGTATGACTAAGAGCGGTGTAGAGAGTTCGTCCACCATCGAATCCCTAAGTACTCTATACTCTACCACCATCAAGTATAAGATGTACATCACCTCTTGAGTATCCACAACTTTATGTGACACTGAGCACTACAACGTAACTCCTTAAAGTGATAGTTATTTGTGGTAACATAGAGGAAGAATCACAAAATAACTAGATATCCAAGTCTTCGTCATTATAAAGGTTAAAAGCTCGAACAAGGATCTCGAAGAATCTTCATCCAACCAACCCCGATATCTTCAGATACTAAGTACACACGCCCGTGAAATCCCACTTCAATCTCAAATAAATAATAAAGAATTATCGCCGTAGTCACATCTTACGGTTAAATGCACAATTTTAGCCTTTTGAGGGTTTAATGAATTTGATAATGGTTTCCCGATCTTGTCAAAAAATGTATCCCCGTGAAAATTTTCAATAACCAAAATACCACTCTTTCAACAAAAGCTTATACCAAAGATTAACACTATGTAAAAAAAAATATATATATTAGAATAATCACAATTCAGCCCAATTATAATTTGATCCAGTCCAACAGTTAATTACTAATCGTGAATAGTTTTAACTTGGATCAATATAATAATTATTCCATAGTGTTTGCATGTATCAGTCCAAAGCCAAATAGCATTGTAACCCGGGCCCAATAAATCATTCACGCCAAACAACTGTTATCCATCCCAAATAAAAGTAGTATGGCCTATTGAAACAATACTTGTATAAGCCCATCCAACAATACCCCTTATAATTAGGATAGTTGAAACCCGAATCCATCATTTGTCTAAACCTAAATACACACCCAAAAACTATCCGCCATAGTTTTACTATTTTATGAAGTCTCGGTCATTTGTAATAATAGGTTGCTTTAGTTATTTTATTTCTTACTCTAATGTAATGTTACATGTTTACTAGACTTAAGCTAAGTGATCCATGGGCTTTATGGCCCATACGAATTCTAGAATGGGGGGAGAGGGAGTGTTGCCCTAGCTCCTTCCCTATATATAGATGGCTTAGGTCTTTGTAATATTTGGTTGGTTATTTGGAAACATTAAGGAAACTCTTGCATTTCACTTTCTCAAATTTCTCATAATCATCCCACTCTCATTCTCATCTCATTTCTCTTTATATCATACTTGTGTTTACTAAATGGTGACCTAACAAGTGGTATCATTCGCTAGAGGAAGGTGTAGTTATTGTTTTTTCATTGACTTATTTCTTTACAAATCGTTTTTTATTATCGAATTGTTTGTAAAAGTTTAAATTTTTTGTTAGTTTCTTGGTTTTTCTCACATCTTTGCTTACAAACTTGTGTTTAAAATCAAAACAAACCAAAAAGTTCCAAACTTTTTACTAATTATTCGATTTTTTAGATAGTTGTACTTTTTTCGAGATCTTTACAAGTTTGAAATTTTTCATAAAGTTTTCTACTTTCCTTAAGATTTACTCATTTTATACACAAAAGTACAAGTATCTTGAAAGAAAAACGAATTTAAGGATTGCTTTCTTTGAAAAACAAAACCTACAAGTTATCGAGATCTTCCTACTTGCCTATTTCGAGATCTTCTCAAAGTGCACTACCTCGTCTTCGTTTGTGTGAACTCGGTATTTTTCTTTCTTGTATAAGAAAGTTAAGTACTTCGACTTTTGGGAAAGTTTTCGAAATTGTATAATTTCGAAGAACTAAGTTTCGAGAAAATTTATCGAGAAATTTGTTTAAGTTATCGAAATCTTATTTTTCGATAAACCTGTTTAAGTATCGAAATCTTACTTCTCGATAAAACTGAAAAGTTTCAAAATCTTTTCTCGATAATCTGCCAAGTTTCTCGATAATCTGCCAAGTTTCTCGAAAATCTGCCAAGTTTCGAAACTCTGCCAAGTTTCGAAAACTTATTATCGAAATCTTATTTGGAGTTGTGCTAAGTTTCTCGATAATTGGTTAATTCTACACTTTCTACAAGATCCATTTCTACACAAGTGTTTTTTTTAAGATGTCTCAACCACCATATCATTACTTCCCTCATATTCAGCAACCTCAACATCAGCAGTCTCAGCAATCTCAGCAACCTCAGCATCAGCAGTATCAGCAACAACAATACCTTCCGCACATAATGAATCAACAACCTCCTAAATACAATCCACTACAGAATTACCTAATGATGCAACATCAGCTCATTCCTCAACAACAATCATATCAAGTGCCACAACAAATCAATCAGTTTTCCTCCAAACAACCTCACTGGTTTGACAGAATGTGTGAAGTTATTACAACTCAACAATCCCGACATGAGGCAGGATCACTTGAGACACCTCCAATGCTTACACCTGGGAACTATGTTCAATGGTCAAGTCGATTCTTACGATTTGTTGAGCTTAAGAAACCTCATGGGAAATTCTTAAAGCAAGTGATACTTGAAGGACCATTTGAGTGGCCAACTAGATTTGAAGCTGGTGATCCACATGCTGATCCTCCACGTCCTCCTGGTGATAGACCCCTTCCAGAATCTGCACTCACTGAAGAACAGAAACTACATCATGAAGCTGATCAGTACGCAATGGCTTACATACTTCAAGGTATACCTAATCCGATCTATCGAAGTGTCGATGCTCAGAAAACAGCCAAAGCTATGTGGGAACACGTTCATCTCCTTATGGAAGGAACTCAATTGAACAAAGATGACATGGAATCCAAGCTATACATGGAATACACTGACATCACAATTGAACCTGGAGAGTCACTTGAATCCTACTATCATTGTTTCACAAATGTGGTTAATGATCTGGAACGTCACAAAATCACAGTACCAAGGATCGTTGTGAACTCCAAATTTGTTGGTAGTCTTGGCCCTGATTGGCATAAATATGTGACATTTGTTCGTCAAACTAAGAATTTGCATGATGCTCCATATGGTTTGTTGTATGATTTTCTGAAACATCATGAACCTGAAGTGGAAAAAGATCGAGCTCTACGAGGAGGATACACACCAACTTCTACACCAAATTCTTTGGCTCTCGTAGCTCAGTCTTCCTACGCTCCACCACCAATGTCTAATCATGCATATGTTCAAGAGCAGAACTACTTCAGTTATCCACAATCTTCCACCTCGAACCAAATGGTCCCTTATGATTCATCTCTACCGAATACTTCTACTCAACTTGTTCCGTTAAACAACAATGATTCTGTATACTACTCCAAATCCAATGAAGATGACGATGATGACTTTCATACGTTGAATCAGGGACTTGCTCTTATTGCTCGTGCTTTCAGCAAATTCTCCAACAAAACAAACAACCGTCAACGGTCATCTTCAAATACAAGGAATCAAGCGGTTGTTCATGATGGAAGAGTGGAAATTCAGAATCGCAATTATGGTCGATTTGGTTCAGGAAGTTCTTCCGGAAATTATGGGAATGATCAGAGGTTCAGTAACAATACGGGGTTCAAGAACAACTCCGGATCTTCTCAACAAAGGTCTGACTCAGTTGCAACAAGGAACTCCAACTCAGGGAATGCAGTTTGGTGCTACAATTGTAATGAGCAAGGTCATATAGCTACAGCATGTCCCAAACCGAGAACTCGCGGTAGTAAGTTTCACAAGTAGGCGTTACTCATGGCTCTTCAAGATGAAAAAGACGGACATTTCCCTGAACAAGATAACAACTTCATGGCAAATGTGAACAATGATGATGACATGGAAGATTTGGAAGCTAATGCAGCTGTGATGCTTATGGCCAACATGCAGGAACTGAAGCTCAATGATTCAGGTCCAGTGTATGACACTGACGGCTTGTCTCAGGTACATGACCTCAATGAATGCTTAATTAATGAAATTGTCTCACCTTCTGCTTATGAATCAGATATGGCGCAAGTTGTTCCATCTAAATCATCTTCATCATCTCAAAAAGATGAACAAATAAGCACAGTTGTCATATTCGATGATGACACAGTTGTTTCATTTGATGATCCTATTGAGTATAATGAACATGATAAGTTAGAACAACATGAACCATCATTTGATCCAGACCCTGACCTAATATTGTTATCTAAACAACTGGATGCTCAGCAATTGCAAATTATAAAATGCAACGAAATAAATAAAGCTTTAAAAGAACAAAATGCGTCACTTGCAAGAGATATTGAATGTTATAAAATTCAACTTTCAAATCAGGATGAAAAGATTAAAAATGCAAAAAGTTTTGAAAATGCTTTTCAGGATTCTTACAATAAAGAACAAGATCTTCAACGCAAAATGCAAGATTTAATTGAGTCAAACGGAAAGTTGATTTCGAAACTTGAAAGTGAAAAGTGTGAATTGAAAATGCAAGTTGAACGTCTTCAAACAGAACTTTCAAATACAAAAACAGAATTGTCAAGTTGTCAAAAAGATTTTTGTGAACATAAAAAACGAAAAAGAAAATACATCGATGACTTACTCGGTGATATTGTTGATCTTGAAAAACAACTCAAAGAATTTCGTCACATTGTTTACAAACACGGGAACTCTGTCACCACAATTCAGAAATTTACTTTAAAACCGAGACCCGATAAACGATTTGCACTTGGTGATTACAATTCAATGTTTCTTCACACGGCATTCAAAGATATTCCAAAAATTTACAGTATGGATTATTTGATGGATAATACGGTTGTGCGTGCTGTTGTTTTTGATACTGAGGAAGAAGAAGAACTTGAAGACGAGAGTCGGTCAAAAATGAGTAATGTTCAATATTGGACACCATATGACTATTCAAAAGCTCCTCCACTTTCAAAATCTTTTGTCACACAAAAGGAATTACCTGAGAAATCATGGTTTATCGAAGAGTCATATGTTTCATCTTACAATGCAGCTCCTATCCCACCTGTAGCACAAATAAATGGTCCTTTACCATCATCCGGTGAACTCACACGTTTACCAAAATGTCGTGTTTTAAATTATTTCAAAACCTTTATGGAAGACATCGATATTTTGGAGGAAACAATTGAACGCAATTCTGAAATAAAAATTGAAACTTTTCAATCCGCTTACGAGCGAGAAAAGAGAGATATTTTTCAAAAACAAATGAAACCAATTGTTCAACACCTCCGTCTATGTGCTACACGTTGGGATCAGGAACTTCAAAAGGAGGTCAAAAATATGATAAACGTTTTTGATACTGCTGAAAATGAGATTTTGGTCCAAAAGTTACAAACAAAAGTTTTCAAAAATGATGCTGATCGACTCTTGGAACAAGTTCTCTGTGCTGATATTATGTCTGTTATCATGAATGATCTCTATAAATCTGGTACTTCTATGCTTGTGGACGATCTCTGTGTTGACAATAATTCGTTGAATGTGGAATTAGAGACACTTAAAAATGAGAATGAAAATCTGAAGAAAAAGAATGATGATGTGACAAAACAGTTTTCAAAAGAAATTTTTCAACTCAAACAAAAGCTTGATTGGTGTCAAGCTCAGAGTCTTAGTAAGGAATTGAAACTTCAAAGTCAAAGTGTTTCTAACTCTTGTCAGCTTTGCAAAAACATTGAGTCTTTCAAAAATTTGTGTCTCAAATATGAGAAAGAAATTGCGGACTTAAAAATTGAAAACGTCGAATGGCAACAAAACCGCGATGACATCAAATATTGCAATGGTTTACTCGAGTCTGAAATTCAGGATAAAAATCACATCATCATCGATTTAAAAGAGAAAGTTAGGCTACTTCAAAAAGGAAAGATGGTTGACACCACGGTGATAGCACCAGGAATGTATAAATTAGACAAAACGGAAAAAGGAAAGGTTGTTCATAATACTAATGTTGATACCTCCACTTCTACAGGACTAGTCTCCACTACTAGCGTTAGCAAACCCAAGCGGAAAAGTAAAAAGAAGAATAGAATCTTGCAACGTAAGAGAGGACACCTAGAAGCTGAAGAAGTAGAAGACCAACTTAGGAATTTGAATAAAACTCATGTTGCATCAGATTTAGATTCTAATCTGGCAAATTGTAATCGAAATCTAAATGTAACGAATGATGAACCTTTGAATGTTTTGAATATTAATGCATCTTGTGTGTTTTGTCGTAAAAGCGTATCATCTGGTGATCATACAAAATGTTTAGCTAATTCTCTTCTAAATCGCCATAAGAAACGTAGGACACGCATTACTTCTAGGCCCACTATTGCCTCTAAGTCTAACTTAGGAAAGCCGTCTTCTACGGTTTCTAATGCAGCTGAAGTTACCCCCATAGATGCCAAGAACAAATCTAGGATTGCGTCAACGACTAGTGCATTTAACATTAAGAAAGCAAATACTAGTTGGAATTAGCAACGTTGGTTACAACACAAACCAGATTTTCAATGGATTCCTAAATTATTGAATAAATGTGTTTCTAACCAACAGGAACCCGCACTATCTTTGGGTTCCACCCTTACTTCTGTTCCATCTGTGTCCTCTTCTTGTGCTGCAGGTGGTACAGATCATTCTCTGGATTGTTGATAGCGGATGCACCCGACATATGACAGGCAATCTCAAACTGTTGAAAAACTTTGTCTCAAAGTTCATTGGCACTGTCAGATTCGGAAATGATCATTACGCTTTAATCATGGGATATGGTGACTATGTAAGTGGGAACATCGAAATAAGCCGTGTTTATTATGTGGAAGGCCTTGGACACAACCTTTTCTCTGTTGGTCAATTCTGTGATGGGGATCTAGAAGTTGCATTTCGAGAGAAAACTTGCTTTGTTCGTGACTTACAAGGAAACGATCTTATGTCTGGCTCACGTGACTCCAATCTTTACACCATATCAATGTCAGATATGATTGCAACATCTCCGATATGTCTTCTCTCCAAAGCAGAGTCAACTAAATCTTGGTTATGGCACAAACGTCTTTCGCACTTGAATTTCAAAACAATGACGGACCTTGCTCGATATAAACTTGTTGATGGATTTCCAAGATTCCGTTTCACCAAAGATCACTTATGTCCAGCCTGTGAACAAGGAAAGAGTACTCGTGCTCATTTTCCCTCAAAACCTGAACAAAGTACGAATCATGTCTTACAACTGCTACATATGGATTTGTGTGGACCGATGCGTGTTCAAAGTATCAACGGTAAACGCTACATACTAGTACTTGTGGATGACTTCTCCAGATGGACTTGGGTTTATTTTCTACGAAGTAAAGACCAAGCTCCTTCAATGATCATCACCTTTCTCACCAAAATTCAAGTTCAGCTTCGCAACACAGTACGAATCGTCAGAACTGACAATGGAACGGAATTTAAGAATCAGACACTTCGGTCTTATTATGAGAAAGTGGGAATTGAACATCAGACATCTATTCCTAGAAGCCCAGAACAGAATGGTGTGGTTGAAAGACGCAACAGGACGTTAGTGGAAGCTGCTAGAACTATATTGATTAATGCTCAATTACCGGATTACTTGTGGGCAGAAGCTGTTTCAACTGCATGTTACACTCAAAACCGTTGTATGATCACAAAACGTCATCGCAAAACACCATATCAAATTGTTCACAAAAGGAAACCAAACATCGATTACTTTCATGTTCTTGGAGCACTCTGTTATCCGAAAAATGATCGTGATGATTTAGGTAAACTTAAAGCAAAGGCTGACATCGGAGTGTTCGTTGGATATTGTGAAAATTCTAAAGGTTTTCGGATTTGGAATCGTCGTACTAGAGAAATTCAAGAAACCATTCACGCTAATTTTGATGAACTCACCCAAATGGCTTCTGAGCAACACTGCTTAGGACCCGAATTTAATCGTCTCAACTCACCGGCATCTTCAGCTGAACCGTTGCCTCTTAACCGCAAAGAATTAGAAACCTTGTTTGCTCCACTATTTGATGACACAATTGAATACCGTCCTACTGAGGTCTCACCAAATTCCGCTGCTCAACCTGATCACACACAAGTACCAGACTCACCTCAACAAACTTCAACAAGTGTTGAGAGAGACGGCCCTCCAATTGTATCACCATCTACAACAGAACAAACTGGTTCTACTTCCCGCCTTTCAGCTGAAGATCCACCACAACTATCAGTTCCACAATCCGCAGAGCATGATCCTGATGCGTTCTTTAATCCGTTTGCACCAGCTACTACAGTTCCTGATATAGCTGAGTCGTCAACACGCAACTTGGATCCTGCCAACATGCGAGATACATATCAACTACACCCTTCAACACATAAATGGACTCGTGACCATCCACTAGTTCATATCATTGGCCATCCAGATGCACCTGTTATGACAAGACAACGACTTCACACTGATGGAGAAACTTGCATCTACGCACTCACAGTGTGTCATGAAGAACCCAAAAACATTAAAGAAGCAATGACTTATGACAACTGGATTGAATCTTTGCAAGAGGAATTTCAGCAATTCATTCGATTAGAAGTCTGGGAATTAGTTGAAAGACCTGACGGAGTCTTTGTCATTGGGTTAAAATGGATCTGGAAGAATAAGCTTGACGCAGAAGGGACAGTCATCCGCAACAAATCACGTCTGGTAGCGAAAGGATACTCTCAACTTGAAGGTCTAGATTTTGCTGAATCCTTTGCTCCAGTGGCACGACATGAAGCTGTTCGGATCTTTTTGGCTTATGCTGCACATAGGAATATGGTGGTTTACCAAATGGATGTGAAAACAGCATTTCTGAATGGAGAACTCCGTGAAGAAGTTTATGTCAGCCAACCTGAAGGCTTCGTTGATCCAGAGCGTCCTAATCACGTCTACCGACTCAAAAAGGCTCTCTACGGACTCAAGCAAGCTCCACGGGCGTGGTATGATAAACTGTCCACTTTCTTACTGGCCAATAAATTCCTTAAAGGATCGGTGGATCCCACACTATTTACAAAAACCTACGGGGAGGACTTACTTGTTGTTCAAATATATGTCGATGACATCATTTTTGCCTCAACAAAACGAAGTTATTCTAATGATTTTGCAAAATTAATGAAAGATAATTTTGAAATGTCCATGATGGGTGAACTTACGTTCTTTTTAGGACTACAAGTTCATCAATCACCCCGTGGAATTTTTGTACATCAGTCCAAATATGCTCTTGAAATTTTAAGAAAACATGGAATGATGACTTGTGATACTTATAATACACCAATGGGTTATACCACAAAACTAGATGCTGATTTACATGGGACTCCCGTTGACCCTACCAAATACCGAAGTATGATTGGGTCCCTCATGTATCTCACAGCTAGTAGACCTGATATAGTTTTTGCTGTCTTCATGTGCTCACGTTATCAGTCAAGACCAACTGAAAAACACCTCAATGAGGTCAAAAGAATCCTTCGATACATAAAGGGAACCATTAACTTGGGAATCTGGTATCCGAAGGATTCTGGTTTTGAACTAATTGCTTTTTCAGATGCTGATCATGCAGGATGTTTAGACACACGCAAAAGTACATCTGGTGGATTCCAGTTTCTTGGAGACAAACTTGTGTCATGGCAATCTAAGAAGCAGGACTGCACGTCTTTATCATCTACAGAATCTGAATACGTAGCCATGTCGGCTTGTTGTGCTCAAGTCATCTGGATGAGATCACAACTTAAAGACTATGGCTACCTATTCAACAAGATTCCTATCTACTGTGATTCAAAGAGTGCGATTGCTATCTCCTGCAACACTGTGCATCATTGCAAATCCAAACACATTGATCTCCGTTATCATTTCATCAAAGAGCATGTGGAAAGGGGTACAGTTGAACTTTATTTCGTTGGAACTGAGTACCAATTGGCGGACTTACTTACCAAATCCTTGGCACCATCAAGGTTTGCTAGTCTAGTTCACCAGATTGGTATGAGATGTTTGACACCAGAGGATCTGCAAAAGTTTTTAAAATACCACTGATTGTCAAACATCACAACTATCTCTGTATAATATTTGTCTTTCTTTCTTTACTATAAACTAATCAAAACCCAAAAAGATTTTTCACATTTTTAATTTTTTCATTTAAAAAAAAAAAAAAAAACAAAAAAAAAAACAAAAAAAAACACAAAACTAATGCAAGTATATCGCTTCCATTCAACACCTTGTTCTTACTTTACAAGTGTTGAGGGGGAGTCACGCTTAAATCTTTTACCAATTAATTGGTATACTTGCATATTTCTCGTATTTTATGGTTCGGAGAGTGTGTGGGTGGTTTTATTACACTACACTTTGTCTCATTTGGTTTAAGTCTTCATACGTTAACTTAACGAAGTCACATCTCAAATGTCAATAGACTTGCTAGTTACTTTAGGGTTCTAGTTAAAGTACTTCATAGTTAAGGGACCAATGTAGTCAAATTCTTAAAGTGTCAATAACTTGAGTACACTTGTTTGTTTCTTATAAAAGTCCAAGGACTAAAGGTGACTAAACTCAAATTTTTCAAAATTAACAAAACAAACAAACCGTTCCACCCTAAAACCCACTGTTTCATAAAAGATTTAAAATTTCTTAAACCCTTTCATTCTAACCTACGGCTCAAAATCAATCGAGCTAACCACGACCTTGATCAACAATCTGTAAGTTCCTATGTTATCTCTAGGATATTACACTAATAGGATCTTGGTTAATTGGAAATTCAACGGTTCGATCTCATGTTATCAAGATTTCGAGAACTAGGGTTAGGATTTCGATTTTGCTATTAACGTGTTGTGGTGTGTAATTATTGATAGGGTTTAGGTGCTTTGATTGTTTCTAATACATATTCATCAACTATTTACACATTCCATCATGTTTCCTTGTTTTTTCGAATTCTTTAAATTGGGTCGAAATGGGTTTATGAGCTTCTGTGATTATTGGGTTGTTTTTAGTGGTGGGATTTGCTTCTTTGGTCTCTTATGTGCATGTTCTATCTAGCTAGGATGTTTCTCACTGTTTATACATGTATCTCGATATACTTGTTTGTTTCGGTCGTGAAAATTATCGAGAGAAGCATGTCACAAAGTGTTGTCTATTGTGCTAGGTGTCTCGTTATGCCTCTTACTTATACTTGTGATATGATAGACGTTGTCATTATCTGTTGTATCGAATTTATCAAAGTTCTCGATAAATATGTTCTTGAGCATTATCGAGATCTTTGTAATTGTGTTTTAAAATGTTTAATCTACCTTGGTGACAGGCCATAATCATTGGAAAGGTTATTTTTGAAGGAAAAGTACGTATGACTTCAACTTTACTCGAGTCAATTCTTGTATAAGAATTTTTCTCGAAAAACTGTGTTTTATCGAAATCTTCTCATTATTATCGAGAACATTAAGTTTTTTCGAGAAATATAGTTCAAAGCCCAATTTTTTCGAAAACTTCATTTTTTTCGAAATCTTTCGGTGAACTATACTTTTCGAGAACCTGAGAATTAATGTTTCTCGATAAATTATGATTTATTGAAAAATTATCTTTCTCGATAAATGATCTCGATAAAAGTCAGTTTTTTGAGAATATTTTTCGAAAATAACTTTCTCGATAAATGATCTCGATAAAGTCAGTGTTGAGAAAAAATTTTTTTTCGATAATAATTTTTCTCGATAATGTTTCATTTATCGAAATCATTCAGTTTACTAAACTTTCTCGATATCACCAGTTTCTCGATAAGTTGTTATAAGAATTTTTTCTCGATAACATCATCTTTTTCGAAAAGTAAGTAATCTCGATAAAAGGTCCATGATGCATTTTTTTTCGAAATCTTGTTTGGTATTATATCATTGGTGTGATTCATTAGTGTTGTGTAATGTGATGTTGTTGTGAATTGTGCTTGTCATGTTGTGTTTATTTGCCATATGCATTATTTGATTCATAACTAAATGACGCATTTGTGCCTAATTGTTCCAAGTAGATATCTGTATCCAAACTCTAAACTGTGCTAACACATAACAAATTTGGATGTTTGGTTTATGGTGATACTTTTCAGATAAACATGGCTGAACACACTGAGAACGTCGCAGAACAACCTCTTCCATTACTCACCTTGGATGACATCACTCCCGAGAACTACCATGTCACGCTTGGCAACAACAACCCCCGAGTTGATTTCAACAAGTTGAATATCACAGAGAAATCATGCATGATTGTGAAAGATATCCTACTGGCACATCCTTGCAAACCACTGCTCACCTGCTCTACCTCAGTTCCTCTATTCTACCTTCACCAGTTCTGGCTTACCGCTCAGGCCAACTTGGATGATGAGTCTTTCACTGTTACTTTGGATAGCCAAAAATACTCTGTGGATCATGACGTTCTTCGTACAGCCCTTCTCATGCCACAACCTGACACTGAATTTGCTCCCATACTACCTGACCTGGAACTTCTTGACTTCTTCATTGAACTAGGATATGAGGTTGATGATGATGTACCTCTTGTCAAACTTTCCAAATTCAATGTCAAGCATATCCCTCAGCCTTGGAGAACATTCTGTCTGTTGGTGGTAAGATCTATATCTGGAAGGAAAAGTGGTCATGAACATCCTAGGCTCGAACACCTGCAAACATTCTGGGGAATGGTGACTCTGACACCGATTGACTTTGCAGTTCCTATCATGAATGATATCGTCCACAGTATTCAGACTGAACGTGCGAAGACTATGATACCTTTCACGAGATTCACCAAGCTTATCATCGAACATCTCTGCAAAAGTTCTCCAGAATTCATCAAAAGGATGGCTGATCCTAATGAGCCGAAGCACCTCTTCGAGGACGACTTCACCACCTCATTCATCAAATCGACCACTTCCTCAACCAAGATCAAAGGAATGAGGATTCCCGAATACCTTCTGGATGACAGTATTAAGAAAAGGGCGAACTTCAAGCTGTATGATCTGGCTTACAAAGGTGTACAGGAAGAAGCAACAATTAAGACTCGCAGCAAGGGAGGTGCACAGTCTGGGAGTACAACAAGCACCACTGGATCACCTCACACAAGATCTAAGTCTGCTCCACTGGCTAAACCCAAGACTGCCACCACACCTAAACCTACCTCCAAACCCAAACCTGCTACCAAGCCAAAGAAGAAGGTTACTCCTGAATACATTCTTCGTGATGAACCTACACCTCCACCTTCTGACACCGAATCCGAGTTCGATACGGAATCTGAAGAAGAAGAACCAGACTATGAACTGAGATACAGAGCACCTGATGAAAGCTTTCCTGCAACAGAGATTGCCATCCAACAAAGTCTAGAAACCTATGAAGAAGAGACAAGGAAAAGAAAAGGAGTCACTATCAATGAACCTCAGGATGATGAAGATGAACCAATCGTTGAACCATTGGTCGATAAACGTAAACTGAAGAGTATAGTTGTCGACACTCGAGCTGAAGAAAAGCAACTTAGGAAAGAACAAAGGAAAGCAACTCTTGAAAGCCGACTAATGTCTCAATCTTTCACTCCACCACCTATCGATCAGTCGGAACATGAAGGAACAACAAGCAGCATGGTTCCTCCCATTGTGACCACAACGACTGAAACAGCTCCTCAACTTGATGACACCGTCATCATGACAGAGACTGCTAACATAGAGGAGAATGTTGGCGGCCAAGAACCATTTGTTACGGATCAGGAACACGAATACCTCATTACTCCAGAGTTTCTTGCACGAGAAGCAGAGGAAGCAGAAGAACGTCGCAGAAAAGAAAATGAAGAGAAGAACCAGTTCGACACCAATATATTTCTTAAGTCATCTTCTCAGCAGACTTCCTCAGCACAACCTCCACCTCCTCAAGACTCTCCACCAAAGGATCCGACTCCTCCCGCTTCTTCTTCAAACTCTCACAACGAATCATCGTCCGAATCATCACCTGAGCACTCATCCCCCACACCTTCTGAAACCGCATCTAAACAGCATTCGATCAATGAACCAAAACAACCAGTTGATCTTCAGGAGCAAGTGAACAACCTCACCAACATGGTTACCAATCTTACCAAACAAGTTAAGGACTTCCAGGAGTCAAAGCAGCTGATCGACAAGTTCCTGAACTCTGATTACGAAGGATTTATCAGAACTGCAACACATGATTTTCTATCTGAAAATCTGGTTGATATGATCACTCCTACAGTAGCAAATCTTCTTGAACCAATCAATGACAAATTGGATCACAGAATCAGAAGTGTTACAAGGAAAATGTTGTCTACTACACCATTCACTCTTCACACCGCAAAACCTTCTACTGTGGCTCCAACCATCCCGGAATTGTCCTTCAATGACATGCTTACCAAACTCTTTAACAGCATTGCCTCCAAAACCACACAGACTGCAGAAGAAAAAGCACTGCATGATGCTATGGTGGCTTACATATCAAAGGAGTCATGCAAAGAGGCTGCTGGAACCCGTAAACGGACAAGAAAAGATGACGATCCTGACCCAAACTCCAAAGGCAAGAAACCTAAGTCTGGAACAGGTCCCTCATCCTCTCTACAACCACAAAAGGACTCAACTCCTCCTGGAAATCAACAACAACCCTCAACTACCAGTAAAGGTCAAACCGAAGATGAAGAAATTTTCATGGAACACGCTGATGACTTCCAGGATCAACTTGACACCGATTACCGTGCTCCACCAACTCATGATTCTCGTGCTGGACCATCGTCACCGTCCAAAGCTAAAGACAAAGATGCTCCATCTAAGTCTAAGAAATCCAAGAAGAAAAGTCGTCACACATGGCTAGACAATGACGATACTCCTCTTAATGACTGGCTGACAGAAATGGTTCAAGCACAACCTCCTCTAGAAGATGAAGAACCCCTTCCAGGCAATACTCTACAGTTTACCCAAGTTATCATGAAAGATCTTCAAATCAACAAACTCACAAAGACGGAGCTGAGAAGAATCAACAAGGACGCACAAGATTTTCTCAAGAAAAGATCTGGGAACAAAGTCGAATACAAATTTCATTTGCAGAATATAGCCAGTGCAATGTCTGCCGAATTTGACTGGCTAAATCCTGAGATGAATATCGATTTCAGTTCAAAGAACCATGAAAAACCTTACTTCACCGACTGGACAAAACCATTGCCTTTGACAGGATTTTCAGATAAGCCCAAGTTACCCTACAGTTATTTCTTCAACAAAGATCTTCAGAATATCAAACTCACCCAAGTGAAAAACAAGAAGAAATATGCTTCATCACTCACAATCTCCGTACCAGCCGCCAGATACGAGATCCCTGCCATCGAAGAAACAACTCGTGTATTCAGCAACTCCATCGTAGCTTACGACAGAGATGCCCTACATGGTATTCAACACTGGCCAGACCGTCGTCGTCTCGGGTACACCAGCAGATTGGAAGAGAAATCTTTGGAAAATGTGAAGCATAAATCTAAGATCATCGCCATCTTGGAGATCCACGAGTCGCAACGATTTAACTACAAATTCATGCATGAAATTGTTGTTAAACGACAAAATGAAAAGAAGTACAAGTTCTCTGAAGCAGACTTTCCTGACCTGTATCTGAATGACATCGAAGATATGTATCTCGAAAAGGTTAAAGGAAGAATGCGGGGTTTCGACAGAGATGTACAGTACAACTTTATGGCATCACTACTTCTCTACATCCGACGACTTATAGTTCAAGAAAGGGTGGAAGATCTTCAACTGGGTGTGGAAAGTTATCAACAGAAGATAAATTTGACTAAGCCACAATTCACGTTTGATGGGATTTATCAAACGTCACAGTTTTCTCTCAACCAAGATCCTTTTGGTTTCACCTACATCAACAGCAAACAGCTTCAAAGTTTTATGCGATTCGATGAGGTGCACAAATTCTGTGATGTTACACTCAAATCTGTTCGTGATGGGCTGGTCAAAAGGTTGAATGATGATCGACGAAAGATAGCTAAGGGGGAACAACCTAGATGGAAATCCAGCACGGGAAGACAAGTTCGGAATTTTGTCCTAAAGATTGAGGAAAGGTTATTTCGACGGGAACAGATCAGACGACTGGAAAGTTACATCGGCGTCAGACCATCATTTCCTGTCAGAAACTTCGAAAGACCTGAACCCAAGTTCACTAACTTTGATGCTCCACTTCCGGACGAAGAGTAACTTGGTATATTTGATTATTTCATTTGATTGAATGATTTTTCATAATGGCTTGTGCACGCATTACAGTGCACAACCCGAACTTGTAAAGAAAGGACCCTGAGGTACGCATCAGTGCCTCAATCCTAAATATAAGGAGCGAAGGCTTCTTACTTTTGAGTAGAATTAATCAAACATTTATGATTTTTCATAATTCTGCTCAAAAGGACAAGTATTTCACCTCAATAAGACCTAATCACTTGTTGAGGGGGAGCACTTGTCAAAACAAAATACTTTGCTCTAAATCAAAAGTTCTTGGTGAATCTCCCCGTAAGACTCAAAAGGCATATTTTAATCTAAATGTTTGTCAAAAACACCATTTTATATGCTATTTTTGAGGGGGAGAAAATGAAAAAAGTGATTAAAATACACGAAGTCAAAGCTTTAAGTTGTATCATGTGCGAGCTAGACTCAGTATTGACCCAGGAATTGACGAGATAATACAAGTTAGTAACATCGAAAGGACTTATCCTCGACGGGTAATAACATCAAGTTAGTTACTAGAGCTAGTTGTCACCTAAAAGCTGACAATGCATCTCTTTAACTAACCACATAAGCGTGTCTCGAAAAGGATATGTCTTAGTAGAAATGTACCGTCTCGAGAAGCTTTCTGTGAACTTGATTAGGCCGGGTAATAACTTCAAGCTAGTCTAACTAGTGATGTAAGCGTGTCTCGAATCGGTCTTGTTCACGGAAAGTGGATCAATTCAAAAGTGCTTGATCCTCCCGCATGTGCAAATTTATTAAACACTTATGAGCACATGTGCAGGGGGAGCCCTTCAAAAGTGTACACAAAACTCTCAAAGTGTTAACCAAAATATTTGATTATCACAAACACTTTGAGAGATTTTCAAGCAAATGTTTCCTGGCTACTGTCGGAGTTATAAGGTGATTAAGATAGGAATATCAGTCCTATGATCCGCCAGAGCCGGAGGGATCTACCCAAGGACATCTCCCATAGTTAGAATTAGAAGTCCTTAGGTATGATACGAAAAAAAGGAGAAATGAATGAAAGGGAAAGAAGGAGTTGAAGAATTAAAAAGAAAAGTAAAGTAAAGGGTGAAAAGAAATAGCCCTCCATATGTTCAACCTTAGGGCAGACACCGGGTTCAATACGTATGCTACTGGCTGTTGCAACAGACAACACCAGTATTGAAGACAAAGTCGTCATGGACCCAGTGACGCAATGCACTAAACCTTCTTAACCACTCAAGTTCTCTTAAAAGAATTTGTTTCATTCTCACGGGGAACCCGCATAACCTATCGACCTATCTCTTAGAGACGGTTGATATTGAAGCAGGAGACACCTCCCCAGTCTCCGCATAGGAAACCTAGGTGTGCACTTATAGAGTCTAGAGCCCTGAGATACATCAAAGATCTCTTAGGAACACTTAGTATTTCTACGACTGATGTTCTACATCAATGGGCATCAGTTGTAAACTATCGAGTCCTTCGCAGATCTTAGCAATCTGCCGAGAACGTTTATGAGAGGATTACATAAGTATTTCTCAATGATTGAACGGAAATCCTGCCAGGGTCAACATCAAACAGCCCTGACAGCAGGTCACTTCGGTAACCCCACAAGGGTTACGCTTAGTGTTTGCGGTGGTTCCATCTCGGTCTACAGTCGTGGAGTGATCCCCAGCGACTCACCCAGTCATTGAGCTACTTAGTAGGTCTAGTAAGCTCCTTCTGGAGTATCTGATATGGGAACGGCCTGGATAAGGATTAGAAGGAGTCTTCACACTATGCTGTTGACGAGCTCTAATTCCTTATCCGTAAGTACCGGTTGATTTATTGCTAACTGTTTACTCGCAGGTACCTCACTTCCATGGTGGTAGATTCCAACATGCTCATACATACATCTTGAAGTCAAAGAAAGCTCCCCCAAAGATCTTAGCAACACAAAGTTCAAAGAAAGATTCTACAACAATTAAGAAGAATCTACAAAGTTTAAAGACTAAAGATCTCAATGTATGATAAGGAACTTCTTGCACGTGAAAGTCTAAGTCCAAAGATGTATGAGTATGTTGGAATGGCGGACAACCACCACAGACGCAGGAGTAACGAATGGCAGAGTACTTCGTAACACAATCACTACAACATCATCAAAGAACAAAGACAAAGAGCAAAGTATATCCATCATTATTCTAGTCATTTCTGAAGACGTCTGAAGCTATGAAAAGTCAAAGATTACAACACAGACGTCAAGCAACCACGATAACCGATCCTTAGGGGGAGATTGTTGGAACCATAGTTTTACTATTTTATGAAGTCTCGGTCATTTGTAATAATAGGTTGCTTTAGTTATTTTATTTCTTACTCTAATGTAATGTTACATGTTTACTAGACTTAAGCTAAGTGATCCATGGGCTTTATGGCCCATACGAATTCTAGAATGGGGGGAGAGGGAGTGTTGCCCTAGCTCCTTCCCTATATATAGATGGCTTAGGTCTTTGTAATATTTGGTTGGTTATTTGGAAACATTAAGGAAACTCTTGCATTTCACTTTCTCAAATTTCTCATAATCATCCCACTCTCATTCTCATCTCATTTCTCTTTATATCATACTTGTGTTTACTAAATGGTGACCTAACACTTAAGACGTTCAAGCATGTTACCAATTGGAGATCTGCCAGTTTTCTTAAGCCTAACATATAAATCATTCATCCAAGACAAGAATAAACAAGTAATCAACACATAATCAATATCTAGGTTTCATTAGATCTAAGCAAACACAAGATAGATCTAGCCTAGCATGATAGAATTAAGACAAGAACATGATATAGACAACCAACACATAGACATATTGATTGAATTAGAAGAACACTTATCTTGATTAATCATGCAAGGTATCAAGGGGTTGGAACCCTTGAAAAACCTGTAAAGTTACACCAAAATCGTACTTAGGGTTTCTCCCAAAACTTCTCTCTTTAAATGTGATAAACTAGAAAACTATATATAGAAAAAGGGGTCTGACGGCGTCAAGACCAAATAGGTGACGCTGTCACCTCGCCGCCAAAACAATCCTCGGACTGCCTAGATCTACATTTGACGCCGTCAAGAACAATTCATTTCCAGGCCGTCATGACTTTTACTCTTGACGCCCTACCTTCATGACGCCGTCAAAACTCTTCTGGGTCGTCATGGAATTTTACTCTTGACGCCGTCAGAGAACTCCTCTTGACGCCGTCATGCACTGTTCCCAGCATGGAAAATTAAGTCTTTGGCGTTTTCTTCACTTTTATGCTCCAAAAACGTCCGAATTGCTTCCTTTTCCAGATTTCACTCCCAAAGTACCTAAAATCACAAAAGGAACGATTTAGGGCAATATTTGATCAAATAAATTCGAATTCGGGCTTAAATGACCCCCTAAAAACGGATCATTTTTCGCCTCATCAAACGTACAAAGTTTGCAAAATTGGCAGTTTCAATCCCTCAACTTATAAAAAATGACAAAACTAGTCCCTGGTCATTCAAAATATGGAAAATTATCACCAAAGGTCCTTTTAAAATCATAAGTTGTCATATTTAGTCCTTTGGTGAAAAATGTGAAAAGTTTTAAGAATTTACACTTTTGGTCCCTGGAGTTTCACTTTTGACAGAAATGATCCCTAGGAAATATTTTTGGATGAAAAAGTCAACAAAAGTCTTTGAAAAATCAAAAGTTGGCAAAAAATGGTCCTTGGTGTGAAGTTTGGAAAAATGTAAATTTCAGTCCCTCAGTTTTGGAAATTGATAATTTTGGTCCCCGAGAATTTAAATATGGGAAATTACATCAATGATCCTTGGGTTTATCAAGCATGGCAAGTTTCACCCTTATGAGTAACTTTGGGAAAGATGGCAATTTCAGTCCCTAACTTTCATCAAATTACATATATGGTCCTTGTATTTAATAAACAAACCAAATGGACCCTTTTTATTTTCATAAGCCATAAACCAATACCCAATCCAAACCCCACCCCTGATCCATTAAAAAAAACCGCCCCTTGGCCCAATTTCCCTATCAGCCCAATCCAAACACAAAAGAATAATCCCACCCCGTTTTTATATCTCCCACAGGTCAAACCCAGTCAACCCTTTCCCTCCTTCACCCCCACTTGAAGCCTGAAATCCCAGAAAACACTCAACCCCCCTCCTCCACATCAGCCTCCTATACCTTGTCCCCCTTCCTAATACCACTACATCCAAACCCATTAAATGCTCCATGAAATACTCCAAGTTATCCCAAGTCTGCCAATTAGATTTTTCCCGCCAAAAAAGTCTCAATGGCCAAGATTGAATTCAAGTGATCGAAGGGTGAGAAACAGATGTGGGAAAGTCAGAAAAAGACCCCAGGACCTATAAAAGTCAAGAATGAAGCAAGAAAGAAGAGTATTAGAGTAGCAGTAGTAGTTTTAGATTAATATAGAAGTAGTAAGCTTTAGATGTAGTTTGTTAGAGTGGAAATTAAAGTTTTCAGCTTATGTTTTCTTTAATGTAATGCCATTTTAATAGTGTAATCTGTTTTTAATCTCAATAAAAGTTCTTGTTTATTTAACTTTGTTCTTAATCCGTTTTAAGCATACTTAGTCATAAGCTCTCATTTACATTCAAGCTCTTACTTTTTAGTTGTTTTAAGGTTCATTTAGCCTAAATAAACTTTTTACAAGCTTTCATTTTGCTAAAATTTAGTTTAAGTCAAAAAACCAAAAAAATCTAAAAAATCATTAAAAAAATGAAAAATATAATAAGCTGAGGGGATATCAGCTTGTATAAGCTAAAATACCCTCTGAATAAGCTCATCAAGCTGTTTCATAGCCTGGGTGAGGTTATCTCTTCATCCCTTGGCTTTGTTCAACTACACTGCATTTCTAAGTAAGCCTCCATTCTAAGCATCCACCTCAATATTAGCTTATTCACTGTTTGTTATAGCTTGTCTCTGTTTAGTACTACTTATTATAGTTGCTTATGTAGTTTAGTTAAAGAATTTTTCATGTACTAGCTTCACTTTGTAGTCCTACTGCCACATCTTAGTGTAAACTACAATTTTGTGTTATTGTTGTTTGTTACTGCATTCTAGTGTTCAAACAGCCTCAAAAAAATAGTAAGTGTTTAGCATAAGGGGTGTTTGGCATTGCACTGCTCAGTGGTGTTTTGTTGTTGTTTTGTGCATGTTTTGGTTTGTGCAACCCACATTAGATCAATAAATGATATTTAGGCTTTAAAAACACAAGTCTTATTTGACCAAAAGTCTAAATCCTACCCAAGTTCTCATGGCAGTCCACTGTTAGGACCTAGAAGCTCAAATTGCACCATTTCAATTTAATACTATTTAATTTAGCCTAGAGTAGCTTTGTTTTATCATAATATACCCATCTCAGTCCTTAGATTAGGTTTTAAGTTCATGTAAGTCAAACTTTGTGTTTTCCTCAAAAAGTCAAATTTGCACATTTCTTATTTTTCCAAATATTGCATGAATTATATGGAATTTTGTGGTGAGTTCTAGGGTTTGAAACTTTTTGAGATCATAGTCCACCACCTCAACTTCATTTTCTCACCTCCATTTTATTTTTGGTAATTTTGCTATGGGCCCCACAGCCCTCCAAAGTAGGCTGCAGGGCAGGGAGAACCCTTGCTGCAGCAGATATCACAACCACACCACCCACTTTGGTGGTGGTTTCTGACCACCACAGTGGGTCCCTTTGTCCAAACCTTGGTACTTTGAACCCCCCCCCCCCCCTGGTAGGCTCCAAGTTTTGACCAATGGTTTGACCCCAAGACCCCTGGGCCCCACTTGGAATCAACCACCAAATCTGTCCCATTTTTAGTTTGGAAACAAATAAGCCAAGTGCTTATTTTGATCCATGTGCTTATTCAGTGGTTACCTTGGGCTTTTTCTTGCTTAAACAAGTTTTTATAACTTATTTGGACCTGAATCATCCATAGTGGGTCCCACTTAAGCCCATTTTAGCTTATTTCCCCATTTGGTCAACATAAGTCAACTGATTGGCTTATTGCTTTCCACAGTGCTTATTTTCAATTTATAAAAAAGTTGTTTTTACAAAAGTTGTTAGTTTTTAGTTGTAAAATAGGTTTGTAAAAGAAAAATCAAGAAAATCCAATTTAAAAATAAGTGATAGTTTCTATTTAATATAATTTAAATTTTAATTTTCATTTTTATATTTTTATTAAGAACTTAGCATTTTTATATTTTTATTAAATTCCTTTCATATTAAAGTATTTTTAGTAATTTTATCAGATTTTTATATTATCATTTGGTATTTATTAGAATTAATATTAGTTTTATTAATAATTAATTAATAATTAAGTTTTAAATAGCATAATTAGTTTTTTTTAAGTAAGACCTAGTTTTTATATTTTTCCTAGCTTTTATATGTTATAAAATAATTTTAGGAATTTTTCCATAATCTTCTAAGTCATTTAGGTATTATTAGTAATTTAAATCATTTTAAATAGTTTAATTAAGATAATCAGTTTTTAATTACTAGAAAATCCATAAAAAGACAAAAATATTTATTTTTAATTTTTATACTTTCTTCAAGTTCAATTAGAGGTTTAGAAAATATTTTGGTAAGTTTTTAGTTTATTTTGTAACCTTTATCATTTTTAGTTTATTTTAAATTAGATTTAAAATAGTTTTAATTAATTAATTAGTGTTTAAATATTAAAATAATCAAGTTAATAACTTTATTTTCATTTTAAATTTTCTTTTTATCTTAGGTTTGTAAAAAAGTCATTTTCACCCCCTGGGGGTTTTCAGATTTCAGTTTTCGCGTTTTATTTTGTACGTTTACGTTATTTAAAACGTGAACGTACGCGTTTTAGGTTTTAAACGTTTCTGGTTTTTCCCAACTTCCAGTCTTATTCATATAGCTTGTTTAAGCTATTTCCTTGTAGATTCTTTAGTTAAATCAATCTCAAACCCCTTTTCCTGTCCAAATTCACCTGATCACAAACCCGTTTGATAACCATCCACACCTCGTCGGGACATAACGACCCGAGGAAACCCTCTACTTCCACGGAGCATTGAGCCTAAAGAGTTTGACTATATTGACCACATCCGTGGTTGACTTTAGTTGACTGTTTTTGCCTCAATCAACAATCTTTAATGTTTTTATTCCAAAAATAAAAAGATAACTTTAATATTACCTTGTACCAAGTCAAAGGTTGACCTTTAGGCGACCTCAAAACCTAGAGTGATGAACCTCGAGTATCCAGTCCTAGTACCAAGTCAAACGTTATTACCTTAGGACGTTTGAAGACGTTAAGACGTTTGAAGACAATAAGAGTCTATCTGGCTTGCTGAACATTACCAAACCGTATAAGTATAAAAAACATAACCTATTCAAAGACATGAGTCATACAATAAATTAGTGACAGAGAAAATGAATAAAAAATGGTCATGAACCAATTCTTAATGATTGATTACAATAACCAAATCTTCAAAACTTACCTGCTAGTAACCATCGAATAAAACAACTTGGTAATGAACCAAAAATCATGAACTTGGGAACCCATTCACAATTCTAACTTCGCCCTCACGAAATCTTCAATAAAAAACAAACCAAGCATAAAGAAGTTATGTTTTAAGTTACGCGCTAAAACTATTAAACCATATCGAAAGAGCTCATATAAACAATAAACACATCTTCATTATAAAAAGATCCATAAAAAAATTAATAATTGTACCTGTACGCGATTCATAAATCTTTTAAGGTAAAAATTGGTCCTTGCAGGAAGGCTATGGTAAAATGTTAGCAACTTCACATTTATCCTACAAAACACCAAAAATACGACAAATATTAATCCAGCCAATAATCCCAATCAAATTACTAATCATTTATCCTTCCAAAATTATTCAAAACCCACAAAATGATCACTTCTCGTACCAAGTTCTTTAGCTATATCAAATTCATGCAAAAGTGTATATACACAAAAATAAAAAATTTATCATTTTGGTATTTTACCTACAAATAAAAATTAAAAAAAAAAAAAAAAAAAAAAAAAAAAAAAAAAAAAAATCAACAAAACCCTCAAATTATAACATCCTAATTTACAATAGATAATGTTTTCCAAATTGTATCACAAAAACACGCTTGGTCCAATGGTTGGATTGTTGTTTGTGTAAATGAGAGACCAGAGTTCAATTCTCTCATGTGTCATTTTTTTAAAACAATTATCCAGACAAATATCAAAAAATGTGTGTGATGACTGGTCAGGTGGTATGTAAATGTCCACCTAGGCATTGAGATGGATGTGTTATCATTATATACTTAATGTACAAATTTCATAACCTCAAGTACAACTCATACTTAGCTTCATATATATGTAAAGCATATATATGTAAAGCATATATATGTAAAGATATTGGACCGGGCTCCTAAACGGGCTAATTAGTGGGCTGCCCTTTCAGGAATATTTTATTAGCAGAGACGTTGTGTATTTTATTAACACCTACGTTCTGTTTTAATATATATATATATATATATATATATATATATATATATATATATATATATATATATAATAATAATAGAAACTTTTTTTGAAATTTCTGTCCACCTCATTAATGCCAGCGTGGCATTTAAATCCACGTAAGTTATTCCACGTGGCCCATCAAATTCATTGTCCAGCTTTCTTAGTCAACCTTCACTTTTTACCCATTCAATAACACCACTTACTACACAACTTACCATCTAAGATATTCTTTTTTCTTTCATCTAAAATTTTAAAGATTGCCTAATCTCAATTCTCTCAAAGCTGTTCAAGGTAAAAAATTAGTACTCTTCAATTGTTTAGTTATATACCGTGTATGCTATTATCCCCATCTCTTTTTACATTTTTTTCTTCGATTTCATTTTTTTTTTCTCATGGTCTGTCCTTTTTTCAATTAGTGTTTATACAATTATCCCCATCATTGTAAAAATCATTAGTTATTTTTTCAATTTGACGGCGTGTATTTTTTTTAATGGTCTTATACGGATTTGATAAAATTGCAGGGAAAATGGTGTCTCTTTAATGCTAAAATTAAGTATTTCATGATGATGATAGATGTATTATTAGACACATGTGTTGGCGTAGTGGCTTTGTTTTACATCAGGTCATTCATCAAATATTGGGAGCCTTTTATTTTGCTTAACCCATAACGCCACCCATGTAAATAATTCACATTTAATTTATTTTTACAATACCCTTTTTTTTTATTGATTTTGACCCAATTGTTTCCTAATTTTACAATACCGTGTTTTATGATTAGATGACGACATTCCTTCAATTGATTATAAATCAATTGTTTCCTAATTTGGTTTGTGCATATATCGGTTATGGTTTTAGTCAATTGTAACCTAATTGATTTTTATAACAACCTAATTTATTTTTCAAATCATTCTTTCAAAATACATGATTTGCTCATATCAATACCCACTGTGCCGCAACCCTATAAATTCAGACATATGAGGTATGACACATTCACAATACTCATTGAATCATTCACATCTCCTTTGTATTTTATCACTCAAAATGTTTGACATGATTACCAAAACTAACATGATCAAGGAGTTGACACCATTGAAAGATGAGTGGTGTATAAAAGTAAAGATTATACGATTATGGAAATTAACTGTGTTTAAAAACCCATTGGAAACGTGGAAGATTGAGATGGTTCTGCAAGACGAGGAGGTAATATATAAGTTTTGTGTACTTTCTGTTGTATAATTAGGTTGTTATTTTTCAGTGTTGTAATTGTTTGACTGTGCATTTAAACTATAGGAAAACAAGATTGTTGCTACTGTGAAGCAGAGTTTCTGTCCTAAGTTTGAAAAGTCTCTACAAGAAGGGAAATGCATCTGTATTTCTACTTTTGGAGTTGGGGAGAGCCAAGGAAGCCCCTATATCGTTGACAATGCTTACAAAATTAACTTTTATAACTCAACCGTAGTCACTCCATGTGAGACTTATAATGGACCAATTTATGGGTTCAAGTTTAAAAGTTTTGCCAGCCTTCTTCAAGTGGAAAAAGCATCTAATGTGTCTTATGGTTTAAAAATATCCACTTCAACTTTAAATAGATATCACTGATATTAAAACCTTTTGGTTGTCAGGCATGTTTACTTTTGCTTATGTATGTATACAGATCTCATAGGAGACCTAACCTCTTGTGGTAACATCGAGCATGCTACGGTTGATGGGGATAAACGACCGTTTATCCGTTTGGAGTTGGAGGATGTATTGTAAGTCATTTTCTAATACTTGGCTCTTTTATTTATTCTTCCCATATTCTTTATTTAAAGACTCAATTTTCTGGTGCCAATTGTAATTTGTAGAGGGAACAAGCTTAGGAATATTACTTTGTGGAGTGACTATGCCCACCAACTGAACAACGCGTTAGGTGACCGACAGAACTTGGGCCATGTTGTCATCATCCTACAGTTCATGAAACACAAGATCTGTAAACGTGAGTGTTCTTTTCAAAGTAAATTTTTTTGATCATTTTCCACTCTTATCCATTTATAAAAACCATGCCAAAATTTAAATAACATTACATTTATCCCAAACAGGTCAACCTGCTGTCTCAAGCATGTTTGGTGCTACAAAGCTGTTTATAAATGACGACATTCCTGATATTCATAACTTTAAGAATCTGTGAGTTACAAACATAACACTTCTCTCATCGTAAATCTTTAAATCACTTTGTATACACCTTTTTTAACTAACACTTTCTTTTCACAGCTTGCTTGAAAACCGTGCTTTAGAGGGAGATGATCACCATGTTACTCATTTGACAACATTTTCAGGTTACTCTATTAAGCATGAATTCCTGAACAACTTGCAAAAAGTGACTATTAATGATATCCGTGACATAGGAAAGGTATACGATGCATTTTTTTGAACGTCTAATTGTCTGACTTTCTTTTATTTGTTAGAGGGTATAAATCATTTATTGTATGTGGTTCCAGATTATGTCATGTGTCGTTGTAGCAACTGTAAAGAAGATTGAGCGTGAATCTGATTGGTGGTATCTTGCATGTGTAAAATGTAACCATTCTGCCAAACAAACAAGTGTTCCTGAAAAAGATGAGTATGGCGTGGTTGTTAAAAAGAGGTCTGTATTTAAGTGTACCAACAAGGAGTGTAAAGATCAAGATACTGACGTTGAGTATAAGTAAGTTGTCAACTATATTTAAATTATGCATGTATATTAATAACCTTACTTATCTGTTTAACCTCTTTTGGAAGGTACAAAATTCCATTGCGAGTCATGGACTCAACTGGATCAGTTTCACTCACTTTGTTCGACAGACAAGCACACCCGATAATTGACAAGAGTGCAGCTGAACTTGTGCAGGAAGCGAGGAAGGTATGAAATAAACCAAAAGTTATGAATTCCGTGTTACATCTGTAATATTACTTTGTGGTTGTTATACTTATGAATTCCGTGTTACATCTGTAATATTACTTTGTGGTTATATTTATTTCAAAACTTGAATTGCCAGAAGGAGGACATGGACATTCTGCCAAAGGACTTTAACAAACTCCTTGAAAATACTTATGCTTTCAAAGTTGATATTAAGGAATTCAACATTGAAAACAACAAGCATATTTACGGTATTTCTCAGTTAACTGATGTGTAACACCCCCAAAATTTGATACAGCGGAAGACTCAACAAGCTTTCGGGGTGCTACGGGGATTGGTATCCAACACAAGACAATATAGAACGAGATAAAGTAAACATAATAAAAACGCAACCAAAACGGGGTTTTAAGGTTTACATTTATCCCAACATCATTCAGAGTCAGGTCCAAAATAACATATCAATAGGTCCAAAATTAATTATCAGAGTTTAGAAAAATAGATCCATAAACCATGAGCCTTGGCCGAGCCTTCCATTCCAAGCATGCATATCATCACTTAATTACCTGAGAAAACGTGCTAAAAGTCAGCTTTCGCTGGTGAGATCATAGGTTTAAATTCATCTAACAATATAGTGGACATATACGCAAAACGCTTGCTAGCTAGACTAAGGACTCGCTAAAAGCCTGCGGATACCCTCCGCTCCAACCTAACACACAGATACCCTCCGTTCTAACATAGATATTCGGGTAACCCCCGGAATACCAATAAATACTCGGATAACCTCCGAAGTATCAATAACCTATAGGTGCACACTACAGTATCTAAATAAGCCAACCTTGAATAGTACACACGAACCGTGCGACTAAAGCTGACAATTCCAAATAACCAAATAAGTCAACCTTGAATAGTACACACAACATATATGTGACTAAAGCTGACAATCCACCAATAACCAAATAAACCAACCTTGAATAGTACACACAAAATGTGTGACTAAAGCTGACAATATATCCTAGTCCATACGCATAGCAAGTTTAGAAAGAATATAAAAGAGATAGTAGTCCACATAAAATAATTTGCACGTTTCTCACCCCAAGTATTGAAAACATAGTTCAAGATTAAAAAGTGGGGCTATGACTCACCTCAAGTCCAGAAAATAGCAAGAAGAAGTCGGTAGAAATAAGATGTATAGTAACTCACTAAACAGCAACTACGGACTCGGCACGACCTAACAATATTAACTCGTTCAGAAATCATTTCCTCAATTTCAAAATATTCCCAAACCTGGACGAGAACCCGTTTTATTTCCAAAAATCCATTTCGTATTAGTTTGGTGTATTTACGTTTGGTATCCATACGGGTGGCGGGTCGACTAAAAACAAACCAAAAGGTCACACAAAGAATAATAAAATAACTATGGATCTAATATTAGCCCAATATATCATTTAAATAAATCGCCGAAGTTTATCGAATCCGTCGATTTGATAATCCTCATATTTATTTACGTAACATACCGTTCCAAGATTACACCCCATCCTAGAGCACATAGCACATAAATACTATATGGTAGATATCATAGTATAATAAATTCCTCATATATATCGTCAAATTGGCCAGATTTCCCGATATATACACTCGCAATTTATTACACTTTACATATACCACAACCTATGGGCGTCGTGGGATACGATGCCCATTAATATATTCATTTCATATAGCCAAATAACCCGGTTCAACCCTACGGTTAAGTGGTTATTTAGTTATAGAAAACGTTTATATTAATCGTCATATATCCGTGACAACACGAAAGTCATAAATAAAACTTACCTGGACTCGAGTGACAACGACTCCACATAACTCGATAAGTTTATTTATTATATAAAATGACATTTTTATTTAATATTAGAGAATTGTCGAGGATTCCTCGTTTTATAACACATTTTTATAATAATAATACGTTCAATAATATTACGCTACTTTCGTAGCCTAATATATATCTAGTTGTATTATTTATAATACAACTCGTGATTATTATTATTATTAATATACGCACTTATATAATTATATATCCGTTATTCACATCTATATATTCATATAAACGTTTATATTATCAATAATTATTATTACGAGTTTTATTATTTACGTTTTAATTGTAATAGTTATCGAGTCATACGAAATGGTCACATGTCCGAGTCATGACTCTCGGCACATTGTCCAAGTCCAAAATAATAAACAAATGTCATAAAACAATACATCTCCGTCCAATCAATCCCAATCCACGTGCTACAACAATAGGGTCCGACTACGGCACCCGACTAACCTATCTCCGTCATTCTAAGTGACCGTCTCACAATCGGTCCCCAATCACACTTTTCGTCAACAACTTTACAATACCAATATCCATTGTCGAGACCAAACGTGGTCTCGACCCACAAGTGTTCGGCCAAAACTAATCAACCAAGCCAATCCAAACCAAGATAACAATAGAAAGTCATAATGAAACATATATAACCAAAGTCACATTCGGGATGGTTTACCAAGCCAAACCCGGGTCTATACGACTCGATTGAGTCTCGGTACACACCACGAGCACAAAGGCTCGGACCAATCATCATAGGGTCACAAGAAAAGCTCTAAGGAGCACAACCAAATGCTAATTCGACCACAAGGTCTCGGCAACAATAAACCACATACGGCATCGAGCCGTGACTCCTACGAGTCGACCCAAAGAAACCGACCCCATAGGTCACGGTTACAAACAAACAACATCAAAACATAGATTCTTGGCCAAGAGTCGGCCCAAAACCAAGCAATAGCTTCTCCAAACCCTCGACATCAACCAAAATACCAAAACCAACGACCAAACTCCTCCCAATGCTCAAAATAAAAATAAGCCGAGAGCATAGGCTCTCGGTTTCGAGTCGACAACCTCAAAAATCCAAATACCCGGATACCAAACAATCAAATCCTTACATTTCTTTTAAAAACCCACTTGTATTACATGTGTATAACCAAAACCCACAAGAAAGATTTGGATTCATGACCCTAAGTCACGTTTTCGCCAAAAATACGAGTAAAACTCGTCTCACCTTTGATTCTCAAGACCCAAGATGTATTAAACTTCGAAGACAATAAAATGGTGGTGACTTTTGATGTTTAACGGGATGAAAAAGGGTGGGAAATGGCACCTGTGGTAGTAGATCGGGTAGATTAGATGATGGGGATTAAGAAAATAGTGGTGGTGTTGAGTGGTGGCCGGCGGTGGCTGTGGTGGTGGCCGGATTTTTGATGTCGGCTAGGGTTTGTCAAAGAGAGAAAAGAGAGAGATGTGATGTGTGAGGGTGAGGTGTGTTTGTGTTGCTTGAATACCGAACCGCAAGGACCAGTTTTTGTAGTTACTCTTTTCTTTTTCTTTTTTTTTTTTTTAATAATGTTAATAATAATAATAATAATAATAATAATAATAATAATAATAATAATAATAATAACAATAATAATAATAATAATAATAATAATAATAATAATATTACTAACAGTGTGGAGCGGGTAACGTGGGTAAATGTAAAACATGTGGCCCGAACCCGAACTCATTTCAAACTTTAATATCTCCCGAAAAACATCTCGTAAAATAATTATATATAGTCGGACTCGTAAAACGAATCATAAAATCTTTCGTTAGGTAAACCTAGTGCCAGAGTCAACGTAGTACCAGTGAGAATTTAAGAATACATCACCGAGCATAATATCAAGAATGAATTATGAAAATAATTCACGAATTCCATAACATCATTAAATATAATTATCCATAAAATAGGTCTTACAAGTTCGTTGTGAAATAAAATTTCAAATAAAAATTATAAACGAACTTTAACGTAATGCGGGTTTTTAAAATAACTCCCTAGATTGCCGGTTGTCACATCCTCCCAGTCTCAGAAGAAACCCGTCCCGGGTTTCACTCGAAAAAAAATTCATCTACGAAGTGAAAAGCTTCGGATATCTCTTCCGGAACTCGTCCTCACGTTCCCACGTAAATTCTGGTCCATGTCGGGAATTCCAACGAACCTTGACGAGCGGAATGCGACTTCTCTTGAGTCGTTTAACTTCACGGTCTAAAATCTCAATTGGCTCTTCCACGAAGTTCAATTTCTCATCAACACGAATATCTCTCATTGGAATGACGGGCATCTCATCGGAAAGACATTTCTTCAAATTACTAACGTGGAACACGTCGTGAACTTTACTCAGTTCATGTGGTAACTCCAACCTATAAGCCACGGGCCCAATTCTTTCTAAGATCAGAAATGGTCCAATGTAGCGTGGGTTGAGTTTACCACGTTTCCCGAAACGTATTACACCCTTCCAAGGCGAGACTTTCAGCATCACATTGTCTCCAACCTGGAACTCTAAGGGTTTACGTCTCTGATCGGCGTAACTTTTCTGCCTATCTCTGGCGGATTGCAACCGATCACGAATCTGAGCTACTTTCTCTGTAGTTTCCAAAATAAGCTCAGGGCCTGTGAGTTGGCTATCTCCAACTTCTGCCCAACCAATAGGCGAACGACACTTTCTGCCATACAAAGCTTCGAATGGTGCAGCTTTAAGACTTGTGTGGTAGCTATTATTATAAGAGAATTCCGCAAGGGGTAAGTACTTCTCCCAGCCTTTACCAAAGTCTATGATGCATGCACGAAGCATATCCTCTAACGTCTGAATGGTCCTCTCACTTTGACCATCGGTTTGGGGATGATATGCAGTACTCATATCAAGTCTCATCCCCAACGCCGTCTGAAGTGATCGCCACAAAGCTGACGTAAAACGGCTATCGCGATCCGAAATAATAGATATCGGGACTCCATGACGCGAAATAATTTCCTTCACATATAACCTCGCAAGCTTATCCACACTATCATCTTCACTTATTGCTAGGAAATGAGTGAAGGACTCCATGACGCGAAATAATTTCCTTCACATATAACCTCGCAAGCTTATCCACACTATCATCTTCACTTATTGCTAGGAAATGAGCAGACTTTGTCAAACGATCCACAATTACCCAGATAGCGTCACAACCGCTAGCTGTCCTCGGTAATTTGGTAATGAAGTCCATTGTAATCCGCTCCCATTTCCAGACTGGAAGTTCTGGTTGCGTTAGTAATCCTGACGGTCTCTGGTGTTCAGCTTTAACCTTAGCACATGTCAAACACTTACTAACGTATGATGCTATATCTGTCTTCATATTTGGCCACCAATAGAACTTCTTAAGATTCTGGTACATCTTGTCGGACCCAGGATGAATAGAGTACCTTGACTTATGCGACTCATGCATAATCAACTCCCGAATTCCTCCATACAAAGGTACCCAAATCCGATCTCCAAAACATAACAATCTATCAGATCGCTTAACAAATCCTTTCTCATTCTCAGCCATCCCAAATATATTCTCGGCAGACCTGTTTTCTGCTTTCAACGCTTCCGTTTGAGCTTCAAATATTTGAGACGGTAATGGCGATACGATTGTCATTCCCAATGATCTAACTCGTAACGGTGGTATTCTTTCCTTTCAACTAAGAGCATCAGCGACAACGTTTGCTTTACCAGGATGGTAGCGAATTTCACAGTCATAATCGCTTAGCAACTCAATCCAACGTCGCTGTCTCATATTGAGCTCTTTTTGATTCAAAATGTGTTGTAGACTTTTATGGTCAGTAAATACAACACACTTGGTTCCGTACAAGTAATGTCTCTATATTCTTAAGGTGAAAACCACAGCACCTAGCTCCAAATCATGGGTAGTGTAGTTTTTCTCATGCTTCTTGAGCTGTCGGGAAGCATAAGCTATCACCTTCTCTCGTTGCATTAATACGGCTCCCAATCCTTTATGTGAGGCGTCACAATAGACGACGAAATCCTCGTTACCTTCTGGTAACGCTAAGATAGGAGCACTACACAACATCTTCTTAAGCAATTGAAATGCTTCCTCTTCTTTATCTCCCCATTCATACGTAACACTCTTTTGAGTCAATTTGGTCAATGGTTTAGCTATCTTCGAAAATCCCTCAATGAATCTTCGGTAATAACCAGCTAAACCCAAAAATTGACGAACTTCGGTTGGGGTTGTAGGTGCAGCCCAATCTTTTATCGCCTCAATCTTAGTAGGATCCACATGGACTCCTTGTCTATCAATCACATGACCCAAAAATTGTACCGTCGGAATCCAAAACTCGCATTTCGAAAACTTGGCATAAAGTTTTTCCTTCCTGAGCAATTCCAAGATGAGTCTTAGATGCTCCTCATGCTCCTTCTCACTCTTTGAATAAATCAGAATGTCATCGATGAATACAATCACAAACTTATCTAAGTAAGGCTTACACACACGATTCATGAGATCCATGAATATTGCTGGTGCGTTAGTCAACCCAAACGGCATCACCTGAAACTCGTAATGCCCGTAACGGGTTCTGAAAGCCGTTTTCAGAATATCTTCCTCGCGAACTCGAAGTTGATGATATCCCGATCTCAAATCGATCTTCGAGTAAACACTCAATCCTTGGAGTTGATCGAACAAGTCGTCGATCCTAGGTAACGGGTATCTATTCTTCACCGTTAACTTATTCAACTCTCGGTAATCAATGCACATACGGAACGATCCATCCTTCTTCTTCACAAATAAGACTGGGGCTCCCCAAGGTGAAGAACTTGGTCTTATGAATCCTTTTTCGGCTAACTCCGCCAATTGTTTTGACAACTCTTCTAGCTCGGTAGATGCAAGACGATAAGGCGCTCGTGCTACGGGTGCAGCACCAGGTATCAACTCAATCTGAAACTCCACTTGCCTAGTCGGCGGGATTCCCGGCAAATCATCGGGAAACACATCAGGAAAATCACGAACTATAGGCACATCTCCAATGCACCTTTCCTTCTTCTTCGTCCCTCCTTTCTCAGAAATTTGAGCTAAGAAAAGGTAACATCCCTTCTCCATTAGCTTCGGTAACTTCGTGCAAGAAATAACTGCTAATCGGGATGGGCTCCTAGAATCTTTTCGATCTCCTAATATATTTAGGATCTCCTTTCCGTAAGGTACACGCACGATCTTCTCGTCGCAGAGTATGTGAGCACGATACTTTGACAACCAATCCATGCCAATGATGACATCAAAACTTCCTAACGTGACGGGTAGAAGATCTATGTTGAAAGGGTGGTTCAAGAAATTTAGCGTGCAACCGCGAATGATGGTATTAATCCTTTCTATATTCCTATTAGCTAACTCAATATCATATCCAATTCCTAAGGCCATCGGGGGTTTCTCTAGTAAGGGTGCAAACGTAGTGGACACAAAACTCCTATCGGCACCAGTATCAAATAGTATGGAAGCATAACGATTATTGAGAAGGAACGTACCAGTAACGACGTTCGGATCTTCTCCTCTCTTGTTCCCGAGTGCATACACTCTTCCCTGAGCAGCTCCAGCTTCCACACGTTGGTCCCCATTATCTTGTCGTCCACGGTTTCCTCCAGCTCCGCGGTTTCCATGATTGTGCCCATTACCACCCGAGCCTTGGTTTCCACGGTTCCACGATTCTCTACACTCATTCCTATAGTGTCCCTTCTTTCCACACCCATAACAAGTAACATCTGCCTTATTTCTCATCTTAGGAGCAGCTTGAACCATAGCAAGAGGTCGTGCTCTACAATCCCTAGCTGTGTGTCCTTTCTTTGAGCAATTCTGGCATTTCACACTACACCATCCAGTATGACGCTGGTGGCAACGATCACACTTGGGTGCATCACCGTTCGGATTCTTCTTATCTCCATTCCCAATAGCATAAGCCTTAGCTTGTCTCTTGCTTCGGTGATCATTACCCTTAGAGTGACGGTCTCTCTTTCTCTTTCCATTTTTCTCCTTATCAGCTTCTTCTAACTCCAACGAATCCATAAGTTGTTGAGCAATTATGATTGCCTCATGGATGTTTTCAGGCCTAGCAGAAATCACATCGTTCCTTGTAGCTACAGGTAGCCCATCAGTATACCTCTCGATCTTTTGAGTCTCAGTTTTTACCATATCTGGGCAAAGTAAGGCCAATTTCTGGTAACGACGATTGTAAGTTGTCATATCTTTACCTTTCACTTTGTGGTTCCAAAACTCAATCTCTAGCTTCTTGACCTCATTCCTTGGGCAATAAGTCTGAATTAGCAGAGCCTTAAATTGCTCCCAAGTCATGGCATAAGCTACATCACTCCCAACTGAATTTCGGTAATTGTTCCACCAAGTTAAAGCTTCATCCTTGAAAGTAAAAGAAGCAAACTTTACCTTCGCATTCTCCGCACAACCACTAACATTAAACACTGACTCAGTCTTCTCAATCCACCTAACCAGGTAAACCACTCCTTCAGTTCCACCAAACTCAATAGGTCCACAAATCTTGAATTCCTTGTAGTGACATCCATTAGCACGAACAGGTGGAAAAGTTCCAGCAGAATTGTTGGAATGATTTGACTCAGCTAGCAGTTCAGCAACTCTTTGCTCCACAAGTTGATTGATCATAGCTTGATCCACAGTAGGTGCATTAAGTGGAACATGATCATTGTCTCCCTGAACATCAACATTTTGATTCCTGTTTTTGCGGTTAGTAGTGTCCAGGTTGTCAGGAGTAGGGGTTTCAACATTTCGAGTAGGTCGGCGTCCTCGGCGACCAGAGGTAGTCACTGCAGGACCAGTTCTGGTAGCTCTAACAGGGTTTCGTCGTGTTGCCATTAATCTGTAACATCATACAAGTTCATGAGTCTCCAATAGAACTTATCAATATGCTCAACAAGAGTAATTCAACGAAGCCAAGCCATGGAAAGAATAGCAACAATACACCACGTAACATCAATAAAACGAAGAAGGACTCAATTTCCATAACACCCAAAATCACATAATACCATATACTAATAACCATCAACCATACAATAGCGATCTAACATCGTTCCAACTAACGGATAATACAAAACGTACTAATCGTTCCAAAAGAGACGAATACTGAACAAAATACATCAAAATATGATAACTAGCTTTTCTAACCGAACACTCCTCGGTTAAGAAAGCAACCATACAACATAACTCAAGTAACTAGCCACGCTGCTGGCGGAGTCTACTCAACTCCTGCCTCAAGCCATCAAGATCCCTCCATAACGATCCTAGCTCCACGCTATGGGTGTCTCAGTCTCTCTTGAGGTCAGCCACCTCCTTCTCTAGCTCGGCATTCCTTTGCCATAGCTTGCGGTCAGCCTCACGAGCAGTAACAAATCCTCGCTGCAGACTATCGATATGCTCGTGGACATCCATCAACACTCTCCTCAGCTCAGTAGTCCTGCCCACAACGACGGTCATGTCAACTCTCAAATCCGCTAAAAACTCTCCAATAACTCTCTCAAGTCGATCAGATACACGTGCAACTCTCTCACTAAGCTCAGTAATCCGAGCCCATAACCTGCCAATCTCACCTAATTCTGCTTGCTCAGCAGAAACCTCAGAAGATGCATCCGACTCAACGGGACTACCAGGTGGCAACTCAAACAAGAATGGATGATCAGGTGAATCAGGCTCAATCGGGTGTACAGGTGAATCAGGCTCCTCAGCCTGAGCTGGTGGTACTAACACATCATCATCATCAGGCATCTCATCCTCCTGAGGGTCATCCTCCTCCTCAGGGTCATCATCATCACCCTGCTCAGCCTCCTGAGGGTCATCCTCCTGCTCAGGGTCATCAGCCTCATCCTCACCCTCGTACTCCTCCTCCTCCTCATCGGAAGAGTACCTCATCAATCGTCGTCTCCTACTAGGTGAACCATGTGGAGATGTAGTAGGTGATCTAGGACGACGACGCAATGATGTGGGTGGCGCCTCAGACAGAAGAGAATGAGCATCAATCTGTAAAGGTGATGGAGTAGGGCGTACTGACATGCGTGCCGTAGCTCGGTGGGCAAAGCGAGGGGCCACGCGAGCCAAAGCCTGATGAAGAGTAAGCTGCCTCGATGTACGAGGGAGCCCTAGAGAAGATGAGGGTCCCTGCGTAGATGCAGCAGGTAGTGCTGAAGTAGAAGCTGCCTGCGATACAGTAGCTGAAGACATGGCCATCTAGTAAGGATCATCAGATGCCAGAGTGAACTGTGCAGGTAAAACCGGTGCAGTAAGAATATCCTCGACGACATCGGGCATATGGGAGGCCATGGTCTGTGACAACGGCGTAGGGTAAGTGTAAGTGTTTCAAAACAACTAAATCACAACTCAAAATACCATACCAAAAATCCTCATCAAATAATTCAATCACATAATTTCAATAAAGAGTTTCAAACACCGCATTACTAAAATGTTTATAAAACATATAGACCATATAATTCCTCGAAACGCCATCTTATTACTAAAATCCATAAACCTCAAATCATCTCAATAAATCCCAAATCTAACAATCATCTCAATTATCTCATAATACCTCAAATAATAGAAGATGCTTCGGCTTGGCGGGCTGGCGGGCGGTGGTCAAGGATCATTTTCTATAAAAATACGGTTATAGTTTAGGCGTTTATTTACCAATCTATAACCTAGTTCTCTATAACCTTGGCTCTGATACCAATCTGTAACACCCCCAAAATTTGATACAGCGGAAGACTCAACAAGCTTTCGGGGTGCTACGGGGATTGGTATCCAACACAAGACAATATAGAACGAGATAAAGTAAACATAATAAAAACGCAACCAAAACGGGGTTTTAAGGTTTACATTTATCCCAACATCATTCAGAGTCAGGCCCAAAATAACATATCAATAGGTCCAAAATTAATTATCAGAGTTTAGAAAAATAGATCCATAAACCATGAGCCTTGCCGAGCCTTCCATTCCAAGCATGCATATCATCACTTAATTACCTGAGAAAACGTGCTAAAAGTCAGCTTTCGCTGGTGAGATCATAGGTTTAAATTCATCTAACAATATAGTGGACATATACGCAAAACACTTGCTAGCTAGATTAAGGACTCGCTAAAAGCCTGCGGATACCCTCCGCTCCAACCTAACACACGGATACCCTCCGTTCTAACATAGATATTCGGGTAACCCCCGCAATACTAATAAATACTCGGATAACCTCCAAAGTATCAATAACCTATAGGTGCACACTACAATATCTAAATAAGCCAACCTTGAATAGTACACACGAACCGTGCGACTAAAGCTGACAATTCCAAATAACCAAATAAGTCAACCTTGAATAGTACACACAACATATATGTGACTAAAGCCGACAATCCACCAATAACCAAATAAGCCAACCTTGAATAGTACACACAAAATGTGTGACTAAAGCTGACAATATATCCTAGTCCATACGCATAGCAAGTTTAGAAAGAATATAAAAGCGATAGTAGTCCACATAAAATAATTTGCACGTTTCTCACCCCAAGTATTGAAAACATAGTTCAAGATTAAAAAGTGGGGCTATGACTCACCTCAAGTCCAGAAAATAGCAAGAAGAAGTCGGTAGAAATAAGATGTATAGTAACTCACTAAACAGCAACTACGGACTCGGCACGACCTAACAATATTAACTCGTTCAGAAATCATTTCATCAATTTCAAAATATTCCCAAACCTGGACGAGAATCCGTTTTATTTCCGAAAATCCATTTCGTATTAGTTTGGTGTATTTACGTTTGGTATCCATACGGGTGGCGGGTCGACTCAAAACAAACCAAAAGGTCACACAAAGAATAATAAAATAACTATGGATCTAATATTAGCCCAATATATCATTTAAATAAATCGCCGAAGTTTATCGAATCCGTCGATTTGATAATCCTCATATTTATTTACGTAACATACCGTTCCAAGATTACACCCCATCCTAGAGCACATAGCACATAAATACTATATGGTAGATATCATAGTATAATAAATTCCTCATATATATCGTCAAATTGGCCAGATTTCCCGATATATACACTCGCAATTTATTACACTTTACATATACCACAACCTATGGGCGTCGTGGGATACGATGCCCATTAATATATTCATTTCATATAGCCAAATAACCCGGTTCAACCCTACGGTTAAGTGGTTATTTAGTTATAGAAAACGTTTATATTAATCATCATATATCCGTGACAACACGAAAGTCACAAATAAAACTTACCTGGACTCGAGTGACAACGACTCCACATAACTCGATAAGTTTATTTATTATATAAAATGACATTTTTATTTAATATTAGAGAATTGTCGAGGATTCCTCGTTTTATAACACATTTTTATAATAATAATATGTTCAATAATATTACGCGACTTTCGTAGCCTAATATATATCTAGTTGTATTATTTATAATACGACTCGTGATTATTATTATTATTAATATACGCGCTTATATAATTATATATCCGTTATTCACGTCTATATATTCATATAAACGTTTATATTATCAATAATTATTATTACGAGTTTTATTATTTACGTTTTAATTGTAATAGTTATCGAGTCATACGAAATGGTCACATGTCCGAGTCATGACTCTCGGCTCATTGTCCAAGTCCAAAATAATAAACAAATGTCATAAAACAATACATCTCCGTCCAATCAATCCCAATCCACGTGCTACAACAATAGGGTCCGACTACGGCACCCGACTAACCTATCTCCGTCATTCTAAGTGACCGTCTCACAATCGGTCCCCAATCACACTTTTCGTCAACAACTTCACAATACCAATATCCATTGTCGAGACAAAACGTGGTCTCGACCCACAAGTGTTCGGCCAAAACTAATCAACCAAGCCAATCCAAACCAAGATAACAATAGAAAGTCATAATGAAACATATATAACCAAAGTCACATTCGGGATGGTTTACCAAGCCAAACCCGGGTCTATACGACTCGATTGAGTCTCGGTACACACCACGAGCACAAAGGCTCGGACCAATCATCATAGGGTCACAAGAAAAGCTCTAAGGAGCACAACCAAATGCCAATTCGACCACAAGGTCTCGGCAACAATAAACCACATACGGCATCGAGCCGTGACTCCCACGAGTCGACCCAAAGAAACCGACCCCATGGGTCACGGTTACAAACAAACAACATCAAAACATAGATTCTTGGCCAAGAGTCGGCCCAAAACCAAGCAATAGCTTCTCCAAACCCTCGACATCAACCAAAATACCAAAACCAACGACCAAAACTCCTCCCAATGCTCAAAATAAAAATAAGCCGAGAGCATAGGTAATAATAATAATAATAATAATAATAATAATAATAATAATAATAATAATAATAATAATAATAATAATAATAATAATAATAATAATAATAATAATAATAATAATAGTAATAATAATATTACTAACGGTGTGGAGCGGGTAACGTGGGTAAATGTAAAACATGTGGCCCGAACCCGAACTCATTTCAAACTTTAATATCTCCCGAAAAACATCTCGTAAAATAATTATATATAGTCGGACTCGTAAAACGAATCGTAAAATCTTTCGTTAGGTAAACCTAGTGCCAGAGTCAACGTAGTACCAGTGAGAATTTAAGAATACATCACAGAGCATAATATCAAGAATGAATTATGAAAATAATTCACGAATTCCATAACATCATTAAATATAATTATCCATAAAATAGGTCTTACAAGTTCGTTGTGAAATAAAATTTCAAATAAAAATTATAAACGAACTTTAACGTAATGCGGGTTTTTAAAATAGCTCCCTAGATTGCCGGTTGTCACATGATGATACTGATATAATAAAGGAGCTTATTAAGAAAGAATCTGATGATCAGGTAACCTTTTTTACATGATTGTACTTAAGAAGCATACACTATTTTTGAAAGTGAATAAACTTTTGTATCAACAGGAAATACAATCCAACTCTCAATCTACAGCTATTGAATTGATTGCACAGCCTTTGAGCTCATTCATGTCCCCTCCTTCAGGAAACAATCATGCTAAGGTGCATATATCTTACACGAACAGTGCTATTCCACATCAATTCATTTATATATATTTTTACTTAGTATGTTTTTTTAACAGGATGTTTTGTCTATTACCGGTGATAATATTGCATCACGTGAAGATGAAAAGAGTACAGCCAGCAGCCCTGGGAAATCAAAATTGCGAAACGTGATTGACGTCGACAATGAGCTTGACTTCTCTTCTACCAAGAAAAATCTGCTTAGTCCAAAGAAGGAAAAAGAAGAGGAGTGATGACATGCGGCAACTGCCAAATAAACAATCTTTATTTATCGTCTTATTTCGAGTCTTTTGGACCTTTGTTGGTGTTTATCATTGAATTTCTGTACTTTGTTTTGTTAATTGCTTTATCATACGCAACCAGATACTCTGTGTTTGAATAATTTCAACTTGAAACGTTGATGAACGTTTATTATTTGTTTTTCAATAATTTTATTATGATGTCAGTTGTTTCAATTTTTGGTTTCTGTACTGTAAGTTTATGATCAAATACAGCTCCTTTTTACTTTCTTCAAAGTACTCAAATGAGTACTCTGTAACTATTCTAAGGTACGCATTTTAACATTAAGTTGTGCTCATGAATTGAACATCTTTACTTATGTTATTCTTTTACATCTGTTTACAGGTGAGTCCAATGTCCATGATTCTGCTTTCTACATCCAAAGTTCCCCAAGACATCAGATACGCTTACACTGTTTTACGTTCATGTAACTTTAAAGAGGACCTGTTCAATCATAGTATTCATATGCTTGCTTTGAAGGATTATATAGAAAGATCAATAACTCAAAATTGGTGTTTGGATTTTCCCCCATTGTATTAAGAAATTTTGTACTATGTGTCCGCTATTTATAAAATACTTCATTTTTTAGTCCAAATTTATAATGCCACCATTACATTCCTGTACTTAAAGAACAATGAATGATTCAATGTTTTTTTCACAATACCAATATATATTCTATTTTGAACAAGACTGAAAAATTCATGTGAACACATGATCTGTACCAGTGGTTCCGATTTTGATTATTGGATGTTTGTTTTGAGGTCTTGAAAACTGAATCTGGAAATCTTGCAAATCACCAATCTTGATTATTCGATTCTTTTATTATGATGAACCTTGGCCTCCTTTAATTTATTTTGTTTATACTGAACATATTCTAGTCATGGCATTCTTCTTGTATGTACATCAGGAGCCAAATTGTGTTTAATCATATGTTTGTGATTGATTTTTTTAGTTATTGCAAATGATATTTCTTAATATACCTCCCTATAATCACGTTTTGTAACTTCCTAAAATTTTTGGAAAGTAGTAAATAATAATCAATTTCCCATTACGTGTACTTAATACTTGCCTATTATGAAATCTTATTAATGACATAAGATCATATCATTTTCAAATAACATTATCTCTCATAGAGTTGGAATACCAATTGTTATTGCAAGAAGTGACACACTTTCGCTTAATGAAGCAACATGGTGTAACTGGTACAACACAAGACAAAGGAATTGAAAGTTTATCATCAAACATACCCGACACGTCCTTGGTTCGTAGACGTAGAGGGAGACCGATTAAAGAGATACCAAAAGGTATGATACATGGCTATTTTTTAAACTGTTTGCTGAATACAATGCAATGATGAGTATCCTATTGTTGTTATAATCATGACTATCCCATGGTTGTTAATTTATTTGCATAACACAAATAACATTTTTCTTTTATGATATGCAATTTCAGGACATTATGCTACTACTTATTCAAGTGATTCTCTGCTTACAAACACCAATTCGCCTATGGTCATTACAAATCCCACTGTAGGAAATGCCAACATTCTTCCGATACACAGGGGCAGCACCCCTCTTAATTGCATTACTAATGGTATGAAACCCATTTAGTTAAATGCAATTTGTGTATATTGTTTTCTAAATAATTATATGTTTTTATATCTTTCCGGTTACTCTTTCAAACTTACTAACCAATGACATGCATTTTTTTTTTTTTTTTTTTTTTTTTTTTACAGATTTACTCCCTAGACGCAGAGGTAGACCACCACTGAGTGACAAGCCAAATTGTAAGCAAATATATCCTAGATCAATATGTTTTAAACTATGTCATCTAATCTAATTTCATTTTTTTTGGTGATTTCGACAATATATATATATATATATATATATATATATATATATATATATATATATATATATATATATATATATATATATATGTGTGTGTGTGTGTGTGTGTGTGTGTGTGTGTGTGTGTGTGTGTAATTTCTAACATACCTTCCACATGGTTGCAGTTAAATTATCAAATGTATCTCAGTTTAATAATGAAAATATTGCGACTCCTATCTCTACTAAAACAAATGCACCATTTGCTGTTCAAGGTATTTCTAAATACCCATATAATTACTAGAATATGTTTCCATTGTGGCTCGGATATGTTTCCATTGCCAAAATTAATCATTCTCGACGCTCCGGTCAAACTTAATCAACAACAAACTCCTGTTTTTTAGCGACAGATTTGCTCCCTAGACGCAGAGGCAGGCCACCATTAAGTGACATCTCCAATGGTAAGGGCAACTGTATCATAAATAAATATCTTGGCACCTATATTATCATATGGAAATTCAATACTTTATTCGTGTTATCCATGGATATAGATACTTGCGTTCTAACAAATCTGCGCCTATGCTTGCAGCTAAATTATCAACTGTATCTCCGATATCTAACGAAAACACAAACGGAAATATTGTCACTCCTATCTCTGCTAAAACAAAAACACCGTTTGGCGTCCAAGGTATATATTTTTTAATTATTCTAATTATATATTTTTGTATGTTTTACTATTGATGCTCGTTATTAATTTACACGTCATGTATGATGTATAAGCAGTTCTTCAGAAAGGCAAAAGAAGTCACCCGGATCAAACATCCCAAGTTCATAATTATGACTCCACAACCGGTCGACAATGGGATTATACAACACCAGGTTAGCGTTTATTTTTAATACAAAGTTACAAGATTCAGATTTATAAATAACTTATTTAGTGCGTAACATTTAAATTGCTTCGTTAATGTTTTTACCCATATGGGATTGTAGGTTCCAGCAATGTGAGTCAAGGTTTACATCATTCTACGGCCAATTCAAATGAACCACAAACCAACATTGCGAGTACATCAAGAAAACATCCATGCAAGCGACAAAGGAAAGTAATATACGAGATTCCTAGAATAAACTTTGATATGGATGAGGATGAAGATGTTTTTGGTTCAAATGACCAAGACAAATTTTATGGAATCTGCCCAGGTGATAATAACTTCAACCACAAACTTATTAACATAACAAATTGTGCACCTGGACAAACCTTATTTTATTTTTCACAACCATTTGTTTGGTTTGCAGAATATGTTGACCATGGAGATCCAACCAATAAATGTAGTGTGATGAGGCGAAAAATGAACCGTTTTTAGGGGGTCATTTAAGCCCGGAATTGAATTTATTTGATCAAATATTGCCCTAAATCGTTCCTTTTGTGATTTTAGGTACTTTGGGAGAGAAATCTGGAAAAGGAAGCAATTCGGACGTTTTTTGAGCATAAAAGTGAAGAAAACGCCAAAGTCTTAATTTTCCTTGCTGGGAACAGTAGGTGACGGCGTCAAGAGTAATTTCCATGACGATCCAGTACAGATTTGACGGCGTCACAAGGTAGGGCGTCAAGAGGAAAATGCATGACGGCCTGGAAATACATAACACATGACGGCGTCAAAAGTAGATCAAGGCAGTCCGAGGAGTATTTTGGCGGCGAGATGACGGCGTCACAATTTTGTTCTTGACGCCGTCAGACCCTATTTCCTATATATAGTTTTCTAATTTTTACATTAAAAAGAGAGAAGTTTTGGAGAAACCCTAAGTCTGAACTTGGCATGAATTTTACAGGTTTTTCAAGGGTTCTCAGCCCTTGATCCCTTTCATGTGTAATTGAGATAAGTATTCTTTTAATTCAATCAATATGTCTATGTGTTGGTTGTCTATATCTTGTTCTTGTCTTAATTCCATCATGCTAGGCTAGATCTATCTTGTGTTTGCTTGGATCTAATGAAACCTAGATGTTAATTATGTGTTGATTACTTGTTTATGGTTGTATTGGATGAATGATTTCGATGTTAGGCTTAAGAAAACTGGCAGATCTCCAATTGGTAACATGCTTGAACGTCTTAGGAAATATGAACTGACGTACACTAGGTTTTATTGGTTGTATTTAATGCATGAGTAAATTCTAATGATCCCATGTTAGGAGCTTCTTAGCCGGCTCGACATAGGAGTGAAGTAGGCACTCATAGGATTGGGGAATTAAGTGCGCCACCCCATGAATGGTATTAAGGAATACAATCCGTCATCCACGCAACTATAACAAGTAATTAACGTGTAAAAGATATCTAGGGAGTAGTGAAATCTAAGTAAACACAATTTCTCCACTTATTGCTCACAACCTTAGTATAATTTAGTTTATTTTCATTTTTAGTATTTTATTTTGATTGCATCTTTAGTATTAGGTTAGTTGACTAGCAACTAATTCTGCCCAAATCCTTAAAACCCGAGATTTTTACTTGCTTTCTAAAAAAATATAAAAATACAAAAATAATCATCCCTCATCTTTAGAACTAGTATTTAGGTTTTCTAATCCTAGCGACACTATTCCTAGCTGAACGATCAATCCCCCGGTACTTGTCACTATACTATACTACAACGATCAGGTACACTGCCTGGTGGGGGTTGTAAGCTTCTCAAGATCCCTTGAGAGGTAAAGCCTGGTGCAATTCCCACGCATCAAGTTTTTGGCATCGCAGCCTGGGGAAATAGTTATTGTCTAGGTAAGAATATCTTTTTATTAGGTCTACTTGCTAGATTCCTTTCTAGTAAGATTTTATTTTTTATTTTTAGGTTTTCTTTAGTCTATCTTATTTCTTTGTGTTTTTGTTCGTAACTCTTCACCACCCGACATCATGGACGATGGGAACATCTTTGAACCCGTCATCCCACCACAACAAAACCCACCACTAGAACCCCTTAGGCCCCGAACCTTAGGAGAGTATTCTCGACCTAGCCACCAAGGCTACCGAAACACCATTGAGCTCACCGGAGCCAATGTGACCCCCTTGCGATCCGACACCATCCGGTTGGTGCAAAGCGGATGTGCATTCCATGGACTTCGTTCCGAAGATCCAAACCAACATCTTAAGGACTTCCTAAAAATCGTAGATTCCATAGACCTAGGTGTTGAAACTAGAGAGACAACCCGATTACGCCTATTCCAATTCTCTCTACGGGATCAAGCTAATCAATGGCTTGAGCATTTACCCGCGGGATCCATCACCACATGGGATGATCTCACCACTCGTTTCCTTGCTCAATTTTTCCCACCGGGGAGAACTACTAAGCTTAGAAATGACATCTTGATGTTCCAACAACGTCAAAATGAATCTCTTTATGAAGCATGGACTCGTTTCAAGGACTTATTCCAAAAAGTCCCTCATCATGGCATAGATCTTTGGCTCCAAGTCCAAATCTTTTATGACCATATCGATCTCTCCACGAGGCGAGCCATTGACCAATCGGCCGGCGGTAAGCTAGGTGATCTAAGTGTGGAACAATCATGGGAACTCATAGAAGATCTTGCTCTCTATGACAACGAAAGTTGGAATGATCCCCGTGATTTGAACGAAACGGTCAAGGCAATATCTTTGCCTTCGAACAATTCTAGCACTCCCGACTGTAGGATCATGGAACTTGAGGACCAAGTCAAGTTTCTCATAAAATCTTACGAAGCTCCTAAGCCTTCAAGCCAAGTGAACAAAATCACTTCTTCATGCGAATTATGTAGTGGTCCCCACGACACTCGTGATTGTGTGGAACTCCCCGGAACAGCTTTTGCGGACTACGCATCCACGCGTACTGACGAAGCGGGAGATAAGTGGTACACTTTCAAGCCCGAGCCAAACCCTTACGGTGATTCATACAACCCCTCTTGGAAAAATCACCCAACCCTTAGGTGGAAACAAAATCAACCCAATTCGTCCAATCCGCCTAATCGTAACGGTCCACCCTTCAACCGTACTTTCAACAACAATCCTTCTAACAATTATGGTAGTACCAACAATCTTGAAGGGTTGATGTCTAAGTTCATGGCATCTCAAGAAGCTCGCATATCTAAGTTTGAAGCTGATTTCAAACAAAAGCAAAGCGAGATGACCACCAAAATTGACGCATTGTTGAAAGTTCTCAATGACCGAGAAATGGGAGCACTCCCAAGCGACACGGTCAAGAATCCGAAACTAAACGTTAATTCCATATCTTCAGTTTCGTCACCCACTTCGTGTCTACAATACTACTCGGTTAAATCAACGAGCACGTGTTTCAAACAAAACCAAATTCTTCAAAAGGACCAATCAAGTAAAACACCCGATATAGAACCGGTCAAAAGTATAGTTGAAACACCTCTTACGCAAGACCTTGACGATGAATTCAAAGAACTTCACCTTGAATGCCCCATCATTGATGTATTAGCGCGTGCTCCTTACTATAGTGCCCTCCTAGAAAAATATGAGAAGTTTAAACTAGGTAAAAATGGGACCGCCTTCGTTCAAAACAAGTTGCCTAAAAAGCTTGATGATCTGGGTATATTTGTTTTGCCTTGTAAAATAGGAAGATCCGAAGCTTTCGGCACACTAGCCGATTTAGGGTCAAGCCTCAACTTGATTCCCTTGTCCTTATTCACCGCTCTTAAGCTAGAAAAGTTAGAGGAAACAGAGGTATTGATAGGGCTAGCGGATGGGAGTATTGCCCACCCGGTTGGAATGATTAAGGATGTAGTTGTTCACGTAGGAAAGTTAACTATATTAGCGGATTTTCACGTCCTAGACATGGTTAGTGACACTACATGCCCATTATTGGTAGGAAGAGGATTTTTAGCAACCGCTAGCGCCATGATAGATTGTAAGGAGTCTAAGATAGCGGTAGGAGAAGGCGATACTTGGTCGGTGTACGATGTAAAGAAGCATAGTTATGATTGTGATGATGAACCGACACCGCATTGGGTAGAGATGAATAGGAGACCATCTAGATATGGACCTTGGATAGAAAGGAACTTTATAGGACCTCAATGCCCATTTTATCTAGAAAAAGATTTCGTTGAAAAGACACATTCCGTAGAACAACTCATAGCTAGAGATGAGGAGCTAGATCCCTTTGAGGACCCCTTAGTCTTTAGGAAGATGATTGAGTTCTTGAGCGTAATGCCTATTAATATAGAGACGAATAAGTGGAAAAGAGAGGGAGACAAGTGTAAATGGAGGTGGGACAAGCCACCTAAAGAAGGTGACGGATCATGGCATATGAGGATGACTTTGTATGATCCGGATAGAGAAAAGTTTGAAAGATCATACCATACTAAGGAAACCGATAGGAAGTTGAAACCTAAGTTTGATCCCAAGGATGTCCTCAATGAGGAACTCACCCGTATCACGTAGTAACCCATGACCTTGAGTCTAGCTACAAGACTCGTAAATAAAGAAAAGCGCTTCTTGGGAGGCAACCCGTGTTTTTGTGTGATTTTATTTTTGTTTGTTTGTTATTTGCTTCCGTATGCATGCTTTGTTTTTATTGTTGGTAGATCATGTTTCTCAATTAAATAGTGGAAATACTTTACTTTGTTGTTTTGGCCTAGTCTTAACTCCACCTAAAGGTATTTTTGCAAAAGATAAGTGTAAGGGGAAACCCCAAATATGTTTTCAAGAAACAAACCGATCATGATTCTCCACAATATTAAATGAACATGTATATTCGTATTTGTTAGAGTCAAATGCTTGTATTGAGTCATAATGAAGTTTTGCAGGATTTTCCAGGAAGTGAGACCAAGTTTTTCCAGAAATTTTTCGGAAACTTAACATAAGAATTTCTGCAGGTCACTTCTGACGGCGTCAGGAGTTAACTCTTGACGGCGTCACGTGTAAAAATCTGGAAATTTTACCGGTTTTGTTTTTCTAACGGAGTCTTATGGTTTTTGTGAATTATTAAGTTTTATAATCTCCAGGAAATCTGCAAACTTCATTCCACAAGCATTATATCTTATTTTGTTTTCTAGGATTTAGTAACTTATATAGGATGCCGCCGATTTTATGCGAGGTTGTCTTGTTTGTTTTCTCAGGATTTACAGGTTATGTATGACAAGAAGATGATTTATATTCTGGAAGGGAAGCTTTGATTGTTCATTTTCTTGGAGGAAGATTTAACCTGGCCACCTTATTATCCATACCGAGCGAATCAGGGGAGTATTTGATTTCATTTGTTTTACTTATTTCACTTTTACATTCTTTACTTGAACATTGGGGACAATGTTCATCTTAAGTGTAAGGGGAGGGTAAAATGATGATACCTTACATATGCACTTTCGCTTGAGTTTGTTTTGTTTGATGGTAGATGTGTAATAAAACTATGAGAAATACTTGTTAGTGCAATTTTAGCGCCAAATTTAAATTTTTTTACAACATTTAGGAGTAAAACTTTAGCCATAGCAAGCATCTCATGGATAGGAGATTGTATGACTAGCACATAACCGTATATTCAGAAAAATTTTCCACCCAAATATGTGAGGTTCGCCTTTAGATTTGATAGGAAAAGCATTTACTATTAGTGCTTATGAGTGTACCGGTAGCATTTAGATTCTAGAACTTGCGTTAGTGATGCATCCCGAGACCGCTAGTGAGACTACATTCGTGTGGTAGGATTTACTACATGATAAGAGGCATTAGGATCACCCTTGTGTTAAACCCGTATTATAATTACTTGACCATTTAAGTCATATTACTTGGCTAGTTAAGTCAACTAATTTTTCCCACACCCTTAGCGTTGTACTCATTTTTAGTACACGAAACCCCTAGTACACCCCTCCGAGCCTATCTTTTCGTTTCTAACTTTAAGCATTTTACTTAAAGGAAGAATTTGTTACACCCCACTTAAATGTACACCCAAATCGCCTTAGCCTTCCATGTATGCGCTCATTTTTAGTGCATTATTGTTATATGTTTAAACCCTAAGCTAACTATCTAATTGATTACATGGTTGCTAAGTCGAGTCATATCCTTGTACATATTGTTTTGGGACGATTGGGACTCATGGGTAAGTACTTATTTATGGAGTAATGGGGAAGAACATCATATATTACCCCCATATGTACGTTAATCTTAAAAGTGCTCCAAGTGTTTTGATTTTCTTAATTCGAGTCATTAGATTAGTTTATTCTAAAGTATATAAAGATTCAAGTGTAAGGGAAATTTACATTCCCTATGATGTATTATTTTGGATGGTAGGGTAAGAGTGTATGCAAAAAAAAAAAAAAAAAAAAAAAAAAAAAAAGACTACCATCCCGTTTTTATTCTATGTTCATTTTATGTTTTTGATATTTTTCATTTATTAGCTTAAGTCGAGTCTAGTCTTGGCTTAGCAACACCATATTGTACATGTAATTAACCAAGATTGTTAACTCGCCTCCAGTAAAACTTCCTTTATCCAACAAAACCGTGTATTTCATATCCCTACACCTAACGTTACAACCCTTTTAAAAGACCTCTTTGATAGTTTATCCTAGGTGCTTACGCCATGTGGTGGAGGTTTGATCCTTTCCCAAGCCTATGGTAATCTATTTTGCTATGACAGGTAGTGAGAGATATCTTCCGTTTCTATATTGTAATTTATACTTTATTACACCCGAGAGATGTGAGTATCTAAACACTATTTGTGAGGTGCTTGTATATGACCTCCGTGCTTGTCTATTGGTCTTTAGTGGAACGATTATTTGTTGTAATTACTTTTATATTAGTGTTAAATGACCCCTAACTTGTATTTTGATTAGAATAAAAGCGCATTTGCTTAAGGACAAGCAAATCTCAAGTGTAAGGGTATATGATGAGGCGAAAAATGAACCGTTTTTAGGGGTCATTTAAGCCCGGAATTGAATTTATTTGATCAAATATTGCCCTAAATCGTTCCTTTTGTGATTTTAGGTACTTTGGGAGAGAAATCTGGAAAAAGAAGCAATTCGGACGTTTTTTGAGCATAAAAGTGAAGAAAACGCCAAAGTCTTAATTTTCCTTGCTGGAAACAGTAGGTGACGACGTCAAGAAGAAAATCTTGACGGCGTCAAGAGTAATTTCCATGACGATCCAGTACAGATTTGACGGCGTCACAAGGTAGGGCGTCAAGAGGAAAATGCATGACGGCCTGGAAATACATAACACATGACGGCGTCAGAAGTAGATCAAGGCAGTCCGAGGAGTATTTTGGCGGCGAGATGACGGTGTCATAATTTTGTTCTTGACGTCGTCAGACACTATTTCCTATATATAGTTTTCTAATTTTCACATTAAAAAGAGAGAAGTTTTGGAGAAACCCTAAGTCCGAACTTGGCACAAATTTTACAGGTTTTTCAAGGGTTCTCAGCCCTTGATCCCTTTCATGTGTAATTGAGATAAGTATTCTTTTAATTCAATCAATATGTCTATGTGTTGGTTGTCTATATCTTGTTCTTGTCTTAATTCCATCATGCTAGGCTAGATCTATCTTGTGTTTGCTTGGATCTAATGAAACCTAGATGTTAATTATGTGTTGGTTACTTGTTTATGGTTGTATTGGATGAATGATTTCGATGTTAGGCTTAAGAAAACTGGCAGATCTCCAATTGGTAACATGCTTGAACGTCTTAGGAAATATGAACTGACGTGCACTAGGTTTTATTGGTTGTATTTAATGCATGAGTAAATTCTAATGATCCCATGTTAGGAGCTTCTTAGCCGGCTCGACATAGGAGTGAAGTAGGCACTCATAGGATTGGGGAATTAAGTGCGCCACCCCATGAATGGTATTAAGGAATACAATCCGTCATCCACGCAACTATAACAAGTAATTAACGTGTAAAAGATATCTAGGGAGTAGTGAAATCTAAGTAAACACAATTTCTCTGCTTATTGCTCACAACCTTAGTATAATTTAGTTTATTTTCATTTTTAGTATTTTATTTTAATTGCATCTTTAGTATTGGGTTAGTTGACTAGCAACTAATTCCGCCCAAATCCTTAAAACCCGAGATTTTTACTTGCTTTCTAAAAAAATATAAAAATACAAAAATAATCATCCCTCATCTTTAGAACTAGTATTTAGGTTTTCTAATCCTAGCGACACTATTCCTAGCTGAACGATCAATCCCTCGGTACTTGTCACTATACTATACTACAACGATCAGGTACACTGCCTGGTGGGGGTTGTAAGCTTCTCAAGATCCCTTGAGAGGTAAAGCCTGGTGCAATTCCCACGTATCATAGTGCATGTAATGCTCTATTGTGGGACTTTGAAGCGAGGCTGAAAAGGCCTTTTCATGATGGGTGGAGTTACTCTACATGTTGCCTTTATGGAAAAGTAAAGGTTGCAAAACTAAAAGAGGCCCCTAAACCTTTGTTGGACCTGTTTCGCAATGATGATGCGACATCCAGAAATTTTCTAAAAAACATTCGTAAGTACAACATGATGTTTGCCTTCACCTCAATGGGCGGAAAAGTTGATCATTCCGTCAACAAGGGTAAGGGCCCTTATTGTTTTAGGCTTCATGGTCAAAACTATCATAGACATGGTAGTCTTTTACCAAAGGAAGGGTCCACCGCAAAGTTCTCGCAACTATACATATACGACACGGAAAATGAGGTGAAGAACAGGATTGACGCACTCCGGTATGAAACACTTTTAACTTCTTTCTTTTAGCATATTTTTTTGAAATATTATGTACTAAAATTTTATGACTATTTTGTCATTCAAAATGAACATTCCTCATGTATTATACATCCAATTTGGAAGTGTTTGATGTTGCATTTTTAGTGATATATGTCTTATTTTAACTTATCCTATTAATTACTATGTTGTTATTTTTTTTATTGCAGATCTGGATCAACAAATGAAACCAAATCATCTGACTCACTTGATCCACAAATAATTGAAGGTTTAAGGAAGATTTTAGATGATGAAAATGAATTGGTCAAGTCATATAGAATGGTTAGAGATCGATACAAAGCTGATGAACTAGACAACGTACGGTTGAGATTACTTTGTAACAGGGAATCTGACGGAAGGACTTACAATCTCCCTACCGCCTCAGAGGTAGCTGCTTTAATTGTGGGAGACATCCAAGAATCTCTTGATAAAAGAGATATTGTGATTGAGACACGAACCGGTGAACTTAAAAATATTAGTGTTTTGCACCCTTCGTTTCTATCACTACAATATCCTCTTTTGTTTCCGTATGGTGAAGATGGATACAGAACCGATATTCCTCATAGAGGCGTTGTTCAACTAGACCCAAAAAAATGTGAAAGGTTAACAATGAGAGAATATCTTGCTTACATCATTCAAGAAAGGGAAGACAGATTCTCAATCCATCATAACTCTAGAAGACTTTTTCAACAATTTTTGGTTGATGCTTTCACCATGGTCGAAACAGAAAGGTTATATTTTAATCGCTCTAATCAAAAAATCCTACGTGTTGAATCATATCAACAGCTATCGAATCATGCTGATAAGGGAAGCACAGATGCATCTACCACCGGCAAGCGTATAGTACTACCATCGTCTTTTACCGGAGGTGCACGATATATGCGTCAAAATTATATAGATGCAATGTCACTGTGCAAAGTATATGGCCATCCAGATTTTTTCATCACTTTCACATGTAATCCTAAATGGCCCGAGATTACAAGGTTCTTGAATGGAAAAGGTCTTAGTCCCGAAGATAGGCCAGATATTATATGCAAGACCTTCAAGATGAAGCTTGATCATTTAATCAAGAATCTGAGGGAGAATAAGATTTTTGGACGCGTCAATGCAGGTAAATGTTTAAAATTTTTAGTAAACTTCTGTAGTTTTTTGATATATTGCTACCTAAATGTCATTGTTCTTTTATATATTTCAGTTGTATACACGATCGAGTTTCAGAAGAGAGGACTTCCGCACGCCCACATATGTATTTTTTTGCACCCGGATGATAAGTTGGTTAATCATGAAAAGATCGATGATTTCATTTCTGCTGAGATACCAGACAAAAATAGTGACCTGCAACTTTATCGCCTTGTAAGTGAACATATGATGCATGGCCCTTGTGGAGCTGATAATCCAGGTTGCCCCTGTACCATTAAAGGGAAATGCACAAAGAAATTTCCAAAGAAATTTTCACCTCGAACTATGACAGACTCTGACGGATTCCCAGTTTACAAAAGGCCTGATAATGGAAGGTTTATTAAAAAAAAAGCGGGGTGGAGCTACACAATGGTTTTGTTGTAGGTTATAATAAAGTTCTGTTAAAAACTTACCAGGCACACATAAATGTGGAGTGGTGTAATCAGGCTGGTTCTATCAAGTATTTGTTCAAATACATAAACAAGGGACCAGATCATGTTACTGCTACCGTTTCTGTTGACAACAATGATAATCAACAAACCACCGACGCTGAAGTGAATGATGAAATCAAAAAATATTATGATTGCAGGTATCTTTCAGCGTGTGAAGCTACTTGGCGAATTCTTCAGTACGAAGTCCACTACCGTTACCCCCCTGTTGAGAGGTTGTAATTTCATTTACCTGGACAACAACAGGTCGTGTATGGGGCTGATGATGATATTAACGATGTCTTAAACAAACCATCAGTTGCTTCTTCCAAATTTTTGGCATGGATGGCATGTAATGAAACCGATGCTCTTGCCAGAACTTTGACGTATGCAGAATTCCCAACTAAGTTCGTTTGGAAGCCCGATAAGAAGATATGGCAGCGTAGGAAGCAGGGATTCGCTGTAGGAAGGATTCATTATGTTCCTCCTTCTCTTGGTGAGGCATACTATCTGAGGGTTCTTTTAAATAAGGTTAAAGGACCGACGAGGTGGGAAGATATTCGCACGGTTAGTGATAGATTCTATGATTATCAGGGTAAAGATGAAAAAATATATGATTCATATAGGGACACATGCTTTGCACTCGGATTGTTAGACGATGACAAAGAGTACATCGAGGCTATTAAAGAAGGACATCGTATTTCATTTGGTGATTCTGTTTGTCGTTTATTCATGATGTTGCTTACGTCAAATAGTATTGTCAGACCCCATCATGTATGGAACGAAACATGGGAATATATGTCTGATGATATTGAACATGAGCAACGTTTACTTTTTAATAATCCAGGTAACATTGTTTTCGCTCCATTAAACTTAAATTAACAGTTTTAGCACTTAAACTTTGTTCAGTTATTCATTTACATATTCCATTTCTGTTTGTAGATTTGGAGATATGTGAACGTCATCGTAAAAATCTATGTCTAAAATATATAGACATTCTTCTTCGTAAGAATGGCAGTAGCTTAAGTTCTATAAACGGAATGCCTTTACCAAATCTGGAGTTCTTGGAAAACCACACAAACTCTTTGATTCATGACGAAATTTGTTATGACCCCGACTTACTGAAAGCAGAACATGACACGCTCTTTCCAAGTCTAACACCCGAACAAAAAATTGTATATCAAAGAGTTATCTCAGCTGTTGAAAATAAAAAAGGCGGTGTTTTCTTCCTTTACGGATATGGTGGTACAGGAAAGACATATATTTGGAAAAAATTATCTGCTGCTATACGCTCTAAAGGAGACATTGTTTTAAATGTGCCATCGAGTGGGATCGCTTCTTTGCTTCTAACATGTTTGTACCTACCTGATCTAATGTAATAATAAATTTTTATTGTTGTATCCACAAATATAGATATTCAATGTCACACATACCTTCAATATTTCTTCTTTGCTTCTGACAGGTGGTCGTACGGCCCATTCTCGCTTTGGTATACCTATTAATCTCAACGAGGACTCCTTTTGTTCAATAACCGCTGGTACAGATCTTGCTGCTTTATTGATCAAGACAAGTTTGATAATATGGGATGAGGCTCCAATGATGCACAAACATTGTTTCGAAGCTTTAGATCGATCTTTGAGAGATGTTATTGGGACCACTAACCTAAAAGCAAAAGATATGCCGTTTGGTGGTAAGGTTATCGTTTTTGGAGGAGATTTTAGGCAAATTTTGCCGGTTATACCAGGTGGAACAAGGCAGGACATTGTACATGCATCTCATAATTCGTCTTATATATGGGATGATTGTACAGTACTTGAGTTAACGACAAACATGAGATTGAGAGGAGGTTCTGATAACTGTAATATTCAAGAAATCAAGGATTTTGGAGATTGGATATTAAAGATGGGAGATGGTCGTTTAGGTGGAGCTAACGATGGTGAGGCAACGGTTGATATTCCGGATGATTTACTCATAACTGATAATGTTAATCCTATTCCCTCACTGGTGGAATTTGTTTATCCATCGTTTCTCAACGACTTACATGATTCTTCTTTTTTTCAAGAGAGGGCAATTCTTGCTCCCACCCATGAAGTTGTTGAAGTTATAAACGACCATTTGCTATCTCAAATTCCAGGTGACGAGGTTGTTTACTATAGTTCAGATAGTATATGTGAATCCGAAGGTCTAGACAATGATTACACCAAATCTTTGTACTCTCCTGAAGTGTTGAATGGTCTGAAGTTGTCTGGAATACCTAACCACAAATTAGCTCTCAAAGTTGGTGCACCGGTCATGCTTCTTCGAAACATTGATCAAAGTGCTGGGTTATGCAATGGGACAAGACTAAGGATTCTAAAACTTGGTGAACATTTTATCGAGGCACAAATCTTAACGGGAACAAATGTCGGCCACACTACTATCATCCCACGGTTGAAACTCAGTCCTTCAGACAAGAGGCTTCCGTTGAAGATTAATCGACGCCAATTTCCATTAGCTGTATGTTTCGCCATAACCATCAACAAAAGTCAAGGCCAGTCTTTATCAAAAGTTGGAATTTTTTTGCCTAAGCCAGTCTTCACACATGGTCAGCTTTACGTCGCTGTGTCTAGAGTAAAAAGTCGAAAAAGATTGAAGGTTTTGATATATGACAAGGATGGTAAAGTTACAAACAGTACTTTGAATGTTGTTTACCATGAAGTGCTACAAAAGATTTGATCCGCCATTAGTCACAATGCTTTATTCTTATTTGTTAGTTTTACCTATCTTATATGTACTCAAGTTTGACATTATCCAGCTTTTTGAGATTCTTGGTTTATTCTTTGTTATTTTTAACAAATTCAATGTTGTGCGTACTTTTTCATTTTGATTATGGAAACGAACAATATTCTTTGAGACTTAACATCAGTTGTTGTTTTTTGTTTTTTACCTTTTAAGGTTATATTTTCTAACTTTTATAAGCTGCCCGTGATTTATCACGGGTTTATAGGCTAGTATATTATATATAGAATTGACGGCCCATTGCTGTGTATGGGCTTTCCACGTGACCGACCCAACACCAATATAAATACGTACGTATAAGATTTCCCGCCCCCATCCATCCATCCTTCCATAATCGTTTTCGCCAACAACCAAAATTCATCTGATTTCATATCTTGTATTTGCAGCATGGATATTGTGTTAGAAAACGAAGATCGAATCAGTGAGTTACCAGATTGTTTAATCTGCAAAATCCTGTTTCCTTTACCAACCACAAAGGAGGCCATTCGAACAGCTTGTCTCTCCAAACGATGGGTGCATCTCTGGACTTTACTTCCCAACTTTATATTTATTATAAGCGATAATGAATCTCGTCGCGATTTCTTTTCATTCGTGGATAAAACCATGACTCAGTCTCCCCTGTTTAATTTCAACAAATTCCATCTCCATACTAGTTATGATTCTAGCTTTCAATCGCTAGTTAATAAATTGCTTCGTTATGCTCTTGATCGTAACGTCAAGGACGTTGACATATCATTATGGCATGATCTTAATCATGTAGAGCGGGGTCATCAGATTGTGTTAGATGACTCCCTTTTCGCCAACTCATCTATCACCAATCTTAAATTATCCTGCGACTTTGTTAATCCTACAACCGGTCTCTTCACGTGGGTAAACCTTAAGTCTTTGTCTCTTTCAAACAAATCCGATTTAGATGACCATTCTCTTGAAATTATATTATCCGGAACTCCTCGTCTTGAAACATTCGAGTTGAACGACTGTTATGGCTTTTCCAGGATAGATATTACTTCAAAGAGTGTTAAAGACTTTGTCATATCTGGACGCAACAGGCTTGTTGCTTCATATGTAGATCTAAATGCTCCTTATATATCTTCATTAACAGTTGATGGAGCTTTGACCTTATGCTCTTTTCACTTAGAAAATGTGTCATCCTTAGTCGAACCTAAGTTCTCTTACCATGTCCACGATTACGATTTTTACGTCCCTTTTGTCTCCGAATATGAGGAACAAGATGCGCTTGAAATACATATCACACTACTTCGCCATGTCAACTGCCACCAGCTTAAACTTAAACTTGGCGAGAGGTGTTTAGAGGTAATCCCTTCAATATCTATTTTTTTCTTTTTCACGTATATGCTAACTGCCCAATTGGATGTCAGTGCTACCTGAACCACTAAAATATTAATTACTACTATAATGAAGAGCATAAAATTAACCATTACTACTATTTTCTGTTTGTAGGTTCTCTCTCTTTTGGAAGATGAAGGTTTTGTCGTTCCACCGAACATCAAAGTCGTTGATGATGAAAAGTTCTATTGATATATGGCACTTTTAAGTTCATGCTTAGCCTAGACATGGGGACTGAAAAACTTGAACCCCCTACATTTGATGATTGCCTCAAGAGGTTGAACCAAATTGGGTGGGACGAAGATAACCAGCATGTTGCACTTGCAATTGTTTGTGAGCCAAATGATCATTATAGGCAAGCTTGGATGAAGATGAAAGCGGACAAGTGTGTTTTAAGTGATGTTTTCTATCTTCTAGTTAGAATTCATGTCTAGGAAATTATTGTCTGCTAATTTGCTTATGTTTGGTTTAGCAATCTGGAACTTATTGTATTTGCTTTTGTTTTTAATGAATAGTTGCTTTCAATGATACTTTTAGACTTTTAGTAGATTGGGGTTTGACATTGTCATGATAATATTGCATCATATTAGATGCTTTCCAATTCTTTGTTTACGCTCATGTTTGTTTCATGTGTACTACCTGATGCTTGACAAATTATACAACTGTTTTCATATTTGTTTCATGTTTGGTTGAAAGAAGGTTTCAACATTCAACCGAGACTATCTGTAACTATTTTCATGAAGTTCTACAAGGGATGATGCAATTTGCTAAAGAAATCATACGGCCAACATCAGTTGATGCAAGCTCAACGCCTGATAGGCAAAATAAGTTGAGAGAAATATTTCCAGCATGTATTCCAGTTCAGTAAAGTTGAATTTTGAGTGTGTTACTTGTCTAACTATTTACAACAGACTCACCAGCACCTCCAGCCTCTTTTACTATATCAAAATCCTCAAGTTTTAACTCCTCCTACATTAGAATATTGTAAACATGTTAAAAGTCCTGTTTAAAAATCCATCTGCATACACTATTATTTAATTACAGGTGGAGAATGGGTAAGCTTGTGACAAGTTTGGAAGCAAGTGCCTTAGGTACAAGTCACAAGATTTCTGTCCATAAATTAATATATTGTTCAAACATACGTAAATTTTCATATATGATTACAAAGATTACAAGTAAATGGGTCGAATTATCCACTTTGGGAGAATTTCGACCCCTTTCTTTTTTATGCCACTTTCTGTTATCCTATAGAGAGAAAACATAAATGGGTCTAATTTCCCACCTCTATTTTTAATAGTTAAATTACCTGAACATAAACATTCAATACACGCTTCTCTAGGCTGTAAAATGTGTTGTCTTGGGTAAAAACTATCTCTGCAAAGTGGATTTTAACGTTGTAATTCCCGTTTATAAGACACAATCCATAATAAGTCAGAGAATAGCAGCCGTGCGTGCGGATGTATATATATCTGAAAACAAAAAAGTTACAGTAGAAACGAATATGCTATAAACAAAAAAGTTACAGGTGCGTGAGTGCAGACTGAAACTTCGCGTTAAATAAAAAAATATCTCCTATTCAACATATTGTTTAAGACAGTAGAAATGAATACCTTTAGTGCCAATTCCATACAGTTTGAGGAAACATCTACCATCAGTTCTTTGATTCTGACGAGTATACCAAAATCAAAATGGATTTTTGACTTCTAAAATTCTTGACTTCATCCTTTGTTTGGTCTAGTTTTGAATATAGTGCGCACTCTATCTTCCACTCTTTCAAATCTTGCCAGAACCTATACACCAATAAAGTATAATAGTTCCCCATAATGGTCTTTACCCGCTGTTTCTAATATTATTTCCCTAAGGCAATTAACATTGTTGTTAGATTTATCAGTTAATTTTGATTAATATAATGTTTGCATGTAGCTAATTTGTGTTTCATATATTCTTCAACAGCTTGTTCATACTAGTATTTTGCAACTTTGTGGTAAACTTTTTCTATCAATTTCATAGTAGTTTTATAAAATGCATAGCATTTGTATTTTATTTATTTGTTGTTATGTTACATGAAATAAGAGTCGAGACTTGTGTTTCATCAGTTAGTTTCTCAAGATGGGATTCCACATATTTGTGGAACTTCATCAACTCATTCATGTTTGCTGTTTTGAATGATACCAAGGCAGCTTTAACCTCTTTGATGGCATCCGTGTAGTTTTTGACATCCTCTTCGATTTGCCAAAAGTATGATAGATAAGTTTCTGAGAGTAAAAACCATAAATCTATACCTTTTTAGGTTTGATTAGAGCATTAGGTACGGTGTGTCTTATAAGACGAGTTATCCGTCCGTCACCGTGACGTCAACTTTTACTCTATAGCATTTTTATAACACAAAAACAAAAAACACCTCCCCAATTACATTCATATAACACACCATCACAAAGCTACCCCTATAACTTGACTATAACTCCCTTTCACCGCTTGCTCTTAGGGGGAGTTTGGTTTAATGAAAATAACAATATAGATACATTTTGGGCTTATGTACGTTGAAAAAACTTGTTGACACATAGGATATAAGGGCTGATCGAACAATTCAATCAATGCAAAGAAAATTTCGAATTCAAAAAGTTTGTTATTAAATAGTCTGAAAAAAGATGCTACAGAGAATTCAAAAAACGGCAAGTTAGATGCATTAGACAATTATTCTTTATATTATATCGTTTATTCTGGAAAATATTTAAATTAAAGTTATCGAGGTTTTGATGAACTGGACAAAGATCTAACTAATACTGATATGTTAGGTATTTTTGAATGTTTGGTTTGTAAAAAGGAATCAATATAGGTATGGGCATGGTTTATGGGTTTACAAGCCCACCATCCTTGGGTGGTATGATTTTAATGGGTTTGATTATATTCCTGATTTTCAAAACTAACCCACCAACCAAACAATTATATTGGGAATGAAAGTCATGCTCCCGATTCCATACCGTCGATTGTTCAGTACTTCAGTGGTAATTTGGTGATCTTAAAGGGGCATAACATAATGAGATTGAAACAAGGCTAGTTACATATCTTGGAATTATTAAATAAAGTTCCAAAACGACATGCGAATATTGGTCAGGTCACATCATAGCCAAAAAAACAAAATGATAGACATATATCATATCCCATTCACACAGATTGGGTAACTTTGTTGCTGTACTCGAGTTTCATACGTAACTTCAACTGTTTGCAAACAATGCAAGTTCTGTATGACAACTACAGGTACATCTAAAGACTAATGTCGTTGATTGATCTCAATACTGATAAAGATATTGTAATTTCATGTATTAAATAAGGGAAATAAGGATTTCGAAAATTTCATTAATGTTTAAATAATATGTTTTTATTCTATAATCATGTGGCATGTTTTCGTGTATTTGTTTTTCATGCACACGATGCTTCTACTGCTAAACTTTTTACGAGTACATTTTTACAAGGGTCACCAAATTTGGATGTCGTGACTGCAACACTGCAGCTCCTTGACCCAACGCAAGCCTGTAATGTTTAGTGTTTGGCATTGGTTAGTCGAAACTGTTGGAAAAAACATATATATTCACGTAAAAGTCAAAGTCATAAGAGCTGACCTTTTTTAGGACTGAGAGGGCCTTAGTACTCTGGCATTCACCATGACTAAAACTTCCACATTTTCCTTGTGGAGTTCCAAAGCTGGCAAACTTGATCGATGAAATTACTTGATTAGGATGAGGGCACTCGAGCGAAACTCTTGGCTCTGACTTTGACTTTGACTTTTTATTTTGACTCCAGGCTTCTATTGGGAGTGGGTGATTTTGGGATACATGGGAACACAAACTTTCCAACTCTTGTGTTGCAAAAGATATTTGGTTAGGATCACCACCTATTTCCTCGAGCAAGACCAGTACATTCCCACTTGGTTTTAACCATGATCGAGGTACATGATACCTAAAAGATTAGTTCAATCGTTATAATAAGATTCAAACTTTGATATGTATGTTTAATGTTCAATAAAGCCTTCACTTACAGCTTCTGTGATGGTTTTCCGCAATTCTTGAGGCATTTTGATGAGCTATATGGTCCTTTATAGCTACAATCTGAGCAACCGCTAGTAGGAGCATTATAACCTGGCCAATAACGACCGATGCCTTGTCCATTGACCCACGCCTCACCTTTTGTCATGCCGGTGAAGTCTATTGCGAGTGGACCGTCACCAGAAGGTGCATCAAAATTTGTCTGTTTAAACATAATTTCTTATTTAAGTACTACAATCTTTAATGTTGTTATTCCAAAAATAAAAGAAAACTTTAATATTACCTTGTACCAAGTCAAAGGTTGATCTTTAGGCGAACCCGAAACCCAGAGTGATGAACCTCCAGTATCCAGTCCTAGTGATTCTCCTTTAAGTCCAATTTGATATGTCCACCTCTGAGATGAAAGGTCGACCGTTGACCCGCTCTTTGATCCATCAAACTCCACTGGACCAGTAATACCCGCACCCGTTTTATCAAAAAATGCACCATAGTTCTGTACACAGAGATCAGATTAGTACCAAATACAGTCACTTTACTCACTTATTATCCATATAAGAAAATTTGAAATTTAAAAGGTCAAACCTGGAGCCCGACTGTCAAACTCAAGAGATCTATTTTGTTCGTTCCACGTTTGAGAGTGATGGACATATCCTTTGAAATTTTAGGGTTACCAGAATTGCCAAATGCACTACCTACAAGTTAGAATATGAAATTTTCAGCCAGAAATATTTATAAAAAAAGTTCCCTTCGCTATTCTTAAAAAAATTTAGTACCTTCAAGTTGATCATTAACAAACAAATGTAGAACATGGCCAAGTGATTTCACATGAATTGTTGTTTGAGATGCATCGTTAAGGAAAGGCTCATCACCTTTGATGTCAGTGCTGTAAGATAAGCATACACAATTCCTTAGAATCGAATAACTTGTCATTATAGATTTTAAAATGGGCGGTTGGGTAGCGGGTTCAATAAGGTTCAATCAAAACAAGTAATTTGACATGGGTTGGGTTTGGCTTGGAACGAAACACTTTTGTCCAAATCAATTTTTTTTTAAAATAAACTGATACTATGTCGAATATCATTACAAAATTTAATATAAGAATATATAATTCTTTTTAACAAAATGATTTCTGAGTTTTTATTCATTAAAAACTGACATTCAACCCATTTAAGCCGTTTCAGTTTTACCTACTTTTCGACCCATTTCTGTTTGACCCACTACAAATATTGTATAACCCGAATAAGTCTAATTGCTAAGTGTACTCACCATATTTGAATCCATTTCAAAATTCAAAGCAGAAAGTATTCATACCTTATTGAATGGGAATTGATTGGCACACTCAAAAAATTGATTGGGACACTCAATGTACAAATAGTTAAAGCACTTTATATTTACAATACAACTGTTTAATGCAGTGTTTGGAGTGTCCCAATCAAATATGGGAGTGTGCAAATCACCTCCCTTATTGAATACCACAGATAATCACTTTGATCAGCTGTGGTATTAATCTGCTCCAGTAATCCTGGTCTGTCGAATGCATCATTACTTGATATCCCTATGGGTTCGCTAACATAACTCCAGTCGGATGAAATTGACTTTGAATCACTGAATTCATCTCCATTACTTGTAGGTACAAACCTTCGGATGGTAGCCATAGAGTTTATCTGTCAATGGTCAAATTATTAGCACGCTCTGACTTCTTACAACATTTTGATCAGCTTTGATATTGATAGCCACATGACTACATCAAAGATTACAAAAAATGCAACGAAAAAGTTTCATGCTCGTATTTACCCCTTATATAAATCACAATGACAATGAATGCTAAACAGGCTAGAGTTGACCAGAAAAGTCAGACAAACCTTTGCAGTGTTGTACACAACGTTTTTGCAGTCGGGCAAGATGCTGACAGACCAAGCAGGTAAGTGATATGAGTTCCCGTTATAGCTCACAGTTGCATCATTTTTTGTATCAATATTCGCCAAAAAAGCAGCACATGTCGATGATGTCTTATACACAACAGCCTAAATCACCACAAAACTATGTTAATTGAAAACTTTATATGATAGTCCAATATGGGTCAGATGCTTGGGATTTATCATCACCTCTAAATTGTGACCAAGAGACGTATTTTTTGGATCTGTTGCCACCATTGCCTCTTCACAGAGCTTTATAGCCTTGTGTAAATCTCTTAAATGACCCCACTTAGGTTGCCGAAGTGCTCCTGCAACACAAAATTATATGATGACATATTATAATAAAAATAATCATGTTTAAAAGTTGTTAAAAACAAGATTAAGATGCTAACATACCATACTCATCAAGTGGAGCATCATAGTCATAACTTGTTGAAATAAACGGTCCTCCAGTAGTACGTCCAAAGTTAGTCCCGCCATGGTACTGCAAAAATGTAACAGCTGAATTAACTTCGGGCTTATAAGATGTTCAAACTTCTCTCTTCGATATATATAGGAAACACATGTTATTAGATCGATATGTACTAACCATATAATAATTTTGAAAGGTTCCACCTCTCTGGTAAAAACGTGCAACCGCAAATGCAATGTCTTCTACTGGTCTATAAGGGACAGCACCACCAAATGCAAGAAACCACCCGGTCCAATTCTCAGTCCACATTGAAGGCTTGTTCTTAGAATTTGGAGTAAACCCATCACAGTAGAATCCATTGCAAGTGTTTATCTGCATTCATGATTTAAAAAAAAAAAAAAAAAAAAAAAAAAAAAAAAAAAAATTGTTTTTAATGGGTCAAGAAATAAGGTAATTTTAACCGTGTTCTTTGGTCAGTGTTAGTGCGTTACCACTGAAGCAGGAGCATCACTTTGCTGACACATCACCCATGGTACGCCTGTATTTAAGGATGTTGCCATACTCGCTGCCCATTTGATGTAACTTTGTGCAGCAGGGCCATAATCTTTATCAATATTCCCATATTCGTTCTCAATCTGTCATCAACGATTCACAGACAAAAAAAGAACTTTACATATTCATGTCAAGCTTAAAAATTGACCAAATGAATCATAGCGTATTGGTGGATAAACTAACCTGAGATAAGATTATTGGTCCACCTTGAGACGCATAAAGATTCTCGTCCTGTAACATGCTAACTATCTTGGCTGTAAACCGCTTCATTTCAGCCTACAATATATGCATTTGGTTAAGGAGTTGTTGAACAAATAAGGAAGTTTTTTAACACTAACTTAAGGAGAATAATAAGTAAACCTTATAAGGCTCGTTATCTGTTCGAAGCTGGATTCCAGGTATGAAATGTAACCAGAGCGGGAATCCACTGTTCGCAAAAACAAAATAATGAGCACAAACATCAAACTTGAAGTATTCAGACTATAAAGACCGAAAAATCTAAAAATTTAACACTGACCCATAATTCCATTCAGCACAAACATAAGGACCGATCCGAATATGAGCATAAAGACCAGCATCAGCTATCAATTTCACGAATCTAACTAAATCTTTTCCTCCTTCAAAGTCATACTGTTCAGTCCAACTTATGTTAGCACATTTCATAAATATCGGCCTATCGGGTCTTACACTCTTACTAATTTTCAAAAATTAATTGCAGCAGTCAACATAATACTAGTAAAATATTGACTAAATTAACAACAAAGTGTAGAAATGTGCTTCTGATTCAAGACAAACTCTTGAAGTCTCAAGCAAATTAATAAAGAAAGCAATTTCTTGACATACTAAACTTTCCCACCAAAAAGTAAAATCAACTACTGTATTTGGAATAATAAAATTAATAACATAATCAAAACTACCTTTTTTTTTAAATATATATATATATATATATATATATATATATATATATATATATATATATATATATATATATATATATATATATATATATATATAATTTCCTTAAACACCTAAGCACAAATATCATTTCCCACAAGTATCAACCACCTATTAATGTTCATAAAGCATGTTCCAATAATCTTGCAAAAAAACTTCAAAAAAATAAAAATAAATAAACAATATATTACCTGTCCTCTAACAGGTTCATGCAAATTCCAGAAAACATAAGTTTCAATCACATCTAATCCTCCATCTTTTGATTTCTGAATAAGGTCAGGCCACATCTGCAAGCATTTTATTTATATAAAGTTAAATACAAAAAACAAAACAAAAAAGTATAAAAAAGAATATAAAAGAATGTATGCATAAGTGTCGGTGGCATATGTATATATTGTCACCCTAGTTAAAAAAACAGTATATGATAACAGTACTTACATCAGGAGTACTACGAGGATAATGAATAGACCCTGAAACCAAAACTCGACGTTTTCCATCGATGACTAATGCCCGGTGATCATACGTAACATTTACACCAACAACCTCAGTAACTGCAGCCATAACCACGACCAAAACCATAACAAGAAACATACTTGTCACACGTCTCATCATGTTACCTTAACTTAACAAAACACTTGTGTTTTGTTTTTTTTATAACATGTTCTTCTTCTAAGAACACTTTTTATCTTAAAGCATGTGGTTTACTTTTGCTAGAAAATATAGTAAGAGTATTAAGTAAAGAATAATTTTTATGAAAATGTGAAGTGAAAGATGGAGTTTTAAGATGGATAGATGTTTTGGAGATATGATATTGCCGGAATGTTGTTATAAGCTATAAGCTATAAGTCACGTGTCATCGTCAATGAAAGATGAACATAAGTTTGTGGGGCAGTGAGCAAGACAAAGGTATGCATTATTATATATACTATAAGGTTCTTCTTCTGTTATTTTGTATAGTATTTTGTTCTTGTGTTTTTTTTATTAAGTTTAAATTGTTGAAAACTATTTTAGTGAGCTTGTAAAGGGTATATCTTGGTTAAGTCGCGTATATATGATGTAAATACCTGTTTTCACGCGTAATATTGACGTGAAAAATCTAATCTGGTTATTTTTATTTATTTATTTATTCTTTAATATTGATTTTTTTTTTCAATTTTGTGATTGTTTTTGTTTAACAAGTGTATTGAAGCATTGTTTTGTATGTTTAAAGAATGAAACTTGATGTTTATTCAATTAAAAATAACATTTACGAAGTAATATTAAATGCATATATTCTAATCAGAGAGAGAAAAAAAAGTACATTTTAGCAAGTGCCTTGAAATAACTTGTTAGACAAACCTTTTGAAAATTTACAGCAACATTTTTGAAAAAAAATTAGGTTCATACCTATCTTCCACATTTCCTTTAATTTCCAAAATCAGTGTGAACAATACTAGATAACTCTTGACAAATTATTTTAAATGGCCAATGGATATCCATATTTCCTCCTAAGATATATGTTCAAAAATAGATTTCCGGATAAGAACAAGTAAAGAGTTTCACAAATGTGAAAATATATTTGATTGATGAATAATACAATAATTACATATATCTATAGAATACAATAATTAGTTTACGTGTATGTACCATTTTCGTTTAGTTGTAAATGTTGTCACTTTCTAGTCATGATATGTTTTTCGTAGTTCAAATCTCGTTAGATGAAAATTGTGAGATGTCCCGAGAGAATTTTGAGAAAACCACAAAAGTACCGATTTAACCATGGATGTTAGGCTACCTGCAGTAAGTGATTTTCTAACCGGTCGACCGACTCAAGATTGGGTCGTGATTGTTGTGGCATGTCAGTCGTCAAACGATCATCTTTTTTTTTTTTTTTTTTTTTTTTCATCATCCCTGTGACAAAAAGAAACACAATAAAAACAAAACTCACTTTCCAATTAATATTTGTGAAGGTCACCACTGATGAATGTAAAATGAAAGTCGTCTATGATCACTACTGTGCTTAGCCTTAAAACTAAAAAAACTTAACGTCCCAAATAACTTGAGCATAAATCTTATACGTTTACCCGTTTCTCCGTGTAGTTACTGATAAGATACACCATACAAAAATGGAATAAATTATTAAATTCTTGACATATTAAAATGTGACTACAAATTCGTCGCATTGCAAAGATGGTGATATTTTTTGTTTTGAGAGACTAAAAATAAATGATAAGGATCGGAGAACAAGGACAAAATGTGGCAATCACCGAAATCTTACAGGGACAGATAACAGGGTACGCAGAGGATGTTTGTTAAATGTAGTTGTGAATAGTAGCTACAGCTTATTGTTTACCGCTTCTTATAAAGTAAATGAGCATTTTTAAAAAATAACAAAGCTCACTACTTCTTTGTCAAACAACTATTAAAAACTAAAATGTTCATTACGCACCGCTCCAAAAAGCTCTGCGGTGTCAAACATACCCAAATTGTGTTAGATTTTACTAAAGGACCCCCTAAAGTTTTGAGGATTGGCAAGTTGTATCCCTGTACTAATGTGGCATGATTAATTGGCGGGACCAGCTATGAATGTGGCGCGTACGGTTCAACTAACTATTTGGAATCTTTTTGTCTTTTAAATACAGTAATTTGCAAAAAGTACATAACAAATATTTATGGTAATTTTTTCAGGAAATGATCAAATTTATAAGACTGGCCACACCGAGGAGGTCGGCGACCCAATGGAATTCGGTCGGATTCAGTCGAGATTGATGTGGGGTTTCGGTTGATGTACGTCGTCGGCTGCCTTTTTTTTTTTTCTTTTCGATTGCACGAACAACCGAGGTCGTGTATGTTTTTGTGTATATGTTAATTAATAGTAAATGAACATTTGTGGGTATGTTTTTTGTAATGTAGGTCATCTTGTTTTGTAAAAAGTTGTGTATAGGTCGTCGGAGAGAAAAATCTGATGTTACAGACAGAAAGAATGTCGCTGAAGATCAATAGTATGCCCACCGTAATGTCTACATCTCAATAGAAATGAAAGATCATCTTTTTTACTCTTACAATATTATCAATATGAATTGCTATTATCACTTTAAAAATTAAACATAAATACGATCTTTGTTTAAAGATATTCAATCGACATTGTTTATAATTATTTATTAAATTACGTGTCAACTCGAACAATCAAACAACATGTGTTTTAAGGACTAAAATTAACAAGATTACAATGGTAACAACTACTCTTGCTAGAGATATGTTTGAAAGCATTATATTTTGGAATAATTGTTATTGTATTATAATTGTCATTTGTTATGCTACTGAAACGAATCTATTGATCTTGGTTTGCTTAGACTTATTTACAATTTTATTAATTGAATACTTTATTTTACTATCGCTCTTCTAAGAGAAAAATTATTTCGGGACGACAACAATGCCTATCAAAATTGTACGAAAGACATATACGCCACACATACATACATTTATCTTTACAGCTGGGTAAGGTGTGATGCCACATGTAAAAGTGGTATCACTTCAATACTTTTTGCACATGACATCACTTTTGCTCATGGCATTAAAACACCACTCTTTTAGACAAAAGTGATGTCATTGGTCCACATATATCCTACTAAAAAAATAATAAAAAAGTGTGTGGACTAGTATGGACCAGCCAAGGGACGACGAGCCGAGCATCGGTATGGTTCTCGCACCATCAGCCACTATACCGTACGTGTTTTATTAGTAGTGAAACATAAAATTTGTCAAGTAAAAGTGCAATACACAATATTTTAATTTGTTTAGAGAGGATGATGCAAACTTCTTAAAGTACGTACGTACGTCTTATAACTAAACTTTTAAACATACGTAAGAAATGTGGAAATATTACATGGGAAGTGACCACATTTTCGAGTTCATGTGTCGTTCTGTCACGACGTATATACAAATGTGTTATTGCATAAATCAATGTAGTAAAATATAGCTGCACAGACAGAGAGAGTTAATGCAGAAATATATGCAAACATTTATTCCTAGTTAAACTACGTATATACAAATGTGTTATTGCATAAGAACCACGTACACTTCCGACACATGGGTAACACAAAGACCAATAGAGATTCAACGAACTACTAATCTGCCAACAAATTGTTTAATTGCATTTTTTGTTTTAATCTAAGAAACTTATATAAAAAAAATAATGTTAAGAAGGTTGTCATTGGTTATTAAGGATTTACAACGAAATTGTTGAGGTTTTTCCTATAAATGTCGGGAGGTTAAGTTTTTAATTCAGATGTACGCGTCTTAACAAAAAAAAAAAAAATTAGTTATTTTGGACCTTTTATTTGTTCGCATTTCAAGTATGTATCTAATGATGTTTGAATTAGAGCTTTTTTATTATGATGTCGCGATCTTCAACCAGATAAACATTTTAGGTAATTAAAAACACAATAATTAGATACTTCAATTTTCAAACGCTATAACTTGGTGTTAATGTCATAGCTAAGATCAAAATAAGGTTTTTATATTTATGAGAGTATCTTTTATAGTAAGATGTATTATTGAAGTTTATGAAAAAACAGGAGATGAATTTAATAAAGGATTTATATACTTATCTTAGGGTGGTTGCACCTTTAAAGCAAAATTGATTAAGGTGGGTGAGTGCTCAAATTGGCATCGACTAACTACCCTACAAATTGATGTTGTGTATAAACTTGCTTTTTATTTAACCGGATGACCAACTCATATAGGGTTAAAATTTCTTTCAACTAATTTTATTATCATAAAGTAAAGTTTTATAATCATTTTATAGGTAAAAATCCAGTGAAAAGAAAATTTAAATTAAAAGAATGAAAAATAACAAATTAAAGTGATTTTGAAATAAAAACGATGTAAAGTAGTACTAGCAACAAATTTGACCTACAGATGACGAAAAATACATAAGATTTGTCTAACTTGATGAAATGCATCTAAACTATGTATATGCACCTAATTTTTAGTTAGAAAATATATTATGATATATCTAAAAGATTAAAGATGTATATAACTTAAATTGATGCATTTCTAATGTGTAATTGTAGTTATTTCTTTTTCTTTTTATTTTAAAAATTATTTTCATTTGATCCTTAGTCATCATTCTATAAATTATCTTGACTTTGTTATTGCTCAAACCCTCATTGTGTAATAATAAGCTTCAATCGATTAACATATAAGTATTCTTTGGACCAAATAGAATAATAAATAACAAGTGATTTTCACTGAGTGTTTCATATCTACACAGAGTTTTCTTTTTAACTTATGATATAGAGTTTGAGAGATATGATGTAGCCATAGACGGAATTTGGGTTAATTTATTGGGAAGACCAAATGCTATATCAGTTTATTTAGGAAGGATAAAGTTGTAGTATTTTCTTTAAGAAAATGTAAATAAAACCTTAGAGTTTTTGGAGGGCCGTGACCTTCCCCGGTCTCTGCTAAGGTCCGTCCATTGATGTAGCATCGCGCGGGTACCTTGTTACCTATTCATTAATGCGTCAATGATAAATATGATAATATGCTTGTGATCGAGTATGGTTTCCTGTTTGTCACAAAAGATTTAACGACTTAAACAAGTCTAGTTGAGCTTCAAATCTTTGAGAAATGTAGCATTCAATACATTATTTAGTAAAACCTATTAACATTTTTCATTATTTTCTATTTTTTTTATTTCTTGAATATTTTGGATCATTTTTTCTCTTACGTGCAAGCCAAATGTTTCTTTTAAGGTTGGACTCCTACGCAAGCAAACAACAGATATTTATCATGTTCTAAATGTCTCTCTTTACAAGCACGAAAGTTTTAAAGCAAAGCTCATATATGACTACAAGTTACTTCCTATGTGACCATCAAACGCAACAATAAATGTGTTGTTATCTCGAAATATGGTTGATACGTACCTAGTTTTCTGCATTTGTGGGTCTATTTGTTTGTCTCGATATTCGGATAAGACGAGAGCATGTTTAAGAAATTAAAAACACGTTTTACACGAAACCCATGATAACAAATTCAATATTTATAATTCCTATTAAAAATGAACGAAGAATTACAAGTGATAGTTGCGGAACACTAGCAAATTAAATAACAAATGAAACTCTCCTAGAAATGAATCAAAGCTTGTTAGCTTAGCTTATGAATTAAAGAGAGGAGAATTATATCAATAAAATACATTTTTATTCTTTTCTTTATTATGTCTAGAATCTCTATCTCTCTCTTTACAAACTATAGGTGGGTAAAATGAAGTCACATGTGTGCAGTAAGTTAGGTGTCAAGCATTTAATAGAAGAGTACATCTTTCACATAGTGCTTTTATATATAGTTTTACTTCCAAAGTATTTTAGTAAATAGTTAATTCAACTGTTCATCTTTTTAACAACGACTCTTATACTTGTTTGGCTTCTTTGTATTTGTTTTTAAGAAGTTCCCACCTGTATTTCAAGCCTGGCTTTAAGAGAGTATACTGAGTAAGAGAGACTTTCTCAGATCTCAGTAAGGTAAAGTGTATTAGTTGGTCTACGATGTCTCTAAAGCTTGTTATTGTTGATCGAGTTTTATATAACACTCCCTCAAGGGGTAAGTTTGCTAACTGATTCTCATCCCCGAGTGAACTTACTCACCGATTCTCACAAGAGAGTTACATACTCACTCATACTTATCAGTGAGTAACATACTCACTGATTCTCATCAGGGAATAACTCATGTTGTTTTATGTTCAAATATTGTCAAAGAAATTACCTCAAATATTTCACCCAACAATATTAATTAGTCGTGACGGGACTTCACATATGATGGTTGGATTAACATTGAAGTGATTATTACTGATGGCCTAAACAATACAAGTAGTTAGAAGATCGATGTGTATTGATATTTATAGGTGATTTTTGTTTATTGCAAGTTCATTTTGGAACAAGACCACGTTGATCAATGTGGTATTTGAAACTTGACACAGTTGATGGTGGTTACAACTTGCAACTTCATATTTGCACGGCCAAAATGAAACAGAGTTTTCATATATGTGATGAATACGAGGCGAGTTGAACAAAAAAAGTCCGTGTGCAAAAACTTATGTAATACTAAAAAAGATGATTAAATATATGTCATACAAACTATTGTGCATAAGAAGATGTAGTAATCAAACAATTTAGCTTGGGAAATTTGAAAAATCGTGACCCAAGATGACACTTATTTTTAAATTAACTCACTTTTATGACATATTATTAATAGTAGGAATGTTTTTTTTTCTAAATGTCAAGATTGCTTTTGTCTCACATGACGTCGTATTGTATTCCTAGATTTCGTAAACACAAATAAACAAAAGAAAATACTGACTTTACTTGCATACTTTAGATAGTCATGGGAAGAATGAGAGAGTTTATTTTAAAAGTAATTTTTCATTACAAATGTACTGCTAATCTTATGATATATTGCGGGAAAAAAATCATATATATATATATATGGTAAATTGCAAAAATGGTCCTTCACGTTTCACAAAATTGCAAAAACGGGACCGAGACAAAAAGTAGCGCAAAAAAGCCACCCACGTTCCACATTTTCGCAAAATCGCCACTGAGAGCCTTTTTCTGTTAATTTTCCCGTTAAATGTCATGTCATCGAGGGCATTATCGTCATTTCATTGCTACTGTTGATTAAAGGACTAAATTTGCAATTTGAGTTTGATATTTTATTTCACTTCACCACCACCACCACTCTCTACCACCGCCGCCACCACCACCACCCTCTACTACCTTCATCTTCATCTTCCTCATCATCAAACCCAGATTCTGGCGAACTATTTCCGGCCAACACCATATTATTCGACCAAGTTCGCTTATTTTCAGCCTCATTAGTCCAAGAAAGTAAAAAAACGAAATGAATAAAAAAGTCAACATGAATTGAAAAAAAAAGATCTTGTCCATAACATGAACTACAGCATTTCTTAAATTCGCATCATACCCATTTTCCTGAACACCACCCGTTTCTTGACTTGGAAGCTGGTACCTGACACTCGAATCATTTTTCTCAACGTTGCCTATATCTTCTTCTTCTTGATCTGAATACCCGTCACTGATTCTACCATACGGTTTAATGCTATGAACAACCCTTTTAGGGAAAAACCTAGCTGACGGAATACCCTCAACCGTCTCAAATAACTGCGGCCCATCTTTTTCAGACCATAAATCAAACCCACCCGGTTTCTGAAACCGGTCGGCTAAAACCTTCAACTGTTCATCAGCCGTGACGGAGAACAACTTGGGTGTTGTCTCAACAACTTCCCACGGACGCTCAAGCTCCGTAACAGCAGCAGTTAACTCTACTCTTTTTCTCATTTCGTAGATTTGTCTTTCACGTGCCAGTCGAGCTCTAAGAAGTTGTTTGGCTTTCTTTTGTTGCATTCGTTTTCATTGCCACTTGGATACACCACCCGAGTATGTTCTTGGACCGCCACCCATACGAATAATCGTTGATGGCGGTGGGTTGGATATTGAGAGATGGGTGAATCTAGATGTGAGGAATAAATGGGTCGGGTCGGACACGATTTGGGATGAGAAGGAGAGGGTGGATGATCCAGGCGGAGGGATTAATGGACGGAAATGAAGAATTGATGGTGACATCGTTGTGCAGTGCCTTGCGTAGGAAATTTTACCTGATGCCAGAAAATAATAACCATAAACTTCATTAAAACTGATATACAATATATATCCTACAATTGTTCTCTACAATTCTTAAAAGGGCGTTTAGATTGCGTTTTGGAGAAGATTCAGTATTGCTTCTGGAAATTAGACATAATCAGAAATAGTGTTAGGCAAACACATAATCTGTTCTAAAAACACAATCCGAAACACCTGAAGTAAATAGTTATAACTAGAAATGCATAGATATACACAAAATATAAGCCTAGCTATATTTAGCATAAATCGAAGCTACAAAATTAAGGATAAAAGCAACTCCCTAATTAAGCATAAAACCCTGTTGTAGAAACCACTTAGTTCAGCATATATAAACTTACAAATAACTGAAGGTATAAAACTAAGCATAAATACACAGTATACATAAGATTGAACACGAAAACATATTGGTACAAAATCAACCAAGTAAAATAGAACCTGACTAAATGATGAAATGATGCTTACAAGCGTTCGAGAAGCAAGATTGAATGATTTGAGCTTTTTCAAACCTTGAAGATGATGTTTCCTGGATGGGTTCTTTTAATTAGGTGGGCTAAATTGTGGGCAGATAACATGGGCCTCAAGTTATTTAAATCAAGATTTTCTCTAGCGACCAGGAGTTTATCTGTTCCACAGGTTATAAATAAATGCCTGCAGCAACGTCAAAATTGAAAGGTGGTAGAGGTTGGTGGTGGTGGCGGCGGTAGAGGGTGGCGGCGGTGGTAGAGAGTGGTGGTGGTGGTGAAGTGAAATAAAATATCAAACTCAAATTGCAAATTTAGTCCTTTAATCAACAGTAGCAATGAAATGACGATAATGCCCTCGATGACATGGCACTTAACGGGAAAATTAACGGAAAAGGGCTCTCAGTGGCGATTTTGCGAAAATGTGGAACGTGGGTGGCTTTTTTGCGCTACTTTTTGTCTCGGTCCCGTTTTTGCAATTTTGTGAAACGTGAAGGACCATTTTTGCAATTTACCCATATATATATTACGAAAGAGAGTGTCAAATTTCATAAGGGCATAAGTGATAATTTGCATTTAAAGCAAGAATAATCTTGTCATTTCCCAAAAAGGTCATAGTTTAGCAATATGCCAAAAAATTGAGGGCCCGTTTAGTTTGTAGATTGGTTTAGGATTTGAATTTGGGTTTTAATTTGGATTTGGATTTAATGTAGAAGAGAGAATATATAAAAGTTGTTTGTTTTGTTTGTTGGGATTGAAATTAAAATATAATTTTATAATTATTAAATGTTATGTTATAAATTGTTAAAACATAAATATATAAAAAAAAATCAATTTTATAATAAAAAATATAAAATGAACAAAGAGAGAGAAAGAGACGTAGTAATAAAGGGCCCACAAAAATTGAAAAGCTGCAACAAAAAACTAGAATCCAGGGCATGCATATAGGATTTCTGAAAACCCCTGTACGTGGGCATGACTCCAATTTTTAAAACCCAATTATCCTTACCAAACAATATATTTTGGATTAAGTCCCAATCCCAAATTCTACTACCCCAAAACAAAAGCACCCTGAGTCTAGTTGTAAATAATTGTCATATTGGTCACACATTTGCAAATTTTCCTTAACTCTAAGCCAATTGAAGAACATAATTAGAGCATAGTTCATATACTATTAACATTTTTCAGTTAGAAGTGAATAAAAACTAAAAAGCACCAAATATATGACATGACATACATTTTAAGCCTCGTAAAACTTTGAGGCTTTGTGCAATTGCATTTAACGCTTTGTAAAATGACTCTGGATAAATCAACGGTTTTTTCTGAAAACCTCTCTAGTCTTACAAAATCATGATTAATCTTCATTCATCCTTAAGAAACAAGCAATATGTCATTGCGACATCTTAAGCCGGTTACGGTATTCATTTTAATATGATTTTTCGAGTTCAACCAGCTGATTTTAGTATCTCAAGTAGAGACACCAGAGTCTTGAAAAAATCTTTCATTTGTCGATCATTAATTCGTTATTATCCACGGAATCAAACCTAAACTACCATACTTAATGAGGATCAATATTTCTATAGCCTCACCTCTTCTTATTTCTAAGCTTTACGCCAATAAAAATACAAGTTTGTGGTTTGTTGTATTGGAAGATGTATCTTGAGGGATGGTTGATGCACAAGTGGTTTGCTAATAAATACGTTTTTATCTGATTATTATTATTATTATTATTATTATTATTATTATTATTATTATTTAAATTCATTATAAAATATTTTATTATTAATTCTTCCGATTTACATAGAGGTGCAAGTCAAACGAGCAACAAGCTGTGCCGTTAACCCTTTTTGAATTGCAAGGCCAATTCTTTTAAAAACTACGTTTGCAGATCTAGATGCCATAACTGAATATGGTTTATTATTTACATATCGGGCATGTTGTCTGCAACATGACTTCAACATTTCACTTTCAGTTTAGCATTCAATTCTAGTGACTATAATTGACCGTAGGCAACTTGTGAATCGATGATTTCTTGTTACCAAACATCAAAGAGAAGAAATGCCCATACGTCTCGGTAACCTAAATTGTTCCTTGATGCGAAAGGTTTCAAAATTGGCTATTAGTTTGTTCACACTTTATTATCATTATTAATTCTTGATGTCATTGGCTAGGGGCGGGGAGGGGCGCCCGACCTCCCGAAATTTTTTTTGCGATGTAGTGAGTATATAGTTTTCGTGTAGAAAAATTTCGGTATATTTGGTTTCGACCCTCCATTTTAATTGTGAAATTTTTTTATACATTAAGCAATAAAATTGATCCATTACATTTTTTTTACATAAGCCTATCTCCCCAAACTAAAATCCATTAACAAACCAAATCCCAAACTAAAATCCATTACTTAGCCCAAACAAAAAAAAAAAAAAAAAAAAAAAAAAAAACAAAAAAAAAAACAAAAAAAAACGATACAATCCCTAACAATTAACAAACCAATTAACCAAATCCCAAACTCTCCCCCTTCTACCCTCAGAATCTAGCAAACAGTATGGTGATTTACATAGAAAAAGAAATTGCTAACAAGTTTGATGCGGAGTCCATAATTGAATAATTCAAGGATATTAAAGATCGAAAGGCTGAACTCTAATTTCTTCAATGAATCGAACCAGGTACCAACCGTTTGCCTCCTTTTTAATGTTTAGTTGTCTTGGACAAATGCTTAGTTTTTTAGTTATTGAAACTTTTTTTTTATAATAATAGTATTTAATTTTTAACCCGACCCGAACATATTACCCGAAAAATAGCGTTAGGAAAAAAAATTTTAGATCCCGACCCCCCACTAAAAATTTTCTAGCTTCGCCACTGCTTGATGTTATTTTTTTTCTCTTTTCTTTCTGATTTTGAGTTTTATTATCGCTCGTGATTCTTTTTGTATATAAATCAAAACTTGGTGTTGTTTTTTTAATAAAATCTTAGCTTCATTAGGGTAAAAATCTAACTAAGGAAGCTAGCTAAGGTTAAGTTGCCTTTAAATCATAACCTTTTTTATAAATTTCTGGTGGAATGATGTAAAGGGGAACAAATTGACATCTAAAAATTGACAATTTTTGGTAGGTAAACACTCATAATTGCATGATCAATTTGTCACTAAAGTTTCACTTTTACATGTGGGAGAAGGAATGTACAAGGTTAAGTGTCTTGCATGAATTCACCAAAATATCACTTTAATAAATGGCGAAAGTGAAACTTCAGTGACATAGAGCAAACTCTTCAACAAGACCTTGTAACGGATCACGACTAGCTAGCTACAAGTGACATTGAAAATGGCCGATAGGAAGAGACGAGTACGATCTAATGCTAGAGTACTTGGCATCTTGATTGACATGCATGCATACCATGATGATTTAACATATACTACTCAATGAAAACGTGCAGTAAATAAATTAAACATTAGAAATAAAACTAAATTTTTTTTAATCTAAGGAAATCTAATGAAATCTTTTTCAAAAAGTTAAGGTACGTGAATAGATAAAATGTAAGTTAGTGTTAGCAATGCTATTGATCAACTTTTAGCATAAAAGTGATGACAATTCATGGCGGGTTGCCCTATAACAACGGGGTCTATGGGTGATCTCTGCAAACCCTCCCTATAAATAGGTACTTTTTGCAGTACTTTTTGCATTTTTTTTTTTTTTTTTTTTTTTTTTTTTTTTTACAAGTGTTTTAATTATTTTTTTAAGTCTTTTTTTTTTTCACAAGTCTTTTTTTAAATTTTTGTCCAAATGTGCAGATTCACACAAAAAATAAGTCCAAATAAAGTATTTTTTGGTTTTTTTTTTTTCTTTTTGTCCAAGTCCAACCAAAGTGCAGCAGATTCACACAAGTCCAACCAAAGTGCAGTTCACACAAACACCACAAAGTAAACACAAGAAATATTCTTCATCGCCTTATATGCTCAGATTTTTAGTAAGGCTCAGATAATGAAGGTTGCAAAGTGATAAAAATATCACTTTGCCATGTCATTCGGTTTTAAAAACCATTCGTCATCGCCTTAGTTACAAAGTAATAGTTTTGTAAAATATCACACAAGCCTGTAAACAACATCACTAGCCTGTATCAGCATCACATGTTACACAACCTCAACTGCATCACAAGTACTAGCATGTACCAGCATCACATGTTACACTATAAACAGCAAGATTCTTGCTTTTGTAGCAGCTTTCCTCCACTATAAACAAAGCAACCCTCAAATCACAAAGAACAATAGTATCACACAAACACAATTGCCCACAAGGGTTGTGTTATACAAGAACGGGGGCTATTTCGTTATGGACTTAAGGCTCGGATAATGAAGGCTGCAAAGTGATAAAAATATCACTTTGCCATGCCATTCGGTTTTAAAAACCATTCATCATCACCTTTGTTACAAAGTGCAGATTCACACAAAATTTATCATGTCCAAGTGCAGATAGCCCCCGTTAAGATAAAAATATAGCCCCCGACCTTATAAATCACATGTTACATAACCTCAACAGTATCCACAAGCCTGTAAAAAAACTCACAAGCCTGTAAACAGCAAGATTCTTGCTTTTGCAGCTTTCCTCAAGCAACCCTCAAATCACAAAGAACAGTAGTATCACAAGCATGTTAAAAACTCACAAGCTCAACAGTAACAAGCTTTGCTCCACTATAAACAAAGCAACTCTCAATCACAAAGTACAAAAGGCAACAAGTAACAATCAGCTACAAACCACAATCAGTTTCACTACTCTCAACCACACTCAGTTTCACACAAGTGGCAACAAATACTACAACCATTACAACAAACACTACTCAACCACAATAAACAAAGCAACTCTCAATCACAAAGCACAAAAGGCAACAAGTAACAATCAGAAGTAACAATCAGCTACAAAACCACAATCAGTGTCACTACTCTCAACCACACTCAGTTTCACAAAAGTGGCAACAAATACTAAAACCATTACAACAAACACTACTTAACCACAATAAACAAAGCAACTCTCAATCACAAAGCACAAAAGGCAACAAGTAACACAACAAGGGTTGGGGCAGAGTATCACAACAAAAGGCAGAGCATCACAACAAGGATTGGGGCAGAGTATCACAACAAAAGGCAGAGCATCACAACAAGGGTTGGGCCAGAGTTTCACAACAACATTGTAACAAGGCTCCCGAAATGTCTAGGTCACGATTTTCCACAAATGAGGTAACAATAAGTTTCACGCTTTTACATTAGGCTCATATTATATGGCTGCAACTTCAAATGTTGCAAAATCAAGTTTCTATTGCCATCCATTTGGAATTGCCACGCCAATATCAATTTTTTTTTTTAAATCATCATCGCCGTAAATATGCTTAAAACTAGAGCCTGTGGACTGGGGGTAGGCCAGAGTAGGTATTCATACCACTCAAAGGTGGCAAATCAAGGTGTTAACCTACCCACATCCACAGGTTAACCACCACCATATTTTATTTTCCATATAAGCAGTATCATAATAAGCAGTATCATTAACAAAGTCAAAAAAAGGTACACCTAAAAGGCATAACCTCCATATTGGCATGGTTTATAAGGATGGGGGATTGCATAGTTGACTACTAGACCCAGCACCACAGAACCACCACCACATAAGAACACAGAACCACCACTACATGTCATATAAGCAGTATCACATATCACATAAGAACACAGAACCAACTTTCAATTAACGTAAGAATCTTTCAATTAACACACGGATCTAACAAAACCATCACAGAAACATCACGGATCTATTCACAGATTGAAAACCCCCAAACTAATTTTACGAAACCCTAATTTATAAAATTGGAGTTTCTTTGAAAAAATCAAGATTTTGATAAATTAACGTAACAATCTTTCAATTAACACACGGATCTAACAAAACCATCACAGAAACATCACGGATCTATTCACAGATTGAAAACCCCCAAACTACTTTTACGAAACCCTAATTTATAAAATTAGGGTTTCTTTGAAAAAATCAAGATTTTGATAAATTAACATAACAATCTTTCAATTAACACACGGATCTAACAAAACCATCACAGAAACATCACGTATATATTCACAGAAACATCACGGATCTAACAAAACCATCACAGAAACATCACGGATCTATTCACAGATTGAAAACCCCCAAACTACTTTTACGAAACCCTAATTTATAAAATTAGGGTTTCTTTGAAAAAATCAAGATTTTGATAAATTAACGTAACAATCTTTCAATTAACACACGGATCTAACAAAACCATCACATAAACTTTTTATCACAGAACCATCTACCCAACAACATCACCACACAGAACCATCTACCCAACAACATCACCACACACTCACAAATCAATAACAACATCACATTATATTGATTTTAGATCTAAAAATAGTTTTTAGATCTAAAAATAGAGAGAGAAAAGAGAGCACATATGATACAGAGAGAGAGGGAGTTTGTGAGTGTGTGGTGTGTGTGTGTAAGAGGTGTGAGGTGATAAACGTATGAGTGGGAGGTGTGTGGGTGTGAGACAGCTATCCACACACACACGTTTTTTATTTTTTATTTTTTTAAATTTGTATTATTTTTGTAAATAAAAGTAATAGTTTTGTAAAATTTGTATTAGTTTTGTAAAAAACGTAATAGTTTTGTAAAAAAAGTAATAGTTTTGTTATAAAAATGTAAAAATGTTATAAAAAGTAATAGCATTAGTAAAAAAAACAAGCTAAATAAAAGTTATATAAATGTAAAAATGTAAAAATGTAAACGTTAAATAAAAGTTATAAAAAAAGTTAAATAAAAGTTATAAAAATGTAAAAAATAAAAGTTATAAAAATGTAAAAGTATTTTGTTATAAAAATGTAAAAGTTGTAATAAAAACTAAAACAAAAGTATTAGTAAGAAATGTTATGTATTTTCAGGTTTTCGGTTCTCACGAGGAAGTAACTGAGTGGGCGCAAAATGTAGCTCGTGAGCTCGGTAAAAAAAACAAGTTAAATAAAAGTTATAAAAATGTAAAAATGTAAACGTTAAATAAAAGTTATAAAAAAAAGTTAAATAAAAGTTATAAAAATGTAAAAAATAAAAGTTATAAAAATGTAAAAATATTTTGTTATAAAAATGTAAAAGTTGTAATAAAAACTAAAACAAAAGTATTAGTAAAAAATGTTATGTATTTTCAGGTTTTCGGTTCTCACGAGGAAGTAATTGAGTGGGCCCAAAATTTAGCTCGTGAGCTCGGTTTTGTCATTGTTAAAGATAGAACCAAATCAGAAGATGGTTATATGAACGAAATCAATTACAGGTGTACAAAGGGTGGGACGTATGTACCTCAAGGTAGTGGCAGACGAAAAACCAAAACATGTAAAACCGATTGTCCATTCAGATTAGTTGCAAAATATCATCGAACAAAAAATTATTGGGCATTGAGGGTGAAGGATGATACGCATAATCATGATATGCTAGAGTCGTTGCATGGTGTGGCATATGCAATGCGATTAAAGGATGATGAGTTGGGTTTGGTCAAAGAATTGACAGATTATAATGTACGACCACTTAATATACTTTCGAAAATAAAGGGTCGTAATCCGGATGGGATTGGATGGTAATTGACTATGATTCCATTAAAAACCGATGGGATTGGATGGTTAAAGCTCCGACATTCGAATCGTTCGAGCGACGTTATCAACGCCTACAACAGCTATTGGTCAACCATCAGGGTACTTAATTATTAATTGATTGTTTTTAATTATTTAATAAATATGCACCCGGATGACCTTTTATTAATTCATTGTTTTTTTCAGATGTCGTTTTGTATCTGCATAACTGGGTGTGCAAGATTACGCACCCATGTTTGTCTCGTATATTACCGACCAATATAAATCCTACGGCCAGACAACAACGTGCAGAGTTGAGGCTCACCACGCGTTGTTGAAATTATATTTGGACGACACGCAGTCCAAATTAGACAGGTTGTTGAGGTCGATCGATAAGATTCTCATTACGCAAGAAGATGCGATAAAAGAGACTTTCAATAGAAGCATGAACGAGAAACTAATTAAGTGTGATGTACCACTATTTCAAGAATTGTTGTATAAAGTTTCTAAACATGCTTTGAACCTCATGCACAAAGAACTCCACCTGTCGATCACCCCAGAAGAATGTAGCCATAAGAATCGGGCAATTTTCGGACTACCATGCTTTCACGAGATGCAAATCTATGTATATCATGGTAAGTATATTAAATTTATAACTATCAAGTTGTTTTCCACATTAATATCAGTAATTTATACAAATCACTTTAATTGAATTCAGGATGCCTCATTCCACTGGAACGAGTTGATATTTTTTGGAGAACCCTATCTGTTCCGTGGCCTGTTATCAATAGGCCCCCGCCTAAAGATGGCTCTTCCAGCGAACATGGTGGTGGTGATGATGATGATGATGATGATGATGATGATGATGATGATGATGATGATGATGATGATGATGACGATACTTCGTTTAACGATGGCATGTGACAATTCAAGAATATTTTTAGCAAATCAACATCGTTTGTCAAGAAAAATATGTTAACGAAGTTAAGAGATATATTCCAGCCTGAAGCTGTTGACACACGTGAACCAGCTATTCAAAAAAATACTCGTGGACGTCCGAGCGCAAAGGACAAAAAGGGCAAGGCTACACAAGTCCCAGACTTGAATGAAGTTCCGGATTTGAATGAAGTCCCGGACTTGAATGACTTGAATGATATGCCTACCATGAATCACCGAAGAAGCACAAATTCAAGATCCACGAAAGTCCCGAAACGCGCCAAAGAACCTGCAAGACATAGTTCGTACATGGGTCAAAAAATAAGACACAGATTTTACGTTGGAGATAAGGATAGCGAGGATTTTATTGATCGCATTCCAGAGATTTTCCGTTCACAGGTAATAAGTATACATAATGTGCTAGGTGACGGAAATTGTGGGTTTCGGTGCATTGCCTATTGGATTGTGCAAGACCAGAATAGGTGGGCCGATGTTAGATACATGTTAATGCAAGAGTTACAACAACATAGTATAACTTACGTGAGTATGTGGGGGGAAGAAGACTTTTACCACCTTCGTGATACATTAAACTGGTTTAATGGACCAGCGCCTGAAGATTATTGGATGACGATGCCAAATACGGGTCTGGTCATCGCTTCAGCTATTCACCGACCTCTTGTATATATAGACCGTCATGGTTGGTTCACATGTTTACCCCTATTTTCTGCTCCAAACTTATCACATGGAATTGACCCCATTGTGATTGCGCGTGTGGGGGAGAACGGTGGTGCTCATTACATTTGTCTCAATCTAGACAGAGATTCTCCACTACCAGATAACCACCCACAATGGAGGTGGTTCAAACAGCCAGTTGCAAACGAATGGGAAGCAATATATAACCATCGATGTATTTTGTAAATGTTGTAAATGATTATTCATTTATTTAAATGTAAATTGTTTGAAAATGTTGTAAATGATTATTTATTTATTTAAATGTTAATTGTTTGAAACTTAAAAGTCTGCTTTTTTGTAGAGTGTTAGTTCTGCACCAGTTATACCCCCTGATCCCGCATTAGCATCATAGTTAGTATCTTGATAGTAGTTTGCCTTTGTATGTCTTTATTTTCAATATGTATGTTATTTGACAAACCTTTGAACTCTAACTGCTTATTTATGTAATGATGAGTGTCTAAATACTCATCATTTTATACTAATCTGAACTGCCAAAACATACAAAAACACTCAAATATGTATCAAAATACTTAAAATATCTTAGAGGTGTGTTTTATATGTTTCAAATGCAAAATATGCAAAAACATATGAAAAACGTACAAAGTTTGCATAATTGGCAGTTTCAGTCCCTCAAGTTTCATAAATTGACAAAACTAGTCCCTGGTTATTCTAAAAACTTGAAAAAGTCACCAAAGGTCCTTTTTAATCATAAAGTTACATATTTAGTCCTTTGGTGCAAAGTTTCATAAAATTACAAGTTTAGTCCCTCAACTTTGGAAATTGACAGAAAAGGTCCCTGGGATGTAAAAACTTTGAGAAATTCAATTTTGGTCCTTATACTAATAATCTTTTGCAGGTTTGGTCCTTATGTAAAAAGTTTGGTGGAATTACATAATCAGTCCCTGAAGTTTGGTGAATTGTCAGTTTTAGTCCCCGGGTATTTTAAAAATATAATATATCAAAAATATCCTTGTACTATTCACATCTTGGCAAGTTTAACCCTTGGAATAACTTTGGAAATATCACAACACCAACCCTTTAACTTTTCCCTAATTACATTTTTGGTCCTTGTGATTTTCCAAGTAATAAACCAAACCGGACCTATGTTTTATTTTATACCCAAAACCAAAACCCAACACACTACAAAGCCCACCCTACTATTTTATTACCCAAGCCCAAAACCAACCGGCCCACACCCTTTTATTAATAAAAACCAGGTCAAATCTGGTCAACCCCCTCCAAAACCACTCCCCCCGTCTACTGTTCACCCCTCACTCACACAGACACCAACACCACTCACCACCTCACTGGTTTCACCATACCACCACCCCCAGTCACTACCTTATCTCTCCACACTTCCCAAGGAGCATTAAATGCTCCTGAATTACCTCTCACACGCTACCCCTCTGTCCCAAGACTTTGGCGCCAAAAAGATTTTTAAACGGTGGGGATTGGATAGACCATTTCAAGGGCTGTGATGTGGTGGGAAATACCCCAGTGGGTCCCACATACCTCAGAAGTCATTATAAAGAAAGAATGAAGCAGTGGTGAAATATTATTAGTGTAGGTTTAGTTTAATTAAATCGTAGGTAGTATAGAATACGTTGTTAGTTGTAATTTCACTTTCTAAAGCTTGTATCAGGTTTAATTCATGTAATTGGAACTTTATTAAGTCTTAATTTCAAGTTTCATCTCAGTTCTCAGATTATGCAACTTCATTACATTTCAAAAATCACAAATAGCTCAATTGTTGTTCATAGTTGTTTTTCTGAGTTTAATAAGCTAACTAAAGCCTTGACAAAGCTTAAATAAGCTTTTAAAATCATCAAAATAGTTATAGGTATTAAAAAGCAAAATTCAAGAAAAAATCAAGAAAATAGAAATAAAATAAAAATTCTAAGTTAATGATGAATTCAGATTGAAGAAGGTGTGCTTTGGAGTATTTTGGTATTAGAAGTCTTGTGGAAGACTGTTAGGATAGACCTTGGTCTTTGGTTCCATCATCTCAGTCACATTCCAATTGTAAGTCACAATTTTGCCATTTGGAAATTTCTTTTGTTACTGTTGTTATTCAAGTTATTTTTAGGCTTATTTAGCTTTTATATTATCACTAATATCTGTTTCAAACAAAAAGAATGTAGGTAAAAGGGTAAAATTCATAGTTGTAGTATAGATTTAGTGTTAAGGGTCTGTTTGGGTTAACTGTTTCAGGAAGGTTTAGGTATTTAGTGGTTGCTTATTGTGGTTGCAGTATGATTGTTAAGGCTTAAGTAAGTAAAACATACAATAAAACCAAGGTCTCATTAGTTGCAAAAGTCAAAATCCAATTCCATGTTCCTTGACAGTTAACTGTCAAGGATATTGGTCTCACAAACCCAACCATCACCTTATTAGTTATAGTTTTAGCTTATTTTAGGTCTCTTGTAGCTTATATCAGCTTATTAAATAAGTTAGATAGCTTAGAAACTCATAAAAGTCAACATAAGTAGTTCTCATTAAAAAGTCAAATTGTTACTTTCAGATTTTCATAAAACTTCAAGGAATTTTAGAGAATTTAGTATAAGGGTCTAGACTTTGAAATTTTGTGGAATTGTTCTCTACCACCTCAACTTTAGAATCCCACCATTGTTATATTTTTAGGATTTTTGAGGTGGGCCCCACAACTGCCTAAAGACACTTGCAGGCCTGGGTAGTTGCCCTGCACACCAGATACCACCCTATCACCACCACTTTGGTGGTGTTTTGTGACCACCACAGTGGGCCCCAGTAGCTCTAGTTAGGTTCCCTCAACCCCCCTCCTACCAGAGAGTTAGGTTTGACCACTAGTTTGACCCCTAGTCTAGTGGACCCCACTTGAAATTGATCATATAATCTGTCCCCAGTCTGTGTAGAATTTGAGTTTTGGATTAGCTTATTTTGTGCTTAACAACTTATCTACTGAGGTTATTAAGCCAAATTAAGCTTTGACAAGTTCAACTCACTTATTTGAATCAGAATTAATCAAGGTGGGTCCCACATAAGCTCATTTGAGCTTATTTACCTTTTCAGTCAACTTTGGTCAACTGTTTAAGTTCTTAGCTTATATCTAGCTTATTTTTAAGTTCTAAAATTATTGTTTTTATTAAAGTTAGTTGTTTTTATATATAAATTAGTTTTGTAAAAGAAAAATTCAAGAAAAACAAATATAAAATTAAGTGATAGTTTCTATTTAATACAATTTAATTTTAATTTTCATTTTTATATTTTTATTAAGTAATCTGTATTTTTATATTTTTATTAATTTCCTTATATATTAAAGTAATTTAAATAATTTTATTAGAATTTTATATTGTCATTTGGTATTAATTAGAATTAAATATAGTTTTATTAGTAATTAATTAATAAATAAGTTATAAATAGCATAATTAGTTTTTATATAGTAACACCTATATTTTATATTTTTCCTAGATTCTATAAGTCATAATATAATTTTAGTAATTTTTCTAGAGTTTTTACTGTTCATTTAATAGTTTTCATAAATTAAATAGTTTAATTAGATATTGTTTAATAAATAGAATAATAATTAGTTAACTAGTTTAAAAATATATAAAATAAAGTTTTTATAATTTTTTAGGATTCCTATGATGGTTAATTAGATTTATAAAAATTATCATAATTTTCTAAGTTAGTTTAATATTATTTGTAATTTAAAATAGTTTAATTAGTATAATTAATATTAATAGTTTTTAATTAATAAAAAGTTCATAAAACGACAAAAAGATTTTTTTTTTTTTTTTTTTTTTACTTTCTTCAAGTTCTATTTTAGGTTTAGAAATTATTTTTATAAGTTTTTAGTTTAATTTGTAGTATTTATAATTTTCTAATTAAATAGTTAAATAGTTTTTAATTAAATAATTAATAATAAATAATAAAATAATCTAAAAAATAGTTTTATTTTTAATTTAATTTTATTTTAAGTTTAAGTTTGTAGGATTTTCATTTTAACCCTTATAGTTTATTTTTCTTAAAACTCACCTTTTTCTCAGTACGCAGTCGCGTCTGATTTTAATATTGGTGTACGTTTATACGTTTTAGATACCTAGTTTTTCACGTAATCATTCTATTAGTTTTCCTAAGTTATTTTAAGTTATAAAACCCTAGTGTAAACACACACACACATTTTATACCATTCCCTGTTCAGATTCACTCGATCACAGATTCGTTTATAATATCACATCGCACACCTCGTTGGGACTTACGACCCGGGAAAACACTGTATTCCTCGGAAGCATTCGTCCTCGATCTGTTTGACTTTACTATTGACCATTCACAAGTGGTTGAGAAATAAAAGATAACTGGTTTGAGGCGAATCAAAATTTGGCGCCGCTGCCGGGGAGGTTGTGCGCTTATTCTAAACGATTTTGCGTATTAGTAAACCTGAATACACATCCATTGTATATTTACCATATTTTATCTATATTTTTATAAAACAAAACACAAAAATATTCACCTTTATACCCCTACCTATTTGATTCTTCATTTCTCATCCCCAAAACCCTTTGATTCTACATTCTTCCACTTATCTCATAATTGATTCTAATGGCATCTTTCGATGACGATTTCTTTAAACAAAGGGCCTGTAAAAGCAAAGTTGAGAAACTTGTGGCCTTGTCCAAGATATCGAGATGTCATGTTGATTATGATAGACCTTCGATTCCTATTCCCTCTCCTGTGAGGGAAAGAGATCATGAAACCGAGGTGACAAAGGACCTTGTACTTTCCTCTGACGATGGAGGTGCTAAATACGTCCAAACCATGGTTGTCCAAAAACCTGAGCTCACAAATGCTCCTAAACCTGATCTTTCACGGTTTACGGTTAAAAGTTTGTCAAGCAAACGTACTGAGCTCAGGGCAGTAACTGAAAAGAATGACTTACCTAACCTTCACGTTTATCAAGAACCAAAACCCGAGACCATAACGGAAGTGGTGGAAATTCCTAGCTCTAAGAGCACACCACTTGTCCCACCTCCAGATTTTGTTCCTTGTGACGGTTGTGGTGAGCCACTTTTCGGTTTTCCATGTCGTTGGTGTACATGTGAACAATGTGGTAATGATATTCAAAACGGGAGTTGTTTGTTTTGTGGATCGAGTAATTCATTTGCTTATGATCCTAATCAAAACTCATTCAACAACTCCTCAAATTTTTCAAACTACCCATCACATTCATACGAGCAAGGATCATATTATCCAAATATCAATGATGCTTCGTATCAAAATACACCAAGCCAGACTCAACAGTTTTACTGTTGTGATTACTGTGGAGGTCCACATTTTAGCTCTGATTGTCAAACAAGGAGTCCATTTCCTTGTAACAATTACGACTATACGTTTCAAGACCCACCTCCACAGTACCAAATGAACCAAGCAACTCCTCAAAACCAGCAAGATCCTTGTCTAGAGGTTCTTGAGAAACTTAAAAACATTAAGGAGGAGTTAGCTAAAATGTCGTTTCACAATGCACCAAGTTTTTCTTGTGTATATTGTGGGGGTCCTCATAATGATGATCAATGTCAACCTTTCGGTTTTGACACATCCACACCCCCACAGTCTCCACTCATTCCATATTCTCGTGATAAATCTATCGCGGAATTACTTACTGAAAAACATGCAGCTAGAGACGTAAAAAGCATGGAAGATTTAATTGCTGAGCAAAGAGTAGCCAAAATACGTGCCAATATTCGCTATGCTGCTTTTTATGAGGACGATGATGACAGTGATGATGATGATAACATTGTTATCATTCAAAAAGAATCATCAAGTTCATCAGTTGAGACTCCTTCCATGCATATACAGGGAGAAAAGAATATAACTGAATCACCAGCAGTAGAAATAATGGAACTTGTAGACTCCATTACTGCTAGTCCTTCTCATCTCCCTGAGTATGATGTTATCACACCCGAGGTTCCCACTCACTCTCTGAACATGGGGGACGAGCATCTTGACACTGTTCCTGCAAAGGAATCAGACGAATTCATAAAGTCTAGTGTTGAGAACCTTGTCTCAATCCCAAGAAAGTCACAGGGAATTCTTGATCATGTGTGTGATATTCCTCCTCCTCTTGTCTTTCCAAATGATCATATTGAGATATTCTCTGATTCTGATGAGAACTATTCTTTATCTTATGGAGACATAAGTTATGTGGGGGAATTACCTTCTGAGCTTGTCAACTCAGAAGAAGAGAATGAGGAAGAAATCATCCAAGACGAATCTCTTCGTCTTACATTACTAAATGCTAATCTTCTCATTTCTAGAATCGAGGCTTTTAATGAAAAGCTTATTTCATCTCCTATCCCCGTCAAGGATAGTGAGGTTTTGATCAATGATTCTATTTCGGAATTGCAAACGTTCCATTTTGATCAAACGGAAGAGAAGATAAGTGGTATTACCACTTCTCATTCTCATAATTCTCTTTCCGTTTATGAATCATTTACTTTTGAGGAGTTCCCCAATGAACTCACTCAAATCAATCCCGAATACGAATCATTCACCTTTGAGGAGTTCTCCGGTGAACTCACTCATATCATATCTCTACCAGAGTATGATAATTTCTATTTTGATCTAGACATACCCATAATATGTCTTGATCAAACGAGCTTAAATGAGGAGATTCATGAAACAATGAATTCTCCTATTGAAGATGAGGAGTTAATCATGATTTTCATCATGACCTTCTTTCTTTTCTTCATATATCCCGTGGCTTATCCTGTTCTTCACTTTTTCGGGAGTGAAGACATTATCTTTGATCCTGGCATTCTCATTTATAAATTATGAGCCGGTTACTTGTCTCATCGGTGTGGAACTTTCACGTGCTTCAAATGTTTATCCGAACATCTTGAATGAAAGTCCGATTGAGATTGTCTCTTCCACATCATACTTCCCCATGGACAAATAAATTCGGGGTCGAGTCAAGCTAGTGACTCGGGAATCAAAAATATTAGCAAAAACATGGGTTTTCACCCGTGTGTAACACCCTAGTGTGGGGGAGATGCCCCACATGTTGTATATATATATATATATATATATATATATCTTCAAAAAAAAAAAAAAAAAAAATGTACATATAGTGATAGCTTCTATTTAAGAAGTTTTATCTAAAAAAAATAATTGTATGTATATACATCTTAAATAAAGGCTATAGAGTATTTCCTTCGTACGTTCTAAGTTCGGTTTAACACCCGGTGCTTTGAATATTGAGGACAATATTCAGTTCTAAGTGTGGGGGGAGATTCGTCTAACGAATTTAAACACATGTTCCATCAAGAACCCCCATTTTAGCCAAAATTTTAAAATTTTTTCTCACTTAGAACGCAATAAATGGTATCAATCCTCCATGTCTAACCCACAACAGGATTGGCTAATCCAGGAGCAAACGGTTCTTGGTAAAGATAACTCAAACCCGTTTATGGCTTGCAATTTGCCAAAAATTGTATGGTTCCTCAACTCCCCATTATCCTCAAAAGCTAATGAGTTGGCTAGCCCGCAAGATTATGGCTTGTGGTAAAGGCAGTGAAAAAACCATAATTGGTAATCAGCTCACCAAGATGTTGACTATTCCATCAAGAGTTGGCTAGTCCAGAAGCAAACGGCTTTTGGTAAAGACTAATCAAATCCGTTGACAGCTGGTGATTTGCTCAAAATCACACGGTTATCAGGTGTGCCACAGTTCTTACACCTGGCTACTCCAGAAGTGATGGCTTTTGGTAAAGAGTTTTTTTTCAAATCCATTAAGTTTTTCTCAATAGATTGCTAGGGACTAGCAATAGTTTAGTGTGGGGGATTGATGAGTGTCTAAATACTCATCATTTTATACTAATCTGAACTGCCAAAACATACAAAAACACTCAAATATGTATCAAAATACTTAAAATATCTTAGAGGTGTGTTTTATATGTTTCAAATGCAAAATATGCAAAAACATATGAAAAACGTACAAAGTTTGCATAATTGGCAGTTTCAGTCCCTCAAGTTTCATAAATTGACAAAACTAGTCCCTGGTTATTCTAAAAACTTGAAAAAGTCACCAAAGGTCCTTTTTAATCATAAAGTTACATATTTAGTCCTTTGGTGCAAAGTTTCATAAAATTACAAGTTTAGTCCCTCAACTTTAGAAATTGACAGAAAAGGTCCCTGGGATGTAAAAACTTTGAGAAATTCAATTTTGGTCCTTACACTAATAATCTTTTGCAGGTTTGGTCCTTATGTGAAAAGTTTGGTGGAATTACATAATCAGTCCCTGAAGTTTGGTGAATTGTCAGTTTTAGTCCCCGGGTATTTTAAAAATATAATATATCAAAAATATCCTTGTACTATTCACATCTTGGCAAGTTTAACCCTTGGAATAACTTTGGAAATATCACAACACCAACCCTTTAACTTTTCCCTAATTACATTTTTGGTCCTTGTGATTTTCCAAGTAATAAACCAAACCGGACCTATGTTTTATTTTATACCCAAAACCAAAACCCAACACACTACAAAGCCCACCCTACTATTTTATTACCCAAGCCCAAAACCAACCGGCCCACACCCTTTTATTAATAAAAACCAGGTCAAATCTGGTCAACCCCCTCCAAAACCACTCCCCCCGTCTACTGTTCACCCCTCACTCACACAGACACCAACACCACTCACCACCTCACTGGTTTCACCATACCACCACCCCCAGTCACTACCTTATCTCTCCACACTTCCCAAGGAGCATTAAATGCTCCTGAATTACCTCTCACACGCTACCCCTCTGTCCCAAGACTTTGGCGCCAAAAAGATTTTTAAACGGTGGGGATTGGATAGACCATTTCAAGGGCTGTGATGTGGTGGGAAATACCCCAGTGGGTCCCACATACCTCAGAAGTCATTATAAAGAAAGAATGAAGCAGTGGTGAAAGATTATTAGTGTAGGTTTAGTTTAATTAAATCGTAGGTAGTATAGAATACGTTGTTAGTTGTAATTTCACTTTCTAAAGCTTGTATCAGGTTTAATTCATGTAATTGGAACTTTATTAAGTCTTAATTTCAAGTTTCATCTCAGTTCTCAGATTATGCAACTTCATTACATTTCAAAAATCACAAATAGCTCAATTGTTGTTCATAGTTGTTTTTCTGAGTTTAATAAGCTAACTAAAGCCTTGACAAAGCTTAAATAAGCTTTTAAAATCATCAAAACAGTTATAGGTATTAAAAAGCAAAATTCAAGAAAAAATCAAGAAAATAGAAATAAAATAAAAATTCTAAGTTAATGATGAATTCAGATTGAAGAAGGTGTGCTTTGGAGTATTTTGGTATTAGAAGTCTTGTGGAAGACTGTTAGGATAGACCTTGGTCTTTGGTTCCATCATCTCAGTCACATTCCAATTGTAAGTCACAATTTTGCCATTTGGAAATTTCTTTTGTTACTGTTGTTATTCAAGTTATTTTTAGGCTTATTTAGCTTTTATATTATCACTAATATCTGTTTCAAACAAAAAGAATGTAGGTAAAAGGGTAAAATTCATAGTTGTAGTATAGATTTAGTGTTAAGGGTCTGTTTGGGTTAACTGTTTCAGGAAGGTTTAGGTATTTAGTGGTTGCTTATTGTGGTTGCAGTATGATTGTTAAGGCTTAAGTAAGTAAAACATACAATAAAACCAAGGTCTCATTAGTTGCAAAAGTCAAAATCCAATTCCATGTTCCTTGACAGTTAACTGTCAAGGATATTGGTCTCACAAACCCAACCATCACCTTATTAGTTATAGTTTTAGCTTATTTTAGGTCTCTTGTAGCTTATATCAGCTTATTAAATAAGTTAGATAGCTTAGAAACTCATAAAAGTCAACATAAGTAGTTCTCATTAAAAAGTCAAATTGTTACTTTCAGATTTTCATAAAACTTCAAGGAATTTTAGAGAATTTAGTATAAGGGTCTAGACTTTGAAATTTTGTGGAATTGTTCTCTACCACCTCAACTTTAGAATCCCACCATTGTTATATTTTTAGGATTTTTGAGGTGGGCCCCACAACTGCCTAAAGACACTTGCAGGCCTGGGTAGTTGCCCTGCACACCAGATACCACCCTATCACCACCACTTTGGTGGTGTTTTGTGACCACCACAGTGGGCCCCAGTAGCTCTAGTTAGGTTCCCTCAACCCCCCTCCTACCATAGAGTTAGGTTTGACCACTAGTTTGATCCCTAGTCTAGTGGACCCCACTTGAAATTGATCATATAATCTGTCCCCAGTCTGTGTAGAATTTGAGTTTTGGATTAGCTTATTTTGTGCTTAACAGCTTATCTACTGAGGTTATTAAGCCAAATTAAGCTTTGACAAGTTCAACTCACTTATTTGAATCAGAATTAATCAAGGTGGGTCCCACATAAGCTCATTTGAGCTTATTTACCTTTTCAGTCAACTTTGGTCAACTGTTTAAGTTCTTAGCTTATATCTAGCTTATTTTTAAGTTCTAAAATTATTGTTTTTATTAAAGTTAGTTGTTTTTATATATAAATTAGTTTTGTAAAAGAAAAATTCAAGAAAAACAAATATAAAATTAAGTGATAGTTTCTATTTAATACAATTTAATTTTAATTTTAATTTTTATATTTTTATTAAGTAATCTGTATTTTTATATTTTTATTAATTTCCTTATATATTAAATTAATTTAAATAATTTTATTAGAATTTTATATTGTCATTTGGTATTAATTAGAATTAAATATAGTTTTATTAGTAATTAATTAATAAATAAGTTATAAATAGCATAATTAGTTTTTATATAGTAACACCTATATTTTATATTTTTCCTAGATTCTATAAGTCATAATATAATTTTAGTAATTTTTCTAGAGTTTTTACTGTTCATTTAATAGTTTTCATAAATTAAATAGTTTAATTAGATATTGTTTAATAAATAGAATAATAATTAGTTAACTAGTTTAAAAATATATAAAATAAAGTTTTTATAATTTTTTAGGATTCCTATGATGGTTAATTAGATTTATAAAAATTATCATAATTTTCTAAGTTAGTTTAATATTATTTGTAATTTAAAATAGTTTAATTAGTATAATTAATATTAATAGTTTTTAATTAATAAAAAGTTCATAAAAAGACAAAAAGATTTATTTTTATTTTTTTTTACTTTCTTCAAGTTCTATTTTAGGTTTAGAAATTATTTTTATAAGTTTTTAGTTTAATTTGTAGTATTTATAATTTTCTAATTAAATAGTTAAATAGTTTTTAATTAAATAATTAATAATAAATAATAAAATAATCTAAAAAATAGTTTTATTTTTAATTTAATTTTATTTTAAGTTTAAGTTTGTAGGATTTTCATTTTAACCCTTATAGTTTATTTTTCTTAAAACTCACCTTTTTCTCAGTACGCAGTCGCGTCTGATTTTAATATTGGTGTACGTTTATACGTTTTAGATACCTAGTTTTTCACGTAATCATTCTATTAGCTTTCCTAAGTTATTTTAAGTTATAAAACCCTAGTGTAAACACACACACACATTTTATACCATTCCCTGTTCAGATTCACTCGATCACAGATTCGTTTATAATATCACATCGCACACCTCGTTGGGACTTACGACCCGGGAAAACACTGTATTCCTCGGAAGCATTCGTCCTCGATCTGTTTGACTTTACTATTGACCATTCACAAGTGGTTGAGAAATAAAAGATAACTGGTTTGAGGCAAATCATGTAATTCGAATGATTTTTGTATTATTACTTTGTTTAAATTAGTAATAACATTATTGATTGATGATGTAAATTATTATGCAAATTCTTTGGTCAGATGAGCCAAAGAAATCCTTTCTGGTGCCGATGTAATAGAGGATTTATTGTAGAACGGAAATCCTGGAAAGATGGTAGTCGTGGGCGACTGTTTTATGCATGTCCTCTTCCAGTGGTAAATAATCATACGTTTGCTTAGTTATGTAAAAAATTTGTTTGTTAAAAATACATTTCTTATTATTTTCTTAACATGTAACAGCTAGGTACAAAAGACTATGGGTGTCGATACTTCAAGTGGAAAGATGAATTTGAAGCAGAGTATTTTAATCAAGCCTCTTCTTCAACAGTCTCTTCTTCAACGCAGTGCTCAAACTGCGTTGCTAGAGTTAATGAGAACAAGTTGTTGAAGGCAAGAATAAAGGCGCTAGAGATGGAGTTAGAAATGGCAAGGAATCCTGAGGATCACGCTTGTCAGTCAAGTGCCCGGCTCCATGATCTTTTAAATGAAATGAATAATCTTCATATGTCGTACATGTTGCTGTTTTTAAATAATATGTATAACGTTGTCGTTTAATTTAATAATAACAGTTGTTGTTGCAGTTATTTAACGTGGTAATATTTAACGAGTTATTTAATTTAATAATAACACTTGTTGTTGCAGTTATTTAACGGGGTAATATTTAACGTGCTATTATACAAAAAAAATAATTATACAAAACACACAAAACATAAAACACAAAACAAAAACAAAAACAAAACCAAAAAAAAAAAAAAGAAAAAAAAAACGCCAAAACACAAAAAAAAAAAAAGTACACCTAAAATATAGCCCCCGTTAAAATAAAATTGTAGCCCCCGTCCTTATATCTCATGCCTTCATGGTTGGTACTCTTTGTATTTATTTAATTAATTGCCATTAATAAAAATCATAGAATATCTTTACTTAAGTTTCTATGTATACAACTCGTGCACGCATGGAATCTGGACAAATAGTATATCAAGTAATAATATTTATATAGCAAGATAGTAAAAAAGATAATAATATTTCAACAACTTTGTTTTGGAGTTAAATATTGTGACAATTTATAAATTCATTGTTTGTAAATTCTATGGTTTTCCTATAAGATTATATTAAATCTTTATACTTATATAATTATAATTTCGTGCACGAACATATTTTACATATATTGTTTATTATATGTTAATATTGATTAATATTTTATACATAATTATAATTTCGTGCACGAACATATTTTACATATATTGTTTATTATATGTTAATATAGATTAATATTTTATACATATTTTTGTTCACGGAGGATTTGAGTGCGCTTAACTAACATGATGATTAGGTTGATGTTGTTTAAATTTAATCATCAAGGTTAACTGGTATAACAAGTAATGACTCTTGAATTAATATGCGTCGTTACTATATGCACAATCTCGTGTATTATTTTTAGCTATCTGTAACTCGTGATGTCGTGCCTTCATTTTGATACGTATATTACCCATATTAAATTTTTAAACCTGTGTCCGTGCTAGTTAAACTAATAAAGATGAATAACCTGAATTGTTATTGAATGCGGATAGTAAATATATATATATATATATATATATATATATATATATATATATATATATATATATATATATATATATATATATATATATGAATTGTTATTGAATGCGGATAGTAAATATATATATATATATATATATATATATATATATATATATATATATATATATATATATATATATATATATATATATATATATACTTTTTCCTGATATTCTTACTTAATCTTATAAAGAGGAATAGCACGAGGAATTCGTATAAGTATAATCGTGTAGTCATTTACATATCACAATATCTCGTGTTTTCATTTCGATATTTATAATTCCGTGCATAGGTATTAACTTAATTTATATTGATAATAATATTTATAAATAACAACAACACATATGTTGTTTTATGTGTTGTTGTTATTTTATAAAATATAAAGGGGAAAATATTTTATAAAGGTGTTATACTTGCCACAAATTCTTTTTCTGGGTATCGAACAAAATTTTTCCTTATACGTGTACTAATTTCTTAAATTCAGTGTTCTTTGGGTATTTTGTGACATTTTTGCCCCTCTCAGCTAATAGGAGTTTTAATCATTAGAATGACAAAAATGTCACAAAGTACCTCAAAAAGAACGAATTTAAAGATTAGTAAAAAAATAATAACAATAAAATTGTTTGATACCAAAAAAAAAAAAAAAAAAAAAAAAAAAAAAAAAAAAAAAAAAAAAAAAGTGACAAGTATGATACATTTATAAAACATTTGCCCAATATAAAGTATATGTGATATTTATTAGATTTGCAAATATTAAAAACATGAAACTGATAATTTTATGTAAGTCCAAAATTTTAACAACTAAAGTTTATTAATCAACCCCTTATTTTTTCGAGTTTTTCATTTTAGAAAATTGACAAATGTGTTTTTATGCATATTTATTTTGTCTGGTGAAATTTAGATGATTTTTACCAAATTGAAGCCAGTTGACTTTTATCTGGCAATAGAAATTCTCCCTTTTGCCATGTCGTAAAGTGGTGCGCTCTCATTCGGATAATTTTTATTTTTCAACGCTTATTCTCACTTTTTGAAAATCTCTTATTATTTAAGAATTGGTCTAGATATACTAGACAGAAATTAATTTTTTTTAATATGATTTATTAACTTTTAGCACCTAATAAACGCGTCGTGGGGTCACCGGTACACAAACTTAATATATGGATATACAAGATATAGGTTTATTTTGGCAGGAAATATAATCTAGGTTTGCATATAGAAGTTTATACATCTTATAAGTTTTAAGGCTGGACGCAGTAATATGAAGAATCGATTGATTGATCAACTAGGCGATCGATCGCTCCTTCTTTGGGTGTCTATCGCCCTTTTTTTTGTTTCGATTGGCCTGCCAATCAATAATCGTCCTTTGTTTCGTGAATTGCTACTCAATAACCTTTTTTGTTTAGATGTATGTATTTAGTGTGTATATGTGTTTTCATGAGGTTGAAGATGATGATAAGTTTGAATTTTTTTACTTTTATTTTTATTTTTATTTTATTTTATTTGGGTTAAATGTTTGTAGTTGTTGTGATTACGTTTGAACTTTTTTTTAATTTTTTATTTTTATTTTTATTTTTTTAATTTTAGTTTTGTAATTTTTTAAATATTATTTTTAAATTTGTTCTTTTATAAAAAAAATGGTAATAAAATTAAATTTTGTTTGTCGAAAAAAGTTGAGAAAAAAATGAAGGTCGCCTTTACTATGGCAAACAATCGTATGTAGGTTGTCGGATAAAGAAAGATGACGTGACGGGTAAAATGGAGATCAATCGGCCCCCTTACTATGTCCAGCCTAAGTTGTCTTCACCATTCTTTTAAGTTGAAAAACAAATAAATTGAACTATTCCTTAAATTTAATATGTTATTTAACACTTACTTATTCGTCCCAATGTGAAGAAGTTTTAAGTGGTAGACTATGTAATATTATGAGCGACCTAAGATTTAATATTAGAGCACTAGGTACCTTAACCATCGACCCACGTTATTCATCTTTTTTCCTGCGTTGACCCCCACGTTAAGGTACCGTCCCTTTGCGTTAACGCTGGAAGTTATTCCATTGACGCCGCGTTAAGTGGAAAAAAAGAAACAACATTTTCAAAAACACCCCCTATAACAGTTAAAATAGCGGTTTGGTTTTAAAAAAAAAATCATTTCAGCCCCCCTAACGTATATATTGTTTTCAAACGGTTAAAAAAAAAAAAAAAAAAAAAAAAAAAAAAAAAAAAAAAAAAAAACTTATTTCAAAACCCATTTTAATCCAATATAAATACTCATTCAACATACCATTATTTTTCAAACTTTCACAACTCAAATACAACATTTACACACATTCTCTCTAACACAAAAAATACCCTAGTTTATTCACAATAGATCCGAATGAATTTAACTTCGAACAAATGAGCTGGTCTGATGTAGATGATGTATGATGTAACCGACATTGAGTTTATGGTAGTTGCGTACGAATATCATCGATCAACAATTAGAACAAGCAGAAGCATCACAAGCTCCTGTGCACCGTACTAATATCTATCGTGAATGTAAGGTTGTCGAAGAACGTCTGCGTAGCGACTATTTCTATCAAGGTTGCAAGTATACTGACCAGAATTTTCGTAGAAGATTTCGTATGAGCCGGAAACTATTTCTACAAATAATCGAAGGTATTGAATCCTATCATTTTGATCCTCTTCCAGAACATTTTAGTTTCTTTAGGAAAGGGCCTGATGCTTGTTATCGACCTAAAATAAGTGCTCTTATGAAGTGTACATCTGCCATACGCCAACTGCGTACGGCACCTCACCTGACGCACTTGATGAATATTTGCAAATGGGTGAGCATTGTACACGTGATTGTCTTGATAATTTTAACAAGTGTGTTATTGATCTGTTTATGTCGGAGTATCTAAGAAAACCAACTTGGTCCGATGTTCAACGTATTTATGAAAAACATTAGCGTGAACATGGTTTTCCGGGAATGCTTGGTAGCATTGACTGCTTGCATTGGGCATGGAAAAATTGTCCGGTTGCGTGACAAGGGCAATTTGGTCGGGGTGATAAAAGATACCCAACATTAATGCTTGAAGCTGTTGCTTCGTATGATTTATGGATCTGGCATGCATTTTTCGGGATGGCGGGGGTGAATAACGATCTTAACGTTTTAGATAACTCTCCGTTATTCGATAATCTTCTTGCTGACGAAGCCCCTAGAGCACCTTATATGGTAAATGGTCGAAGGTATGAAAGGGGATATTACTTAGCTGACGGAATTTATCCACAATAGGCATCTTTCGTCAAATCCTTAACGGCAACAACTCACGAAAAACATGGTTACTTTAAAAGGAAGCAAGAAAGTGCACGAAAGGATGTCGAACGTGCTTTTGGTGTGCTTCAAGGACGTTGGGGTATTCTACAACAACCGGCACGTTAAATGGAAATTGTCAAGATACAACGAATCATGTACACTTGCATTATTTTGCATAACATGATTTTAAAAAATCAAAATTTTAAACTAAGTGAATATAGCGAAGTATGGGTTGATCCGTCACCACGTTTTAGACGAGACAGATGGATTGACAGATGTGAGACCCAACGTCGCATTTCCAACGAATTACGCGACCGAGGTACGCATACTCAACTCTGACAAGACCTTATGGACCATGTTTGGCAAAAATGTCTTCAACGTCAAGAAGAACAAGAAGATGAAGAATATTCCGAAGACGATGAATAAGTATTTGTAATTCCTATGTTTTTCAACATTAATATGTTTCTTTTTTTTTTTTTTTTTTTTTTAATTTTGTAATGTTTTTTTTCATTTTTTTTTTTAATTCTTATTGTAAGATATTTTAAGAATGAATGGTATGTTTTTTTAATAAATGTAGTATTTGTTTTAGTTTAGGGATTGGAATTGAAAATATTGGAATAAAAGTTGAGTTAAGGTGAGTTAAGGTAAGGGGTGTTTTTTTGTGAGTTAAGGTGAAAAGGTTAAATCTGGTGTGGCGCTGAGGTGACACTGAGTTAAGGAATAATTCAAGTTAAGGTACCTAGTGCTCTTACAAGCATGGGTTATTTGGAGTGTTTTTGGTTAAACCGAAATCTTGAACTGAATACTCTAATTTTTGGGAATTGCAAACTGTTTGGTTTTGATTTTTCTAGTATTGGTTTTTCTTTAACTCAGTGTTTCTATAGCAGTTTTTTTATTTACATTTACTTTCACCGATAAATAAAATAATGATTCGTGAGCCTTCCTAACACTTAACTTATTCATCATGGTATCGACCAACAAAATTATAACAACTAGTTAGTTTTCATCAAACATAAACTTAGGTTTCCAAACAACATAATTCAAATGAGATTAATAGTAGTATAACATCTAACAATCCAAATGTATCAAATAAAGTATAAAATATATAAAATGAAGTATAAAACAAGCATATAAGCATTCAAATAAATATGAAATGCAAGTTTTAATATTTTATAAAATATGTGCAACATTTCAAGTGATATGCAAATTCTTTCGTTAAATATTTAAAATTCTTTCTAACACATTTAAAGATAGAAAGAGGTGAGGCGGGGGTGGGTTTTTATGTTCGGTCTATCATATTCAACCAAAAATCGCCCCAATCATCCGGGTTTTCTTAAAGTCAAAACCGCCTCCATCGGTTTCTCAATTGGTTTGGTTTTTTTTCATGATGTTCTTTTTGGTTTTTCTGATTTCGATTTGATTTTTTGAGTTTTTTCCTCACCCGTAATTTACACCATGGTTGAAAATAAGCTGAATATGTTGAAATCCGAAAGCCTTGGCCTAATCAATTTGTTATTACAAACCATATAAACTTTTATCCAATACCAAATTAATGTTTATGTGTATACTCTACCCTCGAAAACACTCGCAGTTTACAATAATTGGTTCAAGAATTTCATTTTTTTACATATAATTTTGTGAAAAACTAGAAGGGGGTTAAATAGTTTACCGGTTTTAAACTTGATTTTCTTCTAATACTTTTATGTGCAATTATCAATTAAGACGTATCAAACAATAAATAATATGCAAGAATAAAAGTAAGAAACGATCAAACCATAACATGATTGTTTATCGTGGTTCAGCTACAAGGACTCTTTTTCCTTTCCCTAATCCACGCCCCGAGTATCCAACTCAAGAGTTTTCTTGCACTACTCAACAAGCTCCTTTAACCGGCAGAGAAAACCTTACACGTCGCTTACACACTATTTCCGACACTAAGCTAGATGTCGAGTTCTTTCACAAGGGTACAACCACTCCCGATAGTTCTTTTACAAGGGTACAATAACTCCCGATACTCTACGTATTTTGAGGACTAAAATACTAACCGATCACTACAAATGGATACAATACAATGAAGTATAAACTTTACTAGTTTACACAAATGCTATGCTAGAAAAGTCTTGCAACGTTGTGTTGAAGCTTGTATGCTCGTGATCTTCTTGCTACAAAGAAAGACTCACATATATGAAAGTTTACTGAATTAGAAATGAAGTATATGCAGTGAAATATGATAGAGAGTGATAACCAAAACTCAAGAAGTGAGTTGCTATTTATAGGCCTTCAAACAGACCAACCCACGGAAATGGCGGAACCCATCCTTTGGTTCCGTCCGTTATGCCCGAGGGTTCCGCCAGCATGTCTGACAGAATCCTGCATAAAATATTTCACAATCTAATACAATATTATCAAGATCTCCCAAAGTCAACTTTGAGATCTTGAGTGTGAATCAATACATAATAAAACATGTTTCTTACACACTTACACACATGTTTCCTTGAAGGGACATGTGTGATGCAAGGAATGATGTAACTTAACATTTTATTTCTAATTTTAGATATTCATAAAAAAGAAAGTATACTTGTGAAAATAGTTTATGTATAGAGTCAAAACATGTTTGTTTGAAATGTTTAGCAAGTGAATATTTTACTAAAAAGAGTTTGCTTGCTTATATCCTAATATGACAAACTAATTAGTAAACTTGCTAAATATACATAATAGACATTTTCAATACATGTACTAAGGTATATTTACTTAGAAATTACTTTGTGAAAAAATGTAAATATAGTTTGAGTGAAGTTAAGTAAAAGACTTTTAAACTATATTTATGATTTGACAAAAATAAACTTTATCTTTTGTAGTTAACAAAACTAAGAAATATCGTAAAATATAAATAGCATTTTTAGGCGATTATTAACAATCTCCCCATTTTTGTTGACGACAAAACATAGATTTTATTTTTACGCAAATGGATAATTTTAGATTTTGAGCCTTTTGAAAACTTACATTTGATATGATTATTTCAACTTTTGAGTATGTCATTTTAGATGATGTATTAAAAGTTGATTTGGTAAAATATATCCTATCTCCCCCTTTTTGTCGAAACAAAAAGAAGAGTAGAGAAGGGGAAATTTGTCAAGCCAAATGCTCCCCCTTGGACAATACTCCCCCTAAATGGAGTGCCAAGAGAGGATACATGGATTTTAGTCCTACAAGAAAAGGTTAGTTTGTTGTAGAGATAAGGATGATAATACCAAGTATAAGAGAGTAAGTATTAATCACATGACAACTACTAGTTAGTAACAAACAACTAAAATAGAATGACCAACACACTATATAAGTAGAGCCATTTTATTTCAAGTAAAATTTAAATTTTGACTATAAATAGTCAAACCTAAAGACTTGAAAAAAAAAGTCTACTATTGAAGAAAAAACAAACAAGGTGAAATGAAAACTACACCTACAAATAAAAAGGGTCCTAAGTGAGATTCTACCATCATTTGATCCTACGAATGCTTTAGGCTTGAGGCAAGTGAGAGATGGCGTTAAGATGCTCCAAGATGTGGTTAAGGATAAACCGCATTTCATCTTGAAGTTGATGAACCAAGATGTTGCATCTCTCACTTATATGAGCGGTTCTTTTGCAAATGGTGCAATCATGGCGAGAAGGTGGTGGTTGTAGAACTTGGTTTGGAGGTGGTGGATCATTGGTGGTGGTTGAAACATGTGTTTTTGCGGGAACAAAGGTGGATGGTTGAGAGGTGTGTCGGTGTAACACCCCCAAAATACGGGTCTAGCGGAAGCATACATGTCACTGGGGTGCTACTCAATTGGTATCACAACACAAGTATAAAGAACGGTTTTTAGTTCAACCGTTTAAAAGAAATTTCATAGTCAAAAGTATTTTGTTTACATCCTTCAAAAAAAAAATAGTGCGGAAATACAGGCCCATAAGATGATTTATACGGTCCCAATTATATCAGAGTCATTTATGACCATGCCATGCCATGCCAAAGCCTTCAACCGTTAGCTATCACAATAAACCTGAAAATACATGCTAAAAAGTGTCAACACGAGGTTGGTGAGTTCATAAGTTTGTATAAATAGCAATTTAGTATGAAAGAAAATAAGAGTTTGATAAAAGTTTTGTGACCATTGTGTCGCTCACAATGTCATGAAAATATAGTTTACTTTCAAGTAAATGTAGTAATGTGGACCACAAGGTTTCGAGTGTGAATGACCGTTCACATACAAATCAAGTTCAGTTTTAGTGACTACTACTTTACTCACAGTGTTATGAAAAATATCAGTAAAGTAGACCATAAGTATTAAGCATAAAGTTGGACCATAGGCAAAGTATGTGATCATTACAACGAATATAATGTCACATAAAAGTAGAAGTCTATTACGCTAGCACTAAGTTCATGCAACCGAAGCTATGACAGTGTGCATGCTCTAGAAGCATGTTAAAGAAAGCCCTTGCAAGTGTCTATCCCGTGACACTCATGTTTCGACATGTTATACGCTCGCGTTTGCCTATCCGGTCAAACCGAACGGAGGTGTCATCCCCAATAGATCTATCTATAGCATTCGCGCTTCCCCCGCAGGAATTAACGGTTCATGAGTTTGGGCATATGGGATTCAGTGTCTTAGGCTAATTCCACGTAATAGTTTTGAGAAAGTAAAAACATTATAGTGGTCCAGAAAATGTTTTGCATGATTCTCACCCCATAGTGGTGAAACAAGTATAAATAAAGTAGGGCTACAAACTCACATATATGATTTAAACACTTGCGTTCAAAATAAGGTAATTCAATGTGCAATAAGTAATTAAGTCATGTTTCAAGTAAGAGCAAGTAACGAGTTTAAGTATAAACAAGCATTGAGTTTAGTTAAAAACGAGCATGTATTCTCCCCCAAAACAGTTATAAAACAAGTAAAAATAGGGGGCATGAACTCACCTTAGCAAATGCCAGTCTGCTAATAAAAAGTCAAGTAGTGATAGTGTTGTGTGGCACCGACACGCAACCTATATTAGTATGGCAAGTCTTAGTTTACGATTTCAGGTTTAACACGCTATGTAGTTTAAATAAGTTTTAAAGTTTTAAAGTGTTTGTATTATTGTTGCTTGTGTGGCGGTGTTTAAGTTTGAAAGCAACCTTTAAGTGTTTGAAAGTATTGGCTCTTGGAAGTGCATAAGTACATAAATATACAATAGGAAGAGTATCAAAGACGAATAGATCCTTGGTTTGACAATAACCAAAAGACGACGTATGGAAAGTAATCGTATGTTAGACGAGTTCGAGTTATTAAAATGTCGTTTGAAATTACATATAAAAATATAACTAAATATAATAGAGGTGTGTAAAAGTTAGATTTTAAGTAATTGTTTTATTAAAAGAGTTTATATTAAAATACCCTTATAAGTTATAAAGGTTTATAGAAGATTTGGCATGACCCGTGTATATGTTTTAATTACACGTGGTGACCAAGTGTCATAAAGGTTTCATTTCTAGTTTATAATCCATTTTATAAAAATGTGTTTAGTGAAATAATGTCGAGAGTAAATGAGTTGAGTGAGTAAATGAGCGAGTCGTGAAATAAGTTGAAGAAAACAAGTAGTCGTGACTCAATTAAAATGATGACCCGAATATACGTTACATTACCCATCATGTATTTTTATATCACAAAGTTTTATATGTTGCACAAAGGTTTATTTATGTCTTAGCTTGTTCAAATACAACTCAATGCACCCTTTTTGTATTTTACATCACTAAAAAGTTTGCACATTCTGGTTTGTTTAACTTTGTACCCGACGCACCCATTTATTGAATCAAGTGGGTTTCGACCCACAATTACTTGACACACACACCTAGGCCCAATCAATCTTGTGCAAGTCCAAATACAAGTACAAGTTTAGTTTATCAAAAAGAAAGGTTTTAGTATTTCTGTGTTGTGTTGTCGTGTAATCAAATCAAAGAGAGGAGGGAAAACGTTGCTTAATGATTGCTATCAAAACCAAAAGGGACACAATATTTGAAGGCCAAACTTTATTTCAAAACCACGTTCAAAGTAAATTTGACACAACCAAAAATCCAACCACTGAGATTGTGGTTTGGAAATAAATGAATGAGAAAGAGCAAGGTTTATCCATTGTTATTTTCTATCAGTGGGTACCAACCCATTTAACCTTATACATCTTTTGTAAATAGTACATGAAAGCTAAAAAGGATCATCCTCAAAACCTATTCTATTTTGCAATCGTTTTGTATAGTATCTTTTGACACAATGAGCAACCAAGCCGAGCGGAACTAGGTTAACTCAACAAAACAAATTTTGACACCATCTTTATCAACTTAGGCCAAAGAAACAATTTTTCAAACCAAAATGGGTACCACTGTGGTTCGACCACAGTGGGTGTCGACCCACAAACGAAACCAAACACGACCAAAGTTACACCACTTAAACCAATTAAGCTAAGACCTATCAAAATGAGTAACCAAAAGCTATCCGAAAAGCAAATAAAATAAGCACTTCCAATTAAGAGCCAAACTAGTTTTAGTAGTGAGATTACTTATTTATTCCACACATTAACAACAACAACAAAAATATTCTCTCGTTCACAGAAGATGGATTTAGGCCGAATGACACCACAAATCAAACATCACCATTAAAAAGATATAAGTCAAATCGTAATTTTTATAACAAAAATACCAGATTTATTAACCAATATAACTTCAATAAAGTGCATATATAAAAGAAACATCGAGACAAAGATTTAGAGTTCTTACAATACTTTGAAGAGAAAAGCGAATCCAAACTCGAGTCCAAGCAGCAACCACACCAAGGGAGAGATGTGGTGCCCCTTGTGGATCGAATTGGAATAAAAAGAAAACAAGAGGAAACCCTAATACCCACCTTTTGATTATTGAAATTCGACCTAAACCAAAAATGGATTAAAAACAACTCTTTGGTTCTCCATATGAAATTTTGTGAATCTGACTTGGGATGGAGAAAAAGAAATAGTGTCAAGTCGATTTCTTGGAGCCACAATCGATGTACAGTTACGATTTTGTGTGGGTTTGGTGATGTATCTTCTCCTTATCAAAGCCTTTATTATTAATATTATTATTTTTGATTATATATTTCATAGGGTTTGATAGATTTAGGGTCCCTGTTAAGAGAGAACAGAGTACTAGAGTAGTATAAATCTGGTTTTTGGTTTCTTGAAGAGAGAGAAAGAGAATAATACATCTGATTTTTGGAGATGTGTGAGGTGAGAGTTTTGAGGTGTGGGAAAAGATAAGTAACGTTTTTTTTTTTTTTTTTTTTTTTTTTTTTTTTTTTTTTTTTTTTTTTAAACGTGAGGGGTAATAAAAAGTAATAAGTCTTGTAAAACAAAAATTTGTATTTACTAGCAAATAGTATCGGGTGTACTCAGTGTCCCATTGAGCTCTGGTGTAATTACTCCGGTTTGGCGTGAGTTTGAACAAAAATATAATTTATGAGCACGTTTTGATAAAAGCAATATAAAACACAATTATTGACCCCCGGATAACAAATATTGGATGTATGCCATTACTAAGGTAGTGTCGGTACGCGTGTCGTGTCGTTTAAAAAAAAAGCGAGACAACTTCTCGTTTTTAATTTTTAATCATTAGTAAACATCAGAAAATAAATAATTCGCATTTTCTGATAAAAACAAATTATTCCACTAAAATGATAGTCCGAAAATTACGGGTGGTTACAGTCACACCTCCTTAAACGGAATCGCGTCCTCGCAATTCAATTCATGTTACCCATTACGGTCGAAAAGAGATGGGTATATACGCACGAGAGTTCATCTTCACGTTTCCCCACGTGAATTTAGTTCTTTTTTTTGCGAGTTTCTACGAACTTTGTGGATAGGAATAGGTTTTGGTTCTTTGCTTATAATTTTGTAGTTAGGTAAACTGATGTGAATTCAAAGGACTCATAATTTCAGTAAAACAGTCTTTAAACATGGTGTGGGTAAAACCATGTCTCAAAAGTTAACATTTAGTCACCCCTTTAATATACAAAACTCTCAATAAAGTTTAACCGGAGAAATTTTGGCACATCAAAATGGGTATTTCGGGAAAAGTACCATTACGAGTTTTGTGATTTCTATAAACGCGTTTCCAAAAGAAAAGTCCTTAAAAAAGCAAGGATCTTAAGGAAAAATGTGTAGTCATGTATGTCCATTTCCACAAATTTTCAGGTGCTTAGTGACGGAGTCTAGTTGTCAAGCCTGTGTGGGGTTCAATGTTTAATATCAAGCGAATTTCATAAACATAAGTATTCAATTTACTTCAACAGTACCAAGAGGTAGTAAAATAAAGTGCTTTTCAATTGGGCAAACAGTTCACATGGTGATTGCAAAATAGTTTATAGAACAGGTTGAACAATAGTTTATGGAGTAATAGAAAAACAATTTATCATTTGTAAAATTGCAGCAAAATTGTAGTTTAGTTTTGTGATTTAGTAGCAAAGCTGTTCATAGGGGAGTAAAATAGTTTGTAAAGTGTAGTAAGACTTGTAAGATAATTGTAATATTGTTTAGAAAATGCTAGTGAAACTGTTTGTTGTTTTATAGAATGGTAGTAAGGTAATGAATCGGTTGACTACATCATGATAAAATAGTTGTATAGATGATTCGTAAAACAGTTTATAGGACAGTAGAAAACAATTTATTGTTTATAAAATAGTAGCAAGATCAAAATCTTGATTTCATGAAATCGCAGTAAAATATTTTGAAGGATGACCGTAAAATGATTTGTAAAACAATTGAAAATAGTTTGTATGTTAATAACAACACAGTATATTATCTTACAAGAGGGTAGCAAGGTAGACAACTGGTATTATCGAGGGATACATAAAGGATTAGGTGTCTGTTCCAAATATAATGGTCTAGGTTGCTCCTTAAGGTCTTAAGGTTTCTGTTGGGCATAACATTTCTGCTGAATGGGGAGTTTGGCAAGTTCATAGTACAACTATGAATGATGGTGTTGATTGCGACTAGCAATCAGTTGGCTGTCTCAGTAGTGTACTTAGCAAGGAAGTTTCAACATTGATTGAGTGTAAGGTTTGGGGTAGAGGTGACTGTAACATACCCAGATTGTGATAAAAGAGTATTCCCGTTAATAATAAAATTATTGTGATGAAAAAATGTCGTGATGCCAGTGTGTTGTGTGTAGGTGTGAAAGTTCATGTTACACAATGTTTATGTACACACATAGAAATTTTTGAAACTTTCAGAAATCAAGTAGCAAACCAATCTGGACATAATTCTAGTATAACTACTCTCAGTATCGCGAAATTCACCTCTGAGTCGGACATAGGTGATCAGGCTATGTCCCACTGTCCCTGGTCAAATATAGGTGATCAGTCTATATTCCACCGAGGTTCAATGAATTTTGAAATACTCAGCTCAGTTACACTAGTAATATATTCCATACTTTAAAAGAAAATGTTTTATAATAAGTAAGGCAGCAGGCTTGGCAGGCAGGCGTGTGGCGGTCATAGGGTCAAGTTTTTGAAAAAGTAGTTATAGTCTAGGTTTTAAAAGTACCCAGTTCTCTATAACCAAGGCTCTGATACCAATCTGTAACACCCCCAAAATACGGGTCTAGCGGAAGCATACATGTCACCGGGGTGCTACTCAATTGGTATCACAACACAAGTATAAAGAACGGTTTTTAGTTCAACCGTTTAAAAGAAATTTCATAGTCAAAAGTATTTTGTTTACATCCTTCAAAAAAAAATAGTGCGGAAATACAGGCCCATAAGATGATTTATACGGTCCCAATTATATCAGAGTCATTTATGACCATGCCATGCCATGCCAAAGCCTTCAACCGTTAGCTATCATAATAAACCTGAAAATACATGCTAAAAAGTGTCAACACGAGGTTGGTGAGTTCATAAGTTTGTATAAATAGCAATTTAGTATGAAAGAAAATAAGAGTTTGATAAAAGTTTTGTGACCATTGTGTCGCTCACAATGTCATGAAAATATAGTTTACTTTCAAGTAAATGTAGTAATGTGGACCACAAGGTTTCGAGTGTGAATGACCGTTCACATACAAATCAAGTTCAGTTTTAGTGACTACTACTTTACTCACAGTGTTATGAAAAATATCAGTAAAGTAGACCATAAGTATTAAGCATAAAGTTGGACCATAGGCAAAGTATGTGATCATTACAACGAATATAATGTCACATAAAAGTAGAAGTCTATTACGCTAGCACTAAGTTCATGCAACCGAAGCTATGACAGTGTGCATGCTCTAGAAGCATGTTAAAGAAAGCCCTTGCAAGTGTCTATCCCGTGACACTCATGTTTCGACATGTTATACGCTCGCGTTTGCCTATCCGGTCAAACCGAACGGAGGTGTCATCCCCAATAGATCTATCTATAGCATTCGCGCTTCCCCCGCAGGAATTAACGGTTCATGAGTTTGGGCATATGGGATTCAGTGTCTTAGGCTAATTCCACGTAATAGTTTTGAGAAAGTAAAAACATTATAGTGGTCCAGAAAATGTTTTGCATGATTCTCACCCCATAGTGGTGAAACAAGTATAAATAAAGTAGGGCTACAAACTCACATATATGATTTAAACACTTGCGTTCAAAATGAGGTAATTCAATGTGCAATAAGTAATTAAGTCATGTTTCAAGTAAGAGCAAGTAACGAGTTTAAGTATAAACAAGCATTGAGTTTAGTTAAAAACGAGCATGTATTCTCCCCCAAAACAGTTATAAAACAAGTAAAAATAGGGGGCATGAACTCACCTTAGCAAATGCCAGTCTGCTAATAAAAAGTCAAGTAGTGATAGTGTTGTGTGGCACCGACACGCAACCTATATTAGTATGGCAAGTCTTAGTTTACGATTTCAGGTTTAACACGCTATGTAGTTTAAATAAGTTTTAAAGTTTTAAAGTGTTTGTATTATTGTTGCTTGTGTGGCGGTGTTTAAGTTTGAAAGCAACCTTTAAGTGTTTGAAAGTATTGGCTCTTGGAAGTGCATAAGTACATAAATATACAATAGGAAGAGTATCAAAGACGAATAGATCCTTGGTTTGACAATAACCAAAAGACGACGTATGGAAAGTAATCGTATGTTAGACGAGTTCGAGTTATTAAAATGTCGTTTGAAATTACATATAAAAATATAACTAAATATAATAGAGGTGTGTAAAAGTTAGATTTTAAGTAATTGTTTTATTAAAAGAGTTTATATTAAAATACCCTTATAAGTTATAAAGGTTTATAGAAGATTTGGCATGACCCGTGTATATGTTTTAATTACACGTGGTGACCAAGTGTCATAAAGGTTTCATTTCTAGTTTATAATCCATTTTATAAAAATGTGTTTAGTGAAATAATGTCGAGAGTAAATGAGTTGAGTGAGTAAATGAGCGAGTCGTGAAATAAGTTGAAGAAAACAAGTAGTCGTGACTCAATTAAAATGATGACCCGAATATACGTTACATTACCCATCATGTATTTTTATATCACAAAGTTTTATATGTTGCACAAAGGTTTATTTATGTCTTAGCTTGTTCAAATACAACTCAATGCACCCTTTTTGTATTTTACATCACTAAAAAGTTTGCACATTCTGGTTTGTTTAACTTTGTACCCGACGCACCCATTTATTGAATCAAGTGGGTTTCGACCCACAATTACTTGACACACACACCTAGGCCCAATCAATCTTGTGCAAGTCCAAATACAAGTACAAGTTTAGTTTATCAAAAAGAAAGGTTTTAGTATTTCTGTGTTGTGTTGTCGTGTAATCAAATCAAAGAGAGGAGGGAAAACGTTGCTTAATGATTGCTATCAAAACCAAAAGGGACACAATATTTGAAGGCCAAACTTTATTTCAAAACCATGTTCAAAGTAAATTTGACACAACCAAAAATCCAACCACTGAGATTGTGATTTGGAAATAAATGAATGAGAAAGAGCAAGGTTTATCCATTGTTATTTTCTATCAGTGGGTACCAACCCATTTAACCTTATACATCTTTTGTAAATAGTACATGAAAGCTAAAAAGGATCATCCTCAAAACCTATTCTATTTTGCAATCGTTTTGTATAGTATCTTTTGACACAATGAGCAACCAAGCCGAGCGGAACTAGGTTAACTCAACAAAACAAATTTTGACACCATCTTTATCAACTTAGGCCAAAGAAACAATTTTTCAAACCAAAATGGGTACCACTGTGGTTCGACCACAGTGGGTGTCGACCCACAAACGAAACCAAACATGACCAAAGTTACACCACTTAAACCAATTAAGCTAAGACCTATCAAAATGAGTAACCAAAAGCTATCCGAAAAGCAAATAAAATAAGCACTTCCAATTAAGAGCCAAACTAGTTTTAGTAGTGAGATTACTTATTTATTCCACACATTAACAACAACAACAAAAATATTCTCTCGTTCACAGAAGATGGATTTAGGCCGAATGACACCACAAATCAAACATCACCATTAAAAAGATATAAGTCAAATCGTAATTTTTATAACAAAAATACCAGATTTATTAACCAATATAACTTCAATAAAGTGCATATATAAAAGAAACATCGAGACAAAGATTTAGAGTTCTTACAATACTTTGAAGAGAAAAGCGAATCCAAACTCGAGTCCAAGCAGCAACCACACCAAGGGAGAGATGTGGTGCCCCTTGTGGATCGAATTGGAATAAAAAGAAAACAAGAGGAAACCCTAATACCCACCTTTTGATTATTGAAATTCGACCTAAACCAAAAATGGATTAAAAACAACTCTTTGGTTCTCCATATGAAATCTTGTGAATCTGACTTGGGATGGAGAAAAAGAAATAGTGTCAAGTCGATTTCTTGGAGCCACAATCGATGTACAGTTACGATTTCGTGTGGGTTTGGTGATGTATCTTCTCCTTATCAAAGCCTTTATTATTAATATTATTATTTTTGATTATATATTTCATAGGGTTTGATAGATTTAGGGTCCCTGTTAAGAGAGAACAGAGTACTAGAGTAGTATAAATCTGGTTTTTGGTTTCTTGAAGAGAGAGAAAGAGAATAATACATCTGATTTTTGGAGATGTGTGAGGTGAGAGTTTTGAGGTGTGGGAAAAGATAAGTAATTTTTTTTTTTTTTTTTTTTTTTTTTTTTTTTTTTTTTTTTTTTTTTTTAAACGTGAGGGGTAATAAAAAGTAATAAGTCTTGTAAAACAAAAATTTGTATTTACTAGCAAATAGTATCGGGTGTGCTCAGTGTCCCGTTGAGCTCTGGTGTAATTACTCCGGTTTGGCGTGAGTTTGAACAAAAATATAATTTATGAGCACGTTTTGATAAAAGCAATATAAAACACAATTATTGACCCCGGATAACAAATATTGGATGTATGCCATTACTAAGGTAGTGTCGGTACGCGTGTCGTGTCGTTTAAAAAAAAGCGAGACAACTTCTCGTTTTTAATTTTTAATCATTAGTAAACATCAGAAAATAAATAATTCGCATTTTCTGATAAAAACAAATTATTCCACTAAAATAATAGTCCGAAAATTACGGGTGGTTACAGTCGGTTTCCTACAATGGATGAGTACATTGCGGTTTGGAAATCCATGGCTTGGATGAGATGAGAATCAATCATTTGCTTGAAAGCATAGAGGCTTTCCAAGCGAGTGTTGAGTTCTTCATGTGTGTTTGGAGATTTGGTCCACAAGGAAGCTTCAATTTCCTAATAAGTAGGAAATATGGATTCAAACCGGTTGGAAAAGTCATGAGGTGGTTGTTGTTGTTGATCATGATGATGAAAGCTTGGTTCTCCATAACGAGGACAGTGGATGTCATTGTAGATTGGATGAAACAACAATGGTTGATGATTAGGATGATCTTTATCTTGTGGAAAGATGGAAGGTCTAGCATGCTTGTAAGCCAAACGCTCTATTAGCAATGGTTGATGAGGTTTTTCCTCCAATGGGTTACTTGGTTGAGACCTAGGTTATTGTTGAGTTTCCATTTGTTCCATTGTATCAAAAAGTGGCAATGGTGGCGGATTTGATGATCTAGGTGGAAGGTCATCCAAAGTTTCCATAAATGGATATGGTGATGTTGGTGGTGTTTTGAAGAGTTCCATTAGTGTGATTTTTGGCGATTGAGGTGATGGAGTTTTTGAAGGTTGACTTGGTGCCGAAGGTGGTGTTGGATCACTTGGAGTTATGGTTGGTGGAGGAGTAGTGATTTTGTTGGCAATGCAAGGGTTTGGAGATGGTGTTGGAGTAGCAAGGTTTAGGAAGTTGTTATCATTGATTGATGATGAAATATTGAGGGATGAATCACTTGAGGATGATGAGCTAACTTGGATGGTTTTGTTGAAACAACAAGGTTTGACGTTTATTCTAACGGTTCTCCTAATTGGTCTTGATGATTCCGATGAGGTGGTTGATTTTGTCATTGCAAGACTTTGGTAGGATTAGAAGTATGAGATTAAGAGAAGTGAAGGTGGTGGTGTGAATTGGATGTGTGCATTGTTGATCAATTTATAGGAAGAGCAAGACATGGAAATTGGTGTTTGGATTTGATGTTGATCCATACAATGTTGGAGGTTTCTAATGATATGGAAGAGTTCCAAGAAGTTGTCAAATCATTGGAAGTCAATCCAATGGAGTTGGATGGAGTGAAAGAGTAAGTGGGGAAGTAAATTCTATATGATCATGGTAGATACATGTTGTCAGGTTGTTCCACGGATTGGGAGGAACCAAAGGAATGGTTCCTTGCTTGTATTTGAAAGGTTCCTTGGGGTAGTTAAGGCAAATTTGAAATTTTGGCGGGAATGATGATGCTAGAGGTTAATGGGTGATTAGATAGCTCTAGAATTACTGATAAATACTAACTAGCATGTAGGAAGCAAGTTTGGATCCTAAGGATTGCTAGAAAAATTCAAAAAATTCAAGAAGAAAAATTTGCTGATGAGTGGCAGAACCCAGCGACAACACGGACGGAACCCAATTTTGGGTTCCGCCGTATCCATCAGCTGGAAACTTGGAGCAACCAAGTTGCATAACGGACGGAACCAAAAAGTGGGTTCCGCTGTATCCGTGGAGCCTCAGAATCGAGACAGGGTACATTTTACGAGCACGTGAATTTTCCGAATTCCAAATTTTTTCCTAAAACTTAAGCAATCAATTTTTTGTAGATGAAAGAAACAAAAATTGCAGGTAGAAACACGCATACCTATATAGTTTGAGAGAGCGATTCTAGCACTCAAAATTTTGGTCAAAAAGTGAAAATAGCATAATACCAAATTCTTATCCCCTGCAAATTCGGTTAGTTCACACATAATCCATCAACATAATATCATCCTAAGACATCATAAAATAATAACATAACATTGTTTTGATGACCAAATTGTTTAAATGCACTCTTGTACCAAACACCCTCTTATCTCGCTCATTTCTTGTTCACCTTCTTGTAGATCTTCCCAAGGTATCTCCCAAAGCATTTCCACATGACTTTGGTCTGTTTGTACTCCTCTGACTCATTCTCAATGGCTGGAAGTTGTGAGAGGTACTCAAGAGGAGGGAGCCTAGAGTTTGATAGATTGTCATCTTCACTCATGGAGGATGATGATGATGAGGTTGGAGGGTGAGGACGTTTACCTTTGGCTTTGTGGACTCGCTCATCACTCAATGGCACAAAGGTGTGAGGAATGAGAGGATAATCTAGGCGACGACCTCTAGGAGTTGGAGGGATGGGTTCACAAAACCTAAAGAGACGGGTGAGAAGCATCCCGTATGGAATAGCGGTGGTACCTTGAACCGAGATGTTTGCCATCCTTTTGGCAATGTAGTCGGCTAAGTTGAAGGTTTGTCGGGTGGAAATACTATAGAGCATGTAGGAGAGACAAGTGTTGATATGGTCCCTATTTCCTAAAGTGCTAATGACATTGGCCCTAATGATCTCCTCCCATTTCAAGAATTGAGGTCTCAACTCATTGAGCTCCATTCCAAAGGGGTCTTTGGCTACTTCCTCTCCTCCTCGGGTTCTTCTAGTGTGAGAAGTCCTAACAAAAAGATGGTCACGAATTTCCTCTTTGCTCACTAAAGGGGTATCATAAGGATGAATGCGGTCATGGATTGAGTCAAGAGTTGAAAGTGGCCATTTGTCAGTGTAAAGACATGTCCCCCGATTAGGAACACGAAGGACTTGAGAAAATTGAGATAAAGTGATTTCAAAGTCATTTTGGTTGATCGAAAAGTTTAGTGACATGAGACCTTCATCATCCGTGCTAAGGGTCACGGAAGCATAGAATTCTAGGATGAAACGAGGACAAATTGGCTCATCTATGTCTAAGAGACAATCAAAGTCGATAAAAGAGAGTTGTTCCCTAATGTTGGTTCCGGTAAGGAAAGTAGGATCAATGGTTCTACCCTCATGAACATAACGCCTCTCAAGGTTCTTATAGATTTCTACGTGGGCCGAGGTTAGCCCTTTGGTCTTGTGGTGTTTGGGTAGGTATTTGGTGGTGTCTTTGTGGTCATAGAAGGTTACGGGAGGCATGATGAACCTAGAAAACATAATTATCAAAATTTTAGCTTATGTAAGTAGTGGTTTAAGTATCAAAAATTCTAGTGTGTGCCTATATGAAAACAATATGGAGTTGTGATTATCTCGACTCATTTTAATGTTAAAATGGTTTTACTTATGCAATTTTTGTGTAAATTTTGAGATAATCCAAATGCTCCTAGTTCAATGTAGCTACGGTTGAATGTACCCGAAAGTGCATATTAGTTATGTATTCCCTTTAGCATTCAATAGACATAATGCAAGTGATGTTTTAAACATAACGTTTTTATTTCGTATTATCAATGAAAAGATATTTTTCCTAAATGTGAGAAGATTTTTCAAAATTTTGACATAGGGTGTTTGGTATAATGTGATAATGTCTTACAAGATGCAATTCCTAACTAATGAAAAACATAAATTGTTTTGTTTATAACAAATTATCTTCATGAATTCCTAAGTTGATGCATAACCCAAGTTTTTTGTTTTGTGCATAAATAGAGTTTCCTAGACACAGATCTGGAGAGTAACTGTGTTTAGAATACTTACAATGATGGTAGGAATGAAGAATGGCTGAGCAAGAACCCTAATTTTCGTGTGAAAATGGATATAGAAGTGAATAGTAACTATTTTTGGTGAGTGGTATAGAGTATGGGGCTTGTATGGTTTAATATATAAAAAGAGAACCTGGACAGATGGTTGACGGACTGGGCGGAACAAAAAAGAGGGATCCGCCCTTTGATTTTATTGGTTCCACCAGTCCTGCAGATTAAGGACATGAAATTTTTGTTTTTGATTTCTACGATTTTATTTAATGTTTGAACTATGAAGTAGGTTCCATAAGTCCTAGTCCTAGTCTAAGAAGATTAAATGGTTCATGTTTAAGAGGTTTTGTAAGAATGTCGGCAATGTTGTCTTCGGAGGATACTTTCTCGATGGAGATATTTCCTTTTTGAACATTGTCACGAAGAAAATGATGACGAATTTCTATATGTTTAGTACGAGCATGTTGGAAAGGATTTTTACTAAGGTCGATGGCTCCTTTGTTGTCGCAAAGGATAGATATGTCTTTAGTCACAATTCCGTAGTCCACGAGAGCTTGCTTCATCCAAAGAGCTTGTTGACATGCTTTTTCGGCCGACACGTATTCGGCTTCCGTTGTTGAGATTACGAGTGCCGTTTGCTTCTTTGAGAACCATGAGGTGAGACAATGTCCAACAAAAGTACAAATACTACTTGTACTTTTTCTATCAACATAGTCACCGGCATGATCCGAGTCGGCATACACTATGGTTTCTGCACCCGTTCCTTTGGGATACCATAATCCTAGATGTGTAGTGCCTTTGATGTACCTAAAAATTCTTTTTACGGCTTCAAGATGAATTGTTTTGGGATCTTCTTGAAAACGAGCATATATACAAACGCTAAACATAATGTCGGGTCTACTAGCCGTGAGATAAAGTAGATTACCAATCATACCCCTATATTTAGTGTTATCTACGGATTCACTTTCCTCATTCTTTGTAAGTTTGGTTTCTGAGGACATAGGCGTTTTAATAGGTTTTGAATCTTCTAAACCAAATTTCTTAAGCATGTCTTTTATGTATTTAGATTGATTAAAGAATATCCCTTCTTCTAATTGTCTAATTTGAAGTCCTAAGAAAAAGTTGAGTTCTCCCATCATACTCATCTCAAACTCGTCATGCATGATTTTAGAGAAATCATTGCAAAGCTCTTGACAAGTTTATCCGAATATTATGTCATCAACATAAATTTGAACTATGATAATGTGTGATTCATTCTTCTTAGTGAAGAGAGTGTTGTCAACTAGGCCCATGGTATACTTATGGTCAACTAGGAAGGTTTAAGTCGATCATACCATGCTTTTGGAGCTTGCTTAAGTTCGTATAAAGCCTTTCTAAGTTTGTAAACATGATTAGGTTTTTCAAAGTCGGTCTAGCCCGGAGGTTGAGCAACATAAACTTCTTCATTAATAAAACCATTTAAGAATGCACTTTTGAAGTCCATTTGAAAAATTTTAAAGTCATGTGCGCATGCATATGCAAGTAAGATTCTAATTGACTCGAGCCTAGCAACCAGAACAAAAGTTTCATCCTAGTCAATGCCTTCTTGTTGATTATAACCTTGTGCTACTAGCCTAGCTTTGTTTCTAGACACAACTCCGTTTTCATCCATTTTATTTCAAAAGACCCATTTTTTCCAATTATAGTTTGATTCTTTGGTTAAGTAACTAGTGTCCAAACATCATTTCTAATAAATTGGTTCAATTCTTCTTGCATAGCAATTATCCAAGATTCATCACTTATAGCTTCTTTTATATTTTTAGGTTCAATGGTTGATATAAAACAAAAATAGTTACTTTCATTTTGAGCTTTTGATCTTAAGGTTCTTTCATTAAGTTTACCTATGACACTATCTAATGGATGACTTTTAGATTCTTTGACATTGACTATTTCTCTATTTAATAGTTCATCTTCCTTGTCGTTTTCTAAATCAATTTGATTAACAACTTGACTTTCAACTAAGTCATCATCTACCAAAGGTGATGTCTTAGAGGGAGGTGGATTTTCGTCGAATATTACATTCAACGATTCTTCGACTCTTAAAGTTTCCTTATTTAGAACAATATAAGCTTTGCTATTTTGTGAATATCCAAGGAACACACCTTCATAAGACTTTGGGTCAAATTTAGTGAGATAATCATTTGTGTTAAGTATAAAGCATTTACTCCTAAATACTTTAAAGTATCCCAATGTTGGCTTTTTACCTCTATATATTTCATATGGAGTTTTATCTAAAAATGGTCTAATTAGGACTCGGTTTAAGATATAAGTTGATGCGTCGACGGCATTACACCAAAACTTTTGTGGAATATTTTGTTCGTTAAGCATTGTTCTACTCATCTCTTGAAGTGTCCGGTTTTAACGTTCTACTACACCATTAGATTGAGGAGTGCGAGGAGCCGAGAAATTATGTGTTATACCATTTTTGTCACAAAATTCACCGAATTGTATTTAGTTATCAAATTCCCGACCATGATCCGTTCTAATTGACACAATGCAATTTCCTACTTGATTTTGAATTTTCTTTCCAAGTATTTCAAATTGTTCGAAAGCTTTTTTACTTTTCAAAAATCTTGTCCATGTATATCGTGAAAAATCATCTACCATGACCAAAGTATAGAAGTTGCCTCCATAACTTTGAATAGCGGATGGACCAAACAAATCCATATGCAAAAGTTCTAAACATCTAGTTGTGGATACCATATTTTTAGCCTTATGGTTACTATGAACTTGTTTACCAATTTTGCAAGCATCACAAAAGTGTTGGTCGTATTTCAACTTGGGTAGGTTTCTAACTAATTCCTTAGAGGATAGGGATTGAATAAGTCTCATATTAGTGTGACCTAAGCGTCTATGCCAAAGAGTCGAGGACTCATCTAATGAGGTAAGGCAAAGTTTATCTCTAGATGTTTTTATCAATTTTCATGACGTATACATTGTTTTTAAGAACTCCTTTAGCTATAGTTATACCATCTTTAAGTATTTTACTTTCGTTTTCACTAAAGAGTACTTTATACTTTTTACTGCAAAGTTGGCTAATACTAAGAAGATTAAATCCTAAGTTATCAACATGAGCAACATTGATGAGGCGAAAAATGAACCACTTTTAGGGGGTCATTTAAGCCCGGAATTGAATTTATTTGATCAAATATTACCCTAAATCGTTCCTTTTGTGATTTTAGGTACTTTGGGAGTGAATTCTGGAAAAGGAAGCAATTCGGACATTTTTGGAGCATAAAAGTGAATAAAACGCCAAAGACTTAATTTTCCATGCTGAGAACAGTACCTGACAGCGTCAAGAAGAAAATCTTGACGGCGTCAAGAGTAAAAGTGGTGACGGCCTAGAAGAAACGTGAAGGCGTCACCCAAGGCCGTCACATGTTAACTTGTCAAAACTTGCGCGCGGAGTAGCTGATATTGGTTGGGTCATAACTTTTGCATACGAACTCGGATTTAGGTGATTCAAAAGCCCACGTGAAAAGGACGAAAATATCTACAATTTGGTGAAAAAGGCTTCTTGATGCCGTCAATCCTTAGAGGTGACGCCGTCAGATCGGTGCGGACAGAAAACTGCCTATAAATATAACTTCATTATTTGAAAGCCCTAAACCCTAAGGTCGATTCCTGGGTTTAGGTAGGTGTTTTTCCAGCAACTTAGAGGGTTTCAATCACTCTATAAACATCATGTATTGGTTTGTTGATTCTATCTTAATTATGTTTTCCATTATCATTGTTGATTGCTCTTCTTTGATGATGTTTTGCTAATTCACCTTGTGTCTACTTATGATTGTGTGAAACTTGTGTATAATTAATTAGATCTCATTGATTTCTTGTTGATGTTTGTGTCTATCTCCATCAATGAGGGCTTGTTGATGTATGTGTCTATCTCCATCAATTAAGGCGTGACAACTTCAATAGATCTAGTTGGTTTAGTTTATAATTCTTGTTTCCTATTGATTCTTGTTTTGATTGAATGAATTCGATGTTAGGCTTAAGAAAATTGGCAGATCTCCATTGTGTAACTTGCTTGAACGTCTTAAGAAACATGAGCCGATGTGTACTAGGTTTTTATGGTTGTATTTAATGCATGAGCGAATTCTAGTGATCCCATGTTAGGAGCTTCTTAGCCGGCTCGACATAAGAGTGAAGTAGGAGCTTATAGAATTGGGGAAGTAAGTACGCCCCCCCATGAATGGTATTAAGGAATACAACCCGTCAATTAAAACAAGGTGTGACAATTCAATAGGTAGAATTGGATAGCTAGCAAGGAGTAACATATCATAGGTAGACATGCTTCGCTTATCTTGTATAACCCTAGTTTACTTTTCTTGTTAATTAGTTTAATTAGTAGCTTTTGGGTTAGTTGATTAGCAACTAATTCCGCCCCTTCTTCCAATACCCGAGAATTTTACTTGCTTTTCATAAAATATAAAAACACAAAAAGAATCATCCTTCACCTTTAGACCTAGTTAGATTAATTTCAATCCTAACGACACTATTCCTGAGTTGAACGATCAATTCCCCGATACTTGTCACTATACTATACTACAACGATCAGGTACACTGCCTGGTGGGGGTTTTAAGCTTCTCGAGATCCCTCGAGAGGTAAAGCTTGGCGCAATTCCCACGCATCAATTTTTTGGCGCCGCAGCCCGGGGAATAGTTATTATTTAGGTTGAATTTGATTTTTATTAGGTCTACTCATTAGATTCCTGTCAAGTGAGATTTTTTTATTTTTTTTATTTTGTAGCTTTCTCGTAGTCTATCTTTTCTTTGTGATTTTGTTTGTAATTTGCTTCAAATGGACTTTACACTTAGACTTCTAAGATTACAAGATAAGGTTGAGCGGCTAACACACCAAAGAGTTCAAAATACCTCATTTAGAGACACCTATGAATCATATGAGCCTTCACCTAGGATAGATTCTTATGAACAACCTCCATGTTTAAGATCTAGTTTTAGTGAGGCCAATAGGAAATGCGACCTAGTTTGCCAAGGAATTATGGAGAGAGCCATTGCAACAAATCATAAGTTGGATGAAGCACTAGGTTTGCTATTATCACTACCTAAGAAAACAATTGAGGAGGATTTAGCCGAGCATGATCACATTGATAAAAAAGACCTAGGTTTTATGATCGATGCTGATGAATCTCAAGAAATAGATGATGAATCTCTTGGGCAATTTGTATATAGCAGTCAGAAAATTGAGGATGATGATGAGGCAAAAAATGATCCGTTTTTAGAGGGTCATTTAAGCCCGAATTTGAATTTATTTGATCAAATATTGCCCTAAATCGTTCCTTTTGTGATTTTAGGTACTTAGGGAGTGAAATCTGGAAAAGGAAGCAATTCGGACGTTTTTGGAGCATAAAAGTGAAGAAAACGCCAAAGTCTTAATTTTCCATGCTGGGAACAGTAGGTGACGGCGTCAAGAGTAACTCCCTGACGGCGTCAAGAGCAAGATTCCATGACGATCCAGTAAAGATTTGACGGCGTCAAGAGTAAAAGTCATGACGGCCTGGAAATGATTATCACTTGACGGCGTCAAATGTAGATCAAGGCAGTCCGAGAAAAGTTTTGGCGGCGAGGTGACGGCGTCACAAGCTTGGTCTTGACGCCGTCAGACCCCTTTTCCTATATATAGTTTTCTAATTTTCACATTAAGAAGAGAGAAGTTTTGGAGAAACCCTAAGTACGAACTTGGTGCGAATTTTACAGGTTTTTCAAGGGTTCCAAGCCCTTGATACCTTTCATGTGTAATTGAGATAAGTGTTCTTTTAATTCAATCAATATGTCTATGTGTTGGTTGTCTATATCTTGTTCTTGTCTTAATTCCATCATGCTAGGCAAGATCTATCTTGTGTTTGCTTAGATCTAATGAAACCTAGATGTTAATTATGTGCTGATTACTTGTTTATACTTGTCTTGGATGAATGATTTATATGTTAGGCTTAAGAAAACTGGCAGATCTCCAATTGGTAACATGCTTGAACGTCTTAAGAAACATGAACCGACGCGCACTAGGTCTTTATTGGTTGTATTTAATGCATGAGCCACTGTTTATAATCCCTATGGTTGTGCTGGGCTGGTATAGGAGGAGATAAGAGCTCATAGAATTGGGGAGTTAAGTGTGCCACCCCATGAATGGTATTAAGGAATACGATCCGTCATCCATGCAATTATAACAAGTAATTAACGTGTAAAAGATGTCTAGGGAGTAGTGAAATCTAAGTAAACACATTTTCTCCACTTATTGCTCACAACTTTAGTATAATTTAGCTTATTTTCATTTCTAGTATTTTATTTTGATTGCATCTTTAGTATTGGGTTAGTTGATTAGCAACTAATTCCGCCCAAATCCTTCAAACCCGAGATTTTTACTTGCTTTCTAAAAAATATAAAATACAAAAATAATCATCCCTCACCTTTAGAACTAGTATTTAGGTTTTCTAATCCTAGCGACACTATTCCTAAGCTGAACGATCAATCCCCCGGTACTTGTCACTATACTATACTACAACGATCAGGTACACTGCCTGGTGGGGGTTGTAAGCTTCTCGAGATCCCTCGAGAGGTAAAGCCTGGTGCAATTCACACGCATCAGATGATCCTTATGATTCGGACATAGAAGTTGAGATGCCTAGAGAAGCACGTGAGATACTTAGGAGAATGCTTAGGATAGATTCTACCAAAACACGTGATGAGGATATAGGTGATCTTGACACATGGAATGATGAGGTCAATAACATAAGCCCACAAAATACTCAACCATCATTTGAGGCACACACACCGCCCGTGACTTACCCGAAAGAAGTAGAAGAAACTTTAGGAATTCCGATGGAGGTAGAACCCTTGGACCAGGCACCACTTGAGGATATAGGTTTGAATACTTGTAGTAATAACCTTACTCCTAGTTCTAGGGAATTTCCTAATGTTGATGAACCGGAACCTCAACCTTTACACAACTTTCCATCCTTAGATATACATCTAGGAGATAAAAGAGGAACCGACCCACCCATCAACCAATATTATCCGGGTAGTTTTAGGATGAAGGAAGCCATTCACTCACCCCCTTCACCTCATGTGGCATATTTCCACCCTAAGGGTGTGTATCGCTACTTCCACCCGCACTTAATTCAAAGTGTAGGGAAAACCTCCCCTATTTCCGTTAAATAAGGGTAGAGTCAGGCTCGTGACTCGAACAAAAACAAGCGCTTATTGGGAGGCAACCCAAGCTTTATTTATTTATTTGTTTGTTTGTTTGTTTATTTGATTTTATTTGTTTCCGTATGCATGTTTTATTTTTGTTGCTTGTGGCTCATGTTTCAAAGTAAATTGTGAAAATGCTTTATTTTGTTTTTAACTTCGTCTTAATTGCATATAAAGGTATTTTGCAAAAGATAAGTATAAGGGAGATCCAAATTTGTTTATAAGAACGAAATTGAGCATGAACCACAACAATATTAAATGGACATGTGTATTAGTACTTGTTAGAGTCAAATGCTTGTATCGAGTCATAATGATGTTTTACAGGATTTTCCAGGAAGTAGGACATAAGTTTTTCTAGAAATTTTCCGAAAACTTAACATAAAGATTTCTGCAGGCCACTTCTGACGGCGTCATGAGTTTACTCTTGACGACGTCATGTGTAAAATTCTGGAAATTTTGCGAGTTTTGTTTATACCGGACTCTTAAAGTTTTTGTTGATCCTTTAGTTTTATAAACTCCAGGAAATCTGCAAACATTCATTCCACAAGCATTATATCTTTAATTGTTTTGTTTTTATTCCTAAGTCTGGAATTACATCTAGTTGTGAGTTTTCTTTGTTCGGATTGATGCTTTGGGTTTTTGTGATTGTTTTCCCAAGTTTAACAGGTTATGTTTGACAAGAATATGATTTATATTCTGGAAGGGAAGCTTTGATTGTTCATTTTCTTGGAGGAAGATCTAACCTTATTACCTTAGTAACCATACCGAGCGAATCAGGGGAGTATTTGATTTCATTCTTTTACCTATTTTACTTTTACATTCTTTACTTGAACATTGAGGACAATGTTCATCCTAAGTGTAAGTGGAGGGTAAAATGATGATACCTTACAGATACACTTTCGCTTGAGTTTGTTTGTTTGATAGTAGATGTGTAATAAAACTATGAGAAATACTTGTTAGTGTAATTTTAGCGCCAAATTTAAAATTTTTTACAACATTTAGGAGTGAAACTTTAGCCATAGCAAGCGTCTCATGGATAGGAGATTGTATGACTAGCACAAAACCGTACCATTCAGAAAATTTTTCCACCCAAATATGTGAGGTTCGCCTTTAGATTTGATAGGAAAAGCATTTACTTTTAGTGCTTATGAGTGTACCGGTAGCATTTAGATTCTAGAACTTGCGTTAGTGATGCATCCCGAGACCGCTAGTGAGACTACATTCGTGTAGTAGGATTTACTACATGATAAGAGGCATTAGGATCACCCTTGTGTTAAACCCGTATTATAATTACTTGACCATTTAAGTCATATTACTTGGCTAGTTAAGTCAACTAATTTTTCCCACACCCTTAGCGTTGTACTCATTTTTAGTACACGAAACCCCTAGTACACCCCTCCGAGCCTATCTCTAGATGTTTTATCAATTTTCATGACGTATACGTTGTTTTTAAGAACTCCTTTAGCTATAGTTATACCATCTTTAAGTATTTTACTTTCGTTTTCACTAAAGAGTACTTTATACTTTTTACGGCAAAGTTGGCTAATACTAAGAAGATTAAATCCTAAGTTATCAACATGAGCAACATTGATGAGGCGAAAAATGAATCACTTTTAGGGGGTCATTTAAGCCCGGAATTGAATTTATTTGATCAAATATTACCCTAAATCGTTCATTTTGTGAGTTTAGGTACTTTGGGAGTGAATTCTGGAAAAGGAAGCAATTCGGACGTTTTTTGAGCATAAAAGTGAATAAAACGCCAAAGACTTAACTTTCCATGCTGAGAACAGTACCTGACGGCGTCAAGAAGAAAATCTTGACGGCGTCAAGAGTAAAAGTGGTGACGGCCCAGAAGAAACGTGAAGGCGTCACCCAAGGCCGTCACATGTTAACTTGTCAAAACTTGCACGCGGAGTAGCTGATATTGTTTTGGTCATAACTTTTGCATACGAACTCGGATTTAGGTGATTTAAAAGCCCACGTGAAGAGGACGAAAATATCTACAATTTGGTGAAAAAGGATTCTTGACGCCATCAATCCTTAGAGGTGACGCCTTCAGATCGGTGCGGACAGAAAACTGCCTATAAATATAACTCCATAACTTCATTATTTGAAAGCCCTAAACCCTAAGGTCGATTCCTGGGTTTAGGTAGGTGTTTTTCCAGCAACTTAGAGGGTTTCAATCACTCCATAAACATCATGTATTGGCTTGTTGATTCTATCTTAATTATGTTTTCCATTATCATTGTTGATTGCTCTTCTTTGATGATGTTTTGCTAATTCACCTTGTGTCTGCTTATGATTGTGTGAAACTTGTGTATAATTAATTAGATCTCATTGATTTCTTGTTGATGTTTGTGTCTATCTCCATCAATGAGGGCTTGTTGATGTGTGTGTCTATCTCCATCAATTAAGGCGTGACAACTTCAATAGATCTAGTTGGTTTAGTTTATAATTCTTGTTTCCTATTGATTCTTGTTTTGATTGAATGAATTCGATGTTAGGCTTAAGAAAACTGGCAGATCTCCATTGTGTAACTTGCTTGAACGTCTTAAGAAACATGAGCCGATGTGTACTAGGTTTTTATGGTTGTATTTAATGCATGAGCGAATTCTAGTGATCCCATGTTAGGAGCTTCTTAGCCGGCTCGACATAGGAGTGAAGTAGGAGCTTATAGAATTGGGGAAGTAAGTACGCCACCCCATGAATGGTATTAAGGAATACAACCCGTCAATTAAAACAAGGTGTGACAATTCAATAGGTAGAATTGGATAGCTAGCAAGGAGTAACATATCATAGGTAGACATGCTTCGCTTATCTTGTAGAACCCTAGTTTACTTTTCTTGTTAATTAGTTTAATTAGTAGCTTTTGGGTTAGTTGATTAGCAACTAATTCCGCCCCTTCTTCCAATACCCGGGAATTTTACTTGCTTTTCATAAAATATAAAAACACAAAAAGAATCATCCTTCACCTTTAGACCTAGTTAGATTAATTTCAATCCTAACGACACTATTCCTGAGTTGAATGATCAATCCCTCGGTACTTGTCACTATACTATACTACAACGATCAGGTACACTGCCTGGTGGGAGTTGTAAGCTTCTCGAGATCCCTCGAGAGGTAAAGCCTGGTGCAATTCCCACGCATTAAACATCATCAATAGATAGAGAGTCTTGAGAGATAGTACCTTTTCCGATGATTTTGCTTTTAAGATTGCTACCAAAATTAACGTTACCTCCGTCATAGACTTGATAGGTAGAGAAGAGACTTTTGTCCCCCGTCATGTGTCTTGAACAACATCTATCTTTGATCCATTCATCCGGTTCCAAACACACTTTTAAGCACACCTATTTTATAACAAGCATTCAAACATTTGGTCCCCAATATCTCATGGGTCCATTTTGGTTAATCATACCATTACCTTGGTTCATGTAAGGAAATGATGGATATGGGTTCCAAGACATATAGTTTGGAGCTTGATGATGTCTAGGTAAGTTTTGACCCTAGCTATGTTGAAAGTAGGGTTGTGTGTTGTAGTTGCTCTTTGGAAAGGGATGTTTGGATATAGACGGTTTAGGTCTTGGTTGAGTAGTTCTAGTTCTAAATTCATTTTTAGCAAGTCCTACTCCTATTTTAATGGCCGGTTTAAGTTTGGTTTTAGTAGAACTAGTGTTGGACTTCTTTGTAACTTTAACAAATTCACTACGGTTAGTTTTTAAGCTATTCTGTTCTGCAGCAGTGTCCACGGAACCAATGGGTTCAACGGGCGGAACCAAATTTTTGGTTCCGTCAGTTCCGTGGGTCATTGCTGCAGTTTTGTCTTTCTTGTTCTTTTTCGCCTTGTTTCGTTAAACTACTTATTGATCCTGTTTTCATGAATCCTAACCCTGTTCTATCAAAGTGCGACTTTTGGAGTTTCATTATTTCATCCGCACAACAAATATTTTTATCAAACTTCTTAAACTTTGAGTTTTGTTTAATAAGACTATCTTGTGTGATTTTAAGCTTCTCAATTTCATGTTTGAATTCTTGACATGATTTGCACGTTGTGTCAATGTTTTTACTCTTTTCCAAACGTTTGGCTTTTTCTTTTAATTCATAAACTTCATTTTCTAAAAATTCCTTTTTAGTCTTCAAATATTTGTTTTTGTTTATGATTTTTAAGCTTAACTCACAAAGTTTGTTGTATTGTTGTTCTAATGTGTTATCATCAATAGAAGAATAAGATGAATCGGAATGTACCTCATTTGAGCTTTGAGCCATAAGAGCTATTTCGTCATTGTTGGCTCTTCATCATCATTCTCATTATCACTCCAAGCACCACTCACAAAAGCACTTTGAGTTTTGCTTTTGGGTGGTTTTGGACATTCTCCTATTAGGTGACTTGTATCTCCGCATCTAAAACACTTTCTTTCATTCTTTACTTTCTTAACATCCCGATCTTTACGTAGAGACTTCTTTTCATCTTTAGGCTGCCTAACAAACTTTCCTCGTCTTCTAAAAAACTTCTTGAAGTCTCTAACCGCCATGGCATACTCTTCATCATCACCATCCGAACTTGATTCCTCATCGTCACTTGACTCTATTCTAGCTTTTAAGGCAATAGATTTTACTTTTTCTTTCTTGCCTCTAACTATCTCCGAATCTTTTTCCATCACCATTTCGTGAACTTTGAGGTTTCCAATAAGCTCGTCAAGTGCCATGCTTGAAAGATCTTTAGATTCTTCAATAGTCGTTACTTTTGCTCTCCACTTAGGATGGAGTGCTCTAAGGAATTTCCTGACAAAATTCTTGCTACAAAAAGATTCATCAAGTGCTTTAAGTGAAGTAATAATAGTGTTAAATCTAGCAAATGCACAATCAATAGTTTCATCTTCGTGAATAGAAAATTGTTCATATTGTTGGACAAGAAGATCAATTTTGTTATCCTTAACTTGTGAATTTCCTTGATGAGTAGTGATTAAAGATTGCCAAATTTCTTTAGCGGTTTTGCACATAAAAACTCTTTCATACTCTTTCTTAGGTAAAGCATTATAAAGCATCATTTTTGCTTCACTATTTTTGGCAATAAGTTTCTTTTGATCATCACTATGTTTAGTAAGTGAACTATCCTCATCCCGACCACTTCCGGTAGCCTTATGATCACCTTCAATAATAATATACCATAGATCTATGTCCTTTGATTTTACATAAGTTTCAAAACGGTTTTTCCAATAAATAAAACTATTTGATTCAAATAGTGGTGATCTTTGCATAGATTGCCCTTCTTTGAAATTTTCAAAATCCATGGATCGTTTCAAGTTTTAAGATACAATATATTTTAAAATCTTGAGTAACGTAGCTCTTGAAGCCAATTGTGGAAAACTAGAAGGGGGGTTGAATAATTTACCGGTTTTAAACTTGATTTTCTTCTAATACTTTTACATGAAATTACCAATTAAGACATATCAAACAATAAATAATACGCAAGAATAAAAGTAAGAAACGATCAAACCATAACACGATTGTTTATCGTGGTTCGGCTATAAGGACTCTTTTTCCTTGCCCTACTCCACGCCCCGAGTATCCAACTCGAGAGTTTTCTTGCACTAGTCAATAAGCTCCTTTAACCGGCGGAGAGAACCTTACACGTCACTTACATACTATTTCCGACACTAAGCTAGATGTCGATTTCTTTCACAAGCGTACAACCACTCCCGATAGTTCTTTTACAAGGGTACAACAACTCCCGATACTCTACGTATTTTGAGGACTAAAATACTAACCAATCACTACAAATGGATACAATACAATGAAGTATAAACTTTACTAGTTTACACTAATGCTATGCTAGACAAGTCTTGCAACGTTGTGTTGAAGCTTGTATGCTCGTGATCTTCTTGCTACAAAGAAAGACTCACATATATGAAAGTTTACTGAGTTAGAAATGAAGTATATACCGTGAAATATGATAGAGAGTGATAACCAAAACTCAAGAAGTGAGTTGGTATTTATCGGCCTTCAAACAGACCAACCCACGGAAACGGCGGAACCCATCCTTTGGTTCCGTCCGTTATGCCCGAGGGTTCCGCCAATATGTCTGACAGAATCCTGCATAAAATATTTCACAATCTAACACAATATTCTCAAGATCTCCCAAAGTCAACTTTGAGATCTTGAGTGTGAATCAATACATAATAAAACATGTTTCTTACACACTTACACACATGTTTCCTTGAAGGGACATGTGTGATGCAAGGAATGATGTAACTTAATATTTTATTTCTAATTTTAGATATTCCTAAAAAAGAAAGTATACTTGTGAAAATAGTTTATGTATAGAGTCAAAACATATTTGTTTGAAATGTTTAGCAAGTGAATGTTTTACTAAAAAGAGTTTGCTTGCTTATATCCTAATATGACAAGCTAATTAGTAAACTTGCTAAATATACATAATAGACATTTTCAATACATGTACTAAGGTATACTTACTTAGAAATTACTTTGCGAAAACATGTAAATGTAGTTTGAGTGAAGTTAAGTAAACTACTTTTAAACTATATTTATGATTTGCCAAAAATAAACTTTATCTTTTGTAGTTAACAAAACTAAGAAAGATCGTAAAATATAAATAACGTTTTTAGGCGATATTTGTATTAACAAATTTGTTGGAAATTTTGTGCAGTCGAGGGGTCATGTCATAATTGAATTTAGAGGTACGAAGTGTAAACTTATTTAGTCACTAAAACTCTCTTATTCAGATAGTGGTGTTGTAAAAATCACGTAGCTGATGAGTTTAGTGTGTTACACTCTTTAGTGAGTAGACTATGAACGGTCTTATTAGGGAGATGATGAGTTCAGTGAGTTACACTCTTCAATGAGTAGACTCTGAACGATCTCATTAGGGAGTAGTCTCATCATAGGGTTCGACCCTTTAGTGAGAAATTAATCAGTGAGTATACTCATAGAGCAAGCTCATCAGCGAGCAAACACATCGGCAAGTATGTTGGTGAGCTTGTGACTTGCTGGAACGGATTTACTACTAACTTGTAACAGTCTTTTACTCATTAAAGGGCAGCTTTTAATGTAGTTTAATGATCATAATCAATTGGTCTTATAACCACTATGGGTGAAACTGATTTACTACTAACTTGTAACAGTCTTTACCTATTTATTGGCAACTTTTACTTTGGTTTATTGATCATAATCAATTGGTCTTGTACCCATTATTGCTAAAATGAAGGAACATTATGAGAAAATTATACATATTATTAAATCACATTGGTAACGATGCCATTTTGCGTCCTTTTTTCCAGCCATTTTTTTGGCCAGTTTTGGCCTGCCTGTTTTTGCCTAATCCAATTTGTTTTGGTTCATTTTCTGCATCTTATTAGTAAATACATACCCAATAACAAGCACACATATTCTAGACACATCTACCACATTCAACAAACACGCATACCTTACACAAATCTGACAGTTTCCAGATGATTCTACCCATCACACCGGGTAATACACATCGTAATATTTTGTCCTTTTGATTTATCTGGGTTATTGCTTCCGCTTTGTTTCGTGCCGAGAATAGTTGTTAATTATGGATTCTGGTGGAGAGTTCATCCATTCATTTGCTTGGAATCTGGTGGTATGGTAAGTCTGTTTCAACTTTAGGTTAGTAACTATGAATTCATGAATATTGGTATGTTGATTCTACTTTTAGGGTTTAGACTTGGCTGATTTAGGGATTACTTAATTGGGTTAGTTTGAAATCTAACACAGAAAATTATGTTTTTGTGGCTTTTTTTCATCTCATGGTCTTAATTCAATTTTTTTAAATCTAATCGGAAATTAGAGTTTTGTTATAATTTGGGGGTTTTGCTAATTTCGAGTTTATTTATAAATTTTAGGTGTTTTGTAGATTTTTTGTTTGCTTCCTTGCATTTACCGACGTTTGATTGGCTGGGGTTCACTTGCATGTTGGATTGGTGAGGTTTTATTCTATTTTTTTTTATTGTAAAATATGTGATTCTTCTTCAATTTGTAGTAATTTATATTGTGATGTTAGGATAGTGCAGAGGAAGTATATGAAGAATGCAAACGGATGATAGGTGAACCAAGTATCTTGATGTTAGTAAAAATTTTATGTTTCGGATTTTGCTTATTAGTTGTCATGCTAATATTGACTTCTTTTTTTAGCTTGGCCAATGAATGATGCTACTGATTCTGGTATGTTACCATGGGAAGAAATGTTTTGCCATTGGCGACGTGAGGTTAACCCCCTAACTTTTGGTCCTTCTACATATTGCAAATAATTGATGCACAAATTACGCTTTATTATAAAAAGGATCCACTTAGGAAAATGATGAAGCGGGTGTTTGGATTAGGTTGTTTTACAGCTGTACGGGCTCATTTGTATTGGAAAAAACTGATGAGGTGGCTTTTTTTTTTGTTTATGAGGCTATTACGCTGACCTTTTATAGTTGAATAAGTACATAAGCTAAATGTAATAAGTATTAAAGAGAGTTTTTAAAAATGTTAAATCTTAAATACCTAAAACCTGACCGGAGTAACCACCAGTCATTTTTAGTAGTATGAAATCGCCTTGACCCGACTTATTATAGGTGTCACAATGGAAGATCTGAATTCATAATTGCTTAGATTACAGAAGGGTAAGTTTAACGAAATTTTGCCGTTAAGAGGAGACTGTAAAGCTAATTTGAAGACCCTTCATGTCAATACCTTGGTTTCCTTAAAGTGCGACGATACCATATGCTACTGCTACACAAGGTAATATCTCAACAGCCAAATAAGCTTTTATTGTGTTATTGGAATTTGTTCTTACTGTAATGTAACTTGCTTTTGCAGATGCTTTCATAAATAATGTAGTAATGCTTTTGCACAAGGTAATGTCTTTGTTTTTTTGCGTTTTTCGAATCATCATGAGTCACATGATTAAAATAATAAATTAGCAAACATACTATGATTGTAAATAATGTAGTAATGACACGAAAACCATTTTGAGTGACTTTGTCAACAATAATACACGAAATATTAAATTAGCAAACATACTATGATTGTAAATATTGTTGCCACACATACTATGATTGGAAATAATTAGCAAACAAAGTCAACCAATTCATGATTTTCGTGTCATTGTCCAACGTCATTTGGCATTTATCTGTTTTTTGGCAGCAAAAGCTGTGAGTCCGGTAGCTTAAGGTCAGCTTAAAAGTTTTCAGTCACTCAAAAGTTCAACAAAAGCCGTGAGTCTGGTTGCAACCAAGAATGGTGTTTCGTTTTGCTTCTGTATTTGAAAACTTGAAGCTTATAGGTATGGACGAGAATGTGTGAATTGTGGCAAACATGGGATTATCTGTTATCGCTCAGTCCAATAATTTTTTAATACCAGCATATATAACGAAAACCATAGCTTATAAATAGTGATCCAAGGTATTTATAGGTTGTGATCGTAGTTGGCATCAGCTCTAATAGATATAGATTATTTAGTATTCGCCTGTGCGTTTTGCTTGGCAGTGATGATCCTTTACCTATGTTGTCTATTATAAGTGATGCTAAACAACGGTGTTTAGTTTGCCCGTTTCACCTAGCCGAAAACGGTTTTGATGGTGGTCTTGGCAATCAGTCTACCAAGTATACATGTAAGTCACACATTTTCTTTATTATTCGGTATTATATATGTTTTCAACACTTTTAATTCTTATTGCTTTCTGTGTTGTATCCTTTAGCTAAGCTATATGACTTTTTTTGCTGTTCTTGGTGGTGGATAACACTTTGATTGCGACTATTATTCAAGAGGTGATTGGAAGTGCCATTGCAATCAAGATTTTGAGCAATGGTGTCGTGCCTATTTGGGTTTGGTGGCCTTATTACAGCTTTCGATTGGTACGATTTGTATTCAATTTTTTTTATAATAAAGTATAGTCTTAGCAGAATGTGTGTCGTTGCAGTTTAAAAGCGAATGTGTAATCATGTCAAGATGCATATTCATTATGACACACTTTGTTATTCTAATTCACAGTATGATCTTCATGATTTCATATCAACCATAATATTTTTTAAGACGCAACGTGAATGGAAAATTCTAATTAATAAAACGGATTTCTTTGTATATAATTCTGAGAGTAAAGGTGGTCTTGAGTTATAAGTAAAGATTTTAGTTTGTGTCCTGCTTCTTTTTCTCTTCTTTTCACTAAGGTGCGTCTTTGTTTTGTTCATAAAGCCAGTTCACAGATCCAATTAGAAATCATAACCCTGTTGGTTAGTTGCTTACTCTTTACATCTTTTATATGCAACTTATGCCTACATGACAGATAAAAATTTAAAGTAAGTAGTAGACTAAGAGGAATTAGAAGCATAATCGCAATAAACTTTGACTATTATGCAGATATCATGGTTTATTAGTTCACTCCTGTTTGTTTAGATGGACACTCTAATGTATTTCACAATTCATAAGGAGTTTGAAACTTGAAAAAAGTGCGTATGCATCGATACACCGTTTGACCGCTTGGTAGAGTTTTGAGAGCATTCTAAATGATTTTTAGCTCATCGAATGGAATTAAGTTAGTGTTAGTTGTGAATTTGGATGGATTTATTTTACGCATTGATATCTCAAAAAGATCTTGCGTGTTGTATTATGATTTATGAATTTTCACCATCAATTGTCGAATTTGCACGACCCCGTGTTTGCTTTTGTTTGTGTAATTTTCTGATTAGGTGGCAAATAATGGAATTCGCATCTATAATGCAGGTTTAATTTCAGGTAAAATTGAGACATAAATTTCACAAGGGTGTGCTGTTATTTGGTTACTGAATTAATTATGGTGCACATGGGGGCTTCTAAGGCAAGCGACTAGGAGGTGAGCTCAGGAATGAAACCATGTTAAAACTGAGACAATCTCTGCTGCAAAGAACATTGGAACTACAGACGTAGAAACTAGAAATGAAACCGAATTTAATCCTGCATTCTCAAGTGAGTACTTTTATGCGTAATTGATGCAATATTGTTTTAGTATGTACCTTGCGAGTTATAGCATGTTCTCAAGTAGATTCTATCATTGTGAAACATGTACAATCATTTTGTTTTCCCACTGAAATTACAATTTATATACAGGTTATATATTTTCAAGATAGATACTTTAGTTACTTGCTCGAAATTAGTATATAGTAATGTATTCGATATCGACTTATTTGAGGGGTTAAGGCCTCTTTGCTACTTGCATTAGTAAATTATCAAGCCAAATAAATAAATAAATAAATAAATAAATAATAAAGTTAACATAACAACAACAACAACAACAACAACAACAACAACAACATAATAATAATAATAATAATAATAATAATAATAAATCAAAGAAAGATTTTCATATTACAACACCTAAATATTCTACTTTATTTTTATGCAAAATTGCCTCGGTCAAAAAACAGGCCCGCCCGCAACGCGGGGGACCGTTGCCATTCTCGTTAATCATAATTTTTTATTGACTCAAGCATTCTCTATGCAAGAGAAACATCATGCATGAGATAAACGCCCTAACATCAAAATACTCATAAGCGAAAAGATTTATCAAAACATAACTCTTTAAATTATCTCAGAAAAATATTTGTCTAACACAAACAAATAAAGTCGAATAATTCCTATTGCTGTCATCACCCAACATAAATTTCCCATTAAAAGATATGGAACATAGTTAAAAGTTTATCTAGGTGAAGGAGGATATTGGTAGTGGGGGGTGGGGAAAACTGAAAAGTCAGTTTTGTCATATAATATTAAGCACCAATTTTCTGCTCCATAATCGCACCTATATAACGTGATCGAACCCAATCATTATAAGCACACCGACCTCCAAATTTCTACTACTAGTATTAAAAGTAAGCACTATAAATGGCTCGGGATAAGCCAAATGCCTGAAAACACTTTAGAAGAAAAACTTCATGTGAATATGAGACTAAAATTGTGTTGTTTGACCTATCAAACCTACTATCCATAAAAGAAATAATCACTAATAATTTCAGATTAATTGCAAAAAAAAAAAAAAAAAAAAAAAAAAAAAAGGTACAATACCTTTTTGTGAGATTTGAACTAGCCGAGACTTTTGTGTTTCTAAGCCATTATATTAAATTAGATATGCAAACTGTGTTTCGACTCAAATAACTTCAAAAGATAGCAATACATAATACTAAAATGATATTTAAGAGCATTAGTAATTGCACTTTTTTATTTCGAGAGTTTTAAGCAAAATTATTTTCTTTTTTTATGTGGCAGAGATAAAACTCAAATAATAAAGATTTTAACCCGATGCAACGCACGAGCTTATATACCTTGTAGTGGATCATCTTGTAACTTGTATATGGTCAAATCACCATCTGAGTTATACATAGATTATCTTACCCACATTTCCAAATGTTGATAATCTTGTTAAGTGTCGTAAGAAATCAGAAATCAATCACTTACTATAAGGTTGTGGTCTGTGGATGAGACCATACTAGGGTTCATTTGGTGGGAGACAAACGAACCACCACTAGCTAGTCTGGTAGTGGTGTCACCGGCACATGCATGGTCCCCAAACACAATCACGAAGGAATAAATAAAACAAATCGAAAAAGATAAGGCGGCATTGACTTTGTGGACCAAAATATTAGGCGTCGTAAGTCTTTAGGTTGTGGCGGTCCCGAATGCACTAACCAGTAACCAAATGTTATTTAGCTTTGAAAACATGACGCGTATTCATTTGTCAAACAAAAATTATTGTTGATTGATTGGGCCCATTTGGTTTTATTTTCCTTTTTTTTTTTTTTTTTTTTTTTTTTTTTATTTTTTTTTTATCACTTTTCAAAATGTTTTATCACTTTTATGTGTCATGATATGTTGTTTGAAACTGAAAGTGATGATTAAGATGACTAATTAAGGTGTTTTTTTTAATGATTTTGGTGTCATCAATATTTTAGGTATTTGTGATTTATCAGAAACCATTGATATTCATATTATGCTTAGATACGAGTTATGGAATTGAAGGTATATATTCGTTTGAGCTAATATCACGACAAATACGCATAGGTTAAGGAGCAGAGCCCCTTGCTGGGTTGCAAATTACTTGCCCGTTTATCCTACCATTTTCTAACAATGTGACTGATGAGATAATAATTATGACTGTTAGATTTTAACTAACTTGTACCGCCTCTAACTGTCAATTAGAATCTTTACGTAACAGATTTATTGTCTCATTTAAACATTAAATAATAATAATAATAATAATAATAATAATAATAATAATAATAATAATAATAAAACAAAAAACAAAATAACATAATCTCTATGTTTTGCTTTGTTTCCCGTGTCTTGAAATTAAGTATTTTTCTTGAATTATCCTAATAAGGATTCTTGATACATAGACATTAAAATGTCGAAATACTTTATTCGAAAACTGAGCATACACATTTTGAGAAGATTATCCAAGAATAGCACCACAAATTTTACCAAATTTATAACATCTTGTAGCATCAACTTTGTTAGCTGCGACAACAAACAATATAGTGATCAGTAGTTTTTATTTTATTTAAGTGTTTGGTTTGTAAATAAGTGTTTATAAAGTGTAAAATATCATAAAAGCTAAACGCTAATACTAAATGTTTCTTCAAATGACGTTTGAAAAGTAACGTTTTTAGTAAAAATAAAATGCTATCGCTCATTACTGAATGGATTTTCAATTTTTATAGATGGACCATTTGATATACTTTTTATAAACTTTTTTCGTTTTTCACTTCTTTTTTTTGTTTTTATTTTTTCCTTTTTATTTTTAGTTGTTGAAACTTACATAATAAATTAGACGTGCTTTAACACTAATATAAAAGTTCAACAATTAACAACTTTAGTAAATTGAACATAACTATTTCTATGAAATTCTAAAAGTTTCATTTTTTTTCCTCTAAAAACTAGACATTCATATTTTCCAACCGTATATTACATATTATCTTTCAACATCTAGGTTAGAACAGTTAATTCGTTGAAGTTGGACAAAATATGGAAAAACTTAAGTTTTTTTGTGGATATTTGTAATTTACACTATAAAATCACATGTGACTTTTAAAATTCTCATATGATTATTGATTCATGTTAGCTGATATCTAATTGAACATATGTGTTTATTAATTGTGGGTTTGAAATTGTCTTATTCAATTTATTTATTTTTTATTTTTTTCTCCTCACATATAATGACATCTCTTCGTAAAATTACATGTAACTTTTATCCCATGTGGTTTAAAGCATATTGTTCAAAAATCGTATGTGACCATATGTTAAAAGCTAAAGCATTTAATCTGTATTTAGTTGGAAAACTATTAATGCAAAAACTTATGAACTTTGAAGGTTGTTAAAAAGAGTTATGTTACTTTTACTATATGTTGTAAAAAGTTTGCAATTGACATACTAGGGTCAAATCAATGTCATATATATCAAACGAGTCTTTAACATATAAATTTTTTATTCTTATACATTGTTCAACTTTTATAAATAAACTACTATAATCTAGAATTTCAAATCCAGTACGTTATATATAATTGAAAAGTTATTAATGTTCTTTTCATTGCAAAAACGAGAAAGCTTTTGGACTTATACAAATACCTTTGTTCATTTTAGTGTAACTATTCAGTGTTCAAACATCTTGATTAGTGTAAAATCAATGTGATATATATCATGCGAATTTCAATATTATAGAAAAACATAAAAAACGAAAAAATAAGTTCGTCAAAAGTATATAAAAGTTCCCGTCTATTGAAAGATAATAAAATGCTCGCCGCGACATTATATTTTTATTTGCTTAACCATTAACATATAGTTTGCTACACAAATTCAAACAGGGTAAGACCATCCATTCTCAAAAGAATTAGTGTGGTTAATTTATAGTTGTTTACACCTAGCAATAATTACGGCTTTACACATTTAAGTGTAAGCAAAATACTTGAAAGATATTATATTTATAATGGTGTAACAACACACTACTCATTTTTATTGAAAACCAAAATATTAACTAAAGTAATGCTCTAAATAGTTATACAAAATTAGCAAAAAAATATTTCATATCAATATATCACATACTATACTTTCCCATGTGAATGAGATCAAGAATATAGGCCAGAGTTGATGGGTAGTCAACCAACCTTTATAAGCATAACTTTTGTTTTTGGTCACGGGCTTTCGGCAGTTTGGCATATTCGTCATTAAACTATAATTAACTTATATAATAATAATAATCTTTGACCCGGAAACATGGTATAAGAGTACACGTCTTAATAATAGGAAAACTTGGTTTTTATTTACATACATTTTGATAACAGGAAAACTAGGTATAAGACCTGGAGGGTCGACAACAAGGTCGGTCGTCTCCTAGAACGCATCCCCCCTACGGCTCTCTCACCAGACGCGTCCCTCATAGAAAAAGAAGAAGATTTGGTCGCTTCGGTGACTGAGTATTTGTGAGTGTTGTGTGTGAGTTTTTATTTATTAAATTATTTTTTGAGATATATTTGTGTTTAAGTGAATTATGTTTTTGGTGGTAGCTGTTAGTCTCATTATGACACTAACTTAGTTATGCAAAAAGTCTTAAAGAAAGAAAGCTGAGTTGATGTTGAAGTGACCGTAGTCACATTCGCTTAAAAGTGAAGAATCGTTTAAGCGAAGAATTGTTTGAGATTTGAGCTAGTTTTTTTCAAAAGCTACACCTTCATAACTTTAAATTTAATTTTAGTACATTTTTAACACAATTCTAGCACATTAAGTCACGTAACTTTTGATCTTGTATCAAAATGAAAATAAGTTAATAATTTATAGGAGAGAAAAGGACAAAAGATGAAGAGTAATTTGACTAAGAAAAGCATCCTCATCTTGAACATTATCGATAATTAACCAACTTATTACATTGTAATGATCATGTGAAATCATTCATACTGTAATGAACTACTTATTTATAATTACAAAATATTGAATAAAAAGCACCCGTGGCCTAATGGATAAGGCGTCTGACTTCTAATCAGGCGATTGTGGGTTCGAGTCCCACCGGGTGTGCTTTTTTTTTTTTTTTTTTCCTTCTCCAAACTGTCAACCTTTATTTATAACTAAGTTATTTTATGTAATTGTTTTTATCAACATTTGTTTGTAAACTTTTCCCTTTCTTAGAGGATTGAAATATTGTTTCACCAAGGGTTCTAATATACTTGTTTGGCGTGGATTTCATAGGAACTTCAACCAAAGGACAAGAAGAAGAGTACTTTGGTCAAGAAAACATTTGCATAGAACTTTATTGATAGATATAAATTGTAAATATAAACATTTGTCAAATGTTTACTACTCATGAAACAGTAAATCTTAAAGCAAGAAAACATTTGCATTGAACTTTAGTGATAGATATAAATTGTAAATATAAACATTTGTCAAAGGTTTACTACTCATGAAATAGTAAATCTTAAACTAAAATAGCAAGAATGGTCTTTGTGGTTTACTTACAATTACAAACACAGTCTTATTGCAAAAAGTTTCCTATCGTTTACTCTCGATTACAAAAATAGTCTCGGTTAAATGTAAGTACTGTTTCTGTAGCAAAAAATTACGTAAGTGTCCCTTTGATTTACGTGTGATGCAAAAAAAAGTCCATGCATTTGCAAGAACGTCCATCCTGTTACTTACAATTATATAAACAATCCACAGGTTAAATCTGAGAAATCTTTGTGTAACAAAAAATTACATAAATAGTCTATGTAGTTACCTACCGATTTCAGAAACGATCCCTGAGTTAAATCTACGGAACGCTTGTCTAACAAAAAAAAATCACGTAAAACCTCGCGCCTCACAGTTGAGCGCGGGTAAAAATGTCCTCGCTATACATATAAATGATCATGTGAATACATATATTTGTTGATAAAATTTTCATACTGTTGTTGAACATAAGTTTATTCAAAACAAAGAAAAACATGAGTTTTCATCTGGCCCATGATTGCTTTATTGGATCGGGCTTAAAACACAAACTCACAAATGAAATGCATATAATGCAAATATAAACAAGCCCCAAAACAAGCTCTTTAGCTAGTATATTCGGTAGACACGAACTAACGTACACAAGTCCACAACAAAATATAGTTAACAGATTTATTTATTGATAATAATGATTATTTTCTATATAATTGTATGATAGAAAATAAAGCTCAAGAAGCACCCGTGGCCTAATGGATAAGGCGTCTGACTTCTAATCAGGCGATTGTGGGTTCGAGTCCCACCGGGTGTGTTTTTTCTTTTTTTTTTTTTTTTTTTTTAAACAAACTGTCAACTTTCATAACTAAGCTATTTCATGAAACTGTTTTCAATAATGTCTGTGTGTAAACAGTTTGCCTTTCGACATTTTGTCGGTCTAGATTTTGTTCCTCAGGAAACGAAAGTCGAAAAGGCAAGTAATTAATAGAGGATTGAAATTACGTTAACAAGAGAACGGGCATATATGTTTGGCGTGAGTCATACAGGAGCTCCAAATAGCCACATATGTGTTTACAGTTTTTCCCTAATCTGTTTAGGATCGAGCTTTGTGGAATGTGGATGATGAATACATCTTACCTTACCATACCGGCATTATTGTTCATTTGACAAGGATGGCGATCTTAAGGATGATGACGCATCAACAGCAAAAATGAGAGAGCCACAATGAATTGTACATTATGATTACTAACGATTCATACGTATAAGACATGTCACGTTATATCATACTAATGCTGTAACTGGTCTAAAGTCTAAACTATGATGTACTCTAATTTTTAAACTATCTAACACCATCATCTCCTAATCTTGTGTAGTTTTTATAGGAAAAACGTTTCAATCTTCATGTACTATTTAAGTTGAATCTCCATGTATTTCAATATATACGTTGTGTAAGAAAGCAAATCAAGATGTTACACAAATGTGACAATAGCTTTTAGTCTAAGTTAGCAAGCACCCCACCACACCCCACTTTGACATCATAACTTGTATGTTTTTCCTGCCTTTGTAAGCAAACTACAACCTGTCATTGCACCATACTCTTTAATTTCATCATTTATGCAACTTTCTTAAATTTTGCTTTTCCAACTAATAATTAATTCACCCAATAAACACATTCACATATACTAAGTACAATAATACAGATGTGTCGACATATTTGATAGGAATTATGATTAATCTGAATAAACAGATGACTCCTTTTAGGCATCGTCTCGTTCAATGATCTTATTATAACTTGTAGCGTCAGTCTACTATTCGATCTGATATTATTACGTATATTATCATTTTTATTCCAAAAACACCCGGTTTCAAGTCTATAAATGGTTGAGTATAGTATCAAATACGCACTTAATTGTGTATGAAGTTGAGATATCATGCATATTGTTACATTCTACAGATATTATAAAGTAGTAAACTGTAGACATTTAATTAACCTACATAGCATAATACTCACACAAACATTTAGCAACGTTGTTAAACATAATTTAACAGATGATTATTGACTTCTTACTGTCGGGACCAATGATGGTACGTAAAATGTCATATGACACTGAGGTTGCCATTGTAACTGAAATCATAACTCACCACACCAACTAGAATATATTATGACATTTCCAACTAATATAACACCATCTTACCAAACCATCACTTCTATCCACTCCATAAAACCCCTTCATTCCACATACACAAACACACAATCCAAACATTTTCAAGATTTCATCTTTTATTCTCCTGAGGAAAAATGGCAAAATATTTTCACTCACTACTACTCTTAACCATTATTCTATACACTACCACCATGACTCTAGCTCAAGCTCCAGCACCAGCACCAGCTGGGCCAACCAACATAACCAAGATCCTCGAGAAAGCAGGTCAATTCACAACCCTAATGCGACTCATGAAAACCACACAACTAAGTGATCAAATCAACACACAACTCAACAACTCCAACCAAGGGATGACGGTGTTTGCTCCAACGGACAATGCTTTCTCAACCCTAAAAGCTGGAACCCTAAATTCACTATCCGACCAACAAAAAGTACAATTGTTACAGTTTCATGTTCTCCCTGTTTACCTAACTACTTCACAATTTCAAACAGTTAGTAACCCTTTAAGGACACAAGCCGGAGATAGTGGTAGTCAATTGAATATCACTACCTCCGGGAATAGTGTCAACATAACCACGGGTGTGGTGGATACCCCAGTGTCTAACACTCTTTACACTGATGGTACACTTGCTGTGTACCAAGTGGAAAAAGTGTTGTTGCCCATGAGTTTGTTTGGTCCACCATCACCCGCTCCAGCTCCTGCGCCTTTGAAAAAGAAGAAGGCTGGCAGTGATGCCGTTACTCCGACTGCTGATGATGGTAGTGCTAGTGCTGATGCTTCTGGAGGGGTTGTTTGTGGTGGTCATTTACATGGAATGTACGTTGGAGTTATTGGCATTATTGCAGCATTCTATTTGTGATAAATGGATGGGAAATGAAGTTGAGCCAACTTTTGGAATTATTTTTTTTGAAGGTGATTTGGGTTAATAGTATTATAGAGTGCATTGTGTGCTTTTTTAATAATTGCAAGCTATGTCATACATTTTGTTATTGAATTATGTAAGCATTTTCCATTATTTTTTGTTTCGGCTTTTCAGTTCTCTTGCAAGTATTTTGAATTTGACAATTCCAATTCATTCAATGAAAATAAGGCGTACGTGCAATCCTTTGTTCTATTAGTAAACACTACCCTATAGTTTGCAGGTTCAATTCTCATTAGAGACAAGGCATATATATTACTCATAGTACTTATCGTTAAAGTGAGATGATAAAAACCATTTCATGTCTAATAATTTTGAAACTAACGTTCATGAAATTACCAGCAATAAAACGCAAAACTACTTTTGGTTTTACGGTAAAATAAAAGATGAAGGTACTCAGCAAGGGAGAAACCTTAATTACGCATACAAAACCTGTTTCTTAACTTATTCAAAGCAGCATTACTAAATGTTAATTGCATGCTAGAAAAGAAAGCAAACACATGTAGAAAGTTAAACCGAGTCTAAAGACAGAATGCTAAGAAAAGCTTCTTTTACGTACCCATAGAAAGAAAGCAGAAAAAACGATGATTCCAGCCATAGAGATTCATGTATCGCTAATCTTCTTTCCAATCTATCCAGCACCGGCGGTGCCCAAAATCATCATAATCCATAACTTCATTTGGCTCAATCTCCTTCATTCTCTTACTAAGCCCAAGGCGTACTAAACAAATGCACGTTGAAGCAACTGAAACCACATCCTCCCAAGAAAAATTGTAGCAGCAGTACATATCAAGGTATTAAGTGACGGGTGCTGCGCAATAGCAAGTAAACCTTCACCAGTTATAGCCTCACAACCCGAAAAACTAATTACCTCCAGTTTTTGACACATGCTAGCAATATCAGACAATGAAGTATTTGTTACGTTGATCAACCAAGACAAATTCAATCTACTAATATTTGGGATCTGGGACACGGCCAAAATCCCAGAGTAAGTGACATTAGCCCCGCACTTTGACAAATCCAAATAGTCCAATCCAACCATTTGTTTGAAGTGAGAAATACCATTATCACTGATCCTGTCACATTCAGCCAAAGCAACACTTCGCAAACACTTCTTGGAATCCCCATATGTCAGATACTCCAAACCTAGATCCGTAATTAAATAACAACCTCGCAAATTCAAAAAAGATACACAACCTGCTTCTCCAATAGCTTTGAGTGATTCGTCTGTAACACCAACACATCTTTCCAAATCAAGATCTTCTAATTTCTTGCACGATCTTACAAGGGACACAATCCCCACATCCCCAACATGTAACCTCCTACTTAACTTTACATAACGCAAATGGCTACAAGCATTCGCAACTGCACACAAACCATCATCATTAAAATCAAATCCAGTTGTTTGCGTGTGAGCATTAATGTCTTGCCTTGAACTGAGGTGCAGCCTTTGGATATTGGGGCACCACGTTGTTAAGAGTTTCATGTGGGCATTTGAGAGTTGTTTAGTGCATCTAAATTGTATTATATTTGGGGATTCAGGTAAGATAACATAGAGCATATCAAGAAATTCACTATGTAACCTGCGTATGCGAAAGCACGCAACTTTCAAGAATTGTTTGGAAACTTTAGAGAATGATTGTTTCTCATTTCGGTCAAGAACTTTGCTGAAAACGGAAGTAAGCTCGTCCTCTCCAATTCGCTCCATTACTCTTTTGGGTTATCCTTTCTAACACTTAAGAATAGATTTATGGTCTTTTTCTGCACCTCATCTGTCATATGTACAAAATAAGTTAACCTGGATATTTAACTCATCAGCGGATATATTTAACTTCTATGAGAAATGAAAAGAAAGCAATATATTCACTAAGTTAACCGAGGGTATGGTATAAATGAATAAAACAAGTTATATATATTATCACCGCGGGTCAAATTAAATGGGTAAACAAGAAAACTGTAGATTACATCACAGCAGCACTTATATAGATTGCAGCTCTATATCTTAGTGTACGTACCCGGAGACAGGAGAACATTTTATGTCAACTAAGAACATTCATAACAATAAGCTCATAGATATGAAAAATACCCCTCTTAAGCACATTTGACTCTGATATATATATGATGTTAATTACATCATATAAGTTGAGTCTAAATTCTTTTACAAATTAACTAAATTTTAAAACCATTACCTCATCCATAAACACATGATATGATACTGATACCAGCTTAGGTGATTTAAGTCACACAACATTTCCCCTTATAAATCTAAAAGATCCCTTGTATGAAAACAAACCTGTCAAATGCATTAATTGTATAACACAAGGCAATGAAAAGTTAAACAGGAATCTCATATACAGTTTTGCACATTTCATATGAATATCTTAATTATACATATCGTCTATCACTAGATGAGCACCAAACGGGGTACTTATGTAAGAATATTTTAGGGGGAATAGGAGCTAGTCTTATATGCATGCGAGGATATGATCTAGCATCAGACAACCACCTTACATATGAAAATTAAGCAATATATCCAATATTTTTAAAGAACTATTTATAAGAATCTTAGGAACCACTTTGGAAATAAAATCAAGCTATATGATCGAGTTGAATATTAAGAACTACCTTCCACAGTGTAAGCTATATAAAGAACAATGACAACAGAACAAAGGCTGAAAAACAAAGAAATAATATAGAGGAAGAAGAAACATATATACTAGAGGAGGGCAACGTTATCATTGACTGCAAATCTTTTTCTAGTATAAATAGTGATTACAATAGATCTATATTTGGTAAAACCATAAAATCAGGAATACATAATTGAAGGACTTGCTGAATATACGACCTAAATATATGTATTAGTTTGATTGACGTTAGGGGCGGAACATAGAAGGGCAGGGAGGGGTCATGGCCCCCCAAAAAATCGGAGCTACAGTAACTGCTTTGATTATGCAGGAACAAAGCTTATATGCAGAGGTGAGAAGCCTATCAACTCCCATGCTCACTTTAGGAGGTAAACAACCCACGATTTTTACTGTATTGTTTGTGCTAATCTTTTGTATCTTTAATTTTTTAAAACTTCGTGTGTTTTGGTTTAAAGTTTGATTATGTTGTCTCTAAAATTCTCTTATCTCAGCATATAACTTCTCCAATACTTAGACTTCAGTAAATAATTCTTTTGCATTTTGTATTTATTTTATATTTAACCATATCGATGGCTATATGACAGTTTAAGCTAGCATGATCTCGGATTCTCGGCCCCCCCAAAAAGAATCCGCAAGTTCCGCCACTGGTTCTGTACAAGATATTCTCAATCTTTGCTATTTTCTGGAGATACTACTCTCATTCTTACATCCTTAAAAAACAAAATCATAGGATAAGAAATTCAACAAATTGTTTATACATCCGTGTTATCAAACAAATTATAATATGCGTACAAAATGTAGATTTTAAGTTAACAAAATGCCATTTTTAATTATACACTTATTGCATCCATTAATGAAAAGTTGGTTTTGTTTCCCATTTGTGTCAAAATGTTACTTTTTATAAGAGATCGTAAATATTACGTAATGAAACAATAATACAGGTATAAACTAATAAAAGAGTTTATAGCTCACCTTCTCGAGTTCTCCACTCAACACGGGTCTTCTGAGATTTGAAGTCACGGATCTTTTAAAATTTTAAGGTACATCAAACCTTTGCTGAAAGGGATAATCACCAAAATAGACCGGTGCCCCCAGATCCAAAAATATCTTTTTTAGACAGGGCAACTTGTATTCTAAGTGTAAAGAAAATTAGGAGGTTCTATCCATTTGAATGCACTTCTGATGACGTTTGACCCGTTAACATATTTAACCATTTGTCCTGTTTTATTTTTGGTTACATCTTTAGATTAGCCATTTTGACATGTTAATGATAGAAACATTACCCAACTAGATACATGCATTTGTAAATGGGTCAAAAGAATGTATAAGATCATGTTTAATAGTTTACTTAGCTAAAAAATCTTACAGTACTATTTTACCCCTTAATTTGCAGGGTGAATTACTATCAGGAAGCATACGTTCTGCTTCATTTCGATTCATCAGCAACTTTCACAAAATCAATGACAACGTACATGGACATCATGGGTCGAAAAAAACATAAACACAAGAAGTTCCGCTCCTTCACATTTCAAAGAAGGTGAATCAAATGATGGTGGTCATTGTAAAGAAGCCACACAACCCCTCAACCAAACTACAACCACCAACAATAGTTCAGAAACAAATCTCATTCTCCAATGCATCATAAAACAAATGAAAATGCAAGTCAAGATCTTAAACATAACTACTTTGTCAGATTACAGAATAGATGGTCACCCATCACTTTAGCGATACAATGGTGACCGTTGAAAGAGTGATCTATGCAATTTTGGCTGCTGCCACCGGTGTACCAATGCAATGGTGGCTATTTTGCTCGAGCTTGAGGAGTTGAAGGACCTTCTTTTAGTTCAGCTGGTTTCAAAGCTCAAACAGGTATCTCTACGTGCCTTATCACGTGCATAACCATATCATAGAACAATTCTTCACCACGTTTTTATTGCCAATATGCCAACAATATGATCACCCGCCACTTTCAATATCATAATATTGGTTTAGGAAAAATGATATATTATGATCATCTAAAATATGTGTCGAGCTTTCTATTTTAAATTCCCTTACACAAACGCCCACTTACAAAAAAAAATTCCAATCGACCTTAGTTACACACAATCACAAAAATGATTTTTTTTTTTTTTTTTTTTTTTTTTTTTTTACCTTCAAAACTACGTAAAGGTAAATTCGACATCTGACTAGTAAATAGTTTAATAATCGCAAATTATTAAAACTTTGTTCTCTTTGTTTAATGGACACTTATTTTGGGACAAATTTTAATGTTCATTTGCTCTTTTGTGATTCAGGGTTCGTTGTCTCGTGGAAGTAAAGAGCACAGAGATGGTTCAAGAAGAAATGCCAAAAAATTCGAGGCTTCAGCTGGGTTGGCATAACCGTCAGATAACAGAGAAAAGCAAAGGACTAAGTTTGTAGATACGCAACAAACTTTCTCAAAGTACCGAAATACGTAACCTACTAAAAAAAGTCTGTAGATCGCTAACAAACTTTCAAATTTTGTACAATATACGCAATGTTGACCGATTTTTTACCTGTTTGACCGGTTTACAGGTTAAAACTTTATAAAATATACATTATTGGCCCCTGTGGTTTGCGTCTATTTTCACCGGTCATCCTTTAACGTTATTTCAATTATGAAAGTTACAATAACGGTCCTTGTTGTTTGGTTGACTTTCACTTTTGGTCCATTTTTACAAAAAAAAAAAAAAAATCAAATTTTTTCAAAAAAATATTTCTTTTTTCAAAATCTTTTAAAAAACAAAATTGAATAAAAAAAAATTCGAATAAAAATTTTTTAGAAAAATATTTTTTCGAAAAAAATTTTGAGATTTTTTTTAGAAATTTTTTTTATTTTTTATAAATTCGAATAAAAAATCTTTTAGAAAAATATTTGAATAAAAAAAATTTTAGAATATTTTTTTTTTAATTTTTAGAAATATATTTAATTTTTTAGAAAAAAATTTTATTCGATTTTTTTTTTAAATAAAAAATATTTCTTAAATTTTTTTTTAAAAAAAAATTCAAAATTTTTTTTTTTCTAAAAAATATTTTTATTCAAATATTTTTCTAAATAATTTTTTATTCGATTTTTTTTGAAATTAAATTTTTTTTATTCAAATATTTTTCTAAAAGATTTTTTATTCGAATTTTTTTTTAAATTAGTTTTAAAAAAATTCGAATAAAAAAATTTAAATTTTTTTTTTTTTTTTTAATTTTAGAATTTTTTTTTTTTTTAAATTTAGAATTTTTTTTTTTAAATTTAAGAAATATTTTTTATTTTTTTTTAAAATCGAGTAAAAAATTTTTCTAAAAAATTAAATATATTTCTAAAAATTAAAAAAAAAAATTCTAATTTTTTTTTATTCAAATATTTTTCAAAAAGATTTTTTATTCGAATTTTTAAAAAAAAAATAAAAAAATTTTATTCGAAATTTGTTTTTATTCAATTTTATTTTTTAAAAGATTTTGAAAAAAAAATATTTTTTTGAAAAAAATTGAAAAAAAATGTTTTTGTAAAAATGGACCAATGGTGAAAGTCAACCAAACCACAAGGACCATTATTGTAACTTTCATAATTGAAAAAACGTTAAAGGATGACCGGTGAAAATAGACGCAAACCACAGGGGCCAATAATGTATATTTTATAAAGTTTTAACCTGTAAACCGGTCAAACAGGTAAAAAATCGGTCAACATTGCGTATATTGTACAAAATTTGAAAGTTTGTTAGCGATCTACAGACTTTTTTTAGTAGATTACGTATTTCAATACTTTTGAGAAAGTTTGTTGCGTATCTACAAACTTAGTCCAAAAGCAAATGTTCAGTATCCGCACTTGGGGTGAAAAGGGTCCAACTGGCTGAGCCTGCCATGACTCTTTCAAAGCATAGACGAAATTGTCTCAGCACTTCAGTTGATAAGCCTCTCTAATTGGAGGCCTGCTTCAGGTCCTGGTAGACTTTTGTGTGCATTACAAACAGATACCCATCTGAGTTCAACACGATGATCACCCGCCACTTTTAATATCCGCATCTGATAATAACAATACAATAATATTGATTATCAAAAGTTTAATTTGAAATCAACAACCGCCCACCGACATAGTAATTAAGGCCTTTGATGATGATCTAATGACAACAATGAGTCATATATAATTAACGTCTAAAAAACATTAATCAAATCCACTTATATGCTAGATAATCAGAACCATCACATTCCTTCCTATTCGATCAAAATTTGATATAAATGTCTCCTTTTTATTACTTTCCAGTTATCGTTAAAAAAACAAGCGTTTACCAACCAAAAAAGATTACAATTACGTATCTAGTGACACGTTCTAATAATTATTATGTTGTAATGACTTTAATGAATCCTAAATAATTGACAATCTAATAACTAGTTTGAGTCTTTTAAAATTAACGTATAAAAGAACATAGAAGGATCCATTGATATACCATAAAAAGCCCATTGACAAATAGCGTAACAGAAGTAAAGGTGAAAACTAGATGATCAGAACCATCACCTTCCTTCTTATTAGATCAAATTACGATATAAATGTCCCCTTTTAACATTTTCCAGTTATCGTTCAAAAACAAGTTTTTCAGCAACCAAAAATGGTTACAATTACGTATCTAATGATGCCATCTAATCATGAAAAGTGAAAACAACCATACAGATATTTTTATGCTTCTAGTAACACGATCTGATCATTAAAACAACAAAACAGTCTTTTATTTTTTCAGATGCTAGTGTTAATTATCAACATCGTTTATTTTAATCGAGATTTACTCAATCTGATTGAAATTAATATCTATATCGTGTATCATAAATTCAATAGCTAACTTGTAGAGTTGTAGATCTATTTTTCAATTTAAAATTAGAAACTGGTTTTTCAGAAACCAAAAAATGGTGATCTTTAGCTTCTAGTAACACGATCTAATTATAAAAATAATCAAGCAGATTTTTTTCAAATGTTGGTAACTATTTACATGCTTAATCAGGATACCAACTTGTGTATCAACATAAGATTTACTCGATCTGTTATATAAATTTCATTAAAAAAGTGTAAGATTATTATGTCATGCATATATGAGGATAGAATGCAACGTAAAGTAAGATATATGAAACTTAACAATCAAAACATGCAGGATATATAAACCTTGATGTGACCGGATGGATTAATATAGAACTTGTGATCAGTGAGAATGATATTACAGCTGCTGGTGCCGTGCTTCATTTAACAAGCGCCGATGGTTTCACTTTTCTGTCTGCTCAACATAGCTAGGTTTCAGATATATAGTAATAAATAAAACCCTTGGAGTTTGGGCTTTGATGATCATTGGGCCTTGTATGTTAAATAAAAGACTAATACATGTACAACTATATCATATTTTTAGATTTTACATTTTTATGTCATGGCGTGTGAAGATCATAATGAGAACATACATATCAAGTTTCATCAAACAACGGAAGGTGGTTTAATGTCAAGAACATGAGAACTCATATAACAAATCTCCGTCCCGTGAAACCCGCAACCTTTTTGACGGAACAACCCTTTGGTTCCTCTGGAGATCTTGGAATGAGATGATTTTCACATATAAACGGCCTTCAAAAGATCTCATTCTTAATGATATCAAGTTGTCATCATTTAATTGGATCTCAAGTAGGTTTACGAATACAGACATTAACGGGATCGATTCGTTCGATATCCCTTGTAAAGACTTTGTAACTAATCTTTTACTCTCGGCTTCCTAGTGACTCCGGCCTCCTCGTGACTTTGTAACTAATCTTTTACTCTTGGCTTCCTAGTAACCAACGAGGCGAATATAAAATCTCTTTCAATCAAATAATACACTTAACTTTTATATTCACTTTTTTTCCTCTGCCTTCTTTAGCTTACAAAATTCTAGAAATTTACATAAAGGACAATTATGTTGAATGATGGAAAAACCCATCGGTATTATGTAGGGTGCAAACAAGACGAGCTTTTATCAAGCAACTCGAGCTCGCGCTCGAGCACGAGCTTGGCTCGATCGAGTCGAGCTTTTAGCGAGCTCAAGCCCAATATATTGGCTCAAAACATATAATGAGCCGAGCTCAAGCTTTTGATAGCCCGGCTCGAGCTTTTTCAAGCTTTAAGTAAATGAGGGCTAATTTGAATATTAACCTAATTAGAAGGACATACTCCATAAACAATTAATCTTTACATATATATGGGACAAGATTTGAGTTGTACTTGATGCTTTGAAAGCTGTACCATGAGAGGGAATTGACACTTGGCACTTAGAAACGCCACTTGGCACTAACATGCTGAGTAGATAAATCATGTAAACGCCACTTGGCATGCCACGGTGTTACTTTGCAGAATCCGGAAATTAAAAAATTTGCCACTTGTGGGAATCGAACCCTTGTCTATACTCCCATTCAACATAATGTCCAACCACTAGACCAAAGTGATTTTTGTGAAATAATTTGAAAAACAAAATCCATAATGGTTTGAATATTTTCTTATGCTAAAATTTCTCCATCTCTTCAACTGAATATCAATACTTCCCTAATTCACTCTCCAAGTAATCAATATATTTCGGTTTCAATTTGAAAATCATATCAGAAAAATTTATCTCAAAACCCTAAATTGATCCATTTGCATTTTGAAAATCATATCACAAATATCACCTATGAATTCAATGGAAAACGTATTCAATTGAAACTGCTCATAACTCATTTTTAGGTAATCTGTATTGCATCATCAGCAATCACCCAGATTCAATATCAGGTAATATTTATTTTTATGTTTTATTCAAATTTAATCCGAATTAGAGAATACTTTTTGTTTCCATTTACATATTTTGATTATTGATTTCAGTTTTGAAATCAACCCCGACTCAGGTTTGACGATGGTGTGGGGTTGTAGCCTGCGGCTGAGAGAGGGGAGGTGAGGTGTTATGGGTGGTGATGGTACTCTGCTACTCTCCTGAGATGCATAATGTTGAGCGAAAGTAAGGGGCTTGAAGTCGAGCCTCAGTTTGCTATTAGTAGGGCTTGAATTCTTAAGCTTTTATTTATATATTTTTATAAATTTATGCAGGTTCAAGATCTGCCAATGCTAATTTATGCAGGTTCAAGATCTGCCAATGCCAATGCTAATTTACAGAGAGGCTTGATGAGGTTTATTAAGCAGTTTATAAAATTGTTAGGATAATGATGTAATCGATACCGCCTCAACTAATTTACAGAGAGGCAAATCCAAACACTAATTGCTGCAGTGCTTACTTTTAAGCAGCTTATAAGCAACTTTAAGAAAAATAAAACTAAAATGAGCAATCCCAAACACCCACTCAGATTATTATAGTAATAATATTTCGCTATAGAAAAATATGTTTGATTCTTTGATTATTTTATAAAAAGTTTGAATCATCAGTTGCATCGGAATTTATCTTTAGGTGTTGTTCATGCTGGTGTTCATTCACCAACTCAGATGAACCAGAATTTCATGTTTTCAAGTAGTTGTAACAATGAAGACTTCAAATCAACACAAATGAGAAAAATCACTTCTTTGATCGATAAGGTGAGTATCTACTTACATAGCTGTCATTAGTCCTATGCATATGTCATCTTGACACGTGTCCCTTAAACCTGTGTAGGCAAGATTTAAAAAGAACCGTTGAATTCTTGAGATAGAATGTGGTTGGTCAATTAAATTATCCAGAAAAGAAGGTGAAGGATGTTCGGCTACAGGTAGATAGTTATTAGTGGTTGTTTATCATTAAATATCCAGAAACTAGGTATGTCTCAAATTCCATATTTGATTTGGACCAAATCAGATTCCTAGAATTACAAATATGATAGAATAATGTAATGGTCAGTTTCACCCTGTCCTACATGTAAATAATGCTTCATGAAAATTGTTTCCCAGCAAAAATTTCACGCTTACATTAAAAGTTTTATTCTTAATATTAGTCTAATATCAAATAATTGCGCTAACTTTATGATAGCCTTTAAATTTTGCAGGTTGGTTAGCCTACAGAAGTCCCGGAGCAGCCCCTAAAGATATTACTCTATAGTTGGCAATTATTTAGGTGTTCAGATTATGTTCATAATATTGAAATTATGAATAGAGATTTATGTATCTTATGCAACAGTTTAACACGGAATCCGTAAATCAAGTGGAGTAATGCAAGTTAAAAGTTAATTATGTTGCTCTCCGGCAACCACCATTAGCCGTAAGAGAAGGATTAGAGTAGGGTTTATCTCCAAGGCCATCAATATCAGACAATGGGACTATAAACACAACTAACTCTAATACTCTGAGTTTTTAAATGTTTATGTGTTATATCTAATCTCTAAAATGTTGCATGATCCTGCAGCTGCACCAACTCATGCCACCTGTAATTCCATGAATTCTTTAGGAAAACGAATTATTGACAACCATTGGGATCTTAGATACTTCGCTGCCAACCGTGTTGCCCACAAGTGTAAAAGGTGAAACTTTGAAGCATTATTCTATTAATGCTGCTATTGTTAAGCTTATGAAGTTGACATGCTTCTTATTAACAAGTTACAATATATTTTGCAGGTTTGGACATGAGACCGTACAACGAGATATGAGCCTGAGGAAAATGGTATGGTGTTTTGGAGACATATATGATGTTTTGGTCATTTTTGGCTTCTTTACAATGGAGATTAATTTTGATATTTAATTCAATGCATCAAACAATCTGATATTTTCTTCAGTATTTTATAAATGTTAGATATCCCTGACAAGATTTCTGTTGCTGCAGACCTACTAGCAGAAGCCCAAGTTTTCTGCCTATTAAGTTGGAGCCTGATCAAGCGTAGTTTGCAGCAGCTGAGAATGTTCGTGAGCAGATGATACAAGTATTGGAATGATGAAACAGTTGAGGCTGCTTAGTGACAAGGTACATACTTTTCTTTTATTGTACATGTATATTATTATGATTGTTGAACATTATTTTGACCATTAACCCAACTAGCCCATTGTTTCAGGAAAACAGGTTCAACTCATTCTTGGACACTCTCAGCCAGATTTGGAGCAAGGAAATTGTGGAATCTTTCTATGTTGGCATGGGCGGTTGATAGAGGTAAATGATTTCATGTACCTCTAAATTTAGTTTGCTTATTGATTACAGTTTAATCCTTCTTAGCATACAATTTGGACCCATAACACCCTTTTTAAACTTATAAATGCTTTTTACAGTCTTACAAAAGAGTTGGGAGCATGATTCATAATGGTGAAAAGAGTCATGGCATTTTAGGAGTCATATATGTCACCAGTGTGATGGTACATGTTATACCTAAAATAGTGACTGAGTTATTTGTTTTCAGTGAACAAACTGAAACGACTATTTTGTTCATGGAAAGTTTATTGGCCTGTTTATAATACAGGATGATGATAATAATCGCGTTTGGGTTCATAACAACAAACAAGGAATTGTGGATTGTGAACCTTATGCTCTGCTTGAAGATTGGCTCAGTAAAAGGTGGACGAGTACTTGGATAACACTATTGACAAGGTATATGTGGTAATTCCCATTTTATTAATCCTGTTATAAATTCTCAAATTTTATTGTGCGAGCTTCTTTGAGTCGTTGTTTGTCATCTTAGAATGTTGATCTCCTTTCATACCATTGTACTGTAGAAAAAAGGTGGTCTGCGGCATAAGCCCGATCATGAAACGGTGCAGTGCAACAAAGTTACTGAAAGAAGAAAAATCAGTGATCGAAATGCTGAGAATGTAGGGAAGAATGTGCTGCAAATTTGCAAAGCATCAGATGGAGCTATTAGCTTAAGTGGATCAGCTGAAGTTAGTGTTGCACACAGAATGAAATAACATCTTGCCTTGAGCAAGGATGTTTGAATCAGTCAGTTGCGTCAACAGACATGAACAATCAATCAAGGTGACAATTTTTTTATGGTTTATTAGTCATTATTATCTATTTTCTTATGTTCATTTTGTTATTTGAGCAGACACCAATGACATTGAAGCAGCTCTATTTGATAACTTTTTCATTTATATCTGGAATTATTGTATTTTGTGGCCTTCTTTCCCCAATTTTAAGATCTACTTGTAACAACTGGTAAAATTCAGAAATTTTGTGAAAAACAACAAGCTAAAATCTAAACTAGAAAATATATATCCGCTAAGCTTATGAGGAAATTGTTCAATTGAGAAGGGTTAATGCATGCAAATATTGTGATTTGATGAATTAAATTAGCTCGTATGTTACATTTTAGGCACTGCGTGACTTCAGCACTAGAAATCCTAATAAAACGCGAAACACACAATTAATGACTATGTTGATTTTAATGGACGTTTTTTCTAAACGTAATACTTGAGATTTATGATAAACAAACAATGAAACTACTTGAATGAACCCGAGTGTGATAGTGGCACATTTTTCTAGCCTCGATTTAGATTTGTCAACAAAAGATTAAGAAAACATTACTTTTTATTTCATAAACATGTTTGCTATCAACTTTTATGGAAAAACATTTCTAAAACTAACGGTGAGGTTTTAAAAAAATGATTTCGGTGGAAATAGATATTTTTCACGGATAAAAATTAACGATTTCGGGAAAGAGTATAAAGATTTATACACGAGTCCTTGCACCGACCTCTTTTTGCTAAACAATGAACACACAAGGACCTATTTGCTATTTACTCAAACAAAGCTTAAATAAAAACCTAACCCTATAATTCATTTTCATCTCCATCATTTAAGCACTTCTCCTTCCTCCCCTCTCTTAGCCGCAGGCTGCAACCCCACACCACCATCACACCGCCACCTATAACACCTCACCTCCACCACCAATCTGCTATACTAATATCTTTGATTGTCAAGTGTTTGGTGTTGTTTGAACCAGTATTAGACGTAGTTATTGTAATGTGTGGCCGTATATTAATACGATATGTTTGGTTTTGTATTGTAGGAATAATGTATCAGACATATAGAGAGTGTTGATATAAATAATTGACTGAAAACATTATTCATATCTTCCGATATCTCTATGTTTTGATAATCACAAAACTTAAACTAATCAAACCAAAGATCATGACGTAAACATGTATTTAGTAATAAATAATCACTTTCACCAACAAATCACTTAAGGTATGAATAAACAAAGTGTTTAGTGAAATGCATGATCAAAGGGGTATTTAATTAACTAATACAAAGTTTATTTAATTATATAATCTTATTATATATTTTTGAAAAACACTTTTGGTAATAAGGAAAAATGTTTTAATCATACTAAATATATGATTTCAAATATTTAACCAAAATCAGTTAGTTTTTCACCAAATAAACTTTCCCCACTAAAAGACAAAGTTTCTGGCCGTTACAGTTGGGCGGCCCCCTTAATTATAAGGGGCGGCCCCCTTAATTTTAAGGGGGCCGGCCATGCTTTAAGGGGACCGGCCACGCTCCTCTGTCAGAAACGTTTGCCTATAAATACCACCTTAAACCTGGATTTTTTCCCCACCTTTTTGCACAAAAACTTTCTGTTCTAGATCTCCATTTCAATCCTAAAAATCCTTTGATCATTTCATAAGCCTTTGTTTCCAAGTGATCCAAAGCCTCATTCTTTCAAGTGCAAAGAGAAGAATACTTCTATTAGAAGTATTACAACTTAGTATCATCTTGCTATCTAAGTTGTTTGTTTACATTTCCTTGTACATCTTTCATACTTTGGTGAATAAGGTGTATGTATTAGTTAACTAGATTTAGTTGAAGAATCTAGAATTGTTGTAAGTGTGAAGTGTGACTTGAAGTGAAGAAGAAGGGTTAGATAGTAGTGGTGATAGGAGATTGTAGCAATAGGAGCTTGTAGTGAAGAAATTAAGGATCTCTAGTTGAGAAGACTAGAAGACATTTGTAGATTGAAGTTGTGAAGACATTAGTGGCTTGAAGGTGTCAAGACATTAGTGCATTGAAGGTGTGAAGACATTAGTGGCTTGAAGGTGTCAAGACACTAGTGCATTGAAGTTGCAAAGATATTAGTGACTTGAAGGTGTCAAGACATTAGTACTTTGAAGGTGTGAAGAGAATAGAAGATCGGTGTATAGAAGATTGGTGTGTAGAAGATTGGTGTGAAGAAAATAGTAGATTGGTGTGAAGATTGGTGTGTAGATTGGTGTGTAGATTGGTGTGTAGATTGGTGTGAAGATTGGTGTGTAAATTGGTGTGTATATTGGTGTGTACGGTTTTCTCCGCCATAAAGGAGGTCTTTGATCTAGTGAAGAAAACTCTCGAGTAGGTGACTCGGGGAGTGGAGTAGGGCAAGGAAGGTGTCCTTGTAGCCGAACCACTATAAATCCTTTGTGTCTCGGTTTGATCTTTCCATCCCTCACTCTTTGATTTATTACTTACTTGCATTTCATACATAGTCATAATTGATAGTAATGTGCATATGTTGATTTCACATAAAGATCAAACTAAAATCCATTCATAAAACTAATCTTACAAAAACCAACCTAGTACATAAAATTATATCTATACACTACTACACATATATATGCTTACATAAAATATATGAAATTGTATATTCTTTCCTAACATTGTATATAAGCATTGTATATATAAAACCTTTAATAAATCTTGTATTTATACTTTTGTAGTTAAGTGTTTTGAAATTGTACATTATACATAAGTAATATTTATACAAAATCATAAATTAACTAGTATATATATTTATGTATTAAAGTGATTTGAAGGTTTCATCTTAGAAACTATCTTTTATAAAATAAGCAAAACGAAAAAGACGTAAAAGTATTCAACCCCCCCCCCCCTTCTAGTTTTCCACAATTGGTACCAGAGCCACGTCTAACAAGATTTTTTAAAATATACTGTATTTTAAAACTTGTAACGATCTATGGAATTCGAAAAATATCTAGAAGGAGAATTTACGCAAAAACCACCATTATTTGAAAATGATCATTTTCTTGAATGGAAAAATAAATTTGAAAATTATGTGAAATCAATAGATCTTGATCTTTGGCATATTATTTCAATTGGTGATCTTAAACTAACCAAAATGGATTTTGAAAATCAATATAATAATCTTCAAATAAAAATTGATAAAAATACTAAAGCTAAATTACTTATTTTCAAAACTCTACCTAATGTTGAATATGAAAGATTATTTCCTTGTATAACGGCAAATGATATTTGGAAATGCCTTTTAAAGTTTCACCAAGAGAAATGTAAAACCAAAGATGATAAACTTGATATTGCACATGAAATTGTTACTCTAGAAAATTTAATAGATAAATATTTAGTTGAAATAAACACATGTACTACTAGTTCAAATGTGATCATTGAAGGTACTAATAATGAAGAACACATGTGTCAAATCCGAAGAAAGCATGTTAATAAATCATGGTGCAACAAGGACGATAAAGACGATGTAAATACGGAATACGTGAACATCCTAACAAATGTTAATACAAATAGTGATGACAAGGATTACATGCTCCAAGATCCAAGCAATGCTACAAACAAAACATGGAGCGACATGTACAATGGAGTTGATCACCGTATAGCGAGTGAAGAGTGTACAAGTACAAATAAGGTACAATTCAAAACCAAACATTTTTGCTATGATCAATTTACATTAGAATTTTCAAAAATGGAAAATAACTTCAAACACTTTTGCAACATTGACTCAAAAATTATTTTTAAAAATGAATCTTCAACATCCGCTGAAAATAACTTTGAAAAAGAAATAATTTTAGAAGACAAAATGTCTAGACTTAAAAGTAATATTGATATTGATCTTGAATGTAAAAATTGTCAAGACTATAAACATGAAATTAAAATGAAAAAAGAAAAAGCTAAAATATTAGCAAAATTCGAAAATAGTTCTAAATCTTTAAAATATCTACTTAACATTCAAAAGTCATTTTATGATAAAACCGGATTAGGATATACGGCAGATGAGTATTTGACAAATACATCAAAACAAATAAAATTTGTTAAACCCAATGGAAAAATTTAGAACTATTATTATTTATATCCATTGATTATTTCTCTAGTCAAGAAAGTTATTGTTTGTTTGCTAAAACAAACAAATAATGAATTCTTGTACTTCTCGACGACATCCTCTTCATATGCATTTAAGTGCATTGGATGTTCGCTACTAATCAACTCGGACCCATGAGAATCTGGGTACCAAGCTCTCTGTCATGTGTAGGTAATTATCGATTAAAGGAACTACTACCTTTTGGATCGCTCTATTCGCTTTCTTTCATTTGATGACCATTGTCTTTATGGTGTGTTCGTTACTACCTCATGACGAAGGATTCTTGTTCTACCATTCTTAATCTGCACGACTTGTGATGATTGGTGCGACCGATAGTGTTTCTATGATCAAGTCTCCTTGATCCTTTTTGCATTAGGATATTACTTCGCTTCTTCAAATTGCTTTGGGGAAAACCTTCTTGACGTTTTATATTGCTCTCATGACCACTCCTAAAGAAGAGCTGGACCTGAGGTAAGTTTTTCTTTTCAAAAACTTGCCTACATTACATTAAGATAGAGTATGCTTCAATTAGTATATTAATATGTTTTAATTTGCAAGTTGCTATGCTTTTAGATCATGAATACCAATATATGCATACATAACATTAGGATAATTAACCCTCTTATTGCTATGTCTATTATCATTTGTTTTAGTTTTCATCTATATTGATAATCTTCTATGATCTAGAATAGAATGCTTGACACATGTGCTATATGATCTTACTAGTAGCATTAATAGATATGTTATAATTAAGACTTGCTAGTGACTCAATATTACAATGTGTCTTGTATACATGCATATATATATATATATATGTCTATATTGCATTCATTGATGATTTTCTTTGTCCTTTCCTATCTCATTGCATTTAGATGTTAAATGTCTACCATATCTCTCTTACATCTTTAGTTGCCATTAGAAATGATTACATGTGACAATGGGCTGAATCGATTCTCTTGAAGTATATCTTTCACCTGAAATTTCTTAATTATCAAAATCAATATGTCATATTTAAAAACTTCTCTCTTTGAGTTAAAACCCTTCGAATATCTAATTTATGCTTTTTCAAACAACATGCTTAATCATAAGCTATCATAACATTATTTTGATCCTTATCAAAGCAGAAACATTTTTCTTTTTGAAACAAAACAAAATTTGTCCTAGTAGGATACAAACTTGAATGTATTTCAAAATATTAAGCCAAGTATTAGTGAATCAAGAATACTTCATATTTGGTAATCTTCGATAGGTAAATTTAGGAACTAGATTTCTTCTAAAAAGAGAATGACTACTGGAGAATCTATTGACTAGAAATTCAATTTAACCTAACGGTTGAATTGCTTCTATGTGAGAAGTTGGGTGTGTGTAACCCGTAAAAATGGTCGTGTTTAGCCTGAATTGAGCACCACTAGTAATGGTCTCATACTCATTCTCCAACTTGATTAAATTGCACTTCCTATATATACCTAACGCTAGTTTACTTTTGTGAACCTTGTTTCTCATTAGATTCTTTCGTTCCCAGATTTATGACATTAAGTGAAAACTTACTTTCAAACATTGTTGAATAAAACTAAAAACATTTTATTTAAAACATTATTATTTTCTCACATATGTTATAAACTTATGTGAAAATGACATCCAAAATCTAATCAAATCATTTCATGAGAATCATGGTTTGCCCATATCGATCTTGTTTGTAACAAGTCTTGAAGTCCATATAATCATATCTGTCTATTTGTTACTTGTCAACAATCATCAACATGTTTGCTCTAGGCTAAATGTTATCATCTTCATATAGTTGCTCATTTAGCTTATTTGGCTTGTTGTCTCCTTTGGTGCATATCTTAATTGATAAATTAATTGATAGCATGATTATTAGAAATTAATTGTCTACTTTAATTAATTCTATATCTCTCTCTACATTCATGAATAGTATGCCCTATATTGCCTCAAAGAGTTGAACTTACTTGAATCCAAAAACAAAAACACAACCTTTTTGAAAATTTTCTGTCAAAAACCTATTTCTGGCATTCTGGGAATCACCAGATGGGCGGCCCCCTTAATTATATAAGGCGGCCCCCTTAATGATTAAGGGGACCGGCCCCTAATTAAGGGGACCGGCCATCTGATGGTCGGGGATACTATTTTCTTTAACACTTTTTGACCCACTTCAGCCTATACTTCCCAAAATTCACAAACATATCTTGTCCCATACTATCCCTCAAATTTTCCTTCCTAAACCACATTTCTCATACACTATAAATACTCCCCTCCCACCATTAATGCCATCACACCCAAACATGTCATCTTCCAACAACCAAAAACCAAAGATTTCAAGAACCGCAAGGATCTCCGTCAAACCCGTTTGGAGGAGGAAACTTGATTCTTGTCATAACTCTTGTGATGTTGTTTCAAGTCAACCAACAACTCAACCTCAAACCCACTCAAATGAGTCATCCCACAACCTATCTTCCACTAATACCCTCATTAATGCTTCCTCTTTTGATGAGCATGCTCAATCCCAAAACAACAATCCCAATATCTCAATCAACACTTCACATATTGCTCATTCAACAAAGACATCATCCACTCATGAAGAACATCTTCCACCCATATCTTGTTTTCATGATTACCCAAGCTCAAACATGTCTCCACCACCTAGAGTACCACCACCACTTCCTACAACCTCACATGCCACTCCAATGTTGCATGTGCAAACCTTCGCCCAAGACAACTATCATGCTCCACCACCATCACCTTCCTCCGAACACTTGAAGTTCGTTGAGGAGCTAAAAGAGGCACATGAGCTTAGTGCTCTTTTAGCATTACATCTTGCTCAACGCAATTTGGATCCACCACAATCAAGCTCACCATCATCACCACATAACAAAAACCAACTTGAGAAGCATGTTAACAATTGCCCTTGTTGCATCTTCCTTCAACAACAAACCATTGCTTTGAATGAGCGCTTCACTTGGATTGAGTATCTTCTTACTCGATCTCAACAAACCCCATCACTTGAACAACATCACGACCCTCAACCAACAAACTCCACTTCAAATCCACCACCTCCAAGCTCTACAAACTCACCAACACCCATGGAACCAAGAGTTTACCTCCACTAAACCACCAAGCATTTGATATGCTTATGTTTTCTCATTTTCAAATAAAACTCCTCAACCATTTTGGGATTCAAGAAAGTTTGATGACACTTCTTGTTGGCACTATAGGATGTTCTATGTTATTTAGAATTCTATTTGTATTGCCTTTGTAACAATGATTATGGGTTGACATAATCATTTTTCTATTATTGAATGGTTTAATATATGTTTCTTATTCCCTTGTGCCATGATTATTACTTGCTAATATTATGCTATATGTATCTGCTTGTGCCATGCTTGTGCTTCTAATATTTTTCTTGCAAGAATTACTTTCTCGATACCTTGGTGCCCTCAAACGAGGGGGAGCATACATCAAGGGGGAGTTTTCTACCCGTTTAAACTTCTCTCACGAAGTTTATTCGGCCTAACCTTTTTGATTCTACAAAAAGGGGGAGAAGTGAATGTAAACTTACTAAATACTTGTCTAAATATTAATTTTTGGATTTAATAAGTTTAGGTTTTGTAATCATCAAAAAGGGGGAGATTGTTGATATAAATAATTGACTGAAAACATTATTCATATCTTCCGATATCTCTATGTTTTGATAATCACAAAACTTAAACTAATCAAACCAAAGATCATGACGTAAACATGTATTTAGTAATAAATAATCACTTTCACCAACAAATCACTTAAGGTATGAATAAACAAAGTGTTTAGTGAAATGCATGATCAAAGGGGTATTTAATTAACTAATACAAAGTTTATTTAATTATATAATCTTATTATATATTTTTGAAAAACACTTTTGGTAATAAGGAAAAATGTTTTAATCATACTAAATATATGATTTCAAATATTTAACCAAAATCAGTTAGTTTTTCACCAAATAAACTTTCCCCACTAAAAGACAAAGTTTCTGGCCGTTACAGTTGGGCGGCCCCCTTAATTATAAGGGGCGGCCCCCTTAATTTTAAGGGGGTCGGCCATGCTTTAAGGGGACCGGCCACGCTCCTATGTCAGAAACGTTTGCCTATAAATACCACCTTAAACCTGGATTTTTTCCCCACCTTTTTGCACAAAAACTTTCTGTTCTAGATCTCCATTTCAATCCTAAAAATCCTTTGATCATTTCATAAGCCTTTGTTTCCAAGTGATCCAAAGCCTCATTCTTTCAAGTGCAAAGAGAAGAATACTTCTATTAGAAGTATTACAACTTAGTATCATCTTGCTATCTAAGTTGTTTGTTTACATTTCCTTGTACATCTTTCATACTTTGGTGAATAAGGTGTATGTATTAGTTAACTAGATTTAGTTGAAGAATCTAGAATTGTTGTAAGTGTGAAGTGTGACTTGAAGTGAAGAAGAAGGGTTAGATAGTAGTGGTGATAGGAGATTGTAGCAATAGGAGCTTGTAGTGAAGAAATTAAGGATCTCTAGTGGAGAAGACTAGAAGACATTTGTAGATTGAAGTTGTGAAGACATTAGTGGCTTGAAGGTGTCAAGACATTAGTGCATTGAAGGTGTGAAGACATTAGTGGCTTGAAGGTGTCAAGACACTAGTGCATTGAAGTTGCAAAGATATTAGTGACTTGAAGGTGTCAAGACATTAGTACTTTGAAGGTGTGAAGAGAATAGAAGATCGGTGTATAGAAGATTAGTGTGTAGAAGATTGGTGTGAAGAAAATAGTAGATTGGTGTGAAGATTGGTGTGTAGATTGGTGTGTAGATTGGTGTGAAGATTGGTGTGTAAATTGGTGTGTATATTGGTGTGTACGGTTTTCTCCGCCATAAAGGAGGTCTTTGATCTAGTGAAGAAAACTCTCGAGTAGGTGACTCGGGGAGTGGAGTAGGGCAAGGAAGGTGTCCTTGTAGCCGAACCACTATAAATCCTTTGTGTCTCGGTTTGATCTTTCCATCCCTCACTCTTTGATTTATTACTTACTTGCATTTCATACATAGTCATAATTGATAGTAATGTGCATATGTTGATTTCACATAAAGATCAAACTAAAATCCATTCATAAAACTAATCTTACAAAAACCAACCTAGTACATAAAATTATATCTATACACTACTACACATATATATGCTTACATAAAATATATGAAATTGTATATTCTTTCCTAACATTGTACATAAGCATTGTATATATAAAACCTTTAATAAATCTTGTATTTATACTTTTGTAGTTAAGTGTTTTGAAATTGTACATTATACATAAGTAATATTTATACAAAATCATAAATTAACTAGTATATATATTTATGTATTAAAGTGATTTGAAGGTTTCATCTTAGAACCTATCTTTTATAAAATAAGCAAAACGAAAAAGACGTAAAACTATTCAACCCCCCCCTTCTAGTTTTCCACAGAGAGTGAGCTGACAAAAATTTAGATGGTTTATTCGATAACAGGTATTACTCTTTCTCTAAAATTAAGAGTATGCAAATTGAGTTTTAGATGGTGCGTAACTTTTGAGGTGTGGAGAATTGATCAGTTTGACATTTTCTAGGTGGTGGCCCGGGATCCGTTGGTGTCAATGTTATAACTGGGCCACTGATTTATGTTGGCCGTTTGCAACAAGAACGGGGTGCTGGTACTTTATTGAGACATGACACGACCGAACATGTGGGATCAATCTGAGCTGAAACTGAAGGTGAATAGCATTCTTTCATTAGTTCTTAGCCCGTTGTAACTTTTGTGTTTATGGTATGTACCTCTTTTTGCTTTCTTTCTTATAATGTCATTTAGCATTACGTTACATAATTTACAAGATTGGATTTTTTGTATAGATTATTAGTATATTTCTGAAGACTTGCATATCTTAACTACTGCAGTTGTAGCTTTAATTGGACATTACCTTTAGATCCTTTTAAAGGATAATGTTGATGTTTGGTGGTGAAACTAATGACGGAAGAGCATTCGAGCATGTAATGCGAGAAATGAACCAATTTTGTTAGGTTCCAACAAGATATTGCAATATTTGACCCGCTTATTAAACGGTCAAATAGGTTGTTGAAGCTTATTGAAAACAACCCTGAAGTGGCCATAAAAAATGAGGGCTTTAACCGGTTTAAGTCTATGTGACGGTAGGTTCAAACCCATGGATTTGGTGTCAAAAAGTTTAAAAATCATTGTTACCCAACAACATACTGATATTTACCTTTCAAGTGTACACCAGCTTTTAAAATTTCCACACTTAAAGGCGCAAATACTTTTTGTGCAATCAGAACTGTGACATTTCTTATGGCTTATATATGTTGGTAGTGTAATTATCCATGAACAAAAAAATTGATTTATATTCTTAATTGGTTCACCCACTGTTCGTAATTTTTATGCGTACAGTTGCTGAGGATTTCTTTCTCCTTGGTCTTGACTTATTTCTATTGTTAATCCTTTATAAAATCTTCGCTGACGTGATCTCAAATACTGCTAAAGGTAGCTGCAATTGCCTATATATGTGTGTTTTTTAGCTTGATTGTTGTACAAACTTTTCTATGCTTACATTTTTATTTCCAAATGATTAGATATCTTTACTTATATATAATAACACATAATGTTCCAACAGATTTGTTCGGGCAGAGGTGGAGTTGACGGCCAACCCGAGGTCATTTGAGAATCATAAGCAATAAATTAATGGCTCAGATGATCATCCACAGAAAGTTTCAATATGGGTAACTTACAATTTTTGCAGATTGGGATAGAAGGCGATCACCTTAACCTATATGACGCGGATGCTTCAGAAAACAGTGATCTGGCCTTCGGATTCAGAGTGGCCTAAAAACCATCCTTTGACATGGTAAAAGGTAACCAACTTGAGACGACTACATGAAAAAATGATTAACCTCAATTTGTTGTAGCCATTTGTGACCATTTTATCGGCCTCTTTTTTGTTTTTACAAAATTGTAAAATTATATATTTTTGGAAGTGGTCAAGGCATTGTAACTTGATGTCTAATTTTTGGTTTTATGATGACCTTTTAACTGTATGTTGTTTGATAAATTTATGTTCACGTTAAAGAAGTCCTGTTGTTTATTATATAGCCGTTTATTTCATTATCATATACATGCTAAATATTTGTTGCCAAATCTCGAGTATGGATATCCTTAAATATTTTCAAGCCGGTACTTCACGGATAAGATGTTCAACAGTGTTGCAAAAAGCTTAATATAATGGGCAGTAATATGTTTTATTTCATTGAAATGACCTTTTTGAAGGCTGTTCTCTAATTTAACTTGATATATTGTAATTGATCATGCTCCAGTTTAACTAAAAGTAAGTTGCATACTCATGAAGTATTGGTTTTGTATGAAATAACTAAACATGTTGAACGTAATTAATACTGGCTCATAACTTTTTATGCATTCATTATTATTATCTTCATAGAACACATATGCCGTTATTCTTTACTTATGTACATTCATTTAGAATTTGTCAAATAATATTATGAAGCCAACTGCAAATGTATACAAAGAAGTCTTATGTCAGATTTGAATACACAACATTTTATTTTTGCAAAAACCGACCGTTTAGTTTTTCTACTTTTTTTGTCTCATTGTATGTTTTTCAGTTCTTCATTATTTATTTTCTGTTTAAATAATCTTGAAAAACAATTTTAAGAATCGAACCCGCCCATCGGGCGGGTTATGAAGCTAGTTAACTATATACCCTTCAAACCCTAATTATTCCTACGTAACGTTTTGTATTCTACAATCTAAACAGTGCACACTTCTTGGCCATCACTTCTTCTTCAAACCCTAATTATTCCTACGTAATGCTTTGTATTCTCTTTAAGTTTGTTTTGTGTTTGTGTAAACTTATTTTGGCCAATGTGTCTTGATTAGTTGGACAAGGTGATAACATTAGATATGGTCTTCTTGACTCTTGAATGTGTGTCATCAGGTGTAATGTGTAATCATGTATTCATATACATATATTCGAGCTTTTCAAGTAAAGCTCGAGCTTTGCTCGAAACTGAATCGAGCCGAGCTCAAGCCTAGATGGTTAAAGCTTGACGAGCTATCGAGCCGAGCTTGAGCCTAATTTTTTTTCGAGCTGAGTTCAAGCGTTGTCAAGCTCGAGCTTGGCTCGCCTCTTTTGCACCCCTAGTATTATGCATATTATTGATAACTATTTATAGGGAAAAGTACATAAAAAATACTAAACCCTAATGGACACAACCTGCAAAACGGACTTTGGTCAACTAACCTATTACCTAATACTCTCTCGTAGTTCAAGCGACGAAATCGCGAAAGCTCGGACTGGAGCAAAAAAAAAAATGTTGAAGCAATAACTAGTTATTTGATGAAGACATCCGACAGCAAGCGGAGACTTATCTTTAAAACAGAAAGTAGCAAATTGATAAACCTGGAGAAATCAAAGTAACTTTTACCCAAAGTATCTTTTTTTTTTCTTCATACGGGATAACTCAAAGTATCTTTTTTTTTTTGCGGATAACCCATCAGTATTATGCATATTATTGATAACTATTTATAAAGACAAGTACATAGAAAATATTAAACCCTAATGGACCCATCCCACAAGACGGGCTTGGGCCAACTAACCTATCACCTAATAAATTACTCATAGACTATAACTCGTATGTCGTCTATATTTTCATCTCGCTATCATGAGACAACTCCTTAAGCTTATACATGCTCAACGTATCGTATATGTAACAACTTTTCTAAAAAAGTGATTAACAAATACCAATCATAAAAGTGAAGAAATTGAGGATATGGGTTACAATGTCTCAACATGAAGTTAAGGTTTTCCAAATTGATTATAATTTTCATTTATAACTTAGAGGCTATCGTTTGAAGCTAGATTTCAAAAATATATTAGAAGTTAGCATAGTTGCATATTTGAAAGGGATAAAAGTTCAACCTCGTAAATATAGTCTCCTAAAGGTATTATTCTAAATATGGTCGCCCGCCACTTTTGTTAGAAATGATTTATCATCTCCTTCAGTTAATGTTAAAAAACAACGAAAATGAGTAAAAGACACTTATTTGGTAGTTGGAGTAACATAGAACAATGCCTTATTTAAGCATTTTCGTTTGTCTAAAAGGTTATCAAAGTAATTAGATCCAACAATATCATGCCTTAACGAGTGTTCCCCTCTTATTTCAAACAAAATAGCTTGAGTTTTACAACAAGTCAAAACCTTTTGTGTTTTACTTTTGATCTCCTTGATCGACACATATCTAACACATTCCTAATACTTTCGAAACTCTTACATACCATGATTATACCCCTTTTATATCAAATAAGGATTTTGAATCGAGTAACTGTAACATCCCCAAATTTTGGTACAATGGAAGACTTAACAGGTTTTCAAAGTGCTACTGGAATTGGTAAACATCACAAGTATAGATAACAAGATAGCATAGATTTGAATGTAATGAAAATCCAACATTTGATTTAAAGTTTGCATTCATCCAAAAGTAATAAAGGAAAGCTCAAAAGTATTGAAAGATAGGTCCCTATTGTCGATCCTTCAACCATGCTGAATGCCAAGCCTTCGAAGTTCCAGTACATCATACTAACATCTTACTTTTCTGAGAAAATGATAGTCACAATTATAGTATATATATTAAGTATCGAGGAAATTCGCGAGAAATACGGATTACCCGAGTCGTTTCCCAACGAAGGTTGAATGGAATCGTGTCGTAAAAAGTGGAAATGTGAAAATAGTGATATAGAAATTCAAAATATGAGAAGAAATCACAAATAATGCAGAAAGTACAAGCTAAGTATGCACAAGTTATTAAAATCTAAAAACGGAATATCAAACGCGAGTTTAAAACGTAACGTACGAAAATAAAACGTAACTATTATTGAAAAATGATCCTAAAAATATGAAACAAATTTCTAAATCTTAAACTACTTAAAAATAATTTTGAGAAAAAGAAAAATATTTTTTGACTTTTTATTTATTTTCTATGATTTTATTTATATTTTTGGAATTTAAAAAGTAATTAAAAATAAAAGGTAATGTAAAATAAATGGGAAAAATACAAAATCAACTTTGAAAATTCTAAAATAATAGAAAAGAATTATCTAAAATATTTTTGGATTTTTTATGGCTTTTTATGATTTTTATTTGATTTTTATTTATTAAAAAGTATTTAAAAATGATTTAAAAACTAGGAAAAATTAAGAAAAATAGTAAAACAACTCAAAAAAATATGAAAAATTCACAGAAAATCTAAAATATTAAAAAGAACTTGGAGAAAAATTTTGAAAAAGAAATAAGCAGTAGAAGTGCTTATTGTAAGCAAAACAGCTTATTGCAAGTGCTTATTAATAAGCACTTGCACCAAGACTGAGTGAAACTTAAAATACTGATGCAATATACTCAAACAAGCACAAATATACTCCAAAATGATCAATGCTAAGCACAGAAACTCAAGAAGCAAGCAAAAAGCAATGCAAATAAGCCAATGATTAAGTACAAGAGAAACAGAATAAGCCAGAAAGCTAGGGACTAATGGAAATCACAAAAACTCAATCAATGATATTCAGAAATGACAAATAAGCTCAGGCAATAAGCCAAATAAGCATTAGCAGGCCTATGGTTCAATTCAGCTTATTAGTTTCTACTACACTAACTGCAGAAGCAAATAGGCTATCTAAATAAGCTTTATGTACCAAACTAGTGAGGCAAAAGCTCAACTACTCAACTGAGTTTATAAAAACACTAAAAGCCCTATGTAAAACTCACAATTGATGTTCTAATATGATCCAAGTTCAGCAGCTAAAAGAAACTTATAGGCTGAGACAGTTGACTAATTTATGCTTGTACTAGTTTGACTAAATCTAAATTCTATAGACTAATACTACTCCTATTTGTTGTATTAAGCTAATATAATACTAGATTAAGCTACTATAAACTATTATGCAACTACCACTACCATTACACTAACTGTTTTACACTAATACTAATCAGTTAACTAGATTGAATACTATTTTGACTATTTAATGAAATAACCTACTGTTTTTCTGGTTTAAATCTCTATTACTATTCTAATGTAACCTTAATGTAACTTTGAAACCATTAAACAACAACAACTTCACACAGAAATGCATAGATCTAAACACCCCCTTATTTTTAGCTTATACTATGAACTATTAACTAAACTACAAATCACCAAATGAATGATCAAAACAGCTAAGAGATCAACAATAGAAGCAGTATGAACTATCAAAACAACTATTTATCCATAGAAACACAGAATCACAGATTTATGCTAATAAAGAGGCAAAATGAAAACAGAACTTACAAACACAATTCACCTCTGCTAGAAAAGAAGTGATTCACTAAGCAAGCTTGTCTCTAGACAGGCTCAAACCCTTCCTTCTCTGACTTGGCCTATCAATTGCACCTTAATTCATCATGAACTGAAACCTTTGACTTCTGTTGACTGAGTGATGACTGCTTGAACTTTAAAACTATGGAACTGAAACAATAATCTCACCAAAGCTATGAAGCTAGAATGAGATACAAACTACTCTTAGATAGCTTATTTGAAAGCTGATTTCAAATCAAAAACTATTTTTATATATATTTTTTTCTATTTTCTGTTTTAAAAGTAACCTTTGAATTTAATGAAAACTAGATTGAATGTAAACTAGATTTAAATGTTTAACAAACTGAATTAAAAGCTGAAAGTTAAAGAGATAATAGCTAAGAACTAAATAGTAAACAAAAATAAGCTGAGATGATTAAAGCTAAAACAAATTTTTATTAAAAGTAAAAAGATTACAAATAAACTATTCTATTACAATCAAAAGAAATTTGGGCAGAGTTTTATTACCCTAAACTCCACCAAGTAAAACAACTATCCTAACACTCTATATATAGCAATGAAGTGAAGGTTCTAGAGGTGAAAGGCCACAGATTGCCAGCTTGGCAATCCGTGTGCTTGTGCTTCTTCAAGCCTAATCTGAGCCCTCAGATCATCAATTCATCATGTCCTAATGATTTAAGCCCTTGATCTTCTCCCAATGACGCGTTTGTACCAATAGTGTGATGCCACGTAGCCAAATATGTGCTTCTTAGAGTCTGACATACTCCTGACACCTGTATCAGCTTCTAGAAGCCATTGATTTGACCATAAAGCCCTTAATCTCTGTTAATTTGATGTACGGTATTTTTAGGGTTCTAAGGTTCTGGGTAAAGGTAATTTGTGGGAAAATGGGGGAGGGTAAATATATAATATATTTTTTTGACCCTGGTGAAAGTGAGGGTTGCCCGTGGGTTGGGAGATGGATCGGGTTGGATGGCTGGATTGGGCTGGGTTTTGGTTTTGCTTCTTGGACTTGTATAATAAATTTGGATTTGGACTTTACATTTAGACTAGGCTTTATTTGTGAGTAATATTTTCAGAATTTGTATTTCAAAGTTACAAGGACCAAATTTGTAATATATGAAACTGTAAGGGTAACTTCTGCCAAGATCAAAAAGTGTCATCCAAGGGCATCTTATGTAATTTCCTGAATTTCAAAGGACCAATAATGTCATATCATGTAAGATGTCTTCAAAGGACTATAACTGAAAACTTCTGAAACTTGGAGGACTGAATCTGACAATCTCTTGAAACTTCATCCAGGGATCAAAACTGAAAAATCTCACATCTCTAAGGTCTTTTATGAACTTTGTAGGCTCAACATTGACTTTTATTGACTGATCTGCACACGTTCCACTCTCGTGCTCGTTTTTGCCGGTTTCCGTTTGTTTTTCGTCATATTTTGAAATATCCGTTCCTGCACATTCACAATCACAAAAACACACTTTCTTTGGAATTTTGGGTTAGTTTTTAGATTATTAAACCTTATTTTGATAAAGAAAAGGTGAGTGAATAAGCACTCACCAAAATCCCCTGGACTAAGGTATTGTCGTGCCTTCACGCAATGTGATCAATTCACGCTTTTGGGATAAATAATTTCATAACTCTTCCTACTAACATTGTAAAGTAGCAAGGAGGTTCAAAAGAGATTACAAAATCATTTATTCCCGCAAACGCCCCATTTTCCAAAATTTTATTCCTTTATTCTACTTATTACTTCTATTTTTGGACTTTTCTTACTTCACACTTGTGACGGTTTATTGAAATTTCATTATTTTACAATAATTTTTAGGGTCAAAAAGTAGAAACACTTCTCATGGAGAAGTGACCATACGGATAAAAATCGTCATCCTTGATTTTTCACAAGTCCCCAAACTAAGCGTACAAACGAGATCACAGCTTATCTACAAGTTAGATGCTATCACTACTCCTAAAAGTTACTTGTGGAAACCTCTTACTCCCATGTCCTAAGTTTGGTATCTCAAGATTTTACTTTTGTTGAGAAATAAATTTCTTCGTATTTTCTCGTTTCAATAACTTTTTAGTCTGATAGAGATACCAAGTTTAAACACTAAGTAGTTTTTCATTTTCTCTCAAGAACCACTGCAATAGAAATTCTGTCCACATCAAGGAATTTGGGTACATACAATCTCAAAGATAAGTTGCGGAGTACTACACGTGCACCTCATGTGTCCAATTCAGAATCATCCACATGCACCTCACGCGCCAACAACTTTTATAACACTTAAGCTCTTATTCGATACAACTTTCATCTTTTCACTTTTTTTCACTTTTCTCATCTTTTTTTCATACTTTTCTTTCTTTACTTTTTTCATCAATGGAAGCTTATCGGGTAGCTTCAAAACCACATACATAATCAACTTTTGACTTTTGATTTTTTTTTCATTTTTGCTCTTATTTTTTATGTTCCTTGATATGTACCCAACTTCTAAAGCAAAGATTCTCTTAAGAAAATAAGAAACTAAATATTATCCAAACCTAAATACCACTAATTAACCTAGAACATCTATTATATATCGGTGAAACAATTTTGCGGGAGCAAAAAGCCACAAGTACCTCTCATGAGCTCTAAAGAGAACCAACTACTCCACGTTTAGCATCAAACTTCTAAATAAACTCTATCATTTCTCGCTCTTTGCAATTTAAGATTCCAAATAATGAAACCCGCGATAACTTAGCCGATAATCAGCCATGCATATATAAAGTCAGATACGGAAACTTGCAAATTCTATAAGAAGAATTCGCGTTTTCTAGCTCCTTATGTAAAAGACGAGCGAAAGCTTGTAAGCTGCGCATGTATAAAGTCAAGTACGGGAACTTGCAGATTCTTAAGAAAGAATTCGCATTTTATAGCTCCTTGTGTACAAGTCTAGCACAAGCTTATGTGATTATCATTGGTTAAGGGAACAAGCTAGGGCTCAACACGCCCAGTCAAGTCAAAATATTTATTCCTACTCTCGCCAACTGGAAAGTCAACAAGGTGTCAAAACTTATTCAAACTTTATTATATTTTTGCACAACTTTTCACTTTTTCTCATTTTTTTCTGCTTTTTCATGACATTTTTATTGATTTTTCTTTGAAATTTTTGAAAATTTTCAATTTTTTATATTTTTTTAAGGAAAAACGAAGTTGCAAGAGGATACGACATGGTGAAAAATGCAAGGTCAAATCGAATCAAAGATTCACCCTCCCCCGGACTAGAATGGAACATTGTCCTCAATGTTTTACGGGTAAAGGCAATCCTAACAAAATTCTAGGGCCATTTATTAATTATGCCAAAGAAAACGTTAGCCGATAAGATTTCCGGATATAGGATTTCCAAAAGCATCGATGAATGAGACTCGAGTGGAGAAAGATCATCATGACGAGCATGAGAGTCATCATAAATCGCGGACAATCCTAGACAAACATTCACAAACAACCACGAAACACAAGAGTAGAAGAGACACCCCCTCCTCACGTTATTTGTTAGAAATAAGAAAATAAGAAGATGAAATAGATAAGCATGAGTTGCCACCCACGAAGCGCTTGTTTTTGTTCACCGAGTCACATGAGCTTGACTCGATCCCCGAATTAATTCATCCTTGGGGAAAAATCCTTGGAAAAATAATCTCACTCGAGCTTTCATTCAAAATATTTGGATAAACATATGAATTATTTGAAAGTTCCACCCCGAAGAGATAACCAATGGTATTCTAATAGTGAAAACTATTAGAAACGATACCAGGGTCAAAAATAGTGTCCTCACTCCCGACGGAGTGACGGAGAAGAGAAATCACACCAAATGTGATAAAAGAAAAGAATGTCATGATAACAATCATGAACAAGTCATCATCATAAAAAGAAGAGTTCATTATTATGGAATTATGAATCTTATCATTAAAGCTCATTGGAAAAACTTTCCCGGGTGGGAGGGTTGGGATAAAATTTTCATAAAAACTCTCATTTTTAAGAATGCCACCCGGGTCATGATCATTTTCAAGATCAAAACAGAAATTTTCATACTTTGGACAAGAAAATTCACCAGAGAACTTTTCAAAATCACAATCAATCATATCAAAACAAAACGAATCATACTCCAGAAGAGAGATAAAAGCAAGAGAAGTGGTACTGCCACTACTCGTCTCTTCCGTATGATCGATATCAAATTGAAAAACTTCATAAACCGGATAAGAATGATCAGGAAGAAAAGTGGGATTGCCACTAATCTCCTCAGTCATATCAAATGAAAAAACACTCATAATCGAGTAAAAATTCCTCGAGCTCGGGCTCTAGAGGATCTTCAATCGTTAACTCAATATTCTTCTTAACTTTATCTGGAGGGATTGACGATTCATCGATTAATAAATTTTCAAGAAAAAGAGTATCTCCCTCCGAATCAAAGTAAGAATCATCAATCTCTGATAAAGGAATCATATCAATAGCGAGGAATTCATCGACCTCTTCCCAAAAAGAATCATATTCCTCAAACGGAGGAAAAGATGGGGAAGAGTCGGAGACGAATGTTTTCAAGAAATCATCAAAGGAGTAATCACAAACATCAACGCTTTTAACGATATACTTCTTTGATTTTGAAGCATCGGCACGAAAAATCATTATATCATCGTCATGTCAGAAAGTCAGAGTATCCTCAAAATGATCGACTAGGGCTTTTGCGGTTCGCAAAAATGGTCTCCCTTGTATAAGAGGAACTCTCGGATTGGCCTCGAAGTTAACAACAACAAAGTCGGCTGGGAAAGTACACGAATTCACTTGAACAAATACATCTTTAGAAATTCCGACCGGGATGAGTAATCGAACGATTAGCAAGCTCTAAAGTCATACGAGTCGGCTTAAGATCTCTCATTCCAAGTTGTTCATAGATTGATAATGGGATAAGGTTAATGCTTGCACCTGAATCGGACAGGGCATTGCAAACCTCTTGATCTTTCAACGAACAAGGAATGAGAAACTTTCCCGAATCTCCAAGCTTCTTGGGAAGCTTTTTGAGAAGAATAGCAGAGCATTGAGCATTAATCGGTGTTGCAGCTAACTCAAGCAATTTTTCTTTATTACTTATAAGATTTTTAAATGTGGAAGCAAACTTTGGCATGTAAACAAGAGCATCCATGAAACTGATGTCGAAGTGCAATTTTTGAAAAATATCAAGAAACTTTTCCATTTGTCTTTTAGATTTTGCACGGAGCTCTTCATCATTAAACCTTGATGGATATGGAAGTTTTGATTTGTATTTAACATTTTTTTCAGAAACGACTTTTTCTTTATCTTTAGACGTTTGGACAACCGGAGGTTGGACGTTTTCAGTACCCCCGTTATTAGTAGGAGGAACCGGGTCCTTTGTCACCTCGGTCTCACGGTCCACTACCTTAGGAGGAGAAGAAGAAGAGGTAGTAGGAGCCGTGGGTCCATCATATTTAACACCACTGCGAGTCGTGATTGCCTTAATCTCGCCCCTCGGGTTTGCGATCGTGTTGCTTGGAAGTAGTACCCGAACCCGAGGGTTGATCATTTTAATGTTTGTTTATATCACTAATTTGATTAGCAAATAACCGTGTTGTTTCTTCTTGTTTTGCCATAAAAGCTTGTTGGTTCTGAAGCAATTGCTTAATCAAATCATCCGTGGGTGACGGATTTTGAATAACATCTTGATTTTGATTATTATTAAAATTCTGCCCACGGTTTTGAAAATTACCATGATTAGCATTTTGAAAATTCCTAGGGTTTCCATAGTTTCCTTGGTTTTGAAAATTCCCTTGATTCGGGCCTTGATTGTAGTTTCCTTGAAAACCCTGGTTTTGATTGAATCCTTGATTATGATTTTGAAAACCATTATTAGCTCGACTCTGATTTTGATTTCCTTGATTATTACGATTTTGCACATTATGTTTCTGATTGACTGGATTGACTTGATTTGGTTGTTCGAGAACGGGTGGTCCAAGAAAATTGGTGGAACGGTAGCTGAGAAGATTTCGATCTCCTTGAGGTGGATAACCTTTGTTACCCGTATTTGCCGCATACACGTTCTCATGAGAAAAGGCACAGGTGGCCGGACATTCGTAATACAAATGAGGACCACCACAAGTCTCACAACCATGACTAACCATATTGACTTGATGGTTTTTGGTTTGATCGTGAGTCGTTTGATACATTCGTAACATAGCCGTAGACATATCATCGAGCTTCTTAGTAATGGCGGCAAGCTCGGAATTATACGAAGAATTATGAGTCGCGGTTGATCTTGTTGGCTCATTCCTCTCGGCTGAGGAATCCTAATAATTTTAATGAGCCGTCATATTCGCAATAAGTTCGTAACAATCTTCAGGACGACGTTTCATAAAAGTACCTCCGGCTGCTGCATTGATCGTGTCACGATGTCGTAAAGTCAAACCATTGTAAAACGTATCAATTATTGTAAAGAGAAGCATATTATGGTTCAGACACCGATCAATAGCAAGCTTATAACGTTCCCAAGCCTCGAAAAAAGACTCATCGGGAAGTTGCCGGAAGTTGCTAATATCGTTTCGTAGCTTCGTCACCATCGATGGTGGAAAATACTTCGCCAAGAACTTTGAAACCATTTCCTAGAAAGTATGAATCGAGTTCTTGGGAAGACGATCAAACCAAGCGGTGGCATGATGCGTTAGAGAATAGGGGAAGAGAGAAAGACGGAGGGCATCATTGGAGACCCCATGTTGTTTCATACTTTGGGTGACGGTTAAAAATTTGTCAAGATGCTTGTTTGCATCGTCACCCGGTAAGCCATGAAATTGGTATGAATTTTGGACTTGTTGTATCATATGATGCTTTAGTCCAAAATCCATAGCCTCAATATTGAGAGCGGCAATCGGGCCACCTCTTCCGTGCATTGTTGGTTGGCACAGCTCCTCCATCGTTCGGAGATCGGGAGCTGGCACGTGTTGGTGATCATCACCACCCACCGGAGGGTGTTGATTATTCGGGTTCATTTCCACAACGTTGGGGAAATGGACACTGTGTGTGTGTCGAATGACCCTTTCGGGGTTTGACAAAGGAGAAATAAGACTTTTAGAAGAAGAACGGGTGTTCATACACCAAAAATAAAATCAAAAAGAAAAAAAAGAAAGAAAAAGGGAAATCTTTTATTTATTTATTTATTTATTATTTTTTTTATTTTTTATTTTTTTTGTATTTTTGATTTAGAATTATTTTTGGCTTTTTAAAATTATTGAAAGACAAATCTCAAAAACTTTTATTTTATTTTTTCTTATTTTTTTTTCAAACGTTACGTTAATCGTAATCGTTTCCTTCAAATCTACTCGCGACGGAACGAGAGAGAAGAGTGTTTCTCTCTTAAGCTTGCAATTTAATGTCTAAGCTTCCGTATTTTCCGCTTATTCGGTTGTAGAATTAAAGTAATCTGAATCACAACTAATTTCTCGCGTTCTTATGTTGTTATGCTTATTTGGTTTACAACGCCCCCTCTTCCACGTGGGAGTCGAATTAAAGTAATCTGTATTTTTGAAAACACTTTAGGAAAGTGTTTTTGAATTAAGAAATAAGCGGTAGAAGTGCTTATTGTAAGCAAAACAGCTTATTGCGAGTGTTTTTGAATTAAGAAATAAGCAGTAGAAGTGAATTAAGAAATAACTAAAGTGTTTTTGATTTTTTGAAAATACAGATTACAACACCCCCTAAAGTGTTTTCAAAGAAGAAATAAGCAGTAGAAGTGCTTATTGTAAGCAAAACAACTTATTGTAAGTGCTTATTAATAAGCACTTGCACCAAGACTGAGTGAAACTTAAAATACTGATGCAATATACTCAAACAAGCACAAATATACTCCAAAATGATCAATGCTAAGCACAGAAACTCAAGAAGCAAGCAAAAAGCAATGCAAATAAGCCAATGATTAAGCACAAGAGAAACAGAATAAGCCATAAAGCTAGGGACTAATGGAAATCACAAAAACTCAATCAATGATATTCAGAAATGACAAATAAGCTCAGGCAATAAGCCAAATAAGCATTAGCAGGCCTATGGTTCAATTCAGCTTATTAGTTTCTACTACACTAACTGCAGAAGCAAATAAGCTGTCTAAATAAGCTCTATGTACCAAACTAGTGGGGCAAAAGCTCAACTACTCTACTGAGTTTATAAAAAAACTAAAAGCCCTATGTTAAACTCACAATTGATGTTCTAATATGATCCAAGTTCAGCAGCTAAAAGAAACTTATAGGCTGAGACAGTTGACTAATTGATGCTTGTACTAGTTTGACTAAATCTAAATTCTATAGACTAATACTACTCCTATTTGTTGTATTAAGCTAATATAATACTAGATTAAGCTACTATAAACTATTATGCAACTACTACTACCATTACACTAACTGTTTTACACTAATACTAATCAGTTAACTAGATTGAAATACTATTTTGACTATTTAATGAAATAACCTACTATTTTTTTGGTTTAAATCTCTATTACTATTCTAATGTAACCTTAATGTAACTTTGAAACCATTAAACAACAACAACTTCACACAGAAATGCTTAGATCCAAACACCCCCTTATTTTCAGCTTATACTGTGAACTATTAACTAAACTACAAATCACCAAATGAATGATCAAAACAGCTAAGAGATCAACAATAGAAGCAGTATGAACTATCAAGACAACTATTTATCCACAGAAACACAGAATCACAGATGTATGCTAATAAAGAGGCCAAATGGAAATAGAACTTACAAACACAATTCACCTCAGCTAGAAAAGAGGTGATTCACTAAGCAAGCCTGTCTCTAGACAGGCTCAAACCCTTCCTTTTCTGACTTGGCCTATCAATTGCACCTTAATTCATCATGAACTGAAACCTTTGACTTCTGTTGACTGAGTGATAACTGCTTGAACTTTAAAACTATGGAACTGAAACAACAATCTCACCAAAGCTATGAAGCTAGAATGAGATACAAACTACTCTTAGACAGCTTATTTGAAAGCTGATTTCAAATCAAAAACTATTTTTATATTTTTTTTCTATTTTCTGTTTTAAATGTAACCTTTGAATTTAATGAAAACTGAATTGAATGTAAACTAGATTTAAATGTTTAACAAACTGAATTAAAGGCTGAAAGTTAAAGAGATAATAGCTAAGAACTAAATAGTAAACAACAATAAGCTGAGATGATTAAAGCTAAAACATATTTTTATTAAAAGTAAAAAGATTACAAATAAACTATTCTATTACAATCAAAAGAAATTTGGGCAGAGTTTTTTTACCCTAAACTCCACCAAGTAAAACAACTATCCTAACATTCTATATATAGCAATGAAGTGAAGGTTCTAGAGGTGAGAGGCCATGGATTACCCGCTTGGCAATCCGTGTGCTTGTGCTTCTTCAAGCTTAATTTGATCCCTCAGATCATCAATTCATCATGTCCTAATGATTTAAGCCCTTGATCTTCTCCCAATGACGCGTTTGTACCAATAGTGTGATGCCACGTAGCCAAATATGTGCTTCTTAGAGTCTGACATACTCCTGACACCTGTGTTAGCTTCTAGAAGCCATTGATTTGACCATAAAGCCCTTAATCTCTGTTAATTTGATGTACGGTATTTTTAGGGTTCTAAGGTTCTGGGTAAAGGTAATTTGGGGGAAAAGGGGGGCGGGTAAATATATAATATATTTGTTTGACCCCGGTGAAAGTGAGGGTTGACCGTGGGTGGGGAGATGGATCGGGTTGGATGGCTGGATTGGGCTGGGTTTTTGTTTTGCTTTTTGGACTTGTATAGTAAATTTGGATTTGGACTTTACATTTAGACTAGGCTTTATTTGTGAGTAATATTTTCAGAATTTGTATTTCAAAGTTACAAGGACCAAATTTGTAATATATGAAACTGTAAGGGTAACTTCTACCAAGATCAAAAAGTGTCATCCAAGGGAATCTTATGTAATTTCCTGAATTTCAAAGGACCAATAATGTCATATCATGTAAGATGTCTTCAAAGGACTATAACTGAAAATTTGTGAAACTTGGAGGACTGAATCTGATAATCTCTTGAAACTTCATCCAGGGATCAAAACTGACAAATCTCACATCTCTAAGGTCTTTTATGAACTTTGCAGGCTCATCATTGACTTTTATTGACTGATCTGCACACGTTCCACTCTCGTACTCGTTTTTGCCGGTTTCTGTTTGTTTTTCGTCATTTTATGAAATATCCGTTCCTGCACATTCACAATCACAAAAACACACTTTCTTTGGCATTTTGGGTTAGTTTTTGGATTATTAAACCTTATTTTGATAAAGAAAAGGTGAGTGAATAAGCACTCACCAGAAAACATGCTAAAAGGGGTCAGCTTACGCTGGTGAGTTCATAGGTTTAAGCTACAAAGCATTTGTGGACCTGAAGAGTTATTTGCTATCTGGCAGATATAGTTTCTACGTTCCAACATCAATCCATAATCAATCCATTCTGTATCATTTGTTATAAAGTGGTCGTTGTGAGTGGGCACCTCGGTGGTCACTAGCCACACATACGTTATAGTAAGGAACCACCCATTACTACCCTGGTCTAGGCCGGAAGTAGATATCTATTCTTAGCTAGGTAGTGCGTTATAGCAAGGGATTGCTACCCTAGTCTAAGGTAACATCTACCACATACTTAACCTTAACAAGCCAACACAATATAGCAAAACAAAAAGTTGAAGCAGGTCTGAGAAAATGGGTTGCATGTTTTTTCCCTCAAGTTTAGAAAGCATTAAAGTACGAGTAAAAGTGGGGCTATGAAACTCACCTTGATTCCAGTAATGCACAATCATGATAGTTTAGGAGTAGTAAGCGCAATATACCAAATAGATATGAGAAAGGAGAGCAGCTAACACGTCTCGGCAACTATGGACTTGGCACAACATAATCATATAGTATTAGACTTAATATTTTTCTCCAAAAGTTTAACAAATTCCAAAGGTTGCCAAAATGTCCCAAATAGTTTCCATTTTGCTTTCCAAAATATCCTTTTGAAAATCGTTAGTTATTGTTTGGTATCGTCGGGTGTGTTTGTCTGGTAGAGACAAGGTCTCGCCTCAAGTGAACTCACGCCAAACTAGCATATCAAGTAAGGCCACATACGCATAAGTCAAGTAGCACATAAGAGCATATCATACTAATCAAGTCAAGTAGTTCACATAGCATGTAACGTCATACACATCAAGTTTCATGTCAAAGCTAAGGTCAAAGGATACGACCTTAAGAGTCGATAAGTTCTCGTACGAAGGGTCGATCTCTTGTCAAGTTGTCAACTTGATAAGTTTAACCATTCTTCCGTTTACTTATTGATTCCAAAGTTATATCGCCTATGATATTTGTAGGATACGTTTCTCATTAATATTATCATCTAATACTTTTATTGGGCTTCCATTGAGCTTGTCAGTCCAACAGATCCAATAGCCGCACTAAAGTGATCTATTAATGTTAAACCGATCCGGAACCTACTAACAATTGAGGTGTAATACATACCATACGAATAATATATCCTAGTTTCACGTGCACTCGAATATCTAATAACTCTCATCAGATAAACATTTGTTTTTGAAAAACCCTTTTGTTAATAATATTTCTGATAAGTATTAATCTAACTTAATAGTTAATAATTATCGTTAACGTTATTAGTTATTTATTACGTTACTCATTTATTATATGAGTGAATGTATATATGCATGCATATATATTTAGACACACGCGCGCGCGCACACACACACACACACACACACACACACACACACACACATATATATATATATATATATATATATATATATAAGTGAGTCGTTATAAATGATATTTAACGAATTATTATCTATTCAAGTCCACGTCTCTGAGTCATCACTACCCGGTCCACATAATCAAGTATAGTCCAAAAGTCCAATGTTACGGCGTTGTTGAAGTCAATCAAGACTAAAAAGTCAAGGTGACACCGACGTTGCACCAATGTCACAATTATAATATATCGTCACAAGAAATTTTAATTTTTCCCATCATCAATATCAAGTCTAATTCTCAACAGCTTCATCAATACGAGGCCGACTACGGCTCTCGCGACTAACCTATCTCCGTCATTATAAACCGTCACACAATCGGTTCCTATAATCCACAACTTCCAATATACATGTTCCCATCGTCACCAAATTCAACCAAATCAATCCCATAATACAACAAACATGGCCGAGACTTTTGTCTCGGCTTCCCTTTCTCTCGGCCAAGAACGACAACCACAACATCAATAACAAAAACAAAAATTTAGCAAAACAATAATACAACAAGAGTTGCTAACAAGGTGGTCACTAGGACCATTGCCGAGAGCTTAGGGTGTCGGATTGTCACCATTTCGACCAAAAATCACGGCCAAAGGGCCTTGTGAGTTCTTTGGGGGTCTCGGCCAACAAGCAAACACACCCGAATGCATTCAAACTTGCACCCAACATAACTCTAACATCAAGAAGTGACCAAGAGTTAATCACAAGTGCCAAACTAGTCTAAAAACAACACAACCCAACAAACTCATGGGTCTAACCCACGACCTAAACACAAATCCGATCACAAACACCCACAAATCGATACCAAACTTTCTTGTTTCACGTTTTTATTAACCAAACTCATTAAAATGTGAAAACCCATCATCTATAAACCCATATTTACAAGTTTTCATGAGTTTGACTTGGATTAAAGTCAAACCCACAAGAAAAATCCGTCTTCTTACATTCTCTTCTTAGATCTACAAGTTTAGAACAATAATAATGGTGGTAGGTGGTGTATGAGTGGCGGTGGTGGTGTTGTTTTAGTGCTAGAGGTTGTTTTATGGCGCGTGAATAGTACCAAACGAAAGAGGAGGTGATTTTGGGTGTGGTATTTTAATATTATTTTTTTGTTAAATGCTCAATATCTGCAAGGCAAAAGAAAACTAACTCATTCCCATTCAGATACAACAAGAGGCAATTCCAAAAAGAAAAGGAACAAGGCATTAGTTAAAAATATTGTAGGTTTAGAACTAACAGATCCACTAAATTGACAAATTCTTTTAAGAAAACAAAGGATACTCAAACCAGCTCTATGACATTCTGTATAATACAAGACCTTTTACCATATAATTCTATGTTTCCTTTTTGTTTTCGTAGTAAAGGCAGACTCACACAACCAACCTAGTGCACATGTTCGTTCCATATGCGACCTGAATCATCAAACAAGAGCTATAAATACACTTTCATACCACTATAACTCGGTGAATAAGTTGGTATATAGTTAATGAAGATACACAGAGCATGCATAAATTACAAGGTGAAGTAGTTGTAGATCATATCTCAATATATCACTACTTAATGATCAGCAAACATTAAAAAAACCAGTTCAAATCAACCATAAAAATTCTTATAGGAAGAAACACTTTGAATGTAGATTTATGAGTTCATAGATAAACTACATGGGTAAAAAACAAGAGGGTAAAAATTGAACCTGGGAAGAAGGGGGTAAGTATTATGAGCAGCGGTAATTTAACCTAACAACTCATTTTGAAGGGAGTAAAATACTTAAACCGATTTAACCTAATAACAAGGATTTGATAGTCAAATTTAGAATCAGCTAATATGTGATCTTAAGGGCGTTGAGCAATTGTGTTTTGATCAGGTGAAGTGGTGTTAAGGGAGTTGTTTCCGCGCAGTTTAGGTCGGTGTTAGGTGTCATTGTTAGAGGCGTATATTTACTTTTGGCTTGATGTTTTGATTCGTGTTTGTAATTTCTAGCTTTCTAGTTATTTCAATTCTATAAAAAAATTTGCTGTTCATGAAAAAAGGTGTAGTTACCTAATACTCGTACATGATAATTTTCAACATGATAAAAATATAGAATTTGATCGCATGCAATTCTTGTCTAAATTCAACAAAAGTTTTTTCTAGAACAATGAAAACCACCAAGTTTTCAGAGTTGCTGACACCAAAGCCCTATGCTTTCTTAAATTCCAAGGTCAATCAATATCAAATTGATTGCAACATTATTAACAGTACCAGGATTCCCTCGAATAAAGCCAAACCAATGCTACTAATGATGAAAACAGGTAGCTAGTAATCTTTCCTTGCGGTCCTTCTCACTGTAGTTTCTTGTTCACTTTGCTACTACTTCTCAACGAATACCTCTGAGTCGTTACAGGCTCTCTCTTTCTTATCAGCCTTTCATTTCTTGTTGCAGAAAACTCTTCATTATCCCTTTCGAACAAAGGATTCCCAGCGCCCGATTGACTAGTATTAGCAGACCCCCTCAAAGTACCTTCAAGCATCTTGATAAATTTGTTTAATACATGAGATATTGTTAATTCATCATCATCATCGTCTACAGAGCAGGAGGGCAAGCGAGATGTTGTGTAAGATGGACCAGATGGGGGTGTTTGAAGGTTGAATGTTACAGTTGATTGAGCAGGAGGGCGACGAGAGCGAAGCCTCACGATCTGAATGCATCATTATTTTTGACATATAATTTGAAGTTAAACATAGATATAAGAATAAATGCACTTTGCTAAGAGAGCATATATATTAGATGATATTACTATTCCATGACAATGGTTTTTTACAAGGTTGCAGGGGCGTCATGAATTTGGGGAAAATAAAAAGCATAATTGCTGCCAAACAGTAACCAGACTACATATATATTTAGTATAGACCGCTATTTTTAACAAGATGAACGTGCATAATGTTCACAAAAAGAGAGAGAATCGTCATCAAAAGAAAAATTAATAGCAAAAGTTGAATATCCATACCTGAATACACACTATCTTTATGATCAAGCAAAAGCAGTGTTTGTGTGTAGGGACTCGCAGAGAAGTAATCAAATGCCCCAGCAATCCCAGTAGAGTAGATTAGTCCAGAGTTGGGTTCATAAACAATTAGTTCCCTTTCTTTCAAATCTTGTTTCGGCTGTACAAGTATGGGTGCACCATTCTTTCTGAATCCAGCCACATCTCTTACCGATGATATTGGCGTGTTAATGGTGAACATATGAGTGAAGGAACCATTCTGCATAATCCATACATTTGCATTGGAGGCGAGTTTTTCTTTATCAAGCAAAACAAGAGACTCGTTTAGCTTAGATATATGCAAAGGAGTTTTGCAACTTGCTAAGCTATGAGGGAGGGAGACTTCTGTAAATTCTTCACTTGTCAAATGAAATGACATAATAAAATGAAAACACTGATCTCTCGAAGACATATCAGAAACAATCCAGTAAATAAACTGATTTATAGCTAGCTGAGGAAGCATGTACCGAATTGATTTACGAGGCAGCTTGCTACTCAGAGGAGGTTTCCATAAACCTGAGCTCAATGAATAAACCTCAACTTGATTAGGAATAGTAGCATATTCCTCCTGGTACATAGCATAAAATGTGATCTTGACAAGCTTAGGATCACTAGCTCGAGGACAAACTCCAAAGCCAATAGTAGTTTCATAGGGCAAAACATCATCATCACACATATTGGCCACATTTGGCACAACAATAGTAACTGTTTTTCTAATGGATGGATTACAAATAACAGCATTCATTTTATTTCTTCTATCAGAACCGTAAATACAAAACAAACCTCCAGAGACAGGAACAATTGATGTGTGAAGGTGAAGTAGATTAACGTACACCGACACGGGAGTAGTCTTATGATGTGGGAATGCATCATCATCCACGATTGAAAAATATCTAACCATAAAACCCACAGACGGCCCTGATTCCAAGCAACTTAACAGAAGATGACGCGACTGAGTGTGGTGCTGGATGACACAGTGATCAGCAATAAATTTAGGGCTATCGATAAGAGACTTCCATTGTTTGGAGACGGATCTGAATCGAATTAATGATATCACCGGAAGTCTTTTCATGATTTCGGTTTGGATTTTCAAGGCTATGTTGTCTGACATGTTTGATTGCTGCGATGCGATTATCGATTTAGGGTTCGGAATTACTATGTGATGATTTCTGTGTTTTTTATACAACATCAGGTACCAGTCATTCTTGTACAACTGGACACATCCGGCCCACTCAAAGCCCAAACAGCAATCATTTAGGACGGAAGTTTCTGATGATTTCGGTTTTGATTATGTGGCGTATGCTGCTCTTGTAAATTAAACCAACGAATTAAAAATTCCAATTTTGTACATCAGAAACATAAACATTTACATCAACTATATCAACATCAATAAAATATAAGGATTTAAATATTTGCATTAAACATAACTCAACTTAAAGTTAAACATGTTTTAAACATAAGCATATGCTGAAAACATTATCTACTTGTAAGTGAAATGATAGATTTATGAAATAGTATTAGTAAAAAAAAAAAAAAAAAAGAATGTCAATAATTCATTCTTTGCTAATATCTTCATACTTGACATTACTTGACAAAACTTTGGTAAAATATAATGTAGTTAGGATCCAACTACGACAACAATAATAGTATAAAAACAATCATGTGTATGTTGGAAATAGTATATATATATGATATAGCTATTTGTACGTGTAATGCTATCTCTCAAATGCTATTATAATATAAATCATGTATCAACTTTTAAACAAAAGATGCAAGCATGACGTTCACATTTATATGCTTAATATAAATTGACACTTTCTATTTTATTTTATATTTTTAGTACTAAAAATAATTATATCTGAAATAAGTCAAATCAAATAAACGGACAACCGTTCAACTTCATTTATATTTATGTTGTACACCTAAAAAAAATACTCAAAAACTCTCTTATTTATATAACTCACCATACGCAGATTATCTTTACAAACATAATAATAATAATAATAATAATAATAATAATAATAATAATAATAATAATAATAATAATAATAATAATAATAATAATAAATACATTTACACGTACAACTAAATGGCAAATAACATTGCTTTCAAAATAAAGATGTTGGATCAAATTAGTCATGAAGCTGATAGAGAACTGGAGATCTCAAACGTTGTAAACACGATTATGCAAGAAATCATAAAAACTGCGAAAGCAAGACACGAACTCATTGAAGATCTCGATCGACAAGATAGGAGGCTCAAATATGTGTAGGGAAACACAAGGCCTCCTCATCTATGTTCGTGAATAGGAAATGAAAACACTTAGACCACTGATTGAGGTTCTAAAAGACACCTCAAATAATATGAATATTAAGTTTAAGCTCTCTCATAATATAAAGAAAAGGTAAAAGATGTGATGAAGCAAATTCTAGATGGAATAGAAGATAGTTGATTATGGATACAATTTATAATTGTTATGTTATTTTTACACTATATGTAAATGTAATATGCAAAAAGTAAATAAACTTTAATCCTCTTCCTAGTCTTAAATTATTTAATGCATGTATTATATAATTTTACTAACACAAAGGTTTAAAAAAAATTTATGTGCCATTAAATATAAAAATTTGTAAAGATTACAACAACTTTGCGAATGATAGGAGGGAAAAAAAAGGCTTTCGTGTCTGATAAACATATTTTCAAGTAGGGTAAAAACCATAAATGTTTAACGTACTTTATACAAAGTCTTATTACTAGTAGTTATTATGCATACTAAACCCACGAAAAACTCATTATGCTTAACCTAGTTTCTGTTTTATCTCATTATTAACTATTCTTTTGACTGGTTACCGATTTAGCCACTTTGTTTACTTTTGTTGACTATGTTTAACTTCCACCTGAGGAGGAGAGAAAAAAAAAAAAAAAAAACTAGGATACATTTTCTTGCCATTTTCTTCCTTGCATATTCTTCTTCCTTCCAATGGGCCCCACAACAACCAATGGAACAACAACAACAACCAATAAGTTCAATTCATAGAAGGTAATATCGACCAAGTTGCTTCCCATTTTATGCATTAACTAGAAGTGAATTTGGACCAACAATGACAAATGTAGTTTAACTGGCAGAGCCCTTCAGTGGAGGGGTTATTGGTGCCTAGTGAAGCCATTAACCCTTCTTGGTATGATTACTGTGGATGCTGGTTGAGTAATCATATTAAACGGGTAAGATGGAAATGTAGCTAGATGGTTTAGGTGCAAAAGCTATGGTAAATTGGTGTTGTATTCAGTGGAGTTGTGTGTTCTGTGTTTCATGTATTTTGACAGAAGTGTGTATTGTCAAATATAGTGATAGTGTTACCAGATAGATGATAATGCTTAGTTGTATGTTTCTGTTTGTATGTCTTGGGTCTGTCCAAGGACGTATCTTCTATTCTTATGATGTAAGCACTTTTGGGAAGATTAATATAAATTTACCATTTGCACCAAAAAATGTCGACCAAGTTGGTTCCCAAATATGTGGAACTTTTGTTTTGTAGTCTGAAAGCTTTTTTCTAGGTGAGTTTAAAACTGGTACCAAAAGATAAGTTAGGATAAAGTTTATCGTCATACTTCTTACCATATACTTTTTTGAAACAAAATAATCCTCATCAACTTATGCTTTATGCTTTGTTATAGATCGTTTTGGTACTTGGAACCAAACTGCACGTGATTGTAGCAAAAATGGCATTACGACTTAAGGAACAAAAAAAGTAATCATAGGAGCCCCCTTGGTTACGCCTAATGACAATCTTTTTTGGTTTAGCAATCCTCAATTCGTCTTAACTCTGTTGCATTACACGCTCATTGTGGTAATAATTAAATACTATATCATATCAATAATCATGTTGGCTTCTCAAACTTGATCTTAATAATGGTTTCTTAACTTCATTTTGCAGAATGCATTTGAGTTTGCATTTGTTGTCTGGGTTACGGTACTTCATTATCAGTTTTATATTAGTATAAATCCGTTGTGCAGATTGTAACTAAAATGACATCTTTTACATGATGCAACTTTAATTAGATATTATATGATGTTACTTTTACTATCATTTACAAATATTGCTCACCAAAATTAGCATTATGATTTTGCAGTTACAGTACGGGATAGATTCATGCTTCCGTGAAATGACATCAATTGTTGTCAGAATTAATGACCCAAATAGACCCCAAAAAAAGTGATATTCCACCTAGTAGACGGCTCGACTTTCTTTTCCACCCAATAGACCGCGTGACTTTTTTTTCCCACTACTGCACTACTCCATAGAAATGTTGCCAAGTGTCATTCTGATATAATTTTTTGAACGACTTTTTTTTAACGATTTATATACTTTTGCTCGACTTTTAACGTTTTACTCGACTGATATAATTTTTGATAGAAAAAGACTACTTTACCCTTAATTCACTTTAACCATGGTTTACCTAATAAACATCATATCTATATATATTAAAAGATTGAGTCCCCTTATAAATGTGGGAATGTTAATGATGTACGGCATATAGCGAATTTGGGAGTGTCTCAAGCAAAATAAAGAATTCACAACTCGACATTATGGCCATATTCATTTGCTGAATACGAACCAATTTCAAGTTACAAAACGCACATGAATTGTAGGTATACAAAGCATCATGGAGTTATACTATGCAGTTATTCCTCAATAATATATGGACTACAAATCATGGAGCTATGTACTTACAAAGATGACAACCCAAAGGCTGCTAAAGCCTATAAATAAAGTGTGCTTACTCTTTCAATCACATCAATTCACCCTCTTCAACAATTATATCAGCAAAAGCATATACCAAGTCAATGACAGGCGTGCGGGCTGAATCCCATATGTTTTTGGGCCAGCAGGATCTTAATGTAAGAGGGCCCATTGTTGCCATGGTGTGCAGAAAATGGGACATCAATGATGTTAGTAGCCATTATTTAAGCACTGATTTCCTCATATCTGATGCTAGGGTAAGTTGTAAGTTACCTTTCCTGAAAGTAAAGGGAAGGGGATTGCTAAGAATTATGTGTGATTCTTCTATGGGTATGCTAACTTTTTTTGGGCCAGGGTAATACAATGCATTGCACTGCAAAGGCGAAGACATCACACACCTTTGTAAGCAAGTTGAAAGAGGGCAACATCTATAAAATTACTGATTTTGCTGTAATACCCAACACAGAAGATTACCGTATTATGAAAAAGAGTGCTTACATCATTGAGTTTCATGGTGGCACCATTGTCACAATATCTTTGGTCAAGTCGGATGATTTTGTAAGGCATCCTTTTGATTTCACAGATTTTGATGATCTGCAAGTTACAAATAACAAATATTTGATTGATAATATTCAATGTCCATTAAATTTCTCACATTTTAAATAATAGTTATGGGTTTAAGTAAATGTATACCTTACAGATGTTGTTGGATAACAATAATGATTGGAATGCAATTTTTTGGGCCTCTCATAAAATATACATGATTCCAAGGAATAACAATAATGCTTGGAATGCAATTTTTTTGGCCTCTCATAAAATAGAGGTCAATCAATTAGGGTCACCCTATGGGGGAGCCTTGGTGATGTCTTGATAGATAAGAAGACCAAGAATGTTGGCCTCTATGCTGTGGTTCTGACCGTTGCAAATGCAAATCTGTACAACAGTAAGGACCCATAAATATTAACTTTTAAAAAGTTTTTAAAGTATACAAGGGTTGATTCACTATTGTTCTTTACCTTGCAGGTAAGCTTTATTTATCCAGCAGTTCATCTACAATTGTACTATATGATGATGAAATCCTCGCCTTGAAAGAGTTTAAATCTAAAGCAAGGTAATGCACTATGATTTAATTACTCAACCCTCTCATGTGCCATTAAACATAAACATTCATCTTGGTGAGTTGGTGACAGTGAAATAGAAGTCGGGAAGGAGATTATACCATTTGTTCAAGTGACAATTCTAAAGCTAGGGACGACACATTGGAGAATTTGCTGAATTAGGCTTGCAACCGCAAACATGAGGTACCAGCTATTCTTTTAAAATAACACATCCCTCAATTTTATCCCAATAACACATCCCTCAATTTTATATTTTATTCCACTTCTAACCTGTGGACATCTCTTTTTCCCTACAGTCTGTGACATTCAATTGTAAAGTTAGAATTGATGATATCATGACAAGAAAATGGTAGAACTACCCATCGTGTGGCAGTCATAAATGCATAAAGGATATCACAAGGAAATATGGCAAATTTTGGTGTGATTCATGCAATAAACCGACTGATTATCCTATGATGAGGTATAATATTGTTTAAAGCAAATTTAATTTCATATATGCAAATACACATTAATGTTAAGAACGACATAGGAAAGAATGTTCAGCATCCATGTAATACGTTTTGTCAACAGGTACAGGCTTGAGTTGGTTGTTTCCAATGAAACTGCCCAAACTGTAGTGGTCATGTTTGATGACCTTTCAAATCAGTTGGTGAAATGTTCTGCTGAGTCACTTTTAAAAGAAGAGGATGAGGTATATTCACAACATTTTACCTGATTTTAAAATGTTAGGACACTTACCATCATGTGCAGGGTGCGGAAGACCAACCAGCATTGCCACAAGCTCTAACAAATATCATTATCACCTCGCACACTTTTGAGTTGAAATCAAATACCTTTTTTGAGCACGGTACTTATGAGAGTTTCACCTGTTGGCATATTTGTGAGCCACTTCCAACTGCTGAGACTGCAAATACCAGCACTAGCACTATAAGTGCAATCACCGATGCAGAGAAGCCGGCGCTGAAAATATTGACTAAACCCAACATTGTGCACTCCATCAAAAATTTTGGAAAGCAAGAGAAAGCAAAGGTTAGTCTCTAATATTGACATAACATGGTTATTATATTATATTGTTTGACATGGGCGTACTTACTTGCCGTCTGTTAACAACTTTGCTAATGAGGATTCAGACGCCGAAATAACCCCTGCTGAAAGAAAGGTGCTAGAAGATAGTGATGATGGTGAGCCTGCAACAAAGAAGAAAAAGAAACGATCATAATCCAACCAAAATATTACTACTTATTTTATATTACCACAAATATTGAATTGAATGTCTTTGCCTTTTCTTTGAAGAAACATTGTGAGCGACTCCGAATCTCAATAGGCAGTTAAAGAACCAAAGCTTTGAATCGTCCTCATTATTGAATGACCATACCATCTTAGTATTTGCTGAACAGTAGTAAATTTGGAAACTAAAAAAAAGAAAAAAAAAAAAAAAGATAGGATGGTGCGCTTTTATCTTTTCTATATGAGAAAACTATGTTTCGATTACTCATCTTCTGGAAATTAATAAAGTTTGAATTTTTCTCTATAATTTATGATGTGTATTCTATATGAACAATTGGCATATTTTGTAAAACCCAAATCATCAAACACTATCAAAAACTAATTTAGCCGGTTACTTAAAATAGCCTGAATTAAAGACTCTTTGAACACCGATCAGGTTGCCATTGTAACTGAAATCATAACTCACCAACAACTAGAATATATTATGACATTTCCAACTAATACAACACCATCTTACAAAACCATCACTTCTATCCACTCCATAAAACCCCTTCATTCCACATACACAAACAAACAATCCAAACATTTTCAAGATTTCATCTTTTATTCTCTTGAGGAAACAATGGCAACATATTTTCAATCACTACTACTCTTAACCATTATTCTATAAGCTACCACCGTGACTCTAGCTCAAGCTCCAGCACCAGCACCAACTGGGCCAACCAGAATAACCAAGATCCTCGAGAAAGCAGGTCAATTCACAACCCTAATGCGACTCATGAAAAACAGACAACTAAGTGATCAAATCAACACACAACTCAACAACTCCAACTAAGGGATGATGGTGTTTGCTCCAACGGACAATGCTTTCTCAACCCTAAAAGCTGGAACCCTAAATTCACTATCCGACCAACAAAAAGTACAATTGTTACAATTTCATGTGTTCTCCCTGTTTACCTAACTATATCACAATTTCAAACAGTTAGTAACCCTTTAAGGACACAAGCTGGAGATAGTGGTAGTCAGTTGAATATCACTACCTCTGGGAATTAAGTCAACATAACCACGGGTGTGGTGGATACCCCAGTGTCTAACACTCTTTACACTGATGGTACACTTGCTGTGTACCAAGTAGAAAAAGTGTTGTTGCCCATGAGTTTGTTTGGTCCACTGATTGAGCCTGAACCACCTAACTTATATTGACCAAATAATGGTCAACAAATTCAAAGGCCTAGAGTCAATGCTCCGTGGAATATAGGGTTTCCCCGGGTCGTTATGTCCCGACGAGGTGTGAATGGTATACAAACGGTTTTGTGATCGGGTGAATTTGGATGGAAAAGGTTTGTGAGTGATTAAACTACTGATTTATACAATGAAATAGCTTAAAGAAGCTATTTGAATAAGACGGGAAAGTTACAAAAGCTAGAAACGTTCAAAACTTAAAAACGCGTACGTTACGTTTAAATAAAACGTAAACGTACGAAATAAAACGCGAGTTTTAATAAAATAAAATACTTACAAAAGTGAAAATTACATTTTTACAATCCTAATAATAAAAGAAACTTTTTAGAAAATTAAAATTACTTTTTACACTATTTAATTATTTAATATTAATTAAAAACTATTTAATACTTATTATTAATACTTAAATAACTAAAATACAATATAATATTATTTAAATACTAAAAAGGTGAAAATAAAATTTCTAAAAATATAAAATAACTAAAAATAAGTTTTAAAATTAAAAATAACTATTTTTGTCTTTTTGTGATTTTTCTATTAATTAATTACTAATTAATTACTAATTACTAATTAAACTATTTTAAATTAAGAAAATTACTAAATGAACAGTAAAAAATCTAAGAAAATTTCTAAAAATATTTTACAACTTATAAAAGCTAGAAAAAATATAAAAACTTGATTTTACTTAATAAAAACTAATTATGCTATTTTAAACTTAATATTAATTAATAATTAATAAAACTAAAGTTAATTCTAATAAATACTAAATGACCAAATAAAAATCTGAAAAATTTATTATAAATACTTTAATATAATAGGTACTTAATAAAAATATAAAAATGACAAGTACTTAATAAAAATATAAAAATGAAAATTAAAATTAAATCATATTAAATAAAAACTATCACTTAATTTTAAATTTGTTTTTCTTGATTTTTATTTTACAAACCTATTAAACACTTAAAAACAAATACTTTTTGTAAAAATAAACTTTTTGTAAACTTAAAATAAGCCAGAATAAGCAAATAAGTCAAGATAGTTGACTTTTGTTGACCCAAAGAGAAAATAAGCTAAAATGGCTTTGAGTGGGACCCACAATGGTTAAATCTGGATGAAACTGATCCAAATAAGCTTATGGGACTTGTATAAGCTGGAATAAGCCAAGATGGACCCACAGAATAAGCAATAAGTAGCAATAAGCACTTGGAAACCTAACTTTGGAACTGAAAATGGGACAAACTTATATGGTAATTCCAGGTGGGGCCCAGTGTGATTGAGGTCAAACCATTGGTCAAAAGTTGATCCCTACTAGGAGGAGGGTTGAATGGTGCAAGGTGGGGGGTTGTGGGACCCACTGGGTGGTCAGAAAACCACCACCAAAGGTGGTGTTTGGGTGGCTGTGCAGCTGCACAGGGGAGCAGCTGAGCCTGCAGGTGTGTTTAGGGCAAGGTGGGGCCCAGTACAAAATTCACAAAAATACAAGAACAATGGAAATCCAGAGTTGAGATGGTAGAGAACCAATAGAAACAAGTTACACAACCTGAAAGCAAATACAAAAATCACAACAATTGCTTGAACTTTTATAAAAATCTGAGATGCATGCACAATTGACTTTTGTAAAAACTTGATACCTTGACTTTTTTCAACTTAGATCTTAATTTATGGGCTGAGTAAGGTGTAATAAGCTATGTTAAGACTTAAATAAGCTACTCTAACAACTTAAAAGTGGAAATGGTGAGTTGTGAGACCCCATTACCTTGACAGTTAACTGTCAAGGTGATTCAAAAGGTTATTTGACTTTTGCTATTTGAAACTTGGATTGGAGACTTGTACTACTCTAAAACCATCTATTATGAGATATCTAAACAAGTTTTCACCACCAAAACTCACAAATGCACAGGGTAATTCCCTGTGCCAAACACTCCTTTATGCTAACTGTTTGGTGATTAGATGAAGCAAATGCAATAGATAAACTATGGGACTGATTCTAAACCTATTACTAACCTAAGTTGAACATATTTAAATAGAAATTAACCACAAATGATCACCACATATGCTAATTACAAAATAAGAAAGCTTGAACTAAAAACTGAATGGGGACTTACATGTAACCTTGAGCTCAAAACAAAGATTGAAACCTTCACTATATGCCTACTGTCTCCCTGAGACTCTAAACCATACTCACATTGCTTCTCTTGTTCTTTTTCTTCTTTTCTTATTTATTTATTTTTTATTTTTTTTTATTTATTAACTGTTTTTCATTTCTTTTTGAATACTGAATCAAAATGATTAGAATACTTGAGATAGCTCATAAATAAGCTTAAGTGACCTTAAATCAACAAGAAACATCAACCTATAGCATCTCAACAACAATTTGGAATTTTACCTAAAAACACAATTTTGATATTTAGAACTGAAACTTTGAAATTAAAGGATAGATTGAGTTTCTAATACACTGGAAATGGTAAATACAAAGCTTTCTAAGCAAAAATTACAACAAAACTTGAAGCTAAATCTTACAGCTACAGTACACTACTCCTAAACTACTCTAACTGCCTTTTTTCTCTTCTTTTTCTTTTCTTTTTATAACCCTGGAGACTTCATTTGACTTTCCCCACCTTCCTGAGCCATTGGATGGCTCCCATTTAATCTCAGCCTTCAAATCATGTTTTGGCGGGAAATTGGGATGGGCAGATTGGGTGGTGTTTGGTGAGCATTTATTGAGGAGGGGGGGAAAGTTGGGTAACATTTATGATGGTTGGTGGAGTTGGTGAGTGATTAATGGGGTAGCATGGAGGGGGGGGGGGGGGAACATAAACCTGGGAATTAGGGTGTGAGGGTTAAGGACGATGAACAGTAACTGGGTTTTGGGGGTGTTGACTGGTCAAAGACCAGGGGGTATTAAACATGGGGGTGGGCTGGTTTTGCAATGGGCCAAGGGGGGTTTGTGGTGGACATGGGCTGGATCAGATTTGGGTGGTTTAGTTTTTAGGTTTGGTTTGTTTTATTATTTGATTTGGTTAGTTAATAAAACCACAAGGACTATTTTTGTAAAATCTGAAAATACAAGGGCTGTTTTTGTAAACTTTTAAAACTTGTTTCAAGGGTAAAACATGCCATCTTTCAAAAGTCCAAGGTTTTAATAATATAATTTTCACTTTTGGTCCTTCAGGGACTAAAATTGCAATTTATTCAAACTTGAGGGACCAAAATGAACTTTTCTCCAAACTTTCACCCAATGACCAATTTTGATAACTTTTGATCTTCCAAGGACCAAAATTGATTTTTCATTCAAAATTATCCCACTAGGGACTTTTTCTGCCAATAGTTGAAACTCCAGGGACCAAAAGTGTAAATTTCCAAAACTTTCCAATTTTTCACCAAAGGACAAAATATGACAACTTATGATTGTAAAAGGACCTTTGGTGATAATTTTCTATATTTTGAATATCCAGGGACTAGTTTTGTAATTTTATGAAAGTTTGAGGGACTGAAACTGCCAATTTTGCAAACTTTGTGCGTTTTTCATTTGTTTTTGCTCATTTTGCATCTAAAACATATAAAACACAATTATGAAATATTTTCAGTATTTTGATGCATTACTGAGTGTTTTTGTATGTTTTGCAGTTCAGATTAGACCAAAAATGATGAGTGTTTGAGCACTCATCATCCACCATTACCTGCTCCAGCTCCCGCGCCTTTGAAAAAGAAGAAGGCTGGCAGTGATGCCATTACTCCGACTACTGATGATGGTAGTGCTAGTGCTGATGCTTCTGGAGGGGTTGTTTGTGGTGGTCATTTACATGGTATGTACGTTGGAGTTATTGGCATTATTGCAGCATTCTATTTGTGATAAATGGATGGGAAATGAAGTTGAGCCAACTTTTGGAATTATTATTTTTGAAGGTGATTTAGGTTAACAGTATATTATAGAGTGCATTGTGTGCTTTTTTAATAATTGCAACCTATGTCATACATTTTGTCATTGAATTATGTAAGATTTTCCATTACTTTTTGTTTCGGATTTTCAGTTCTCTTGCAAGTATTTTCAATGTGACAATTCCAATTCTTTCAATTAAAATATGGCGAACAATCCTTTGTACTAAATATTAAACACTACCCTATAGTTTGCAGGTTCAATTCTCATTAGGGACAAGACATATATATTACCAGGGGCGGAGATAAAGGGGGGTCCGGGGGTCACGTGACCTCCCGGCAAAAAAAATTGTAGTGTAAATTTTCGAAATTTTCCGGCTATTTTTGTAATTCCCCCCCACCCTCCCCTCAATGGACCAATTTTTAGTGTAGTTTCTAAAAATTATCATATTTTGCCGCCTCGATAATAATTGCAACCTATGTCATACATTTTGTCATTGAATTATGTAAGATTTTCCATTACTTTTTGTCTCGGATTTTCAGTTCTCTTGCAAGTATTTTCAATGTGACAATTCCAATTCTTTCAATTAAAATATGGCGTACAATCCTTTGTACTAAATATTAAACACTACCCTATAGTTTGCAGGTTCAATTCTCATTAGAGACAAGACATATATATTACTAGGGGCGGAGATAAAGGGGGGTCGGGGGGTCACGTGTCTCCCGGCGAAAAAAATTGTAGTGTAAATTTTTGAAATTTTCCGGCTATTTTTGTAATTTGCCCCCCCCCCCTCTCAATGGACCACTTGCTGATGGTACACTTGCTGTGTACCAAGTAGAAAAAGTGTTGTTGCCCATGAGTTTGTTTGGTCCACCATCACCTGCTCCAGCTCCCGCGCCTTTGAAAAAGAAGAAGGTTGGCAGTGATGCCATTACTCCGACTACTGATGATGGTAGTGCTAGTGCTGATGCTTCTGGAGGGGTTGTTTGTGGTGGTCATTTACATGGTATGTACATTGGAGTTATTGGCATTATTGCAGCATTCTATTTGTGATAAATGGATGGGAAATGAAGTTGAGCCAACTTTTGGAATTATTATTTTTGAAGGTGATTTGGGTTAACAGTATATTATAGAGTGCATTGTGTGCTTTTTTAATAATTGCAACCTATGTCATACATTGTAACACCTAAAATTTGAAAGCAAGTGAAATGACCAAAATGCCCTTACTTAATTAAAATTTGATTAAAAGCTTATTAAAGTATCCAAATAATACCAAACTTCAAACAATGCACAAGTTATGATCCAAGGTAATTTTTAACAATTACATTTAACATTTATACAAGTTGAAAAATTACCAAATTACCCCTAAAGGGCCGAATGTCATATTAATGATATTATTTTGATTTAAAAATGGTTTAAATCTTTTAAATATGGAAGATAATCACAAATTTTGTTCCTCAATCAATATGGCCGAAATTTTGGCCCAAACCCTCCCCTAGGATCGGCTCCCATCATTAAAAAGTCAACCCATGCACTCCTTCTCCAAAAACCCTAGCCGATCCAAAATAAAACACAAAAATAAAACCCTTAGCCTCCATTCGACAACCCCATAATTCTCAAGCAATTTTCTGTGATCAAACACTATCCAAGGAGTCCTAGAAAAATCCCTTTTGAATTATTTGAAGCTTGGTACGATCGTGGTGTGGTTTTCCTTTTTTCGCGCCTAATAACAAGGTAAGATCGTTTATGATTTGTTCGACCTCCCTAAAATTCGTTTATGATTTTTATCATAATCCTCATATCATTTATACTCTGGGAAAAATGATGGAAAGGTCGTGGAGAAGCTTTTGGAGTCGTGGTCATTTTTGGTTCGATTTGGATCATACGCGTACACAACAAATCGTACAGCCCTCTCCACACGTTCAAATCTTGGTTTGGTATTTTTATCAGGTCCCTTACATCCTATAAACATCAAATAAAATGGTTGAATCGATCCATGCATGCTCTACATCGATTTCGTGATTTAAAACCCTAAAAACGTGCTTTATTGTGAAATATATATTCCGATCCATAATAATTATTAATAAAATTATTATACGCTTGTTATAATGTATTATGACCTGTAAAATTATTGGAAAGAATTATTGTAACCTAGATCCCTTGTGTCGAATTATTTTTGGGTTTAATGAATTTTGCATAAATCGTATAAAAAGAAAAAGGAAAATTCATGCGATCTGATTTTTGAGAATTAGGGCTTGTATTGGTGATTTTTAATGATGTTTAATGATTGTTTAATGATTGAAAATGGATTAGTTTTGATTAGGGTTTTTAATCCTATGATTTTATGATTATACGATTTGGTTAAAAAGTTTTGGGTGAGTTTTGTAACTTTTAAAACTTGTGGGTTATTTTTAGAACTTATTCTGGGCTGTGTACTTTTCGAATAAAATATAAGATAAGGGTGCCAAGTGTAAATTTTGCATTTAAATGGATTAAAAGGTATTTTAAACCTAATTAGGGTTTGTTTTGAAAATAATTAAAAGAGAGGGACTAAACATGTAATTTCTGGAAACTTGGAGCTGTTTTGAGTAATTAAAAGTATTCAAGGGGTTTTGTGCTAATTTGGTAAGTTAATGGCTTAATATGTAATTATTGATAATTAAAAGTTGAAATTGTAAATTAAAGGGTTAAATATGTAACTTTTATAACTTGAGGGACTTAAGGTGTAAATTATGAAAGTTTGAGTATCCATTCGTATAACATCTTAAAATAAGTGCTCATTATGTAAAATGGATAAGTTAAGGGTTTAATGTGTAACTTTGAATACTAAAAGGTTTAAAGTGTAATTTTGGAAAGTAAAGGGTATAAAATGCAAAGTTATGAAACCCCAAGGACCAAAGGTGTAATTATGTTAAAAGATATCTTATTACCAATAATAATGATTTAACTTTCTAAATATGGAAACTTTCTAAAAGTGGAAACTACTATCTATAGAAACCTGCTAAAAAGGGAAAGTTACTTAAAATGGAAAGGCATGAATTTGAGAATGAATTATGATTCCCCCTCTTCTCCTCTAGGTGTGAAGAAGAAAAGATCTTGAGCTATTCCTTATTCTGTGCTTGTTTCTATTTGTGCTTTCGTAATAAGGTACTGATACTCTGCCTTTTCAGTAAAGGCTCCTATATTCTTCTTATGACTTTGAGCTATGATTCAGTTAAGATTCCCCAAGCCATTGCTATGTTTCCTTCTGTTGTGAACTTCCTCTGATTTCTGTTAAGTTTTGATATGTTAGCTTCTGATTTGATTTCGTTGCTATGACTTCTGACCCTTGAATATCCGATATCTCTGGTTCATCTTTTATGATGATTTGATATGAAAACTTTTTGAAAAGATAACTTGATGTTATGGAAGGAAACTGTTTTGAAATGACACTCTATGATTTTAAAACGAAACCATTTTAAGGAAGGATTAATTGGCTTTTATGAAGAATGTTTAAAGAGGGAGATTTTTTAGATGAAATGGGTAAATTAACTATTAAAGTTTTAAATCTATTTTCTCTTAACTCTTTCACATTTTAATTTGAACTTACGAAACTTAATAACGAATCTTTTGAAATGAACCTTTGGGAATGAACCTTTGATATTCTGAACCATTGATATGACTTCTGATATTATGATTCTGAGATACACCTTTGCTATATGACCTTTTGTATGACTTTGAGACCTGACTCTTAGTTGATACCCGAGCCATTTCTGTTTTCCCTACCTATGGAGGTACCATAGGCGTGTCTGTGATGCACCACTGGCATGACTAGTGTGTGGCCCTAGTGATTTGGCTACACCGCCCCCTTTCTGATATATGATATGCGCACTTTATGATATGATTTGTTATGGCCACTATGATTTCTGCGGGGGCGTATGGATGCATCCTAGATCTGTTCTGTTTAGTGGATTTAACTATGATTATGATTATGATATATGTCTGGTGACTGGTACTGTGTGCTATACATGCCTTTCACAAATTTCTGGGAGTTCGCTACTCCACCCATTTGAAGAATGAGGACACCCCTCATATTATCTGATTATCTGAGAGGACTCCCCTCTATATGATTATGAAGAATTATGGTATTGACGGCTTATATGATATGATATGTTTCTGGGCTCGTGGTAGATGACTATCCTTTTTTTTTCCTTCTATTCTATCACTCTTTTTATCTATTCCTTATTCTATTTCCCCAATGCACTATGTTTCAGTTCTGTTTCATTATCATTGCTTTGTATATGTATCTGTTCACTGGGCTTTTTAAGCTCAGCCGCATTTCCTTTTCCTGCGGCAGGTTTTAGTAGGAAGCTGGGTTATGGGAAAAGAGTGTACCCTTGGATTAGAAGACTTGATAGCAAATCTGGACTTGATAACCTGGTAGATCCTAAATCTTATTTGAAACTTTTGTATTACTGTAATTGTATGCTTTATTATGATCTGATGTGAAACCATTGTTGTGATATCTTTACCCTTGTCGGGTTGGGGTGTTACAATTATGGTATCAGAGACAGGCTGCGATTCGTAATACATTTACCCTTGACCTGTGTAAGTTAGGACCACTAAGTTTCCACTGTAAGCGCTCGTAGGACAACCTTTGAGGAATTGCCTTAGGATTTTCCCTATAGGAACTAAATTTCTAACCAGTGAGGAATGGGTAGACTATAATACATCTGCTTACGTATATTCGTTTCCGCATCACTCTGATCCATGTTTTTCTTTTGATTTAAGCCTGTTGGAATTACTCTTAGAGATTCAAAATGTATGTTTTGCACCACCTAAGGTTTGAAACCTTGAGAGCATTGAGACTTGCACGGTGACTTCCTGACACAAATTGATCCTTGTCTCCAGACTCCGACTCTAACCTCTGAATCTTCTGCTAACCATTTTGATCTTTTCGGACATTCCCATATTTCCCATGAAGACGATATATCTGATACAATCTGTTACTTGTTCCTTCCTTCTAATAAATTATCTATACCCCTTCAATCATTTTTCCAAGATCGTCAGACGCTGGCATTATACGTGTTTAAATTTTTCTGAAGTTATGAGTAATTGAGACATTTATTAGATTCTAGTACTTATTATCGTTTGCGTCATCTTCAGCATGGCACCTCCAGCAAACAGCAACTACCGTCGGACGATGGTTTTGCCGACTGGCCAAAGACGAATTGGTAACTGGAAGAGGACAAGCTGGAGAATATGGGTCCCAGCAGGCATGTGGCCATGCCTAATTGAAGAAAATTTGACTGTGGTAAAGATGTTTGGAAAAGAGGTACATGTGTATGAAACAGAGGTCACTGACAGAAATGGCATCGTGACAAGGTACCAGGGAAAGTGTCCCCAGTTTGTGGAAGTAGGAGGAAGAGTGCGGGCTGCAGAGAGGAATCATGACAATGATTTTGCAAGACGACCACAGCTACAACCAGAGGGGAACAGAAACGGTTGGCTCAGCGAAGAAGAGGAAGCAGACTCAGATTTGGAATCCACCGCAAGTAACTCTATCTAGACAGGGAAATGGAGCTTAAGCCATGCGTGTTTGTATTATTTGTTTAGGTTTCTTTTGAACGATGATGGTGTATGGATTGTGTTAAGCCATGGGCTTTTTCCGAATGTGAAATAATAAGGCTTGAGAGAATTTTTGGGAATTATTTTGATATGTGCTTATCTTGATTCTTCTTCCTTTTTAGTCTGTCAAACATTTTGGCTATGGAAGCCCGAATTTTGATTTTTCTCATGATTATCCTGATTTCTGACACCAATTACAAATACCTCCTTAGATTTTCAAGTATTGAAGTCTTTTAGAATCTTTTCGTGCATCAAAGAATGAACCTCACTTTGAGAATGATTGAAAATTTTAAGTTTTCGGAAGAACATTTCTGATTAACCCACCAGTATGTTTAATTTCCTCCAACTCAGGAACGATCACATGTTTGCTCAAATTTAAGCGTGAAGTTTTCCCTTTTGGGAATGAATTTGAGAATCACCATCCAAATTTATAGACACCTGTAATAATGATTAGTTACGCAAATGGTACTAGCTAAACCTCTGACTGCTTAGGAGGTTGAAAATTAGAGTTTTGCACGACTACTAGGATAATGGTCATTGTATGACTTAGTAGTAAGATCGGAAACGAAAGAAGAACATAGAGATTATTGGTGAGATGACCTTTTTGTTCTGGAAGAGAAGTTTGATTGACGTTCAGAATTCATAGTAGACAACACTACCCTGTATAATGTGGAGACATAGCTTTCACAAGAGGGACCAAGATCGAAGACCGTTATCGGAGGTAGAAACCAGGTGGAAGAGTAGGAGGAGATGGTTGTGACAAGCATTATCATGGAAGAAGCATACAAGAAGAAGAGAGGAACTGGGATAGTGCTCAATCATACATCATGCAACACGTGAAGATTTCAGTTTGGGCATCAAGACAACCAGACCAAAGAAGACGAACCATTCAACACACAACCTGGAGTCAACAACAACATCATGCACCTTAAAACCTGGAGCTATGTTAGAAGACCTGTCGAAGACACGCAGTCTTGTTTCTCTATTCATTTTAGTTGTACTAAGATGAATTGAGAGCAGAAGCGGACCTGCAGATGGAGGGATGCACAGTAAGCGCGTCAGAGACTGCCGTTACGATACCACACTACCAAGAGGAGCTGCTGCAGACCGGAGGAACCCGACTCGAGTTTTAAATTCTGTTAATCATGAGGTAAGATGGACAAGAGTAAACAAACTACCCCAACTTGTAAGAAATTTTGAAATTCGTATTTGAGTGGACGGATTCTGAAGCGGACAGTGTGTTTAAACGAGATGATGCTGTAAAGGATTGACGCTATTGATGACGTACCTTAATTTTGAATGACATTCTCGGATTTCTGTTACTCTTCGAGTAATTTCGTTCTCTTAGTTATGTTGTCTGATTCTGGTGACGTTTGAGACTGTAGTAGTACTAGGTGGATTAAGATAAGTGGTTTTGACTCACGACTTGAGATAGAGGATGACCACCATGAGGGCATGTTATGTGAGGCTAGTATTATGACGCCTGATCAACGTGATAATACTAACGTCATATAAAGTGCACTTGTTGTGGGCATAGGATATCTTGAGGAGTGCCTTATAGAAGCCTTGGATTTCTGTCCGTTGGCGATTATCCGCGATATAGTGAGACTTTAGGTTCACTCTACCTATACGTTTGATATGCTGTCCTTGTCATACGATGCGATACGTTTGGACTCTCGACACGTGTTTTGCTGATCTTGCAACTTCTGATAAGAATCTTAGGTTCCATTATGAAATTTCTGCCGTTGACGATATCTAACGATATGCTTTCTGTCCGTATACGTTTCGCATTCATGAAGTTGTTCATTATGATCTGCCATGAGTAAACTATGTGATTGTGGACTTTGAGGAAACGAGATCTGTTCGTTTATGAGAGTACCTTTTTAGAAGGGTATCTAAAAGCCGTGACTAATTGAGAAGCTGAAGAGTTAAACCTTATATCACCTCATGTTTACTACAATTCAATATATTCTCATCTGATTCGCCGAACCAATTAGATGAAAAGTCTATGTATTTTATTACCTCTTCCTGGAGAATTCGTTTATCATCCGTTATGTTTAGTACATTATTCTTTTGATTCAAATTCAATATGATATACCTTTCTGAGAAATCTGAAACTATTGTGACAATAGTTACGAGTCATGAGAAACCATTTGGGTCCAAAGATCTTTTGGAAGAACCTCTCCGAGCGTGAGAATGTTTATAATGACCTTTTTCGATTTACTACGACATCGTTTAACTTTGTGACTTCAAATTTCGAGGACGAAATTTTTCTTTTTAGAGGGGAAGAAGTTGTAACACCTAAAATTTGAAAGCAAGTGAAATGACCAAAATGCCCTTACTTAATTAAAATTTGATTAAAAGCTTATTAAAGTATCCAAATAATACCAAACTTCAAACAATGCACAAGTTATGATCCAAGGTAATTTTTAACAATTACATTTAACATTTATACAAGTTTCAAAATTACCAAATTACCCCTAAAGGGCCGAATGTCATATTAATGATATTATTTTGATTTAAAAATGGTTTAAATCTTTTAAATATGGAAGATAATCACAAATTTTGTTCCTCAATCAATATGGCCGAAATTTTGGCCCAAACCCTCCCCTAGGATCGGCTCCCATCATTAAAAAGTCAACCCATGCACTCCTTCTCCAAAACCCCTAGCCGATCCAAAATAAAACCCTTAGCCTCCATTCGACAACCCCATAATTCTCAAGCAATTTTCTGTGATCAAACACTATCCAAGGAGTCCTAGAAAAATCCCTTTTGAATTATTTGAAGCTTGGTACGATCGTGGTGTGGTTTTCCTTTTTTCGCGCCTAATAACAAGGTAAGATCGTTTATGATTTGTTCGACCTCCCTAAAATTCGTTTATGATTTTTCTCATAATCCTCATATCATGTATACTCTTGGAAAAATGATGGAAAGGTCGTGGAGAAGCTTTTGGAGTCGTGGTCATTTTTGGTTCGATTTGGATCATACGCGTACACAACAAATCGTACAGCCCTCTCCACACGTTCAAATCTTGGTTTGGTATTTTTCTCAGGTCCCTTACATCCTATAAACATCAAATAAAATGGTTGAATCGATCCATGCATACTCTACATCGATTTCGTGATTTAAAACCCAAAAAACGTGCTTTATTGTGAAATATATATTCCGATCCATAATAATTATTAATAAAATTATTATACGCTTGTTATAATGTATTATGACCTGTAAAATTATTGGAAAGAATTATTGTAACCTAAATCCCTTGTTTCGAATTATTTTTGGGTTTAATGAATTTTGCATAAATCGTATAAAAAGAAAAAGGAAAATTCATGCGATCTGATTTTTGAGAATTAGGGCTTGTATTGGTGATTTTTAATGATGTTTAATGATTGTTTAATGATTGAAAATGTATTAGTTTTGATTAGGGTTTTTAATCCTATGATTTTATGATTATACGATTTGGTTAAAAAGTTTTGGGTGAGTTTTGTAACTTTTAAAACTTGTGGGTTATTTTTAGAACTTATTCTGGGCTGTGTACTTTTTGAATAAAATATAAGATAAGGGTGCCAAGTGTAAATTTTGCATTTAAATGGATTAAAAGGTATTTTAAACCTAATTAGGGTTTGTTTTGAAAATAATTAAAAGAGAGGGACTAAACATGTAATTTCTGGAAACTTGGAGCTGTTTTGAGTAATTAAAAGTATTCAAGGGGTTTTGTGCTAATTTGGTAAGTTAATGGCTTAATATGTAATTATTGATAATTAAAAGTTGAAATTGTAAATTAAAGGGTTAAATATGTAACTTTTATAACTTGAGGGACTTAAGGTGTAAATTATGAAAGTTTGAGTATCCATTCGTATAACATCTTAAAATAAGTGCTCATTATGTAAAATGGATAAGTTAAGGGTTTAATGTGTAACTTTGAATACTAAAAGGTTTAAAGTGTAATTTTGGAAAGTAAAGGCTATAAAATGCAAAGTTATGAAACCCCAAGGACCAAAGGTGTAATTATGTTAAAAGATATCTTATTACCAATAATAATGATTTAACTTTCTAAATATGGAAACTTTCTAAAAGTGGAAACTACTATCTATAGAAACCTGCTAAAAAGGGAAAGTTACTTAAAATGGAAAGGCATGAATTTGAGAATGAATTATGATTCCCCCTCTTCTCCTCTAGGTGTGAAGAAGAAAAGATCTTGAGCTATTCCTTATTCTGTGCTTGTTTCTATTTGTGCTTTCGTAATAAGGTACGGATACTCTGCCTTTTCAGTAAAGGCTCCTATATTCTTCTTATGACTTTGAGCTATGATTCAGTTAAGATTCCCCAAGCCATTGCTATGTTTCCTTCTGTTGTGAACTTCCTCTGATTTCTGTTAAGTTTTGATATGTTAGCTTCTGATTTGATTTCGTTGCTATGACTTCTGACCCTTGAATATCTGATATCTCTGGTTCATCTTTTATGATGATTTGATATGAAAACTTTTTGAAAAGATAACTTGATGTGTGTAAAACTAGAAGGGGGGGTTGAATAGTTTTACGTCTTTTTTTTTTTTTTTTTTTTTTTTTTGCTTATTTTATAAAAGATAGTTTCTAAGATGAAACCTTCAAATCACTTTAATACATAAATATATGTACTAGTTAATTTATGATTTTGTATAAATATTACTTATGTATAATGTACAATTTCAAAACACTTAACTACAAAAGTATATATACAAGATTTATTAAAGGTTTTATATATACAATGTTTATGTATAATGTTAGGAAAGAATATACAATTTCATATATTTTATGTAAGCATATATATGTGTAGTAGTGTATAGATATAATTTTATGTACTAGGTTGGTTTTTGTAAGATTAGTTTTATGAATGGATTTTAGTTTGATCTTTATGTGAAATCAACATATGCACAATACTATCAATTATGACTATGTATGAAATGCAAGTAAGTAATAAATCAAAGAGTGAGGGATGGAAAGATCAAACCGAGACACAAAGGATTTATAGTGGTTCGGCTACAAGGACACCTTCCTTGCCCTACTCCACTCCCCGAGTCACCTACTCGAGAGTTTTCTTCACTAGATCAAAGACCTCCTTTATGGCGGAGAAAACCGTACACACCAATATACACACCAATTTACACACCAATCTTCACACCAATCTACACACCAATCTACACACCAATCTACACACCAATCTACACACCAATCTTCACACCAATCTACTATTTTCTTCACACCAATCTTCTACACACCAATCTTCTATACACCAATCTTCTATTCTCTTCACACCTTCAAAGTACTAATGTCTTGACACCTTCAAGTCACTAATATCTTTGCAACTTCAATGCACTAGTGTCTTGACACCTTCAAGCCACTAATGTCTTCACACCTTCAATGCACTAATGTCTTGACACCTTCAAGCCACTAATGTCTTCACAACTTCAATCTACAAATGTCTTCTAGTCTTCTCCACTAGAGATCCTTAATTTCTTCACTACAAGCTCCTATTGCTACAATCTCCTATCACCACTACTATCTAACCCTTCTTCTTCACTTCAAGTCACACTTCACACTTACAACAATTCTAGATTCTTCAACTAAATCTAGTTAACTAATACATACACCTTATTCACCAAAGTATGAAAGATGTACAAGGAAATGTAAACAAACAACTTAGATAGCAAGATGATACTAAGTTGTAATACTTCTAATAGAAGTATTCTTCTCTTTGCACTTGAAAGAATGAGGCTTTGGATCACTTGGAAACAAAGGCTTATGAAATGATCAAAGGATTTTTAGGATTGAAATGGAGATCTAGAACAGAGAGTTTTTGTGCAAAAAGGTGGGGAAAAAATCCAGGTTTAAGGTGGTATTTATAGGCAAACGTTTCTGACAGAGGAGCGTGGCCGGTCCCCTTAAAGCATGGCCGGCCCCCTTAAAATTAAGGGGGCCGCCCCTTATAATTAAGGGGGCCGCCCAACTGTAACGGCCAGAAACTTTGTCTTTTAGTGGGGAAAGTTTGTTTGGTGAAAAACTAACTGATTTTGGTTAAATATTTGAAATCATATATTTAGTATGATTAAAACATTTTTCCTTATTACCAAAAGTGTTTTTCAAAAATATATAATAAGATTATATAATTAAATAAACTTTGTATTAGTTAATTAAATACCCCTTTGATCATGCATTTCACTAAACACTTTGTTTATTCATACCTTAAGTGATTTGTTGGTGAAAGTGATTATTTATTACTAAATACATGTTTACGTCATGATCTTTGGTTTGATTAGTTTAAGTTTTGTGATTATCAAAACATAGAGATATCGGAAGATATGAATAATGTTTTCAGTCAATTATTTATATCAACAATCTCCCCCTTTTTGATGATTACAAAACCTAAACTTATTAAATCCAAAAATTAATATTTAGACAAGTATTTAGTAAGTTTACATTCACTTCTCCCCCTTTTTGTAGAATCAAAAAGGTTAGGCCGAATAAACTTCGTGAGAGAAGTTTAAACGGGTAGAAAACTCCCCCTTGATGTATGCTCCCCCTCGTTTGAGGGCACCAAGGTTTCGAGAAAGTAATTCTTGCAAGAAAAATATTAGAAGCACAAGCATGGCACAAGCAAATACATATAGCATAATATTAGCAAGTAATAATCATGGCACAAGGGAATAAGAAACATATATTAAACCATTCAATAATAGAAAAATGATTATGTCAACCCATAATCATTGTTACAAAGGTAATACAAATAGAATTCTAAATAACATAGAACATCCTATAGTGCCAACAAGAAGTGTCATCAAACTTTCTTGAATCCCAAAATGGTTGAGGAGTTTTATTTGAAAATGAGAAAACATAAGCATATCAAATGCTTGGTGGTTTAGTGGAGGTAAACTCTTGGTTCCATGGGTGTTGGTGAGTTTGTAGAGCTTGGAGGTGGTGGATTTGAAGTGGAGTTTGTTGGTTGAGGGTTGTGATGTTGTTCAAGTGATGGGGTTTGTTGAGATCTAGTAAGAAGATACTCAATCCAAGTGAAGTGCTCATTCAAAGCAATGGTTTGTTGTTGAAGGAAGATGCAACAAGGGCAATTGTTAACATGCTTCTCAAGTTGGTTTTTGTTATGTGGTGATGATGGTGAGCTTGATTGTTGTGGATCCAAAATGCGTTGAGCAAGATGTAATGCTAAAAGAGCACTAAGCTCATGTGCCTCTTTTAGCTCCTCAACGAACTTCAAGTGTTCGGAGGAAGGTGATGGTGGTGGAGCATGATAGTTGTCTTTGGGTGAAGGTTTGCACATGCAACATTGGAGTGGCATGTGAGGTTGTAGGAAGTGGTGGTGGTACTCTAGGTGGTGGAGACATGTTTGAGCTTGGGTAATCATGAAAACAAGATATGGGTGGAAGATGTTCTTCATGAGTGGATGATGTCTTTGTTGAATGAGCAATATGTGAAGTGTTGATTGAGATATTGGGATTGTTGTTTTGGGATTGAGCATGCTCATCAAAAGAGGAAGCATTAATGAGGGTATTAGTGGAAGATAGGTTGTGGGATGACTCATTTGAGTGGGTTTGAGGTTGAGTTGTTGGTTGACTTGAAACAACATCACAAGAGTTATGACAAGAATCAAGTTTCCTCCTCCAAACGGGTTTGACGGAGATCCTTGCGGTTCTTGAAATCTTTGGTTTTTGGTTGTTGGAAGATGACATGTTTGGGTGTGATGGCATTAATGGTGGGAGGGGAGTATTTATAGTGTATGAGAAATGTGGTTTAGGAAGGAAAATTTGAGGGATAGTATGGGACAAGATATGTTTGTGAATTTTGGGAAGTATAGGCTGAAGTGGGTCAAAAAGTGATAAAGAAAATAGTATCCCCGACCATCAGATGGCCGGTCCCCTTAATTAGGGGCCGGTCCCCTTAATCATTAAGGGGGCCGCCTTATATAATTAAGGGGGCCGCCCATCTGGTGATTCCCAGAATGCCAGAAATAGGTTTTTGACAAAAAATTTTCAAAAAGGTTGTGTTTTTGTTTTTGGATTCAAGTAAGTTCAACTCTTTGAGGCAATATAGGGCATACTATTCATGAATGTAGAGAGTGATATAGAATTAATTAAAGTAGACAATTAATTTCTAATAATCATGCTATCTATTAATTTATCAATTAAGATATGCACCAAAGGAGACAACAAGCCAAATAAGCTAAATGAGCAACTATATGAAGATGATAACATTTAGCCTAGAGCAAACATGTTGATGATTGTTGACAAGTAACAAATAGACAGATATGATTATATGGACTTCAAGACTTGTTACAAACAAGATCGATATGGGCAAACCATGATTCTCATGAAATGATTTGATTAGATTTTGGATGTCATTTTCACATAAGTTTATGACATATGTGAGAAAATAAAAATGTTTTAAATAAAATGTTTTTAGTTTTATTCAACAATGTTTGAAAGTAAGTTTTCACTTAATGTCATAAATCTGGGAACGAAAGAATCTAATGAGAAACAAGGTTCACAAAAGTAAACTAGCGTTAGGTATATATAGGAAGTGCAATTTAATCAAGTTGGAGAATGAGTATGAGACTATTACTAGTGGTGCTCAATTCAGGCTAAACACGACCATTTTTACGGGTTACACACACCCAACTTCTCACATAGAAGCAATTCAACCGTTAGGTTAAATTGAATTTCTAGTCAATAGATTCTCCAGTAGTCATTCTCTTTTTAGAAGAAATCGAGTTCCTAAATTTACCTATCGAAGATTACCAAATATGAAGTATTCTTGATTCACAAATACTTGGCTTAATATTTTGAAATACATTCAAGTTTGTATCCTACTAGGACAAATTTTGTTTTGTTTCAAAAAGAAAAATGTTTCTGCTTTGATAAGGATCAAAATAATGTTATGATAGCTTATGATTAAGCATGTTGTTTGAAAAAGCATAAAATAGATATTCGAAGGGTTTTAACTCAAAGAGAGAAGTTTTTAAATATGACATATTGATTTTGATAATCAAGAAATTTCAGGTGAAAGATATACTTCAAGAGAATCGATTCAGCCCATTGTCACATGTAATCATTTCTAATGGCAACTAAAGATGTGAGAGAGATATGGTAGACATTGATCATCTAAATGCAATGAGATAGGAAAGGACAAAGAAATTCATCAATGAATGCAATATAGACATATGTATATATGCATGTATACACGATACATTGTAATATTGAGTCACTAGCAAGTCTTAATTATAACTCATCTATTAATGCAACTAGTAAGATCATATAGCACAAGTGTCAAGCATTCTATTCTAGATCATAGAAGATTATCAATATAGATGAAAACTAAAACAAATGATAATAGATATAGCAATAAGAGGGTTAATTATCCTAATGTTATGTATGCATATATTGGTATTCATGATCTAAAAGCATAGCAACTTGCAAATTAAAACATATTAATATACTAATTGAAGCATACTCTTTCTTAATGTAATGTAGGCAAGTTTTTGAAAAGAAAACTTACCTCAGGTCCAGCTCTTCTTTAAGAGTGGTCATGAGAGCAATATAAAACGTCAGGAAGGTTTTCCCCAAAGCAAGTTGAAGAAGCGAAGTAATATCCTAATGCAAAAAGGATCAAGGAGACTTGATCATAGAAACACTATCGGTCGCACCAATCATCACAAGTCGTGTAGATTAAGAATGGTAGAACAAGAATCCTTCGTCATGAGGTAGTAACGAACACACCATAAAGACAATGGTCATCAAATGAAAGAAAGCGAATAGAGCGATCCAAAAAGTAGTAGTTCCTTTGATCGTTAATTACCTACACATGACAGAGAGCTTGGTACCCAGATTCTCATGGGTCCGATTTGATTAGTAGCGAACATCCAATGCACTTAAATGCATATGAAGAGGATGTCGTCGAGAAGTACAAAAATTCATTATTTGTTTGTTTTAGCAAACAAACAATAACTTTCTTGACTAGAGAAATAATCAATGGATGTAAATAATAATAGTTCTAAATTTTTTCCATTAGGTTTAACAAATTTTATTTGTTTTGATGTATTTGTCAAATACTCATCTGCCGTATATCCTAATCCGGTTTTATCATAAAATGACTTTTGAATGTTAAGTAGATATTTTAAAGATTTAGAACTATTTTCGAATTTTGCTAATATTTTAGCTTTTTCCTTTTCCATTTTAATTTCATGTTTATAGTCTTGACAATTTTTACATTCAAGATCAATTTCAATATTACTTTCAAGTCTAAACATTTTGTCTTCTAAAATTATTTCTTTTTCAAAGTTATTTTCAGCGGATGTTGAAGATTCATTTTTAAAAATAATTTTTGAGTCAATGTTGCAAAAGTGTTTGAAGCTATTTTCCATTTTTGAAAATTCTAATGTAAATTGATCATAGCAAAAATGTTTGGTTTTGAATTGTACCTTATTTGTACTTGTACACTCTTCACTCGCTATACGGTGATCAACTCCATTCTTCATGTCGCTCCATGTTTTGTTTGTAGCATTGCTTGGATCTTGGAGCATGTAATCCTTGTCATCACTATTTGTATTAACATTTGTTAGGATGTTCACGTATTCCGTATTTACATCGTCTTTATCGTCCTTGTTGCACCATGATTTATTAACATGCTTTCTTCGGATTTGACACATGTGTTCTTCATTATTAGTACCTTCAATGATCACATTTGAACTAGTAGTACATGTGTTTATTTCAACTAAATATTTATCTATTAAATTTTCTAGAGTAACAATTTCATGCGCAATATCAAGTTTATCATCTTTGGTTTTACATTTCTCTTGGTGAAACTTTAAAAGGCATTTCCAAATATCATTTGCCGTTTTACAAGAAAATAATCTTTCATATTCAACATTTGGTAGAGTTTTGAAAATAAGTAATTTAGCTTTAGTATTTTTATCAATTTTTATTTGAAGATTATTATATTGATTTTCAAAATCCATTTTAGTTAGTTTAAGATCACCAATTGAAATAATATGCCAAAGATCAAGATCTATTGATTTCACATAATTTTCAAATTTATTTTTCCATTCAAGAAAATGATCATTTTCAAATAATGGTGGTTTTTGCGTAAATTCTCTTTCTAGATATTTTTCGAATTCCATAGATCGTTACAAGTTTTAAAATACAGTATATTTTTAAAAATCTTGTTAAACGTGGCTCTGGTACCAATTGTGGAAAACTAGAAGGGGGGGTTGAATAGTTTTACGTCTTTTTTTTTTTTTTGTTTTGCTTATTTTATAAAAGATAGTTTCTAAGATGAAACCTTCAAATCACTTTAATACATAAATATATGTACTAGTTAATTTATGATTTTGTATAAATATTACTTATGTATAATGTACAATTTCAAAACACTTAACTACAAAAGTATATATACAAGATTTATTAAAGGTTTTATATATACAATGTTTATGTATAATGTTAGGAAAGAATATACAATTTCATATATTTTATGTAAGCATATATATGTGTAGTAGTGTATAGATATAATTTTATGTACTAGGTTGGTTTTTGTAAGATTAGTTTTATGAATGGATTTTAGTTTGATCTTTATGTGAAATCAACATATGCACAATACTATCAATTATGACTATGTATGAAATGCAAGTAAGTAATAAATCAAAGAGTGAGGGATGGAAAGATCAAACCGAGACACAAAGGATTTATAGTGGTTCGGCTACAAGGACACCTTCCTTGCCCTACTCCACTCCCCGAGTCACCTACTCGAGAGTTTTCTTCACTAGATCAAAGACCTCCTTTATGGCGGAGAAAACCGTACACACCAATATACACACCAATTTACACACCAATCTTCACACCAATCTACACACCAATCTACACACCAATCTTCACACCAATCTACTATTTTCTTCACACCAATCTTCTACACACCAATCTTCTATACACCAATCTTCTATTCTCTTCACACCTTCAAAGTACTAATGTCTTGACACCTTCAAGTCACTAATATCTTTGCAACTTCAATGCACTAGTGTCTTGACACCTTCAAGCCACTAATGTCTTCACACCTTCAATGCACTAATGTCTTGACACCTTCAAGCCACTAATGTCTTCACAACTTCAATCTACAAATGTCTTCTAGTCTTCTCCACTAGAGATCCTTAATTTCTTCACTACAAGCTCCTATTGCTACAATCTCCTATCACCACTACTATCTAACCCTTCTTCTTCACTTCAAGTCACACTTCACACTTACAACAATTCTAGATTCTTCAACTAAATCTAGTTAACTAATACATACACCTTATGTCTTTTAGTGGGGAAAGTTTGTTTGGTGAAAAACTAACTGATTTTGGTTAAATATTTGAAATCATATATTTAGTATGATTAAAACATTTTTCCTTATTACCAAAAGTGTCTTTCAAAAATATATAATAAGATTATATAATTAAATAAACTTTGTATTAGTTAATTAAATACCCCTTTGATCATGCATTTCACTAAACACTTTGTTTATTCATACCTTAAGTGATTTGTTGGTGAAAGTGATTATTTATTACTAAATACATGTTTACGTCATGATCTTTGGTTTGATTAGTTTAAGTTTTGTGATTATCAAAACATAGAGATATCGGAAGATATGAATAATGTTTTCAGTCAATTATTTATATCAACAATCTCCCCCTTTTTGATGATTACAAAACCTAAACTTATTAAATCCAAAAATTAATATTTAGACAAGTATTTAGTAAGTTTACATTCACTTCTCCCCCTTTTTGTAGAATCAAAAAGGTTAGGCCGAATAAACTTCGTGAGAGAAGTTTAAACGGGTAGAAAACTCCCCCTTGATGTATGCTCCCCCTCGTTTGAGGGCACCAAGGTTTCGAGAAAGTAATTCTTGCAAGAAAAATATTAGAAGCACAAGCATGGCACAAGCAAATACATATAGCATAATATTAGCAAGTAATAATCATGGCACAAGGGAATAAGAAACATATATTAAACCATTCAATAATAGAAAAATGATTATGTCAACCCATAATCATTGTTACAAAAGTAATACAAATAGAATTCTAAATAACATAGAACATCCTATAGTGCCAACAAGAAGTGTCATCAAACTTTCTTGAATCCCAAAATGGTTGAGGAGTTTTATTTGAAAATGAGAAAACATAAGCATATCAAATGCTTGGTGGTTTAGTGGAGGTAAACTCTTGGTTCCATGGGTGTTGGTGAGTTTGTAGAGCTTGGAGGTGGTGGATTTGAAGTAGAGTTTGTTGGTTGAGGGTTGTGATGTTGTTCAAGTGATGGGGTTTGTTGAGATCTAGTAAGAAGATACTCAATCCAAGTGAAGTGCTCATTCAAAGCAATGGTTTGTTGTTGAAGGAAGATGCAACAAGGGCAATTGTTAACATGCTTCTCAAGTTGGTTTTTGTTATGTGGTGATGATGGTGAGCTTGATTGTTGTGGATCCAAAATGCTTTGAGACCTGACTCTTAGTTGATACCCGAGCCATTTCTGTTTTCCCTACCTATGGAGGTACCATAGGCGTGTCTGTGATGCACCACTGGCATGACTAGTGTGTGGCCCTAGTGATTTGGCTACACCGTCCCCTTTCTGATATATGATATGCGCACTTTATGATATGATTTGTTATGGCCACTATGATTTCTGCGGGGGCGTATGGATGCATCCTAGATCTGTTCTGTTTAGTGGATTTAACTATGATTATGATTATGATTATGATATATGTCTGGTGACTGGTACTGTGTGCTATACATGCCTTTCACAAATTTCTGGGAGTTCGCTACTCCACCCATTTGAAGAATGAGGACACCCCTCATATTATCTGATTATCTGAGAGGACTCCCCTCTATATGATTATGAAGAATTATGGTATTGACGGCTTATATGATATGATATGTTTCTGGGCTCGTGGTAGATGACTATCCTTTTTTTTTCCTTCTATTCTATCACTCTTTTTATCTATTCCTTATTCTATTTCCCCAATGCACTATGTTTCAGTTCTGTTTCATTATCATTGCTTTGTATATGTATCTGTTCACTGGGCTTTTTAAGCTCAGCCGCATTTCCTTTTCCTGCGGCAGGTTTTAGTAGGAAGCTGGGTTATGGGAAAAGAGTGTACCCTTGGATTAGAAGACTTGATAGCGAATCTGGACTTGATAACCTGGTAGATCCTAAATCTTATTTGAAACTTTTGTATTACTGTAATTGAATGCTTTATTATGATCTGATGTGAAACCATTGTTGTGATATCTTTACCCTTGTCGGGTTGGGGTGTTACATACATTTTGTCATTGAATTATGTAAGATTTTCCATTACTTTTTGTTTCGGATTTTCAGTTCTCTTGCAAGTATTTTCAATGTGACAATTCCAATTCTTTCAATTAAAATATGGCGAACAATCCTTTGTACTAAATATTAAACACTACCCTATAGTTTGCAGGTTCAATTCTCATTAGAGACAAGACATATATATTACCAGGGGCGGAGATAAAGGGGGGTCCGGGGGTCACGTGACCTCCCGGCGAAAAAAATTGTAGTGTAAATTTTCGAAATTTTCCGGCTATTTTTGTAATTCCCCCCCCCCCCCCCCCCTCAATGGACCAATTTTTAGTGTAGTTTCTAAAAATTATCATATTTTGCCGCCTCGATAATAATTGCAACCTATGTCATTCATTTTGTCATTGAATTATGTAAGATTTTCCATTACTTTTTGTCTCGGATTTTCAGTTCTCTTGCAAGTATTTTCAATGTGACAATTCCAATTCTTTCAATTAAAATATGGCGTACAATCCTTTGTACTAAATATTAAACACTACCCTATAGTTTGCAGGTTCAATTCTCATTAGAGACAAGACATATATATTACTAGGGGCGGAGATAAAGGGGGGTCGGGGGGTCACGTGTCTCCCGGCGAAAAAAATTGTAGTGTAAATTTTAGAAATTTTCCGGCTATTTTTGTAATTTGCCCCCCCCCCCCCTCTCAATGGACCACTTGCTGATGGTACACTTGCTGTGTACCAAGTAGAAAAAGTGTTGTTGCCCATGAGTTTGTTTGGTCCACCATCACCTGCTCCAGCTCCCGCGCCTTTGAAAAAGAAGAAGGCTGGCAGTGATGCCATTACTCCGACTACTGATGATGGTAGTGCTAGTGCTGATGCTTCTGGAGGGGTTGTTTGTGGTGGTCATTTACATGGTATGTACGTTGGAGTTATTGGCATTATTGCAGCATTCTATTTGTGATAAATGGATGGGAAATGAAGTTGAGCCAACTTTTGGAATTATTATTTGGGTTAATGGCATGTAATAGCTACGTACTTTCTCACTTGTGCCATTATTAGATACCAACCCAAAATATTACAAGAATACCCATCCAACTTTATAAGTTTTGTGTTGATGTCAACAAATTCACGTTTTTTACCTACAAAATTCAGGCACATGACAGATGTAAATTCCACGTCATTTTTTGTACCTTTTATTTTCACCTCTTATTTCCACCTCAGAAACATAAAAGACCACATAAACACATAGAACTAGTATTCATCTGTTTTGTCAAATCATGGTTAATATAAAACATGTTACAAATGAAACCAAATTACTAAAACCAGTTATAGCAATTGTACTAAAATCATGTTCCTGGGATTATCTCTTAAGACCGAAAATCGGCTCACTCGTAACCTCAACCACAATCAATCACATTTTTCACAACCTTTCGAAACTCGAATCATTATTAAATATCACCCACACTTTCTTCAAATGGGTTGAGAGTAATTCATCTTCTTGTTCTGCTCCCCAACCAAAATACCCTACTGATCTTGATGATGGGGGAGGGTTTCTTGCCTCTGCCACAATCTTCGTTATTTCGTCCACACTCTGTAGGTAAAATGTCCGGTTGTCTCTTTGAGAGTAATTTGTTTGAGTTGATTCCATGAGCTCTCTTGGTAAATTCTTTAAGAACCTTGGATGGTTTTTAATTTCCTTGATCGTAACAACAAAAAACACAAAATTGAATTGATCAAATGCATTAATAACTTAATCAAAAGACTTACCTTTAAAAAGCCCTATGAAATTTAACGAATTGGGAGATCAATTTTAGGTTTAGAAAATTAGGGTTCATGTGTGGGTTTGATATGTGTGTGTGTTTTGTGTTGAAATGTGTGTGTCTCTGTCTTTTAAATGACAGTCAACATCTAAGTCAACATTTAAAAAAGAAAAAAAATCCACGTATTGTTTATTACCGGTATAGCCGGTTGCCTGTTAAGCCACGTAGGCAAACGTATGATAATAGAAAAAATTTATAAAGTTTGATGGGTATTGTTGTAATATTTTGGGTTGATATCTGATAATGGCACAAGTGAGAAAGTACATAGCTATTACATGCCATTAACCCTTATTATTTTTGAAGGTGATTTGGGTTAACAGTATATTATAGAGTGCATTGTGTGCTTTTTTAATAATTGCAACCTATGTCATACATTTTGTCATTGAATTATGTAAGATTTTCCATTACTTTTTGTTTCGGATTTTCAGTTCTCTTGCAAGTATTTTCAATGTGACAATTCCAATTCTTTCAATTAAAATATGGCGTACAATCCTTTGTACTAAATATTAAACACTACCCTATAGTTTGCAGGTTCAATTCTCATTAGAGACAAGACATATATATTACCAGGGGCGGAGATAAAGGGGGGTCCGGGGGTCACGTGACCTCCCGGCGAAAAAAATTGTAGTGTAAATTTTCAAAATTTTCTGGCTATTTTTGTAATTCCCCCCCCCCCCCCCCCCCCCCTCCCCTCAATGGACCAATTTTTAGTGTAGTTTCTAAAAATTATCATATTTTGCCGCCTCGATAATAATTGCAACCTATGTCATACATTTTGTCATTGAATTATGTAAGATTTTCTATTACTTTTTGTCTCGGATTTTCAGTTCTCTTGCAAGTATTTTCAATGTGACAATTCCAATTCTTTCAATTAAAATATGGCGTACAATCCTTTGTACTAAATATTAAACACTACCCTATAGTTTGCAGGTTCAATTCTCATTAGAGACAAGACATATATATTACTAGGGGCGGAGATAAAGGGGGGTCGGGGGTCACGTGTCTCCCGGCGAAAAAAATTGTAGTGTAAATTTTAGAAATTTTCCGGCTATTTTTGTAATTTGCCCCCCCCCCCCCCCCCCCCCTCTCAATGGACCAATTTTTAGTGTAGTTTCTAAAAATTATCATATTTTGCCGCCTTGATATTAAAGTTCTGGCTCCGCCTCTGTATATTACTCGTAGTCAGTTATCGTTAAAGTGAGATGATAAAAACCATTTCGTGTCTAATAACTTTGAAACTAACATTCACAAAATTACCAGCAATAAACCGCAAAACTACTTTTGGTTTTACGGTAAAACAAAAGATGAATGTACTCAGCAAGGAAGGAACCTTAATTAAGCATACAAAACCTGTTTCTTAACTTATTCAAAGCAGCATTACTAAATGTTAATTGCATGCTAGAAAAGAAAGTAAACACATGTAGAAAGTTAAACTGAGTCTAAAGACGACAGAATGCTAAGAAAGCTTCTTTTACCCACAGAAAGAAAGCAGAAAAACTGATGATTCCAGCCATAGAGATTCATGTATCGCTAATCTTCTTTCCAATCTATCCAGCACCGGCGGTCCCCAAAATCAATGTAATCCATAACTTCATTTGGCGCAATCTCCTTCATTCTCTTGCTAAGCCCAAGGCGTACTAAACAAATGCACGTTGAAGCAACTGAAACCACATCCTCCCAAGAAAAATTGTAGCAGAAGTACATATCAAGGTATTTAAGTGAAGGGTGCTGCGCAAAAGCACGTAAACCTTCACCAGTTATAGCCTCACAACCCGAAAAACTAACTACCTCCAGTTTTTGACACGTGCTAGCAATATCTGACAATGAATTATTTGTTACGTTGATCAACCAAGACAAATTCAATCTACTAATATTTGGGATCTGGGACACGGCCAAAATCCCAGAGTAAGTGACATTAGCCCCGCACTTTGACAAATCCAAATAGTCCAATCCAACCATTTGTTTGAAGTGAGAAATACCATTATCACTGATCCTATCGCATTCAGCCAAAGCAACACTTCGCAAACACTTCTTGGAATCCCCATATGTCAGATACTCCAAACCTAGATCCGTAATTAAATAACAACCTCGCAAATTCAAAAAAGATACACAACCTGCTTCTCCAATAGCTTTGAGTGATTCGTCTGTAACACCAACACATCTTTCCAAATCAAGATCTTCTAATTTCTTGCACGATCTTACAAGGGACACAATCCCCACATCCCCAACATGTAACCTCCTACTTAATTTTACAGAACGCAAATGGCTACAAGCATTCGCAACTGCACACAAACCATCATCATCAAAATCAAATCCAGTTGTTTGCGTGTGAGCATTATTGTCTTGCCTTGAACTGAGGTGCAGCCTTTGGATATTGGGGCACCACGTTGTTAAGAGTTTCATGTGGGCATTTGAGAGTTGTTTAGTGCATCTAAAATGTATTATATTTGGGGATTCAGGTAAGATAACATAGAGCATATCAAGAAATTCACTATGTAACCTGCGTATGCGAAAGCACGCAACTTTCAAGAATTGTTTGGAAGCTTTAGAGAATGATTGTTTGTCATTTCGGTCAAGAACTTTGTTGAAAATGGAAGTAAGCTCGTCCTCTCCAATTCGCTCCATCACTCTTTTGGGTTATCCTTTCTAACACTTAAGAATAGATTTATGGTCTTTTTCTGCACCTCATCTATCATATGTACAAAATAAGTTACCTGGATATTTAAATCATCAGAGGGTATATTTAACTTCTATGATAAACGAAAAGAACGCAATATATTCACTAAGTTAACCGAGGGTATGATATAAATGAATGAAACATGTTATATATATTATCACCACGGATCAAATGGGTAAACTAGAAAACTATAGATTACATCACAGCAGCACTTATATAGATTGCAGCTCTATATCTTAGTGTACGTACCCGGAGACAGGAGAACATTTTATGTCAACTAAGAACATTCATAACAATAAGCTCATAGATATGAAAAATACCCCTCTTAAGCACATTTGACTCTGATATATATATGATGTTAACATCATAAAAGTTGAGTCTAAATTCTTTTACAAATTAACTAAATTTTAAAACCATTACCTCATTCATATACACATGATATGATACTGATACCAGCTTAGGTGATTTAAGTCACACAACATTTTCCCTTATAAAACTAAAAGATCCGTTGTATGAAAACAAACCTGTCAAATGCATTAATGTATAACACAATGCAATGAAAAGTTAAACAGGAATCTCATATACAGTTTTGCACATTTCATATGAATATCTTAATTATACATATCGTCTATCACTAGATGAGCACCAAACGGGGTACTTATGTAAGAATATTTTAGGGGGAATACAAGCTAAGGTCTTATATATATGCATGTGAGGATATGATCTAGCATCAGGCAACCACCATACATATGAAAAATAAGCAATATATCCAATATTTTTAAAGACCTACTTATAATAATCTTAGGAACCACTTTGGAAATAAAATCAAGCTATACGATCGAGTTGAATATTAAGAACTACCTTCCACAGTGTAAGCTATATAAAGAACAATGACAACAGAACAAAGGCTGAAAAACAAAGAAATAAAATAAAGGAAGAAGAAACATATATACTAGAGGAGGGCAACATTATCATTGAATGCAAATCTTTTTCTAGTATAAATAGTGATTACAATAAATCTATATTTGGTAAAACCATAAAATCAGGAATACATAATTGAAGGACTTGCTGAATATACGACCTAAATATATGTATTAGTTTGATTGACATTATGCACAAGATATTCTCAATCTTTGCTATTTGCTGGAGATACTACTCTCATTCTTACATCCTTAAAAAACAAAGTCATAGGATAAGAAATTCAACAAATTGTCTATACATCCCGTCCCATTTTATGCGTTATCAAACAAAATTTTCTACACGCTATAATATATATACAAAATGTAGATTTTAAGTTAACAAAATGCCATTTTTAATTATACACTTATTACATCAATTAAAAGCAGGTTTTATAATATGACAATGGTAAAGTTAAAATGGTAAATTGCAACTTTTTTGTTGCAACCATACCTTTGTTTTTTTAACAAACTAAAATAATAATAAGACATGTGGTACGGTTGAAATTCGCTGACTACTAATGCACCTGGTTGCATAAGTAAGCAATTTTATCACAATATATACATGTATCTTGAATCTTAGATCACGAGGAGTGAGAAAGTAGCAACCCAAATTCGTCCAATGTGACTTGTTTTTAACGCCGTTAAGGCGTTATCCCCATTCCGAGCAAATGAGCGTTGGCATCGCGTTGTGTTCTACGTTGCTAGAGCAACGTACGTTGCAACGCCAGAAATTTACGAAACCCCCCCCCACCCCCCCCCACAAACAAACGTTTATATTTGGTAGCATGTTGATTAAAAAAAAAAAAAAAAAAAAAAAAAAGCCAACGGCTAGTTTTATTTAACAAATTATTTTATTTGTTTTTTTCAAAAAACCACCTATATAAACCTCTCTTATTTAACCATTTTTCAAACACAAAATTAAAACCAAGTCTAAAAAAAAAAAAAAAAAAAAAAAAAAAAAAAAAATCTTTCGCAATGAATCCACATCCAACTTACTCCGCACATGTGACCCTTTCCGATATCTAAGACGAAACCGACGCTTTAACAATTATGGCCGCCTATGAGTACCAACGAATACAAGAAGAAGAAGCCGAATCATCTTTCCTGTTAACACATAACCCAATTCCTCGTGAACGTGAGGTTGCACAGGAGCGTTTGATGATCGACTATTTTAATCCAGGTTGTAAGTCCTGATAGAGAGTTTCGTAGAAGATTTTGTATGAGCCGGAAACTATTTATAGAAATAGTTTCCGGTATTGCATCATATACTGCCGATCCTTTTCCAGATCATTTTGCTTACTTTAGCCAAGCACCCAATTGTACAGGTCGGATGAGTATTAGTGTTATATGGCCATATGCCAATTGGCATACGGTAACTCACCTGATGCGTTTGATGAATATTTGCAAATGAGTGCGTGTACCGGACGTAATTGCTTGGATAATTTCAATATGTGTGTTATTGATTTTTTTAGTCCAGAGTTTTTAAAAAAACCAAATACGCATGACATTCAAAACCTATATGCATCACATGAGCGTGAACATGGTTTTCCGGGAATGCTTGGTAGCATCGACTGTATGCATTGGGAATGGAAAAATTGTCCGGTGTCATGATAAGGGTAATATGGTAGGGGTGATAAAAAAATATCCGACTAAAAGGATTGAAGCTGTTGCGTCGCAAGATTTGCGGATTTGACATGCTTTTTTTGGTGTAGTAGGTAAATGGAGTTATGTTTCAAAAGGGGTATTACTTAGCCGATTAAATTTATCCACATTGGGCTACTTTCGTTAAATCGTTTACAAATACCGTAGACGATAAACACACTTTCTTTAAAAGGCGACAAGAAAGTGCACGAAAGGATGTCGAACGTGCTTTTGGTGTTCTCCAAGGACGATGTGGAATAATACAACAACCAGCACGAGCTTACAAGGTTAACAAGATATGTAGAATCATGTATTCTTGCATCATATTGCATAACATGATTTTAAAAGATCAAAAATTTCATCTAAGTGAATACAAAGAAATGTGGAGGAATCCAGCTAGAAATATGCAAGACAGATGGATTAACAGATGTGATAAGCGTCGTCGAATGGCAAAAGAAATACATGACAAAGATATTCATATCTTAATCTCTAACACCACCTTATTAAGCATATTTGGCGTGAACGTGACGGTTTTATGGAAGTAGATGGTGATTAGTCATGTTTATTTTGTTTATGTATTAGTTTTTAAATTTGCACATGTTTTTTTTTTTTTTTTTTTTTTAAATTTAAGTATGTTTCTTTTAAGTATTTTGTAATTTGTATTAGTTTTTAATGAATAAAATATTAGTGAAAGGTTTATTTAATGATTGAAATATTAGTTGATGGGTTAATTTATAAATTGTATTTTTTTTAAAGGGCGGGTCCTAAAAGCTGGTGTTATTTGATGTTCTAATTACCGGGTGTTTATTGGTATTATGTTATTTGGTATTAAAATGATGTGGCGCTAACGTGGCACAAAAAGCTGGTGTTAACATGTTACCACTCCCTGTGCTTTTTGGGGGAGAATCAAGACCCAAAGGCTATGTTTGGCAAAAATAGCTATGACCAGTAGTAGTGAGTTGTATTGCTGTAGTCACAGGTCACTGCTCACCGTTCACATCTCACAACTTCTTAAAGAAGTATTGAAAAAATGATTTTTCATAAAAAATAGCAAAGCTCATCGTTTTTTTGCTAAACGAACACTAAAAATCAAAAAGCTCATTGCTTACCGCTTATCGTCCCAAAAAGCTCCACATCAAATATAGCCAAAATCTTAAGAGACGAGTTGTGAATCGCGTCACGAGTGTTATGAATCGAGTCACGAGTTTACAACTACATATTTAATACGAGTTGACAACAGAGAAGTTAATAAGGTGGATCCCTGATGAGTGCTCAAACACTCATCATTTTTATCGTATTTAAACTGCCAAAACATCCAAAAACACTCAGAAATGCATCAAAATACTAAAAATATCCCAGGGATTGTATTGTATACATTTCAGATGCAAAATGAGTAAAAACAATGAAAAACGAACAAAGTTTGCATAATTGGCAGTTTCAGTCCCTCAAGTTTCAAAAATTGACAAAACTAGTCCCTGAAAGTTTAAAACGAAAGAAAAGTCAACCCAAGGCATTTAAAAGTCAAATATTATTAAAAACGATCCTTGGGTGACAAGTTTGAGAAAATTACACAACTGGTCCCTGGACTTTGAAAAATGACAGATTTGGTCCTTGAGAATTTTAAAAGTGAAAAATAACATTTATAACCTTTGGGAATTCAAAGCTTGGCAATTGTAATCCTTGTTTAAACTTTGGCAGATTTGCAGAAACACCCCCCAACTTTCAGAAAGTTACATGATTGGTCCTTGTGATTTACAATACTACTAACCAAATGGGACCAAATTATAACTACAAACCAAACCCACCTGATCCAACCCACACCCTTAATACTTCCCTGGCCCAACCTCAAGCCCAAAACACACCCCTGGTTATTAACCAGCGTCAAACCCAACTCACCAAAGTCAACCCCCATCTTCTTCACCTCCCTTTTGCCACCAAACCAAACACAACCCCTGCCATCTCCAACAACCTTGTCCCCCCTCCTCTCCTACTAACCACCCTACTATACTATCTCAAATGTCAACCCCATGTGCTAAAACCTTTTCCCCCTCCTCCAGGTCATCAATCCACTACCTTTAAATGGGTGTCAAAAGCAATCCTATGGCTGAAATAATTTCTATAACAATTAGATGGCTGGGATTTAATGAGAAAGAAGACAAGAAGGCAGAGAAGACCCACCAAGGCTATATATTGAAGAAAGAATCAGAGCAGGAGGCCAGTTAGTTAATTAGTTTTTAGCTTAGTTTTAGATAACGTCGTTTTAGGGTAAGACTAAATTTTTATTGTAAGTTTCAGCTTTAAAATTGTAACATTAACATTTACAGTGTAATTGAATTTTATTTCTACCATCCATTTCAAGCTTTAGTTACCAATTCAGTTGATGTCAATTTTACTTGAAGTTTCAATTTAGTTCAAAGAAAGTTAAAAATTGTTGTTTAATGCTCATTTAAGCTTCATTCAGTTTACTTGCAAGCTTTCTAAAGCTCTGATAAGCATTGAGAAGATTTATAATTTAGTTTACTCAAATTCTCAAAAATACCCAATAAATACTTGGAAATTCATAAATAAAGGAAGAAGAAGAGGATTCCTGATCAGGGCTGAGTTTGGATGTCCCTAGGGTATTAAAACTCCTGGGGGAGTGTAGGATTTGGTGGTGAATTGTTATGGATACCATTGGCTGAGCATAGGCCTTTTGTAAGGATTTCTTGCCTCAATTTTAGCAGTCACTATAGCTGAGCTTTCTTTCTACTTCTTTGTATTTATTTAATGTATTTATCTGCTTACTTTTGCTCATTAAAGCTTATTAGAGTGTTCTTAGTTTAATTGTTGTAGTATTGCTGAGATTTCTATTTAACTGTCCTCATTAGCTCACCATTGCACATAGGTATTAGCTTAATATTCTGCTTATCATTGCTCCATTTAGCTTGTAGATCTTCCACATAGTTTATATAGGTAGCTTGAATCAGTAAGATACCTTAGGTCATGCGTTTGTTTTAGAAAATCTCCAATTAAGTTGTCAAAAGGAGTGTTTGGTTTAAGCTCATTCTGTGAGCTCTGGTCTGTTTTAAGTTAGATAGGCAGTTTAAACAAGCCCACTTAGGTTAATTGTAGTCAGTTTGGTCATCAAATGTTAGGTGTTTCAATAAAAAAGTCAAAATCATCAAGCATTTTTCTTATATGTTAACTGTTGGTGGAATTGAGCTCCAAATCTTGGAATTCAACTCAAAATTAGTTTATATTGAGATAATTTGCTTTACTTAACTTAAACAAACACCATTTAGTCAACTGTGATCAGCCAAACCTCATTTAAGTCAAAGTTTTCAAATTTGTATCAAAGTCAAAGTTGTGCATTTCTCATTTTTTACCAAATCTTTGAGGAATTTTCATGCCTTCAATTTTCAAGATTAGCTTATGAGCTTTTGGATTATTGAACCTTGCCAGCTTGTGTTTACAAATATAATTTCGGTTTAATTTTTAGAATTTTATTAAGTGGGTTTCAAGTGGTTCAAAGTGGACTGGTCACCCTTGTGCCTGCCCTACACCTAGTGAACCCCTTTTGACCCAATTTTCTTTTGATCATTACTTGTTGGTTAGTTAAGCTCAGGCCTTGATTCTTAGTGTTTTGGAAAGCTTGATAAGTTTACTTGTTAGACCTATAAGTTGTTTGGACTTATAAGCTTGTTTGTTAGCTTGATTTAGCCTCCCTAGTTCCCCCCATAAGTCACTATTGCTGCTGTTACAACAGATGCTTATGAGCTTGTTTGATCTTGATTTTTGGTTGATCTTAGCTGTTTAATTGTTGTTACTAGATGGTTATGTGAAGTTGTGTTAGTTTATATTGGTGTTAGCTTTTAGCTTTTGCTCAGTTGATGGCTGCTATATCTTAAAAAGCTCATTTTGGCTTATAAACATCAACCATCACCACTGTTGGATCATTGCTAGTTAATTGCTATTTTCATTTAATCTAAAGCTAATATTCATTGTTGGAAGTCTATTACATGCTCAGATGAGTCAGCTTAAGGATTTGAATGTTTGTGATTTGCTTATTTTTAGCTTATAAGCTTGCCTTGTTCAACTGCTATATCACCTAAGTCATTTGAGTTTTGTTTCCTAAACCAACTTTCCCAAGGATGCAATAAGCTCAATCCTTGAGCTTATTACCAGTTCTAGGTAGCTTTGGAAAGGCCCCCATCCTAACTTTTTAGATCGTCCCTTCCCTTGGATCCCTGAGTGGGTTTAGTGGACCCCACATTGCCTTGCTTATGCCCATTTGGCCTGCATAAGTAGCAGGGGTGTTGGATCAGCTTATTCATGCTTTCTGGCTTATATCAGTGAGATTTTCTCACTTGTTGTAGCTTATTTGGTTCAAACTTAGTATACATTAGCTTAACGTCACCTTAGTAGTCAATTGGTAGCTTATTTTTAGCTTTTTCTATGTTCAAAAGTTTCTTTCTAGTTAAAAAGCTCAACTGAGTAGAAAAGAAGTTCACACAGAGCTTATTTGAGAGATTCAAAAAAGTTGTCTTTACTAAAGTAGCTTGTTTTTAGTGGTTAAATAGTTTTGTAAAATAAAAATTGAAAAAAAAAATGATTTGCAAAAAGGGAGAGGCAGGGGTCGAACCTGAGACCTCCCCCTTATATGGGTGATAGTATGTACCTGGATACCAGTCGCCCTAGGGTCTTTTTTCAAACATGTCTTGCAAAATTTAATGTTTGACCCTTTGTTGACTAGTTGGTATAAATAAGCCATTATAGCTTAAATCTGCTTATTGTTTGCTTATTTTACACTGCACCTAGCCTTTTATATTTTTATTAGGACCTTATTAACTTGTAATATTTATATAAAAAGTTTCAGAATTTTAGAAAGTAGTTTAGTATTTATTATAATTAAAATAGTTTAATTAGGTATTAAGTAAATAGTAAGTAATTAATTATAGAAATAGCTTATTTATAAGTATTTAAGAGTTTTTATATTTTTAAAACTTTCTGTCACTTTAATGTAGTCATAGAAAAAGTTTTATAATTTTAACTTTCCATTTAGTATATATTATAATTAAATTAGTTTAAATAGTTTAATTAAGTTTAAATAGTTTTTAATTAATAAAAATTAAATAAAAAGTCTAAAAAAAATATTTTCTTTTTCTCAAAATTTTCCTTTATCATTAGAATCATAAAAATATAATTTGCATGTGTAATTATTCAAACCCTTATATACCCTTTCTTGTCCAAATTCACCCGATCACAAACACGTTTTGATAACCATCCACACCTCGTCGGGACATAACGACCCGGGGAAACCCCTATACTTCCACGGAGATTGATTCTAGGCAGTTTGACTTGGTTGACCATCCTATGGTCAAGTTAAGTTGACCGTTTAGCATCAATCAAATTTTGGCGCCGCTGCCGGGGAAGTCGTGCGCATTATTCTAAAAACGGTTTTCAGATTAGTGATTTTGGAATTCACTTCTTTGTAAATTTACCACCCTTGTGTATATTTTCATAAAAACGGTTCCCGAAATCTTTTTAAAATTAGTTTTCAATGAACACAAAAAACACAAAAACATTTTCTTTCCTATTTGTACAAAATGTTTTCCAAAAACACCAAAAATATTCATCTTTACCCTCCTACCCTTTTGATTCTTCATTCCTACCCCTCCCAAACCTTTTGATTCTTTCTATGTCTCATCCACACTTTCTGGTTTGCCAGTGGTGTGGTAGTTCTTATAATGGTAGTAATTGCCCCGGTTGTGGCATGGTAGAGTCAGGAAACGGGTCTGTCTATAACCAAGATCCCTATTCCTACCATGACACGACTGATTTATTCCACCAGCTACCACACCATGATTCTCAGCAGTTTTATTGTTGTGAGTACTGTGGTGGTTCACACTACAGTTCTGATTGTCAATCGGGAAACACGCTTGTCTATGAGCAGTTTCCTGATAACGATTATAACTCTAGCACATACGACTCACAACCACATTAGTTTTACTGTTGTGATTACTGTGGAGGTCCACACTCTAGCTCGGATTGTCAAACAAGGAATCCATTTCCTTGTAACAATTACGACTATTCGTATCAAGACCAACCTCTACAGTATCAAATAATCCAAGCAACTCCTCATGATACTGAGCAAGACCTTTTACTAGAGGCTCTTGATATATTGAAAGAACTTAAGGAGGAGTTGGCTACTACATCGTTTCAAGACTCTCGTGAGAAATCTATGGCAGAATTACTTGCTGAAGAACGAGATGCTAGAAACGAATTGAGCAAGGAAGAATTGCTAGTCTTAGAACAAGCAGCTAAAACACGTGCCATATTTCGCCATGCTGCTCTTCTCGACGATGATGATGATGATGTTACCCTTGATATTTCATAATTTTGTAAGGGTTCATCAAGTTCAGCTGTTGTGATTCCTTCCTCGAAAAATCAGGGAGAAAAGACTATGATAGAATTACTAGCAGAAGAACAAATGGAATTTATAAAACCCATGTCTGCTAGTCCTTCTCAACTCCCTCAGTCTGTTATTATCACACCCGAAGTTCACACTCACTCTTTGAACATGGGGGATGAGCATCTTAGCACTGTTCCTGATAAGGAATCGGACGAATTAATAAAGTCTAGTGTTGAGATCCTTGTCCCAATCCCAGGAGAGTCACAGGGAACTTTTGATCATGTGTGTGATTTACCTTCCCTTCTTGAGTGTTCAAACGATCATTTTGAGACTTTCTCAGATTTTAATGATGATTGTACATCTCATGGAGACATTGAGTATATCGAGGCATCACTCCCTCAGTCTGATGCTGATCCTCTTCTTGAGGAATTCGCCGATGAACTTACTCACATCAATCCACTTTCACTGGAAAGTAATGATGGTCTCCTCGACTTTGAAGCCGATCTTGGAGAAATTGAAAGTCTCCTATATCATGATCCGCCACTCAGTTCTTATCCCAGCAGTCCAATAGAGAATGATAATCACTTTGTTCCCGAATCATTCAATACTACTCTCACCAATCCTCTATTTGAATTCGAATCTGAATTCACTTTGATTTCTGATAATCCACTCTTTGGTATTCGGAAAGAGGATTGTGATGAGTCTATTCCGGAACATGAATTCACAGATTCACATCTTGTGAATAATTCTCTTCATGAGGAGTTCTCCGGTGAACTCACTCATCATATTATGACTCCTCCGGAGTTTGATAGCCCGGGGGGAGATGCACTCAATCATGAGGATTTTCAAGTTCCCACCCACCCTCCCGGGATGTCTTTGAGCTTAACCTTTGAAATCTAAACTCAGGCTAATGAGCCTCCTCTCGAGGAAGAATATCAAATCATGATTTTCATCATGGTTTTCTTCCTTTTCTTCACCTATAAGGTGACTTCTTCTCTTCTTCACTCCTTCGGGAATGAAGATACTATCTTTGATCCCGGCATTTTCATGTATCATTATCTTCAGCCGGATACTTATCTCATCGGTGTGGAACTTTCACGTGCTTCAAATGTTTGTCCAAACATCTTGAATGAAAGTCCGATTGAGATTGCTTCTTCCACATCATGCTTCCCCAAGGACAAATGAATTCGGGGTCGAGTCAAGCTAGCGACTCGGTAAACAAAAACAGTAGCATGTACTTAGGGTTTTCACCCTAAGTGTGGGGGAGTTACCCCACTGTGGTTACAAATGTAGTGAAAAAACAAAATGGTGTTTCCACATTTAGATTGTAATGTTGCCCTTTTACGTTCAAAAAGTCGGCATAATAGCCGGGACTTTAAATATTGAGGACAATATTCAGTCTAAGTGTGGGGGGGGGGGGGGGGGTATTCTAGCGAATTTTATTACATTTTACTATCTAGTACCCCCGTTTTTAGCCAAAATCTCAAAATTTAAAAAAAAAATTCACTTTATTTCAAACTTTTTGTGGTAATCAGTCCGCCGTGTCTAAACGACAAAAGGGATTGGCTAATCCAGGAGCAAACGGCTCTTGGTAAAGATACATCAAATCCGTTGACGGCTTGCAATTTGCCCAAAATTGTATGGTAAATCAACTCGCCATATCCCATAAAGCGAATGAGTTGGCTAGCCCGCAAGATTATGGCTTGTGGTAAAGGCAGTGGAAAATCCGTAATTGGTAATCAACTCACCAAGATGTTGACTAGGTCCATCAAGAGTTGGCTAGTCCAGGAGCAAACGGCTCTTGGTAAAAATGAATCAAATCCGTTGAAAGCTGGTGGTTTGCTCAAAATCACATGGTTATCAGGTGGACCGTAATCGATACATCTGGCTACTCTAGAAGTGATGGCTTTTGGTAAAGAGTTTCAAATCCATCAAGTTTTCCAAAAAGATTGCTAGGGACTAGCAATAGTTTAGTGTGGGGGATTGATGGGTGCTCAAACACTCATCATTTTTATCGTATTTAAACTGCCAAAACATCCGAAAACACTCAGAAATGCATCAAAATACTAAAAATATCCCAGGGATTGTATTTTATACGTTTCAGATGCAAAATGAGTAAAAACAATGAAAAACGAACAAAGTTTGCATAATTGGCAGTTTCAGTCCCTCAAGTTTCAAAAATTGACAAAACTAGTCGCTGAAAGTTTAAAACGAAAGAAAAGTCAACCCAAGGTATTTAAAAGTCAAATATTATTAAAAACGATCCTTGGGTGACAAGTTTCAAAAAATTACACAACTGGTCCCTGGACTTTGAAAAATGACAGATTTGGTCCTCGAGAATTTTAAAAGTGAAAAATAACATTTATAACCTTTGGGAATTCAAAGCTTGGCAATTGTAATCGTTGTTTAAACTTTGGCAGATTTCCAGAAACACCCCCCAACTTTCAGAAAGTTACATGATTGGTCCTTGTGATTTACAATACTACTAACCAAATGGACCAAATTATAACTACAAACCAAACCCACCTGATCCAACCCACACCCTTAATACTTCCCTGGCCCAACCTCAAGCCCAAAACACACCCCTGGTTATTAACCAGGGTCAAACCCAACTCACCAAAGTCAACCCCCATCTTCTTCACCTCCCTTTTGCCGCCAAACCAAACACAACCCCTGCCATCTCCAACAACCTTGTCCCCCCCTCCTCTCCTACTAACCACCCTACTACACTATCTCAAATGTCAACCCTATGTGCTAAAACCTTTTCCCCCTCCTCCAGGTCATCAATCCACTACCTTTAAATGGGTGTCAAAAGCAATCCTATGGCTGAAATAATTTCTATAACAATTAGATGGCTGGGATTTAATGAGAAAGAAGACAAGAAGGCAGAGAAGACCCACCAAGGCTATATATTGAAGAAAGAATCAGAGCAGGGAGGCCAGTTAGTTAATTAGTTTTTAGCTTAGTTTTAGATAATGTCGTTTTAGGGTAAGACTAAATTTTTATTGTAAGTTTCAGCTTTCAAATTGTAACATTAACATTTGCAGTGTAATTGAATTTTATTTCTACCATCCATTTCAAGCTCTAGTTACCAATTCAGTTGATGTCAATTTTACTTGAAGTTTCAATTTAGTTCAAAGAAAGTTAAAAATTGTTGTTTAATGCTCATTTAAGCTTCATTCAGTTTACTTGCAAGCTTTCTAAAGCTCTGATAAGCATTGAGAAGATTTATAATTTAGTTTACTCAAATTCTTAAAAATACCCAATAAATACTTGGAAATTCAGAAATAAAGGAAGAAGAAGAGGATTGCTGATCAGGGCTGAGTTTGGATGTCCCTTGGGTATTAAAACTCCTGGGGGAGTGTAGGATTTGGTGGTGAATTGTTATGGATACCATTGGCTGAGCATAGGCCTTTTGTAAGGATTTCTTGCCTAAATTTTAGCAGTCACTATAGCTGAGCTTTATTTCTACTTCTTTGTGTTTATTTAATGTATTTATCGGCTTACTTTTGCTCATTAAAGCTTATTAGAGTGTTCTTAGTTTAATTGTTGTAGTATTGCTGAGATTTCCATTTAACTGTCCTCATTAGCTCACCATTGCACATAGGTATTAGCTTAATATTCTGCATATCATTGATCCATTTAGCTTGTAGATCTTCCACATAGTTTATATAGGTAGCCTGAATCAGTAAGACACCTTAGGTCATGCGTTTGTTTTAGAAAATCTCCAATTAAGTTGTCAAAAGGAGTGTTTGGTTTAAGCTCATTCTGTGAGCTCTAGTCTGTTTTAGTTTAGATAGGCAGTTTAAATAAGTCCACTTAGGTTAATTGTAGTCAGTTTGGTCATCAAATGTTAGGTGTTTCAATAAAAAAGTCAAAATCATCAAGCATTTTTCTTATATGTTAACTGTTGGTGGAATTGAGCTCCAAATCTTGGAATTCAACTCAAAATTAGTTTATATTGAGATAATTTGCTTTACTTAACTTAAACAAACACCATTTAGTCAACTGTGATCAGCCAAACCTCATTTAAGTCAAAGTTTTCAAATTTGTATCAAAGTCAAAGTTGTGCATTTCTCATTTTTTACCAAATCTTTGAGGAATTTTCATGCCTTCAATTTTCAAGATTAGCTTATGAGCTTTTGGATTATTGAACTTTGCCAGCTTGTGTTTACATATATAATTTTGGTTTAATTTTTAGAATTTTATTAAGTGGGTTTCAAGTGGTTCAAAGTGGACTGGTTACCCTTGTGCCTGCCCTGCACCCAGTGAACCCCTTTTGACCCAATTTTCTTTTGATCATTACTTGTTGGTTATTTAAGCTCAGGCCTTGATTCTTAGTGTTTTGGAAAGCTTGCTAAGTTTACTTTTTAGACCTATAAGTTGTTTGGACTTATAAGCTTGTTTGTTAGCTTGACTCAGCCTCCCTAGTTCCCCCCATAAGTCACTATTGCTGCTGTTACAACAGATGCTTATGAGCTTGTTTGATCTTGATTTTTGGTTGATCTTAGCTGTTTAATTGTTGTTACTAGTTGGTTATGTGAAGTTGTGTTAGTTTATATTGGTGTTAGCTTTTAGCTTTTGCTCAGTTGATGGCTGCTATATCTGAAAAAGCTCATTTTGGCATATAAACATCAACCATCACTACTGTTGGATCATTGCTTGTTAATTGCTATTTTCATTTAATCTAAAGCTAATATTCATTGTTGGAAGTCTATTACATGCTCAGATGAGTCAGCTTAAGGATTTGAATGTTTGTGATTTGCTTATTTTTAGCTTATAAGCTTGCCTTGTTCAACTGCTATATCACCTAAGTCATTTGAGTTTTGTTTCCTGAACCAACTTTCCCAAGGATGCAATAAGCTCAATCCTTGAGCTTATTGCCAGTTCTAGGTAGCTTTGGAAAGGCCCCCAGCCTAACTTTTTAGATCGTCCCTTCCCTTGGATCCCTGAGTGGGTTTAGTGGACCCCACATTGCCTTGCTTATGCCCATTTGGCCTGCATAAGTAGCAAGGGTGTTGGATCAGCTTATTCATGCTTTCTGGCTTATATCAGTGAGCTTTTCTCACTTGTTGTAGCTTATTTGGTTCAAACTTAGTATACATTAGCTTAACGTCACCTTAGTAGTCAATTGGTAGCGTATTTTTAGCTTTTTCTATTTTCAAAAGTTTCTTTCTAGTTAAAAAGCTCAATTGAGTAGAAAAGAAGCTCACACAGAGCTTATTTGAGAGATTCAAAAAAGTTGTCTTCATTAAAGTAGCTTGTTTTTAGTGGTTAAATAGTTTTGTAAAATAAAAATTGAAAAAAAAATGATTTGCAAAAAGGGAGAGGCAGGGGTCGAACCTGAGACCTCCCCCTTATATGGGTGATAGTATGTACCTGGATACCAGTCGCCCTAGGGTCTTTTTTCAAACATGTCTTGCAAAATTTAATGTTTGACCCTTTGTTGACTAGTTGGTATAAATAAGCCATTATAGCTTAAATCTGCTTATTGTTTGCTTATTTTACACTGCACCTAGCCTTTTATATTTTTATTAGGACCTTATTAACTTGTAATATTTATATAAAAAGTTTCAGAATTTTAGAAAGTAGTTTAGTATTTATTATAATTAAAATAGTTTAATTAGGTATTAAATAAATAGTAAGTAATTAATTATAGAAATAGCTTATTTATAAGTATTTAAGAGTTTTTATAGTTTTAAAACTTTCTGTCACTTTAATGTAGTCATAGAAAAAGTTTTATAATTTTAACTTTCCATTTAGTATATATTATAATTAAATTAGTTTAAATAGTTTAATTAAGTTTAAATAGTTTATAATTAATAAAAATTAAATAAAAAGTCTAAAAAAAATATTTTCTTTTTCTCAAAATTTTCCTTTATCATTAGGATCATAAAAATATAATTTGCATGTTCATAGGGTTAACGTAGCTTAAATTTCACTTTTCATTTCGCTCACTCGCGTTTATTCTGATTTTAACTCGCGTTTTATTTAATAAACTTTTTTGTTTTTAAAATTTAGGTTACGTTAGTAAAAGTAGTTTGTTAAATAAAGAAAAACCAAAAACATAAATAAAATGATAGCTTCTATTTAAGCCGTTTGGCTTATTTTTCTGCTTATCTTTAAGCAAACTCTAATTTTAAATTCTAGATTACGTTTTAGGTTAATTTGGTTTCGCGTTATGGTTAATATAGTTTGTTTATATCGTTCTCATTCGTATTTCATTAGTGTAATTATTCAAACCCTTATATACCCTTTCTTGTCCAAATTCACCCGATCACAAACCCGTTTTGATAACCATCCACACCTCGTCGGGACATAACGACCCGGGGAAACCCCTATACTTCCACGGAGATTGATTCTAGGCAGTTTGACTTGGTTGACCATCCTGTGGTCAAGTTAAGTTGACCGTTTAGCATCAATCAATCCCTCATTTCTACTTTTTGCAAATGCATATGCTAGTATACCTAAGTTTACTAAAGTTACTCATTGTCTATATAATATTGTTTTTCAAACATTATACTGGTAAACGCTTATGAGGAAATTCCGAAAAAGGTACAAAAATATCCGGGCATTTTAAGTTCTGGTCATGATTTGACACCTCTTCCCAATTTTGTCATACTTGACTGCTCGACTTCACTCAAAATTTGACACGTGTCATTCCTTTTGTACACGTGTCATTCCTTTTGTACTTTTTCTTAGAAAAAGTACAAAAGGAATGACACGTGTCAAAATTTGGGTGGAGTCGAGCAGTCGAGCATTCAAAGTCGAGCAGCTAAGCAGCCAAAGGAATGACACATGTCAAAAACTGGGTGGAGTCGAGCAGTCGAGCATGACCAAATTGGGAAAAAGGGTCAAATCATGACCAAAACTTGAAATGCTCCAATGTTTTTGTACCTTTTTCGGAATTTCCTCAATGCTTAATAAGGGCTGTCTCAAGGGTAAAGATGGTAAAATAGCCGTTTTAGGGACCCGATTTTTTCGAAAGGCCTCATATTTAGGCCTCAATTATTATAAAACCTGGGATTTTCAGAACTCATGCATATAGTTGTTACGTTTTGTGGCTTTGTAGACCTCATAGTGTTGTTTTCCCGGCCCGTTTGCAATGAGATAAAAGCTTGATATTTGTTTCGAAATGAACTAGACTCATTTTTGCATAAGAGCACTGGGTGCACCTCGCCACTCCACGTGGCTGCCTTGCAACTGCTCGCCGCTGCACCGACTCCCCTCAACTTTTCTCGCCGTTTGGTGGTTCCTCGTCTTCACGGCGAGCTCAAAACACTGACAAATAACTGTTGGAGTGGGGCTCAAGTGAATACAAACAGTTTATATAGCTGGTTTTTTTTTATTTATTTATTTTTTTTAAAGTGTACCATCAAGCAAAATAAAATGAGGAAGAAGATAAAATAAAAAATAATAACGGCCGAGAAAAATAAGGCAATGACTAGAGTTTAGTTTGTGTGGCTCATTTAACTATTTAGCCATTAACTATTTAGCCATTTAGCCCATTTAGATAACTAAAGGGTGTAAATTTGGTGCAGTTTTGTATTATTATTTTTTTTAATAAAAAATGTTATTGTATTATTTATATTATTTGGATATTAAATGAATTTAGCTTATTTGGATATTTGAATAAAAAAAATAAAGTTGTAAGTGATGGGTTCAAATTAATAAGTTAAGGTTAATTGTAAGTAAAAGGTTAGTTGTAAAGGTTTGTTATAGTGATTTGACCCGTGAGCCACAAATCAGGAGGTAAGCCTAACTTGAAAGTAAATTTAAATAATTAAATGTACGGAAGTACTTTTAGTTTTGCTTTTAAAGTCAAAAGGTTGAAATCACTTGATGAAGATAAAGATAAAAAAAAATAGTTATTTTACCTTTGAAATTTGTTGATCCAGAAAAATTGTTCGTATATTAACGATACTAGCAGGGTACCTGCGCGATGCGGCGATGGGTACCGTGTAACAAAATTTGTGGTGATTAATGTCTTTTAATTTTATGTTTTTAGTTACAATAACTTTTTAAATTGTGATAATTTTATATTTGAGTAACTTTAACAATATTGTTCCTTTAAGTTGTACATGTTGGTTCTTTAAGTTACGTAGGTTATTTTTTTTGCTGGTGTTTTAAGTGCTTAGGTTATTGGATTTTAACAATAGTTGATTAATAGCTTGATTATATTGTACTATGTGGTAAAATGGTTGTATTTTTCAGTAAAGGGGTGATTTAAGAATAATATTAATTGCATATGTTTAATATACATGATTGTGCATAAATTAATTGTACATAAAGCTTTAATATGTGTATTTACTTAAAATCTATATTAGGAAATCTTAAAAATTTAATAGGAGAGAGGGTCTAATATGTATTATAAGTAGTATAGATAGATATAAAGTTTAAGGAAGTGATATTTACACATAGAGTTTTACTTTACACACATAATCTTATATACTAAAAGCTTAAGTAGCCTTATAAATGTAAGTGGTCATAATCAAGGGCTCATGAATTGAAAGTGAAATGTGGATGCTTCATGTGTTAGTACATAGATTTAATAGTTATGCATAAGGATAAGTACATAGGAGATGAAGTGTTTGGTGCCATCAATGCATAAATTAAACACATCAATTAGTGGTTAGTCTTTTTACCTTCCCGTCCATGAGTTACAAATATTTTCACTATATAATGTGTCAAAAATCACACACAACAAACCACACCTTCCTCCACCCCGCGTGCACATTGGGCTACAACTTATTATGGTGGTAAAGTAAGCATCATATCGTCTTACTTATTTAGCATGTTGATTTATATTGTTTCATGTAAATTTCACGTGTGTTTTGTGTGTGTAACAATGTAGGAAATAAAGATGGTGCTTAGGAGGTTTGGTAGTAACATCATATTCTCTAATGGTTTAAGAGATCCTACACATTGTTGTCTTATCAATTAAGTGAAACATGCACGAACATTTTTACTTTGATCGAAAATGCAATATATTGATTAATTGTATTTAAGTTACTATCGATCTACTATATCTAATTGTTTTTTGTAGCACGTCAAGAATCATTAAAGAAAGAGATCGAGAAGTCACAAAAATTGTATCAAGAACAGAACATGCAAAAGGCCAATGAACAACAACGACAACAAGAACAACAACAAAAACAAGAACAACGCCATGGCCATCGGTGGGATGAATACTTAGCATTCATATTAATTGTACGTTACAAATTAAACATGCAATATTTTACTTCATGTAACACTGATAAACGGGCTAATACTATTGATTCGTTAGCAAGTAAGTTTCTTGAAAATAATGCGACGAGCATTCAATTTTTAATCAATAATTATTACTACACTTTATTAGTGCATTTTAATATTTTTGCTCTTAATGTAGTTTTTTTGTCTTGCGGTGTGTTAATATCAATATGGAGATTAATTGATTATCTTAATATGATTTTAGTTTCATTTGTAGAATGACAAACAAATTTGGCAAAATGAAATTGTTATATTAGTTATTAAGAGTAGAAAAATTATATGTTGAGATTGATGTCTTCAAATATATTTATATATACAATATGCTACAAATTAAATATACTAACAATATTGGACCGATTTTCACAACAATAAAAAAATATCGAAACTTAAATGGTTTTTGTGGATAAAATAAAGTTCGAGTAACTAAGCGTAGTACTGTGGAGCTACCGTATTTGATATGATAAACCAAATGGATAATTCATTGTCACAAGTTAGATCTCAAAATATAGATAATATCACTTTGTTACGATTTTATATATGTGTTACATTTATTTTGAAAGAACCGTATGCCTTTAACCTCCCGTTGACATTTAGTATGTAACTTATACATATTAAAAAATTACATGTGAAAAGACTCTTTTAAATGTAGCATTTTGAAAAAAGTCTCTTCACATATACTATTTTAATGTCAATAAACTATTTAAATGTGTGTCTTGCTAAGAAAATGTGTGATAACATCACAACTTAGATATATAATGACGAAAATAAGTGCCAAAGATTATGCTATGAACACTTATATACAGCCCATGTAATGACAAAAATTAGTGTTAAACAATACACTAACAAACATTTAGATTAAGCCGGCCGTGTGCATCACACGGGTATTGATGACGTATAGTCTATATATGGGCCACGAGCCCAAATAATAAACATTACTAAGGCCAATAACCACCACGCGTGGGCTATTACAACTTGGGTCGCATTAATAATGGGATTGGGCTCACGCAAGCCCAACCAAATTATATACGGTATAGATAAGGATCTTCTATCTATGAAATAGATATCCTTAACCCGGATAAGCACCATGTGTGCGAAACGTAAGGAGCACGAACCCTACAAGGATTTTGCGCCTATATAAGGAATGACATAATTCTCATTAAAGGTACGATTCACAAACCCTAAAACTCTTTACGAGAACCCTAAACCGATTACTTACTCTCACGCCGGAGTTTAATCGTGGGAGACAATCCCACGATAAGTCTAACGGTGTTGTTTACTTTCTTTGTGCGCAGGTTTCAAGCATTACGAAGCGAATTGGTACTAGAGCAAGAGCCCAAATCAAGAACGCCCAACTTTTATATCAACAGGTATGAATGACTCGGTCTAAATATAAAAGTCACCAAACAACTAATTAAACTCATTCATCTTAAACTCATGCGATGTTTACAAAAGTTGTGATACCATCACAACTTACAAACCTAATGAGAAAAATAAATACCACACATTACACTATGACCAATTAGATAGAGCCCGTGTGCAACGCACGGGTCTGAATGACTAGTTTATATAAAGTTTAAGGAAGTGATATTTACACATAGAGTTTTACTTTACACACATAATTTAGAGCATTGAATGCTTGTCCTTATGTATTGAATGCTTTTCCTCACACATCAATTTTATGTGTACAAAAAAGTTTAATCAAAATTAAAAATGTTCGAAATGACATACCAATTGATATACTTAACTGTATTAAAAAAAACTTGACTATTTTCCAATGCTTATATGGTTTGATCGAATAACAAGTTTTCTATAAAATAAAGTAGCAGAAACAAAGACTATTTAAATGAAAGGCCTCATCTACAACCTTTGCTTTAGGCCTCCAGAAGGCTTGAGACGCCCATGGCTTAATTAACAATTAACTGATGATATTAACACTTAAAATAGAAAGAATGAAACCTGTGTAGTTGAGATATAAGTATAACAGCTTTAGGTGACAACACAACAACACCTATAGTGACAGAATTTCTGCAGCAGTCACTATACCCGTATCAGATTGTTGTTTTTAGTTGAGTGATGAAAACGTACAAGTTGTGTTTGATTCACTGCAAGGCTAGTTCGTAAGGACCCATGGATTGATGCATGTGAATGGTGGTGCAGAAAACACAAAATGGCTAGAAGATGTATCCCTCTTATATAATGTCAGGATATAACCAAAAACAAATTAATGAGAATACCATGGTCAGATATTCTTATGTATGCCAAAAATCGGGAACATGTGCTAGTGGTTTCAACAAATTATCCTCTTTTCTTGGTTGGCTATTGCGTTCAAATACACAAGATCTATGTAAGTTGAACAGTTAATAAGAGTTTTTTTTAGATGATGATTGCATTCTCATAATATATTTAACAAAACATATACATCTTTTATATATCTTTTATATAATACAACAAAACTCCTAGTGAGGACTTTTGTATTTCAAAAAAAAAAAGATTATTTTTTTATTAAGTAATATTTTAATTAATTATTATTTTTTAGTTTATAAATTTCTAAATTCCTTTTGTTGATATATACTACACAAGTAGAACATAAATACAAAAAATATAGATAAGATGCAAAATTTTTAAATGATTATCTTTAATGATAAAAAACTATAATTTTAAAAAATATAATTATTTATTTTAAAAACTATAATCATAAATCAAAAGATTAAATTATTTATTTTTTAATTAATAAAAATATGTTATTCAAAAAACATAAAAAAAACTCGGGCGTGCGCGGGTATTATAACTAGTTTAATTTAGGGGGAATTCCATATTTACCCAACTTAAACATAATAATGACATATTTACTCAAAACATGCTTTAATTGCATAGTATATCATGCATTCAAAACTTGTATTTTGGGTATATGTGGCATTTTCATATTTAGATTGCATAAATATGGAATTATCCCTTTAGTTTAATAATATTTAGTACTCCCTCCGTCCCAAAATATAAGTCCAGTTTTAATTTTTGAATCGAATTTTGACTTTAAATATTTTTGTTTGTATTATATAATACTTGATGCAAAATATATAAATGGATAGTGTTTTATATGTATTTTCATTTGGTATAATTTTCATCAATTGATATATAACACAAACAAAAATATTTAAGATCAAAGTTCGATTTAAAAAGTCAAACTGAACTTATATTTTGGGACGGATATAATATATCACAAGAAGTTAATATTCCATAAACCTCAATAATAACTTCTCCCGACCCGATTAAGAGCATCCCCAATGCACAAAGCTTGAATAGCTTTTTACTATTTCAATAAGCTTTTTGAAAGACTTTTTATGCATTGGATACATAGCTTTTTGAAAAGCTTTTTAGAATGACTTAGCAAACTAAAAGTCTTTCTTCAAAGTGGTATGCTTTAAATGTGGTATGCATTTAAGACATTAAATGCAAAAAGCTATCAAAGCTTTTTTGCATTGCTCATGCTCTAAGGCCCCTACAAATAATATGTACTTCTAATCGGGTATGATATTTCTAGCCCAACCCGAACCCGATCAACCCGACTCGACTAACACCCCGACACATATATATGCTATGTGTGTCAAAGTAACACAACAACCGGCCCATGATTATTCAGTAAATTCCATAAACCTCAATAATCACTTGGTTCTTTCCAAATCACAACAATTCACTATCACGTTCGCAAATAACATTCTTGAAATTAGTAGCATTAATAAGCAACTACTTTCGGTATTTACCTGAAACAAAAATGAAATTAGTCACCAAGGGAGAGACCTTAATGAAGCAACTAAATATGTTTACAGTTCATATTTAAAAGAACGGTACCAATAGAAAGCAAAGAAAAATCGTTGAAAATCTTAACTGAAATAATGACAGAATGCTAACACCACGGCCTTTTTTGCAATTGAAAGAAAGCAGAAAAAAAAAGTATGGTTACGCGATTTAACGGCAATTATTTGACAGCGGATGCTCAGGTTAAGTGTTGGTTCCAGCCATAAACATTGGTCCGTGAGTCCATCTCTTCGATCATTCCAATCTATCCAGCAGGATTTGCCCCAAAAGACCGTTAATTGCATTTGGCGCAGACATCTTTATTTCCCCACTAAGCCCACAACATTTTAACTCTTTGCAGGTCGAAGCAACTGACACCACATCTTCCCAAGAAAAATTGCGAAAAACAAAACAACTTAAGGTCTTCGAGTGTCAGATGATGAGCAAAAGCATGCAAACCTTCACCAGTTATAGCCTCACAACCAGAGAAAATAATCTGCTTCAATTTCAAACATGTGCTAGCAATGTAAATTAATGAGGTATCCGTTACATTAATCAACCAAGACAAATCTAGTATCTTAATATTGGGATTTGGGTCAGGCCCAAGATGCTAGAATCACTGACATTATCCCCGCACTATGATAAATTCACACGAGTCAATCGAGTCAGACGTTGTAAGCTAAAAATTCCGTAATTAGTGACCCTATCACATTCGGCCAAACAAATAATGTGCAGAAATGATAAAGATTTACTTGATACCTTTTTAATGGGTCATTTAAGCCTAAATTCATGATTATATGATCAAATATTGTCTCAAATCGTTTCTTTTTGTATTTTATGTACTTGGGAAGTGAATTTTGAAAATTAGAGCTTTTTGGACGTATTTGAGCGAAAAAGTGAAGAAAACGAAAAAGTCATGAAAATCCCGTCAGAATGGTATACCTAACGGCGTCACGTTCTACTTTGTGACGCCGTCGCTTACTATTTTGAAGCTAGAAGAATTAACATGCGTCGCTTCAGAAACAAAAGTGGAATTAACACCTGACAGCGTCGGTTATATTGAAGATGGGCATCACGTTTTAGAGTTTACAAGTGGCTGGCAAAATGGCGTATAGAGTGAAGGCGTCAGCCTTGAGCCGACGGCGTCAAAGGTTATAGAGTGACGGCGTCAGAGTGATGACTTGCACAAGACGAAACCCTAATGGCGGCGAGCTTACGGCGTCAGGACTTATAACCTTACGGTGTCAGGACTTATAACCTGACGCCGTCGCCAATGTAAATTTATATATATACAATTCGAATTTTCTTTTATATGGTGGAACTTTTTATGCAACTATTGGGAGACACAAACTCTAAGACAATTTTGCACCTCATTGTAAGGCTTTTACAGCCTCCTATCCTCCATGTTTTATTAAATATAAGTAATCGTTTAATCATTCAATATGTATATGTGTTGTTTGATTACTTATTTTTCATTTCTTTCTTTTAACATGTTAGCTTAAATTATCTAGTGTTTGCTTAAATCTCATGAAACATAGTTATTGATTATTGATGAGTTGTGTATTGTTTAGTTGATTGATTCACATTAGGTTAAGAAAACTGGCTGATCTCGTTTGTGTAACTAGCTTGAACATCTTAAAAAACGTAATCGTATTTGCACTACGGTTTTTCTCGTTGTATTTAATGCATGAATTGATGTTAGTGATTCTATGATAATGTACTTAGCGTGCGGTCATAGGAGAAATTGATATTCAACGAATTAATAAAAGATAACTAGGGATTAATTAAGTCTAAGTAAACATGTTTGTCTCCTCATAAGAAGTTCACCATATTTACTTTTCTGTTATTTTTATTTTTGTTTATTAAATTAGTTTTCGGGTTAGTTGACTAGCAACTAATTCCGCCCACTCCTTAAAAAACCGAGACATTTAATTGCTTTCATAAAATATAAAAAATACAAAAAGAATCATCCCTCACCTTTAGGCTTATTCAACATACACTTCAACCTAACGACACTATTCCCCTAGAGAACGATCAATCCCCCGGTCATACATATACTACACTACAACGATCAGGTACACTGCATGGAGGATTGCAAGCTTTTCAAAATACCTTGAGAAGTAAAACCTTTTGCAAGGGTTGCAATCCATGCATCATGTTTTTGGCGCCGCTGTCGAGGAATATTTATTGCTTAGGTTTGATTTCTATTTCGTTTAGGTCTACTCACTAGATTCCTATCAAGTGAGATTTTTTTTATTTTCTTTTTCGTAGCTTTCTTCAGTCTATCTTTTTCTTTGTTCTTTTGTTCGTAATCCATATCATTCGCCATCATGGAGGGTGATAGTTTCCTTAACCAAGCAAACCCACCAATTTACCAAAACCCACCCGAACAACCTAGAGCACGCACCTTAGGAGAATACTACCGACCTAGCCATCAAGGCTATCGAAACACCATTGAGCTCAACCAAGGAGCCAATGTGTCTCCCTTGCGATCTGACACCATCCAGTTGTTGCAAAACAGATGTGCATTCCATGGACTTCATTCCGAAGATCCAAACAAACACATCAAGGATTTTCTTAAAATCGTTGATTCCATAAACCTTGATGTTGGCACTCGAGAGACAACACGCTTGCGTCTCTTCCAATTCTCTCTACGTGACCAAGCTAGTCAATGGCTTGAGAGTTTACCCGCAGGATCCATCACCTCTTGGGATGATCTCACTTCTCGTTTCCCCGCTCAATTTTTCCCACCGAGGAGAACTACCAAGCTGAGGAATGACATCTTGATGTTCCAACAACATCAAAGTGAAACTCTTTACGAAGCATGGACTTATTTCAAAGACATACTCCAAAAAGTCCCTCATCATAGCATCGATCTTTGGCTCCAAGTCCAAATCTTCTATGATGGTGTCAATCATCAAACTAGAAGGGCCATAGATTACGCTGCCAATGGTAAGCTAAGCAAGCTTGGTGTTGAAAAGTGCTGGGAGGTCATTGAGGATTTAGCATAATACGAGGAAGAAGAATCGGATGATCCAATGTTCTTGGGAGAAGGAAGTCTGGATTACATGAATGCAACCCAAGAACAACTATTTGAGAACATTGAAAGGCATGTTGAGGAATTAATAAGGGATGAGATGCCTATGACTACTCCTGAAATGTATTCCTGTGGATATGTGAATGCAATCAGTAAACATACGTTTCCTGAATTTTCACGACAAGATGAGTTCTAAGGGATAATGTTAACCTTTGTGAATAATCAAGAAAGAAAAATTCAGTAGTTAGAGGTCCTAAAAGAAAACACTAAAACCATCTTTATGAACTTGGCTGAAGGTTTCATGTCAAGGATTAAGGAAAAGATTAGGGAAAATGCTTTACCTAAAAAAATCAAAAACGTTTTCGAAATCTCAATCCCTAGTGAAACGAGCAACGGTTTGCACAATAAAATACCTCTCTTGGTGGATTCAATCCAGGATAACTTCAATCTCCATAAGTTTAGCTCTGAGAAAGGAAAATTTTATGCCAGCAACATTTTCGTTGGAAGTTTACGAGTTACGCTTCCTAATTTCCATGAAATAAGGAAACATTCTTTCGGTTTTAAACTCGGTGTATGAGAAACGAAAATAAAAACTAATTTCATCCTTAAAACTTGTTGGCCAAGATTGCTTAGACCATCAATTACTTACCAAAATGGAGAATTGAGATTGATTTGTACAGTAATTGGTCCTTCGAAAAATCAAACTTCACCAAATAAAAGCAACAAAGTTTTTGACCCAGTTGGGAGCATGTATTAAAATTTTTCATACGTGAAAAAAGGGGTTTAGACGCAATTTAAAACATTTCACAAACAAAAAGGGCTTAAATGAAAATTTATTTTTAATTCGTTGATGTGCGTTTTATTAGTACAAGTTTTAAAATTTATAAACACAAATTATCTGATTATTATTTAGCACATACGAGCAAGTATACTCGTCCGGTGTAATAAAGGTGGGTAAGTCGAGATCATCCCAAGGGATTTGGTTGTTTTAGTAATAAGAAAAACGTTTGTTAAATAAGGGTTGTCAATCCAAATTTATGTAAAATATTAATTTAAAAGAAACTCAATAAAAACTAAGCATATACTTGTGTATAATTCCTTGATTGGTAATTAGGAGTACCATGACAATTTAAGTATGAAGTTTGGTGTAAAACTTGTTATGATGCGCAACAAAAAAATGAGTAGTTATACAATCTATGATGTATGTCATGTTTTAACTACCACTAAGAATTCTATCACCTAAATGACTCCTTTCGGACATATCAAATGAGTATGACAATTCTATAATCAAATGGTTGTTTTTGAAAATCAATTCTTTTCTTATGAATTCCTACGAATCCTTTCGGTCCTTTTTCGTGATGAAATCGTCTCAAATCCATTTAACAAGTAAATAAGATGGTTGTCAAGCATCCTATTCCATACTAATTTGGTGCACTAATATTTTGGAATAAAAACAAGTTGAAATTCTTTTCGGACCTATTTTTCAAAAGATTGTTTTTACCAACAAATTAAGCAAGATTAGATGTTACCTCAACAAACTCATAAAATAGATATGTTTTCATGCATCACCTTTTTCACAAAAGAATACTCCATTAACCAATCACATCATATACATAAGTATATCACAAATTACTCCATAGCAAACATATTAAAACACAAGTAAATAAGAAAACTTTCATAAAACTCAAAGTAACAATTGTTCATTATAAGTATCAAGGTGTATCTAGTCTTGAGAATTACAATGAATAAACTTGTGGAACTATAGCAACCACACTTCTCCAATTGCTCACTAACATAAGTAAAAAACTCCACACTCGAACCAATGTTTGAGACTTTAACTCAACACGTTCTGGACGTTTTCACAACACTTAGTAAACTTTCAGGCAATATAAGATAAACTAACAAGATTTGGTGTAATACTAAGTTAGATATTTGGTGGTACAAGTAATTCTAGACCCTAAGTAGTCGTTATATAGCATAATGACACTTATCCTCCAAGTAAAAACGTCCCTCTAAAGTTAATAAGCAGAAATGATCAGCCACACATGATTATGGGGAGTAAATACGTCCATAAATGCAAAACTTGTAACTTCAGTCATCTCCATCCGATCGGATGTTAATTTCTTTGGCACATTCCAGCCGAATCGGACGCGGGTTGCATCTGATCGGTTGGAAGCTGTCTGAACATACTTTCTTTGTCGTTTTACGTTGCATGCATTATTTTTCTTCGTGGCATGACTTTATCAATTAGAACTTGATATTTCCTTGATAATTACGTGTAGAAAACTTGTCTTTATCAAATCCTTTTGTCCATGCGACATTTCTTTCTTCCTTGATCCACTTGAAACTCTCCAAAAATACATGACCACTTCATTTCTTCATATTTTAATCACTTTTACCTGCTTTTGGCTATATTTGCATGCATAAACACTTTTCCATGATTAAGTAACAAATATATACAAATATGACCAATTTCCACACATAAAACAAACAGTAACGCGACTAAAAACATGTTAATTTTGAGCATTATCAAATCCCCCACACTTGAGCTTTGCTCGCCCTCGAGCAAGTCTTAATCAAAAGAAAATTGAATTCAATGGCAATAGTGAAAATATCTTATTTTGAACTCAATCAAGTAAATAAAGAGCTTGATAACAATTCTAAACACCTCACGAAGATAATTTAAAATTCACTCATCACTCAATATGTGTAATGATTAATAGATCACTCACTGCACAGTCATGATTTATGTTTCTTACCATAGGCTTGTACAAGTATCAAAACAATAGAATAATTCATCAAAGAGGTCTTTTATTCGGGTTGTAACGTTTAGGCTAAGGGTAAATAAACTTTCGTGCAAATAATTACACTAAGTAAAAAAGGTAAGGATAAGGCATGGGAATATTTATGAAATTGATTTTAAAGAAAAATAAAATCAAAGTCTAAGTCCCATAGTTGCTAATCACAAACAAACCACAAACCCAAAAATGACAATAGTTACAATCTTTCCCCTCTTCGAACTTTCACATGTCAATACATCGATTCACCATAAAAATATTGTTCAAACTTAGCACATTGGCTAACAACATATCACATAAATTTCTTCTTCATAATAATATAGCACATTTGCTATAATTGTCACCTTATAGTTGCGATGATTTTATTTTTATTTTTTTATATCCCCCACACTTCGCATAAGCATACACCACAAAAAATACAATTAAGAAGTATGCACCCTTCATCTTTGTTGGAATGGCACACACATGAATTGTGAAGTGTGGCTAACTAATAATCATCAAAAACAATCCAAAATCCAAGCAACTAGCAACCCATCATTTAGACTTTGACAAAGGGTAAGGCTAAGGTTTAAAAGTGTAAAATATTTTTGTATTTTTCTGGATTTAACAAAATGAAAAGGATGGCTCAAGGGGTGTAACTAGGGGTATCTAGCGCTAAAGATAAACGCTAACAAATGGGATCCAAATACGAAGATAACTAACCGATGTGGTTAGCAAAAATTATTTTGTTAAACGGATGGCCATTTGGTTTTATTCCTAAGTTTGCCTCTTATCATATGAATATATCATTATCATTCGAAAATGATTTAACCGTAATGCATAACAAGTACAAGTTCTAGAATTAACACAACCACCGGCACACTCATAATGAAATATATAAATAGCATGAGAAACACTATTCACATTAAAAAACTAATCCTCACAATTTAAAGTAATAAGGGTATAAAATTGTGCTAGCAAATGTTATCAATTCCGGGACGAATTGCTCTTTAAAATTTGAATTTATTCTCCAAAAATATCATTATTATTTACCATTGAATCAACCTTATTTTAACTAAAATATGAAGGGCGAACTACTTTTAGTTACTAAAGTTCACGACTCTTAAAAAAACGAAAATTTAAAAAAATTTAAAAATATTTTTAAAAAAAATATGCAATTTTTCTATTTTCTTCCCTCCCCCACACTTAAGTTTTGCATTGTCCTCAATGTAATAAAAAATTAACTTCAAAGTAAAGGAAATGGAAAAATTTTAAAAATACCGGAGTTAAATACGCAACATGCATATTTGACCATAATAAGCAAATGAGTTTATCGACTCCAAACGTTGATCAACTATATGTTTCCGTAACAAAACCCCTGCAAGAAAACTGCAAAATATACGAAAAAACCAAATAAACACAAACAAAAACATATCTAAACCAAATAAATAGAAAATTAAGTTATGTTATAAATCCTAAGAGAAATAGTTAAAGGTAGTGGAAATAGAAATTGTTCGACACATAATTGTTTTAAAAACCAACCATAAACCATATGATCACACATCACCATCAATAACTCACATCTGAACGAATGAACTCATCCTCGCTTTCCTCTTCCTCCTCATCTTCCTCATCAATGTCTTCTTCATCGTCCACCACTCGTCTCTTCATCTTTCCAACTCTTGATGACGAACCTCCAACATCATAACTCGATCCTCCAGGATTAAAACTTGGTCCACCCACATTAACACCTGAACTACCATACTCGGGAAGTCTACCGTATGGAGGGTATGGCTCGGGAAATGGTGAATAACCAGGATAAGGGTAAGGGTATGATCCAGGATATGGTGAATATGGTAAAGGTTATGGTGGAACATTTGGTGGGTTGTAGGGAGGTACCTCATAATTGGCATCTTGTGCCAAATGTTGGATCATAGGCATGGAATAATCAAAGTTGTAATTATTCCTCATGAGCATTGAATCTTTCCAAACTTCCCTACACTCGATAGCATTTAACTCTCGGTTCCAATCACCCCATCCTGAATCAAAACCACTTTGGGTATTCCCTGGAAAACTTCCCATTTGGGGTTGTGATGGCGCTTCCGCATAAGCTCCGGATTGTGCCCCCACACTTGGTTCGGTCCAAGGTCCTAAAGTCTTGTTATTCCTATCCAATGCATTTCCAAAACTAAAAGCATCCCATATCTCACTCTCCAACCTCACTCTACACTTCCTCAACTCATTATCGTTAAAATACCCAAGATTTTTAGCCAAAGCGGTCACATAATGACCTCCACAAACATCACTTTGTTTCTTAATCCCCGGTGCTCTCTTAGAAAGATACTTGGCAATAATCCATGCCACATTCCCATTCTTATCTTCCTCAAACAACTTCATCACCCATAGGTCCGGTTGACTACATTTGTCTTGACTACCGCTCCTATGCAACAATCCCCAAGAAATCAACTTTTGTAAAACCTTCAACAACGGATTCCTAATCCTAGAAGAATTTCTCCTAAGACAAGTCACCAATCCTATTCCAATAAGTATCAACACCCGTGTATTGATCATTAGCTCTAGCAAAACTCACAAAATGTGGTCCAAACAACCTATGATTAACCTCACTCTCCTCATACAAACCAAGGGCAACTGCAAAATTTGGCAAAGATAAAGCATGTTCGCGACCACACAATCTAAACCAAACACAAACATCCCCAAGAACATCATTTACCTTCCTATCAAAGTAAAACGTAGAAAAGAACTCCAAACACCATTCCTTGTAAACATCCTCACGAATACTAAAAGCTCTTTCCCAAGAATAATCTTCAAACCTATCCCCATCTCCGGGATATACATAAATCATAGTCATCATGCTCCTCAATTGATCCTCACATTCATACTCCGCAAGCAATTCCCGATCAATCAACCAAGGCTTAGCAATCTTTCTCTCTTGAAGTTTTGAAAGACGTTCCCTATATGCATTCTTCTCATCTTTGTTTTGCACATTAGAAACTTGACATTATCATTAGACTCCGGTTTCAAACTGAAAGTGATCCTCTTCCTCTCGTTCCTTTTCAAATACTTGTTAACAATCGGGTTTCTTTGATTACGTCCCAATCTTGCAACATTTCCCTGAAAGAAATCTCAAATTATGTTATTATAAAAGTATAAAAACTAACACCAATCAATTTAGAAACTAGAAAACAAAAATGTCAAAAATTTTTCCGAGGCGTCCATCCGATCGGTTTGAGGTTCATCCGATCGGATGCAACTTTTGGCATACTCCAATCCGATCGGTTGCAACTCGCAACTGATTCGGATGGAGTTTCTGTATACTTCATTCATCCTCAATCCATTCTAAACGTTTCCCAATCAATCCGAACTTCTTTCTAACTTGTAATCTTCCATTCTTGAGTACTTCTAACATCCAAACTCTCCTATCCATGATTCTTAACATTTCCAATCATCAACTTAATGATTCTATGAAAACCAAGAACACCATCTACTAAAATCTTCCAATTAGTGCTCTAATCAACAATGCAATAACCTAACATCACTAATTATCAATCATGTAACTTCTGGGATTCATCAATTGCAAATAAACTAGCTCCAAAGATTATACCCAATTCAATCCGAAAATTCAATCAATGAATTCTTACTCAAAACTTAACCAATTGATCTAATTCTTTTTGCAATACATTCTCCTATCATCTAATCACTTATCCGCAAAATATTACATCTTAATTCGAACTAATTCAAAAATACCCAATTCGTGACCTAATTTCAATCATCCGAATTAAAACCTAATTGAACAAAAGTAATGATATAACTTACTTGACTTGATGACATTGATGATCAATTATCACTCCTGCAACTCTCAAACAACTTCTTATGGTCGAAATTTTAACCCCAATTTTTGGTGGATTGTGTGTATGTGTTTTTCTTAAGTTTTTGAAAATTTTGGTTTATATATTCAATTTCATCCGATCAGTTGTGAATACATCCATTCGGTTTGGTATGAAATTGATTTTTCAAAGTATTTCTACTACTAAACTTGGTACAAGTACTAGTAGTTCTTATCTTTTCCAAAACTTATTATCTTGTATGTATCCCAAATACACTTTGTCTACCAAAAATTTGGTCATCTACTTCTACTACTAACTTAAGACTAAAAACATAACTTAACCTCTAAAAACTTAAACTAAATAAATAGATCAATAGATAAATATATAGATAGTCTTATTTCAAACATGAAATGCATAAAACCTAAAAACATAAAATAAATTGCATGAAATTAAAAATGCGAAACAAACAAACTAGCACAAGACGTGCTTTATTCTTGTGATCATTCTTCTTCATCCATAGAAATATTCATTCCTAAGAATGTCTTCTCCACGATACTTGTTTGACAACTTCCTAGTAGTCTTTTGAGTTTTGAAACTTCGTGCAAAATTACTTCTACTAGGACATGTGATATCAAATTTGCAATGCCAATCACCATCTCCTTCTTCTCTTTTGTAAATGCTATGACCATCGGAACCCCATTCCAAGTTCTTTAATTGGACCGGTAAAGATCCAAGAAAATCTGTCAATTTGTTAAACACAAAAATGTTTTTAAATGGGTTAAAGAAATCCTCCATTGCTAGAGCTCTTTCCATTTCATCCTCAATATCAAAGAAACTAAGTGTGCATGGGCCAAACTTAGGCCTACCATCTTCATCTCTTCCTACTTCAAAGCAACCAAGGTAATCCTCCTCTTGGTCCTCATCATTATCATCCCCATTATTACCCCCTCTAGGCTTTGGATAGTAAGTATTCTTAAGAATTCTATCATCAATTGTCATGGTACCTCTTCCCATATCTATTATAGCTCCACATGTTCTTAAGAATGGTCTACCTAACAACAAAGGTAGTTCCTTATCAACCGCAACATCCAACACAAGAAAATCTGCCAAGAATGCTTGATAACCAATTTGAACTCTCACATTTCTTACTTCCCCCATTGCCTTTGCGTTAGAATTATCCGCCATAGTAAGTTTAGAATTGTTAGGTTTAGGGTCTCTTAATCCTAACTTGTGATACAATGGATGAGGCATAATACTCACACTTGAACCCGTATCGGCTAATGCATATAAAGGAGTTGTCCCATTAATTTTAACCGGTAAAACAAAATTTCCGGGATCATTCATTTTCTTTGGGAGCCCATTCTCAATTATCTTTTTCTCCTCTACTTCATCAAAACTATTATCCTCCAACTTCGACTTCGCCAACATAACTCCATCTAATTTCTTCCTATAATCCATGTAATTTCTCAACACTTCAATGACCGGTTTGTTTTCCATCAATTCACTAATTTTTGCTTCAAGATTCTCCAAGATAGCTTGTTTTTGCTCTTTGGTTAAAGGTTTGCTACTTTTTGGTTAATTTGGTGGAGTTTTAGATGATGATGATGATTTGTTTTCTTTTTCTTTTTCTTTTTGGGTGGAGGGTTGGGTTAATTTGTTCAATAGTGTTTTGTTTCGGTTAGCTTTGCCCATCTTACAAATTTCATCCCTTCCTTCCTTCATCACTTCCATTCCTTCACAAACATCAACAATCATTTCATTCACACTCTTTCCTTCTTCCAAATCACTTATGTTAATTCGTAACTCCCCAAGTGCAAAATCCAATGTACACTTGGTATTCACAAGAAAATCTCTACCAAAGATAACTTCCGGTTCATCGACATTTGTATATTCCAAAACCACAAAATCAACTTTGAAGATGTGACCATGAATATTCACTCTAACTCCTTTCACTTCCTTTCTTCCATAACTTCCATAGTCAAGCCTAACAAAACCAAGCTTGTCAAGTACTTCTTCCTAAATGTAATTGTCTCCATATTCCATATTCAATTCCGCATTCCACGCTTTAACACCTTCCACCGCACAAGGTGTAGAATACCTCATGTGTGGAGCATCATATTCTTTAGGTGGTGCTCTTGTGAAAACAACAACTTTCCTTTCCTTTTCCTTCTTTGGGTAACACATTTCATGTGGCAAGTAAGAAACATTGTCACCAACAACGTCTTCTCCTTCTAAATCCAACTTAGCCTTTTCCAACATGCTTTCCAACTTTTCCAAGGAATCACCGGAATCCTTGAACATATCTTCCAAATCTTTCAAATTCGCCGAAATCTGACTTAAACTCTCCATTTCAACTTAAGCAATTACTAACTATAACATAACCATCACAAAAAACATCCAAATCATTAGCATGAGGGTTAGTTGTAATCAAATAACTCTTAATATGAAACAAGAACAAGTAAATTAACTAATTAAAACACTTAGAATTGAAAATAATATAAAAAATAAAAATGTTAAAAATTTTACCGAGACATCCATCCGATCGGTTTGACCTCCATCCGATCGGATGGCACAAATGACCACCTCCAACCGATCAGTTGGAACCCGCAACCGATTCGGTTGGAGTTTTCTGAAACAAATTTTTTTTTTCTTTTTTTTTTTAATAAAAGACTAAGATTTAATAAAAAGTAATTATAGTATTAAAGACATTAAAAGCATTAACTAAGGTACTCTTAAAACTACTAAAAACATTAAAATGACTCATAATGACAACTTATAACTAATAATAACTAACATTAATCATATATCCATTAAAACTAATTAACTAAAAACAGAAAAATAAACATTAAATAGAAAAAAAACAGAATCCTAAAATTTTTACCGAGACCACCAACTGATCGGATGGAAATCCATCCAATTCGGTTGGTTGAAAACCAACTTTTTTTTTTACTTTTTACTCTAAAAACTTTAAAATTTCACAAATTACAAACAATTTTATTACTAAAAACTAAGAAAATTAATCAAATCCCCGGCAACGGCGCCAAAAACTTAATGTGCGTTTTATTAGTACAAGTTTTAAAATTTATAAACACGAATTATCCGATTATTATTTAGCACATACGAGCAAGTATACTCGTCCGGTGTAATAAAGGTAGGTAAGTCGAGATCGTCCCAAGGAATTTGGTTGTTTTAGTAATAAGAAAAACGTTGGTTAAATAAGGGTTGTCAATCCAAATTTATGTAAAATATTAATTTAAAAGAAACTCAATAAAAACTAAGCATATACTTGTGTATAATTCCTTGATTGGTAATTAGGAGTATCATGACAATTTAAGTATGAAGTTTGGTGTAAAACTTGTTATGATGCGCAACAAAAAAATGAGCAGTTATACAATCTATGGTGTATGTCATGTTTTAACTACCACTAAGAATTCTATCACCTAAATGACTCCTTTCGGACATATCAAATGAGTATGACAATTCTATAATCACATGGTTGTTTTTGAAAATCAATTCTTTTCTTATGAATTCCTACGAATCCTTTCGGTCCTTTTTCGTGATGAAATCGTCTCAAATCCATTTTAACAAGTAAATAAGATGGTTGTCAAGCATCCTATTCCATACTAATTTGGTGCACTAATATTTTGGAATAAAAACAAGTTGAAATTCCTTTCGGACCTATTTTTCAAAAGATTGTTTTTACCAACAAATTAAGCAAGATTAGATGTTACCTCAACAAACTCATAAAATAGATATGTTTTCATGCATCACCTTTTTCACAAAAGAATACTCCATTAACCAATCACATCATATACACAAGTATATCATAAATTACTCCATAACAATCATATTAAAACACAAGTGAATAAGAAAACTTTCATAAAACTCAAAGTAACAATTGTTCATTATAAGTATCAAGGTGTACCTAGTCTTGAGAATTACAATGAATAAACTTGTGAAACTATAGCAACCACACTCCTCCAATTGCTCACTAATGTAAGTAAACAACTCGACACTCGAACCAATGTTTGAGACTTTAACTCAACACGTTCTGGACATTTTCACAACACTTAGTAAACTTTCTGGCAATATAAGATAAACTAACAAGATTTGGTGTAATACTAAGTTAGATATTTGGTGGTACAAGTAATTCTAGACCCTAAGTAGTCATTATATAGCATAATGACACTTATCCTCCAAGTAAAAACGTCCCTCTAAAGTTAATAAGCAGAAATGATCAGCCACACATGATTATGGGGAGTAAATACGTCCATAAATGCAAAACTTGTAACTTCAGTCATCTCCATCCGATCGGTTTCTCACCATCCGGTCGGATGGTCATTTCTTTGACACGTTCCAGCTGAATCGGATGCGGGTTGCATCCGATCGGTTGGAAGCTGTCTGAACATACTTTCTTTGTATTTTCTTTGTCGTTTTACATTGCATGCATTATTTTTCTTCGTGGCATGACTTTATCAATTAGAACTTGATATTTCCTTGATAATTACGTGTAGAAAACTTCTCTTTATCAAATCTTTTTGTCCATGCGACGTTTCTTTCTTCCTTGATCTACTTGAAACTCTCCAAAAATGCATGACCACTTCATTTCTTCATCTTTTAATCACTTTTACCTACTTTTGGCTATATTTGCATGCATAGACACTTTTCCATGATTAAGTAACAAATATATACAAATATGACCAATTTCCACATAAAACAAACAATAACGCGACTAAAAACATGTTAATTTTGAGCGTTATCATTCGTTTAATTTTGATCCTGGCGGCGTCAGGATTAATGCCTGACGGTATTAGCCCGTCTGCACAGCCTCAATATATACAAATCTATCCCTTTCATTCTAAACCCCACAAACCATATCCACACCGCACGCACCCACCGAATCTTCAAGGTCCAATTCAAGCCGTTTTGTCGCAAATCTCCACGTGGTATGTAAATTTTATTAATCCTTCTCGTTTCAATTGTCCATTACTTCGATTAATTTAGGATATCCCCAAATTAATTCTAAAACCCTAGAATTAATTTTTGATTAGAACTTGTATTTACCAATTAATCATGTTTGTAGCAATGATTGTGGTGGTAATTAGTTTTGTAATCAAATGGGTATGTTATTATGAGAGAAAAATCGTGAAATCGAACCGCACTCCTTTGGCCAATTCGAATTTTTGCTGTCAAAAGGATTGTTTGGTTTGATGAATCGAAGTTTAAGTCTTGATTTTTCTCTCTCATTCTCGGATGCAAAATTGACAAAGGATGACGGCGTCATGCCGTAAGGTGTGACGGCGTCAGGTTGTAAGGCATGACGGCGTTAGACCCGTCTGATGTTCAGTTTAGGCTTCTTTTTCTCAATCATTGATTCTTGTGTTGTTTCCGAAAATTTGTAAAAGGAACAGGGGCCATAAGGGACAATCCTCAAGATCCCAACAAGAAAACTATGTAGAGATCTTTCTTAGCTGGGGTGTCTTTGAAGGAAATCAAGCTAATGCTAGTTATTCCCAACTGCTCGACCAATCCATTAATCATAGGGTTGTCATTGATTGGGATTTTTTGGCAATTGACAACCTCGAGAATGAGTTCCTTGAGAGCTTTAAGACTGATGCTTTCATGGGCCCTTAGTGGGAAAGGTTGTTTAAAATTCAGGAGCCTGTGTATGATGAGTTGGTGCGTGAGTTCTTTGCGACTTATCAGTTTGATTTAGTGAGAGGAGGGAACAATGTTGGTGCCACTTTTGTCACGTTTAGGCAAGGGGTGAGTTTCACTCATATTCGGTTATGAAGTTTGGATGAAGGCTTGGGTAGTACAGTCATCGATGGGTTAATGATATTCAATTTGCAGCGACTGAGTATGGGTTTAACAGTCAAGGATGATATGAGGAGTGTTGGGTTTCGGCCAACCATTGGGGATGGTGCGTACTCTACTGGAACACTGGGGCTTCCCGGATTAGGGATCCTCGTTGCATTTCCTATTCGATAGTCGGGCATCATGACACTACTCATCATGGATACCTACTTGGATCTCTTTTTCCTATACACGATTTATGATCCTAATGTGTAATATAACATTCCTTTTTGGATACCAGTTATTTGAGTATTGAAGGTGGGGAAAAGCTGTTTGATAAGATCTATGGGGGTATGTTTATTACTAGACTTGCTTGCTTATATGAAGTGCTTAGGCCTGAGATCGAGGATCACTTGAGTATTGGGGGACTATGTAGGATAGTCAGGGAGAGATCGCTTAAGGCGATGAGAATTGTCATGGATATTGGGGTGGAAACTATGTATGGTGGGCTCCTAGACCATATGTGTTTCATGATGATGATGAGGATGACGATGATGGTGATGAGCAGCAGCAGCAAGAGGGATACGGCGTCGGTGGTTCTGCAGATGTTTACCGGAAGATGAGTTAGGGGGATTGGCAGGCCCACTAAGGGGCCTGGATGAGGCAGATGGATACATGGATGACCAGATCAAAACCAGCGGTTTGACTGGATGTACGACCACACGGTGCGCCAGATGCAGCACCTATCCACTTGCGACTAGCTGGATCCACATTTGCAGATTGACCCCTTCCTTAGCCTTGAGCAGGACTACCCACCCTATGGGTATACAGGCTACCTCCTTCCTGGTTATGACTACCGTTTTGGACCCCCTCGCAAGTGATTTGTTATGATTATCTTTGATGTGATTATCTTTGATGTGATGTTTGAACAATTTATTCGTGGTTGTATGTTTTTAAGACAATTTATGGCATGTAATAGTTTAGGATGGGCCTTGTGATGGTCGTTGGATATTTGTAGCTTTAACTTTATTTTTCATTTAGGCATGTAGGATTTTTATTTTCTTGTTCGTCTTTTTGGTTTATTATTTGCTTATTGCTTGTTTGTTTGTTTGTTTTATTTGATTTAATATATACGCTCCATCTCTTTTTGTTCATTGTTCATGTCTCAAATAAATTGTGAAAATGCTTTATTTTGTCTTTAACCTCGTCTTAATTACATATAAATGTATTTTGCAAAAAGGTGAGTGTAGGGAAGTACACATTTGTTTTTAAGAATAAATTGAACATGAACGATAACAATTAAAGATTAGCATATATATTTGTGTTTTTTAGAGTAAAATGCTTGTATCAAGATAAAATGAACGTTTTACAGTTTTTCCAGGTTTTAACACTTAAATTTTTCCAGAAATTTTCCAGCAACAAAATATAAAAATTCTGTCAGATTATACCTAATGGCGTCAGGCCTCATAACCTGACGGCGTAAGGCATTACATCTACACAATTTTTCCAGGTTTTGTTTTTCTGCTGGAAATCTTATAATTTTGAAAGATTTTTAATTTTAAATTTCCAGGAACCTGTAGACATTCACTTTGCAACCATTATATCTTACTTTACTTTTTAGGATTTAATTTTATATGTAGATTTTGCCGCCGATTTTATGCGAGGTTTCGTGTTTTGTTTTCTTAGTTAATTACAGGTTATATTGGACAAGAAGATAAAAATATGAAGTTGGAAGAGCGTTGATTGCATTCTATTTTCTTGGAGGAAGATTTAACCATGTTTCGCATCGTCCATACCGAGTAAATCAGGGGAGTATTAGTTTCTTTCATTCTCTTTTATCTTAACTTTTATACTTTTTAAGAACATTGAGAACAATGTTCGGTTTAAGTGTAGGGAGGGAAAATGGGAAACCTTAGAAACTATAACTTCACTTGATGTTTGTTTTGCTTAAAAGTAAATGTGTAATAAAACTAAGAGAAGTACTTTTTAGGGAAAATTTGGCACCAAATTTAAAATTTTTTACAACATATAGGAGTGAAACTTTAGCCATGGTAAGCGTTTCATTGATAGGAATTATGTTACTAGCAAAAAAACCCTACCACTCAAAAATTTCCACCCCAAAATGTGAGGTTTGCCTTTAGATTATTTGGAAAAAGCATTCACTTTTGATACTTATGAGTATACCAGTAGTATATAGATTCTAGAACTTGCGTTTGTGATGCATCCCGAGACTGCTAGTGAGACTACATTCGTGTGGTTAGGATTTACTATATGATAAGAAGCACTAAGATAACCCTTTGTTTTAAACCTGTTTTTTTTTAATTACATTGACTTCATTGGTCAAGTAATTCTCCCTCACCTTTGTGATGTACTCATTATTTGTACAGGATACCCCTAGTACACCCCTCAGAGCCTATCTTTTTCATTTCTAACTATAAGAATTTTACTTAAAGGAAGAATTTGTTTACAATCCAACCCCAAATGTACACTCAAATCGCCTTACCCTGCCTTGTATGCACTCATTTTTAGTGTATTATTGTTACAACTAACATGTTTAAACCCTTGTTTAATTGTCTAATTGGTTACATGGTTGCTTAGTCGAGTCATATCTTGTACATATAGTTTTGGGATGATTGAGACTCATAGGTAAAAGTACTAATCGTTACAAAGTGAAAGGGGAAATCATTACCCTTATATACCTTAGCATTTAAAGTACTCCAAGTGTTTTAATTTTCTTGATTCGAGCCATTAAGTTAGTTATGTAAAATCCAACTAAAATTTGAAAAATGACACTCTCCTTAAAACAAAAATAAAAATTTTATTATTTAAAACTAAAATTGTTAAAGTTCTGATATTTTTCTTTTTAGAATTGATGATATCTAGGTGATACACTTTGATTCGACGTGTAATGTGTATCAGGTTTTTGTATGTGTATTAGTTTAGTAGTTGATATATATTAGGTGTAACAGTTTATGTATAAAATACCAGTTTTTAGAGATTTTGATGTATCAGAATAAAAATTTTAATTGTGTATCAGTAATCCAAATTCATGTATTAGTTGGTTATTAGTTGCTAAAATGTTAATTTGTATTAATATTTTACTTTTTGTGTATTATTGATAAAATGTTTATTTATAAATGCATTTAATAGTTGTTTAGAATAGATCTTATTTTTAAAACTTTAAGTTTGATCTCACATTAAACCTCCCCTATATATATATATATATATATATATATATATATATATATATATATATATATATATATATATATATATATATATATATATATATATATATGTGTGTGTGTGTGTGTGTGTGTGTGTGTGTGTGTATACAGAAAAAGAAAAGTGAAAAAAAACATACGGGCTGCTATCCGTTTCTTTTATTTATTAAGTCAAAATAGTGTCTTAAAAAATACAAAAAGAGTTGTAGTTAGTTTAAGTTGAGTCGAGTCTTGGCTTAGAAATGCCTCTTTGTACATCTAATTGACCAAGACAATTGACTTGCCACCAATAAAAATCCCTTTATCCAACAAACCGTGTTTTCCATACCTTTATACCTAACGTTACAACCCTTTTAAATACATCTTTGATAGTTTATCCTAGGTGCTTAAGCCAAAGTGGTGGAGGTTTAATCCTTTCCCAAGCCTATGGTAATCTATGTTCTATGACAAGTAGAGAGTGTTACATTTTCCCGTTTTCATATGTGATATATAACTTTATATCACCCGAGAGGTGTGAGAATCCAAACACTTATTGTGAGGTGCTAGTATGAAATTTTTGTGCTTGTTTTGACTAAGGTAGAATGATTGTATGTTGTAATTACTTTTATGTTAATGTTAAATGACCCCTAACTTGTAAATGGATTAGATAAAAAGCTCATCTGCTTGAGGACAAGCAAATCCCAAGTGTATGGATATTTGACAAGGATTTATTTGATACATTTTAAAGGGGTCATTTATGCCTAAATTCATGATTATATGATCAAATATTGCCACAAGTAGTTTATTTTGTGTATTTTAGGTACTGGGGATGTGAATTCTGGAAATTGAAGCTTTTTGAATGTATTTGGGCGAAAAAAGTGAAGAAAACGACACAGTCATGAAAATCTTGTAAAAATGGTAAGACGGCGTCACAACTATTTTGAAGCAAGAAGAATTAACACACGTCGCTTCAGAAACAAAAGTGGAATTAACACCTGACAACGTAGGTTATATTGAAGATGGGCGTCACGTTTTAGAATTTACAAGTGACTGGCAAAATGGCGTATAGAGTGAAGGCGTCAGCCTTGAGCTGACGGCGTCCGAGGTTATAGAGCGATGGCATTAGAGTGATAACTTGCACAAGATAAAACCCTAATGGCGGCGAGCTGACGGCGTCAGGACTTATAACCTGACGCCGTCGCCAATGCAAATCTATATATAAAATTCGATTTTTCTTTTATTTGGTGGAACTTTTTATGCAAATTTTGGGAGACACAAACCCTAAGACCATTTTGCACCTCATTGTAAGTCTTTTACACCCTCCTATCCTCCATGTTTTATTAAAGATAAGTAATTGTTTAATCATTCAATATGTCTATGTGTTGTTTGATTAATTATTTTTCTTTTCTTTCTTTTAACATGTTAGCTTAAATTATCTAGTGTTTGCTTAAATCAAATTAAACCTATTTATTGATTATTGATGAGTTATCTATTGTTTAGTTGATTGATTTACGTTAGGTTAAGAAAACTGGCTAATCTCCTTTGTGTAACTAGCTTGAACGTCTTGAAAAACGTAATCGTATGTGCACTACGGTTTTTCTCGTTGTATTTTATGCATGAATTGATGTTAGTGATTCTATGATAGTGTACTTAACATGCGGTCATAGGAGAAATTGATATTTATAGAGTTTGGGAAGTTAGCACACCCCCACAACTAGTATTAAGGAATACATATCTTCAACTAAAACAACTGCACTGTGACATTCAACAAATCAATAAAAGATAACTACGGAGCAATTAAGTCTACGTAAACACTTTTGTCTCCTCATAAGAAGTTCACCATATTTACTTTTCTTTTATTTTTATTTTTGTTTATTAAATTAGTTTTTACGTTAGTTGACTAGCAACTAATTCCGCCCACTCCTTTAAAAACTGAGATTTTTAATTACTTTCATAAAATATAAAAAATACAAAAGGAATTAATCCTCACCTTTAGGTTTATTCGACATACACTTCAACCTAATGATATTATTCCCTTAGAGAACGATCAATCCTCCGGGCATACCTATACTACACTACAACGATCTGGTACACTGCCTGGAGGATTGCAAGCTTCTCAAAATCCCTTGAGAAGTAAAACCTTTTGCGAGGTTAATCCACGCATCAAGAACCTTTAAAGCCTCTGTTTCCAGATACTCCAAACCCAAATCAGTAACCAAATAACAACCTCGCAAATCCAAAGAGTATAACCATCTTGCTTTGCTAATGGCTTTGAGTGATTTATCTGTAACACCAACACATCTTTCCAAAACTAAATGCCCTAAAAACATATTTGATTGTATAAGGTAACGAACTCCGTTATCCTTAACATGGAGTTTCCTCCTTAAAACCGCAAGAAACTAATCACAAGTATTCGTCACTGCACATAAACCATTGGTATGTGTTAATTCACATACCTTTTCATAGCCAAAAACTGACCCAAATAGACTAATTATGCTAACAAATGCCAAAGAATGTGTGTTTTTATGTTTGTGAACGTGCAGGTACGGATATATCGTAAAAAGATGAAAAACAACAGAAATCCGGCAAAAACGAGCACGAGAGTAGAAAGAATCAGAAGTCAAGCTGGAAATCAATTTGAGCTTATAAAGTCCTCAGAGTTTGATAAATGAGCAATAGTGATTCTTGTGTGAAGTTTGAATAAATGACAACAATGGTCCCTGCACTTTGAAAGTTGACATATGCAGTCCCTCTTGGAAAGTATTGAAGAAAAAGTCAAAAGTCAACCTTTGGGAATCATTATTATCATAATTTGTCCTTGAAAGTTATTTTTGGAACAATGGCAGAAAAGGTCCTCAAAGTTTCATAAAACACAAAATTGGTCCTTGAAATATATTGCTACAAATCTGAAATAACAACATAAGCCATGGTCCAAGTTACACCAAAAGCCCAATCAAATCAAAAAGCCCAAACCCAACCGTCCAATACCCGATCCAATATCACCCTCGGTCAAACTAATATAAAACGGGTCAAAGGTCAAATCCCCAGTCAAACAAAGATATAATATTACCCCGCCCCAATTTCACCCCCAATTCCCCCAACTTACCCAGATTAGAACCCTAACTATTAACCGGCCAAATTAACAGCAATTAAGGGTGAATCCGTCAAATCAAGTGCCCTTCTAGAAGGTCAGTGGGTGTCAGAGTGTCAGGCGATCCAAAGAAACACACGCTTGTCCACATGGCAGATCCTCATTGGTCCTCACACGTCACAAATAGTGATCCGAGGGTGGAAATTGATTGGGAATGATTGATAGTTGATCATGTGGCTTGGATGAGACTCAAAGAAGCACAAGGCACACGGATTTCCAGCTTGGCAATCCGTGATACCCTCACTCCCTCTCAGCTATAAATAGAGGTGCTTAGTAGCTAGTTAGTGTGTAGGAAATTGTAGCGAAGCTCTGGCATTTTTACTTCTCATGTTGTACTTAGTTTAGTGATTGTAATTGAATTCCAATTTAGTTTTTAATAAAAATTTAGTTTTACTTTAATTGTTGTTAGTTTGTTGATTATCACTTGTAGTTAAAAGCTTTCATACCTGTTATACTTAGCTTATTTTCAGTCTTATATAGCTTAAACTACTTTTCCTATTAAATTCAGTTTTAATAATTCAAATAAAATACCTAAAAATCAGAAAATAAATAAAAAAATTAAAAAATACTTTGTTAAATAGAGAAATCAGATTTCATTCAAGTTTGTTTTTAAATTGTTACAGTTTATATTAGTTTAATAACTTCTGCAAGAGTTTGAATTAGCTGATAACATTTAAATCTCTCATAATACTTACTGGTCAACGAAAGTCAACTGAGCTCATTTCAATTGATCCTTGGAGTTTAGAGATAACATGAGATAGCAAGGGATGATCTCTGCCTATCTAAGAGATAGGCAAGCTTAGGGAACTCCCTCTATTCTAGCTGAGGGAGACAAGTGTTTGTAACCTTTTGATTTCTTTACTGTTTCATTGAATCTATTGTATTTTAATGTAGTATTGTAATAATTCTAGTAGTTGATTTAGATTGATTCTGTTATTGTGGAATAGTTGATATTAGCTGATTTGATTTTTGATTTAGCTGTTTGAGATTAGTTCTGTTTCAGCATAGCTTATTTGAGAAACTGTGTCTTTTGCATAAGATCTGAGATTTGCTTTAACTGTTGGATTTAATAGTAACTGATTGTGTAATCTGATTCTAGTAGTGATTATTGAAGGATATTGATACATAAATTGGAGTTCCATGATTTGTTGCTTGAATTTGTTGTGTAACTTTCTCTATAAGAGAGTGTTTGGGTGTAAGTTTTGATGTGTGAAGTTGTTGTTGGATTACTGAATTGCTACTTCATATAGGAACATTTAGAGTAATATTGAAGTTCTAAGTCATAAAAATAGAAGAGTTATTCATTAAAAAGTAAAAGTAGATTGCTAATCTCATAAACAGTTAGGTGCATCAGAAAATAGTTAGTGAATTTGTAGTTGTTGCTTTATAATTCATTAAAATAGCTTAGTCTAGTTTAGAATTAGCTTAAAATTACACATAGGAGTAGATTTGTTCATTTGAGACCTAAATTAGTCAAAGTTTAGTGGATATTAAAAAGTCAACTTAAATCAGAGCTTGTGGTTCATTGGCTGCTGATCTTGATACATTTTAGGCCTAAGTTTAATTCATTGATATAGAGTTTTTGGTTGATTTTGAAACTTAGTTGTTCAAACTAGCTTTTGCCCCTATTGCTGGTAAATTTGAGCTTATCTTGAGTGCTTATTGCATCTGTGAGTTAGATCATTTGAGACATAGTGTCTGTTTGGACATTGAAGCCTACTAGTGTATCTTTGTTGCTTGTATCTGAGTATTATTGGCATTTTTAGGATTGTTTGATGATAAATAGTTGTTGTGCATGAGTATATTGCTTCTGGAACAGTTTGCTTCAATTCTGCTTATTGAGTGAGCTTATTATTGAGCTTATTTCATATTTTCTGTGATTATGAGATTTTTTGTGATTATATTTGATCATACTTGGCATTTCTAAGCATATTATAGCATCAATCTTTTGTGTTTAGAGTTTCAAAGAGTTTTGATTCACAAGTGCTTAATAATAAGCACTTGTGATAAGCAGTTTAACTAGAATAAGCACTTTTACTGTTCATTCAAGCTTCAAATTTTTTATCCAAGTTCATTTTTATATTTTTGATTTTCTGGAAATTTTTCAGATTTTTCCAAGTTGTTTTGATATTTTTCTTAATTTTTCTTTGATTTTACTCACTTTTAAATACTTTTAAATAAACAAATATCAATAAGAAATCAAAAAAAGCCATAAAAAATACAAAAATATTTTACAAAATTCTTTTAGAATATTTTAGATTTTTCAGAACTTAAATTTCATTTTTCCCATTTATATTTCTAATTTCGTCTATTTATAATTCATTTAAAATTACAAAAAGCAAAATAAATTTATAGAAAATAAAAGAGAAGTCAAAAAAATAATTTTCTTTTTCTGGAAATTCATTTTATTAGTTTAAGATTTTTAGAAAATAATTTCACATTTGTAGGATCATTTTTCAATTAAAGTTACGTTTTAATAAACGCGTTTGCATTTTCGTTTTTACGTATTCAACTTTAGTGCATATCTAGCTTGTACCTCTTGCATAATTCATATTTGTTTGTTGTAATTTGAATTACTTGATTACTATTTTCACTTTCACCACTTTTCAATTCACGATTTACACGAATCAATATTCCTTAATTCCATTCACCTTCACTCGGAAATGACTCGGGTGATCCGTATTTTGTGCGAATCATTTCGATACTATACTACTATATTATAATAAGTTGATTTTGACACAATCAACCATCATCATCAAAATCAAAGTCAGTTGGTGGCTTATAATCTACCTGATTGTCACGGTTTTTCTTTGAATCAAGCTCTAGGCACTGGAGTTTGGGGTACCATTATGCTATGAGTTTCATATGGTCGTCTGAAAGTGGTTTGGAGCATACACTGCTAAATATATTTGGGGATGCGGGTAGAATAAAGCTGAGCATATCAGTAGAATAAATATGTAACATCCATACGTGAAGGCATGCAACTTTCAGAAATTGCTTGGAAACTTGAGCAAAAGAGCTTTGGTCAATTTGGTTGGAAATTTTGTTAAAAATGTAGGTAAGCTCGTCTTCTCCAATTTTTTTCCATCAATCGCTAGGGCTACTTGTTCAAATCCTTGAAAAACAGGTCTTTTGCTTTCACCTCACCTGTAATGTCTAAAATATGCTTACATGGATAGTTTTCTTGATATATGACTACTTTGTGAATAATAAACCATTAGAAAAACAATTTCAGATTAGGATAATTATATCACTGAAGGTAGTAATTACAACTCTATATCTTTGTGTACTTGTAAACAACACAACTTAATTGTTATACTTTCATAACACTTAGCTAGTAGATAAATCAACACATAGCTAATATGAAAAATAAATTCTCCGTACTTAAGGCCCATTGTGCTTCGATATTTAGTTAAAAATGTTATAGGTTTAGAACTAACAGATCTGCTAAATTGACAAATTGTTATAAGAAAACAAAGGAATACTCAAGTCAGCGCTATGACATTCTGTATAATACAAGACCTTTTACCAGATAATTCTATGTTTCCTTTTTGTTTTTGTTGTAAAGGCAAAGTCACATAACCAACCTAGTGCACATGTTCGTTCCATATGCGACTTGAACCATCGAACAAGAGCTATAAGTACACTTTCATACCACTATAACTTGGTGAATAAGTTGGTATATAGTTAATGAGGGTACACAGAGCATGAATAAATTACAAGGTGAAGTAGTTGTAGATCATATCTCAATATTTCACTACTTAATGATCAACAACCATTAAAAAAACCAGTTTAAATCTACCGTAAAAATCCTGATAAGAAGAAACACTTTCAATATTGATTTGTGAGTTCATAGATACACTACATGGGTAAAAAAACAAGATGGTAAAAATTGAACATGGGAAGAAATGGGTAAGTATTATAAGCAGTGGTGATTTAATCTAATAACTCATTTTGATAGGAGAAATATACTTAAACCGATTTAACCTAATAACAAGGGTTTGATAGTCAGATTTAGTATCAACTAATATGTGATTAGCGATTATGTTTTGATTAGGTGAAGTGGTTAAGGGAGTTGTTTGCCGCTTTGTTTAGGTCGGCGTTAGGTGTCATTGTTAGAAGAGTATGTTTACTTTTTGGCTTGATGTTTTGATATGTGCTTGTAAATTCTAGCTTCTTGCTAGCTATTTCAATTCTATGCATCATTCACGAAAAAAGGCGTAGGTACCTAATCCATGACCATTTTGTGGAACAAAAAAAAAATATTTAAATGCAATTACACTAAGATAAACTTTTCAATGTATATTTTTATTAGAATAAATCAAAGAATTATAAAATATTTTGCGGATAAACATATAATTGAGTGACAATAAGTTTTAGCTATCTGATTGGATCAAGGATGTAGAAATCAAGAAATACTAAAAAAAACTATATTATTCATATTCAACTATAAGGTTCAATACAAAGACATTAAATAGAGAAAACACGACCTAAACCTTAAAAACTAGACAGGCCTAAACCAAAGAGCCTGGCCAATAGGCCTTATTATCTAAAATCTCCTCTCAAACTCATAATGCTGCAGCGGTAAACATTGAGAGTTTGCTAAGCAGAAAATAAACTAAAACTAAAAAACAAACGAAAGTAGAGTGTCCAAGAGTCGCTAACTAGGTGCTAGACGGAGTCTCAATCCGATGCAATCCAAAAGAACTAGGTGCAGATGTAGACAGGTGCAGAGCACAGAGCAACATAAATACAGAGATAAACAAGAGTAGAACAGGCATATGCAGATTCAGGCAGACATGACGGAACCAGATGCAGAACCACATGTGAAACCAGATGCAAAACCCTGTCATCTAGACAGGTTGATGCAAATAGGCAGATTCAGGCAGACAGGTACAAACAAGACAAATTCAGACAGACAGATGCACACAAAACCAGATGAAAAACCACGTGTGAAATCAGACATATTCAGAATCATCCATAACCAGATGCGAAACCAGAACCAATACTTACCAAATACCGATGCCGATCCTGATAACAATACCAATACCAAATCGATAATTCCACTGACGAACACTTAATTCCGACGTGTAACCCATCCATACCTTAATAACAGCAAACACATTCACAAACTTGATATCTTAAATTGTTTATTCCAATCGTACGTTTTATAAATCCAATCCAATGTACCACCACTAAAATCACAGATACAGTAATACAATAAAACCTAATTATTGTATATCAAAACAAATCTAACAAAAGCGTATCTCTAAATAAAAAGTCAACAACGTAGGATCACAAGCAATGACGACCCAACGTACTAGTCAAGTTTATCACACAAGGATTTACCTCGACAAAACATACCATATAGAAATCAAGGAATACTGAAAAACTGTATTATTCAGATTCAACTATAATGGTACAATACAAAGACATTAAATAGAGAAAACAGGACCTAAACCCTAAAAACTAAACGGGCCTAAACCAACGGGCCGGGCCAATGGGCCTTTATTATCTAAAAAAGGGCACTAACAAGTTTAAACAAGAGTAAATGCTCTTCTTTAATGATGCAGTTAATGTGGAAAAGATAACATTTACTTCGACCTATATTCTCATTATATATGAGAGAAACGAGGATGTCACGTGAGGGTAGTTGAAACGTGTCAAGAATTTAATAGAGAAATACATTTTTCATTTAATGTTTCTATTCTTAGAAACACGACAATCCTACTTTTGTGAATTGTGCTGCCAAATACTCAATGTCTTTTCACCAATTCGTAATTGTCTTGGCTTTCTCAAGGATACACTTTATCGCATTCTTTTGCAATCATGAGCTGATTGGCTCATTAGAGCATTGTAGAACCTTGTCCTTCAACTTTAGGTTCTTATGCATACTAGAGGAATCCGCATATCAGCTAAAGAGTATATATTCAAGTTATATTCGACTCTTTGACGATGTCTCTGACATGAACCTTGCTGAGGTTAATCGTTGATTTCTTTGTCAGCGAGTCTTCTTATACTAGGTCTAATTTATGTTTAAATGTAGAGAGACAATTGGACACTAAATTGGCTCAACAAAGGGTTTGATAATAGTTTTTATTTTAAGAAATAACACTATTTACTTAAGCCAATTAATTTTACAGGACACATATTTGCAAATTTTACATTCTCTAACTTATTTTGTATCTTTCCAACTTGTTAACACGAAAACTAAAAGTATTTTCTTTCTCTCATTTTTGTCTTTACAAACTCGGGAAAATTCCTAAGTAATTGATGGTAGAATTTTATCTTGCTACGTCTATATATGTTTTCAATATTGTACTGCAGAAAGTAAGAGGTAAAACTTATATTCAGTTCATATTTTTAAGATCTTTTCATGTGATAAGCAAGTTTAAACTAAAAGATATAAGTACAAAATCCATTTTACAATTGAGTCAACCCTTTGCTCTCACGGAAAATCTAAAGTTAACCATACTCACATATTAGAAATTTGCACCTGAGTTCCTAGCTTTCCTTGTTGGTAATTACTTACGAGGAATAAAACGTGGAATAGAACAAGTAACTTGATCACAGGCGGAATAGGAAAGTAGGAACACTCCCTGCCACAAAGCTAAATTGCCTCAATTTGCATTCAGTTCGACTACCATACACTGAATATCATTAAAGGTTTAATGTATGTGTTTGCTGAAACCGAACAGAAAGGGTTAAAAGTAAAGAAACTTCTATCTAAAGTAGTGTTTAATACACAGGTTCTAAAAACCATCAAACAATAATTTTGAAACTATTAAACACAAGTTATGAAATCCATTAAGAAAGAATTACATAAACCAATATGAAGGTAAATCTTGAACTGCATGAATCTTTCAAGCATGATCTTAAAAAGAAACAAATTTCATAGCTTGACTCCCTCAAAAACATCAGACATTAAGACTATATCCCCGAGTGCATGGATCCACTACAGATAATAGAAAAATTAACTTCAGGAGAAAGTAAACAATGGCTAAGAAAATTGTAGTTAGATAGTTAGGAACAAATAAACCGAGTTTCAAAATACGAAAATAGTTGTTTTTCTGAGTTTAGCAACAAACAATCTAGAAGAGCGGCATGACTATTGAATTGCAACAGAAAATTATTAATGGAATAAGGAATTAGACGCACTAGTACATTCACCACTTTTCCCGGCTACTTTTTCGCCACCATGCCGATGTCATGACGTCGGCATAATATGCTCCCATCAACATGACGGCGGCATCAATTTGTCGATAATGCCACGTCGGCAATGACTATCCCGTCGACAACTCCAGATGACAAAGTGGGTCCCACATGGTTTTCCAGTCAAAGATTTTGGTGGTCCGACGTTATATTCCCGACGTCAAGTCGATGGGATAATGTTACCAGTTATCGAAACCTTAATTACGTTTTAAATAGTCCCGCCAACATGACGTCAGGATGGTCTCGTCAAAATCAAAGGGTTCTTTACACTTCCGTCGACATGACGTCGGGATGGTCTCGTCAAACTCAAAGGGCTATTTATACTCCCGTCGACATGACCTCGGGATGGTCAGAGGCCAGGTCAACGGAGTTTTATTATACCGTCGACATGAGGTCGGCATAAATAAAAACATAAATAAATATAATGTTATTATGCCGTCGACATGTCGACGGTATTAAAATGGTATGCTGCTACACAGCAAGCTGCAAACTAGCAAATTTTCAGATTTTTTTTAGAAAAAATCTACCAAAACCTATAACCAACCAGAACCTTTAACCAACCAATTTTAACATGTCCTAACACATACAAGTCGACATCGGCTAAAACACTTGCAAATTATCGTTAAACACCCTCAAAATGCATTAAAACATATAAAGTCTACAAAACGGGGTGTGGTAATCTCTAAACCTAGCTTCCATATCCACAAATGTTTCAATATCCGCAATGTTCAAGTCGCCAACAGGTTAAACTACACAATACTAATATAAGAGTCGCCAAAATATTGTTTCAAACATAAGTACAACACAAAATAGCCCAAGTTTATACCTCTACATCCCCAAGTCACTCATCATCACCATAACCATCCTCATCGCCTTCGCCACTCCGGCTCCTACCAGCTGAGCCACTACCTCCAGCGCCAGACCCACTGCCCGAGCCATCCACGTTTTGAGAACCCGCCTGACTAATATACTTGGCCCATTGCGGGTTGCTCGAGACAAAATTGGTCAACAAAGCGAGCTACGCCTTCATGGCGGTTAAACCTTATTCTATTATTGACCAATCATGGCCTTATTTTGAGTCTTTCTTTCAGATTGAGCGAAGGCCCTCCTCAGGAATAGGAATAGAATACTGGGAACCTCTCGCTGGTTTTTGGAATTCGACATCAGTTATGTTCTTTAGCGTCTTCCTCTCTCTTCTTCTCGGCATCAGCAATCTTCTTCTTGGTCTCACCAAGCTTCGCGTCCATCGCGGCCATTTCTAAAAGCGAAATAATCAAAATTTAAAAACAACTATTGCAATACATAATATAAGTCATGAGTAATCTATAATTACTATTATCAGACTGTACATACCTGGAGGTGGAGGCGGGGTGTATGGTAATGGTGGCCTACTCATGTCGGGTAACACCCTACCCCTGCCGGCTATGTGACCCCACTGCTTGCCCTTTAGAATCAAGGCAAGTATCTGCTCCTCCTTGTACGCTACCCCTGTAGGCGTATTCGCTCCCATATCATGAAGCCAAACCATCTCTTCCTATTTAGTTGAAAAACTTTGAGAAAATTAATATATTACTCTGGTTAATTACAAGATTATGTTTCAATAAATCATTAAAGTGCGTGTTTGGAAAAAAATAAAATAAAATAAAAAACAACACTTACATGTTGAACCCGAGCCTCGTCCTGTAACCACACATCATCCTTGCAGTGTGTGTCGTAGAAGCTCTGGATGAGTGACGGGTACCGATGGTCCTCGCTGTTCTCAAACTGTATATACACATGCATATATATAAGATGAAACTGTAGGACTGATAATATACATGATTTGCGTGGTTCGGGAGGTTGAGGTTGATCAAAGATGATGAATCTATTCATGGTTTTAGAGAGAGAAAGTAGAGAGAGGATGAGGTGAAACAAAGATGCTATTTTATTAAGCAAAATGGTTACACACTCACACCTCTCAAGTGAAGTCTTGAGGGGTATTTATAGGGCAAACATAAGACAACTATTACAATATTACATTTGTTGTCCATGTGTTATACGCATACTAGTTGTCTACTCAAATTCACGTAATTATCGCTCAGCTTCATTTCTAACAATCTCCCTCCAGCTGGAGATATACGTGAATTGGTTACAATGATTCCTAACAAGTAAAATAAAACAATCAAAGTAAGCGCAGCAATGCTGAGGAAGACTTCATAGCTCTTTATCTTCATAAATATCTCCAGCAATCTTTCTTTACTTGCAGACGAATCACGTACTAATCTAATTGGGTTATTACTCCCTCCCAGTTAGTAAGCCCTTTTCTTTTACATGCTCCCTCCCAAATTGACAACCCGTTTGATATAACTTTGATGCTTGTAGAAGAAGTTTCTCTGAATTCTGCCCAAATTGTCTTCAGTCTCTTATCTTGTCAAGCACAGCGGGAAAATGGATCATAGAATGATAATATGTAACTTCTTCACAGGTTTGTTTGGGGAGCATCATATCGACATCTTCAACTCACTTAAAATGCTTCCAGATCTTTAATAAAAGCCCCGATGTACACATTTCTCCCTCCAGGATGATGACGATTTTTCGGAATCATCATAAATATGTGTACATAGAAATATCAACTGGAAGCAACGTACACATCAAAACCCCATGAGTGGATGTCAATAACTATTCTCTCTACACTTCTCCTCAGATCAACCTCTTATCAAACCTCTTTTCACTTCCACTGGCTAATAGTAAGTGACCACGTATGGAGACAACCCGATATGAGAAACTTGAAAGTGAAGTAAAATTCTCAGACTTGTGACTTATACTTGTACTATCCTTCATTAAGAACCTATATGAGCACAACAACGTCACTCCTTAAAATATAGGTAGTGGCATATACCCAAACCAATCAAACAGTATATGAAATATCCACCTCTTGGAATATCCACAACTTCGTGTGACACTGAGTACTACAATGTAACTCCTTAAAGTGATAGCTATTGTGAGCATTAAGAACCAACTTATGCATTTATAGATCTCACACATAACTAGATGTCCAAGTCTTAATCACTATTCTATAAATGCTCAAACAAGGATCTTCAAAAGTCTTGCATCCAACCAAACCCTAGACCTTGAGATACTAAGTACACGCACCCGTGAAACGTCACTTCAAGCTCAAATAAGTAATAAATAAATAATCCCCGTAGTCACATTTGATATTCATTGAAGCTTTAGCCGTTTGAACTTTTAATCCACCAAATATTTTCGAAACTTAGTCCACCAAAATTTTTTGAAAGTTTGCACTTTGAGAAATTTTCGAAAAGTGTTCTAGATAAACAATTTCGAAAAGTGTTTTAGATAAAAAATTTCTAAAGGTGTTCTAGAAAAAATTTTCTAAAAGTGTTCTAGAAAAAAAATTATAAAAAGTGTTCTAGATTTTTTTTTTCTAAAAGTGTTCTCGAAAAGTGTTCTCGAAAAATGTTCTTGAAAAGTGTTCTCAAAAAATGTTCTCGAAAAGTGTTCTCGAAAATTTTCAGAGTTCTCAAAAATTGTTGGGTCACTGAATTCCCCAAATCTTCTAACAAGGATTTGAATGTAAAATCCCCTAAGTGTAAACAAGTCACTGAGTGAACAGTAACTCAGTGAGTCACCTTTAGGATGCTAAGACCAAGCCTAAGAAGAAAGGTTCTCCATTCAGTGAGGCGGAACTCAGTGAAGTGTGATCTAAGCCAAGAAGAAGGTGATGGGTTCAGTGAGGATGACAATAACTCACTGAACCCCATGACTCCTCAACAACTTAATTGTACTGAAGACTGATGACATGAAGACTGAAGTTTTGGCGGGACTGGGCGGGAAAGTCTGAGCTGCTTTATTAAAGTGCTTTATCACTTTAATGTCAAACTTTCCCCAAATGGTTAAAACCAGTCTGTCATCAGAAAGTGCCTTTTGGACCTAACTCAATGAAGGTTCCTTGCCAGAAGAATAATATCTTTCAAGATATTGTTAAGGAAGCTTTAGGTCCAATGTATATTTAGTTGTTCTATACTTGTGTATAAATAGGAAGCAAATGTGAGGAGTAAAAGTCGACAAGTTTGTGCAATTAATGCAAAGCATTCACAAACCATTTTACTCCTCCAAAGAACAACGCAAGCCCCTGAGATAGCTCAGTGGGTAATTTAAGTTGTCACTCAACATAGTTTGAGTTTAGTGAAGAGTTCATACAATACTTGTTATTTCAACCCTAAGTGTTATTCCGCAAACACTTGGGTACGATTCTTTGTGATTAACTTCTAATAAAGAATTAAATGTTGGAAAATATTGTCTCTTATCTTTACGTTACTTTATTGTTAATCATCTTCATACATTTGTGTTCAAGTCATATAACTTGGTTACTTTAGCTTTTTAGTTACTGATAACCAAGTGAAAGGGACCAACAAGTGGTATCAGAGCCTCTGATTTGTAAAACTTATACCTGTTTTCAAAAACTAAGAGTGCTCAAGTTTTTAAAATCAAGATCCCACTATGACTGACATAGATGTTCCCCAGCTTGTTGATAAAAAGGGTGGAAGTTATTCAGCAACTGCCCCTCGACTTGAAGCTGGCAAATTTAATAAGTGGAAAAAGCGAATGCTTTGCTACTTAACTGGGATGGAACCTTATTACATCAAATTGATTAATGAGGGTCCATATGTCCCAACAACTGCCCAAGGTTTAATCAAACCTGAAGCTCAGTGGACCCCAGATGAAAGGAGGGTGGTCAATCAAGACCAGCGCCTGAAAAGCATCATTATATCATGCCTTCCTGATGATATAATGGAATCAGTGATCAACTGTCCTACTGCCCAGCAGACATGGACTGACCTGGTTCATAGCTATGAAGGGCCTTCTGATACCAAAGAGAATAGAATCATGGACCTGAAGCTTGAATTCAATACCTTCAGGGCCAAGGATTCTGAAAGTCTCTCTGAGACTTATACTCGGTATAAGACCCTCCTGAATGAGCTGACAAATGATGGTGTTATACTGTCAAAACATGAAATCAATGTTGGTTTTGTCAACAGTCTCCCTGAGAAATGGTTAAACTTCTCTCAAGGATTGAGAAATGCAAACCACATTCAGAACCTTGAGCTCCCTGCCATCTATGGGAAGTTTGTCTATGAAGACAATCTTATCACCAGGAGATACCCTGGTAAAGCTAAGGAGACCAAAAAGGCCTTGACAATTACACCCATATCAACTGCTTTCTATTCAAAAGGTGTTGTGCAGGATTTTCAGGATGGATCTAATGATGAGGTTGACCAAAGAACCAGTGAGGAATATCTTAATGATCTTCAAATTGAATTTCATGAAAGAGCACTCCTTGCTAATTCAAAAAGGTTTTTTAAGAAAAACAAATTTCCTTCTAAAGCAAATGACAATACTGAATGCTTTAAATGTGGCAAAATGGGGCATTTTGCTAAAGATTGTTTTTCAAAAACAACCTCAGAACCATCTTTCAAGTTTTCAGGAAATAACTCATTTTCAGGCCCCAGCAAATTTCAACCAAAAATGCTTCAGTCTAGTCAAAGATTTGAAAAAGTCCCTCAAGTTGACTTTGAAGCAAAGTACAGAAAGGCAAAAGCTAAGCTTGCCCTTCTTGAATCATCCTCAACAGTTTCTCAGCCTCCTCAGGCTCCAAAGCCTACTTAAGCCAAGAACAAAGGGCTTGTTGCTGAAACATATGACTGGGATGAGGTTGAAGTGTCCTCTGATGATGATGAAGTTCACATCAGCGCCCTGATGGCTCTGTCAGAAGACAACAAACTTGCTGTAGGGAAGAGTCATGCAAGAAATGGTGAATGGGTCAACATCACAATGAGAAAGGTAAATCTTTTACTTTCTATGGATGATAATGATGATTGGAAATCTTACTTAGACTATATTAATGTTGATCTTAAGTATGTTGAAGAGAAAAGACTTAATTTGTTTTCAAAATTTAACAAACTGAGCTTTGAATTAAATCATTGTAGAGATGAATTACTTGCCTTAAAACAAGCCAAGCTTGAAAGTGTCACACTTCAAATTTAAAACTCTGAACTTGTAAAACAAAATCAAGCTCTTCAGGAAGAACTTAAGAAAGAAAAGGAAATTATTTGGAAATGGACTCAGAAAAACCCCAAACTTTATGAAACACTGAGTCTCTCACCCAGCCCCAATAAGGCTGGTCTGGGTGATGATCAACTCACTGAAGTTTCTGGGGAGAGTAGCCATTCTACAACTTTTCTATTAACCAACATACTCTCTAGCAAAAAACTAGCTCCCAAACCCAGTGATTGGATTGAAAGAAACAATCCTGATAGTAAATTGCCAAATTTTAACATTGGAAGAATTCTGGAGCCTGAAAGTCAGGCTATAAAGGAGCTGCTAGGAGTCACTGATGAACTTAGTCCTACTGAGTCCATCACTGAGTCTAAGTCCGATTTACCACTCCCTCCACTGAAACAACTTCAGAGAGCAGAACCCAATTCTGACCTTGCACCATTAGTCTTTCAACCACATTCTCCTAAAGAGAAATCAGGGTTAGGAAGGACTATACTGAAAAGACCTACTCCTGTACCCACTGAACACCAAAAACCTTCAGTAACTACTGAAGTGAAGCCTGAAAGCACTGATTCAAAGGTTGATCAGCTTGCTGAACTTGTCAGGATGCTGAGTGAGAAAATTGAGTCTACTGAGAAAAACTCTGACTCTAAATCTACAAAGCCCTCAGTATCCTCAGGTTCTTCCAAACCAAAAACCACACCCAGACCCTCAGGGAGATGTGAACTGTGCAATTATCCAAATCACAGCACTGATAAATGCTACAGAGTCCTGTTTTGTATGATATGCAAACAAGAAGACCACAGAACTTGTGATCACATCCCCCACACTACCTCTTTAAAGGCAAGGGGTCAATACAAAACCCAAGGCTATCAGTATGCCACACCTTCCAAACAAAGACTGAAGGCAAAGCCTTTCTCACCATGTCCTCACTGTGGTTTCAATGATCATCTTCCTAATGATTGTATGATGAAAGAATGCTGTGACATCTGTGGAGATCCCTCCCATGAAACCGGGGGGCATGACAAAGTGATTCAGTCCAGAAGGAAAAACCAAACCAACACTTCTCAGTCACCTGAGGCATCAATCTCCACAAAATGTAAAACATGTGGAAGCTCAGGTCACACAACTTCAAACCATGATTCACTAACTGAGTTCAAAAAGTCCCTGAGGACTAAGCCCACTAGAAGGTTGGTCAACAAGCAAAACTAACCCAGTTTACTGTTTGTGCAGAAACACATCAAGGATCCTACCTGGCATCTAGACAGTGGATGCTCCAGAAGTATGACTGGTGTGAAAAGTTTTCTGCACAAATATGTGGAAGAACCAGGACCCAAAGTGGTATTTGGTGATAACTCATCAGCTCCCACTGAAGGTTATGGCTCAGTGGACTGCAATGGTATAGTTTTTACAAGAATAGCTTATGTTAATGGTCTGAAGTACAACCTGATAAGTGTTTCCCAACTATGTGATGCCAAATACATAGTTCAGTTTGATGACAAGAGAGGGACCATCTTTAATGCCAATAAGGAAGTTGTGTTGATTGCCCCCAGGAGGGATGATGTATATGTCCTTGACATGTCATCCCTGACTCAAAATGGGACTTGCCTATTCTCAAAGGAAAGTGAGACAATCAACTGGCTATGGCATAAGAGACTCTCTCATCTCAATTTCAAGAGCATCAACAACCTGGCCAAACAGAACAAAGTTCTGGGCCTTCCATCCCTGGTGTATACCAAAGACAAGCCTTGTTCAGCTTGTGAAAAAGGAAAACACCACAGGGCATCATTCAAAACCAAACAAACCTTTTCCATCAAAAGCTGCCTACATCTTCTTCATATGGACCTTTTTGGACCTGTCAGTCTAATGTCCATTCACCATGAGAAGTATACTCTGGTCATAGTGGATGAATACTCAAGATATACTTGGGTTTACTTCCTGACCAAAAAGAGTCAGGCAGCTGAAATAATCATGTCATTTGTCAGGAACATTGAAAATCAAAATGATGTCAAAGTTAAACAGATCAGGACTGACAATGGCACTGAATTCAAAAACCAAGACCTTGAGTGTTTTTGTGATGAGAAAGGAATTTCTCAAAATTTCACTTCTCCCTATACTCCTGAACAAAATGGAGTAGCTGAAAGGAGAAATAGAACACTCATTGAGGCAACAAGAACAATGCTGAATGCCTCAGTCCTCTCAAAACATTTTTGGACTGAGGCAGTTAAAACAGCCTGCTACACTCAAAACAGGTCAATCATTGTGAAAAGGCATAACAAGACTCCTTATGAGATATTCAATCAGCTACTTTCATGTATTTGGGTGTCCTGTGTTTATACATAACCACAAGGATCACTTAGGTAAATTTGATGCCAAAGCTGATGATGGATACTTCCTGGGATATTCCCTGGTTTCTAAAGCCTTCAGGGTGTTCAACACAAGGAGACAGCAAACTGAGGAAACTTATCACATTACTGTTGATGAGAGCACTGAATCCATCAGGTTCTCAAATTCCTCAGTAGAAGAGATTGGTATTGATGACTCATCAAGATATCCTCCTGATGAGTATCATCCTGAGAACAATCCCTCAACTCAATACCAAGCTGATGCTGATGTCTCCTATTACATCATCCCTCACAACCTACCCCAACCACCTATCAGTGAGTTCATAGAAACTCAGCCCGTCTCAAATGAGACTGACACCACTGAACAAAATGTTCAGGAACCCACAGAACAAATTGTTCCTGCAGTTGTCACTGAAGTACATACTGATGAGTTACCTCATGTTCCTGAGTCTGAACCTAATCAGGCTCCTACAAGCTCAAATTCCTAACCCAAACCCCAGGATAGCTGGACTAGATCCAAAATCATTGAGCTTGTGAACATCATTGGTGAACCCACTGAAGGCATGCTCACAAGAAGCAAGGCTGCCAAACTCAAGGCTGCCACTGCCAATATATGTCTTTATGCTGACTATCTCTCAGAAATTGAGCCTAAAAATGTTAAAGAAACCCTGACTTATGAAAGTTGGGTTCAGGCCATGAGAGATGAATTGGAACAATTTGACAGAAATGATGTCATGACCCTTGTTGAATGCCCCCAGGGTGTTTTAATCATTGGTATGAAATGGGTCTTTAAGAACAAGACTGATGAGAATGGCACAGTCATCAAAAACAAAGCAAGACTGGTTGCCAAAGGTTATAATCAACAGGAAGGTATAGACTATGAGGAAACCTTTGCACCTGTTGCTAGAATGGAAGCCATCAGGATCTTCCTCGCCTATGCAACTTACATGAACTTTAAAGTGTACCAAATGGATGTTAAAAGTGCATTCCTGAATGGTAACATCAAAGAAGATGTTTATGTGCAACAGCCTCTTGGTTTCGAAAGTAGTGAATACCCTAACCATGTCTACAAGCTGAACAAAGCCCTCTATGGACTGAAACAAGCACCCAGGGCATGGTATGAAACTCTTTCAGCCTTCCTGATCCAAAACAAGTTTGTCAGAGGAAGAATTGACAACACATTGTTCATCTACAGAACAAAGGATGATGTCATTCTTGTCCAAGTGTATGTTGATGACATCATCTTTGGCTCAACAAGTTACAAACTTTGCAAACAATTTGAAAAACTTATGACCACAAAGTTTGAAATGAGCATGATGGGTGAACTCACATACTTTCTTGGACTACAAATTAAACAAACTGAAAAAGGAATATCCATTTGCCAAGAGAAATACCTCAGGAACCTACTGAAGAAGTATGAGCTCACTGACTGCTCTTCAGTAAAAACTCCTATGGTTCCTCCAAACAATCTTGGTCCTGATCTCACTGGAAAATCAGTGAATCAAACCCAATACAGAGGAATGATTGGCTCCCTGATGTACTTACTTGCCTCAAGGCCTGATATCCAATTCTCAGTCTGCCTGTGTGCAAGATACCAGGCTGACCCAAAAGAATCGCATCTCACTGCTGTCAAGAGAATCATCAGGTACCTGAAGGGTACTCCAAACCTTGGTTTGTATTACCCAAAATGTTCAGGATTTGATCTAAAAGGGTACACTGACTCTGACTATGCAAGATGTAACATGGATAGGAAAAGTACTTCAGGATCCTGCCAATTTCTTGGTGGTAAACTTGTGTGTTGGAGTACAAAGAAACAACAATCAGTGGCCATGTCCTCAGAAGAAGCTGAATATATGGCTGCTGCAGGATGTTGTGCAAATGTACTATGGATGAAAAGCCAACTGAGTGACTATGGCATTCAGTATAAGATGGTACCTATCTTTTGTGATAATACAAGTGCCATAGCCATCTCAAACAATCCAGTGCTTCATCAAAGAACCAAACACATTGACATCAGATACCACTTTATCAGGGACCATATATCAAATGGAGAAATTGAACTACATTTCATCCCCACTGAGTATCAGCTAGCTGATATCTTCACAAAACCTTTGGATGAACCCACTTTCACAAGATTGAAAGCTGAATTGGGCATGTTAGACATAGAATCAGGAAACTGATCAAAAGTGTTCCAACCTGATGTAAATTCTCTAGGTCCCTGATCACACCCTTCCTGAAATTTTTTTTAATGACAATCCATTCAGGGGGCTCAGGATGAAAAATGGCATTAAATACCCTAACTAAATGCTCTAAGTATTTAGTCAGTTAATGTCCCATGTAGGTAACTGAATCCTATTAAATATAGGAATATATGTCACTTACACAACTGGCATCCACTCCTTGGGCCCCCACATCTCTCTCACCAAACACCACTGAGCATTAAATGCTCCCGCACACATAAAAGTTGTGATAATTTCTCTCTGCAAAAGTGCATTATTTGCAGAGCCGCACAACTATTCATCCACGATGTGAGAGAAAATAGGGTAATGGGAATCGTGATATTTAATGCGGATATCAAACCAAAATTATTTTGCCGTTTCGGTTAAATAAATTAAACTTTTGGTATCCACAACATCACCACCCAAATCCTTACCCTATAAATACCCCCACAAAAAGGGAAACACACACACGCTTTTATAATCTTAACAAAACTCTTGCAAATTATTTTCAAAACTGCGTGTGTTTCCTCACTCATACCCATTTTCAAACTAAAACCAGGCTTTTTATCAAAACAAATGGCTTCTTCTAAGGTCATAAAATACGCACCCAATGTGAATTTCCAAATGGAAAGCGTAGACCTCACCAAGAATAATGTGGTGGGGAACTTTGCCTACCCTGAAGGGTTCCCTGAATACAGGGAAGTGGTGAAGTTCCTTCAGAACTGCTTTCTGACCACCGCATTCACAAAAACCCCCTCAGTCATCTACCCTGAATATTTGAGGGAATTTTGGTGCACAGCAGTGGTTGAAAGCCCTAATGTGCCCAAAGAGGCCAAAATTAAGTTCACAGTCAAGAATGGAACTAAGTCCCTAACTCTTGACTATAAAACTTTTGCCAAAGCCACTGGGCTTGATTACACACAGACCTTCGTTGTCCCACCATCTGATAAAGATGTGAAGGAGGTCTTACTGACGCTAGGGCCTTATGACAAACTTCACCCTGAAGTGTCACCAGGGGCCCTACTATCCAAAGCCCCAATTATCAAGACCTGGTTCCCAGCTCCCTGGAGGATAATAATGACCTTTGTCATTCAGGTCCTCGGGGGAAATAAATCCTCTACTGAGCAATTGAACAATACTCAAGCAATGATATTGTTCAGTCTCATTGAGGGTAGATTTATTGATCTTGGAGAATTAATCTTTAAGGACCTCATAGCAAAATTAGGGGGGAAGTCTAGGCAAAAACTTATGTCATACCCTAGATTCATTTCCTTTGCCCTACAAGATTTGCTTGGGTCTGAGTATGTAAAGCCTGATGCAATAGGTTTTGAGCCTGAAGTATTACACAAGGCTAATTACTCTCGTGACCTTCTAGAGGTTACACCAGTCACCCTGACCCAATACATGTGTACTGCTATCCAGGGTGACAATATTATATCACCAGTTCCCTCTCCCACCAAAAAGGTGAAGAGGAAGAAGGGACAGGGGTCCAGGAAGGTGGCTCAACCCAAGTCACTCGACACTGGGACCTCTGACCTTAAGGCTGCCAAAAAGGGGCCTGAAATACCGCCCTTGACTGCGGACACCTTGAGAATAATTACCCAGTCACTAGGCCTGCAACAAAATCCATCGGAGGGCACTGAGACATCACACTCAGTGTCCTCGGGCATACCCGTTTCCAAAGACTCTACTGTCATAAACAAGACAGTTGAGCCGAAACAAACCAAACCTTCACATCCTGCTAAAGGCTCTGGCAAATCACAACCAGAGTCTCAGGGAGTAAGGGATCCTAAATCCTCGGTGGGGCAGCACTACTCCACTGAGAAGGGGGTCCACAAACAATCACATCCTGCTAAAGGCTCGGGTAGATCAAAACCCAAGCATCAGGGAGTTCATGTCCCTAAACCTTCGACAGGCCAGAACAAGCCTGTTGGAAAGGGGGACTCAACCACTCATCTGCCTGATGAGGACATTCGCAAATCAAAGCTTTTGTCTGAGGGCACCCCTACTCATCCCAAAGACTCAGAGGGAAACATACAACCCGCTGATAGGGACACAACAATCACGGCTCCTAGTGATGGCACTGAGAAACACCCATCAGTGTCTGAAGGGGTCACGGGGGACAAAGACTCAGAGGGACATACACCACCCGCTGATATGGAACCCACAACCACTCCCGGAGGTGCGCAATACTTGGGAACTGGCCTTAAAGACCAGGTAGGTAAAACCCAACCTACCGGATTTGAGGGGTCAGGACTTGGCCAAAACGAAGGCAAATCTTCTTATGAAGAGGAGCCGGATAACCTCCATTTGTTGCAGATTACCTCCCTGGCTGATGCTCAGGCGTTCTTATTTTTAGATGATGAATTTAACAGTGACGAGGAAGTCTTCACGGCCGGAGATGATATGGAGGATGAGGAGACAGTCCCTGAACCTGTTACTCAGTCTCCTCAAACCTCTAACCTTGATGAAGATGAACAACATTCCGAGCCGGAAACCACAGAAGACGCTTCAACTCCTCTCACTGAAAGAGCCTTCCAAAAGTTCATCAAGAAAATGACCAATGTTTTGTACAGGGGGGTCACTGAAGAGGTGTTTGATATGCATGCTGAGCAAGCAGTCCACTATCACCTCCTCAAAGATGTTGTTGAAGACTACAATGATGATGTCAGGGAGCAAAATTCCACTGTCTCTCACTCCCTGACACAAATGGCTTCGTACATCAATCAGTTTTTGGAATCCCTAAAGGAGCTGGCTACAGGGGTTAAGTCAGTTCAAGAATCAGTCAAGGATGATCCTGAGCTCAACAAGAAAATTCTTCAGGCATCTTAGACGTACCAGGTCAACTCGGTGGCTCTTACTGAGTTACTTGGTTTGATAAGGGATTCAAATGTTCAGAATCTCAGCTCCACGGTGGATTCCCTCAAGTCTTCCTTCACTCAGTTGGAAGCATCAGTGACAGCTCAATCCCTGAAGTCCACATCTCTAGCATGGACAATGGGATCCAGGATGACTGCCCTTGAAAATTCTCAGGCTTCCCTTGACTCCAAGGTATCTCTCATTCATCAGGATACTGCAGAGATCAAGTCAATGATGACGGAAATGTTTCAAGCCTTCAAGGGTACCTCTACTTCATCTTCAGTAACTCCAACACTTGCCATCACTGCAGCTCCGGCAATTGTTGAGGGGGAGAATGTTCCTGAAACCCCTGTTACTGATGAACAAGAAGCTGGACAGCCCTCTCACACTGAGGGGGAGCATCTCACTGAAGCCACACCGATCACTCAAGTTCCACCATAAGAGGAACCAGTCTCCTCCACTCTCTTTCAGGAGAGAGGAAAAAGCATAGCCACCACCTCAGAACCTAAAGTAAGACTCCAGCCTGCCTCCACAATGGTCAGAACTGACCCTGATGAACCTATCAGGGTCCCGTTTGCAATCAATGGAAAAATCTATCAGCTCACCCACCCATGACCAAATACAAGACTACATGGAAAGAACTGAGAAAGTGGCAAAGGTAGCTGAAGAAGAGAGATTGAGCAAGCCTGAACTGATACAGGTTGTTCATGAGGAGGCTGAAAAGATTGGTCTGGATGCTGAGGCACTAGCTACTGAGCAAGCTGGTGCAGCCTTTAAAAAAGCTCAGGAAGAACAGATGAATGCTCTGAAAAGGGAAAGGGAAGAAAAGCTGAAAAGGCAAGCTCAAATCAGAAAGACCAGCGTTGAAAGATATCATTGGGTGATGAAGGAAAGATTGAAGCCTAAAACCATCACTGACATCAAAATCCACAGGAATACCAAACCCGCAATGGTCACTGTCTTCAGGGGGGCTGATAAAAGAATCATGGACATTCATAACCCATTCAGATTCGCTGACTTTGGGATCACTGAACTTGATGAACTCCGTCCCATCATTGCCAAGAAAAATGGTGCCGTTGTTGATCAACTTCTTAAGTCACTGAGTGAAAGGTATGACAGACTGAAAGCAATGCCTGAAGCCCTCAACATTCCCTCCCTTCTTCCTGCTCCAACAACAGGAACTGCTTCATCAACTACCACCAGGAGAAAAAGGAAGCACATTGATTCCGAGCCTGAGATCAAAGTCCCAGGATTGGATTGTGACAGGTCCGTTCCTGAAGGAATCAACTTCGTGAACAACACCGTGCTTGAACACCCTGAACGAGGTCTATGCTTTACGGATGAACATGGAGACCTTGCTTTCCAAAGATGGTCTGATATAGACAAGGCAGGGGTCACAGCAATGGTAACGTACCTGATGTTAGCTTCTCCTATACAAAGTGGTGCAAACCAAAGGTTCTGTAAGGACCTTCGGGAAAAGATTGAGAAGCATCCTGAGAAATACCTACTGAGATCAAAGAGAGCTAAGATTGAGGGACTTGGCTATCATCTGAACATCTGATCTGCAACAACTATCTTTATTTTGTTTGTAATTTGTAGGAAAATGTAATAGCTTTAAATAAAATGATGTTTTTGTTTAAATAGTTATGTCCTACTTACAATTACAACAAACATTCAGCAAGAGAAGATGTACCCTGACAACTCATGTTGAATCAAGTATCACTTAGGCTATTTGTATGTTCAAATAGGGGGAGATTGTTGGGTCACTGAATTCCCCAAATCTTCTAACAAGGATTTGAATGTAAAATCCCCTAAGTGTAAACAAGTCACTGAGTGAACAGTAACTCAGTAAGTCACCTTCAGGATGCTAAGACCGAGCCTAAGAAGAAATGTTCTCCATTCAATGAGGCGGAACTCAGTGAAGTGTGATCTAAGCCAAGAAGAAGGTGATGGGTTCAGTGAAGATGACAATAACTCACTGAACCCCATGACTCCTCAACAACTTAATTGTACTGAAGACTGATGACATGAAGACTGAAGTTTTGGCGGGACTGGGCGGGAAAGTCTGAGCTGCTTTATTAAAGTGCTTTATCACTTTAATGTCAAACTTTCCCCAAATGGTTAAAACCAGTCTGTCATCAGAAAGTGCCTTTTGGACCTAACTCAATGAAGGTTCCTTGCCAGAAGAATAATATCTTTCAAGATATTGTTAAGGAAGCTTTAGGTCCAATGTATATTTAGTTGTTCTATACTTGTGTATAAATAGGAAGCAAATGTAAAAGTCGACAAGTTTGTGCAATTAATGCAAAGCATTCACAAACCATTTTACTCCTCCAAAGAACAACGCAAGCCCCTGAGATAGCTCAGTGGGTAATTTAAGTTGTCACTCAACATAGTTTGAGTTTAGTGAGGAGTTCATACAATACTTGTCATTTCAACCCCAAGTGTTATTCCGCAAACACTTGGGTACGATTCTTTGTGATTAACTTCTAATAAAGAATTAAACGTTGGAAAATATTGTCTCTTATCTTTACGTTACTTTATTGTTAATCATTTTCATACATTTGTGTTCAAATCATATAACTTGGTTACTTTAGCTTTTTAGTTACTGATAACCAAGTGAAAGGGACCAACAAAAATTAACACCCAAAACTTTCTAAATTATACAATTTATAGAGTATATCACGAGTCAAAGTTTTTGCTCACTTATACAAGCAAGGGAAACACCGAGTAAGCAACGGTAACACTTCAGGATCAACATGGAGTATTCTCGAAAATTTAGGGTTTAGTGTTCTCGAAACTTTTGTTTTCTCGAAAATTAGTACAATTGTGCTCTCGAAAGTTTGCCAGAATTTTGATTTTGCATAAAGCACACCCAAATGAAGTTTGTATTCCAATATTCTTGTACTTCTAGCCTTAAAAACAGAAAATCTTGAAGAAAGTAGCAAACTTGATGACTTTTGTGAAAATTTTTAAATTCTCGATAAATAGTACAAAATCAAGTACGAATTTTAAAGGTTGAATCTTTCAAAAAGATTGAAACTTTCTTGTTAGAAAAAGGTTTATAACACTAGTTTGTAAACAGAAAAGTGTTAAAACCCAAGAAAAACAAAAAAAGTAAGGATCTTTTTAGAAAAAATCGAGTATAAAACACGTAAAAAGATTCGAACCACAAAAATCAATGATATAACAACACCATGAGCTCCGATACCAATTGTAGAACCGAAAGTATTTATGATTTATGTGGTTCGGGAGGACGAGGTTGATTAAAGATGATGAATCTATTCATGGTTTTAGAGAGAGAAAGTACAGAGAGGATGAGGTGAAACAAAGATGATATTTTATTAAGCAAAATGGTTAGACACTCACACCTCTCAAGTGAAGTCTTGAGGGGTATTTATAGGGAAAACATAAGACAACTATTACAATATTACATTAGTAGTCCCTGCATTATACGCATACTAGTTGTCTACTCCAATTCACGTAAATATCGCTCAGCTTCTTTTCTAACAATCTCCCTCCAGCTGGAGATATACGTGAATTGGTTACAATGATTTCTAACAAGTAAAATAAAATAATCAAAGTAAGCGCAGCAATGCTGAGGAAGACATCATAGCTCTTTATCTTCATAAATATCCCCAGCAATCTTTCTTTACTAGCTCTTTCTAAGAAGTCATATTTTTTTTTAATATGGAACTTTTATATTATAGAGAGAAACACACACAATACATACACAAGCACACCTTACAAATGAGCCTTGGTGTGCCTTTTATACTTCCATCACATGAGATGGATAGGCTTACAATGGGCCCTTAATGGGTTGAGCCTTTAAGGCTTTACATTAAATACTTGGACTAGCACTATTATTAACTATTAAACGTTAACCTATTACAATACTTATCGACTGATAATGATCGTCACTTTTAATGCTAACAGAAACAAATTAAAAATGACAAATCAAACACTATATATATTTTAATTAAACTTAAATACTTTTATAAAATTAAAATATATAATTAAAATAAATTACTTTTATAAAATTAAAAAATTTAATTAATATATAATTAAAATTAAATAATTTTTTAAAAATAAAATACTTTTATAAAAATAAAATGTGTCTTATATAGTCATGCGAATAGCGGCCAATGACTTAGAACCGTGGCGGCTGTACACCTTGTTCGCCTTCCTGTTCTCCTTGTTTACAGCAACTCGCTTCAGGTTCTTCTCATTCATGTAGAACTTGATATGCTCCTCCACATAGACGGCTCGACGTTCGGAGGAGGGTTTCTTCGTATCACATCCACAGACCGAGGCCCACCCTTCCTCGTAAAGGAATCTTTTTCCAGCCACCACCTTTCATCACCTCAACTTGTAGAACGGGCCACCCCGGTCACGATTCTACCACACACGTGCCAGCACGCCCTATCCACCACTCAAAACCACTCAACCTTACAACGACTCAACCTCACAACGACTCAACCTCACAACCACAAACACACACTGTTATCATGAAGATGGCGGAATTTGAAGCTTTTGCTTGTTCTTGTGGATAAGGAGACGTAATTCTGCGAGAATCGCATAAACCTTACTCCCGTGGTAAACTATACTATGCGTGTCCTTTATCAAAGGTGAACAATTACATACTTTTTTTGTGCATTATATAAATAATTTGGTTAGTGGTTAAAAATAATAGTTTTTACTCTTTAACAGGGGGACAACGGAATATGGATGCGATTTTTTTATGGAAGGAGGAACGACTCGCCAAAGTGACCGGTTCTCCTGGAGCTTCAACGCCTCCAACTCATTCCGAAGGACCATCCATAACTCCAACTCGTTACACTGCAGGAACTTCAACATCGAGTCCTGTAAATACAGAGTGCTCAAACTGCATAAAATTGAATCACCAAATAATGGTACTCAATAAAATGCTAGAATTGTATCAGCATCCCAACAACCACACAATTGATTCAGCTGCCTTGTTTCACGAGCTTTATAATGAGATGTTGTGTGATATGGGAAATCTTTGTATGTAGTGTTGTTGTTGTTGGTATTGTTGTTGTTGTTGTTGTTGTTGTTGTTGTTGTTTGTTGTTGTTTGTTATGTTATTGTTGTTGCTGTTGTTGTTGTTGCTATTTGTTGTGTTATCGTTGTTGTTTAATAAAATGTTGTTGTTGTTGTGAAAACTGATGTCGAACGTGCTTTATTTTTCTAATTCGTACGTTTTAATATTGGAGAGGTGAAGAAACCTATAGACTAAGAGAAGAGTTGCAAACTAAAGCTTTCAAACTTCCAGCAGTTGGTGGAAGCTCTAAAACATGTAACAAAAGCGTTAGTCGCGTTACATAATTTATCATTTATGCACCGGGACATGTAGGCTGGTGTCGAACGTGCTTTATAGTGTTTGTTGTGTTATTGTTGTTGTTTAATGTTGGAGTAATACGTATGTTTTAACAAACACGAAGGCACAATATTACAATTAACAAACACAAAGGCAAACCTTTTATTTAAAACACGCAAAAGTTCTCAACCACATAGATTTCATACAGACTCAAACGAAATAACTCAACAACCAAATGAAACAACTCAAACTAAACAACTCGACAACCAAACGAAACAACTCAAACTAAACAACTCGACAATCAAACGAAACTACTCAAACTAAACAATTCGACAACCAAATGAAACAGATCAAATGATACAACGACCCGCTTATTTTTATTTTTTATTTTTGTAGATACTTCCCGCTTTGCTGGAACTCGCACCATCTTTTCCTTTCCTTGCTCTCATTTCCTTGAGATGTGCAAACGTAGCTTCCAGATCTGTTATTCTATTTTCCAGATTATCAATTCCGGTGTTGACGTCAAACGTGCTTTCAGTTTCATCTTCACCTCCAACAGCAGCAGCTTGAGCTTCAGTAGCATCTAGCTCTTCCAAATACTCTCTAGAGTACAGCTTTTTCCTTAACCATACCAGAATCCGGTCTCTCTGCCACGGTGCACAGTTCGCATAAGAACCATATTCATAAAAAATTTCCCAGCCCCAATAATTTATAATTTCATTATACAGGAGCTCATGTAATAAAGCCTTTGACCACTCCTGTTCCAGCGTTAAACCATCCATTGTTATGTGTGTTTTGTGAGAATTGACAAATGGGTTTTTGTAAGAATTTACGTGTAAAATGAGATGTTAAATGATTCGGTATATATAAATAAAATATTGGCGGGGCAAAGGCAAAATTTGGCGGGTAAATATTCCCGTCGACATGTCGACGGTAACAAAGAAGCGGGAAAAAATCCCGCCATAGTATTGGCCAGTATTTACAATAATTTTTTGACTAAAACGGTACCGTCGACTTGTCGACGGGACTGTAAAACTGAACACGTAATAACGCTAATCAAACGCTAATTGTATTATTATTCGTGATTAATATGTTCCTATCGACATTGGCGGGACAAATTCACGCCCAAGTTTTGGCAATTATTGAGGTGGAAGTTTGACCAATATGTTCCCGTCGACATGTCGACGGGAGCATATTGATCCAAAAAATTCAACGCGTTTGGCCTCGGTCAAGTTTTTTTTGTAGTTTTCTGTGTCGACGACAGTGTGTCGACGGGATGGGCTTCGTCGCCCGTTCTCCTGATTCTTGTAGTGACGACAGACCTTACAACCATCTCTCATCAGTTATCATAAGGGTGATACAAGGCTTTTCACAAATATAGGGGCACTAAGGATAGAATACGAACAGATTATGTGATCATGACAAAAGGATCTCTCAATTAGCATATCATTATTGACTCTTCTTAAGAAATGAAAAATATCAAACTTTTTCTCTCAATCATATCCAGTTTCCCAAGACTGCTTTACATTGTACCTCTTCATTATCCATAATCTATAACGAGTATGTAATGTATCATGATATATGCAAAGATATCCCCCTTTATCCCCAATCTCATATCCATGGTCCTAGCACAAACCTGATATAATTCATCATCGGGTTGAGCAATTTCTTTAAATTCCTCTCCGGACAAACCAAAAGAAAGAATTACTTTCTTAATTTTGATCCTTCACAAACCAATGTAGAGCATCATTGTATAACACGCCAACTTTTGTAATAAAAGAATGCTTCACTTCTCCAATATCTTTCCCAACATCTGATTTTAAAGTTAAAACTTGAAAACATATCCGGTTGCCACTTTTCTCGAATCCTACTATAACCTTGTAATCGTCTATAGATGAATCATAGCCGAAACCAAAACATAGTGACCCAAAGAAGGGAATGTGTGTCTTTTGCAATGTTTTAATCTCCCTAGTCAAAGGATTGGCTACTAAAATTTTAGCATCCGAAGTAGATATGCATACTAGTCCATTAGAAGAACCAAGAAGATAACTACTAAAGGGTAACCAGCCCATAATAATACTTCTATGTCCCACTTTGTTATTGTTAACATCGTCGTTGTAACTATGGTTCAGATGAGATTTTACAAAACGAAGGTCAGAGATTAAAGATTTCCATGACTTACAAACGCTTTTGTATCGGATCAAATCCTTCACATCCAATGCCACGAGTATTTGCTCAATAATATCGATCAATAGGTACGTGCACTGCCATTGAAAGTTAAAACCCTGGTAGATAGGTCGCTTCCAAAATAAATAGTAGCAACGAGTGGGTTTACCCGCGCGTTGCTGTGGGAATGTTTTATTTAATCTAAACTCGAAATTAAACGGTTGTATAAAAAAAAATTGTTATTAAGGACTATGCAAAAGGTCGATAATCGCAAGTACTATTTTCGTAAAGTGTTTATGAAAATAGTATATTTTTTTACGGCCTGAGATTATCGGTATGTTGCAAAGTTAATCTTTAGGGACTAACTTTGAAATTAAAAGTTAACCTAAGGGCCTTCTTCTGTACAATATTAACGGCCGGACTAACTTTGCAATAGATCTATAACCTCATAGTCTAAAACAAAAATTGAGTGATGAATAGTGCAAAATAGTACTTTTACTATTCATCCTAATGATAATTAGTATATATAATAATAATTACATGTTGGTAAGTCGCTTTGAAAATCAAATTTTATATGCAGGTAGAATGAGCTCAGACCCAAGCCCAATATTACGATCACCCCAAGCCCATTTCATAGGTATCCAACAATATTTTATTTGTGAAAAAAATAAATAAATAATAAATATATAAATAAATAAAATAAAAAATCGGAACAGTAGTGTAAATTAATTTTCTTTCTGTGAATTCGTTCAAAATAAAAGAATATACATTTTTAAAACATTGAATTAAATTTAAGAATATACATGTTAAGTTGCACGTGTTTAATTATCAAAAAAAACAAGTGTATAATCGCAACGGAGTTTACTATGTTTCTACGGTAACCTAATTTTAAAGGTAAACAATAATGTACACACTTGATATACAAGTAATTTCGTAGTCGGACTTGAAATTTGCTAAAAGATGATGACATGACATTTGCATGGTTTTTTCTCTTGAACCTAAAAATATACTCCGTATATGTTTTCTATTGGGGTTTTTGCATATATATCCTTCCGAAAATGCATAATTGCATATATATCCAAAACATGCATAAAACCATTGTACTATGTGCATAAAAAAATTGTACAAATGATATATATATGCAATTATTCACTTTGGGAGAGATATATATGCAATTCTGCCTTTTCTTTGTTTTTAGATAAACGTATAAAACACTAAGTTTTTTTTTTCTTATATATAAGACTTTTCTATATATTATATAGATGTGAATACTTATACTCGTAAAAGATTAATCTATACTACATAATAATACATTTGTTAGGAAGCAAGTTGGTTAGAAAGTTTGTTAGAAAGCGGTTGGTTTTTCAAACTAAAATTATTTGGCTTAACCATATCTCTAATATCTCTACTCATAAAGCATAAATACAACTAAACGTGTAATAAAATAACGCAAAATATAATCACACGGTACTCGTCGCCGCATTGTATGGCTACCGTTCTAGCTTGATTAATTAACGGAGGTCATCCACTGTAAAGTTTCTTTTACCTGTTGTTATGAAGAAAAAAAATCGAATGAATCGCATTTTAGTGTTCTCTTTTTTCTCTCAATGTATCAACCCACATTTCGAAGTTATTTTGCAAAATCATTCTTAAAAAAATAATAATAAATAAATAAAATAAAATAAAAATAATAAAATTTGACCAATAAAAAAGCTCGATTTTGACACATAAGCGAAATCAAGCAATATGATTGGACAATAAAAAGTCAAAATTTAATTGAATTTGATCAAACTTTAATAAATCTGGTGAATAATTTGGTTGATGAAAAAACACATAAAAATATATGAGTCAAATTTACAAAAACAAAAACTAAACAAAAGATTAGTTAATTACTAATCAAACTTTAGTTGTTAAATTTTAAATATATTATATAGAGTTAAGTGTTAAACTTTAAATATATTATATAGAATTAAGTGTAAAATTGCAAATCTTTTAACTTTAGATAATAACAAATGATCACATACGCTTTATACCCCTTATATTTTATAATATGAATTTTGTTTACAATTGCATGAGTATTAGTATTAGATTGAGACTTTTTTCTATTAAAATTACAAAATTTTATAAATATACGAATTAGATTTAATATGCTTTAAATATTTTTAAAATAAATGTTAGTTTTAAACTTTCATCTATTAAAATATTTTTTTTACTATATACGTCAAATAAGGATTTATGTTATCCTATTTAAAAGTTTAATATATGCATACACGGGTTTGAATTTAAATATGGCTAAGTTATTATTAACGATAATATAAATATCAAATGGTAAGCACGACTTATTGTGATATGAAAATAAATATAAATGATTGTACTTATAACTACGTCTCATGTAATTATTATTTAAAGTTTATATACGGATATCTGGAAAAACATATTTAAAATACTTTACGGAGTATATTTTAACTCCATCAACGCTCAAGTTAACCAACAACATCAACCTCAAAATCAACATTTATATCAGTTAAACAAAGTTAAATCTTTCATGCAATTAATTTTTTTTACATTATATTAATAGATATTAATAAATAATGAAAAACTCATGCATATTTATTAGTTGTACGTATATCATAATTTTTACGGATAAATTCTCATACGTTTATATAGTAAATTAAAATTTTAAAATAAAATTGATTTATGCGTATATGATGTTCATTCACGGGAGTTATAAGTAGTTATATAAGATTTGACAGCCCTACTAACATAATCGATGGTCTACATTCTACAACATCGAGAAATGAAACATATTTAAAGGATGAAACTAAAATAATGAAATGAGTGCAAGCTTAAAATTACAAATTGAGTTACCTTACGGCCACCAATTATTTTCACAAATCCTTATCATCTCTCTATCGACTTAGTGAACTAGTGTCACATGCTGAACAGTAAATAAGGCATCAAAAGTTTTACAGACGAGACCAGACCAACGACAAGTTTCTTAAAACAAAATTAAGAAAACTTTTGTTGTTTCTGCTACAAATAACATGCATATGCAAACATGTTCCACCTCATTGTACTATCAATATTATTCCCCTCTTGTGACTCCCTTTTGTCCCTTTTCTTCCTTTGTCACTTACTTTTTTATGTGACATTATCATTCTAAAATCTTATGCATGTAACAAACAACTAATTCCTTTTTACTACACACTTGAATTGTCCATCGAAGGAGTAAACATGAATAAGTTTTGTTGCAAATTGAACGGTCTTCTTTCGTTCGCTCCAACACCAAGAAAATCTCTAGTCGTGTGTGACTCATTTGGCCCGTTTCCTTTGCTTTCTTTGGACCCTATGGAACTCATCATCATCATCATCATCATCCCGTCATTATTTGAAAAATCAGTAGTACTCATTAGCCCGAACGCGTTAGTATCCCCATGGTTGGTACTTCTTGTTGAGCCCATTTGAGCCGCTTTTTGTAATAAGGCAGTTGCGGACATATGAGGTGTGAGTGATGGTTGTGGTGCGGTTGAAGTAGTGTAGTTGTTATACATAGAATTGAATTGCATCTCCCCTTTGTTCTCTTCCTCTTTTAGTTGCAATCCTGAATACGCTCCCGGCGCCATTGCTTCCTGGCTTGTATTCATCCATTGCACCATTTCGGATGATAGCATTCCACCATTGTTATTATTCAAACTCGATGACCCCAAAATAGACGAATTACCAGGGTTTTCCAGATGTGATTCATTGCCATTTTGGTCTAACCAAGTTGGTAATCTCGGCTTTAGCACATTCCCATCAAGATTACCTTCCAACATTCCACCACCAAACATTCCAGGAAATCGCAATCCTCCTCCACCACCACCGTTCATCATCATTAATTCGTGTCGAAAGTTGAGATTTGTGTTACTTGACATTAATGGAAACGAAGCAAGTCTTGAGTTTTCTTCGGTTAAAGCATCACAAAATGCTCTATGCGTTATGAAGCTATCTTTCCTGTTTTACCATATATATTTAATTATTTACACATATACAACACATGCAAATTTTATTTAACTTTTTTCCATTTTCATAAAAAAATATTTTGAAAACCAAGATCATCCTAGAAATGAATTGAAGCTAGCATGAATCAAATGTGAGACCTAATTTGGAGAATCTAATTAATGATAATTAAACTTTTGTTAGATCAGAATTTACCTCGAAAATATTGTTCCACAATCGCACTTGTATTCTCTAGTCCCACATATTTTGCTATGAGCCTTCCAATCCGATTGAACGGCATACTTCTTTGAGCACTTTTCGCACTTCCATTTCTTTTCGCCGTGTTTTCTACTAAAATGTTTCTTAACTCCAGTGAGATCTCCAAGGGCTCGAGACGGATCATGATGAACACAACTTACTTCCGGGCATATATACACCTTCTTCTTAACTATCTCTAGCTTATTTCTTTGCTTTAGCTTCCATGGTAGATTGTGTCCTCTTCTATGAAGCTGCAAGTTTTGATCTCTTTGAAAACCCTTGTTGCATATCTCACATACAAATCGATTTGTTGCCATTAGTGACCTTGGAGATAACGCAATCACTTCTGCATCCGGATCTATAGACAAAATAATATAAGATGAACAAATTCATTAGTAAACTCTAGTAGTTGCGGATCCAGAAATTTTAAAAGCTACAGCACAACTACCAACTACCATAAATTTTGTTGCAAAATTTGTTTAGTACTTTTTAAAACCATTTATGCTAGTTACCTGGAGTACCTGGGAGATTACGCTTTCGTTTCGAAGAATTAGAAGAATTAGGGTTAGGGTTAGGGTTCGAGCTAGGTTCTTGAATGAAAGCTGAAAGAGAAGAAGGAGATGATGAAAACCCATCACCAGACATCATATTTGATGCTTGCTAAAACTAGTGTTGGATCTAAAATAGTAAATGAACAACAGAAAGAAGACAATAGTAGCTAAAAATAGATAAACAGCTAGATGATGATGTAATGATGATGTGAGCTAGTTCAGATCAAAGATGAAGATGATTATGATGATATGTTACTATGTTTAGAAGGTGTGCTGTAAGATTTTGACATATATGTTTGGTTTTTTGATTGAATCTTGATGGTTGAAAAAACACTCATGATGAAGAATAGAATTATATTTTTAGAGAGAGAAACATGTACACATAGTATTTGTGTGTGTTTGTGTAGAAGTCGGTCATCCATAGACTTTAGTTGGACCATATCTTAATTTCTCTATCACTGACTCAGTAGCAAGCATTATAATTCCTACTAAAATATTATTTAAATTTGTATATAAATTTGAAAAATGTTATAGTTTCATACAAAGTGTTACTTAAATATAAACCGTACATAATACATTTATAACCACTGCCGATTGGTTTAGTAGTTTATGGTCTTCTCATAAGAAGTCCCGAGTTTAAACTTCGCTAGATGCATATTTTGATAGGAACAAGAAAAGTATTTTAAAAGAGTTACGAAATACCTCAATCCCTAGACAACCTAAACAGGAAAAAGCTCGTCAGTCTGAGAGATTATATGATGTTTAATGTGATATTATCGATATGAATATTAACCACTTTTCTAGAAGAGTTCACTAATCATCTTATGTTAAGACTGCTAGTACGCTGGCATATGCAAGTTCTAGTTCAATCTATGTTTGAGATTCGATGTCTTCATTCAAACAACCTCATGTGCTCTTTCGTGACACAGAAACCGCATGATTTTATATCTCCAAAAGGTGAATAATGGTGTGATCACCCTAGTCTCATGCATCCTAAGAATGCCAACCGGACCCTTCCCCAAGTACCCGGCCTCAGGCAATGAGCACCTATCGCATGATTTTATATCTAAAAAACAAAAAAAGTAAAAACCCTTGGTAGATATGTAAAACTTGATCGATGAGCACATTTGAAAAACAAGTAGGTGTAACAAACTACACTTAATTTGGAACAATTAGTCTTTTTATCCAATTTCGGCTTGCCCTATATTCTTAATTCCTTACTTGAAACTAGTTTATGTTATTAGAGTTGAAATGACGACTGATTAACTTTGGATCACCTATATGAATGTAAACGAATCGAACATTCATAGAACATTTCATTAAACGTCTGGTAACAAGTTCGTTCATGTTCGTTTATTGATTGAATGAATGATCATAAACAAAATCGTATTTTCATTTAATTAGTTTTATGAACTAGCATGAACAAATGTCATGTTCGTCTATTCATGTTTATAAACGTCCGATTATGCGTTTGTTTATGTTCGTTAGTTGTTTATGTTTGAACATCGTATCTTTTTACCGTATACTTTTATTAAACTACTCATACTTAAATGAACGAACACACACAAAACAAAATGTTATGTATTATTATTATTATTATTATTATTATTATTATTATTATTATTATTATTATTATTATTATTATTATTATTATTATTATTATTTTGCTTGTTTTTGTACATTCATTTACATTTTTTCGTTTATGTTCGTTTAACATATTAAACTAAAACGAACGAACATAAACAACACCCATCTATATTTGTCTCGAGTCCATCCATATTAAAATGAATGAATATAGTGATCAACTTTCAGCTTTCACGATGGAAGAAAAAAGATGTTATAACTTTGTGGTTGAAATAACAATTTAGATAAACTTGCTTGTCATTGTTGGATATATTAAACATTCAAGTTAAATTTCTAAGTCTTGTGTTTATATTACCTTAGATTTAGAGCACTGGGAGTGGGTGAGTGAGGATGCGGGGCGGGATCCCTCACTCACGGGAACACCGCCGCCGGCCTATCTCTCACGCACGGGGAGGCAATTTTGAGTGAAGAGCTCACGCACGGGAAGGAAAGAAAAAAGGAACGTTGGAGGAAGGAATCTAGCCGTTAGAGGGTAACGGTTCTTTTTTTCTTTTTCTTTTTTTGCATATAATGAGTGTTTGTTGAGGGTGGAAAGCGCAAAAAAAAATAAAAAAAAAATAATAAAAAAAATAAATAGAGAGCAAAAAAAAAAACCATGCCGATCCAAAAAAAATAATAAAAAAAATAAAAAAGAAAAAAGAAAAATCAACAATATGGAGCATAAAAGAATAGGTTCGACTTTATTGTTAGACGAGCCGTTTGAGTGGTCTAACGACAGTAGTCTCTAATTTTTTGCTAACGCGATTGACGCAGATGAGGCGGAAGATACAGCAGGGTTGACACGAACATCAGTAAAACGCGTTCCGATCACAGCTGCAAAAACATTGCATCGTGATTATTTTGTGAAGAACCAAGATACAACGATCAAGTGTTTGAAGATAGGTATCATATGCGTAAAAGTTTATTTTTGAAAATCACACATGCTATTGAGTTTAGATTTGAGTATTTTCAAGAAGGTTATGATGCTAGAGCGAAAAAAAGTTTCACAACCATACAAAAATGTTCGTCTGCCATTAAACAACTCGCAACCGGTAATCCACCGGATGAGTTTGACGAATATTTACAAATGGCTCAAAGAACGTCACGTGAATGCCTTCAATTTTTTTGTGATGCTGTTATTCATATATACGGTCGAGATTACCTACGTAGGCCAACAAGCCATGATATTGCATGTTTGTACGAAGCACACGAAGCTCAACATCACATTTCGGGTATGATCGGTAGCCTAGATTGCACACATTTCGATTGGAGGAATTCTCCAATCGAATTGAGGGGTCAATATAAAAGGGGTGATCATCAATACCCCACGATTATGATGGAGCCAGTGCCGTCTCAAGATTTGTGGATATGGCACGCGTTCTTTGGACCGCCGGGTTCAAACAACGATGTGAATGTTGTGATGCAATCTCCGCTATTCCTCACCGAGCGTAATGGTACGGCACCTAACTACCCATTTGTTGTGAACGGCCATACGTACAAACGTGGCTACTATCTAACCGATGGCATATATCTTGCATGGTCTACTTTTGTTAAAGCGTTCAAATATCCAACCGATAATTAAACTACTTTTGTTATATTCTTAATTAATTCCTTACTTGAAACTAGTTTATGTTATAAGAGTTGAAATTGCGACCGATTAACTTTGGATCACCTATATGAATGTAAACGAATCGAACATTCATAGAACATTTCATTAAATGTCTGTTAACAAGTTCATTCATGTTCGTTTATTGATTAGATGAACAATCATAAACAAAATTGTATTTTCATTTAGTTTCATGAACTAGCATGAACAAATGTTATATTCGTCTATTCATGTTCATAAACGTCCAATTATACGTTCGTTTATATTCGCTTGTTTATGTTTGAGCATCGTATCTTTTTATTGTATACTTTTAGTAACTAGTCATACTTAAATAAACGAACACACACAAAACAAAATGTCATGTGTATTTTATTATTTTTTTTTATTTTTTTTTATTATTATTATTATTTTTTTTATGTACATTCATTTACATTCTTTCGTTTATGTTCGTTTAACATCTTAAACTAAAACGAACAAACATAAACAAGGCTTATCTATATTCGTCTCGAGTCCATCCATATTAAAATGAACGAATATAATGATCAACTTTAAGCTTTCACGATGGAAGAAAAAAGATATTATAACTTTGTGGTTGAAATAACAATTTAGATAAGCTTGCTTGTCATTGTTGGATAGATTAAACATTCAAGTTAAATTTGTGTTTATATTACTTTAGATTTAGAGGTGTCCAGGACAACCTTTTGCAATGTGTACTATCAACTTATATACGAATATTGTACTGATCGTATTTTTGTTGGCAAGCAGATATAGTACACATCTCTATCATTATCATTGCATGCATTACATCTAATACGTACGCTATTAGCCATGCACGAATAATATAAGTTACAAAATCAACTCGTACATTTAATAAGTAACTTTTTCGTACGTGTTAAGTATAAATGAGTTTTTGATTTACATAATTACGAATATATATTTAACAGTAAAACCCAAAAAGGAGGACAGCTTTTAGCCTTTTAGGTAAATAATGATTTAGTAATAATTACTCATGATTTTGTAGAAAAAAGCAGAGGACGGTGGCCGTCCGTGACCCTCCCAACCGGTGAAAAAAACTTGGATTGGACGTGCTGATGTGTCTCCGTGGACCCCACTAAATTCTTTATGTCCTTTTAAACTTTAGCTATGGTAAACTTTACTTTGGTAAAACCCTCCTATATGGAGGGTATCCGATTGTTATATGCATTACCGGCTTGTACGGTGTGCATTACTGTTTGTACGATTTGATCAAACCTCATTATGTTACGACATAATAAGGGTTTGTATAACATAGCCTTTGGTAAAAATATAGATTTTTTTAATAGAATGAATTCGCACACTTTATTTTATTATTTGCACACTCAAATGTATAACCTGATGAAGCAGCATATAATAAACGTATAATTGTATTGCACAGTTTAGAGTGTGTAAATAAAAATGAGAGTATACACATCACTAGCCTTTTTTTTTTTTTTTTTTTTTTTTTTTTTTTTTTTTTTTTTTGAAAAAGTGAAATATATTACTTCAAATTTTAATACAGTAAAACCTCTATAAATTAATAATTTATTAATTTAAAGAGATTTTATATATAGCCTTTAAATTTTCAAATGTAATATATTAGTCAATATGTATACTCCTTAAAGATGAAAAATAATTTAAAAAACAGGTTCCAATTAACTTTTTTTTTTTTTTTTTTTTTTTTGTATTTATATTCACATTTTATGAAAATAAAATTAACACTTTTTGTTGCAATATGAGAAGACAATAGGCCAACACTTTACAGCAATAAAGAGATTTTGAGATAAACTCAATATAGATTTGTGACAACGAATTTCATTTTTTACTAAACAATCTTAGGATTTGGAAGTGTATCTTTCTTACACACATATATACATATATATGAAATTTTTAGTAATTATTAATTTATAGTTTCATTGGGACTAATATATATACACTGGTGTTTCAAAAAAATTATTATCTTATTATTTTATCGATTGGAGTCCAAATTTATACCGGTCCCAAGTTAGGACTGGATAAATTATTAATTTTATCGAGGTTATTAATTTATCGAGTATTAATTTATAAAGGTTTTACTGTATATACAAACTAAGCACCTTCTAAGAGGAGGTTGGACATATTCTATACACCCTTTAAAACTGCAATACAACAAATAGACATTCAAACATACATATTGCAACATTCAACCAATCCTAAAGAGACATAAGATCACAACAAAGTAAATCTTAACAACACCTTCTATTTACCTTTCCACCTAGCATTTTAAGATATTTCAACACATCAATTATATTTCCTCTTTGCAAGATTATCTTGAATACCATTATGCAGCTAAATCCTCACAAAAGTACCTAGATCCTATCACAAACACGCATCATCAATGTGCAGAATCACTAAAAGCTAGCTCATACCAAGTCAGTAGCTACATTTCCTTCTCATCAAGCACATATGAACTAAACAACAACATTCATAAAACTTGAATAAGAATGGCATCACCACTAACCAGAGCTCTTCCATGAATTACAACAGAAACTCTATGGATATCTACCATCTAGGAGTACATTCCCTTCTGCTAGATTACTATGAAACTTTACGCAAGTAGATCCTCATGTAAAGTTTAAAGTACTATCACAAGTAGGCATCACCCAGGATTTAAGATCACATAAAGTCTCATCTAAACACATCCAACACTATTTACTAGAACAAGGTAGTCTTATCTTTCAAGACTCAAACTTTCTAGTAACATGTCTAACTCATCATTAAGTAGTCTTCTCATGATCTTTCTTCACAAACTTCACATTCCATGCACATTCATCTTTATGCACTACTACAAAATTTAACTCTGATGGACATCAATCTGTTCCTATCTTCTTCATTTAGTGCTTTGAATAGATCTTCTGCCCTTCTAGTATTTGATTTAAACAACCTCCAGTTTCTTTCTTGCTACAAGTAGTAAATTGCAGCAGCTAGACACAACTTTTTGATAACACCCCAAACATTACTATTTTTTTTTTCACTTACACATTTCCAAAACAATATCATTCCAGTTTGTAGCATTGATTTTCATGTTAGCTTTCTCATTCACCTTAGACCAAAACTCTTTTGCATATTTACAATTAAAGAACATGTGACCATGAGAGTCTTCTACTTTCTTACATAAACTGCATTCAAAAGACTTGTTCGGATACAATTTTAATAGCCTATCTTGTGTACTCAGTTTATTTATAACAGTTAGCCACAAAAAGAAAACATGTCAGAGAATACAATTTGAGTACTGACTCCTCCCGAACCAACCAGTCAACAGGGTGTAGTCAATAGGTCCACCCAGGAGGGACAGTCAAGATATATAATCCGTGGAAGTACAGTGTATTCCCCGGGTCGTTATATCCCAGCGAGATTGAAATTGTATTTGAGAACGTTTAAGTGATCGGGTGATTTAACAGAAAGGTCAGGATTTTGATTATTATGATTACACTAAGAGATTATGAATGAGAATGACATAAAAAACACTATATGAATAATTACTGAGCATCAAATAAGTCTAAAACGTAATTTGAATAAAAAAACGTGCGTTTGAATTAAAACAAACACAAACGCGCAAAATTAAAAGTGAAACAGGAGCAAATAAAGTCCTACGGATATGAAAATTATATTTTTACAATCCTAATGACAAAAGAAAATTTTAAGAAAAAGAAAAATAATTTTTAGACTATTTAATTAATTACTAATTATTAATTAATTTAACTATTTTAAATTATACTAAAATACAGTTAAATATTATTTTAAGCTAGAAAAATAAAAATTAAATTTTGAAAATTCTAAAATAACCTAAAACTAATTTTAAAACAGAAAATGTATTTTTCCTACTTTTAAATAATTATTATTAATTAAAAACTAATTATTAATTAATTTAAACTAAATTAAATTATAAAAAAATGAAATGGGAAAAATCTGAAAAAAAATCCTAAAAATACTACAAGATAGCATGAACTGAAGAAAAAAAAGAAAAATGAGAAGTGCTTTTTGAAAAAGCTGAAAAATAAGCCAAATGGCTTAAATAGGAGCAATCACTTTATTAAAAGTGATGATTTTCTGATTTTTCTTTTACAAAACTATTTATCAACTGAAAATAAGAGACTTTTGTAAAACCAACTTTCCTAGAACTCAAAAACAAGCATTGTGCAAGCTAAAGTTCTCAACAGTGAAGGTTTCTAAGTTCAAGTGAGCTATGTGAGATAAGCAGTTAAACCAAGCACAAACCAAAGCAAACGAAATTACATGCAACCTCAGGAGGTCACAACAATCTAATTACAACAGCTTTGAGAACAGAAATCAAAAAGGAACATGCAATTAACAAGCTCATGGTACTGAGTGCATTCAGAAACAATAGTGGAGCAAAGGGCAACAAAAAGGGCACAATAAGCTAGGCAAATAAGCCACCTAGGGAAAACCAAAAGCACATCACACAAGCCACCACTAGACAAGATAATATGAACAATTAACCACCTAGGATCAAGCAGAATCACTAAGATCACAAGCTCAGTTATACTGAGTTGCAAGCAGCAGCAATGGACCAAAATGGCAACTTTTGATGGTCAAATAAGCACCACTAAATAAGCACTTTAGGGCAAACAAATGATGAATCACACAAGCTAGCACTACTGTCTTTCCAAAACACCAAGAAACAAGGAAAATGCTCAAATGGTGAGAAAGTTATGATCAAAAGAAGATGGGTCAGTTGGGGCAAAAGCTTGGGTGCAGGGCACTTTTTGTGAAAACAGGCAGGTTTAGGCCTTGATTAAGCTAGCTAGAAAAAATCCTAAAATTATGAAAAAAAAAATATTTATGACAACACAAGCTAGCAAAAGCCAAATCTTAAAAAGTTTCAAGCTAAAACTCATAACAATGAGAGAGCTAAATATCAACCTGTTTTTGACTATTTTGGCACTTAGACCTTTTCATTTTTTTCAAATGTTGACTAATGTGAGATTCTAACAGACCTATACTACTGAGATTGATGTATTAGGATAAAATGAGATTAGAATGAGGCATTTTAACAATTTCTAAACTAAGAATGATGATTTGGAAATCAAGAATCCCACAGATTAGCAGTTAAGAGATTTGAAACCAAATTTTGACTTTTCACTATAAAAACTATCAATATTGTGCCTGTATTACTCTAATGTATCCCTAAGAATGCTATCCAAACTAGTTTTAAGTACTGTCAAGTGTCAACCACAAAAACTCAGAATACCTTGTTAATCCAAACACCCTTTAATGAATTGTCTAGAATGGATTTTCAAAGGAAATCAAGGATATTTGATGTGCAAGTGAGCAAACAAGTTTGAGATATGTTCAAAGACACTCAGTGAGCAGATTTCAATCATCTATAACATCTTCCAATAAGCACATTACAAAAAACAATATGGCAATTTCTTGACAGTTATTAAGCAAATTTATGAAAAACTAAGTGCACCTATATTATCTAAATTGAATTATGCATAATAAGCTATGAAAAGTAAAGATAAGCAGAAACAAACACAAACTAAGCACCTAATAAGCTAAAGCTATAGTAACTTGTATTAGAAAAATAGAAGCTTACAAGGTCCTTTGCACAATCAGTGGTACCAAAATCAACCTCAACACATTCCTAACACTCCCCATGGAGTTCTAAACCATTTCCATCCAGTATGCACAATGCTTCTTGCATCTTTCAACTTCTTTTTGTATTTTTTGGATTTCTTTACTATTTTTTTTTTATGATTTTTGAGAATTTGTGAGATAACTGAGCTAAACTAGTTTAGATGCTTTGGAAGCATTTATAAACTTATAATTAAACTTAATTGAGCTTAAATGAACACTCACCAACAACCTATGATAATTAACGAGCTTACACCATAATTATCTAAAACTTCATGTGGAAAACTAGAAAGGGGGGTTGAATAGTTTTTCCCTTCTTTTTCGTTTTATGAAAACTTGGTTTCAAAATGTTGATTCAAACTTATTCAATTGTTTGTTTGGAAAACCTTCAATTAGAGTTTAGTGTGAAAACAACATATAATCGATATGATTGGTTATATATGTACACTTATGAATAAGTTTTCGAAACTTAGTTTTGTGAATGAAGCTTTGGTCGATCTTTATGTGAATACGTTTTCCTTTTGAAATCTTAAAATGTTTTGTATCAAATTATCGATTAAGTTAAACTTGATATGAGAAGTGTTAATAATATATATAAGTCCATTAGACAATATCATACAATTTTATATCCTAACATAATATTAACTTGTAACTACATCACAATCAATCATCATGATAATATAAGCAACAATCAACACATATTTGCAAGCATAGATATAACGCGATAAATGCAAGAATGAAAGTAAAAAGATAAGAGAAAGAGGATGCAAACCGGACACGATGATTTATAGTGGTTCGGCTACAAGGACACCTTCCTTGCCCTACTCCACTCCCCGAGTCACCTACTCGAGAGTTTTCTTCACAACTAAACAAGCTCCCTTTTGGCGGAGAAAACCGTACACAACTTTTGCTTACACCATTTAACGACACTAAGCTAAATGTCGAGTTCTAATAGTAGCTAGAACCAATCTCACACCACAACACACCTTCTTCACAACACTACTACTACACAACTTATCACACCTTCTCAACACAACTATTTCTTCACGGCTTCACGACTTCTTCATGGCTTCACAACTTCACGACTTCTTCACTACTTCACAACTTCTTCTATACTCCATTACATACTCACACATCTATTACTTCACACCTACATAACTTCTCCACACTACTACTTCTTCACACTACTTCTTACTCACTCATAAACTCACTACTAAGTAAGATCATCTTGATCTACTTATTACATATACAAAGCTCATAACTTTACATAAGCACTAACTACATCTTTGGCTTTATGATGGGGAGGATTCTTCTCTTGCACTTTGAGATATGAGAGATTGGATCACTTGAAACAAAGATTAATAATCTTATGATCAAAGGGTTTTAGAAGGATGTTTAGAGAGAATTGGATCTGAAAATATTTGTGCAAAGAGGTGAGAAAAATTCCAGGTTTGAGGTGGTATTTATAGGGAAAAATTTTTGACAAATCTGACAGGGAGCGTGGCCGGTCCCCTTAATTGTGTGCCGGTCCCCTTAATTATTAAGGGGACCACCTAGTATAATTAAGGGGGCCGCCTAAGAAAAAAAATATTTTTTCTTCAGATTTTTTGTCTTTTTGTGGGGGAGGTTTTTCTTGAAGAATGTGGCCGTTTTTTGGGTAGAAATTTGAATTCAAAATGTTTATTTTGAATAAAACATTTCTTATAAATACAAAAATATTTTGTATAAGTTTAGAAATGTTTGTCCCATTTTAATAAAATGTAAGGTTTGTAAAAATAAAAATCCTTTGATCATAAAATGCATTAGACACTTTGTTTATTCATACCTTAAGTGATATGGATGCTAAAGCAAATATTTACGACTGAATACTTGTTTACGTCATAATTTGTAGTTCAATGAGTTTACATTTTGTGATTATCAAAACATGGAGATATCGATATATGTTAATAATGTTTTTAGACATTATTTATATCAACAATCTCCCCCTTTTTGATGATTACAAAACCTAAACTCATTAAGTCTAAAAATTAATTTTTAGACAAGTACTTAGTGAGTTTATATTCACTTCTCCCCCTTTTTGTAGAATCAAAAAGGTTATGCCGTCTAGCTTCATAAATGAAGTTAGACGGGATGAAAGCTATGCTCGCAAGAAAAATATTAGAAGCACAAGCATATATAGAAGAATAACAAGCATAGCAAACAAATATTAAGGATACATAACAAGCATAGCAAATAACAAGCATAGCAAACAAATATTAAGGATACATAACAATTAATTCAAAGTGATTATGTTAAAAGATCCTAATTTGCCAAAGAGAGTCATTGGACTTGCTTGTAACAAAAGGTTGGTTGATTCGTATTTGAAAGTGAAAATCATAAGCATGTAGTATGCTTAGATGGTTGATGATTGAGTGTTTGGAATGAAGATGGTTGAGTAGGGTAAGGTTGTTGGATTAATGGAGGTATATGTTTGGGTCTTGAATATTGGAGAGTTTGGTGGTGGAGAGTTTGTAGCGGAAGAGGTTGATTAAGGTTTTGGATGTTGTTCAAGTGAGGGTATTGGATATGATCTAGTGAGAAGATATTCAATCTAAGTGAAGTGTTCATTGAATGCAATGGTTTTTAGGAGAAAGATGCAACAAGGTCAATTGTTGACATGCTTCTCTAGTTGATTTAAGTTGTGTGGTGATGAGGGTGATCTAGATGAAGGTGGATCCAAATTGCGTTGAGCAAGATGTAAGGCTAAAAGAGCACTAAGCTCATGGGCTTCTTTTAGCGCCTCAACGAACTTCAAGTGTTCGGAGGAAGGTGATGGTGGTGGAGCATGATAATAGTCTTGGGTGAGGGTTTGAACATGCAACATAGGAATGGCATGTGAAGTTGTAGGATGTGGTGGTGATACTCTTGGTGGTGTAGACATGTTTGAGCTTGGGTAATCATGAAAACATGATATAGGCGGAAGAGATGCTTCATGAGTGGATGGTGTTTTTGTTGAATGAGCATCACGTAAAGTGTTGGTAATGAGGTTGGGATTATTGTTTTGGGATTGTGCATGCTCATCATAAGAACGAGCATTAGTGGAAGCACGAATGGATGATATGTTGTTAAATGGATCATTTGTGTGAGAGTGAGGTTTAGGTGTTGGTTGATTATGAACAACATCACTTGAGTTGTGAAAAGATTATGAGGTTTGAGTGTAATGTAGAAGGATATGGATGAGTAAAGGTTTTTGATATGTAATGTTGAAGACATAAGAGGAATTTGGTGTTGGATGTTTGACAACATCATTTGGTTTGACGGGCTTTTAGTGGAAGTTAGGCTTACTTCTCCAAACGGTTTGGTGGTTTTGGTTTAATGGGAGAGGTCATGAAGAGATGAGAATAGATTGAGAGGAATGAGAGTGTTTATAATGTAGGATTGGTGGGATTAAGGATGTATAGATTTTGATTGAGGGTTTAGGATAAAATAGGTTTATGAATTTTGGGAAGTGTAGGATGAAATGGGCTAAAAAGTAGAAAAAGGAAACAACACCTTCGACCATCAGATGGCCGGTCCCCTTAATTGGAGGCCGGTCCCCTTAATAATTAAGGGGGCCGCCTTATGATTTAAGGGGGCCGCCCATCTGGTGATTCCCAGATTGCCAGAAAAGGGTTTTTGGTAGTGAATTGCAGAAAGGTTGTGTTTTTGGTTTCAAACAAGTCCAACTCTTTGAGGCAATTAAGCATATACTAATTTTGTAGGTAATTATGTAGCCAAAGCATGTTAATCAAAGGGATTAAGTGAACAAGAAATTTCATCTAGCATGCAAACATACTCATCAAGCAAGTAAAATATAAGTGCTAGGAAACAATAAGCAACATCAAGTATTTCATAACTACATAACTAGGATGATTAATCCTAATGTGTATCAATGTGCAATAAGTGGGTAGTTATGATAGCATGGATTTCTAGACTTGTTACAAACAAAGTCTTAATGAACAAACCATGGTCCTCTTGATTTGATTTAGTTCACTTATAAGTGTCATTTATGTAAATATAGATGACAAATATGAGATCACCATGCATGATTTTAAAAGAGATGTTTTTAGCATTATTCAACAATGTTTGAAAGTAAGTTTTCACTTAGATGTGAGAGTTATTTGAATAAAATAGATTGGGTTTTTACTTCAATATGTGTGAATAAATGGTAAAGAATATTTTCCCAATCTTTAGTTTTGATCAAAACAAAATTGTGGATATTGATAGTGAAAACATGTTATTTAAAAGTGGCATAGTTATTTGAAAAACTATTTTCCAAAATGTGAGGTTTTTGCATATTTTTAGAGATATTAGATTTTTGACAACAAATATCATGAATCAAATATTTAAAAAATGTTTATTAAAGATCTCATGCTCAAGAGGGTTGGTTAAGCCTATTATTATCTCATGCTATCGTTTCTACATATCCTATGATCCTAAAGGAAATGAAGACGATAATTTATATGTTAGATGCGAGAGTGTTGAATGGGGTATAACCTAACATCTATAGTTCCTTTGTTTTCGCACGCTTATCTAACTTAATGCCATAAATCTAGGAATGAAAGAATCTAATGAGAAGCAAAGTTCATAAAAGTAAACTAGCGTTAGGTATATATAGGAAGAGCAATTTAATCAAGTTGGAGAATGAGTATGAGACTATTACTAGTGGTGCTCAATTCAGGCTAAACACGACCATTTTTACGGGTTACACACACCCAACTTCTCACATAGAAGCAATTCAACCGTTAGGTTAAATTGAATTTTTAGTCAATAGATTCTCCAGTAGTCATTCTCTTTTTAAAAGAAATCGAGTTCCTAAATTTACCTATCGAAGATTACCAAATATGAAGTTTGCTTGATTCACTAATACTTGGCTTAATGTGACTCAAACATCATGTTTTTATGAAGGTAAATCTAGATGATATATTTTATTCACGATCCTAATAGAGACGTGTTGAATGTTTAGATAAGAGTAAACAAAATATTTTTTTAATCCTTTCTTCATGATTTACCGGTTGTTTGGTTTTGATGACATATTACTTGATTTAATAACTGTGCTAGATTTAAGAGTGCACCTTAGCATCTCTTGTGAAATGAATCTCATTAAGATTATTTATCTTAAATGAGTTTGTGATTCTCAACTGATATCAAAACTAGACATTAATATATTTTTAAACAAGTATTATTTTCTATGATTTTTGCCAATGTTGTATATCATACTTTAATAAGCATTTGAAAAAAAATTAAATTTTACTTGTTTATGGATTGTGACAAGTTATTTTTCAATTCTAATAACTTGTATTATTTAAAAAAAAATGTAGTGCATTATCTTGTAACACAACCATTCATGCTACAAAGAAAATGAAATACATAGAATATATAGTGTGTATTATTCTTAAATATGTATTTTATCTTGAAGTGATAATTTTAAGTAGTATGAGCAAAGTTTACATATGTTGTTAGTTTGCTCATGTTTGGTTTTTTGGATATGACACATTTATCCATTGCATTGCAATGTAAATTGCTTGAATATTTCGGACGAAACATCCAAGTCGTCAATCCTACTTTATTGTATATTTTATGAATGTTTTTAAAATGTTATTCTAATGTTTGGAACACAATTATTGGACAAGTAGATTCAATATGACATTATCAACACAAGTGTGAGTTATGATCCAATGCATACTCTTTTCATCTACAAAGGATGTAACTATTTTCATATCAATCTAGTGTGATTGAGTATGTAGATTCAAGACTATATCTTTTGTTTTAATTTGATATAATCTTGAAGCTAAACAAATAGCAATCCAATTTCTTGTCCATACTAAAAAATGTGTCAATTAGATTTGATAAATATATCAGCCATAATTTGAATAATGAATTGGTATAATATCAAGATCTTTCTTGACCCTCACGGACACTCATTTGAAATAAATAAACATTTTGATAGTGTGTTCCATTAATCCTAAGATTATTTATTAGTGAATGATTGAAAGTTGACTTATTATTTCATGATTGTTATATGTTTTGTTTTTGTGTAAGACTCTTCATTTTTATTTATTATGAACACACTTAGATTTTGAAAATACTTTTTCTTTTATATAACTATTAATGTTTTATAATGATTCAATTTCTCTTATTAAACATCTTAAGGTAAAACAAGCTAATTTGTAGAAAATATTTAAGTGTGTTGTGAAGAATAGAATAAATTGTTTGAAATGTTTAGGTGACTAGATTGAACTCATTTACAAGATGTTTGAGTAACATTAAGCCATCTATACCTATATGCAATGCAAGCATATTATAACAATCCTAACGCAAGAAATCTAGCATAAGATCTAGTTAAGTATAAATCTGAAAACTAGCTATAAACTAATAGGGCACATATGCATAGATATACAAATAGCTAAACTTCTAATAGCAACAATCATTTAATATATTCAATTAAGAAAATAAAATCACAAAGAAGTTCACATAACACATAAAACACTTGTCGTCGTTTTGTGTATTATATACACCAATGTTTACTTAGCTCGAATTTATTTGAAAATAAAATAGTTTCCTCCCCATTCTATAATATAATTAAGATCAATATTTTGAAAACATAAATACTTAATTTTTCAAAAGTATATCAACTAGGAATGCCCAACTCGAAGGAAAAGGTAAAACAAAAGTTTTACGTTAAAACGAAACACAAATTTTTGACCACCGTATAGTATTTTGACTTTCTTAGTTATTTAAGTTTGTAATGGTTACTTGTAAGTATTTTTAAATGAAAGTAGACTCAATTACCTTTAAAACGCCGGGTGGCACGACTTCTACGGAGTTACGGTTAATTTTATATGATTTTTCAAAGTTTTCGAAAAACTGTCGAACAGACAGGCGGACCCCTTAAATAATTAAGGGGACCGCCCAGTATTTAAGGGGACCGCCCAGACAATTAAGGGGGCCGCCCATCTGGTACTAAAAATTTCATTTTTTTGTACAAAATTGTTTTCAGACCTTTCGGAAAGGTGTGTAACTTTCTGATTTTAATACCGAACATATAACACTTGTTTTAAACATAATCTTATCTCGAGCTAGTATAATTAGTGTATATAGTATCAAAACTAATGCAAGTTAATCAACAAAAACACTTTTCATATTTAATCCTCCTTAAAGAGTAATTTGATACATGGATCGTACTCAATTTTTAAAACCATTTGTTTTGAAAATTTGAGCGACGTGGCTCTGGTACCAATTGTGGAAAACTAGAAGGGGGGGGGGGTTGAATAGTTTTTCCCTTCTTTTTCGTTTTATGAAAACTTGGTTTCAAAATGTTGATTCAAACTTATTCAATCGTTTGTTTGAAAAACTTTCAATTAGAGTTTAGTGTGAAAACAACATATAATCGATATGATTGGTTATATATGTACACTTATGAATAAGTTTTCGAAACTTAGTTTTGTGAATGAAGCTTTGGTCGATCTTTATGTGAATACGTTTTCCTTTTGAAATCTTAAAACGTTTTGTATCAAATTATCGATTAAGTTAAACTTGATATGAGAAGTGTTAATAATATATATAAGTCCAATAGACAATATCATACAATTTTATATCCTATTACAATATTAACTTGTAACTACATCACAATCAATCATCATGATAATATAAGCAACAATCAACACATATTTGCAAGCATAGATATAACGCGATAAATGCAAGAATGAAAGTAAAAAGATAAGAGAAAGAGGAAGCAAACCGGACACGATGATTTATAGTGGTTTGGCTACAAGGACACCTTCCTTGCCCTACTCCACTCCCCGAGTCACCTACTCGAGAGTTTTCTTCACAACTAAACAAGCTCCCTTTTGGCGGAGAAAACCGTACACAACTTTTGCTTACACCATTTAACGACACTAAGCTAAATGTCGAGTTCTAATAGTAGCTAGAACCAATCTCACACCACAACACACCTTCTTCACAACACTACTACTACACAACTTATCACATCTTCACAACACACCTATTTCTTCACGACTTCTTCATGGCTTCACAACTTCACGACTTCTTCACTACTTCACAACTTCTTCTATACTCCATTACATACTCACACATCTATTACTTCACACCTACATAACTTCTCCACACTACTACTTCTTCACACTACTTCTTACTCACTCATAAACTCACTACTAAGTAAGATCATCTTGATCTACTTATTACATATACAAAGCTCACAACTTTACATAAGCACTAACTACATCTTTGGCTTTATGATGGGGTGGATTCTTCTCTTGCACTTTGAGATATGAGAGATTGGATCACTTGAAACAAAGATTAATAATCTTATGATCAAAGGGTTTTAGAAGGATGTTTAGAGAGAATTGGATCTGAAAATATTTGTGCAAAGAGGTGAGAAAAATTCCAGGTTTGAGGTGGTATTTATAGGGAAAAATTTCTGATAAAATCTGACAGGGAGCGTGGCCGGTCCCCTTAATTGTGTTCCGGTCCCCTTAATTATTAAGGGGACCGCCTAGTATAATTAAGGGGGCCGCCTAAGAAAAAAAATATTTTTTCTTCAGATTTTTTATCTTTTTGTGGGGGAGGTTTTTCCTGAAGAATGTGGCTGTTTTTTGGGTAGAAATTTGAATTCAAAATGTTTATTTTGAATAAAACATTTCTTATAAATACAAAAATGTTTTGTATAAGTTTAGAAATGTTTGTCCCATTTTAATAAAATGTAAGGTTTGTAAAAATAAAAATTCCTTTGATCATATAAAATGCATTAGACACTTTGTTTATTTATACCTTAAGTGATATGGATGCTAAAGCAAATACTTACGACTGAATACTTGTTTACGTCATAATTTGTAGTTCAATGAGTTTACGTTTTGTGATTATCAAAACATAGAGATATCGATATATGTTAATAATGTTTTTAGACATTATTTATATCAACACTTCAATTTTATAACAAAACTGAAAATGGTACAAAAGCTTAAAACAAGAACTTAGATACTTAAATTAACTTGAGAAAACAAATTACAAGCTAAGGTTTAACTGAAAATTTAAATTGACAATTAATTTGACATGAATAATCTCAGCCTTTGTTTGATTTTGGCACCAAAAATGGTTTTTGGCATTTTTTTCTCTGATACTTGTGCGAGTAGTCAAATTTAGCCTGGGGTGTTTGTTTAGAGTAGCAAGGGGGAGGGTTAGAGTGTTGCAGGGGGGAGGTCAGAGGTGGTGATGATGGAGAATTGGAGGTATGTAGCTGAGTGGGGTGTAAGGTGGAAGGGAGCTAGAGGTCAAAGGTGGAGGGTTGACCCGTTTTAATATTAAACGTAGATTGGAGTTGGGCTTTGGAGGCATTGGGCTTGTGTGGGTGTTGGATCAGGGGGTTATAAGGGTGAGGGTGTTGTGGACTTGGTTTGGATTTTGGACTTGGATAATAAAAGGGTCCGTTTGGTATTAGAAGTATCGCAAGGTCCAAAACTGAAATTACCTGATTTTTCAAGGGCTGGAAATGCAACTTTTCCAAAGTTATCAAAAGGTCCTTTCTTGCCAAGTATGATAGTACAAGGACAATAAATGATGATTCTCCAATTCTTAATCCCAGGGACTATTCTTGCCAATTTTGAAAGTTCAGGGACCAAACTTGTAAATTATTCAATCTTTTCACCAAAGGACCAAACTTGCTAGCTTGTGAATTCCCAAGGACTATTGTTGACTTTTTCTTCCAAAATCCATGCTCAAGGTCATTCTTGTCAAATTCCAAACTTGGGGGACCATTTCTGCCAAATTTGTAAACTTTTGTTCCAAGAATTATTTTTGGCATTTTGTGATTCCCCAAGTTTGATTTTGACAATTTGAGCTCCAAAATGGTAATTTGCTTTCCCGGCTCCGGCTTTTGATACGTTTTCCAAACTCGTGCTCGTTTTTGTCCTTTTTGGCTTGATTTATGCCAGTTTCTGAAATATCTGTACCTGCACGATCACAAACACAAAAACACAATATCTTTGGCATTTATGGTTAGTTTTGTGTCTGTTTTGGTCTTGATATGGCGAGAAAAAGGTGTGTGAATAAGCACACACCAAAATCCCCCAGACTAAGGTATTGTCGTGTCCTCACGCAATGGGATCATTTCACGCCCTATGAGATAAATAACTTTCATAACTCTTTCTACTAACATTGAAGAAGTAGCAAAATGTTCAAAAGAGAGTACAAAATCATTTATTTCAAAGAACGCTCCGTTTTTCAGCTTTTATTTCCTACACTACTATTTACGTACTTTTCACACTTATTTGGTGACGGGATGTTTGACTTTCATTATTTTTCAACAACGTTCAGGGTCATGGAGTAAGAAACACAGATCAAAGAGAAGTGTCCATCAGGATAGAATTCATCGTTCCTGATTTTTCACGATTTCCCATGCTAAACGTAAAAAATGAAATCATAGCTTATTTACAAGTTAGATGCTAACACTACTCATGGAAGTTACTTGTGTAATAATTCTTGCTCCCATTTTCCTATTTTCCTCTATTTATTTTGTTTTTGGTAAGAGATGAATTTCTTCATATTTTCTCATTTCGATAACTTTTATTCTGATAAAGATACCACATTAAGACGCTAAGTAGTTTTCTATCTTTTCTTGAGAATCGCTGCTTTAAAAATGAGGTCCACATCAAAGAATAGGGATTCGTACAGATTGATAGACATTAGTTGAGGAGAAATACACGTGCACCTCATGTGTCTGGTCTACGACCATGTACATGCACCTCACGCGCCATCAACTTTGTCTGACACTTAAGCACATACCTCACTCTTGTTCATAATAGTAATTTTTTTTTTATTATTTTTTTGATTGAAGGATGAAATAACTTTACATACATAACAGAGTTTTCACTTGGTTTTTCCATTCTAGACGTTCCTGAAATGAGGACTCAAAGGTTTTAGATCAAGTCCTCACACATTGATGTGTACCCAATTTTTAAAGTAAGGATTCTCTTAAGAAGATAAAGAACTAAGTTTCGTCAAAACATGATGTCTTAAATTATTCTTTACAGATATATATGGTGAGACAATTTTGTGGGAGCAAAAAGCCACAAGTACCTACGATGAGTTCTAAAGAGAACCAACTACTCCATGTTTAGCATCTAACTTCTAAAATAAACTCTATATTAGTATATTGTTGGCACGAGTCTTTCGACGCTTCAACTAACGGATGGTCACTAGTGCACTTCTTGGCTTGCTGGCGCGTTATTTGCATAACGGATGGTCACCAAATCACACACTAGCTCGTTGGCGCGATTAGTCAATTAATCTAATACTCGGATGGTCACTACCTCAAGTAATGAGATTCGCGGACGCCTAGCCTAAAAAGTTAAGGGAACAAGCTAGGGCTCAATGCGCCCGGTCAGGTCAAAATTCTATTCTTACTCTACCCAGCGGAAAGTCAAAACAAAATGTCAAACCTTATTATATTTTTGCAGAAAATTTTCAAAATTTCTCATTTTTTTGTACTTTTCTGATGAAAATTTTTCAAGAAAAATGGAGTTGCATGAGTAAACGACACATGAAAGGTGCAAGACAAATCGAAGATACCCCCCCCCCCCCCCCAAGACTAAAGTTAAACATTGTCCTCAATGTTTCAAGGGCGAGGGTCATCCTACTTTTTATCTAAGGCTGTTTATTAATTAATGCCAACAGATAACGTTAGTAAATTAAAGGATATTAGATTTCTTGAACAATGAAGCTTTTATGAAGTAAGGATAAAAATACGAGCACGAGAGCCATCATATTATGGGAAAATTACCTGTACAAACACAACAACCAACAACACATGTGCACGAGGTTGCGCTCCTCTCGTCACTTATTAGAAAATAGGAGGAAGTCAGAAATATGGGTAAAAACCCATGTCCATGCTAATGTTTTTGTTCACCGAGTCACTTGCTTGACTCGATCCCCGAATTCATTGCTTCGTGGGGAAAGTTTGGAGATCCGAGACAACCATGGATGGTATGTCTCCTCCAAAGTACTGCTTCAATCGATGACCATTCACTTTAAAGTTGGGACCTTCGGGTTGAGACAACTCAACGGTTCCATATGGGAATACTTTTGCAACAGTGAATGGCCCAGACCAACGGGTTTTTAGCCTCCCTGAGAAAATCTTCAATCTTGAATTGAAAAGAAGGACTCTGTCACCAACGTTGAAAATGCGGTTCTTTATTTTTGAGTCATGGATCTTCTTAGTCTTTTCTTTGTAGATTAAAGAATTTTCATAAGCTTGATCACGAAGTTCATTTAATTCGTTTAGTTGAACCTTGCGGTGATCACCCGCTGTCTGAAGATCGAAATTGGCATGCTTCAAGGCCCAATAGGCTTTGTGCTCGAGCTCGATCGGTAAATGACATGACTTTCCATATACGAGCTTGTATGGAGTGCACCCAATGGGTGTTCCGTAAGTTGTACGGAAGGTCTATAATGCGTCATCTAATTTGTCCGACCAATAGGCACGGTTTTCACCTATTGTCCTCTCCAAAATTCTTTTTATGCTCCGGTTTGAAACCTCCACTTGGCCACTCGTTTGGGGCAGATATGCGGTAGAAATGCGGTGAGTTACACCATATTTGAGCTTGACTTTTGCAAATTGATCATTGCAAAAGTGCGTACCGCGATCACTGATTATGGCACGTGGAGTTCCAAACCTAGTGAAAAAAGATTTCAAGAACTTTACAACAACTCGGGCATCGTTGGTGGGTAATGATTTTGCTTCAACCCATTTTGACAAGTAGTCAACAGCCACGAGTATGTATTTGTTTCCTCGAGATGATGGGAATGGCCCCATAAAGTTAATGCCCCAGATGTCAAATATTTCACAAACTTGAATTGTATTTTGTGGCATCTCATCTTTCTTAGAAATATTCCCGTGATGTTGACGAGCGTCACAAGATTTGACTAAGTTGTAGGCATCTTTATAGATCGAGGGCCAATAGAATCCGGAATCAAACACCTTTTTTGGCGGTGTAATTGGGGCTATGATGTTCCCCAGTAGGTCCAGCATGGCAAGCCTTGAGAATATCAATGGCTTCCTGACCATAAACACATCGCCGGATGACTTGATCCGCACAGATTTTGAATAGGTAGGGGTCATCCCAGAAGTAATGTTTGACATCTTTGAAGAACTTATTCTTCTGTTGGGTCGACATCCCTTTTACCACAAAGTTACCCGCATGGTAGTTTGCAAAATCGGCAAACCATGGGGTAGTAGAATCTCCATGAAAGGAAACCGCATTGAGTGTCTCGAGAGGGAAGGTTTCATTAATATCCTTCTTCTCAAAAACACCTTGGTGGGGGTTTTCTAGATGGGAGAGATGATCAGCGGCTAGGTTCTCAGCTCCTTTTTTATCTCGTATTATGATATCAAATTCTTGTAGGAGGAGAACCCAACGGAGTAATCTCGGCTTTGCATCTTGTTTTGCAAAGAGGTACTTTAAAGCCGAGTGGTCCATATACATTATGCATTTTGTCAATATCAAGTATGGCCGAAACTTTTCAAAGGCATACACCACTGCTAATAGTTCTTTTTCCGTAGTGGTGTAATGACTTTGAGCCTCGGTCATTGTTTTGCTCGCATAGTGTATCGGCTAAAAATGTTTGGTTTTGCGTTACCCCAGTACTGCACCTATTGCAAAGTTACTAGCATCGCACATAAGTTCAAAGGGCAGGTCCCAATCGGGGGCAACTAGAATTGGTGCTTCAGTAAGCTTTTTCTTTCAAGTTTCAAAAGTTTCAATGCACTCAGGTGAGAAGATAAAAGGAGCATCCTTCTCGAGGAGATGGGTCATAGGCTGGGTGATTTTGGAAAAATCTTGAATGAATCTACGATAAAAACCGACATGACCCAAAAAACTCCTAATGCCTTTGACGGTAGTGGGATGAGGTAATTTTGCGATGACATCAACTTCGGCTTTGTCAACCTCAATCCCGTTTTTTGAAATTTTATGGCCGAGGACAATGCCCTCTTTGACCATAAAATGGCTTTTCTCCCAATTGAGACAAATTTGTGTCTTTACAACGTTTTAGCATATTTTCCAAGTGGGAGAGACAAGATTGGAATGAATCCCCAATGACCGAGAAGTCATCCATAAACACCTCCATGGTTTTCCCAATCATGTCAGAAAATATGGAAATCATGCACCTTTGGAACGTGCCAGGAGCGTTGTATAAGCCAAATGGCATACGACGGTAGGCAAAAGTTCCATAAGGGCAGGTGAAGGTAGTTTTTTCTTGATCCTGCGGATTAATGGGGATCTGAAAATAACCCGAGAAACCGTCGAGGAAACAGTAGTACTCATTCCCCGCTAATCTCTCGAGCATCTGATCCATGAAGGGTAGAGGAAAATGGTCTTTACGGGTGGCTTCATTTAATTTTCTATAATCTATGCACACACGCCAGCCCGTAACCAATCGAGTTGGAATCAACTCGTTTTCTTCATTCGTGACAACAGTTATGCCACCCTTCTTAAGAACACAATGAATGGGACTAACCCAAGGACTATCAGAGATAGGGTAAATTAATCCAGCATCAAGAAGTTTTAGAACCACTTGTTTGATAACTTCGTGGATTTTAGGATTGACCCTTCTTTGATGTTGCACTGCGGGTATAAAGTCATCCTCCATTAAGATTTTATGTGTACAAAATTCCAGGTTAATACCCTTAATGTTGGAGAGTTTCCAAGCAATTGCTCGCTTGCGTGACTTTAGAACCTTTATGAGCTCAGTTTCTCCTCATCACTTAAATCTTTTGCAATTATGACGGGTAATTTGTCGTTACCCTCCAAAATTGCGTATTCGAGATGAGGTGGTAAGTCTTTGAGTTCGACCTCAGGAAATTCGTCAGTTTTCTCAACATATTTGATTTCCTCTTTATGAAGTGTTTGTGGTATGTTGACATAAATAATGCCTAAAAACATTATTAACATGTTATCAATATCTCTATGTTTTAATTATCAAAAAATATAAACTCATAGAACTAAAACTTGTGACATAAACAAGTATTTAGTGATTAATATTTCTCTTTACATCCAAATCACTTAAGGTATGAATAAACAAAGTGTTTAGTGCATTTTATGATCAAAGGAAAGTTTAATTAAGCATTACAAAATTTATTTAATTATATAAACATATTATATATTTTTGAAAAACACTTTTGGTAATAAAGAAAAATGTTTTATTCATACTAAATATATGAATTCAAATTTTTAACCAAAATCAGTTAGTTTTTCACCAAATAAACTTTCCCCACTAAGAGACAAAGAATCTGGCCGTTTCAGCTGGGTGGCCCCCTTAATTACAAAGGGCGGTCCCCTTAATTTTAAGGGGGCCGGCCATGATTTAAGGGGACCGGCCACGCTCCTCTGTCAGAATCTGTTGCCTATAAATACCACATTAAACCTGGATTTTTTCCTCACCTTTTGCACTACTAAACTTTCTGATCTAGATCCAAATCTCCATTTCTTTTATCCTTTGATCATAAGTATATAAATTATTTGTTTCAAAGTGATCCAACCTTCATCCTCTCAAGTGCAAGAGAAGAATACTTCTATCCCTCAAGACAAGAAGTATTACAACTTGTTGTGATCTCCACATCCAAGTTGTTGGTGCATCATCAAAGATCATTTACATTATTCTTTGTGAAGATTGTTATGAATATTTGATTGTAGATAGTTGTGTTAGATATAGATTGTGTGATTAGTTAGTAGCTTGGTGTGAAGAAGATAAGCTAGGTACTAGATTGGTGTGAATAAGATAGGTGTGGAGTAGGTAGTTGTGAAGTAGATTGATTTGAAGAAGTTGTGTAGAAGTTGTGACTTAGGTGTGACGAAGTTGTGGTGTGAAAAGTGGTGTGTAGATTGGTGTGTATATTGGTGTGTACGGTTTTCTCCGCCATAAGGGAGCTTGTTGATATAGTGAAGAAAACTCTCGAGTTAGGTGCTCGGGGAGTGGAGTAGGGCAAGGAAGGTGTCCTTGTAGCCGAACCACTATAAATCTCTCGTCTCGCGCTTTCCATCTCTTGCTTATTTCATTACTTATCATTATAACATATTGTGTAGTATTAAGTGTTTATATTGTACAAGACTTGAGATCACATATTATCGAATCAAAGTTTTTAAAAGCTAAGCAAAACTCTAAAACTAATTTTATAACGAAGTAAAAAGACGTAAAACTATTCAACCCCCTTCTAGTTTTCCACATGGTAGAACAGGAGGAGGAGAGGGATCTTCATTCAGCAACTTCTCAAGGAGAAGGATATCCCATTCCGGGTCAATCTCTTAGTTATCAATTCCATCGGGGATTGAATCACTTTTGAGAAAGGCCTCTATTTCCTCAAGGATGAAGTCACTTCCCTCAAACGGAGTGAGAGAAGGAGAAGAATTAGCGATTATAGGCTCAGAAGAAGGATGAGTGGGATCACCACTTGAAGAATTTTGAACATAACCAAGAACTTCTTGAGAGTACTCCTCAGAAGCAACATCAATGACATCGATTTTTGTTAACCGATTCAGAGTCATAATTTGAGGAGTACCTCGAAGTTTGATCGAGGTTAAAGGCTACTGCTCCATTACCAACACGAAGAGTTATTTCCTCTTCGAACACATCGATTAGAGCATAGCCCGTTCTCAGGAATCCTCTTCCAAGAATGAGAGGAACCCTTGGATCACCATCGAACTCAACAACAACGAAGTCAGCGGGGAAATGAAACTTTCCTACTCTTACGAATACGTCCTCGGCAATGCTGAGTGGATGAGGTATTGAACGATCTGCAAGCTCAAGAGTCATGCAGGTAGGAGTGAGTTCCGGAAGAGACAATCTCTTCCATACTGAGTTAGGGATCAGGTTGATGCTAGCACCAAGATCGGCCAAGGCGAAGCATTCAACCATCCCTGGAAAAACACACGGAATGAGAAATTTTCCAGGGTCTCCAAGTTTCTCGGGAAGCTTCTTTAAGATAACTGCTGAGCAATTCTCATTCAATGGAGTCTTTGCCATTTCATACAGTTTTTCCTTGTTGCTTAACAAGTTCTTGATCATTGATGCAAATTTGGGCATCAGAATGATAGCATCCGCGAGGCTTATGTCAAAGTGCAGATCTTGAAAGATCAGATAGAACTTGTCCATTTAGTGACTAGCCTTTTCACAGAGCTTTTGCTCATTAAGTCGTGATGGGTAAGGTATTGAAGGTTTGGATTTAGGGTTCTCAACCGGAGCTATTGGTGGTTAAAAAACAACTCCTGGTTTGGGTTTGGTCTTTGGAACAACCTGACGATGGATGTGTGCGGTACTTTGTGGGCTAGTAAATTGGACCTTGTCCTTGGTCGCCTCAGGTTCTCTTTCCACTACCTTGGGAAGAGGAGAAGAAGTAGTGTGAATCGGGGGGCTATCATAAGCCTTACCACTGTGTGTGGTGATTGCTTTGATTTCATTCTTCGGGTTGACAATTGTGTTACCAGGGAGACCTCCCGAGGTAGAGGGTGGAGTGAGATGACTCATGAGACTGGCAAACATATTCTCAATCATGTTTTGAGACTGATCAATTTTTTTGTTTGTTGCCATAAGCTCACTCTTCAGCTCATTACCCTGCTTGGTTATTGAAGATTGAAAATCATTCTACAGAGTTGAGATTTGATTTTGCATAGCCCTCATTTTGGCATCATTAACCTTGATGTAGTTATTGAGTTCTTTTGAAACGTATGCGAAATCAAAAGATCTTGATCTTTGGCATATTATTACCTTTGGTGATTTTCCTCCTATTCAATATAATGTTGAAACTAAAATGAATGAAATTGTATCTTTTGAAGAACAAAATGATGATTTGAAAAAGAAATTAGCAAAAAATAATGAGGCTAAAATGGTAATTTATAATGCGTTACCACGCAAAGAATATGAAAGAATTTTTATGTGTAAAACTGCCAAAGAAATTTGGGATTCTTTACTAATTACTCACCAAGGTAATAGCCAAGTCAAAGATAATAAAATAGATATTCTTGTACAACAATATGAACAATTTACGATTCCGGAAGAGGAATCAATTGATAATGCTTTTGCTAAGTTTAACACTATCATCACAAGTTTAAAAGCACTTGATGAGACATTTTCTAGTAAAAATTGTGTTAGGAAATTTCTTAGGGCATTGCATCCAAAATGGCGAGCTAAGGTCACGGCAATCGAAGAATCAAATAACTTGATGACGTTATCACTAGATGAACTAATTGGCAACTTGAAGGTTCATGAAGAAATCATAAGAAGAGATTCGGAAACGGTCAAAGTCAAGAAAGAACAAACCAAATCAATTGCTCTAAAAGCCAAAAAGGAACCTAGTGATGATGATGATTCAAGTGACGAAAGTGAAGACGAAGAATATGCAATGGCCGTAAGAGAATTGAAGAAGTTCTTCAAGAGACGAAGAAGATTCACTAGATCATCATGAGACGAAAGAAAAGGACTCCAAAGAAATAGAAGTGACAACTACGGGAAGAGAAAATGCTTTAGATATGGAAGTCCAAATCATCTCATTGGCGAATGTCTAAAGCCACCGGGTTATGAAAGTCAAGGTGTTTTTGTTAGTGGAACATGGAGTGATAGTGACAAAGAAGAAGTTGAAAAGCCAAGAGACGAAAAGTGTTTTATGGCAAAAGAAACCGACGAAATATGTTTAGGAATTGACTTGGAACCTGACGAATGGATCAAAGATAGCGGATGTTCGAGGCACATGACGGGGAATCGCAATCTATTCTCTACATACAAGGCATACAATGGAGGTAACGTTATTTTCGGTAGTGACTTACGTGGAAAAATCATTGGCAAAGGTACGATCTCTCAAGACTCACTTACTATTGAAAATGTTGAGCATGTAGATAAATTAACATATAACTTGCTTAGTGTAGGACAAATATGTGACAATAAATGTAGAGTCACATTTACCGAAGATGATAGCGAAATAGTTAAGGATGGAAAAATTATAGGTAGAGGAATTAGAAAAGGTGGCATATATGTTATGAAACTAGGAAACAAACCTGAGGATAGGATATGCCTAACGACCCTAGATGAAAACTCTACACTATGGCATAGGAGATTAGGACATGCTAATATGCAACAAATATAATATTTGGCCTCTAAGGAATTAGTTAGAAATTTGCCTAATCTAAAATATGTCAAGCATTTTTGTGATGCATGTAAAATTGGAAAACAAGCTCATACTAGTCACAAAGCCAAGAATATAGTATCCACTACTAGATGCCTAGAATTATTACATATGGATCTTTTTGGTCCATCCGCTGTGCGGAGCTATGGAGGAAACAAATATACCTTAGTGATAGTAGATGACTACTCACGATACACGTGGACTAGGTTTTTAAGTGACAAGACCCAAGCCTTTGAAAAATTCGAAATATTTAGTAGAATGATTCAAAATAAATTAGGATGCTCAATAGTTACCATTAGGACGGACCATGGTAGGGAATTTGATAACGAAGTACAATTCGGAAAATATTGCGAGTTAAATGGAATATCTCACAATTTCTCCGCTCCTCGTACTCCTCAATCAAATGGCGTAGTAGAAAGAAAAAATAGGTCACTACAAGAAATGAGTAGAACTATGTTAAATGAACAATCCATCCCACAAAAATTTTGGTGTCACGCCGTAGATACATCAACTTATATTTTAAATAGGGTATCAATTAGAAGAATTCTAGGAAAAACCCCTTATGAGTTATTAAGAGGTAGAAAACCAAACTTAAGCTACTTTAAGGTATTTGTAAGTAAATGCTATATTTTAAACACTAAGGACCATCTCACTAAGTTTGATCCAAAATCATATGAAGGAATATTTTTAGGATACTCACAAAATAGCAAAGCATATATAATACTTAACAAACACTCCATGAAAGTAGAGGAATCACTAAATGTAACATTTGATGAAACACCACCACCTCCTAAAACATTACCTTTAGAAGATGATGATTTAATCGAAGATGAAGCTATTGAGGTTAGTAAAACAAAACCCATAGGAAATGATAATGAAGACATTCACTTAGAAAATAACGAAACTGTTAATATTAAAGAATCTAGATCTCATCCATTAGACAATATAATAGGACATCTTAACCAAAGAACCCTTAGGTCACAAGCCCAAGATAAAAATAATTTCTTTTGTTTCCTCTCAGCAATAGAACCTAAGAATATTAGCGAGGCTTTAAAGGATGAAAGTTGGGTTATAGGTATGCAAGAAGAATTAAATCAATTTAAGGCGAATGATGTTTGGGAATTAGTCCCAAATCCAAAGGATATGACCATCATAGGAACCAAATGGGTATATAGTAATAAGTTAGACGAGAAAGGAATAGTTACTAGGAATAAAGCTAGGTTAGTTGCCCAAGGTTATAATCAACAAGAAGGAATTGATTATGACGAAACTTATGCCCCTGTAGCTAGACTAGAATCGATTAGGATATTACTTGCATATGCTTGCGCCCTAGATTTTAAGTTATTCCAAATGGATGTGAAAAGTGCATTCCTTAACGGTTTTATCAATGAGGAGGTATATGTGGCACAACCTCCAGGATTCATTGACTTCGCAAAACCTGATTATGTTTATAAGTTAAAGAAAGCTTTGTATGGACTCAAACAAGCTCCCAAAGCTTGGTATGATCGATTAAAAGCTTTTCTTATTAAACATGATTATTCCATGGGAATGGTAGATAACACTCTTTTCACTAAAAGGAAAGACCCAAATCTCATCATTGTCCAAATATATGTTGATGACATTATATTTGGATCGACTTGTCAAGACATGTGTGATGAATTTGCCAAAATCATGCATGATGAGTTTGAGATGAGTATGATGGGTGAACTTAACTTCTTCCTAGGATTACAAATAAAACAATTAGAAGATGGAATATTTTTTAACCAATCTAGGTACATTAAGGAAATGCTTAAGAAGTTTGGCCTAGAAGACTTAAAACCCATGAAAACTCCCATGTCTACGGAGGTAAAGCTCACAAAGGATGATGAAGATGAGTCCGTAGATAACACCAAGTATAGAGGAATGATAGGTAGTTTACTATACTTGACGGCAAGTAGACCCGACATCATGTTTAGTGTCTGCCTTTGTGCCCGTTTTCAAGAGGATCCCAAAACCTCTCACCTAGAAGCGGTTAAGCGTATCTTCCGATACGTTAAAGGCACTATACACTTAGGATTATGGTATCCTAAGGAATCCGGCATAGAAACCATTGTCTATGCGGATTCGGATCATGCGGGAGACTACGTAGATAGAAAGAGCACTAGCGGTATTTGCACGTTTATGTGATGTTGTCTAATGTCTTGGTTTTCGAAGAAGCAAACCGCTCTTGCTATTTCTACCACCGAAGCCGAATACGTAAGCGCCGGAAAGGCATGTCAACAAGCACTATGGATGAAACAAGCTCTCGTAGACTATGGCATTAGGTTAGAAAATGTCCCCATTATGTGCGATAACAAAGGTGCGATAGATTTAAGTAAAAATCCGGTGCAACACTCTAGGACTAAACACATAGAAATACGTCACCATTTTCTTAGGGATAATGTACAAAAAGGAAATATATCTATAGAAAAGGTTGCATCGGAAGACAACATTGCGGATATATTCACAAAACCCCTTAAGCGTGAATTATTCAACCACTTGCGTTTAGGATTAGGAATGATGGAACAAGTTGACTAAATTATATTGAATTATTTCAAATTTATACTTGCATGAATTTCATTTTTCTTCCATTTCACCTATTCTGAGTCTAGGAATCTATTTTGCACAAAACTAAAGATTGAGAAAAGTTATTTTCGTTGCATAAACTGTTTTGTGAAACTCAATCAATTTTCTCTAAAAATTATTCTCACAATCTAGGAACCTCATGAAGATCATTTTCCTTGCATTGTTGACTAATTCTAAAAACATTCTATTTCAAAATCATGCATAAATTCTCACATAAATTGCCAAGATATATAATCTAATATATGTCTTTGACATTCATGATCGAGCAAAAATTGAATCAAGGAGATTATTTGGATTGTTTCTTAGGATCATTATTTCCTTTTGCTTCTAGGAGTCGAAACAATCACAACTCCACATTTGTTGCATATAGACACTCACTAGGACAAATTCATTAATAATGGTGTCATCTTGATCCATCATTAGTTATTCGCTCACTAATTATCCTTGCCTTTAATCTAAGATAGATGCCTTAGGAAGCTTAATTGTGCTTACCTCTATTTGCTTTCTCTTGCTTATTATATGTTGATTATTTGCTCTTGTTTTTGCATGCACGCTCCTCTGTCAGAATCTGTTGCCTATAAATACCACATTAAACCTGGATTTTTTCCTCACCTTTTGCACTACTAAACTTTCTGATCTAGATCCAAATCTCCATTTCTTTTATCCTTTGATCATAAGTATATAAATTCTTTGTTTCAAAGTGATCCAACCTTCATCCTCTCAAGTGCAAGAGAAGAATACTTCTATCCCTCAAGACAAGAAGTACTACAACTTGTTGTGATCTCCACATCCAAGTTGTTGGTGCATCATCAAAGATCATTTACATTATTCTTTGTGAAGATTGTTGTGAATATTTGATTGTAGATAGTTGTGTTAGATATAGATTGTGTGATTAGTTAGTAGCTTGGTGTGAAGAAGATAATCTAGGTACTAGATTGGTGTGAAGAAGATAGGTGTGGAGTAGTTAGTTGTGAAGTAGATTGATTTGAAGAAGTTGTGACTTAGGTGTGACGAAGTTGTGGTGTGAAAAGTGGTGTGTAGATTGGTGTGTATATTGGTGTGTATATTGGTGTGTACGGTTTTCTCCGCCATAAGGGAGCTTGTTGATATAGTGAAGAAAACTCTCGAGTTAGGTGCTCGGGGAGTGGAGTAGGGCAAGGAAGGTGTCCTTGTAGCCGAACCACTATAAATCTCTCGTCTCGCGCTTTCCATCTCTTGCTTATTTCATTACTTATCATTATAACATATTGTGTAGTATTAAGTGTTTATATTGTACAAGACTTGAGATCACATATTATCGAATCAAAGTTTTTAAAAGCTAAGCAAAACTCTAAAACTAATTTTATAACGAAGTAAAAAGACGTAAAACTATTCAACCCCCTTCTAGTTTTCCACATGGTAGAACAGGAGGAGGAGAGGGATCTTCATTCAGCAACTTCTCAAGGAGAAGGATATCCCGTTCCGGGTCAATCTCTTAGTTATCAATTCCATCGGGGATTGAATCACTTTTGAGAAAGGCCTCTATTTCCTCAAGGATGAAGTCACTTCCCTCAAACGGAGTGAGAGAAGGAGAAGAATTAGCGATTATAGGCTCAGAAGAAGGATGAGTGGGATCACCACTTGAAGAATTTTGAACATAACCAAGAACTTCTTGAGAGTACTCCTCAGAAGCAACATCAATGACATCGATTCGGTTAACTGATTCAGAGTCATAATTTGAGGAGTACCTCGAAGTTTGATCGAGGTTAAAGGTTACTGCTCCATTACCAACACGAAGAGTTATTTCCTCTTCGAACACATCGATTAGAGCATGGCCCGTTCTCAGGAATCCTTTTCCAAGAATGAGAGGAACCCTTGGATCACCATCGAACTCAACAACAACGAAGTCAGCGGGGAAATGAAACTTTCCTACTCTTACGAATACGTCCTCGGCAATGCCGAGTGGATGAGGTATTGAACGGTCTGCAAGCTCAAGAGTCATGCAGGTAGGAGTGAGTTCTGGAAGAGACAATCTCTTCCATACTGAGTTAGGGATCAGGTTTATGCTAGCGCCAAGATCGGCCAAGGAGAAGCATTCAACCATCCCTGGAAAAACACACGGAATGAGAAATTTTCCAGGGTCTCCAAGTTTCTCGGGAAGCTTCTTTAAAATAACTGCTGAGCAATTCTTGTTCAATGGAGTCTTTGCCATTTCATATAGTTTTTCCTTGTTGCATAACAAGTTCTTGATCATTGATGCGAATTTGGGCATCAGAATGATAGCATCCGCGAGGCTTATGTCAAAGTGCAGATCTTGAAAGATCAGATAGAACTTGTCGATTTGGTGACTAGCCTTTTTTTTCACAGAGCTTTTGCTCATTAAGTCGTGATGGGTAAGGTATTTGATGAGGCGAAAAATGATCCGTTTTTAGGGGGTCATTTAAGCCCGAATTCGAATGTATTTGATCAAATATTGCCCTAAATCGTTCCTTTTTTGATTTTAGGTACTTTGGGAGTGAAATCTGGAAAAGGAAGCAATTCGGACGTTTTTGGAGCATAAAAGTGAAGAAAACGCCAAAGTCTTAATTTTCCATGCTGGGAACAGTAGGTGACGGCGTCAAGAGCAACTTCTTGACGGCGTCAAGAGCAAATTCAATGACGCTCCAGTAGAGATTTGACGGCGTCATGAAGGTAGGGCGTCAAGAGTAAAAAGTCATGACGGCCTGGAAATGATTAATACTTGACGGCGTCAAATGTAGATCAAGGCAGTCCGAGAAAAGTTTTGGCGGCGAGGTGACGGCGTCACCTAATTGGTCTTGACGCCGTCAGACCCATTTTTCTATATATAGTTTTCTAATTTTTCACATTTAAAGAGAGAAGTTTTGGAGAAACCCTAAGTACGATTTTGGTGTAACTTTACAGGTTTTTCAAGGGTTCCAACCCCTTGATACCTTGCATGTTTAATCAAGATAAGTGTTCCTTTAATTCAATCAATATGTCTTTGTGTTGGTTGTCTATATCTTGTTCTTATCTTAATTCCATCATGCTAGGCTAGATCTATCTTGTGTTTGCTTAGATCTAATGAAACCTAGATGTTGATTATGTGTTGATTACTTGTTTATTCTTGTCTTGGATGAATGATTTATATGTTAGGCTTAAGAAAACTGGCAGATCTCCAATAGGTAACATGCTTGAACGTCTTAAGAAACATGAACCGAGGCGCACTAGGTCTTTATTGGTTGTATTTAATGCATGAGCCACTGTTTACAATCCCTATAGTTGTGCTGGGCATGGTGTAGGAGGAGATAAGAGCTCATAGAATTGGGGAGTTAAGTGTGCCACCCCATGAATGGTATTAAGGAATACGATCCGTCATCCATGCAATTATAACAAGTAATTAGTGTGTAAAAGATGTCTAGGGAGTAGTGAAATCTAAGTAAACACATTTTCTCCAATTACTGCTCATAACTTTAGTATAATTTAGTTTATTTTCAATTTTAGTATTTTATTTTGATTGCATCTTAGTATTGGGTTAGTTGATTAGCAACTAATTTCGCCCAAATCCTTCAAACCCGAGAATTTAACTTGCTTTTCATAAAATATAAAAACAAAAAGAATCTTCCCTCATCTTTAGAACTAGTATTTAGGTTTTCTAATCCTAGCGACACTATTCCTAAGCTGAACGATCAATCCCCCGGTACTTGTCACTATACTATACTACAACGATCAGGTACACTGCCTGGTGGGGGTTGTAAGCTTCTCAAGATCCCTTGAGAGGTAAAGCCTGGTGCGATTCCCACGCATCAAGTTTTTGGCGCCGCTGCTGGGGAATAGTTATTGTCTAGGTTAGAATTTCTTTTTATTAGGTCTACTTGCTAGATTCCTTTCTAGTAAGATTTTATTTTTATTTTTTGGTTTTCTTTAGTCTATCTTATTTCTTTGTGCCTTTGTTCGTAACCACCCAACATCATGGACAACGGGAACATCTTTGAACCCGTCATCCCACCACAACAAAACCCACCATTAGAACCCCTTAGGCCCCGAACCTTAGGAGAGTATTCCCTACCTAGCCACCAAGGCTACCGAAACACCATTGAGCTCACCGGAGCCAATGTGACCCCCTTGCGATCCGACACCATCCGGTTGGTGCAAAGCGGATGTGCATTCCACGGACTTCGTTCCGAAGATCCAAACCAACATCTTAAGGACTTCCTCAAAATCGTAGATTCCATAGACCTAGATGTTGCAACTAGAGAGACTACCCGTTTACGCCTATTCCAATTCTCTCTACGGGATCAAGCTAGTCAATGGCTTGAGCGTTTACCCGCGGAATCCATCACCACATAGGATGATCTCACCACTCGTTTCCTTGCTCAATTTTTCCCACCGGGGAGAACTACTAAGCTTAGGAATGACATCTTGATGTTCCAACAACGTCAAAATGAATCTCTTTATGAAGCATGGACTCGTTTCAAGGACTTACTCCAAAAAGTCCCTCATCATGGCATAGATCTTTGGCTCCAAGTCCAAATCTTTTATGACCATATCGATCTCTCCATGAGGCGAGCCATTGACCAATCGGCCGGTGGTAAGCTACGTGATCTTAGTGCGGAACAATCATGGGAACTCATAGAAGATCTTGCTCTCTATGACAACGAAAGTTGGAATGATCCCCGTGACTTGAACAAAACGGTCAAGGCAATATCTTTGCCTTCGAACAATTCTAGCACTCTAGACCGTAGGATCATGGAACTTGAGGACCAAGTCAAGTTTCTCATGAAATCTTACGAAGCTCCTAAGCCTTCAAGTCAAGTGAACAAAATCACTTCTTCATGCAAATTATGTAGTGGTCCCCATGACACTCGTGATTGTGTGGAACTCCCCGGAACAGCTTTTGCGGACTACGCATCCTCGCGTACCGACGAAGCGGGAGATAAGTGGTACACTTTCAAGCCCGAGCCAAACACTTACGGTGATTCATACAACCCCTCTTGGAAAAATCACCCAAACCTTAGGTGGAAACAAAATCAACCCAATTCTTCCAATCCGCCTAATCGTTACCAACCAAACGGTCCACCATCCAACCATACTTTCAACAACAATCCTTCTAACAACTATGGTAGTACCAACAATCTTGAAGGATTAATGTCAAAGTTCATGGCATCTCAAGAAGCTCGCATAGCTAGGTTCGAAACCGAATTCAACCAACAACAAACGGAGATGAGCAACAAGATTGACAACTTGTTGAAAGCCCTCAACAACCAAGCGTTAATCACACCTAGGAAGGACACTAGGGACACCAATAGTGGAATCCAAATTAAGGATCCCTCATCATCCAAACATGTCCACTTTGTCAATGTTGTCACCATTAAGCCGGTAGATAAGGAGATAGAGGAGAGTGACAAGGATGAAGTTAGAGTAGAAGCCGATATTAAGGATGAGAGTAGGGAAGTTGAGGTTAATAAGGATGAGGAATTAGAGGAGGTAGAGCCTATAGAAAAATACTTTGATAAGTTGCCCACCGAGGAAGAACGGGAGTACCATAAGGATTTATTCGATAGTCCCGAGAGACCATATATCTTCGGCACACCCCTTATCAAAATGGGAGACCCTTCTAACATTAACATCCCATGCAATATCGGGCACATGCATATATGGAAAGCTTACATCGACCCTAGATCCCCCGTTAACATCATGACTAGGACTTATTACAATTGGATAATGAAGAAGCAACTTAACTTTAGGATGATGCCCAACAAGAATCTGATAAGTAATTTTGCAGGAAGGGTGAAGGGATTGCATGTAATTATTGGGAATCTCACCTATGAGATCGATTTCATGATAGTGGAAGACATTCGTCCGGTGATAGATGCTTGCCTAAGCCAAATAATATTCGGAAAACCATTTGTTGAGGCCACTAGGATGAGTTATGATCCGACCTTAGGGATAGTTAGATTTAAGGAAGAGAATGATGAGGTTGCCTATCAAATGCCCTACAAGATTGAGCAATACCGCCTTCTCTCTAATTTCAAAAAAGAACACAAGCAAGCGGCTTATTATAGGAATGAGGAGGATAGACGTAGAGGAGTAGAATATGTAAAGAATAGGATGCTTGGTTTCTATAAAGAATGCTTACAACTAGGTCTGGAATACAAAACTGGTTTAGAAGACGACCTAGAGAGTGAAACCAATGATGAGATCACGTAGTAACCCATGACCTTGAGTCTAGCTACAAGACTCGTAAATAAAGAAAAGCGATTCTTGGGAGGCAACCCATGTTTTGTGTGTTTTTATTTGTTTATTTGTTTGATTGTTATTTGCTTCTATATGCGTGCTTTATTTTTATTGTTGGTAGATCATGTTTCTCAATTAAAAAAGTGGAAATACTTTACTTTGTTGTTTTGGCCTAGTCTTAACTCCACCTAAAAGTATTTTTTCAAAAGATAAGTGTAAGGGAAAACCCCAAATATGTTTTTAAGAAACAAACCGATCATGATTCTCCACAATATTAAGTGAACATGTATATTCGTACTTGTTAGAGTCAAATGCTTGTATTGAGTCATAATGAAGTTTTGCAGGATTTTCCAGGAAGTAAGACCAAGTTTTTCCAGAAATTTTCTAGAAACTTAACATAAGAATTTCTGCAGGTCAATTCTAACGGCGTCAGGAGTTTACTCTTGACGGCGTCAGGTGTAAAAATCTGGAAATTTTACCGGTTTCGTTTTTCTAACGGAGTCTTATAGTTTTTGTGAATTATTAAGTTTTATAATCTCCAGGAGATCTGCAAACTTCATTCCACAAGCATTATATCTTATCTTGTTTTCTAGGATTTAGTAACTTATATAGGATGCCGCCGATTTTACGTGAGGTTGTCTTGTCTATTTTGTTAGGTTTTACGGGTTATGTATGACAAGAAGATGATTTATATTCTGGAAGGGAAGCTTTGATTGTTCATTTTCTTGGAGGAAGATTTAACCTGGCCACCTATTATCCATACCGAGCGAATCAAGGGAGTATTTGATTTCATTCTCTTTACTTTTTCACTTTTACATTCTTTACTTGAACATTGGGGACAATGTTCATCTTAAGTGTAAGGGGAGGGTAAAAAGATGATACCTTACATATGCACTTTCGCTTGAGTTTGTTTTATTTAATGGTAGATGTGTAATAAAACTATGAGAAATACTTGTTAGTGCAATTTTAGCGCCAAATTTAAAATTTTTTACAACATTTAGGAGTGAAACTTTAGCCATAGCAAGCGTCTCATGGATAGGAGATTGTATGACTAGCACATAACCGTATATTCAGAAAAATTTTCCACCCAAATATGTGAGGTTCGCCTTTAGATTTGATAGGAAAAGCATTCATTATTAGTGCTTATGAGTGTACCGGTAGCATTTAGATTCTAGAACTTGCGTTAGTGATGCATCCCGAGACCGCTAGTGAGACTACATTCGTGTAGTAGGATTTACTACATGATAAGAGGCATTAGGATTACCCTTGTGTTAAACCCGTATCATAATTACTTGACCATTTAAGTCATATTACTTGGCTAGTTAAGTCAACTAATTTTTCCCACACCCTTAGCGTTGTACTCATTTTTAGTACACGAAACCCCTAGAACACCCCTCCGAGCCTATCTTTTCGTTTCTAACTTTAAGCATTTTACTTAAAGGAAGAATTTGTTACACCCCACTTAAATGTACAACCAAATCGCCTTAGCCTTCCGTGTATGCGCTCATTTTTAGTGCATTATTGTTATTTGTTAAACCCTAAGTTAACTTTCTAATTGATTACATGGTTGCTAAGTTGAGTCATATCCTTGTACATATTGTTTTGGGACGATTGGGACTCATGGGTAAGTACTTATTTATGGAGTAATGGGGAAGAACATCATATTATTACCCCCATATGTGCGTTAATCTTAAAAGTGCTCCAAGTGTTTTGATTTTCTTAATTCGAGTCATTAGATTAGTTAATTGTAAAGTATGTAAAAATTCAAGTGTAAGGGGAGTGTCCATTCCCTATGATGTATTATTTTGGATGGTAGGGTAAAAGTGTATGCAAAAAAATCAAAAAAGAAAAAATATATATATATATATATATATATATATATATATATATATATATATATATATATATATATATATATATATATATATAGAAAAGGAAAAAGAGAAAAAACATACGGACTACCATCCCGTTTCATTCTATGTTCATTTTATGTTTTTGTTATTTTTCAGTTATTAGCTTAAGTCGAGTCTAGTCTTGGCTTAGCAACGCCACATTGTACATGTAATTAACCAAGATTGTTAACTCGCCACCAGTAAAACTTCCTTTATCCAACAAAACCGTGTATTTCATATCCCTACACCTAACATTACAACCCTTTAAAAGACCTCTTTGATAGTTTATCCTAGGTGCTTACGTCATTTGGTGGAGGTTTGATCCTTTCCCAAGCCTATGGTAATCTATTTTGCTATGACAGGTAGTGAGAGATGTTTTCCATTTCCATATTGTAATTTACACTTTATTACACCCGAGAGATGTGAGTATCTAAACACTATTTGTGAGGTGCTTGTGTATGACCTCCGTGCTTGTCTATTGGTCTTTAGTGGAACGATTATTTGTTGTAATTACTTTTATATTAGTGTTAAATGACCCCTAACTTGTCTTTTGAATAGAATAAAAGCACATTTGCTTGAGGACAAGCAAATCTCAAGTGTAAGGGTATATGATGAGGCGAAAAATGATCCGTTTTTAGGGGGTCATTTAAGCCCGAATTCAAATTTATTTGATCAAATATTGCCCTAAATCGTTCCTTTTGTGATTTTAGGTACTTTGGGAGTGAAATCTGGAAAAGGAAGCAATTCGGACGTTTTTGGAGCATAAAAGTGAAGAAAACGCCAAAGTCTTAATTTTCCATGCTGGGAACAGTAGGTGACGGTGTCAAGAGCAACTTCTTGATGGCGTCAAGAGCAACTTCTTAACGGCGTCAAGAGCAAATTCCATGACGGTCCAGTAGAGATTTGACGGCGTCATGAAGGTAGGGCGTCAAGAGTAAAAAGTCATGACGGCCTGGAAATGATTAATACTTGACGACATCAAATGTAGATCAAGGCAGTCCGAGAAGAGTTTTGGCGGCGAGGTGACGGCGTCACCTAATTGGTCTTGACGCCGTCCGACCCATTTTTCTATATATAGTTTTCTAATTTTTCACATTTAAAGAGAGAAGTTTTGGAGAAACCCTAAGTACGATTTTGGTGTAACTTTACAGGTTTTTCAAGGGTTCCAACCCCTTGATACCTTGCATGTTTAATCAAGATAAGTGTTCCTTTAATTCAATCAATATGTATATGTGTTGGTTGTCTATATCTTGTTCTTATCTTAATTCCATCATGCTAGGCTAGATCTATCTTGTGTTTGCTTAGATCTAATGAAACCTAGATGTTGATTATGTGTTGATTACTTGTTTATTCTTGTCTTGGATGAATGATTTATATGTTAGACTTAAGAAAACTGGCAGATCTCCAATAGGTAACATGCTTGAACGTCTTAAGAAGAATGAACCGACGCGCACTAGGTCTTTATTGGTTGTATTTAATGCATGAGCCACTGTTTACAATCCCTATAGTTGTGCTGGGCATGGTGTAGGAGGAGATAAGAGCTCATAGAATTGGGGAGTTAAGTGTGCCACCCCATGAATGGTATTAAGGAATACGATCCGTCATCCATGCAATTATAACAAGTAATTAACGTGTAAAAGATGTCTAGGGAGTAGTGAAATCTAAGTAAACACATTTTCTCCAATTACTGCTCATAACTTTAGTATAATTTAGTTTATTTTCATTTTTAGTATTTTATTTTGATTGCATCTTAGTATTGGGTTAGTTGATTAGCAACTAATTTCGCCCAAATCCTTCAAACCCGAGAATTTAACTTGCTTTTCATAAAATATAAAAACAAAAAGAACCTTCCCTCATCTTTAGAACTAGTATTTAGGTTTTCTAATCCTAGCGACACTATTCCTAAGCTGAACGATCAATCCCCCGGTACTTGTCACTATACTATACTACAACGATCAGGTACACTGCCTGGTGGGGGTTGTAAGCTTCTCAAGATCCCTTGAGAGGTAAAGCCTGGTGCGATTCCCACGCATCAGTATTGAAGGTTTGGATTTAGGGTTCTCAACCGGAGCTATTGGTGGTTCAAAAACAACTCCTGGTTTGGGTTTGGTCTTTGGAACAACCTGAGGATGGATGTGTGCGGTACTTTGTTTGTCCTTGGTCGCCTCAGGTTCTCTTTCCACTACCTTGGGAAGAGGAGAAGAAGTAGTGTGAATCGGGGGGCTATCATAAGCCTTACCACTGTGTGTGGTGATTGCTTTGATTTCATTCTTCGGGTTGACAATTGTGTTACCAGGGAGACCTCCTGAGGTAGAGGGTGGAGTGAGATGACTCATGAGACTGGCAAACATATTCTCAATCATGTTTTGAGACTGATCAATTTTTTTGTTTGTTGCCATAAGCTCACTCTTCAGCTCATTACCCTGCTTGGTTATTGAAGATTGAAAATCATTCTACAGAGTTGAGATTTGATTTTGCATAGCCCTCATTTTGGCATCATTAACCTTGATGTAGTTATTGAGTTCTTTTGAGGGAGGTTCTTGTTAATTAGGAGCTGAATACCCTTGATTACCCCTTTGGGGTGGGTATTGATTGATCGGGGCATGAACTTGATTTTGCATGTTATGCCCCCTTGGTGGATTAGGATTAAACCTATTTGGATTGTTGTGTTGAGGAAACCCGGGTGGTCCACTTTGGTTGCTAACATGGTAGTTTGGTTCCACTTGAGGACGGTATTGGTTACCTCTTTGGTTGGAACTCCCGGCTATCGCATTAACTTCAAATGGATTGCCTTCGGTGGCAGTGCAATTGTAATATGTGTAACAATTCGCATTTTCAGGTTAATTACTTTTCCCAGCAGGTCACCCAAGCCTGTACTACTCTCACATGAGCACGCTTAACCGTATGGGCGATTAACCGTTAGACCACAAAACGCGTTTCTAAGACGATTTGAGTTTTCAACTTATTAGAAAAAGTCAACATATTTTTTCCCACCTCCATTGACCAAAAATCATCCCTTGATGTTATAAGTCATTTCGTGATTTTTAGGCTTACGGTTTGATGTCTAAAAGACATTTAATACCAACCGACACTAGACTGAGCCCAGTCTAGACATTATAAGTCATTTTAAATCATTTTTATCACATTAGAAAAGTAACATTTTACTTTTCTCAATTTTACGCAATATTCGTACTTTTTACGTATTACGCGTTTTAGACCCGTGTTTCCAGTTTTTAGCAGGGTTTTACCACCCAAATGGAACCTACCACTCATTTTATATTTTATTATGGAACATATGGATATGTTTATCAATACTTTCAAGTTCCATAATTTTACGACACCCGGTTTTACGTTTTGAGGCTTAATCACTTACGATTGGCATTTTCCGGAGTCGAAACTCATCCAATACTTGGATAATATCATCCAAGACCAACTCATCCCTTCCTATCCACTCCAAACCGCCACTAGGAGGGGGGATTCACACTATGTGGCTTCATCTCATGAATTTACCCCTAGATCATCACTAAATTACAACTTGGTCACCAAGTTTTGGTAATTTCCTAGTTATTTCCTAACCTCCTCATTTGGACTATAAATACTCCCTCCCCCCCCCCCCCTTCCTTGTGCCGTGCATCCCCAACCCCAAAACCATCCATCCATAGCTTTAATTCCTTCCAATTTCTAGCAAGGTTCAAGTGCAAGTTCAAGGTAGAAACTCTAGTTAGGTTATCATTCATCAAACACTTCCATAACCTCATATACTTGGTGATTTCTCTTGAGTTTGAATCCACTCAAGTCACCTAAACTTTCATTACATCTCTTTCAAGAATACCAAGGGTAGAAAGATTGCATGAAGTGAAGTGGGTTGAAGCAAGTCTATCAAAGTCCTATCCTTACATGTTAACTTACCTTTCTTTGTAGAAAGCCAAAGTTGTAAGCCAAACCCTAACTTGTTTCTTGTTAAATAATCATGTTCATGCTATTTACATATTATTCATGCTATATATTGTCTTGTTATCATGTCCATGATGTATAAAAGTGAGCAAAACAAGTTATTGTTATTGATTGTTAAAACAAGTTACTAAAACAAGTAAACTAGTGACTTTCTTGGTATGACCTGATCAAAATGGTAAAAATATGATGTTGGATCATTACATATTACAGTAGAGGACTTAACAAGGAAACCATAGCAATTTGAACCACCTAAAACGAGTATACGAGTCAAAAGTTACGCCCATTTGAAGTTACCAAAACTTTGCGGCAAACTGCCAAATACCATTCTGATCAAATTTGGGTTTTGAAAGTCCCACTTCTGGTCCGATTCATCAAAAAGTTAAAACACCAAAGTTGTCCGGAACCACGTTTTCGTTCAGGTATAAAGAAGCTCGAGCCCTGAAAACGCTTTCCGAGTGATAAAATTCTTCAAATTCTAAACAGCCCATTTTTAGACCAAAGTCACTAGATTATGGTTATACTTTAAAAGGAACAAGAGGTCTTATGACCTATAATCAAGACCACCACCATGGCTAGAGCCAAGGTTGTGTCTCATGACCTTGGAACAAGGACCAAAGGTCATGGCTAGGCCATGACGAAATGACCATACCAACTTACACAGGCGTAAACATGAAACAATTAATTAGGCGATAACTTGAACAAGCAATTTGGATCTACTTCACTTAAAAGGGAACCATGAGATATTACCAAGAGAAAATGGTCATACAAAACTTATGAAACATACCCTAATAACAATCTTCATGTACTAATAAACTTTCCTAAGTTTATTCAAATATCGGACATGTAACTTTTCGGATCAAAACTTATATCTATATCTTTCATCAACTACTACAATAGTAGGGAGCCTCATGTGAGGAGTTCATTATGTAAGCCGTCGAGTTGAGTTGTGGATTTACGAATTAAAGTGTCCTGGCTCCTCGAACGCTTACTAACATGACTTCTGAATTATGTCGGCCCGAACGGTAGTAAACGATATACAAAACATACATGTTTTATGAATCTTTCTTTCAAAGACTTATACTATACATCATACCACATCATGGACTAAGTGCAAGATATATATTGGCGTGTTTATGTTTCCTTAGACATTACTCCGATCCTAAGTCGCAACATTCGATTATAGGTTGCTCGTAGAAACCTTCACGATTCAACCGTTACATTCATTACTTGCTATCTTACTTAAGGTGAGTTCATAGCCCCACTTTCCATTACTTAATTGTTTTACAAACCCTTAGGGGGAATACATGCTATTTTTAACCGAGCACAATGTTTTTAAATTGTATGCTTGCCTGATTGTTTTATTATCACTAAGTACCAGCCTTGCTAAACCGAGATTCCTTATCATGAACCATTAGTCACTACCTATAGTGAGCGCGAATATTGTGAATAGATCTATTGGGATTGACGAATCCCATTTGTGTGACTAAGTTCAAACAAATGCACTAATATTTGAGATTTAGGTATGTTAGCAAAGTACCTACCGGGATAAATCTGCCGATCGATATTGGTACACGTTAACGTTTTGGTGTCATAAGCTTAGTGTATAATACATTTTATGGGCGTATAATAACGTAGCCTACCTGTTTTGTTTTCCAAACATTGGTGTGAGTCTACAGCTCACACTACCAACATATTGTGTTCAAACATTAAACAAACTCTATGAATATCACTCAACCTTTGTGTTGACCTCTCAAGCATGTATTTCAGGTTCATGACGATCAAGGATGGCACGGAAGGACACGGATACTCAAGAGGGATATAAATTTTCTTATCATTCAAAAACTCACTTAATGTGATTTGTAAACATGGAACCAATTGGGACCTCATTTTGTAACCTCTGATATTTATATAATTTGAATGATAAATCTTTTTAATACGACTCGGTTAGAGATCGTTTTCTATTATTGTGCCGTCAAGTAACACCCAGTTCGAATTCCGCTGCATCCATGAATTGGGGGTGTTACAGATTGGTACCAGAGCCATGGTTATAGAGAAACGGGTCTAATTGAGACCTAAACTATAACTACAATCACAAGCAAAAACATTTTTATAGCCTTCCGCTCTCCGTGTCTTCCATCCTCCAGACGATTATGGACTTAGTAAGCATGTTATGATACACAAACATATTAGTATATTCATATATACCCATTTTGAGCATTTCCCCGTAGACATTTTTATGCTACACAAACATAATTGCATATTTATATATGCACCCTAAACATAATTGAGCATTTCCCCGTAAGCATTTTATACTACATGAACATATTAGTATATTGATATATAAACTCGGTTTATTTTCAATCATTTATCTAAACAATGGACTAAACATATCTGCGTATGCCTATTCTAGGGCATTACGACACAACCAGATTCTCCCAATCATGTTCCTACTCCAACATTTTATGTCCAAGACATTGTAACTGATTGCAATGGTCTTTCCTATTTTCCAAGACATTGTATTATACAATGGTCTTAATCATTTCTCAAATGTTTTGAGTCACACAATGGTTTAACCTACTTCCCAGACATTGTGAATTGCACAATGGTCTAACCTACTTCCGAGACATTGTGTTTTGCGCAATGGTCTCTGGAATTATTCCACCACCTCATCAATATCATTTCATATGATATCAAAAACCCATCAAAATTTATCGATTTCCAAACAAGAAGTATGAGATTTCTAAAGGACAAACAAATCCATCATCTACAAAAGCTGAATTTTCTCTACATTCATCAAAGTTTTCTTCTGAAACCTTCATTATTAAAAGTTCGTGATCCTGGCCAAGTATGTTCTATTTTAGAACTACTTAAAAACTTCCTTTCTACACGTACCTACCCTTACTATCTTCTATGCAATGGAATATGAAAACATACGTTACAAGTCTTGTATGGACGGGACTTGCAACTTAAGGGTTGACATCGCCTTTGTTTAGTGGACAGTTTCCCGAAAGCAACAGACATATCACAAGTATACCTAATTTAGGTATTTGAAAATTTTATCGAACCTTGGCTAAATATAGACTAGTCACCTATATTTAACCTAGGGACAGTGGAATATAGTCTGACTAACTATATTCGACTTAAAATTTTCAAATACTGAGAGTAGTTGTACTAGGGTTATGTTTAGGTTGATTTCCTACTTGAACTCGATAAACCACCAGAATACATTAAAACAATCTAGAGACACGATAGTGCCTTATCACTCAGCAAGATCTTAACACCTTATTTGTACGATCTAAATTCATTCTTGAAATTTTTCATTTATGAGATAATCCGAGCTACTATCTTGGGATAGTTATCAATTATTCTCTTCATCCTGTAGAAGTACTATCCTGTTTAGGTCCTAAGGATACCATTCCATCATAAACTTTTAAAATCTCTTAAGATTTTTAAAGCAAACTCAACATCTATACCTAAGAGTATTAATGTTAAGCATACACTACACACTTTTATCACATCATTATCTTCACAACCGTTACAAACACAAGCTCATTAACAGATCTTGATGCACTTTTAAAACTCAAATCATCCATAGTTACATCACAAGCACGCTCATCAGCTTTACAAGATTGAATATTCATCTTGTACTTTTGGAACACCAGTATCATCTCGTAATGCCCTACCTTGTAACACACCGGCTAATTGTGAATGTTGTGTTGGGAATTCTTATGTAGGATAATTTGTAATTATTTAAATGGATTGAGATGCCTTTTCATTTAAATAAAGACATTGTAAATCACCGAACCATAAGTTTATATTTCCCTATTTACATTGTTTGGGATGCCTCTCTATGTAAATAAAGAATTATAAATAAGTGGACTTATTTGTATCCGAAATAACATAAGTATGAAGTCAATAAACACTAAGTACAACAACCGATTACCTACTAGGCTATGATTGCAATTACTATCTCAATTCCTATTAATATTCGACTGCTATATCAATTTCCTTTGATATTCGACTATTACCATACCTTTCCTACATAAAAGTAAGCCTCATCCTACACCATACACTGAAATGACAAATCAAATTACATCACCGGTAATCCCAGACTTTAGTCCTTATAAGTAACCACACCTTTTCATCGATACCACTCCAACATATGACACACATAGAACTTCGGGACGAAGTTCCCCGTAAGGGGTAGAGACTGTAACAATTCGCATTTTCAGGTTAATTACTTTTCCCAGCAGGTCACCCAAGCCTGTACTACTCTCACATGAGCACGCTTAACCGTATGGGCGATTAACCGTTAGACCACAAAACGCGTTTCTAAGACGATTTGAGTTTTCAACTTATTAGAAAAAGTCAACATATTTTTTCCCTCCTCCATTGACCAAAAATCATCCCTTGATGTTATAAGTCATTTCGTGATTTTTAGGCTTACGGTTTGATGTCTAAAAGACATTTAATACCCACCGACACTAGACTGAGCCCAGTCTAGACATTATAAGTCATTTTAAATCATTTTTATCACATTAGAAAAGTAACATTTTACTTTTCTCAATTTTACGCAATATTCGTACTTTTTACGTATTACGCGTTTTAGACCCGTGTTTCCAGTTTTTAGCAGGGTTTTACCACCCAAATGGAACCTACCACTCATTTTATATTTTATTATGGAACATATGGATATGTTTATCAATACTTTCAAGTTCCATAATTTTACGACACCCGGTTTTACGTTTTGAGGCTTAATCATTTACGATTGGCATTTTCCGGAGTCGAAACTCATCCAATACTTGGATAATATCATCCAAGACCAACTCATCCCTTCCTATCCACTCCAAACCGCCACTAGGAGGGGGGATTCACACTATGTGGCTTCATCTCATGAATTTACCCCTAGATCATCACTAAATTACAACTTGGTCACCAAGTTTTGGTAATTTCCTAGTTATTTCCTAACCTCCTCATTTGGACTATAAATACTCCCTCCCCCCCCCCCCTTCCTTGTGCCGTGCATCCCCAACCCCAAAACCATCCATCCATAGCTTTAATTCCTTCCAATTTCTAGCAAGGTTCAAGTGCAAGTTCAAGGTAGAAACTCTAGTTAGGTTATCATTCATCAAACACTTCCATAACCTCATATACTTGGTGATTTCTCTTGAGTTTGAATCCACTCAAGTCATCTAAACTTTCATTACATCTCTTTCAAGAATACCAAGGGTAGAAAGATTGCATGAAGTGAAGTGGGTTGAAGCAAGTCTATCAAAGTCCTATCCTTACATGTTAACTTACCTTTCTTTGTAGAAAGCCAAAGTTGTAAGCCAAACCCTAACTTGTTTCTTGTTAAATAATCATGTTCATGTTATTTACATATTATTCATGCTATATATTGTCTTGTTATCATGTCCATGATGTATAAAAGTGAGCAAAACAAGTTATTGTTATTGATTGTTAAAACAAGTTACTAAAACAAGTAAACTAGTGACTTTCTTGGTATGACCTGATCAAAATGGTAAAAATATGATGTTGGATCATTACATATTACAGTAGAGGACTTAACAAGGAAACCATAGCAATTTGAACCACCTAAAACGAGTATACGAGTCAAAAGTTACGCCCATTTGAAGTTACCAAAACTTTGCGGCAAACTGCCAAATACCATTCTGATCAAATTTGGGTTTTGAAAGTCCCACTTCTGGTCCGATTCATCAAAAAGTTAAAACACGAAAGTTTTCCGGAACGACGTTTTCGTTCAGGAATAAAGAAGCTCGAGCCCTGAAAACGCTTTCAGAGTGATAAAATTCTTCAAATTCTAAACAGCCCATTTTTAGACCAAAGTCACTAGATTATGGTTATACTTTAAAAGGAACAAGTGGTCTTATGACCTATAATCAAGACCACCACCATGGCTAGAGCCAAGGTTGTGTCTCATGACCTTGGAACAAGGACCAAAGGTCATGGCTAGGCCATGACGAAATGACCATACCAACTTACACAGGCGTAAACATGAAACAATTAATTAGGCGATAACTTGAACAAGCAATTTGGATCTACTTCACTTAAAAGGGAACCATGAGATATTACCAAGAGAAAATGGTCATACAAAACTTATGAAACATACCCTAATAACAATCTTCATGTACTAATAAACTTTCCTAAGTTTATTCAAATATCGGACATGTAACTTTTCGGATCAAAACTTATATCTATATCTTTCATCAACTACTACAATAGTAGGGAGCCTCATGTGAGGAGTTCATTATGTAAGCCGTCGAGTTGAGTTGTGGATTTACGAATTAAAGTGTCCTGGCTCCTCGAACGCTTACTAACATGACTTCTGAATTATGTCGGCCCGAACGGTAGTAAACGATATACAAAACATACATGTTTTATGAATCTTTCTTTCAAAGACTTATACTATACATCATACCACATCATGGACTAAGTGCAAGATATATATTGGCGTGTTTATGTTTCCTTAGACATTACTCCGATCCTAAGTCACAACATTCGATTATAGGTTGCTCGTAGAAACCTTCACGATTCAACCGTTACATTCATTACTTGCTATCTTACTTAAGGTGAGTTCATAGCCCCACTTTCCATTACTTAATTGTTTTACAAACCCTTGGGGGGAATACATGCTATTTTTAACCGAGCACAATGTTTTTAAATTGTATGCTTGCCTGATTGTTTTATTATCACTAAGTACCAGCCTTGCTAAACCGAGATTCCTTATCATGAACCATTAGTCACTACCTATAGTGAGCGCGAATATTGTGAATAGATCTATTGGGATTGACGAATCCCATTTGTGTGACTAAGTTCAAACAAATGCACTAATATTTGAGATTTAGGTATGTTAGCAAAGTACCTACCGGGATAAATCTGCCGATCGATATTGGTACACGTTAACGTTTTGGTGTCATAAGCTTAGTGTATAATACATTTTATGGGCGTATAATAACGTAGCCTACCTGTTTTGTTTTCCAAACATTGGTGTGAGTCTACAGCTCACACTACCAACATATTGTGTTCAAACATTAAACAAACTCTATGAATATCACTCAACCTTTGTGTTGACCTCTCAAGCATGTATTTCAGGTTCATGACGATCAAGGATGGCACGGAAGGACACGGATACTCAAGAGGGATATAAATTTTCTTATCATTCAAAAACTCACTTAATGTGATTTGTAAACATGGAACCAATTGGGACCTCATTTTGTAACCTCTGATATTTATATAATTTGAATGATAAATCTTTTTAATACGACTCGGTTAGAGATCGTTTTCTATTATTGTGACTATTGTGCCGTCAAGTAACACCCAGTTCGAATTCCGCTGCATCCATGAATTGGGGGTGTTACAATATGCGTGTGGACCACCACAAGTGACACAAACTTCTATCTTTTTTACTTCAGCTTGTAGAGAAGGTTGAGGAGAAGAAACTTTCTTATGTTTGGTGAGAACCAAAGCGTGAATAGCTTCCATGAGTTTGTCAAGTCTAGCATCGGTGCTAGACTGAACCACGGGCGATGAGGCAGAAGGACCAACATTTACTTGGGAAACAACCTGCTTGCTTTGCGAAATGCGGACCTTAGACTTTTTCTCAAGGATCGCTAAAGCATCCTTTGTGGTTCGATTCAAGAAATTACCTCCAGCGGAGGAATTGAGGGAGTCTTGATCGGCTTGGCTCACACCATTATAGAAAGTGTCGAGTTGCATGAGCTCGGAGAAACCGTGACATTTGCGAAGCAATTCCTTATAACGATCCCATGCCTCACTGAATGATTTATCAAATTTCTATGTGAATTTCATGATCTCATTCTTAAGACTCGTGGTTTTGGAAGGAGGAAAGAATTCATTCACGAACTTCTTAACCAAATCTTCCCATGTTTCAATCGATTGAGGGGGTTGTTTGTCAAGCCAAATCCGGGCGGCCCCATCGATGGAAAACGGGAAAAGAAGAAGTTTAATTGCCTCTTCAGGGATGTTTTTGCATTCGATGGTGGATGTGATTTTGTTAAACCATCGAATGTGATCTTGAGGATCATCCCTTTCAAAACCATAGAATTGACGCGAGGTGACCAGGTTTATCAGCCTAGTCTTAAGCTCAAAATTCTCGGCCACGATGGCTGGAACAACAATAGCATCTCCATAACCCTCGACGGGTGATTGGAGAAGCTCATTCATAGTGGGCTCAGCCGCCATGAGAACAGAAGATGTGGAAACAGTACGGATCTCAGATCCGACTGTTGGTGCTGAATGTCTATGATGTCTTCGAGGAATTCTCACAAGCTCACATAAAGGGCTCGTAGACCTAGAAGAACGAGTGCGCATGCACTAAGGACAAAACCAATCAAAACAAAGTCGAGGCAAAACAACAGTGAACTTAAACCAATAATCACAAATGAATGGCTTCTTTGAAAATGGTACACCACTCACAAAGATACAATGGCAAGTTTTAATCTTTAGTTTAGGAAATTATTAATGTTCATACCCCCAGTTAGGTAGTATTCTGCCTTGGTTTGCAACAATGTATTTTATGTATTTATTAACAAGAAAAAGAAGAATGTTTTTGGGTTTTTGTGTATAGGTGAAAAAACTTTTGGAAATATTTTTGGCATCGTTTCCTCAACCAAAATCGTATTCCTTTTAGAATCACCTAAAAGAAATCCGAGATAGAAAACGTAACGATTTGTTTTGTTTGTTTTTTAATTTGTTTGGTGTTGTTAACACTTTAGGAAAAGTGTTAATGACTTTTTTTTGTGTTTTGATTAAAAATTTACAAAAAGTGGTGGTGTTTATACAATGACGAGTGAAAGACCACCAATCTCAAAAAATGTTTTCAGATACGCAGCAACCTCCCCGGCAGCAGCGCCAAAATTTTGACTCCTCCCGAACCAACCAGTCAACCGGGTGCGATCAATAGGTCCACCCAGGAGGGACCGTCAAGATATATAATCCATGGAAGTACAGTGTATTCCCCGGGTCGTTATGTCCCAGCGAGATTGAAATTGTATTTGAGAACGTTTAAGTGATTGGGTGATTTAACAGAAAGGTCAGGATTTTGATTATTATGATTACACTAGGAGATTATGAATGAGAATGACTTAAAAACACTATATGAACAATTACTGAGAATCAGATAAGTCTAAAACGTAATTTGAATCTAAAAACGCGCGTTTGAATTAAAACAAATGCAAACGCGCAAAATTAAAAGTGAAACGGGAGCAAATAAAGTCCTACGGATATGAAAATTATATTTTTACAATCCTAATGACAAAAGAAAATTTTAAGAATGTTGACATAAATAATGCCTAAAAACATTATTAACATGTTATCAATATCTCTATGTTTTAATTATCACAAAATATAATCTCATAGAACTAAAACTTGTGACATAAACAAGTATTTAGTGATTAATATTTCTCTTTACATCCAAATCACTTAAGGTATGAATAAACAAAGTGTTTAGTGTATTTTATGATCAAAGGAAAGTTTAATTAAGCATTACAAAGTTTATTTAATTATATAAACATATTATATATTTTTGAAAAACACTTTTGGTAATAAAGAAAAATGTTTTATTCATACTAAATATATGAATTCAAATTTTTAACCAAAATCAGTTAGTTTTTCACCAAATAAACTTTCCCCACTAAAAGACAAAGAATCTGGCCGTTTCAGCTGGGTGGCCCCCTTAATTATAAAGGGCGGTCCCCTTAATTTTAAGTGGGTCGGCCATGATTTAAGGGGACCGGCCACGCTCCTCTGTCAGATTCTGTTGCCTATAAATACCACCTTAAACCTGGATTTTTACCTCACCTTTTGCACTACTAAACTTTCTGATTTAGATCCAAATCTCCATTCTTTTATCCTTTGATCATAAGTACATAAATTCTTTGTTTCAAAGTGATCCAACCTTCATCCTCTCAAGTGCAAGAGAAGAATACTTCTATCCCTCAAGACAAGAAGTATTACAACTTGTTGTGATCTCCACATCCAAGTTGTTGGTGTATCATCAAAGATCATTTACATTATTCTTTGTGAAGATTGTTGTGAATATTTGATTGTAGATAGTTGTGTTAGATATTGATTGTGTGATTAGTTAGTAGCTTGGTGTGAAGAAGATAAGCTAGGTACTAGATTGGTGTGAAGAAGATAGGTGTGGAGTAGTTAGTTGTGAAGTAGATAGATTTGAAGAAGTTGTGTAGAAGTTGTGACTTAGGTGTGACGAAGTTGTGGTGTGAAAAGTGGTGTGAAGATTGGTGTGTATATTGGTGTGTACGGTTTTCTCCGCCATAAGGGAGCTTGTTGATATAGTGAAGAAAACTCTCGAGTTAGGTGCTTGGGGAGTGGAGTAGGGCAAGGAAGGTGTCCTTGCAGCCGAACCACTATAAATCTCTTGTCTCGCGGTTCGATCTTTCCATCTCTTACTTATTTCATTACTTATCATTATAATATATTGTGTAGTATTAATTGTTTATATTGTACAAGACTTGAGATCACATATTATCGAATCTAAGTTTTTAAAAGCTAAGCAAAACTCTAAAACTAATTTTTATAACTAAGTAAAAAGACGGAAAACTATTCAACCCCCCTTCTAGTTTTCCACAAAGAAAAAAAAATGATTTTTAGACTATTTAATTAATTACTATTAATTAATTACAAATTATTAATTAATTTAACTATTTTAAATTATACTAAAATACAATTAAATATTATTTTAAGCTAGAAAAAAAATTAAATTTTGAAAATTCTAAAATAACTTAAAACTAATTTTAAAACTGAAAATGTATTTTTCCTACTTCTAAATAGTTATTATTAATTAAAAACTAATTATTAATTAATTTAAACTAAATATAATTATAAAAACTACTAAATGAGATGGGAAAAATCTGAAAAAAAATCCTAAAAATACTACAAGATAGCAGGAACTTAAGAAAAAAATAAAAATGAGAAGTGCTTTTTGAAAAAGCTGAAAAGTAAGCCAAATGGCTTAAATAGGAGCTATCACTTTATTAAAATTGATGATTTTCTGATTTTTCTTTTACAAAACTATTTATCAACCGAAAATAAGAGACTTTTGTAAAACCAACTTTCCTAGAACTAAAAAACAAGCATTGTGCAAGCTAAAGTTCTCAACAGTGAAGGTTTTTAAGTTCAAGTGAGCTATGTGAGATAAGCAGTTAAACCAAGCACAAACCAAAGCAAACAAAATTACACACAACCTCAGGAGGTCACAACAATCTAATTACAACAGCTTTGAGAACAGAAAACAAAAAGGAACATGCAATTAACAAGCTTAGGGTACTGAGTGCATTCAGAAACAATAGTGGAGCAAAGGGCAACAAAAAGGGCACAATAAGCTAGGCAAATAAGCCACCTAGGGAAAACCAAAAGCACATCACATAAGCCACCACTAGACAAGCTAATATGAACAATTAACCACCTAGGATCAAGCAAAATCACAAAGATCACAAGCTAATATGAACAATTACCAAAGCGATTAACTCTGGAGTAGCCAATGTTTAGGTTAGAACAACCATGGTACATTGATAACCATATGATTTTTAGCAAATCATCAGCTATCAACGGATTTGATTAGTCTTTACCAAGAGGCGTTTGCTTTTGAATTAGTTAGTTCTTTTATCACAACCATGGTGAACTAATTACCATAAAATGGATTTTCCACAGCCTTTACCACAAGCCATTTTCTTACGGGCTAGTCAACTCTTCACTTTTACAAATATGGTGAATTGAAAACCATACAATTTTTAGTAAATTGTCAACTAAAAATGGATTTGATTATCACATCAGAGCCGTACCCTCATGATGAGTCAAACTCTTTCTTGTCTGTTAAACATGTTGAGTTGATTACCATTTGTTGTGTAGTACAAGTACTAACACCATGTGTGACTTTTCAAAACCTTTATTGATATCATCTTATGCTTTACAAAGTTTTCTTTTAAAACTTAATCAAGATCAAAAGACTTTACTGGTTTTATGCAGCAAGCAGTACTTTGAATTAAGTACTTTATTATTCAAAAATTATTTATACAATACAAATCTTACCAATACTTATGCAATATCATCATCTGAAGTAGTCCACTGTATGAACAATTCAATCACCATTAATGCTACCTCAGTTTCATTCTCAACTTCCATACCATGATCCAACATTCTGATCATAATCTCTCTTAACAGAGGATATCTTCTCTCTGCAAACATATGAATCATGGCTCCATTTTCCATTTCAAGTGAGTGTACCCCTGATGACTCAAAGAATCTCCATCTTGTTATTTCCCAATTCTCTTGATCATTCCACAGAGCATCACTACTTGTTTCATTTGTCTCCCAGATGGTTAATAAATCACCCAATAAGATTAATCCCACTCCTTTTGGCTTAGTATTCTCAAAGTAATCGTGCACTTGTAGATACAAATAATATAGATCTTCTCTGTCTATCTTGTGCAGTATATCCTATAGCATGTTGAATACTGTAAAGCTTCCATCTTCTCTATGAAAAATAAGATAATATCCATCAGATGCTTCTACCACAGAAAATGTAGAAATTTTGGACTTCTTCTCACCATTCTCTGTCTTCTTTGGATTCTCAAAATCCACAACTCTAATATAATTCCTCAACTCATCAACAGTATCTTCTTTTAGCATCTTGAGCCTCTTTGACAACTGATCATCTTGAGTTGCTTTCTTCCTCTTTAACTTTCTTTTCTCAGCTTGTTCCTTCATAATATCTTCTAACTTCTTTTCTTTCACAGAATCCATAGGTACAAAACTATCTAACTCTCTCTTGATTAACTCTAGAACACTGTCATATAGTTCCTTTACCTCTGGATATCTCAATCTCTATAAATTCTTATATCCTCTGCCTCTCAGAAAACTTATCATAGAATTTCTCTCTTGTTTCAACAACTGGCATTCTTGATTCCTTTAAGTACTCAGCATCCAAATCAGCTTGATACTTTCTTGTAGCTTCTTCATTCCTAGCTTCCTCAAAAGCTCTTAGTTGTGCCAGAGTAAACTTCTTCTTCTTTTTCTTCTTTGATTCTTGCATAATCCCTTTTCCTTTATCCTTGGGATCTAATGCTTCAGACTCAGAAGAAGCTTGTGAAACTTGAACTTGTTCAATACCAGAAATACCTATCCCTCGTGGTCTTGACATATTAACCATAATCTCAGCAATAGTCTCATCATCACTAGCTGTGTGCTCTTCTTGCTGAATTGGATTGGAAGGACCAGCTTTATCTTCAAAAAGTGTTGTTGAAGGTCCAACTTGTTCAACATTTAAACCAGCAGTACCTTGATCACCTTCATCCAAAGTACTTTGCACACTAGTACTTTGAGCTTCAGTACCTTGAGTATCTATATGTTGATCAGCAGCACTTCGAATATCAGCACCTTCAACATCAGTACTTTGTGCTTTATTCTCTTCTGCAACAATCTTCTTGCTATGCTTGGATTTAGAAGCTTTCTTGGATTTCTTAGAACTTCTCATTTTTTGCTTAACCTATAATTTGTGATTTTGAACAAGTGGCCAAACAAGTCTCTTGAATCTTCTGAACTTATTCCTCAAGCTCTTGATCTCATCAGCTTGTGCATTAATAACTTTTTTCATCCTTCTAAGCTCCCTTGTTAAAGCATAAGTATCCATATGTCCCTCACCTCCCTCATCTCCTCCAGGTGTTTGAAACCCACTTGTCGAAGTATAATCATTGGGAGATGGTGGTGTAGCATGCTCTGAAGCAGTACCTTGCAGAGAAGTACTTTCCTTGGAAACAGGATGTTGAGAAGTACTTTCAATAGAAACAGTCTTCTCCCTTGATACTTGAACAGGAACAGACATAGAAGCAGTTCTTTCACTTGAAGCTATATGCTGAGGTGATACAAGAGGTGGTGTTGAAGAATGTACTAATGCAGAATGCTCAGAATTTGCAGAATCACTTTCTTCCTCAGGAACAGCATCCCTAACTGTTTGTGCTACTTCCAATATATAAGCAGTCAAAGGTGTATTTTGGCCAGAAAACTTAACACTCTTATGAGACATAAAAGTGAACACCTTGTGTGGAAGCACAATAGCAGGTATATAATCTTGAGGTTTTGGAATACCCTCAAGTGGTTTGACTAAGAAAAGCTGAACAAATCTAGGATACATCAAAAATGGTGAACCAGATTTGATGTGTGCAATCAGACCATCAAGAATCATATAAGAGAAATTAAATGGCTGATTGGTAGCTAAACCAACTAAAGCAGAGGCTATGGTATGTCAAAATTGATCCCAAGCAGTACTTTTGGGACTTAGACAATGAAGCAAAACATGGAAATGGTACTTCCAATGAGGACTTACCAATGCCTTTTGAAAAGTAAGCTTGTTTAGAGCACCTTCATAGCCTATCTCTCTAAGTTCATCCCAAACAACTTGTTTGTCAAATAAAACAGCACAGTCTTCATCATCAAACAATAAGATCTCCCTGATTGTTGCTTCAGTAATACGAATATCCCTCCTATAACTATAGCATGAATAACATCTTCTCCTTCCTCCAATTCAGACCTAGTCGTAGCCCAACATTCTTGTATCCAAGGACCAATGATTTCTGGATTGACCAAAAGTGAATAGTTTATGGAAGACACAATGAGAAAGTCAATGATGCCATGAAAATCAAGATTCTTCTGTGTCTTCTCCAAGTTAGCAATCACATTACGTTTGCTAATGGTGGGACGGTTTGCCATTGTAAGTGTTTGTGAAAGAAGTATGAAAGAAGATGATGATCGATGATGAATGTGTTAATGATTGATGGATGAATAAGGATGAGGGTTTGTAAAGATGAAAAAGATATGCACAAGAAAGGATAATATTCAAAAAAATCACGGTTAATAAATGATTTTACCGTTATTTTTGGAATTTATCTTCCCCATATCTTTTGAAAAGTTGTTACCCTGTATTTCTGACCGTTGGAATAGTATTCTGACACGTCAGTATTTCTCATAAAGTACCAAGCAGTACTTTCCATGTAACATGGAGCAGTACTTTCACTCCTTATTGAAGCAATACTTTGGCAAAAGTACTTTCCACCAAAATATCTAACAATGTTGACTGTTTGACCAAAATATCTTCTGAAAGTCAACTCGAGATAATAAATACCTTCCATATTTACTCCCCAAAGCTACCAAAGCAAGTAGAAGTTAATGATCTTCATAAATAACCCTTGAGAGTTACTTGCCTATAAAAAGAACTTGTATTTACACAGAAGTTCATCAAAACTTGTTATCATCATCACAAAAACCCTAGTATCACCATTAGCCACTTCCCATTAATATACATCTCATCAGATGACACTTCTGACTCAGAGATTATCTACTACTCCGACTCTGATTCAGGATGGAGTGGTTATTTTCCTCTTAGTGCATCAAGCTCAACCAATCTTAAGCCTAATAAAAAGGTTTCTACCCCTGCTCCTGCTCCATCTCTATCCAGTGAATTGCCATAAGCTTTGACACAGGCACTGGAATCTGCCTTGAAGAACATGAAGTGGCCTGTCCAAAAGAAGCCTGCAAGACCAGAAAGACCTCCAAAGCAAGTGCTTGGCCGTGCTTGCCCAAGGAAGCAATCATCTTTTGATGACAAGAGAAAGATTGCTCAGAAGGCAAAGCATAACTATTAGGGAAAAGGAAAAAGGCCTATGGAGTAGTTGGTGTAGGATGTAGGTTGGTTAGGGTTTGTTTAGTGTTGTGGTGATGATGTTTTCTGATGTGTCTATCTTTCTTTAGATGTGAATGTAACTTCTGTAATGAATCATGAATAAAATTTCTTTTCTGTTTAATGATATATGTAACCTCCCCACAAAGAATTACTAACTACTAATGCCTCCCCTCAAAAGTTGCTTAATTATTTATCATTCCAATACTCACCACTAGAAAGGTAAATCTTGAAACATCAAAGCCCTTTGTGAGTAAATCTGCTACATTATCATCTGTGTGAACTTTAACCACATTTATGAGTCTGTGCTCATAACAATCTCAGATAAAGTGATGCGTAATCTGAATATGCTTTGTCTTGGAATGATAGACAGGATTCTTCACAATACAGATTGTACTCTCATTATCAATGTTGATAGGAGTGTTCTTGAAGTTGAATCCATAGTCCAAAAGTTGATTTTGCAACCAAAGTACTTGGGCACAACAACTTGCAGCAGCCACATACTTTGCTTCTGTGGAAGATGTTGCTGCAATTATTTGCTTTTTGCATTGCCAGGAAACTAATCTACTTCCAAGATATTAGCATCCTCCAGTGGTTGATCTTTTGTCATAGTTGTCACCAGCATAATCACTGTCTGAAAAAGCTTCTAGATGAAAAGGAGACTCCCGAGGATACCACAATCCTAGCTTAGGTTGTTGCCTAAGATACCTAAAAATCCTCTTGACTGCATTCATATGTGAAATTTTAGGTTTGACCTGATGTCTTGCACATAAGCACACAGCAAAAGTAATGTCAGGTCTAGATGCAGTCAAGTACATTAGACATCCAATCATAGATCTGTATAGTTTAACATCAACTTCTTCCCCATCTTCATCTCTTCCCAAAGGTTTGTTAGCATCAATGGGTGTGGATGCTGGCTTGACAGTGGTGAAGTTGAATCTCTTAATAATGTCTGTAACATACTTATCTTGACTAATGAAAATTCCACTGCTTGATTGTTGAACTTGAAGTCCCAAAAAGAATGTTAGTTCACCCATGGAACTCATTTGAAACTCTTTTTGCATGAGATCCTCAAATTCCTTCACCATTGACTGCTTTGTAGCTCCAAAAATAATATCATCCACATACACTTGAACAAGCATAATATCCTTTTTTATCTCTTTTAATAAACAAAGTCTTATGAATAGCACCTCTCCTGTAACCATGTTGTAATAGAAAAGTGGAGAGTCTTTCATACCAAGCTCTAGGAGCTTGTTGAAGGCCATACAGAGCCTTAATAACCTTGTAGACTTTCTTTGGATGTGCAGGATCTTCAAAACCAGGGGTTGTTTAACATAAACTTCCTCTGTGATAGTGCCATAGAGAAAAGCACTTTTAATATCCATCTGATATACAGGAAAGCCCATATATGATGCAAAAGTCAGAAACAACCTTATGGCTTCAATTCTTGCCACAGGAGCAAATACTTCATCATAGTCTACTCCTTCTTCTTGTCTATAGCCTTGAGCAACTAATCTTGCCTTATTCTTGATGCCATTCCCTCTTTCATCTCTTTTAACTCTGAAGACCCATTTTGTTCCAATTAGCCTCTTACCATCACGTAAATCACATAAAACCCATACTTCTTGAAGTTTAAATTGTAGGAGTTCTTCTTGCATGGCTTCAACCCAACTTTCTTTAGCTAATGCTTGGGCTATTATCTTAGGTTCCTCTTGAGACAGAAAGCAAGCAAATAAGCAAAACTGCTGATCCTTGTGATTCACCCTGTTTTGTTTATAAACAAAGCTAAGTAAAGAAGTATATTGTTGAGAAAGATTCTTAGCTTTAGTTCTTGTGAGTACTCCTGAAGTAGAAGGTCCAATAATTTTACTGACAGGATGATCTTTATGAATTCTCAATGTAGGAGTTGGTGAAACTTCAAGATTATCTTCTAAATTTGTGAAATCAAGGTCTTCATTGGAATCTGAGAAAATGCCTTCTTTCTCCAATTCATCATCAGTATCTTCTAAGGAAGGCATGGTTGGATCAGTTAAATCATCAGTATTGATCCAATTTGAAGTATCAAAGACATTTGAAATACTTTCAAATGGATCAGCAGTACTTTGAGGCAAATTACTATCAGTGCCTTTAGCCTTCTTCTTTTCTGCTTCATAACCTCTCCTTTGATCATCTTCATAGGACTTAGCAATAGTTTCTTGAAGAAGCATCCTATTTAGTTCATCTTGGATAGCTTGGTCTTCATCAGATACCGTGATTTTTGGTTGAACAGTACTTTGTGGATCAACAGTACTTTGAGGTTCAACAGTACTTTGAGGTTCAACAGTACTTTGTGGATCAAAAGTACTTTTCTTCTTATCACTGAGTACTTCATCAGAATCATCTTCAGATCTTATATTGACTCCATGAACAATGTATTGTGATTCTTCTTCATTGTGAAAAACTTGATTTTCTTCTCTAACAGGTACATAATTCATGGATGAGGCCAAAATATCAAGATCAAACATCCTATCAGGACCTTTACCCTTTTTATTTCCTTGATCTTCTAGAAATTCAACATGAAGACATTCTTGAACCTTCTTGGTAGCCCTGTTGTACACTCTGAGTCCTTTGCTATTGGTACAATTACCCAATAAGTATCCTTCATCTGACTTGCCATCAAACTTTCCCAAATTATCAACAGTATTCAAAATAGTCAGGGGACATCCAAAAGGTTTCATAAACTTAATTTTTGGTTTCTTTCCCATAAGTAAATCATAAGGTGTCTTCATCTGAGGTTTTGTCACTGATACTCTATTCAACACATAACAAGCAGCACTTATAGCTTCAGCCCAAAACGGAACAGGTAATTGGGAATCTGCAAGCATTGTCCTTGATGCTTCTATCAAAGTTCTATTCTTCCTTTCTGCAACTCCATTCTGCTGAGGAGTTCTGGCAATACTAAACTCTCTCTTAATTCCTTTCTTGGCACAAAATTCATCCATAAGCTGATTCTTAAATTCAGTCCCATTATCACATCTAATGGATCTAACCTTGAGTCTTAACTGATTATCAAGTGCTATTATAAGATCATGAATAGCATCAAAAGTTTCATCTTTAAATCCCAAGAAAAAGACCCAGGTAAATCTGCTACAGTCATCTGTTATAACCAAACAATACTTCTTCTTGTTTAAACTTACAACAAAAATAGGTCCAAACAGATCCATATGCAACAATTCCTAAGGCTCTCTAATGGTTCTTTCTTCAATCTTTTTTACATGAAGCCTTGTGTTGTTTACCCTTCTTGCAAGCCAGACATGAGTGATCATTCTTGAATGTTTTAGAAGGTAAAACTCTAACTAAATTTCCTTTGACCAATTTGTTGATGTTCTTGAAATTTATATGCCCTAATTTTCTGTGCCATTGATGTGCTTCTTCCATTGTTGCCCTTGCTATTAAACATGTTTCTCTTTCAGTAGAATTGATATTCTTTAAATCTATGCTGTACACATCATTGGTTCTTGGTGCTCTCAGCATCACCAAGTTTTCATCTTTAAACTTAAACTCAGGGGAGAGAATAAGACATTCTGTGTCAAGGAATAACATAGGATATTTCTTGTCACAGATCTGAGAAACTAGCAAAAGATTAAATTTAATCTCCTTCACATATCTAACATTCTCAAAATCAATTGATCCAGCCTTGATGGTTCCTTTGCTAGTGATTCTCCCTCCATCAAGATCATTCCCAAATGCAACTCTTCCTCCAAAATGTATTGTGATAATCTGACAAGAGCTCCTTTTCTCCTGTCATGTTGCCAGAGCAACCACTATCAACAATAAGATGATATTTAAGCTCCTCTTCTGGGTTGCCCTGCATAAAAATGAAAAGGGTTAGTTTCTATTAGGAACCCAAGCCATTACTGACTTGTGTTCCCCTTGTGGAGTGACATACTCAAATTCTTTGAGTATGTAATCACCATTGTTTTTGAAAACATTATCAACAATTAATGTTTTTGATCCCAAAACCTGTGTTGGATTATTATCAACACTCCCTTTTTCACCCTTATTTTCTGAAAGTACTTTTTCACCCTCAACAGTACTTTCTTTCTTAACCCATTTAGTTGTAACATTTGGTGTTGGGTTCTTTGTTCTAGGTACTTTTCTTGAGTTGTAAGGCCTTCTAGGTTTGTAAGAATTGAATCTCCTAGGTCTTACACTAGAGTTTTTGCTAGCAATACCTTGATTGGGGGAATTCCTAACAGTACTTTGAGAAGGTACTGCTTGACCAGTACTTTGAAAAGTATTTCTTGAAGGTACTGGGGGTTTGGAGAATGGTCTTTTCTGATGAGGGTACCTATAGTCTTTTGAGAAATTACTATGGTTAACCCTATTTGAGTAATTCCAAGCTGGTTTATTCTCCCTTGGTTTATTCTCCCTGTGCTTATGGTTTGCTGATGTGGTCTTTGGGTATTTGCTTAAGTATTCTAAATGATAATCACAGTTCTTAATCAAATGATGAGGACTATTACATATATAACATAACTTTGGACCTATATTCCAAAATCCACTCCCAAAAGGTTTTCTATAATAAGCAATATTTTGAAAAGATTTCCTTGTAGGTACTGCTGAATGATCAACAGTACTTTGAGAAGTTTTTGGAAGTACTGCTTGTTTTGAAAAGCCTTTTTCATTCCCAGAACCCTTATTATCATCCCTGGGTTTCTCAACAATTTCCTTTAAGGACTCAGAACTAGGTTGACTTGAATTAGATTGACCATTAAGCTCTTTCCTAAACTCTAAATTGTCTACTCCAAAACAAGAAACATCTGTCCTAGGTGGTTGGAAACTACCTATGGGTGGAGGAACTTCATTATATCCCTTGTCTTTCTTTAATTCAGGAGGTGTTAAACAAGGTGATTCCTCATCACTAGATGTGTTTTCCTCTAAGCTTATGAATTCTTTATCACTGGTTGAGATCTCCTGAGAAAGACTTAGTTCATTGTTCCTAGTTGAGATTTCTTCTGAACTACTATCATAACCTAGGCCAGTTTTAATGTTTGTTGTTCTTTGTTTTTCAATAAAACTAACATGTGACAGACCTGATTCTTTCCAAACAGCAAGTTTTTCTAGCAACTTATCTCTTTCTTTAGTGACCTTTTCTAGTTCAGAAACTTTACATCCTAACTTCCACTCACTTAACTTTAATTGATAATCTTGTTTCTCATATTTTTCAGCCCAAGCTACTTCATTATTCTCATGAGTGATTATCTTGGCTTCCATTGACTCTAAAGTCAATTGGTAACCAGCTATCTCAGACCTAGCCCTTCTATAGTTATCTCTTTCAGTTTCATATTCTTTAAGCATATTTTGATAAGAGTTACTACATTTAGAACATACCTCAGAGATAGTGGATGAACTTGCCGAAGTAGCCATCATAGCAAGCTGAACAGATTCTTCTTCACTTTCCATGCTCCAATCAAAGCTTCCTAGACCATCTCCTGATTTCAAAGCTGGATATCCTGGTTCCTCATCAAAAGTTGTGCTCCAATCAACCTCTTGCAATGCAACCATAGAGTAGGTTACTGAGCCACCAAAGCTTGTGACTTTGGCTCAGCAATAGGAACCCCCTTTCTTTCAACCTTGGGTTTTTCAATCATTATGTTTGCCTGATACTTTGCAAACTTGCATTCCCTTGCAAAGTGACCAGTCCTTTGACAATTGAAGCATTCAATCTTAGACTTATCAAATGTTATTCCCTGCTTGGCTTTGAACGCTCCCTGTCTTGTTCATGAACTTCTTGATCCTTGCAGTGATCATGGCAACCTGCCATCTTATGTCAATTTCTTTTATAGCATCTTCATCAATTTGCAGGACATTTTCTTGATAGGTAACAGGTATAGTGGCTTGTTGAGTAAAGAATGAACAAAGAACATCATCTGAATTGGTGGTATGTGATGGTGATTGTGAAAAAGTGGAGGGGGGTGAATACAGTACCGTTTAAAAACTTTATTACTTGTTGTATCAAATATCCATTCTTAGCTTGTTCTAATATGAAATATGTTAAGTGTAGTTTATGACTAGCATAAACTAAAGACAAGTTATCACACAAGCATAAACAACAAGGCATAACACAAACAATCACATAATGCAAACAATATAGAAAAGCAATAAGTAAAAGGAAAGTGCAAACCGAACACGAGGATTTATAGTGGTTCGGTCACGGATCTCCTCTCCGCCCAACTCCACTCCTTGAGTACCCAACTCTAGAGTTACTTCACTAGATCAACAACCTCCCTTCTCGGCAGAGAAAACCTTACACGTCGCTTTCAAGATTACCGACACTAAGCTAGATGTCGAGTTCTTTTACAAGGGTACAACCACTCCCATCGTTGCCTATACAATATTTCCGACACTAAGCTAGATGTCGAGTTCTTTACCAAGGGTACAACCACTCCTGCTATGTTTTGTGGCCCAACATAAAAACCTTGTGTTTTATGGCACAAACACATAAACCATCTAATCTATATTATGATGATACAATGATGATCCAAGACATAAAAGTCTAATGGATATGAATGACTAATCTACATGAACTTCTTGAATAAGAAGTCTTCAATCATTGAGGATGTCAAGTAACCTTGAATCTTCATATGTTGGAATGCTTGAATGAATGGTGACTTCGAGATCTTGTAACCCTCTTGGTGGATCATGAAGTATGAGATGCTTACAACAAAGATGAATGTTAGAAGCATTATGATCATTAAAGAAAGGGTGATCTACATGGTTTCCTACTTATCTATGTGTGTGTGTGTTTTCATCTTTTCATCAACATCCTAAGTAAAACATGAACTTCTATTTATAGGCAAAACAAGTAAAGAAGTTTTCCAAAACCATGTTCTATAAACCATGTTCCAAAACCATGGGTTACTATTAGAGTCAAAATTGACAAGACATATGCATATACTTGAAACTAAATGTTGACAAGACAAGACATATATGTTTCCTAGTCAACTTACAAGGACTATGACACATCTTACAAGCTCTTTGACCAAGTCATTTTCCCAAGATGTTTCCACGTCAACTACAATCTATGACACATCTTAAATGATCTTTGACAAAGATAATTTCCAAATATAGTTTTCCATTTTATGAAGAATACATTTAGACAAATGTATATATTAACTTAAAAAGGTAAATTACTTGTATAAAAAAAATATATTAGCTAGCTATATAATATTTAGTAAGTTACTAAAAATGTTTTATGTACTTATGTTGATACAAGACACATTTTTATATATTGTAAACTTACTAATATTGTCTAGACACTAATGTGACACTTATTCTATTTAACACCTAAAATGTACTTTGACACCTAAAATACTTAAAGACTCCTAAAGTATTTTAGTCATTCCAAGGGGTTTGATCATAATGCCACATAACAAACATGTACGAACCTGTGTTGTAGCATACGATGACTCGAGACATTGAGAGATGTTGAGACAAAATAAGATTACGAGTAACTTGTACATTTTACGTTATGTATCAAGTTATACGTTTGTCATCAATCAAAACAAAAGAGACTGTATAGATTAAATATCGTAATATTTGCACTAACAATCTCCCTCTTTTTGATGATGACAAAATATGTAAACGTAATAGAACGTAAAATGTAAAAAGTTACTTGTGTCCGTATTACTTACTTGTATCCACAACACACCTTCTACATTTCCTTCTCCGTTTACACTCTTCTAATGCCACATAACAAACATGTACGAACCCGTGTTATAGCATACGATGACTCGAGACGTTGAGAGATGTTGAGACAAAATAAGATTACGAGTAACTTGTACATTTTACGTTATGTATCAAGTTATACATTTGTCATCAATCAAAACAAACGAGACTGTATAGATTAAATATCGTAATATTTGCACTAACAATCTCCCCCTTTTTGATGATGACAAAATATGTAAACGTGATAGAACGTAAAATGTAAAAAGTTACTTGTGTCCGTATTACTTACTTGTATCCGCAACACACCTTCTACATTTCCTTCTCCGTTTACACTCTTCTCCCCCTTTTGTCGAAACAAAAAGGGGTGTGTCCTTGGAGTTAACTTAATTTTTCCCTGAAATGGCGAGCTTGCATCATCCCTAGTGAAGTTAATTCTTCAACTCGATCCATGGATCAAATTAAGTTCCTTGACCTACATCCAGGTTAGTGTTGTGCAACATAAAAATTATACAAAAAATGTATGATGAATGAAATGCATGTTGGACTATGTTGACTTATCTCTTTCTTTTTGTCGAAACGCAAAAGTGTGTCGAAGAATGAGAATAAAGATGAATGCGTGCATGCTTCCCCTAGATTGTAGCTCCCCCTTGATCAATACTCCCCGTTGCTAGGGTCCCAACGTATATGACACAAGAAATAAGAAGCTACAAAAATAAAGGTTAGTTGTAACACCCTGCCTTATAGACCACAATATTGTCCGCTCTGCCCAAAGGCTCACGGCTTTGCTTTTGTGGCCCTCATGTGAAGACTTCCCGGCAGGTCACCCAAGCCAGTACTACTCTCACATGAGCACACATAATCGTATGGGCGATTAACCGTTAGACCACAAAACGCGTTGTTGTCATAAAAGGCGAATGTTAACATATGTCCCAACATCACTCCAAGTCACGGCCAATGTGGGATTTGCCTAGGGTATTACAGTCACCCCCCCCTAGGGACTCATCGTCCTCGATGAGGTTTGCCCCACATCCCGAACGGCTTGGAGTGGCTCTGATACCATCTGTAACACCCCGCCTTATAGACCACAATATTGTCCGCTCTGCCCGAAGGCTCACGGCTTTGCTTTTGTGGCCCTCATGTGAAGACTTCCCGGCAGGTCACCCAAGCCAGTACTACTCTCACATGAGCACGCTTAATCGTATGGGCGATTAACCGTTAGACCAAAAAACGCGTTGTTGTCATATTAGGCGAATGTTAACATATGTCCCAACATCACTCCAAGTCATGGCCAATGTGGGATTTACCTAGGGTATTACATTCAATCCCCCCCCCTTAGGGACTTAACGTCCTCAATGAGGTTTGCCCCACGTCCCGAACGGCTTGGAGTGGCTCTGATACCATCTGTAACACCCCGCCTTATAGACCACAATATTGTCTGCTTTGCCCGAAGGCTCACGGCTTTGCTTTTGTGGCCCTCATGTGAAGACTTCCCGGCAGGTCACCCAAGCCAGTACTACTCTCACATGAGCACGCTTAATCGTATGGGCGATTAACCGTTAGACCACAAAACGCGTTGTTGTCATATAAGGTGAATGTTAACATATGTCCCAACATCACTCTAATAGTAGCTAGAACCAATCTCACAACTTCAATCACTACACAACTTCTACACGACTTCACGACTTCTTCATGGCTTCACGACTTCACGACTTCTTCACTACTTCACAACTTCTTCTATACTCCACTACATATTCACACATCTTCTTCACGGCTACATGACTTCTCCACACTACTACTTTTTCCCACTACTTCTTACTCACTCATAAACTCACTACTAAGTAATATCATCTTGATCTACTTATTACATATACATAACTCATAACTTCACATAAACACTAACTAGATCCTAATACATCTTTGGCTTTATGATAGGGAGGATTCTTCTCTTGCACTTTGAGTGGTGAAGGATTGGATCACTTGAAATAAAGACTTATAATCTTATGATCAAAGGATTTAGAAGGATGTTTTAAAGGGATTGGGACTGAAAATTTTCGTGCAAAAGGTGAGGAAAAATTGCAGAAATGAACCAGTATTTATAGGCAAGAATTTCTGACAATTGGAGTGTGCCGGTCCCTTTAATTGTATGGCCGGTCCCCTTAATTATTAAGGGGGCCGCCCTACTGAAACGGTCAGAAATCTTTGTCTTTTCTGGTGAAAGTTTATTTGGTGAAAAACTAACTGATTTTGGTTAAAAATTTGAATTCATATATTTGTTATGAATTAAACATTTTCCTTTCATTACCAAAATTGTTTTTCAAAAATATATAACATGTTTATATCATTTTATAAACTTTGTAATGTTTAAATAAAATCCCTTTGATCATAAAATGTATTAGACATTTGTTTGTACATACCTTAAGTGATTGTTGAAGCATACTCGAGACGTTGAGATGTCGAGGCTTGTTGACGTATGAATGCAAAGATGAATTGTGATCACAAGTAACTTAAGCACTTTACGTCATATGTTGTAACTTACATCTTTTTCATCGTCAAAATATGAAGAGAATGTTTAGATTAAATATCGTAATATTCATGCCAACAATGTGGACATCCAACATATTGTGTAATGCATCGTATAAAGAATTATGATGAAGTGTTTAGGAGGTTGTAGGTTAATGTAAGCGATTAGCTTAGTGAAAGCGGTGAGCTTTGTGAAATTGAATGATTTTGAAGTTTTTAGGGATGTTGATTAGCATACAAAGAACTTTATCCTTGAAGTCATGTAGCTCTTCTCTATCAATGCGAGATGATCGCATGAAGAGGCATGTGGTTTTCTTAAAGGAGGTGGAAAGGATTAGAATATTGGTATGGAGGTGACGATGAGTGATCTTCAGGATTGAGGTTAGGAGACTCTTTGTGAATGTGGGTAATCATTAATGGATGATTGGGAATCATGGAATTTTAAGGTGTTTTGTTGGTTGAGAACTGAAGGTGAATGTGTGAAATGAGGTGATGATGACTTGACAACACTTGAAGCTTGGATATCTTCTTTGTGTTCTTCACTTGATAGAAAGTGGAAAAGACGCATTTCATAATGAAATTCACTTGACTTTCGACTACATAGACAACTATGACAATGAGTGTATGGATATAACAGTTGCCCTCTGTTTCAAAGAGCCACACAAGGGTGAATATAAGTTTATGTATCATGAAAGATGGTTTAACCTTAATGGGTTAGGTTGTAGTGGGGATGGCACACATGTTTGGTTACATGGTGGAATCTTCTTGTGAAGATGACTAGGTGTATGATATTGACTCTTGGTTTCTTTGAGGGAATGGAAATGGTGGACGACTCGATATTGGTAGAACAAAGGATAACTCGATTTTTCAGGTCACATTGGTGGTTTAAGGTTTGAGTGATGAAAGGTTATGAGAGTGATTTGATCATCAAAGACCAAGAGATCTGTTAGTGTGTGAAAATGGAATATGTTAAGAACGTTCTTAAGAAAGCTCTTTGGAACAAGAATCAAAGTGAAATTACCAACTTCAATAGATCTTGTGTATGCTCTAGAGATGTGTAGGATTAACAGTGGATGTGCACAAGGTTTGAATTAGATTATGAGTAAGGTTTGGTTATGATGAACGCTTAAAAGAAAATAGACACATATGGTGTCTTTCAATAAGTAAGATTATCACGTGGAATAAAGTCACCATGCTTATGAAAACAATAATGATGAGATGATGAGGAGGCTCTAGATCCTAGAACTTGGAGATGTTGATTTAAGATCATTAACCCAACAGGGTATAATGAAATCTCATGTAACATAACCGTTCATGTTCAATGAGCACTGGTACAAAAAGTTGTATTGGTCACGCCAAAAATGTATGACGATATGCCTATAGTCACACACGTTTTCTTCGTTGTGTGTCACTAAAAGTCCCGCCACCGTAGGTGGCATATGGTCACATTGTTGAGTTCGTGGCCTTTTCCATCGAAAAAGAGTGACCAAAACCCCGAATATGTGTGACAAATTAGGCACAAGTTTTGTTGGATTAGTCATTATCAGTGACCGTAAACACCTTATAGTCACACGAATGTTTTTTGAGAGTGACTATTGTTCGTCCTTTGGCCACATAAATATATAATATATGTGACATTTGAAATGATATATTCAAGTAAATGTGTATTTTGTGTGACTATTGATAATCCAATGGCCACATGAACATACAATAAATGTGACGTTTGTGATGATTTAGTCACACAATTGGTGTTATTTTTTTGGAGTTAGTCACATACAATTTAACACAAAGTGGCAAAAGTGTGAATAAGTGTGACCATATGCTGTTTAAAGTGAAGAAATGTGTATTTTGTGTGACTATTGATCATCCAATGGCCACGTGAATTTTATGTTTGTGTGGCCTTTTGTAATATTTAGTCACACAAAGCATGTTTGTTTTGGGTATATAGTCACATACAATTTAGGAAACAGTAGCCAAAAATGTTAATAAGTGTGACCATATGCTGTTTAAAGTGAAGAAATGTGTATTTTGTGTGACTATTGATCATCCAATGGCCACGTGAATTTTATGTTTGTGTGGCCTTTTGTAATATTTAGTCACACAAAGCATGTTTGTTTTGGGTATATATTCACATACAATTTAGGAAACAGTGGCCAAAAGTGTTAATAAGTGTGGCCGTATGTTGTTTAAAGTGAAGAAATGTGTATTTTGTGTGACTATAGATCATCCAATGGCCACGTGAAGTTTACGTTTGCGTGGCCTTTTGTAATATTTAGTCACTCAAAGCATGTTTGTTTTGGGTATTTAGTCACATACCATTAAGCAAACAGTGGCCAAAAGTGTTAATAAGTGTGACCATATGCTGTTTAAAGTGAACAAATGTGTATTTTGTGTGACTATTGATCATCCAATGGTCACATGAATTTTATGTTTGTGTGGCCTTTTGTAATATTTAGTCACACAACGAATTAAGAAAACAGTGACCAAAAGTGTGACTATATGCATCCTTTAGTCACATTTAAAAGATCAATATATATCAAAATAAATTCAAATACAATAAAATTGGAATGTATATAACTGAACCAAATATAAAATTGGCCATCCTTTTATACAACAAGGAGTCCTAGTCGGATTATAATAGTTTCCTAATTAAGTATCTATAATCTTTTCGAGAAGCAACTAGCTAGCAACTTCGAGCTGTCTTGATCTTTGAGCAGTACCAACTGTCACTAACAGTAGTAACTTTTGTACTAGCAGTAGTAAATACTTACCACATTTTCTTTGAAGTTCATGAGCAGCACTAAATCCATCTAAGCAATATTAACACAAACATGAGCAGCAGTAATTTAAACAACATCATGAAAACTTTTAATCCAAAACAATGAACATAATAATAAAATTTGCAGTTAAACTTACAAGTTTGTCTCCATTGATCTAATCTCATCATCTGGATATAAAAGCCTTGAAAATGTAGGCTGCTGCATATCAACAATAACCACATCAGGATGAGAGCAGAATTAGAACATGTCAAAGCACACAACATGACAGAAGTAGATGAGCATACCGGAATAAAGTTCTTGATTAGATGCTAGAAAACCTTCCTCTCTAAAAAGTATGTGGTTATATATATTGTTGACGGGTGCATCTATTTCTTGACATTTGACATAGAGACACTAATGCGTTGTCTTTTGTCATGTGCATCTAGTTTGTCAGGCGCCACTAGTTCAACTATATGTTGTTTTGGTGGTTTTGAGTCGCTTGATTCGCCACTTATTCAACTATCTGCTTTGGTGGTTTTGAGTCACTTGATGCGCCACTGGTTCAACTATTTGCACAAACAAGGTCTATGGTATTTTCCTCGAATAAAGTGAAAGTAAAAGAGGGCAAAACGCATAAAAAAATGATCAATTACCTGTGCTCTTATTTTTTTTCAGATCCAATGTATTTTCATCTGAAGTAGATTTTATATGGTATAAAACTTACTATATCTAACGTATATTTAAAGATTTGTATATATTTTACATTAACTATTTAAAAACAAAATCACAAACTTCGGAGTCTTTGGACGTATAAGTGTATCACCATTGGGCCAATCCAACCTGACTCCCACCCTACCAAAATTTGAAGTTTTGAACTATATTACCTAACATGTCTAGCTATTTTGCCACCTCTAACTATGAGCATATGAAACAAAATCGTAAGGTGCTGTATAGAAACAGGAACCCAAGCATATAATCACCGATGTACCCAAGAACCCAAGCATATAAATTATACTGACCCGGGCGGACCTTCTTGTTCTCAAAGTAACCTTTATTGTCGTTTTGAGTCCAAAACTAATAGCCCTGATTATGTAAAATAAGGTACAGATTAAACTCTAGGAATGGTTTACAAAGGTACAAGTAACTTTGTCCCAACCACCCAACTAAAAATGGAAAAGATAAGCTGAAAAAATCAAATAGACCAACGTAATTACTTGATTAGAAACAGCTATATTTTTTGATAGTCAGATCTTGGTCTTTTTCCAATTTTTGGCTTTCTTACAATCGATTCTGCACCTTTTATTTGTAATAGTGAGCTGAATACCGCCACCGCCATATATTATCAGTCGCAACCATCACCGCCATTGTAATTAAGACCCCAAATCCAGGAATCGAAACATTTATGCTACATGAGAGAATTAAAAAGATATGGTAAGATTTTAGACATGAAATATCATAAGTTTACATTTAAAACCTTACCAGGTGACCCGGTAAATCTCTCGTATTGTTCATACGCCTGTCCTATCATCACCAGACTTGCGCACACTGTGTGTGTGTTTTGGTGAGGAGAGTGTTGAGGAGATAGAAAAAGACCAGATCTAGTTTTGGTGGATATATATTTGGGTTGGAGTATTGAAAAACATTGGCGGGTTCAATGAAATTAAGTGGAGGGGCAATTTAAATTTGGGGAAAAAAATTAGGCGGGCTCTTTAGAAAAGTTAAAAGGGAAATTTTATTTTAGGAAATTAAGTGAGGGGACATGTAAAATATTACATATAAATTTAACACATGAAGAATCTTAATTTTTTGCTTTTATAAGAGGCGAAAATGAGCCGACCTTGTAAAAGTTCGACTCGAGTTATTGTTGAGTTTTCGAGCTTGTAAGTGATATAGCATATGTTATATATATATATATATATATATATATATATATATATATATATATATATATATATATATATATATATATATATATATATATATATATATATTGTATGTAAGCGTACTAAGTGTAAATAGTTAATTATAAATGTATCGAGCATGGTTGTCAGGATCGCGATCCTGATCTTAGGATCTTACGATTTTACGATATTGCAAAGCAAAAATGATCCGGATCTTATGTAGGATCTTTGAAAGCTTAAGATTGTATAGGAACCCGATCCTTGTAAGCAAAAAACGAGTGATTATATTTCAATTTTAATTTGTGTAAGACAACACACCTTTACAAATAAACCGAGCTTTTCGAGTGATCAAGCTCAAACCGAGTTCATTCATGACCGGTGATAATGGCTATAATTCACATGGGTCATCATGGGTCATATGCATTAGGTTATCATTGGTCACATTCAATAATGGGTATTTGACATCATATGGGTCATATGCATTAGGTTATCACTGGTCGTCACATCCATGACTGTTGATCATGGGGTAATTAACATGGGTAACGGGTCATGTGCATTAATATTGGGTTGTAGTGACATGTCATATATGTTATCGACCAATACATGATTGGTGATCGACAATGGGTAATTAACATGGGTCATGGGTCATGTGCATTGGATTTTGTAAACTAAGACAAATACTATACAACATTTTATACGTTTTGGATTTTTTTAACGTTCTCATCCGTTTGTAACGTTTTTCATCCTTTTTTGACCGTTTTCAATCGATTTTGATTGATGTCGCTAGTTTTCGACCGACGTTGACAATTTTCGGCAGATTTCGACGGATTTAGACAGTTTTAGTCCGACTGCGACCGATTGCGACCCTTTTCGACCGATTTCATCCATTTTGAATGTTTTCGGCAACTTTCGCTCGTTTTCATATGTTCTTAGCTTTTCTGAATGTTTTCCTCTGTATTAAAACGTTATGAAACGTTTATTACGTTTTCGTACATTTTTGTACAATTTTTTCATAGCAACGAGATTTTTTATAGCGGTAGATAGTTTATTGATAAAAAAAATTATAGGTTATAAACGAAAAATAATAAAAGTTTGAAGATTTTGGAATTAAGCATAATGTTTTGAAACCCGGCTCGACTCGGGTTCAACCGGTTGAACCGTTCCGGGTGAAAATGAGTCGATTTAAACCTGGTCAACTTGTTAGGTTAGGTCAAAAATGGGTCAAATTAAACTGGGTCAACCCGCCGGGTTTGAAAGTCACGGGTCAACCCGCTTTGTGTTTATTTGGTTGTACTTAATTTGATAGATCTATTTTTAATTGGTTGTACAATGTGAATAAATCATTGTACTTTTAAGTAATGGATAATGTTTTAAAACCCGGTTCGACCCGGGTGGTTCAACTGGTTGAACCGTTCCGGTCGAAAAATGGGTCGATTTAAACTGGGTCAACTTGTTAGGTTGGGTCGAAAACGGGTCAAATTAAACTAGTGCAACCCGTCGGGTTTGAAGCGCCCTGGGTTGACCCGGGACTCTTACAAATTACAATACTACAAAGCAAAAACGATCCGGATCTTACATAGGATCTTTTAAAGCTTAAGATCTTATAGGATCTCGATCTTGACCATAGGATCTTAAGAAAATGATATTACAAAACTATGATATATAATAATTTTGTGTTTATGATATATAATAATTTGTAAATTTGTATAACCCGAGAAACCGACAAACCAAGCATTTGGTTTCGGTTTTTACAACCAATTAAAAACTTATCTACCAAATTAAATACAACCAATTAAAACAATTAATGCAAATCACATACCGGGTTAACCTGGGGCGCTTCAAACCCGATGGGTTGAACTGGTTTAATTTGACCCGTTTTCAACTCAACCTAGCAAGTTGACCCAGTTTAAATCAACCCATTTTTCGACCGAAACGGTTCAACCAGTTGAACCACCCGGGTCGAACCGGGTTTCAAAACATTATCCATTACTTAAAAGTACAATGATTTATTCACATTGTACAACCAATTAAAAACAGGTCTATCAAATTGAGTACAACCAAATAAACACAAACCGGGTTGACCCGGGACTTTTCAAACCCGGCGGGTTGACCCATTTTCGACCCAACCTAGCAAGTTGACCAGGTTTAAATCGACTCATTTTTCACCCAGAACGGTTCAACCGGTTGAACCACCCGAGTCGAACCGGGTTTCAAACACACTTCACTCGAATCTAGGGTTTTGATCCTCTCTTTCTTATCAAACACACTTCGAACACTTGAACATAATCCTCTCTTTCTCTCTCACACTCACAGTTGCAACTTACTCGGATCTAGGGTTTTGATCCTCTCTTTCTTATCAAACACACTTCGAACACTTGAACATAATCCTCTCTTTCTCTCTCACAATCATAGTTGCAACTCACTCGGATCTAGGGTTTTGATCCCAAATCTCAAAAAGATGATAAGATCACAAATTAATTAATATAATCCAAATACCCCCTTAGAGCTATTTATTCTTAGGCTTAGGTTGATTATCTGTTATAAGAATTGCGTTGCATTTTTATTGATAGAATAAGGAAGAACATGCTGTGTGGTTTTTGCGAATAATTAGAGTAAAAGAGATATTAAGGTTTGCTTGGATTAGCTTATTTTATCTTAGGCTTAGGTTGACTATCTGGTATAAGAATTATGTTGCATTTGTATTGAGAGAATAAGGAAGAAAAGTGATGGATGTGTGTGTGAATAGTTAGGCTAAAATATCCAAGTATCAAAGATGGAAGAAGTATCATCGATGGATGCAAAGACACCACTTTCAAGTATGAACATAAACTTGTTCTGGTGTTTCATCCATCGATGATTCAATTTTGCTCTTTGCCAAAATACAGAAACAATTATCAAGTATAATTTGTAGGTTCGATGCTTGAATTTAGCGTCTTCGTCTTCCAGCATGTTGGTAGGTTAAAGATTCAAGGCTGAATAATATGTTGTTGTGAGCTAGGGTAGAAAGGATGGTAGTCCATTGCATTGTTAATATAAATTTTATATGATTTCATTCATGCACAATTAGCTCTCTAATGTCGTAGAATCTGCATAATTAATATGTATGTTCGTCACATCTAAGGGAGCAATATAAATGATAGTAAGAATCTGTTTTCTAATAACTTAAAGCTCAATGATTAGGGCGCTCTATATAGCGTTGTAGATGGTTCCATTGCTTAATTTGGAAAACGTCTACTACCGTTTGTGTGGTTATTAGACGGTACTGCAACGTTAGATAGATCTGTCCTGATCAATGCAATAATGATATAGTGTGTACTGTTCATGACATGCCACACTCCATTATCGCATTCAAGATGAGTGATGTTACTTAGACTCTATTCTTTACTCAACATTTGTAGATTGTTTGTATTACTTTGAGTCTGGAATTTCAACATACCTTTCCATTCTAACTTCCCATACTGTTTCTTTTGTTTTTTCAACAATCTAGCAATGCAGCTGGTGCAGTCCTTTGCTCAAAGGGAGTTGAAACGACAAAAGGAGCAGTAGTGGGAAGTTAGAAGGGTTACGTATGTTAGTTTATTGCATTCCATTATTTTTTATGATCTAAAACAACCATCCACCAGGTAATGTGGCCATTGGAGTTCCAAGAACAAAGGTTGTTTCAAACACACCCTGAATTGCAACATTATCTTTTATTTCATTTACACTATATTTTTTAAAATTTTAACATATTTTTTAATTTTTTTGCAGCAAATCCATGGTCAGACTACTTTCCAAAGGGATATTTGGATCAGGTCAATCATTAAATTTTGCAGATTTCTTCAAGTCAATCATGTTCTATTGTGACTAGTCTTTGTTGGCGACTAATATGTATATAGTTCTGTCAAGAGTTATATATAAGCATTGATCCCTGGCAAATGCTCGTCCCAATGGATCATGATTGGCCCGAAGATGTTGAAAAGGTTCAAGCCACCAGTGGGAAACATCAATCCTTTCCTGCATTAAACATAGGTAGTTTGGTTTTCCCATATCCCCTTTTTATACTCGTTTCCATGTGTATCTCAAATCACAAATCCTAGTTTAACCCCTTTTTATATTTTTTATTTTTTTTTACAGAAATCATTAAAATTGACAGCAGTGACTCAAGTTCATTTCACATATCAAGCAGTTCTGAAGGTCCTCCAAATACATGGGCAGACTACTTTCCAAAGGGATATTCTGGATCAGGCACAAAAAGGAAGATGCTAGGAATGTTAAAACTCCAAAAAAGACTGCCAAAGAGCTTTTTGATGAGAGGGTTCAGGTGCTAGGCCTGCCCAATGCTAAGACTTGTGAAGACAAGGCTATAAAACCATGGGAACCAAAAATGCCCAAAGTTTGTTCAAATGGGAAGGGTAAAAAGAAAATGTATTAGTTGAGTTAGGAAGTAATTTGAATAAACATTGTAATCCTTTTGTACTACTTTATTTGACTTTATGAATAAACATGTTGTAATCCTTTTAGATTAGTAAAATTTAAGAATGTGTACCTTTTGTTACCAGTATTTTGTAATTTTTCATTTCAAGTATTAATGGAATATGTTTAATTTTAATTCCCGTACTTTGTCATTGCTAAATTTTCTCTTTAATTGTTACAATATTTTGATTGTTGTGTGTCACACCCTCTTAAAATCGGGTCCAGCGGAAGCATACATGTAGCTGGGGTGTAACTCAATTGGTATTACAACACAAGTTCAAAAACTGGTTTTCACTTGAATTATTTAGAATAAAATAGCTTAATCAAAAATGTTGAATTTACATTTTTAGAAGTAGTGCGGAAGTAGGCCTTTAAATCAGTCAAAAATGGTCCCCAAATGAATATCAGAGTCTTCTATGACCATGCCATGCCCTGCCAAAACCTCCTGTAGTGTGCCATAGCTTAATACCTGAAAATACATGCTAAAACGTCAGCATAAAGCTGGTGAGTTCATAGGGTTTAGTGTAAAATGAAATATATTGCATTTAAATGAAGATTTCCCGGCAAAGGCATCATAAATCCACTCAGTTACAAGTCCCGCCATAAGAGACTTGTAACCTGTGTGTTTACGACCCACTGCCAAATATGAATTGGTTTATGTAAACAAGTATTTTGCGGAACACGAGATTTTCAGTAGGGTTAACCATTATAACAAATACAACGTTAACCCAAAAGTAAAATACAATACCTTAAGCTCATGACCCCGAAGCTCGACGTAATCGTATGTAATCAAGCATAAAATGCCCCAAGTAAGTGTTTGCCAAACACTCGGAAGTAATTCAAATGATATGCGTCCGTTTAACAGGTTGGCGCGACCAACTCAGACGGGGTGTCAACCCAAATAGATCTATCCACAGCATTCGCGCTCACACGCATGTAATTAACGGTGCATGATAAAGGGGACTTCAGTCGCAGTAATAGGTAACTCAGGCAATGTAACAGTTTTGTATTTATGTCCGCAATAAAGTAATGTACTTGCATTCGTAATAAAGTAATCAAGGATGGAATAGGTAATTCATAATGTATTCAAGTATTCAATCAAGTATTTCAACCATCCAGTAATGTTTGAGAAAATGAATCGCGTTCAAGTAAAATAAGCATTGAATTTAAATAGTAAGGAGCATGTATCTTCCCCCAAAATAGTTGTAAAACAAGTAAAAGTAGGGGTTATGAACTCACCTGGTGCGATAGCTACGATGACAAAAGTGAATACACAGAAATGAGGCACGATCTCTAACCGTAACCTAACATGAATGGTATGATCTAATGTAAGAAATGAAATAATGCTACACATGCAAATACGTACGTTATCGATACCACTCGTTAGTTTTGAAAATAACGTTTATCGTCGAAAAATACATTTTTGACGTCTCGTTAGGTTAATAACCACTTTTCATGTAAATAGGTTGAAACGGTACTCCATGATCCTTGTTTGGTGTTCTATCGGCAAATATAATGTTTTCGTCGCAAAAATAACATTTTCAGTACTTGAAAATATGCCCAAAATGGCCTCGCAAAACAAGTCGCGAAATGTTGTACGTTAAGGGTTAGTGATGAAACTCGGGGTTTTTGAAAACCTTGTAACAATATCTTGAAGTCGTGTCATTTAACTTTTGATTATACGGGTCTTGATCGATGAGAAAATCGACTCTTATTGTTGTTAATTTAAAGTATTATGTTCAACACTTAGAAAATTTCATTATAGTAAAAGTTGTCAAAGTATATATAGTTTATCGGGTATATAGATGAGGTCGTAGTTTATTCGTTATAAGTCTATTCGACGAACGGCCAATTGATTTGAAAAGCTTGTTGGAAGATCTTGATTTCATAAAACTACGGCTCGGACTCAAATTGATCCGATCATAAAGAAAAACAGCCAAGAAAGTGGTGTCTCGCAAAGACAGTTTTGCGGCAAAATAATAATAGAAAAGCTGATGGAAATTTGTAAAAATCATCTAAGTTCAAACGCTTGTATCTTTTTCGTTATAAGCTCGTTTTCTACGTTCTTTATATCCCCGGAATCGTGGGACAACATACTAATATATTTTTGATAAGTCGGGATGGCTAGATCAAGTTTTACGTCTCGAAACAGTCCATGAAAACTGTTCAACAGCAAGCTATTTTTCAGAAAATAGTTTTCGTTGTTAAAATTGAAAATAGCATATCTTTTTCGTCGTAACTCGGATTTTAGTGATTCAAGCGGCCACGGTTTCGTTTTTGAAAGTATTTTCTGAATATCTAACCTAATGTTACCCAGAAACCCCTGAGTTTTCTGAAATTGGCGATTTGGGTCAGAACCTATATTTGAAAGTATTTTTCGTTGTTAATATTCGGAAAATCATATCTCCTTCGTTATTAACTCGTTTTTATCCCCGTTTTCGGCCATAGTTTCGTCTCGGAATGTATTTTCTAAATCTTTGGTCCAAAATTACACCCTAGACCCTGAGTTTCCCACGTTTAACAAAAATGGACAGTAGCTTTTATATAGTTGTAAAAATCAACTTTTCTAGTTTGTAACTTGTTCAAGACTTAACCAAACTATCTCAAATCAACTCCACAAGTACCAAGTCCTACCATACACCTTCTTAGGGTGTCATGGGTTCCTAGACATCACCAATCTTAGTGGATCTAGTGAGATTGCTAATAAAAATTATAGATCTATGTTCATAAAGAAGAGAAATGAGTAATAAGTGGTATGGATCATACATACTTGCATGTTTTACCAATATATCTTGAAAATAAATAAAAATATAAAGTAAATGAAAGTATGAAAAGATCAAAAGTGTTCTTGAAGCTTACTTGAATATTTGAGGTGATTTGAAGATGATTATGTATAATAACCTAGGGTTTTTACCACAAAACCCCAACTAGATCATGATTAGAACTTGATTTAACACTTGATTCTTGAAAGTTTATGGTTCCTTTTTATGGTTGTTTCTTGGCCGATCCACACAAGGGAGGAAGAAGAGAGCAAAATGAGTTGTTGTGCTAGTTATTTTGTTGTGTTAAATGAGGATTGTGTTGGGATGAAGTGTATATATTGTTGATGCATAATCTAGCGCGGACTGATTCAACGACTCTCCTTGGGCCGTTAGTCGTCTTTTCGAGCCCTAAGTAGACCTGTCAACAAAGAGAACCCGTTAGGAGTGGACCCGAGGCCGTAGCCCCGGGATCCACCTCCAACGGTCAAGTTAGTATTGATGCGTAGTAGCATATATGAGAATTAGGTTTAGGATAACTTGTTATGTTCTATCCTGTTGTGAACGGAATCCCAGCCCTATATTTATAAGGCATGGATAGGGTTTAGGTATAGAGTGAGCCGCTGTCTGCCGGGCCTGGCCCATTCCTGGTCCAGTCCAGCCTATGCGTATACAAGCCCCCCAAGTTTAGTATGACATAGTGCGTGGCTATGTTATGCTAAACTTAAGTTCTGTTCATGGCCTCGTAGGCCCAATCAACCATGATTGTTCTAAGTGCGCACTGGTTGTTCCAAGTGTGCGGCCCAAATGCGACAGTGCGCGCTGGTTGTTCCAAGTGCGCGGTCCTGTAACACTGACATTGCGATTGTGATTGTCTCACAATGGTGAAGGTGGATAGGTGGATCCCTATGCTGTATCCTAGATAAGGGCGTACCTTTTGTTCCAGTAGCGATACAACATAGTGCGACAGAAGACGTACTTCTTTAGCAGAAGTGCGCGTTGTCCGCGACAAGAATGCGCGTTGTCCGCGACAAAGATGTGCGCAGTGCACAACAAATGTATGCGCAGTGCGCAGAGGTGCGCGCTGTTTGCGCGTCTTGACAACCGACAGAGAACGTCTCCCCTGCGGCAAGATGGTGCGAATATTTAAATCCGCCTTCGTACCAGGCCTGCAGTACCTCTTACGTACGATCTGCTTCCAAATATACCTGCGTGACGCGTGCGCCAACAGTGGTATTATATACCCTGGTAGCCCCCCAAGTTTGATGGTGCTACTCGTGTAGGAGCATTAAAACTTAGGTATTCAAATCCTGAAAAACACTTAATGCAAATATTAAAAGTATATGCTGCGAATTGCAGCATATAAAACTTAATGAGGTAAAAGATTAGCGCGTAGCAAAAGTATAGCAAATAGCATATATAATTAACACGTAAAAGAAATAGTAATATAAAGTACACCTATCGTGAGGTTTTACATAAAAGAAGTAGCATGTAGCTAATAATAAAAACAGTGCGCGCATGGCGATTAATTGATCTTTTTATTTTTTATTTATTTTTTAAAGAATGGCGCGGATGGATGTACCATGACCGCGACTAATAATTTCTGTTGCACGCACAGACGCAGATAGATTTATCGTGACCGCATAGACTCTAACGTTTTTGGATGATCGCAGTTGACCACGGCTTTCGTCCAGTGCCTGTACGTGACAGTGACAGTGCGCTCATGGCGATTGACTAGCATCGTGGTTCCTGTACATGACAGTGCGCGCATGGCGCCAATCTGCGAAGATTTTCGTACGCATGGCCTAACGCGGGTAGATTTATCGCGACTGCGCTGTTTCGCGGCTAAAAGATAAAATAGGTCCGATCGTGCGGATTTAATGCGCTCGTAGCGATAGATAAAATCGTGTTTATCAAGTTTTAAGATTTATGTAAAATCTTTTGAATCTTTAGAAGATATCAAATCTGATCGATTTGGAAGATATGCACAAAATATTATTGATATCTTTTATTTTTAGAAAATATTGTACGCATGGTAATATGTGAAAATATTGTACAGTGCGTAGCATACAAATCAAACAAGCTTATGAAACTTTTGAGGTTACTGTACGCATACAAATCAAAGTGAATGTAACTTTTGATGTTAGCTTGACATGTTTGACCAAGTCAAACCAAAACAAACGGTGTGTACCGTATGTGTATATATCGATCCAATGCGTAGTTGCATATCGATGGTTGCTTTTCCAGCGATGTGAGAGCACGAAACTTGTCGTAGCCATGTCCCACGGATGGCGCCAACTTGTTGATGCATAATCTGGCGCGGACTGATTCAACGACTCTCCTTGGGCCGTTAGTCGTCTTCTCGAGCCCTAAGTAGACCTGTCAACAAAGAGAACCCGTTAGGAGTGGACCCGAGGCCGTAGCCCCGGGATCCACCTCCAACGGTCAAGTTAGTATTGATGCGTAGTAGCATATATGAGAATTAGGTTTAGGATAACTTGTTATGTTCTATCCTGTTGTGAACAGAATCCCAGCCCTATATTTATAAGGCATGGATTAGGGTTTAGGTATAGAGTGGGCCGCTGTCTGCCGGGCCTGGCCCATTCCTGGTCCAGTCCAGCCTATGCGTATACAAGCCCCCCAAGTTTAGTATGACATAGTGCGTGGCTATGTTATGCTAAACTTAAGTTCTGTTCATGGCCTCGTAGGCCCAATCAACCATGATTGTTCTAAGTGCGCACTGGTTGTTCCAAGTGTGCGGCCCAAATGCGACAGTGTGCGCTGGTTGTTCCAAGTGCGCGGTCCTGTAACACTGACATTGCGATTGTGATTGTCTCACAATGGTGAAGGTGGATAGGTGGATCCCTATGCTGTATCCTAGATAAGGGCGTACCTTTTGTTCCAGTAGCGATACAACATAGTGCGACAGAAGACGTACTTCTTTAGTAGAAGTGCGCGTTGTCCGCGACAAGAATGCGCGTTGTCCGCGACAAAGATGTGCGCAGTGCACAACAAATGTATGCGCAGTGCGCAGAGGTGCGCGCTGTTTGCGCGTCTTGACAACCGACAGAGAACGTCTCCCCTGCGGCAAGATGGTGCGAATATTTAAATCCGCCTTCGTACCAGGCCTGCAGTACCTCTTACGTACGATCTGCTTCCAAATATACCTGCGTGACGCGTGCGCCAACAGTGGTATTATATACCCTGGTAGCCCCCCAAGTTTGATGGTGCTACTCGTGTAGGAGCATTAAAACTTAGGTATTCAAATCCTGAAAAACACTTAATGCAAATATTAAAAGTATATGCTGCGAATTGCAGCATATAAAACTTAATGAGGTAAAAGATTAGCGCGTAGCAAAAGTATAGCAAATAGCATATATAATTAACACGTAAAAGAAATAGTAATATAAAGTACACCTATCGTGAGGTTTTACATAAAAGAAGTAGCATGTAGCTAATAATAAAAACAGTGCGCGCATGGCGATTAATTGATCTTTTTATTTTTTATTTATTTTTTAAAGAATGGCGCGGATGGATGTACCATGACCGCGACTAATAATTTCTGTTGCACGCACAGACGCAGATAGATTTATCGTGACCGCATAGACTCTAACGTTTTTGGATGATCGCAGTTTACCACGGCTTTCGTCCAGTGCCTGTACGTGACAGTGACAGTGCGCTCATGGCGATTGACTAGCATCGTGGTTCCTGTACATGACAGTGCGCGCATGGCGCCAATCTGCGAAGATTTTCGTACGCATGGCCTAACGCGGGTAGATTTATCGCGACTGCGCTGTTTCGCGGCTAAAAGATAAAATAGGTCCGATCGTGCGGATTTAATGCGCTCATAGCGATAGATAAAATCGTGTTTATCAAGTTTTAAGATTTATGTAAAATCTTTTGAATCTTTAGAAGATATCAAATCTGATCGATTTGGAAGATATGCACAAAATATTATTGATATCTTTTATTTTTAGAAAATATTGTACGCATGGTAATATGTGAAAATATTGTACAGTGCGTAGCATACAAATCAAACAAGCTTATGAAACTTTTGAGGTTACTGTACGCATACAAATCAAAGTGAATGTAACTTTTGATGTTAGCTTGACATGTTTGACCAAGTCAAACCAAAACAAACGGTGTGTACCGTATGTGTATATATCGATCCAATGCGTAGTTGCATATCGATGGTTGCTTTTCCAGCGATGTGAGAGCACGAAACTTGTCGTAGCCATGTCCCACGGATGGCGCCAACTTGTTGATGCATAATCTGGCGCGGACTGATTCAACGACTCTCCTTGGGCCGTTAGTCGTCTTCTCGAGCCCTAAGTAGACCTGTCAACAAAGAGAACCCGTTAGGAGTGGACCCGAGGCCGTAGCCCCGGGATCCACCTCCAACGGTCAAGTTAGTATTGATGCGTAGTAGCATATATGAGAATTAGGTTTAGGATAACTTGTTATGTTCTATCCTGTTGTGAACAGAATCCCAGCCCTATATTTATAAGGCATGGATTAGGGTTTAGGTATAGAGTGGGCCGCTGTCTGCCGGGCCTGGCCCATTCCTGGTCCAGTCCAGCCTATGCGTATACAAGCCCCCCAAGTTTAGTATGACATAGTGCGTGGCTATGTTATGCTAAACTTAAGTTCTGTTCATGGCCTCGTAGGCCCAATCAACCATGATTGTTCTAAGTGCGCACTGGTTGTTCCAAGTGTGCGGCCCAAATGCGACAGTGCGCGCTGGTTGTTCCAAGTGCGCGGTCCTGTAACACTGACATTGCGATTGTGATTGTCTCACAATGGTGAAGGTGGATAGGTGGATCCCTATGCTGTATCCTAGATAAGGGCGTACCTTTTGTTCCAGTAGCGATACAACATAGTGCGACAGAAGACGTACTTCTTTAGCAGAAGTGCGCGTTGTCCGCGACAAGAATGCGCGTTGTCCGCGACAAAGATGTGCGCAGTGCACAACAAATGTATGCGCAGTGCGCAGAGGTGCGCGCTGTTTGCGCGTCTTGACAACCGACAGAGAACGTCTCCCCTGCGGCAAGATGGTGCGAATATTTAAATCCGCCTTCGTACCAGGCCTGCAGTACCTCTTACGTACGATCTGCTTCCAAATATACCTGCGTGACGCGTGCGCCAACAGTGGTATTATATACCCTGGTAGCCCCCCAAGTTTGATGGTGCTACTCGTGTAGGAGCATTAAAACTTAGGTATTCAAATCCTGAAAAACACTTAATGCAAATATTAAAAGTATATGCTGCGAATTGCAGCATATAAAACTTAATGAGGTAAAAGATTAGCGCGTAGCAAAAGTATAGCAAATAGCATATATAATTAACACGTAAAAGAAATAGTAATATAAAGTACACCTATCGTGAGGTTTTACATAAAAGAAGTAGCATGTAGCTAATAATAAAAACAGTGCGCGCATAGCGATTAATTGATCTTTTTATTTTTTATTTATTTTTTAAAGAATGGCGCGGATGGATGTACCATGACCGCGACTAATAATTTCTGTTGCACGCACAGACGCAGATAGATTTATCGTGACCGCATAGACTCTAACGTTTTTGGATGATCGCAGTTGACCACGGCTTTCGTCCAGTGCCTGTACGTGACAGTGACAGTGCGCTCATGGCGATTGACTAGCATCGTGGTTCCTGTACATGACAGTGCGCGCATGGCGCCAATCTGCGAAGATTTTCGTACGCATGGCCTAACGCGGGTAGATTTATCGCGACTGCGCTGTTTCGCGGCTAAAAGATAAAATAGGTCCGATCGTGCGGATTTAATGCGCTCATAGCGATAGATAAAATCGTGTTTATCAAGTTTTAAGATTTATGTAAAATCTTTTGAATCTTTAGAAGATATCAAATCTGATCGATTTGGAAGATATGCACAAAATATTATTGATATCTTTTATTTTTAGAAAATATTGTACGCATGGTAATATGTGAAAATATTGTACAGTGCGTAGCATACAAATCAAACAAGCTTATGAAACTTTTGAGGTTACTGTACGCATACAAATCAAAGTGAATGTAACTTTTGATGTTAGCTTGACATGTTTGACCAAGTCAAACCAAAACAAACGGTGTGTACCGTATGTGTATATATCGATCCAATGCGTAGTTGCATATCGATGGTTGCTTTTCCAGCGATGTGAGAGCACGAAACTTGTCGTAGCCATGTCCCACGGATGGCGCCAACTTGTTGATGCATAATCTGGCGCGGACTGATTCAACGACTCTCCTTGGGCCGTTAGTCGTCTTCTCGAGCCCTAAGTAGACCTGTCAACAAAGAGAACCCGTTAGGAGTGGACCCGAGGCCGTAGCCCCGGGATCCACCTCCAACGGTCAAGTTAGTATTGATGCGTAGTAGCATATATGAGAATTAGGTTTAGGATAACTTGTTATGTTCTATCCTGTTGTGAACGGAATCCCAGCCCTATATTTATAAGGCATGGATTAGGGTTTAGGTATAGAGTGGGCCGCTGTCTGCCGGGCCTGGCCCATTCCTGGTCCAGTCCAGCCTATGCGTATACATATATATTGTTAGATAGTCTTGGTCCAAGTCAATGGTCATAGGGGGGGGCATATGGGCGGCACAAGGAGCAAAAAGGAGCAAAACATGGAAGCTTGTTGGTGGCTTAATTAATGAGCTTGTCTAACACATGTGTTGGTTAGATATTTTGTATTTTAGGTGTTATCGGGTACCGAGTTAACTAAAAATAAATGTTAACGTGGTGAAATAAAATACAACGAAGTTGTAAAAATTGTAAAATAATATTCCTGATGAGAATCGGGTGTTAAAATACTTATTGAATTGAAATAACGCAAACCGACGGAGTAATAAGCTCCGACCGTGAAATATAGTAATTGATTTCAAAACACCGGGTAAATTAATAATATAATTTTTATATTATTATAATGAGTATGAAAATATGTTAGGATCGTAGTCGGGAGTATCGGGTATCCGTTCGTAGTAAAAACTGAGTGGTAACGTTAATTACAAATTAAGCATACGTAAATTGAAATAATGCATATCCGTGTAGTAAGTAATGTGTTGGGAATTATGCTAACAGTTACCACGGCTAAAGAAGAAGTTACAACTGTAGAAGATTGTACTTGCAGTGGAAACTCATTACCACTGCAAGAACAATATATTACCACTGCTTATTAGATAACTGTTAGGAAACGCGTCTTGATAAATATAGAATAGATTTTGTGTATATCTTATTCTATTAGCTTTATACTTATCTTGTTGAAGAGGACTCCTTGTGCTATAAAAGGAGATCCTAGGTTAAAGGATTGATATACGTTTTTCTTAGAGCTTCAAGGTGTAACCCTAGTGATATCAAGATCACTCGTATTATTATCATTAATAATATTAGAGCTAATTGTTTGTTTACATACATTGTTTATATACAACTGTTTTACTCACAATCAAACTTCTAAGTGTTACTAAGTAGATTCCGCATACTTAGTGATATAATTCAAAGTATCAATCTAACACAAGTTCAAGGTGTAAAGATCCATCAAGTGGTATCAGAGCCAGGCTTTGATACTTTGATTTAGAAGACTCAAGTTCACTTAGAAGACTCAATGGAGATAGAAACCAGTAACTCAAACATTGCTGCTAAGCTTCCAAAGCTTAAGTTGAATGACTTTGAGATGTGGAGGCTGATGATAGAACAATTCTTTATGGTCCAAGACTACACACTCTGGGAGATTATTATGGTTGGAAATTCTTTCAAACCAAGTTCTACTTCAGAGATGGTTAATGGCAAGGAAGTAATTAAGGTCAACACTGGACCTGTTACTAATGATGAAAGACTTCAACTGAAGAATGATTTGAAGGCCAGGGGTCTGTTGCTTATGACACTTCCCAGAGATCAAGTTGTAGCATTCAGCAAGTTCAAGACTGCAAAGACTCTTTTTGATGAGATCTGTGAAGTTTTTGGTGGTAATGATTCCACTAAGAAGACTCAAAAGACTCTGCTGAAGCAAACTTATGAAAACTTTGGTTCATCTAGTAATGAATCTCTTGATAGCATTTTCACAAGGCTACAAAAGATTGTTTCTCAACTCATTGTTTTTGGAATTGAGGTGGAAAGAGAAGACCTTAATCTAAAGTTCTTGAGAAGCTTACCCTCTGAGTTTGGAACAAATGTTGCTGTGTGGGAAGATAAGCCAGAGTTGGAGACCATGAAACTTAATGATTTGTACAATAACTTCAAAGTTATTGAACAAAGACTGAAGAAAGCTGGCAAAATAAGTTCTAGCTCAGGAAGTGTAGCACTTATATCATCATCTCTTGATGACAGTTCAGATGAAGAAAGTGATAGTGATGATGACTGTGCTAACATTGCTGTTTCCACTGGTAGTGGAAGTGTTTCCACTGTTAGCTCAAAGAAACAGATTGCAGGGCTTAGTGATACTACCTTTTATGCCTTTATATCAAGTCAAGTGGGTGGTTCAATTCTCAATCATGAGGATCTGGATCAAATTGATGAAGATGATATGGAGGAGATGGACATTAAATGGCAAGTGGCATTACTAAGCTTGAGGACTAAGAAGTTTTGGAAGAAAACTGGAAGAAAGATCAACATCAGTGGCAATGAAACAGTAGGTTTTGACAAAAAGAAAGTGGAGTGCTACAATTGTCATAAGAAGGGGCACTTTGCCAGAGAGTGTAGGAAGCCAAGGAAATCTGACAACAGGTCAACTTGGTACAAGCAGGACAAGAAGAAGGAACCTACTACTGATGAGCCAAAGGGGCTATTGGCTATTGATGGAGTGAGCTTTGATTGGAGCTTTATGACTAAGGAAGAGGAAGATGATTCAGAGTCTGCAATGGTGGCACTAATGGCTTTTTCTGACTCTGAGGTACAAATTGATAATGCTTGTTCTAAATCTTGTAAGGCCTTAAAAGAGTATGAGAAACTTAAAGCACAATTTAATGAGCAACACATTGAGTTAACTCATACTAATTATAACTTATCAAATCATAAAAGAGGCCTAAGTGTTTTAGAAACTCAATTAGAGCATTATAGGGCTAATGAATCTAAGTTCAATGATGATATTGCAGTATTAAGAAGAGACTTAGATTATCAGGTTGCTGTTAATAAGGTTCTTAGAGAAGAACTAGAAAAGGTTAAAGTGGCTAGTGAGAATATAATGATAACCAAGCAAACACTGGATCATCAATCAAAAAGTATTGATAAAATTTGGGAAGCCCAAATTGTGAGCAAAGCTAAATCAGGTCTTGGATACAAAACTGTTCCACCACCTCTAAGAGGTGTTCCAGCACCTCCTGGTATTGACTTAGCTCACACAGGTTTAGAAGAATTTCAGGATCTACCTATGACCTATGGACCAAAGTTTGTTAAACCAGTTGAAATTGAAAAGGTTCAGGTTGAGGTTGATATATTTGATAGTGCTAGTGACTCATCTCTTAAAGATGATAGTTTGAAGGTTGAATCTAAACCTAGTACTCCTGAAAATATTAAAGTGGAGGATAAGAAAGGTATTCCTGAGATAGTCAAAGAGAAGCCTAGGTCACAACCTAATTTTACTAGGCCCACTACTAGATATGCAGAAATGTATAGAAGTAGATCACCAACTCCTAGAGGCAATATGAGGAGTTGGAATCATGTCAAATCTAGGCAATTTGGTAGTGACTTTGTGTTCAATAACAAACCCTGTCATATATGTGGTAGCTTTAACCATTTAGCTAAAGACTGTACCTACCACTTGGGAAGAAGGGAAGTGTTTAGGAATACTTGGGTGAATAGAAACAATGCTAATAACTTGACTCACCCAAATCCACTTCGCAAGATGATTCCCAGATCTGTTTTGCTTCATTCTGGCATCAAACCTATTTCCACTGCTAGAGCAGCAGTTGCCACTGCCAGGCATAACAACAGAGTTTACCCTAAGCCCCCTGTTACTACTTTTGTTAAATCTACTCAAACAGGGAAAAAGACCTATTTTGTAAAGAAAATTAACCATAATCAGAAGTGGGTACCTAAAATTTCTAAGCCAGCAGTTTCCACTGCTAAGGCAGCAGTTACCACTGCAAGGCCAAAGGTTACCACTGGTAGGTCTGAAAACAAGAAAAGGGTAAATGTGGGAAATGCTGTTAAGGCCTCAGCACGTTGGGAATGGAAACCAAAAGGAACCATCACCTCAAACAATCCCAATGGTGTATCAATGACCTTTGATAGATATAATTATATTGATACACGAGGCAGATCCAAGTCATTTGTGGCTTGGGTCCCCAAAAGGAACTAATTCCTTTATTTTGTGTGCAGGGACATTCAAAGACTACTAATGATCAAGGATACTCAGACAGTGGATGTTCCAGGCACATGACTGGCAATAAGTCTTATCTTTCAGACTTTCAACCTTATGATGGACAATTTGTCAGTTTTGGAGGAGGAATTGGTGGCAAAGTTTCTGGCAAAGGAACAATCAAGGCTGGAAACATTGATTTTGAAGATGTGCAGTATGTGAAAGAACTCAAGTACAACCTCTTCAGTGTATCACAGATGTGTGACAAAAAGCATAGAGTTCTATTCACAGAAGATGAGTGCTATATCTTATCTAAGGATTATAAGCTTCCAGAAGAATGTGATATTTTGCTTAAAATCCCTAGAAAAGGAAATTTGTATAGCATTGATATGCAGAACATAGTGGCTAATAATGATGCTACTTGCTTGCTTGCTAAAGCCACTTTGGATGAATCAATGCTTTGGCATAGAAGACTTGGTCATGTTAACTTTAAGACCATCAACAAGATTGTGAAAGATGGCCTTGTCAGAGGATTACCAGAGAAAAGATTTGAAAATGACCAAACCTGTGTTGCCTGTCTCAAAGGAAAGCAACACAGAGCTTCATGCAAAACCAAGGCATTCAATTCAATCAATCATCCACTCTTTATGCTGCACATGGACTTGTTTGGTCCTACCTCTGTAAGCAGCATCAATTTGAAGAAATATTGTCTTGTTGTGACTGATGACTTCAGTAGATTCACATGGGTTTTCTTTTTAAGTACCAAAGATGAAACCACAGGCATCCTTAAGATTTTCATCACTCAAGTTGAAAATCAATTTGAAAAGAAAATCAAGATCATCAGGTGTGACAATGGGACAGAGTTCAAGAATAAAGTTATGGATGATTTCTGCAGAGATAAAGGTATTAAAAGAGAATTTAGTGTTGCAAGAACTCCTCAACAAAATGGAGTTGCTAAAAGAAGAAATAGAACACTAATTGAGGCTGCTAGAACCATGTTAGCTGATTCCAAGCTACCAGTAACTTTTTGGGCTGAAGCAGTTAACACTGCTTGTTACATTCAAAATAGAGTTTTAGTGGTCAAAACAAAGAACAAGACACCTTATGAGTTGTTCAGAGGAAGACCTCCCACTTTGGAGTTTATGAGGCCATTTGGGTGTCATGTTACTATTCTCAATACCATTGATCATCTAGGCAAATTTGAAGAAAAGTCAGATGAAGGCTTCTTTGTTGGATACTCTATGGTTAGCAAGGCTTTTAGAGTTTATAATCTAAGAACAAAGAAGATTGAAGAGAACTTGCATGTTCAGTTTCTTGAAAATAAAGCAAACATGGCAGGTTCAGGTCCAGATTGGTTATTTGATCTTGAAACATTATCAACCACAATGAATTATGTTCCTCTCACTTCAAGTACTGGTGATAAAGATCTTGAAGATACAGAAGAATTCATTGATGAAGATGAATCTTGCAAAGATGATGAAGATCAAATTGTTATGCCACTTTGGGACTTTGGTGATAATTCTGAAAAACCAAGTGATGTAGATGGTGTGAATAAAGAAATTCCTACTAGCAGTGGTAACTCAATTCCCACTGCTACACCAGAAGTTTCCACTGTAAGTCCAAATGTGGATAATACTTCTCAAGAATCACCAAGTGATGATGTAGAGATCTCAAACATGCCTACAACATATGATATCCCTAGCACATCACAGTCTACCATTCACAAAGTGCATCCACTTGATAATGTTATTGGTGAACTTCAATCAGGTGTGAAGACTAGAAGACAGACAAAGAAAGCTGACATTCATGGGTTCATAAGTGAAGTGTATGAGTCCAAGAAACATAGCCAGAAGAATGAGTGTTTGTTTTTCTGCTTTCTCTCACAAATAGAGCCTAAGAATGTATATATGGCTCTAGGAGAATCTAGCTGGGTTGAAGCTATGCAAGAAGAGTTGTTGCAGTTTAAACTTCAAAAGGTTCGGGTTCTTTGTGATTTGCCTGATGGAATGAAGGTCATTGGTACTAAATGGGTTTTCAGAAATAAGAAAGATGAAAGAGGCATTGTAATCAGGAACAAAGCTAGATTGGTTGCTCAAGGATATACTCAAGAGGAGGGTATTGATTATGAAGAAGTGTTTGCTCCTGTTGCAAGGATTGAGGCTATTAGATTATTCTTAGCCTATGCATCATTTATGGGCTTTACAGTCTATCAAATGGATGTTAAGAGTGCCTTTCTGTATGGAACTATTGATGAAGAGGTATATGTCTCTCAACCTCCAGGCTTTGAAGATCCTCACCATCCAAATAAAGTTTATAAAGTGGTTAAGGCTCTTTATGGCTTACATCAGGCTCCAAGGAAGTGGTATGAAACCTTAGCTAATTATTTATTGAATAATGGGTTTCATAGAGGTAAAATTGATCAAACTTTGTTCATCAAGAAAGACAAGGGTGATATCTTACTTGTGCAAGTATATGTTGATGATATTATCTTTGGATCTACTAAACAAGAGATGTGCAAAGAATTTGAGAAGCTTATAAAAGATGAATTTCAAATGAGTTCTATGGGAGAACTTACATTCTTTTTAGGGCTACAAGTACAACAGAGTAAGGAAGGCATATTTATCAGCCAAGACAAGTATGTGGCTGAGATTATTAAGAAGTTCAAGTTTACTGATGCAAAATCTTCCAATACCCCTGCTGACAAGACCACTCACTTATTGTTGAAGAATGCAAGTGGTGTTAATGTTGATGTTCACACTTACAGATCTATGATTGGTTCTCTGATGTATCTTACTTCATCAAGGCCAGACATCATGTTTGCTGTATGTGCTTGTGCAAGATTTCAAGTGACTCCAAAGACATCACATATGACAGCAGTGGAAAAGATTTTTAGATACTTGAAGACTTATCCAAATTTAGGATTATGGTATCCAAGAGACTCTCCAATGGAATTGATCACATACTCAGATAGTGACTATGCTGGTGCAAGTTTGGATAGAAGATCAACTACTGGAGGATGTCAATTTCTTGGATGTAGATTGGTGTCATGGCAGTGCAAGAAGCAAACTATGGTGGCTACTTCAACTACTGAAGCAGAATATGTTGCAGCTGCTAGTTGTTGTGCTCAAATCCTTTGGCTTCAGAATCAATTATTGGATTATGGGTACAATTTCATGAACACCATTATCTATATAGACAATAGTAGTACCATTTGCATTATTAAAAATCCTGTGCAACACACTAAAACTAAACATATTGAAATTAGACATCACTTTATTAGAGATTGTTTTGAGAAAAAGCTTATAAATGTTGTCAAGATTCATACTGATGACAATTATGCTGATTTATTAACAAAAGGGCTTGATGTGGGTAGGTTTCAATACTTGGTAACAGGTATTGGAATGCTAAATCCATAAACTTTTGATGTCTAAATACTTTTCAGTGTTGCAGGATACTTTTTAGGTACTAATATTGTTTGTATTGTATGTATGGTTTTCTACTAACTTGTATGCAGAGTTATCAAGTACACAGTGGTAATTAACATACAACAGTGGAAAGGATTGGTGATAATAGTAAGATCAGTAGAGTACTTTTATTGATTATTAAGCAAGAGTACATCACAACCATCATGGAAATACTATCACCTAAACAAGAAAACCATCACATCTGACATGAACCTACAACCTAATCCCTACTCCATAGGTTTCTCCTTTTCCCTCATACTGATGCTTGCCTTTGGAAATTTTCTTTCTCTTGTCATCAAAAGAGAGTTGTTTCCTTGGACAAGCAAGTCCCAGAACTTGCTTGGGAGGCTTTGGTGCTTGAGTAGGCTTGTCTACAGCTGGCCACTTTATGTTGTTTATTGCAGATGTCAATGCTGTGGTAAGAGCCTTTGGGAGTTCCTTGGAAAGATCAAAAGTTGGGTCATTGTCATCATCTGATGAAGAGCTAGAATAAAACTCAAGCGATGGAGCAGGATCAGCTGATATCTTTTTATTTGGCTTCATGCTTGAAGATGAGGCAGTTGCAGACTTTGGTGGAAAATATCCACTCCATCCAGAAGACAGTTCTTCAGAATCTGAGTAGTTGCTGATTTCCTCATCAGAAGAATCATCAGAGGAGATATAGATAAGTGGAAACCAACTCATAATGCTGTATGGGATTATGTTTCTTGAAGGATATTGTTGATGAAAGATAAAAGATGTTAACCTCCTTTTATATGCAAAGTCAAGGTCGAATTCTAATTAATGAAGGATATTTACTCCTACTTGTTTTGGTAGGTTGGAGGAGTAAATTTGGTAATTATCGGGTTGACTTTTGGAAGATATTTTTGTGAATAGTAACTTGGTTAAAAAGTTACTTTGAGTTAAGTTTTATGGGTTAATTTAAGTTCTTGCATTCAACTCATATTATTGGAGTCATTGGAGTAATAAGGTGTGTATCATAGACACACAACAAATGGTTATTGATTCACCATGTCTAATCAACATAAGAATCAACTAGTCCAGAGCAAACGGCTACTGGTAAAGACTAATCAAATCCGTTTATGGTTGATAGTTTACCAAAAACTAGGTTATCAACTCACCATACATCCATGTGATCAAGAGTTGGCTAGTCCATAGCAAACGGCTAATGGTAAAGACATATCAAATCCGTTGATAGCTGGTAGTTTGCTAAAAACTATGATAAGAGCAGCTAAATTTCATGTTTTATTAATCACTGCTCTTTGATATTTTTGTGAAAATTTTACCACTGCTAGTTCATCAGTTACCACTGCAAGAGTAATTTTTTTTCCACTGATGACTAGCCGTTACAACTGTTGTGTCAGTAATCTAATTTTTTACTAGCCGTTGTAAAATAACCGTCTTTCCTTATTAATATGGTAAATTTTTTTTTTTTTTTTTTGTGAACTATCTTCTTACTTATTATAAATTATTCTTTTTCCAAAGATAATTCTTTCTAAAGATAATTCACATTGCGCAACCTCCTCAAACCCTATTAGTATAAATTCATTATCATACGGCTTGATTTTTATCTTGATTACTAACACTTTCATTCTCTCTTTCACAAATATTATGGCGATTCTAAAGTTTGTTGAGGAGCACAACCAGGTGGCCTACTTACAAAAGTCGAATGAGAAGAGTGGCCCTGTTTTTCATCAGATTGTGGATTTTTTAAATACAACTCACATACGGTATTCCTTAACTCTTAATCCCACAATCTATGTCTCTCATATCAAACAGTTCTGGAACACTGTGGAGTCCATAACTCTTGAACAGGGAGACACACAAGAATCTGTGGATGCTTTAAGAGCCACGGTTGATGGGGTAACTATTGATGTTACTGAGTCATCCTTGAGGAGAATACTCCACTTGGATGATTTCAATGGTATCATCACATTACCTAATTCAGAAATTTTTAAAACTATTGCTTTAATGGGGTATGATACATCAGATCAAAAAGTCACTTTTAGAAAAGGATGTTTTTGTCCCCATTGGAGATTTTTGATACATACTCTTCTACATTGCCTAAGTCCTAAGAAAACATCTTATGAACAATTTGCATCAACCATGGCTTATCCTTTGGTTTGTTTGGCAACAGATAGGACTTTCAATTGGTCAAAGTTTATTTTTAATAATATGAAAGGCAATGTAAAGAGTACATATAAATTTTTGATGTATCCCAGGTTTGTGCAAGCAGTGTTAAATGAGTTTCAACTGCACCCTCACAACAGAATTTATGAACCTTCCAATCTTAAGCCAAAAGTTTTTCAAAATATGAACAAGGCTTCAGAACTTTGGAATGGGCAGGTTCATCCACTTTTACCTCAAATGCTTGCTAAAATTTCTCAAATACAGGGTGTGGATGCTTCAATCCCAGTTGTATCTCAAAACACACCCACTATTGTTGTTCCATAAATTCAACATACCCCTGCTGTCACTCACACTTATGAGAGAAGGTCTAAACAGCTAACTTCTTTCATCTCAACATTGCATGTTGCTGAGCCATTTGGTTTAGGCACAAGCAGTGGTGGTTCAAGGCTTCATCCTAGTCCAACTAGGGAAGAGTCTGAATCAATGCCTCATGATTCACCTCTCCCAGCAGGTTACACAGCTGGAAGTGATGAAGGCAGTGTGTCACATATTGAATTGATACATATTGAATTGATGGATATTTGTACAAAATTAGTCAAGCAGGTTCAAGCTCTGGAGAAAGATCTGGCACAGACTAAAGAACAACATGCCACAGAGCTAAAGATATTAAAGGATGAGATTCAAAGATTGCAGTATGAAGTTGAGAATCTCAAGAAGAAAAGATCTCAGGTTGTATTATCATCATCTTCACATTCGGATGAGTTTTCTGCAAGTTCTAGTAAAGATTTGGGAGGTTCTTCCAAACAGGGGAGGAATATTGATGCAGAGCTTAAGGGGAGGAGTAAAAATTTTGATAAAGAGTTTGCTGAGCTTCCTGATTCTGATGATGATCAAGTAAAAGATGATGATGCTGAGACTGAGGGGAGGAAATTGGATACTGAGGGGAGGAAATTGGATTTTGAAGATATGGATGCTGATGCAGGTTTTAATTTTGATGATTTAGTTGGAACTGCTCAACCAATTTCCACTGAAGCAGAACAAGTTCCCACTGATCAACAACTTACCACTGCAAGTGAAAATGTTCCCACTGCTAGTCAAGATATTACCACTGCAGAGGAAGAAGCTGTCAGAAGAAGATTAGTTAAAGGAAAGGCTATTGAAATTGCTTCAGATCAGGTGACAAGAAAGATTTCTAAGTTTGAACAAGCTCAGATTGACTTTGATCATAGGTTAGCAGAACAACAACAAGCTGAAGAGTATGAAAGAAATAAAAAGATTAAGGAAGATGAAGTTGCTAGTTTCATGGAAGCAACAAGGTTGGATAAACTCGAAGCTGTTATAGCAGAACCTATTTCAAGGGTCTCACCAACTGTTATGTATGAGAAACCTCCAGAATTTACCTATGTGCCTACAGAAGAAGAAATTGATTATTTGATTAACAATGATCAAATAATTAGGAAGAAGGCAATTGAATTGATTGCAAATACAACCCTGGATGAAGAACAAAGGTCTGCTCAACTTAAAGACTTCATTCTAATGAAAAATCAGCAGGCTCTTGATCAAATCATTGGAGATGCTAGAAAAGGTCAAAAGAAGCCAAGGAAACTTACAAAGGCACAGATTATCTCTGAGATGAAGATTTTTTGTTGTCATGTTGGTAATATGAAGATGAGTAAATTCAAAGGAATGTCACATGATCAGGTTGAAGGTATTTACTACAGACTCAAAAGACAAGATAGTAAATTCATTCCAATGAATCAAGAACCATTATCTATGAAGACAAAAAGGACTGGAGTGAGTCTTGAATCAAAAGAAGCAAAGAAGTTGAAGACTCAGAAATCATCTCATGAAGAAGAAGGTCCTAGCAAGTTGACTGAAGAGCAAGTTACAAACATGTTGTTCATAGAAACTGATGTGCTTAACATTGAACCTCTACAAGCAAAATATCCAGTAGTTGGTTGGGAAATCTTTTCTGATAGTTTTGGTGTAGCTTGGAAGATCATCAGAACTGGAAGTGTCACAAGTATTTGTAGAGATTTTGAAGATATTGTTAGATCTTGTGATAGAGAAGATTTGGATACTTTGTGGAAAATTGTTCAAGATCAGTTTAAGAAGGAAGAACTTGTTGATGTCAAAGCTAAGGAACTATGGGTTCACTTCAGAAGATTATATGAACCTGATCCAAGTGATAGATATTGGAGATTTGAAGCTCATGATCAAAGAACCTTGTGGAAATTCTATGATTCAAGTTCTGTGCATCATGTTTCTACTCAAGATGGAGTTGATGTCTTTATGCTGGTTGAGAAAGAATATATATTGAGAGCTGGAATATTGGATGTAATGAGAACTGTGAAGCTTAGGTGTTGGGAAAGAACTGAAGTCATAGATGATTTGCTGCAAAGGATTTATGATCAAAGTGTAAGAGCTGATAGAGAGTTAAGAAGAAGATAAGTGTTTGGAAGAATTCCCATATCCTCATGTTTATTGATTACTTGAAGAAACTTATTGATTTATGTATTAATCATAAGTTAGGGGAGGATTGTTGGGAATTATGCTAACAGTTACCACGGCTAAAGAAGAAGTTACAACTGCAGAAGATTGTACTTGCAGTGGAAACTCATTACCACTGCAAGAACAATATATTACCACTGCTTATTAGATAACTGTTAGGAAACACGTCTTGATAAATATAGAATAGATTTTGTGTATATCTTATTCTATTAGCTTTATACTTATCTTGTTGAAGAGGACTCCTTGTGCTATAAAAGGAGATCCTAGGTTAAAGGATTGATATACGTTTTTCTTAGAGCTTCAAGGTGTAACCCTAGTGATATCAAGATCACTCGTATTATTATCATTAATAATATTGGAGCTAATTGTTTGTTTACATACATTGTTTATATACAACTGTTTTACTCACAATCAAACTTCTAAGTGTTACTAAGTAGATTCCGCATACTTAGTGATATAATTCAAAGTATCAATCTAACACAAGTTCAAGGTGTAAAGATCCATCATAATGTGATGATAATTTGTAAACTGCTCCAGTCTATATGAAGTGTCATTAATGAATGATGCATGAATTTGCAGCCAAACCACATTGGTTACGCGAATTTGAAGACCCGTAAACTCAGTTTACGAAGAAATGAACAGCAATCGTGAATAGTGATTTTCTTCCGGAAATGAATAGTGTCATATGAATAGTAAAATTTCTGAACGCTTCTCGGAATCACAAACTGACTCCGAAAATGATGAATAGTGACTGGTGAATAGTAAATGATGAATAGTAACTGATGAATAGTGAATAGGAGAAATGTCCTGAAAATGCGGGTTGTTACATTGTGTTCATTAACAAGAACTTGGGATATATTTTGTATCATGTTAATCAAAAGTTATCAAAATCAGAATTTTCTGCTGCTAAGAAAACGTTACTACAGGTGGGTTTGTACTGCTAGATATGAGAGTGCGGGGGTGGATTGGTAACATTTACACTTAATTGTTACAATATTATGATTGTTGTGTTCATTAACAAGAACTTGAGATATATTTTGTATCATGTTAATCAAAAGTTATCAAAATCAAAAGTTTCTGCTGCTAAGAAAACGTTACTGCAGGTGGGTTTGTACTGCTAGATATAAGAGTGCAGGGGTGGATTGGTAACATTTACACTTAAGGGTTAAATCCCCAATTAACTAGTTATAAGGCCGTATAAGCCGCTTTCGTACAATAATGTCAACCGACATAGTTTACTACATAACATTGTCTATGGATAAACCCATATGGTTCATCCTACATTAGCTAATTACATACCATTGTCTAGTGACAAACCCATTTGGTTTATCATACATCAGATACTTACAAAAAAGTTTATCCACAAAAACTTTCAAACATTGTTTCACCCATCAACAAACATAAAACCATCAACAACCATCAAACCATCAACACACATCAAACATTAAGACTCTTTGGGACCAGTTTGTGTCATCTATTAAAAAGAAGCGGACCCTTGCAGCTGCACCAACGCCGGCTTCCTGTCTCAACTCCCTGAAACCAGAGCATGAAACAATAAACACATTCCTCCTCACCTTCCCTTGACCAGGTACCACCACTGTTCTCTCACGTACTTGGAACACTTTCTGTATCATTTGGTGCTTCACAACAGCGACAGAGTACCCATACAAGTTGTACTTGTGCACAATTTTTGATGGTATAGTCTGTTACAAAATGTACAAAGTTACAACTGCTATAGATTGATAGTTGTTTAGTTTGTAATCTCATTGAAATTGTAGCATAATTACTATTTGACAAATTATCAAAGTTTTCAAGACACTTACTAGTTGTCCATTTCTCCAGAAGCATGCAGTCAGTGGTCGGTAGAATGCCATATCTTCTTGGTCGTGGACAGTGTGAAACGACCATCTGCACATCCAGTTCATCCATCGGGCTTCAAAATCTGAATATAATATTACAAAATGAGTAAGTTATAGATAATCCAAAATGTTACAAAGATATCATATACTTGATGTAGTTAAAGTTAATAAAGGAAAAAATACCATAGTCATGTGGTTGGTGACACAAGGCATTCATGGCAATATTGGTGTTGTATGTCTCCACAGTTGTGATGGCCCCTCCATCAGGTTCAAACAACATCACATTAAATTCCTGGCCCGGGTAAACCGGAGTAAAAACCATCCACTGACCAGCCTTCAAATTCAAGTCTCGAGCGAGTGTCACCCAACCACCGCCATATAAGAAGGAGTGGACGTATCGACCATTTAGATGATCACTGGCCACCCTAACATTGTAGTCAGTCGTGTTAGTGGAAACCACGACCGAATCACTAAGGGTTGGACTATCCAGATATCTCAGAAAGTCTTCCTCCAACGACTGCATAAGCAGAGATGTGTCTATCATAGGCACTAAACATCTCCAAAATGGGGCACTCTCGGGTTCATAATTGTGAAACTCCAACCCATTATCACCATAGCAAGTTACATAAAACACATCCTCACCCTCTTCAACAAAAACTTAAATTGTGAGACTCTACTTACACAAACTTTCCATCTACCCCCCCCCCCCACAGTTAACTAAGAAAATAAAACCATTGCCAGTATAGGAACCTCCTAGATTATAATCATTATGTAGTTCCTGTATATGAAAATAAAGTATACAAATGAAAACACAACTAAAAACTTAATCCATTCATATATCTTGCATCAAGTACTATATAACACGGACAAAAAATTTTGAAGTCAAAGTTGAAGAAAAAAGATTTGAAAAAGTCATAGTGGACACTTAATGTGTGACTTTTTAAGTCTTCATTTGGCAAATTTGACCTTATATATTTTTATTTGTGTATATAATAGTTGATAAAAATTATACCAATGGAAAATACATTCAAAACTTAATCCATTCATATATTTTGCATCAAGTAATATATAACACAAATAAAAATATTTAAGATCAAAGTTCAAAACTAAAGACTTCAAAAGTCAATAGTGGACTATACTTATTGGAAGGAGTAATTAAACTAGTTTCTTAGAGAAATAACAGCTTGTCAATAATGGTGTTAACTTACAAACTCATCCAAAACATCAGGATTGTCCACAGCACAAATAAATTGATTACCAAACATGGTTACTGCATTAACAATTAAGGTTATAAAACAATGCAAAATACTATTTGAATGAAGTAAAAATCAGTAAATGTGGTTACCTGGTATGTGTGTTTTTTGAAGAATCACGACTGCTAAGCACCGACTGTATTGTTTGAGATATTAGGTTGAAAGAAGATAGAGAGTTTATGTGAGTGTGATTTTGTTGTGTTAAACACGACTTAGTTTTGTTATTTGCAAAAAATATCCTCGTCAATTTTCGTGAAAGGGAGGTAGCTGAAGTGTGTTAAAGTGTTATAGCGGGAACAGTGAAGTGACGAAAATACCCTGACGTGCAACGCACGTGAGGGCACTAACGAGCTAGCATCATTAAGTTCTGCCTAGCAGCATTAAGTTCTGCCTTAGCAGCATTAAGTTCGGAGTTACTAGCATTCACCCATATTCCAATCCAAACAACTTTTTCTTTGCTTTTCCTGCAAAATGTTAGTCTAGAAACAAAGAAAATACAAGCCATAACATATGCACAATCATCCCAACATCTAAATATACTTAACAGTTCTATGTATAACTAGGAGCATTGTAATGGGGCAAATGAAGAGTCATGAATAATAGTCTGAACTCAATTCATGCGGTGAATATCAAATTAGACTCAAACTAGCTAGATAGAGTACGTATACATAAGTTATTAGAAATGTGTAACCATATGTATCGAATTGTGACTACATTTAAATAATGTGTGACAAAATATGACACTATGATTTAGCCACCTAAATAAATACTTCATGTGACCATATATATAGCATCTTTAATTTAGTCACACAAAAACTCAATGTGACTAATATCAAGGTTAATGATAACTGACTTCACATTTTGCTATAAATAATAGTCACATGAATATTTCATAATGTGACTATTTTGAATGTATTGGTCACATATAATACCCATTAGGATTTGGCAAACAAACACACACTAAACTTTAGACACACATAATAACTTACGTGACCATATGTATCGAATTTTAGTTACACTTAATCATGTTTCTATGGTTTAGTGTGACCATATATGACATTTGGTCACACTCTTCAAGTGTGTGACATATATTTGTCACTCTTAAACGCATTTAGTGACTAACGCTTCAAACTTACTTTTCCGGTGTCACACATTTCAAACGCTATGTGGCTAAATATTCAGCAAAGAATAGCAGTCACGTTTAAATAATGTGTGACAAACTTGACTATATAATTTAGCCATATACACAATTACCTCATGTGACCATATATCTATTTTGGTCACACTTTTAAATTGTGTGACATATATTTGTCACATATGTATATCTATAGTGTGACTAATGTTTCGAGCTCATTTGTATCTGTCAAACGTCTCGAATTAAAAGTGACTAAATAATCCAAATTTTTTTTTTTCCAGTTACCTCTAGTCACATAAATATTCAAATGTGTGACAATAGAATTCCAAAGTGGTCACACAAGTCGGATCAAGTGTGGCTGTTCATTTTATTCTGGTACATTTAGTCACGTATAAATGTTACAGTGTGACATTTCAAAATCGATCATGCGTGACCACTGACCAATAGAACTTTTTATACTAGTGGAGAGAATGACGCATAGGATATACAATATCCTTTTGATGATGAAAACTTGACGCATGATTTCTTAGGCATAATGTCTTTCAAGACATCATGTTTTACTAAATGAAGATATGAAGCCAAAGTGTTTGAATCAGATAGTCCTATCCTAAATATACTTGGTCTCAAGATTATAATCACTAGATGATGACTAGAGGAATTCACTCGAGTTTCTTATGTATACTCCTCAAGAGTCATTGTTGCTCAGGGTGTATGAGGTTGGCATTGAGATTGCTTTTTAACATATGTTGTTAAAATGTTGATTTGAAGTTTAATGAAACATGTGCAGAAGTTAAAAGTATTACCAATACTTTGATAACTTGTGAAGGCGGAACTACTTAAACCTAGTGTAATTAAATGTGCGCTTCATGCTCATTTGATGGTGAAGGTTCTAATCCTATAGGTGGTAAAGTATGGTTGAGTTTGTTAAATGAGTGTTTAGACAAAGGGCTTTTTGAGCAATGCACTCAATGGATTCAAATGAAGGTAAGGATGGTGGATTGGTTTATCTAGGTGGTAGCTCTTCTAGTGTGTCCAAAGAAGGATGTGGTGATGTGGAGGTTTGTTGTGCTAAGTAAGTACTTAAGTTTCATAGATGTAGAAAGTGAAGAAGGATGAATCCTAATTTGTTCTGATCTATTGGTTGGTACAACAGGCGGGTGAGGTGCTTGAAATTTTGCTCATGTTTGTGAAGCTTATGGGCTGAGATATATCACAAGGTGAATGTGATGAGATGATGGTGAAAGAACAAGTGAACTTAAGTGCTAAATGTTTAAGGATGAAAACCTATTGACATTTTTTTTTGTTCCTATTGATTGGGAGAGTACTATGATGAGTGTTCAAGTTGTGATGAGTGTTTTAACAAACATTGTTAAAATACTTGGGTGTTGATTTTTCGGATATGACTTTTAATGACTACGGTAGTAAGTCAAGTTTACTTGAATATTTCGAATGAAATACTTAAGTTGTCAATCCTACTTAGTTGAGAATGGATAGCATAAAAGGATAACAAGACTCAATAATACATCTATAACTTAAGAGTAAGTTATGACTTGATGTAAATCTTTATCGTCTTGAAGGATGAGTTAAGGATGAAAGAATGTTGTGAGTGTGTGTAGTGATCACAAATACTCAATGGCTCGAGGATTACAAGGAACAAGTTTTTGGATTCCTTCCTTTATGGAGAAAGGTAACTTGGATCATTCTTGCGAAATTTAGAAAGTATTATTATAGATGATTATCCTATAGGTGCAAGTGATAAGTCCTAATCCTAATATGAGTGAACATCAGTGAGAAGAATCCTAGAGATGAAAGTGAGTGATCTTGAGTGAGGGTCTTAAATGAAAATTTAAAAAGAAATCTGCAAGACTGGCGGAACCCTACGAATACACGGGCGGAACCCTTTTGAGGATTTCGTGTGTTCCGTTGGGCTATTTATGGGTTGCCCAGAAAATGCACTGGCGGAACCCTTTTGAAGGTTCCGCCTGATCCGACAGACACCAGAAATGAAGCAGTCAGTCCACTATTTCGAGCCTCAAGACGAATTTCAAATTTTTCAAAAACTCCTAAAAACAAAACTTAAATATAGTACTGATTAGGAAATGCAAAAGTTGGATATAGAAAAACTCTAACCGTTAGACTTTGACCGGGGGCTAGCGAATTTCACTATACTTTGTGAAATATCCATAAACTAGAAAATTTGACAACATCCCAAATGTTGTCTACCTGCATATCTGATAGTACAAGACAATGTCCAAAGATAACAAAAGATCCTAGAAGAACATATATCCATGAAACACATTGTTTAACTACCAAATTGTTCAAATTTCAAGTAGTGCCAAATACTCCTTAACAGTGGACATTTATTGACTCCCGAAACCCGTTCAAGTATCCTAATAATACTTGGAACATATGCACCTAATTAGATGTGATAGATTAAAACTAAAAACACATATTCTAACACATGTTACCATATAGATCAAGCAGAGGATTATGAGCTTACTATAAATTGAAATTGAGCTAAGCATTGAAAATTTATAACAACACGGTGTTATCGTCCAAACATGATATGGTTAGTTTATATGATCAATCAAAGATGAGTTTCTATCTTATAGCACGACACATTCATTAAACATCATTGTAGAAACATATATACCAAACACCATTTTACAAGAATACTACATGTTTAAAAATGTAGTGACTTATTTAGACGCTTGACCATATTTCAAGTTATTTAATTAGTATTACTTAATTCTCATTCCTAAGTGAATTATGCAAAATAATCACATAACATATGCAAGGAAAATTAACTAAAACAATAAGCAATACAAACACAAATTTTCAACTTAGTACACACAATCTAGCAAATATCCTATTGTGTATAAACATGAAATCGACAAACAAGCAAATGAATATCATGACAAGATTGATGCTCATGAATCACAAATAAACATGTGTAATCCCAACTTACAACAAGCAAACAACATGTATGCAAGCAACTTAAACAAGTAGTCATATTAGCAAAGCATAAAAAGAAATATACTTTTCGTTAGTTTGCGTTTAAATATGACGATGTATGCCAAGCTTGATTAGTTTCCTTTATATATGAATATCATAAAATTCTTTAGTTTCAAAGAAAATAATGTCAATGTTCAAAGGATACTAACTTATATTGCCTAACTCAAAAATTTGAGTTTCTTCGTCAAAAAGAAATTTAATATTTTGGGCACACTATAGTATTTGGCTCAATCTTTTGACTTCAGGTTATATTTAGGCCATAACATCATTCTTAAAAGAAAGTAGACGTAATTCCCTTCAAATTGATAGGTGGCACGACTCCTACGGACTTACGGTTAATTAGTTATGAATTTTTGAAGTTTACAAAAAAAATTTGACTCTGCAGCCAAGGAACCCTCGTCCAAAGGGCAAGGAACCCTTCTGAGGGTTCCGCGGGATCTGCTGGGTCTGCTGTAACAAAATTTTATATAATGCTAAAAACATCTATTTTGCATAGAGAAAATGTGTAGGACTTAATAGACTTGTTAGTAAACATTTAATACAACTATTTTAACATCATTTCTTCTTATGTGACTCATCTAATCATCTACGAATGTGATTATTCAACCAATTTTTTTTGGTAACCCAAACACTCCTTTTTAAAACCGTATTTTACGTACATTAGCTCTAACCACTTAATTTGACACTTGCAAATTTTAAGAAATGTTTTCTTTTATTTTCCAATGACACCTTCAAGCTTGTATACAAAGTAACATTTAACAACAAAGTTTCTAAGTATACTTTAGCAAAACATTTTTCATATTATATTCCGCTTCAATGGTAATTTGATACATGGATCGTACTCCATTTTAAAAACCATTTGTTTTGAAAATAAGAGCTACGAGGCTCTGATACCAATTGTGAAAACGAAGAGGGGGGTGAATATGTTACCGTTTAAAAACTTTATTACTTGTTGTATCAAATATCCATTCTTAGCTTGTTCTAATATGAAATATGTTAAGTGTAGTTTATGACTAGCATAAACTAAAGACAAGTTATCACACAAGCATAAACAACAAGTCACAACACAAACAATCACATAATGCAAACAATATAGAAAAGCAATAAGTAAAAGGAAATTGCAAACCGAACACGAGGATTTATAGTGGTTCGGTCATGGATCTCCTTTCCGCCCTACTCCACTCCTCGAGTACCCAACTCGAGAGTTACTTCACTAGATCAACAACCTCCCTTCTCGGCGGAGAAAACCTTACACGTCGCTTACAAGATTACCGACACTAAGCTAGATGTCGAGTTCTTTTACAAGGGTACAACCACTCCCATCGTCGCCTATACAATATTTCCGACACTAAGCTAGATGTCGAGTTCTTTACCAAGGGTACAACCACTCCCGCTATGTTTTGTGGCCCAACATAAAAACCTTGTGTTTTATGGCACAAACACATAAACCATCTAATCCATATTGTGATGATAAAATGATGATCCAAGACATAAAAGTCTAATGGATATGAATGACTAATCTACATGAACTTCTTGAATAAGAAGTCTTCAATCATTGAGGATGTCAAGTAACCTTGAATCTTCATATGTTGGAATGCTTGAATGAATGGTGACTTCAAGATCTTGTAACCTTCTTGGTGGATCATGAAGTATGATATGCTTACAACAAAGATGAATGTTAGAAGCATTATGATCATTATAGAAAGGGTGATCTACGTGGTTTCCTACTTATCTATGTGTGTGTGTTTTTTCATCTTTTCATCAACATCCTAAGTAAAACATGAACTTCTATTTATAGGCAAAACAAGTAAAGAAGTTTTCCAAAACCATGTTCTATAAACCATGTTCCAAAACCATGGGTTACTATTAGAGTCAACATTGACAAGACATATGCATATGCTTGAAACTAAATATTGACAAGACAAGACATATGCATATACTTGAAACTAAATGTTGACAAGACAAGACATATATGTTTCCTAGTCAACTTACAAGGACTATGACACATCTTACAACCTCTTTGACCAAGTCATTTTCCAAAGATGTTTCCAAGTCAACTACAATCTATGACACATCTTAAATGATTTTTGACAAAGATAATTTCCAAATATAGTTTTCCATTTTATGAAAAATACATTTAGACAAATGTATATATTAACTTAAAAAGTATTATTCCTAGTTTGATGCTTTGTATTTAGCTAGGTTTGGTTAATTTGTGTTTATGGCCTGTCATAAACACTTGTTTATCAAGCGCCTGTGCTTGAGGTTAATGTGGTACTTCAGCCACATTCCATTGTACTTAAACGTTTTTTTGGATAATATATTTACCAGGTCGTTGACCTTTTACCCAAAAAAAATATATATTAACTTAAAAAGGTAAATTACTTGTATAAAAAAATATATTGGCTAGCTATATAATATTTAGTAAGTTACTAAAAATGTTTTATGTACTTATGTTGATACAAGACACATTTTTATATATTGTAAACTTACTAATATTATCTAGACACCTAATGTGACACTTATTCTATTTAACACCTAAAATGTACTTTGACACCTAAAATAGTTAAAGACTCCTAAAGTATTTTAGTCATTCCAAGGGGTTTGATCATAATGCCACACAACAAACATGTACGAACCTGTGTTGTAACATACGACGACTCGAGACGTTGAGAGATGTTGAGACAAAATAAGATTACAAGTAACTTGTACATTTTACGTTATGTATCAAGTTATACGTTTGTCATCAATCAAAACAAACGAGACTGTATAGATTAAATATCGTAATATTTGCACTGATAGTGATGAAGTGGTAGTGACCATGCTTGTACATGGATGCTGTTTCTCTTCAACAGTACTTTGGACAGAGTAAGCAGTACTTTTAGTAGACGTACTGCCTCTGTTTTCAGAAGACACAAAAGCAATGTTGTGAGAACTTGAACTTTTGTTACCCTTCATCTCATGCTCATACACCTTTAAATTGTTGTAGAGATCATCAAAGTCCATAGTGTCTAAACCAGATTGTCCTCTTATCATAGTAGCAACCACATGCCATGCAGATGGCAAACTCCTCAAGAACTTCAAGTTTGCATCTTCAACAGATGCCTCTGCTCCATATAACTCTAGCATACTGAGTAGATTATGATATCTGTCATAGGCAGAATCAAGACTTTCTCTTTCACCAAAAGTGAAGGTTTCAAACTGTTGCTTTAATAGGTTTCTATGCATCTTTTTGTAAGCATCATTACCTCCAAATCTGGTTTTAATAGCAGCCCATAGTTGTTTTGCATCCTTGGCATCATGAAACTTCAATAGCTGACCATCAGGAATGGCAGAAAGCAATATGTTGAGAGCCTTATCTTGATTTCTTTTGGTGGCAGCTGGCAAGGTTGGCTTAGATGGTGTAGGTTGTCCTTCAATGGATACAGGTTCATCAATGGCAACATTACCATTGACAATCACATCCCATAAAGCATGGCCTTTGATGGCAATGTACTGCCTCATCTTCATACTCCATAGATCATATTCTCCCTTCTTGACAATGGGAATTCTGACTGCTGTGATGGATGGAACTGGTGCAACATCTGTCGACATCCTTAAGGGTTTGTAGTAAAATCGGTTTTAAGGGTTTCTTCTTAATCAGAGTTTCCACACAAGCTCTGTTACCACTTGTTGGATCGATATACTCTGATCAAACTACTTTGTAGCTTGTAAGGTTTTAACAATCTTGAATAACTCAAAACAATTAATAATGAAACACTGATATTACTTTGTAAAGTATGCAGAATCTACTAACACAAAGCTAAGAAGAACTTTGAATTATATTAAAACCAACTTTGAACCTGCTTCTCTAAACACAGATTCACTAACAATCCCTAAGTTATCTAATATCGTATTCTAGTAATCGTATTATGAATGCACACGTCTAATACCATCCTAAGGCTCCTTTTATAGGCATAAGGAAAACCTTATGTCGGTTTACAATACTTGAACGACAAGTAAACTATCCCTAACTAATTCTAGAATATTCTTATAATATTACATAACAATCCTTTAACAATATTGCATAATAGTCCTTATTCTTAGAAGTACTTTGAATAATCTTCAATCACGAGCAGTACTTTGACCTTGAACAGCACTTCGATCTTTGAGCAATACTTTGACATAGCAGTACTTTGAACTTCCAGAAGTACTTTGATCTTCATATCTCAACAAGGGCAACAAAAAAGGCACAATAAGCTAGGCAAATAAGCCACCTAGGCAAAACCAAAAGCACATCACACAAGCCACAACTAGATAAGCTAAAACTGGTTTTAAGTACTGTCAACCACAAAAACTCAGAATACCTTGTTAATCCAAACACCCTTTAATGAATTATCTAGAATGGATTTTCAAAGGAAATCAAGGATATTTGATGTGCAAGTGAGCAAACAAGTTTGAGATATGTTCAAAGACACTCAGTGAGCAAATTTCAATCATCCATGACATCTTCCAATAAGCACATTACAAAAAACAATATGGCAATTTCTTGACAGTTATTAAGCAAATTTATGAAAAATTAAGTGCACCTATATTATCTAAACTGAATTATGCATAATAAGCTATAAAAAGTAAAGATAAGCAGAAACAAACACAAACTAAGCACCTAATAAGCTAAAGCTACAGTAACTTGTATTAGAAAAATAGAAGCTTACAAGGTCCTTTGCATAATCAGTGGTACCAAAATCAACCTCAACACATTCCTAACACTCCCCATGGAGTTCTAAACCATTGCCATCCAGTATGCACATGCTCCTTGCATCTTTCAACTTCTTTTTGTATTTTTTGGATTTTTTTACTATTTTTTTTTTATGTTTTTTGAGAATTTGTGAGGTAACTGAGCTAAACTAGTTTAGATGCTTTGGAAGCTTTTAAAAACTTATAGTTAAACTTAATTGAGCTTAAATGAACACTCACCAACAACCTATGATAATTAACGAGCTTACACCATAATTATGTAAAACTTGAATTTTATAACAAAACTGAGAATGGTACAAAAGCTTAAAACAAGAACTTAGATACTTAAATCAACTTGAGAAAACAAATTACAAGCTAAGGTTTAACTGAAATTTAAATTGACAATTAATTTGACATGACTAAAAAAAGCTAAAATCTACACTCTCTCTTTCCAGCTACAATGGCCCTTTTATACTTCAAAATTAGGGTTCCTTAGACCCTTGTGAGCATATCCCAGCATTAATCATGGCCTTAGGATGACTAGAATTTAATCTCAGCCTTTGGTTGATTTTGGCGCCAAAAATGGTTTTTGGCGTTTTTTCTCTGATACTTGTGCCAGTAGTCAAATTTGGACTAGGGTGTTTGTTTAGAGTAGCAAGGGGAGGGTAGAGTGTTGCAGGGGGGAGGTCAGAGGTAGTGATGATGGAGAATTGGAGGTATGCAGCTGAGTGGGGTGTGAGGTGGAAGGGAGAGGTCAAAGGTGGAGGGTTGACCCGTTTTAATATTAAACGTGGATTGGAGTTAGGCTTTGGAGGCACTGGGCTTGTGTGGCTGTTGGATCAGGGGGTTATAAGGGTAAGGGTGTTGTGGACTTTGATTGGATTTTGGACTTGGATAATAAAAGGGTCCGTTTAGTATTAGAAGTATCACAAGGACCAAAACTGAAATTTCCTGATTTTTCAAGGGCTGGAGATGCAACTTTTCCAAAGTTATCAAAAGGTCCTTTCTTGCCAAGTATGATAGTACAAGGACCATAAATGATGATTCTCCAATTCTTAATCCCAAGGACTATTCTTGCCAATTTTGAAAGTTCAGGTACCAAACTTGTAAATTCTTCAATCTTTTCACCAAACGACCAAACTTGTTAACTTGTGAATTCCCAAGGACCATTGTTGACTTTTTCTTCCAAAATCCATGCTCAGGGGTCATTCTTGTCAAATTCCAAACTTGGGGGACCATTTCTTCCAATTTGGCAAACTTTTCTTCCAAGGATTATATTTGGCATTTTGTGATTCCTCAGGGTTGATTTTGACAATTTGAGCTCCAAAATGGTAATTTGCTTCCCCGGCTCCGGCTTTTGACACGTTTTCCAAACTCGTGCTCGTTTTTGTCCTTTTTGGACTAATTTCTGTCAGTTTCTTAAATATCAGTACCTGGACGATCACAAACACAAAAACACAATATCTTTGACATTTATGGTTAGTTTTGTGTTGTTTTGGTCTTAATATGGCCAGAAAAAGGTGTGTGAATAAGCACACACCAAGTACCAAATAATCTTAGACCAGCATACAAGATTATTCATACCTCTGATATCCTTCCAAAGTCTGTTAGTTGAAAATTTCCCTCCTTTCCCACTATTATCAACCCAAACTCCCACATCATGTTTATATATTTATTTATTTATTTTTTGAATACCAAAGTTTTAATATCTCTAAGGAAATTGTATTTAGTTAACCATTTCCCTTGCAACTTCCATCCATTATCAACAATCAGTTCTGCAATAGTAGCTTTATCAGAAAATCCAACATAAAAGATATCCTTTTAAACTGATTATGCTAGAAATAGATTTCTCATTATTCTTCTTATCATTCCAAATTATCGCTTACGTTTTTACCATCCTCAATTTTGTATCTCATGTGATTGCCCACCAATTCTCTTAGTTCAAGAATAGTTTTACATCCCCAACTTTCATTGTTTTGAATTGTGACATCCCAAACACTCCTTCCTTATCCATTTTACCCCTAAGGATTCCTTTCTAGTAGCAACATTCCACAAGTGTTTAGATAGTAAAGCTTTATTCCACAATTCCAATGATTTAAAGCCTAGACCACCTTGATCCCTAGGCTTGCATACATCACTCTAGCCACTTTAGGCTTCCCTTTATTACCATCACCACCACTCCAAAGAAACTTTTTGAACAACTTTTCAATGTCATTAGTAACAGCTTTTGGAAGCAGGAAAATAGAACCCTGATAAACTTGCATTGATGCTAGGACAGAAGCTATGAGTTGAGCTCTACCAGCATAAGAAAGATTCTTATTCTTCCAGTCAATAAGTTTTTATTGGACTTTATCAGTCAAATGCTTACAATCTGAAATACTAATCTTCTTTGACACCAATGGGACACCCAAGTACATGACATAAAGTTTACCAATTTTGAATGGAAGGATATTTTGAATTGCACCTTTTGTCTCCTCATTCTTGCTTCCATAAAACATTGTACCTTTTTCAAGATTTAGAAGTAAACCTGAGACAACACTAAATTTATCCAAAACCTACTTTATAGTTTGCACAGACCACACATCTCCATGGCATAGCACAAGGAGATCATCTGCAAAATACAAGTGGGTGATTTTCAGTTTTACACCCAAAGTGATACTTAAACATCTTATCCTTTCCAATTTAAGCCTTAATGATTAGATTTAGAATTTCCATAACAATAGTGAGTATGTAAGGATAAATAGGGTATCATTGCCTCAAACCTCTGCATCCTTTAAAATAACCATATCTTTCTTCATTAACACATATAGTAAACTATGGATTAGCTATACAAACCATAATCCATTTCACCATTCTTTCAGGAAACCCAAACCTTCTTAAAATCTCTTTAATAAAGTTCCAATTGATCGTGTCATATTCATTCTGTAAATCAATCTTAAATAAGCACCTTTTAGGTGTAACACCCCAAAATTTGCAGATTTGATTATAAATATATTATATTGCTATTAGAATATTAGAAAAGTCTTTTCGTTATTAGGATTATGATGGCCATATATGCATATTACAACTATGAGATATGGCATATGGATTTCAAAACCGTGTTTCATAACGGGAACTTGACAAAGGACGTCTATATGATGCAACCGGATGGTTTTATAGATCCAAAGATCGGATCCTACTAAGGTTTACAAGTTGCTCAAATCCATTTATGGATTGAAGCATGCATATAGAAGCTGGAATTACTGCTTTGATGAGAAAATCAAGCAATATGGCCTTATCAAAAATGACTTCAATTCGTGTGTTTATAGGAAGTTCAGTGGAAAAGATGTGACATTCCAGGTCCTATATGTCGATGACATATTGATCATTTGAAACAACACAGTGACGTTAACTAGTGTTAAGAGTTGGCTGAGTAAGTGTTTCCATATGAAGGATCTTGGAGAAGCCACTTATATCCTCGAGATTAAAATAATCTGTGATAGGACAAAAAGGGCCTTATTAGACTAAGCCAAAGAACATATATGGACAAGAGGTTTGCCTCGATACCTAATCCAAAAAGCAGTGCCTTGATAAAGAACCTGAGATATGCTACATTTAAGGGCAGCCTTATGCTTTAGCAGTAGGGTCTATCATGTATGCTATGTTATATACTCGTCCAGATATCACGTATGCTTTAAGTCTAACAAGCAGATACCAAATGAACCCAGACGTAAAGCATTGGAGAGCAGTTAAGAACATCCTTAAGTATTTCATAAGAACTAAGAATGCGATGTTAATGTTTGGTGGTTGTTGGATCGATATACTCTGATCAAACTACTTTGTAGCTTGTAAGGTTTAAACAATCTTGAATAACTCCAAAACTATTAATAATGAAACACTGATGTAACTTTGTAAAGTATGCAAAATCTACTAACACAAAGCTAAGAAGAACTTTGAATTATTATATTAAAACCAACTTGAACCTGCTTATCTTACATTGATTCACTAACAATCCCTAACTCTCTAATATCGTATTCTCTAATGTATGCTAGTACTTGTATTCATTCGTTACATCTAATACCATCCTAAGGCTCCTTTTCTAGACACAAGGAAAACCTTAAGTTGGTTTACAATACTTGAATGACAAGTAAACTATCTCTAACTAATTCTAGAATATTCTGATAATATTTCATAACAATCCTTTAAACAATATTACATATCAGTCCTTTAACTTTAGAAGTACTTTGAATAATCTTCATGCACGAGCAGTACTTTGACCATTAGCAGCACTTTGACACGCGCAGTACTTTGATCTTCCAGAAGTACTTTGATCTTCATATCCCAACAATCCTCCCCTAGCTTGAATTCCACTTGCTTGATTTCAAGTTTCTTTGTTATCCTTTTAATCTTCAGCATCTTTATCTTCAAGGAAAATTGTATCTTTTACTTTTATCTGACTTGTGTGTCAAAGTACTTTTTATCAACTTCAGATGATATCTTCACAGCAACAAATCTTTTCAGCAACTCAGCAATATTTTGACAAAGTGTACATCAAATCTTTAAAGTTTCATACTATTCTCATCACTTCCAGGTGTGTAAACTCCTGTGAGAGGTGAATCATTGAAATTTAATGGATTTTGATGTCTCTTTACCAAATCCATTAACTCTGGAGTAGCCAATGTTTATATTAGAACAACCATGGTACATTAATAACCATATGATTTTTAGCAAATCATCAGCTATCAACGGATTTGTTTAGTCTTTACCAAGAGCCGTTTGCTTTTGGACTAGTTAGTTCTTTTATCACAACCATGGTGAACTAATTACCATATAAATGGATTTTTCACAGCCTTTACCACAAGCCAATTTCTTGTGGACTAGCCAACACTTCACTTTTACAGATATGGTGAGTTGAAAACCATACAATTTTTAGTAAATTGTCAACTAAAAACGGATTTGATTATCACATCAGAGTCGTACCCTCATGATGAGTCAAACTCTTTCTTGTCTGTTAAACATGGTGAGTTGATTACCATTTGCTGTGCAGTACAAATACTAACACCATGTGTGACTTTTCAAAACCTTTACTGATATCATCTTATGCTTCACAAAGTTTTTCTTTTAAAACTTAATCAATACCAAAAGACTGTACTGGTTTTATGCAGCAGGCAGTACTTTAAGAAAGTACTGTTTGTTTTGCAATACTTTGAGTATAGTACTTTATTATTCAAAAAAATATTTATATAATACAAATCATACCAGTATTTATGCAATATCATCATCTGAAGTAGTCCATTGTATGAACAATTCAATCACCATTAATGCTACTTCAGTCTCATTCTTAACTTCCATTCCATGATCCAACATTCTAACCATGATTTCCCTTATCAGAAGATATCTTCTCTCTACAAACATATGGATCATGGCTCCATCTTCCATTTCAAGTGAGTGTACCCCTGATGACTCAAAGAATCTCCATCTCGTTATTTCCCAATTCTCTTGATCATTCCACAGAGCATCACTACTTGTTTCATTTGTCTCCTAGATGGTCATTAAATCACCCAATAAGATTAATCCCACTCCTTTTGGCTCAATATTCTCAAAGTAATCCTGCACTTGTATATACAAATAGTATAAATCTTCTCTATCTACCTTGTGCAGTATATCCCATAGCATATTGAACACTATAAAGCTTTCATCTTCTCTATGAAAAATGAGATAATCTCCATCAGATGCTTCTACCACAGAAAATGTAGAAATCTTGGACTTCTTCTCAACATTCTCTATCATCTTTGGATTTTCAAAATCCACAACCCTAAGATAGTTCCTCAGTTAATCAACAGTATCTGCTCTCAGCATCTTGAGCCTCTTTGATAACTGATCATCTTGAGTTGTTCTCTTCCTTTTTAAATTTCTTTTCTCAACTAGTTCTTTTCTTTCTTCTTCCAGCTTCATTTCTTTCTCAGAATCCGTAGGCACAAAACTATCTAACTCTCTTTGAATTGATTCTTGAACACTGTCATATAGTTCTTTCACCTGTGGATGTCTTAGCCTTTGTAGATTCTTAAATCCTCTTCCTCTCAGAAAACTTATTATAGAATTTCTTTCTTGAGCTTTGGATAATGGCCTTCTTGTTTCAATAACTGGCTTTCTTGTTTCCCTTAAGTATTCAGCATCCAAATTAGCTTGATACTTTCTAGCAGCTTCTTCATTCTTAGCTATTTCAAAAGCGCTTAGTTGTGCCAGAGTAAACTTCTTCTTCTTCTTCTTTGGTTCTTGCATAATTCCTTTGCCTTTGTCTTTAGGATCTAATTCTTCAGATTCAGAAGAAGCTTGTGAGACTTGAGTTTGTTCAACACCAGGAATACTTATCCCTCTTGGTCTTGACATATTAACCATAATCTGAGCAATAGTCTCATCATCACTAGCTGTGTGCTCCTTTATCTCTTCTTGATGAATAGAAGGACCAGCTTCATCATCAAAAGTTCTTGTAGAAGGTCCAGCTTCATCAATCTTTAAGGCAGCAGTACCTTGATCACCTTGATCCAAAGTACTTTGCACACCAGTACTTTGAGGATCAGTACCTTGAATCTATATATGTTGATCAGCAGTACTTTGAATATCAGCACCTTCAACATCAATACTTTGTGCTTTATTCTCTTCTGCAACAGTCTGCTCAATTTCATCAAGTTTTCTTTCAGCAGTACCTTGAGAAATTTCTTCAAAATACATAGCATGAGCTTCTTCATATTGATCTTGAGGCACAGCATCATCTTCATTCAGATTATCATTCTGATTCCTCCCCAATTTGAATGATGATGACCTCTTCTTGCTCTTCTTAGACTTAGAAGCCTTCTTGGATTTCTGAGCTTTTCTCTTCTGTTGCTTGACCCATAATCTGTGATTCTGAACAAGTGGCCAAACAAATCTCTTCAACCTCCTGAACTTATTTCTCAATCTCTTGATCTCATCAGCTTGAGCATTAATCACCTTCTTCATCCTTCTGAATCCCCTAGTTAAAGCATAAGTATCCAGTTGTCCCTGATCTCCCTCATCTCCTCCAGATGTCTGAAACCCACCTGTGGAAGTATAATCGTTGGGAGATGGTGGTTTAGCTTGCTTGGAAATAGGATTTTGAGAAGTACTTTCAATAGAAGGAGTCTTCTCTCTTGAAACATGAACAGGTACTGACAAGGAAGTAGTTCTCTCACTTGAAGCAACTTGCTGAGGTGATGCAAGAGGTGGTGTTGAAGTATGTTCTGAACCAGAATGCTCAGAATGTGTAGAATCACTTTTTTCATCAGCTGCATCCTTAACTGCCTGTGCTACCTCCAATATGTGAGCTGTCAAAGGTGTATTGTGGCCAGAAAACTTAACACCCTTATTAGACATAAAAGTGAACACCTTGTTTGGAAGTACAACAGTAGGTATAAAGTCTTGAGGTTTTGGAACACCCTCAAGTGGTTTGTCTAAGAATAACTGAACAAACCTAAGATACATCAAAAATGGGGAACCAGCTTTGATGTGAGCAAGCATACCATCAAGTATCATATAGGAGAAGTTGAATTGTTGATTGGTAGCTAACCCAACTAATGCAGAGGCTATGTTATGACCAAATTGATCCCAGGCAGTACTTTTGGGACTTAGACAATGAAGTAAGACATGGATAAGGTACTTCCAATGTGGACTAACCAATGCCTTTTGAAAAGTAAGCTTATTTAGAACACCTTCATAGCCTATCTCTCTAAGTTCATCCCAAATAACTTGTTTTTCAAAAAGAACAGTACCTTCTTCATCATCAAACAATAGGACTTCCCTTATTGTGGCTTCAGTGATGCGAATAGGTCTTCCTACAACTGTAGCTTGAATAACATCTTCTCCTTCTTCCAAACCAGATCTAGCTGTAGCCCAAAACACTTGAATCCAGGGGCCAATGATCTCTAGATTGACCAAAAGTGAATAATTGATAGATGACCCAGTAAGAAAATCAATGATGCCATGAAAATCAAATTCTTTTACGTCTTCTCCAAGTTGGCAATCATGTTGTGTTTGCTAATTGTTGGATGGTTTTCCATTGTTTGTGGTTGTGAAAGAGAATGATTATCGATAATAAATTTGTTAGTGTTTGAATGGATGAACAGGGATGATGATGAGGGTATATAAAGATGGAAAAGATAATCACAAAGAAGGATAATATACAAAAAAATCACGGTTGGAACAGTATCCTGACACGTCAGTACTTTTCATGAAGCGCCAAACAGTACTTTGCCATATAATATGGAGCAGTACTTTCATTCAAACATGAAGCAATACTTTGGCTTAAAGTACTTTCCACCAAAATATCTAACAATATTGACTTTTTGACCAAAATATCTTCTGAAAGTTAACCCGAGATAATAAATACTTTCCATATTTACTTCCCAAATCTACCAAAATAGGTAGGAGTTAATAGCCTTCATAAATAACCCTTGGGATTAACTTTTCTTACAAAAAGGACTCGGATCAACACATATCTTCATCAAAAACTTGTTTTTAACATCACAAACCCTAGTATCATCATGAGCCACTTTCCACTAATTTACATCTCATCAGATGATTCCTCTGATTTAGAGATAAGTTGTTACTCTGACTCTGATCAGGAGTCTTTAGGATGGAGTGGCTATTTTCCTCCATGTGCATCAAGCTCAACAAACCTGAAGCCTAATAAAAAGGTGTCTACCCCTGCTCCTGCTCCATCACTCTCCAATGAGTTGCCACAGGAATTGACACAGGCTCTGGAATTAGCATTGAAAAACATGAAGCGGCATGCTCCTAAGAAGCCTGCAAGACTACAAAGGCCTCCATAACAAGTGCTAGGCCTTGCTTGCCCAAGGAAGCAATCTACCTTTGATAACAAAAGGAAGAGTGCTCAGAAGGCAAAGCAGGGCTATGAGGGAAAGGGCAAGAGACCAATGGAGTAGCTGGTGTAGGGTGTAGGTTGTTTAGGATTTGTGTTTTGTTGTGTTGTTGATGTGTCTGTCTTGTATGGTGAAGGTAACTCCTTTCTTTTGAATATGAATAAAATTACTTTTCTGTTTTGAATGATTAATGTAGCCTCCCCTCAAATAATGAATAGCTACTAATGCCTCCCCTCAAATGTAGCTTAATTATTGATCATCCCGATACTCACCACTAAATAAGTAAATCTTGAAACATTAAAGCCCTTTGTGAGTAAATCTGCTACATTATCATCTGTGTGGACTTTAACCACATTTATAAGTTTGTGCTCATAACAATCTCTGATAAAGTGATGCCTAATCTGAATATGCTTAGTCTTGGAATGATAGACAGGATTCTTCACAATACAGATTGTACTCTCATTATCAATGTTGATAGGAGTATTCTTGAAGTTGAATCCATAGTCCAAAAGTTGATTTTGCAACCAAAGCACTTGGGCACGACAACTTGCAGCAGCCACATATTCTACTTCTGTGGAAGATGTTGCTACAATTGTTTGCTTCTTGCATTGCCATGAAACTAATCTTCTTCCAAGATATTGGCATCCTCCAGTAGTTGATCTTCTGTCATTATTGTCTCCAGCATAATCACTGTCTAAAAAGGCTTCCAAATGAAAAGGAGACTCTCTAGGATACCACAACCCTAGCTTTGGTTGTTGCCTAAGATACCTAAAAATCCTCTTGACTACATTCAGATGTGAAACTTTGGGTTTGACCTGATGTTTTGCACATAAACATACAGCAAAAGTAATATCAGGTTTAGATGCAGTCAAATACATCAAATAGCCAATCATGGATCTATATAGTTTAACATCAACATCCTCTCCGTCTTCATCTTTTCCCAATGGTTTGTTAGCATCAATGGGAGTGGAGGCTGGCTTGACAGTGGTGAAGTTAAATCTCTTTAGAATGTCTGCAACATACTTATCTTGACTAATGAAAATTCCACTGCTTGATTGTTGAACTTGAAGCCCCAAAAAGAATGTTAATTCACCCATGGAAATCATTTGAAACTCTTTTTGCATGAGCTCCTCAAACTCTTTCACCATTGACTGTTTTGTAGCTCCAAAGATAATGTCATCCACATACACTTGGACAAGCATAATATCCTTTTTGTCTCTTTTGATAAACAAAGTCTTATCAATAGCACCTCTCCTATAACCATGTTGCAATAGAAAAGTGGAGAGTCTTTCATACCAAGCTCTAGGAGCTTGATGGAGGCCATACAGAGCCTTAATAACCTTGTAGACTTTGCTTGGATGTGCAGGATCTTCAAAACCAGGAGGTTGTTTGACATAGACTTCCTCTGTGATAGTGCCATAAAGAAAAGCACTCTTTACATCCATTTGATATACAGGAAAGCCCATATATGATGCAAAAGCTAGAAATAACCTTATAGCTTCAATTCTTGCCACAGGAGCAAACACTTCGTCATAGTCTACCCCTTCTTCTTGTCTGTAGCCTTGAGCCACTAATCTTGCTTTATTCTTGATGACATTCCCTCTTTCATCTCTCTTAACTCTGAAGACCCATTTTGTACCAATTAGTCTCTTACTATCAGGTAAATCACATAATACACATACATCTTGAAGCTTGAATTGTAAAAGTTCTTCTTGCATGGCTTCAACCCAACTCTCTTTAGCTAATGCTTGAGCTACTGTCTTAGGTTCCTCTTGAGACAGAAAGCAAGCAAATAAGCACAATTGCTGATCCTTGTGATTCACCCTGTTTTGTTTATAAACAAAGCTAAGTAAAGAAGTATGTTGCTGAGAAAGATTCTTAGCCTTTGTTCTTGTGAGCACTCCTGAGGTAAAAGGTCCAATAATTTAACTGACAGGATTATCTTTATGAATTCTCAATGTAGGAGTTGGTGAAACTTCAAGATTATCTTCCAAGTTTGTGAAATCAGGGTCTTCATAGGAATCTAAGAAAATGCCTTCTTTCTCCAACTCATCATCAGTATCTTCTAAGGCAGGCATGGTTGGATCATTCAAATTATCAGTATTTATCCAATTTGATGTATCTAAGATATTTGAAGTACTTTCAAATGGATCAGCAGTACTTTGATGCAAAGTACTATAAGTGCCTTTAGCCTTCTTCTTTTCTGCTTCATAAGCTCTCCTTTGATCATCTTCATAGGATTTTGCAATAGTTTCTTGAAGAAGCATCCTATTAAGTTCATCTTGGATAGCTTGGTCTTCGTCAAATACTGTGGAGTTTGGTTGAACAGTACCTTGTGGTTCAACAGTACTTTGAGGTTCAACAGTACTTTGAAGTTCAAAAGTACTTTTCTTCTTTTCAATGGATTCTTCATCAGGAACATCTTCAGATCTCATATTTACTCCATGAACAATGTATTGTGATTCTTCTTCATTGTGAGCAACTTGATTTTCTTCTCTAACAGGCACATAATTCATGGATGAAGCCAAAATATCAAGATCAAACATCCAATCAGGACCTTTACCTTTTTGATTTCCTTGATCTTCTAGAAACTCAACATGACGACATTCTTGAACCTTCTTGGTAGCCCTGTTGTACACTCTGAATCCTTTGCTATTGGTACAATAACCCAATAAGTATCCTTCATCTGAGTTGCCATCAAACTTTCCCAGAGTATCAACAATGTTCAAAATAGTCAGGGGACATCCAAAAGGTTTCATAAACTTAATGTTTGGTTTCTTTCCCATAAGTAACTCATAAGGTGTCTTCATTTGAGGTTTTGTCACTGATACTCTATTCAACACATAACAAGCAGCACTTACAGTTTCAGCCCAAAATGTAACAGGTAGTTGAGAATCTGCAAGCATTATCCTTGCTGCTTCTATCAAAGTTCTATTCTTCCTTTCTGCAACTCCATTCTGCTGAGGAGTTCTTGCAATACTAAACTCTCTCTTAATTCTTTTCTTGGCACAAAACTCATCCATAAGCTGATTCTTGAATTCAGTCCCATTATCACGTCTGATAAATCTAACTTTGAGTCTCAACTGATTTTCATGTGCTATTATGAGATCAAGAATAGCATCAAAAGTTTCATCTTTAAATCCCAAGAAAAAGACCCAGCTAAATCTGCTACAATCATCTATTATAACTAAACAGTACTTCTTCTTGTTTAAACTTGCAACAGAAACAAGTCCAAACAGATCCATATGCAACAATTCCAAAGGCTATCTAATAGTTCTTTCTTCAATCTTTTTACATGAAGCCTTGTGTTGTTTACCCTTCTTGCAAGCCAAACATGAGTGATCATTCTTGTATGTTTTAGAAGGTAAACCTCTAACTAAATTGCCTTTGACTAATTTGTTGATGTTCTTGAAATTTACAAGCCCTAATCTTCTGTGCCATTGATGTGCTTCTTCCATTGTTGCCCTTGCTACCAAACATGTTGCTCTTTCATTAGGATTGATATTCTTCAAATCTAAGCTGTACACATCATTGGTTCTTGGTGCTCTAAGCATCACCAAGTTTTCATCTTCTAACTTAAACTCCGGGGAGAAAATAAGACATTCTGTGTCAAGGAATAACACAGGATATTTCTTGTCACAGATCTGAGATACTGACAAAAGATTAAATTTAAGCTCCTTCACATATCTAACATTCTCAAAATTAATAGATCCAGTCTTGATGGTTCCTTTGCCAGTGATTCTCCCTCCATCAGGATCATTCCCAAATGCAACTTTTCCTCCAAAATATGCCTTAAAATCTGGCAAGATCTCCTTTTCTACTGTCTTGCTTCCAGAGCAACCACTGTCAATGATAAGATGATCTTTAAGCTCCTCTTTTGGGTTGCCCTGCATAAAGATGAAAAGGTTAGTTTATTTTAGGAACCTAAGCCATTAATGACTTGTGTTCCCCTTGTGGAGTGACATACTCAAATTCTTTGAGTATGTAGTCTCCACTATTTTTGAAAGCGCTATCAAGAATTAATGTTTTTGATTCCAAAACTTGTTTTGGATCAACACACCCTTTTTCATCCTGACCTACTGAAAGTACTGTTTGTCCCCCATAGGTACTTTCTTTCTTAACCCATTTAGTTTTAACAGTTGGTGTTGGGTTCTTTGATCTAGGTACTCTTTTTGAGGTGTAAGGCCTTCTAGGTTTGTAAGAATTGAACTTCCTTGGTCTTACTTTTGAAGAAGTGCTAGCAGTACCTTGGTTGGGTGAATTCCTAACAGTACTTTGAGAAGGTACTGTTTTACCAGTACTTTGAAAAGTATCTCTTGAAGGTACTGGGGATTTGGGGAATGGTCTTTTCTGGTGAGGATACCTATAGTCTTTTGAGAAATTACTATGGTTAACCCTATGTGAATGATTCCAAACTGGTTTATTCTCCCTTGATTTATTCTCCATGTGCTTATGGGTTGCAGATGTAGTCTTTGGGAATTTGCTTAAGTATTCTGAGTGATAGTCACAATCCTTAATCAAATGGTGAGGACTATAGCATACATAACATAACTTTGGACCCATATTCCCAAATCCTCTTCCAAAAGGTTTTCTAAAATTAGCAGTATTTTGAAAAGATTTTCTTGAAGGTACTGCTGAATGATCAACAGTACTTTGAGAAGTTTTTGAAAGTACTGCATGTTTTGAAAAGACTTTATCATTCCCTGAACCCTTGTTATCATCCCTAGGTTTTTCAACAGTTTCCTTTAAGGAATCAGAACTTGAATGACTTGAATTACATTGTCCTTTAAGCTTTTTCCTAAACTCCAAATTGTCTACTCCAAAACATGAAACATCTGTCCTAGGTGGTTGGAAACTACCTGTAGGTGGAGGAACTTCATTGTATCCCTTGTCTTTCTTAAATTCAATAGGTGTTGAACAAGGTGATTCCTCATCACTAGATGTGTTTTCTTCTAAGCTTATGAATTCTTCATCACTAGTTGAGGTCTCTTGTGAAAGACTTAGTTCCATGTTCCTAGTTGGGATTTCTTCTGAACTACTATTATCATAACCTAGGCCAGTTTTAATGTTTACTGTTCTTTGTTTTTCAACAAAACTAACATGTGACAAACCTGATTCTTTCCAAACAGCAAGTTTTTCTAACAACTTATCCCTTTCTTTAGTGACCTTTTCTAGTTCAGACACCTTACATCCTAACTTCCATTCACTTAACTTTAATTGATAATCATGTTGTTCATATTTTTCTGCCTAAGCTACTTCATTATTTTCATGAGTGATTATCTTGGCTTCAATTGACTCTAAAGTCAATTGGTAACCAGCTATCTCAGACCTAGCCCTTCTATAATTATCTCTTTCAGTTTCATATTCTTTAAGCATCTTTTGATAAGAATTATTGCATTTAGAGCATACCTCAGAGATAGTAGATGAACTTGGTGAATTAGCTACCATAGCAAGCTGAATAGGTTCTTCTTCACTTTCCATGCCCAATCAAAGCTTCCTAGACCATCTCCTGATTCCAAAGCAACATATCCTGGTTCCTCATCAAAAGCCGTGCTCCAATCAACCTCTTCCAATGCAACCATAGAGTAGGTTACTGGTTCATCATCAAATTCATTGCTCCAGTCAACCTCTGATAGATTTTCTTGAGCTACTAAAGCTTGTGACTTTGGTTCAGCAATAGGAACCTCCTTTCTTTCAACCTTAAGTTTTTCAATCATTTTATTTGCCTGATACTTTGCAAACTTGCATTCTCTTGCAAACTGACCAGTCTTTTGACAATTAAAGCATTCAATCTTGGATTTATCAAATGTTATACCCTGCTTAGCTTTAAAATCAATACCTCTCCCTGTCGTGTTCATGAACTTCTTGATCCTTGCAGTGATCATGGCAACCTGCCATCTTATGTCAATTTCTTCTAGAGCATCATCATCAATTTGCAAGACATCTTCTTGATAAGTAACAGGTAGAGTGGCTTGTTGATCAAAGAATGAACATAGAACATCATCTGAGTTGGTGTTGTTTGATGATGATGAAGTGGTAGTGACCATGGTTGTACAGGGATGTTGTTTCTCTTCAACGGTACTTTGGACAGGGTAAGCAATACTTTTAGTGGAAGTACTGCCTCTGTTTTCAAAAGACACAAAAGCAATGTTATGAGAACTTGAACCTTTGTTACCCTTCAGCTCATGCTCATACACCTTTAAATTGTTGTAGAGATCATCAAAGTCCATAGTGTCTAAACCAGGTTGTCCTCTAATCATGGTAGCAACCACATGCCATGCAGATGGCAAACTCCTCAAGAACTTCAACTTTGCATCTTCAACAGATGCCTCTGCTCCATATAACTCTAGAATACTGAGTAGATTTTGATATCTGTCATAGGCAGAGTCAAGGCTTTCTCTTTCACCAACAGTGAATGTTTCAAACTGTTGCTTCAACAGGTTTCTATGCATCTTTTTGGAAGCATCATTACCTCCAAATCTTGTCTTAATAGCAGCCCATAGTTGTTTTGCATCCTTAGCATCATGAAACTTCAATAGGTGACCATCAGGAATAGCATAAAGCAGTATGTTGAGAGCCTTATCTTGATTTCTTTTAGTAACTGCTGGCAAGGTTGGCTTAGGTGGTGTAGGTTGTCCTTCAATGGATACAGGTTCATCAATGACAACATTACCATTGACAATCACATCCCATAAAGCATGGTCTGTGATGGCAATGTACTGCGTCATCTTCATAGTCCATAGATCATATTCTCCCTTCTTGACAATGGGAATTCTGATTGAGGTGATGGATGGAACTGGTGCAACTTCTGTCGACATCTTTTAGGGTTTGTTGTAAAATCGGTTTTAAGGGTTTCTTCTTAATCAGAGTTTCCACACAAGCTCTGATACCACTTGTTGGATCGATATACTCTGATCAAAATACTTTGTAGCTTGTAAGGTTTTAACAATCTTGAATAACTCCAAAACTATTAATAATGAAACACTGATGTAACTTTGTAAAGTATACGGAATCTACTAACACAAAGCTACGAAGAACTTTGAATTATTATATTAAAACCAACTTGAACCTGCTTATCTTACACAGATTCACTAACAATCCCTAACTCTCTAATATCATATTCTCTAATGTATGCTAGTACTTGTATTCATTCGTTACGTCTAATACCATCCTAAGGCTCCTTTTATAGACACAAGGAAAACCTTAAGTCGGTTTACAATACTTGAACGACAAGTAAACTATCTCTAACTAATTCTAGAATATTCTGATAATATTTCATAACAATCCTTTAAACAATATTACATATCAGTCCTTTAACTTTAGAAGTACTTTGAATAATCTTCATGTACGAGCAGTACTTTGACCATTAGTAGCACTTTGACACAAGCATTACTTTGATCTTCCAGAAGTACTTTGATCTTCATATCCCAACAGTGGTGGTCAAGAAAAGGAACTCAGAGTGGTAGGCCACACTAATGCAAGTTTTCAAAGTGACAAAGATTATTTCAATTCACAGTCTAGTTTCGTGTTTATGTTAAATGGAGGAGCAGAGCACTATAGTTGATTCCACTATAGAAGCGGAGTATATAACAGCGAGTGATGCAGGTAAGGAAGCTATATGGCTTATAAATCTCCTGATAGATCTTGGAGTTGTTCCTATAGTATTGCAGATCCTATGGAAATTATAAAATGGTGCCATGGCATAAGCCAGAGAAACCAGAGAGCATCACAAGAGTAAGCACATATTACACAAGTATCACATCATACCAGAAATCGTAGACAGAGGAGATGTGATTATGATACAGATTCCTACGGAAGACAATGCTATTGTCCCTTAACAAATCAAATGCCTCATGCTAAGCACTATAAACATGCAAGTTTATAGGAATGAAGTACCTTGATAAGGCTTAGCTTTATCAAATTAGTTTGGTTTTAATGATTTAAAGTTTATGTATTAATAAGAGCTTTGCGAACTTGTTTTTCACAATGCATTAAGTTTAAATAGCAAAACATTTTTCGTGTTTTGTTTATCCCTGATCTTGTGCATGTCACATTCCTAAACCCGTACCATAATGGCTTGTGCGTCATGGGAGTGATGCCCTGGTTCATAGTTATCGTGATTGGGCCTAATCTATTATTTGCCTGAAAAATAAAAATAAGAGCGGCATCGATTCACACGTACTTATGTCTAAGACTAAGTATTGGGTGATCTGTGTGAGACAACTTCATGGACTAAGTCAAAAGATGGTCTCAGCGAGATATCCTCAACACCGGAGATATTAGGTCAAGAGTTTTTATTTTTCATTGAGTCTTGGTTTAGTTTCCAGTTACAGCGTAAAAGCTTAACGTTGTGTACTAATGCTGGATTCAGTGGTAGATACGAATAATTGTCTAATAGTTTATAGGGGGTTTGTAGACTCTTTAAAATATAAGAGAAGATATTTTGGGCCCTTCGTAAGATAACTTTGAGACAATTATGTGGCCGCGCTGAATGAATGTACTTCATGTCAATATTATCCAGAAACAAGAATGAATAGAAAGTATGTTGAAGCGCAGTCCATGCTTAGGTACTTTCGTGAAAATCACATGCGAAAGGATAGTCTTTACTCTCTAATATAACACCAGTACAGTCCAAAAAACTAACGAGGATTCTGTCATGGAGATTGATGAAGATCGAGGAAGTACAACACAAGGTGTGAGAGTTCTTAAAAATTGATAACCTTATAATAAGTCATGCTAGAGACCTGTGTAAGGCTGTGATTTCAAATATATATGCTTATCTTGCACAAATTGGAGTCTGTAAGAATTATGTGCATATATATATATATATATATATATATATATATATATATATATATATATATATATATATATATATATATATATATATATATACGAAAAATCACATCCGGCAATTAAGGCTGTGATTTCTAACTATTACATACTATTGTTGGATTGTTTTTCTATTGTAAAACATGCATGAACCCGTGGCCAGGGTTTAGTGTTAATTTTATTCAGCATATTAATTTATTAATATTAATTAACTATAACCAGTAAGTAGAACCCTACAGTTCTATCACCTGATGCGACATCGACTTACTCTTCATAAGAACCTCAGAATATAATTAACAAGTCCGGTGTCATCTTTTTGTAAAAATAAATAAAGAGAGAGTTTCCAATAAATGCGTTATTTTCTGCATAAGTTATCAATTAAAAGAATCACAATAATTTACATATGGCTGTGTTTGGCAAAGGGCTTATAGAGGCTTATGAGTGCTTAGGCTTTTAAAATAAGTTTGCTAATAAAAATAAATCTCTTATGTCATGGTGCTTATGAAAGTGCTTATAAAATAAGTCGGTTAAAAACCTTAGCCCATAAAAGGGGCTAAAAACTTTAGACCGGGGCTTTTGAAGAATAAATTACTTATTTACCAAAAAATAAATAACTAACATATACAAAAACGCATTTAATATGTCCTTTTTAGTAATTTTGCAATAATAAGCCTCAGTCTTAACTCATTTGCCAAACAAGTTTATAAAAATACAAATTTTAATTTCGGCTTAAAATATAAGTCCAAGCCTCAGCCGAGCCAAAGATACACATAGTATCTTTAGGTTCAAACCGAATCTGTTTCACCGGCTTTTCATTAATAGTCAGATAATTAATAGGTCTACACGATAAAACTTCAACGATCACATCAAAAAATACATTAAAGAAAAACCATATTAGATACACCGTATACTATAATTGAAATAAATACAATAATAATGTATTAACAATATGCAATAATGGATGGAGCAACTTCGTTACGAAGAGATATAAAATGTCTCAAGTCAATGCCAAATATAAAGTCGCCAATGTATCGAATTTAGTGACTTCGATTATCTTTTAGAAACAACAAAGTGCTTTTCTAACTTTTAAGAAACATCAATATCATACAAGTAGTAGCATTGCCTTTGCAACAGTTGTGAAACAAAAGTAGATACCAAAATACAACCTATAAATAGCAATTAAGACTATTGGCGCTCAAAAGAGTGCAAGAACAATAAGTAAATCACATATCAAAATGCTCATTTTCATTGCAATCATTTAAATAGCAATTAAGACTATTGGCACTCAAAAACCAAAAACCTAATGAAGAGAATTAAAAAATAAATAAAAATAAATAAAAATAAAAAATATATCAAAATAATGGTAAAACCATCAAATTTATTCAAGAAGTCTAATATCCACACACAAATAAATTATCCATGGAATTTAAAGATGGTACACAAATAAAACCTTCGGAATTAGTCAATAAAAACTATAGACCAGCAAGAAGATACAAGTATTACTAATGAAAAACTGATGAAGACAAAACATATATATATATATATATATATATATATATATATATATATATATATATATATATATATATATATATATATATATATATATATATATATAGAGAGAGAGAGAGAGAGAGAGAGAGAGAGAGAGTGAGGATCACGTGCGGATACAATTTTTTAGTGCGGACGTGCGGATGGATCTGGACCGCCCATTCCAGATCTGATCTTGACTTTTTGTAAAAAAGTCAAGATCTTACGCTAATATCACGGTACCAATTGATCATGAAAACTATTTTTTTGATTTTTTTTTCCTTCTCAGCGATCCTTACTCTAGTTGTGTTCTTTTATTTTTTTTATTTTTTCAGATTTTTCTGAGCATTTTTTTCTTTTTTGATTATGAGTGCTAATGTGATATTAACGATATTATGAGTGGTACCGTGATATTAAGCTTTTTTACATGTAAAAAATGAACCGTGATATTACGATATTAAGAAAAGTTAAAGTGATATTAAAAAAAATTAACTTTGATATTAAGAAAGCATGATAGTTACGGCGATATTAACAATTTTTATTAAAAAAAAGTTTTTACGATATTAAAAAAGTTATTGTGATATTAAATTTTTTATTAAAAAAAAAGTTTTCAGAATCTGATTTTGACTTTTTTTACGAAAGTCAAGATCTGATCTTGAGAAAGCATGATAATTACGGCGATATTAACAATTTTTATTAAGAAAATTTTTTTACGATATTAAAAAAGTTATTGTGATATTAAATTTTTTATTAAAAAAAAAGTTTTCAGAATCTGATTTTGACTTTTTTACAAAAGTCAATATCAGATCTTGACTTTTGTAAAAAAGTCAAAATTAGATTCTGATATCACAATACCTTTAACGATGAAAACGATTTTTATTTTTGAAATTTTTTTCAGCGATTCTTAATTATTTGTTGTCCTCTTTATTTTTTTAATTTTTTCAGATTTTTTTGAATTTTTTTCAGAAAAAAAGCTAATACGATAGTAACGATCTTAAAAAAAGACAGGATATTTACGATATTGCCACTCCGCCTTTTTCAGATGGTTGACTAGATGGAGGGCTGAGATTCGTCCGTACCATACGCACTAAAAGACAAAAATGTACCTGATCCTCACCCTATATATATATATATATATATATATATATATATATATATATAAGGGAGCTATATTTTCAGAACTCTGTTAAGTGCGAGAACTCAAATTTTGCATTAGAAAACATGCATATTTATATATAACATGTATGTTTTCTTACATACACCTTAATACAAATATCAGCGTAACATACATGTTCATATAAAACCATTTTGCAATGATATGTTGCATTTAACAGGGTTTTATATGAACATGTATGTTACGCATGCATGTGTATTAAGGAGTATGTAAAAAAACATACATGTTTTATATGAACATGCATTTTTTCTAATGCAAAATTAGAGTTCTCGCAGTTCCCGCACTTAACAGGGTTCTGAAAATAAAGATATATATATATATATATATATATATATATAATTTTTTGTAGCTAACTCCATACAATTTTATGTTATAATTTGCGATCTCTGAATCTTTTTGTGGGTCCCTGAGTTATTTTTATGGGTCTTGAATAATTTTTTGTGTAATTTTAATGAATGATTGTAGCCAATATATCCATATATATATGTGTGTGTGTGTGGTCAAGATAGACTATACATAGACCCGAAATACATAAAAAAAATAAATAAATAAATAAATAAATAAATAAATAATAAGAATAAACATAATAAAATGAAAAAGAAGTTATATTAAAATAATGGTACAACTATCAAAGTTATTCATGAAATTTAATAGCCGTACACAAGCAAAAAACCCATCGAAATTATTCAGCATAGAGTATAGACCCGAAAAAGAAACATATTAGTAAGAATACACTTTACACATATATATAGTTTAATGATGTTGTCTTCAGTTATTGTGATGCCAAACATAGCGTTGAATTAAATTTAATCAAGAAACATTATTTTAGACTATTGATAAAGAATAGTAACCACTAAACAATAAAAGAAAGAAAGAAAGACATAAAACAATTAAGACGACTATGGCTCAAAATTGTTTGAACCAAAAATTGTTTAAAGCTGTATGTCAAACATGGCTATAAGGCTAAACATATTAATGGGGTCAATCTTTTTTTTTTTTTTTTTTTTTTTTTTCAAGTCAACTTTTTCTCTCCGGCGATTAGTTATCACAGTAAGGCGATGTACACTACAAAAAAAACATACCACACAAAATACATTTTATATTAGACACAAAAACTTGGACTATCTAGATCACCTAGACGACCCACATCCAAAAAACAAGAGGGATTGACCGATTGGAGATTGAAGTCCACACTAAGAATCGATCGATCCTTTGAGAGATTGATCGATTGCACATGCCTTACTGTGGGCAATCTAAAAGATATCCAGTGATTGAATTTCAACTTTTTATAATACACAATAACTAAAGAATATTATAAAATTATTAAATGTGGTGACTTATTAAAAAAGTACTCCGTAAGAAATAATTGAAACAAACAATGTATGATATCATTATATGGCCTAAAAATTTGACAAGCGTTACTGTGATGTCATTAAAAAGAGGGAAGTAAAATTCAAAGTAGTATTCATTTATTAAATATATAAATAGATAGATAGATGACTGGTTTAGAGGGTAGTAGGTTGACGAGTTATGCATAATGACAATAATTCTAAAACATTGTTAAGTTTAATAAGAATAAAAGTAGCAGATGAAGTATAAGGGGAGAGGGAGTGCATGCGGGGAGGAAGCGGGGAAGGTGAACCCCTGCACGGGAACACCGCCGCCTCGCGGGGAACCCCGCACGGGGAGGTGAAATGAGTGGAATTTTCACGCATGCGGGGAGAGGAAATATGGACGTTGGAGAGGAGCGTCTATGCCTTAAACGGCTATTTTTGGTTTGCTTTAAATACGTGAGAGAACAAGAGGAAGAACAAGCAAAAAAAACACACACCCATATAAAAAAAAAAAAAAAAAAAAAAAAAAAAAAAAAAAAAAAAAAAAAAAAACTAAACTCACGGATACAAAAAAAAAAAAAATGGAGCCTAGAAGAATTGGGTCGACGCTATTGTTAGACGAGCCGTTTGAGTGGTCTAACGATAGTAGTCTCGAGTTTTTTGCAAACGCGATTGACGCAGATGAAGAGGAAGATACGGCAAGGTCGACACGTACGTCAGTGAAACGTGATCGGGTCAGCGCTGCAGAAAGATTGCATCGTGATTATTTTTGTGAAGAACCAAGATACAACGAGCAAGTGTTTGAAGATAGGTATCGTATGCCTAAAAGTTTATTTTTGAAAATCACACATGCTATCGAGGCTAGATTCGAGTATTTTCAGGAAGGTTATGATGCTAGACAAAAAAAAAGTTTCACAGCCATACAAAAATGTGCGTCTGCCGTTAAGCAACTCGCAACCGGTAATCCACCAGATGAGTTTGACGAATATTTACAAATGGCTAAAAGAACGTCACGTGAAAGCCTTCAATTTTTTTGTGATGCTATTATTCAGATATACAGTCGAGATTACCTACGTAGGCCAACAAGCCATGATATTGCATGTTTGTATGAAGCACATGAAGCTCGACATCACATTCCGGGTATGATCGGTAGCCTAGATTGCACACATTTCGATTGGAGGAATTGTCCAATCAAATTGAGGGGTCAATATAAAAGGGGTGATCATCGATACCCCACAATTATGATGGAGGCAGTGGCGTCTCAAGATTTGTGGATATGGCACGCGTTCTTTGGACCGCCGGGTTCAAACAATGATATTAATGTTGTGATGCAATCTCCGCTATTCCTCACCGAGCGTAATGGTACGGCACCTAAGAGCCCATTTGTTGTGAATGGCCATACATACAAGCGTGGCTACTATCTTTGTGATGGCATATATCCTTCATGGTCTACTTTTGTTAAAGCGTTCAAATTTCCTACCGACCCGCAAGAGAGAAAGTTCAAAAAACTACAAGAGTCGGCTCGAAAGGATGTTGAACGGGCATTCGGTGTTCTCAAGCAAAGATGGGGTGTACTGAGACGACCCTTACGGCCGTACACAGTAGCCAGAATTAGTAAAATGGTTTATACATGTGTGATATTGCACAACATGATTCTACAGGAATCTGGTAACGCAATATCCCCCGTTCATATTCGGGATCCTCCGATCGAACCGGTGTTTGACGACGAAGCCTTAGACGAGATACGAAATGAGAACACACATTTTCGTCTCCGATTTGATCTTATGGAGCATATTCACGCTCAACAATTACCATACCTCGAGGTGGACGATGAAGCCGATGAAGTTTAGTTTTTTAGTATTATGTAATGTTATTTTATGTTTTTTAATATTATTATGTAATGTTTATTTATTTTAATGAAATTTTAGTTTTAAAATAAATTTTAATAGAATTTAAAAAAGAAAAAAAAAAAAAAAAAAAAAAAAAAAAAAAAGTGAGTGAAGGGTGAGTGAAGGTGCCGCCCCCAAAAATGAAGTGAGTGAAGAGTGAGTGAAGGAAAAAGTGAGGAAGAAAAAGACAAACAACTTTCTCTTCTTTTTCTTCTATTTTTGATATTTAAATTGTGTTTTGTGTTTGATTAAGTGTGTGTGTTTTTAAGATGAAGAAGACGAACCAGGTTTGACAAGCGCTATTGTGATGTCATTAAAAGAGGGAAGTAAAATTCAAAATAGTTTTCATTTATTAAGGGCCCGCTTGATTTAAAGTGAGGAAAAGGGAAAGGAATGCGAAGGAATGATTGAGGTGTGTAATTAATACCTTACACCCCCCCCCCCCCCTCCAATTTACTCCATAATTGTTGATTACCCACTACCGGGTAATCAATCCCATTACCCACACTAACCAAGCACAAAAACTCTATAATGGTGAGCCCTATTAAATATCTTACCCTTTCTCCACCCCCTTAACCCTCCTACCAAGCACCTCTAAATATATAAATAGATAGATAGATAAAGGGTAGTACGTTGACGAGTTATGCATGACAATAAATCTAAAACATTGTTAAGTATAATAAGAATAAAAGTAGTAGATGAAGTATAATGCTTAATGAGTTATAACAGCAAGGGGTATTGTGATGAGCAAGCTCGCCGGTTTTGAGCTGACAGCTCGCCACTTGCTCACCACCATACCAACACCTCTCGCCACTTGGTATCTCACCGGGGAAGTGAGGAAGAAAAAGACAAACAACTTTCTCTTCTCTTTTTTCCTTTTTTGTTTTTAAATTGTGTTTTGTGTTTGATTGAGTGTATGTGTTTTTTCAAAATGAAGAAGACGAACCAAGTTTGAGTGTGTTTTCTTTCTTTCTTTCTCTTTCCACCAACCACCTCCCCCCCCCCCCCCCCCCCCCCTTATTTTATACCTTTTAAATATATACAAGTTTCTCTTTCTTTTTATTTTTTTCTCTTTTTTTTCTTTTTCTTTTTTTTCTTTTTTCATTTTTTTAGCAAAATATATACAAGCTTCAATTCATACCTTTAAACATTAAAAAGTTTTAGTTTATACCCTTAAACATTTTAAAAAATTAATTTATACTTTTAAACATTTGAAAAGTTTTAAATTATACTTTTAAATATTTAAAAAGTTTATTTTTTAGTTTATATAAATTGTATTTTTTATTTTTTTGAAAAATAGAAAAAAAATTGTGGATGGATGGTCCAAAATGACTTATTAAAACTTGTTATGAATAAAAAGTATTTTGAAGTGAGAGTGTTTAAATGAGGTGGCAGGTGATGGGGCCCAAATGAAGAGTCAAAGCTCTTCATCATACCTTGTGCTCTAAGAGCATGTTCATCCGTAACGCAAAGGGGGCGTTAAGCTCGTTATAACGCGCGTTAATGTGAAGTTAAGCGTTGCACCATTCGGCGTTAAAGCCATGTTAACTTGCCGTGTGAAATCCTTAACACGGCGTTAAGGCTCATTTGAGTAAAAAAAAATTGACACTTTTGGCCCGTCTAAATTTTTTAACATTTTGACTAAAAGAAAATTTATATTACAAAACACCCCCCCCCCCCCCCCCCCTAGTTATTAAACAATATAGTTGAGCGGGATAACCATATTTAAATTCATAATTCAATATTCAATACAATACAAGAAAAGCATACAAAGTAAGAAAAACAATCCAACTAATGAAGTTTTTAGATAGATTTGTAATTATCGATTAGATATGACTTCTCTTCTCACACTTGCAACACTTGTTCCCGAACCATCTTCAAGGCGACATGAAGTTGCAGATCTGTTTCATTGTTTCTTAATAAAGTTTCTAAACCGATCCTGATAGTTGGATGGTCTTGAGGCAGCTCACGCAACCTTTCGATCTCCGGAGCACAATCCTCCTTCTGCAGTACAATTCGAGTTATCTCACCTAGCAAATTGTTAATCAGCCTTAGCTCTTTTTCTTGTTTATTTCGTAATCGGGTAAGGATACTCCTTTGCACCATTGATTTATCGTTAGCCATAGTGTTTGTGTGAGAATATGAAGTCTTGTTAAAGTGGCATTTATAAGGGAAACTAGCCGTTAGAGGATATTGTAACGGAAACTAGCCGTTAACCATTTTATTGAGATTCAAACTAGCCGTTAGATAGTACAACATAGGGAAAATGATAAACACGATACGTGAAATAAAACACGATACATAAACGATACAGAAATACAAATACACACGATAAGGAAGTACAAACACAAACAATACAGAAATACAAATACAGACGATATGAAAATACAAAAGCCGTTACTCCCTATATCTGTTCCATATGGGGCTTTTTCTCAAAATGAGCCACGCGTGAATATAGTTGAAGCCATGCCCACCAAAGCATTCTTTGAAAATGTTCATTGCATTGTCAAGACGATCATTGACCTCACTTGTACGCAAGGTTGCAAAAATCGTGAATCGGTAATCAGGCGGTCAACCCCCTTGTAGCTTGTAATCGGTCTATGCGGGATTAATCGGTGATTAATCGGCGTGGCATTTTAGATAAGTTTTCTATATTTCCGGCAAGTTTTAGGTATTTTCGAAAAATTTTAAGTATTACGCAAGATTTTTCTTAAAAAAAAATCTTGAAGTAGATATAAACAACAAGTATAACTTATTAAACAATTTTACGGCGAGTTTTGGGTATTTCTAGCAAGGTTTGAAGGTTTCGGGCAAGATTGACCACCGTTGACCAAGTTGCTTGACCGATTTACGCAAATTAGAAAGGTTGGTGGCCTTGTAGCACTTAATTGGCGATTAATCGGCCTTGTAGGGCTTGTTTTGCAACACTGCTTGTACGCTACAAATTCAAGTAAATATCATTGAATTTTTGACATTCACAAGTAAGTCTTACCCACTTACCCGTTATCTGATGTTAGTTATGAAAAGGACAGTCAGATTGGTTGTTGAACCTTTCTATAACCTCATTATAAAAACCCTTTAAAATTCAAATTCAAAAAAATGAGCGGGATAAACCTATCAAATTCAAAGGTAAAAAAAAAAAAACGTGTGGATAAACGTTTAAAATTCAAATTCAAAAACATAGCGGTTAATATTTAATTTTCAAATTCAAAAAACGGTCCTATAAATAGCCATTCACATAGGCACACAATACACCAACAATTCACACACAATTCATACAGAAGTCATAAACAATTCATACGAAACAATGTCACACAACAATTCACCAGATAACGAGTCAGTTTACAACACCCCACCCGAAGATTTGTTACCCGTATTCCCATATGACAATCCACATCAAAACACTCCACCACAAGATCTGTTTCCTGTATTCCCATATGACAATCCACCACAAAACCAACCCAATGCATTTGGGTTGACTGATGAAGAACTCTTCGAGCAAGATATGCAAGTCTTGTTAGAGGTTCAAGCGGAGGAACAACGTCAGGCAAGAGCTCGTGAGGCGTATGCAAAAGCTAAAGAGGATCGAAGAAACCGTCGAGCAGAATGGCAATGGAAAATGGGGTTAAACCGTGTGCCATCGAGTGAGAACGATTCGAGTGCCGACTATTCGAGTGACGAGGGCTATGGCACAGACTGAATCATTTTTTTGATTCATAGTTTATTTTAATCGTAGGTTGTTTAATGTATTTCAATTCCATGTTTTATATATTTTAATTCGTGTTTTAAATTTAATGTGTGTTTAAAGTTTAAGTATTAATATAAGTTGAGTTTTATAAATGTTGTTTCAGTTATTAAATGAAATATTAGTTTTAGTTTAGGGTTGAATTTGAGTTAATGCTGAGTTATGATTTGGGTTTTTTTTTTTTTTTTTTTTTTTTTTTTTTTTTTTTTTTTTTTTTAGTGAAAGTGTTAAAGCTGATATGGCGCTTATGTGGCAGTGTGTTAAACTTTAACCTGAGTTACTGATGTGCATGCTCTAAGGGATTGTGCATGAAACATCTTTAAGGCTACCCACAGTGGTGACCTGGGTCATCTTTACCACATCAACTTTCTTTCTCCGATGACCAGACACGACCAAGTTGTCACAGTCGTTGCCCAAGTTAAAATAATAATAATAATAATAATAATAATAATAATAATAATAATAATAATAATAAAATGTGTGTATTAATATCAGTCCTTTTTTCGACCGATTATGGTTTCAAGTGTGCCTCGACCGATGTTTACCCAACCAACCACAATGGGTCGACCGATATTTCAAATCGGTCATGTATGGCACTAAGGGTGTGCATGGTTCGGTTTGGGTCGGTTTTTGGCTAAAACCGAAACCGAACCGTAATGTTCGGTTTTTATAGAACCCAAAACCGAAACCGTGGGGTTTTTGGCGGTTCTGTTTTTTCGGTTTATTATCGGTTTCGGTTCGGTTTTTCGGTTTTTTCGGTTTCTAACCGTTTATATTTTGGGCATGAAAAATATATACTAACAAACTTATATTTTATAAAAAATTGGTTATTCTTATTTACCTTTTTTTGTCAATATAAGCATAATAATATTTATTACATAAACCATTAATTACACACATATAAATAAGAAACACACATGCAAATGAACATACATATAGTATGATAATCGTCATATATTTATTGATATATTCTAAAATAAACACACGATACTATAAACACACATATAAACATAAACGTTAAGATAAATATATTATAAATCTACCAACAAAATGAATGTGAATTTATAAATTTGATTTATTTAGCTATTTAATCATGTTATATTAATTATATATCATTATACAATAAAATCGGTTTGGTTCGGTTTTTACGGTTCGGTTTTTGGACGAAACCGGAACCGAACCGTATTTTTCGGTTTTTGAAAAATTAAAAACCGAACCATTGGTTTTTAGTTTCGGTTCGGTTTTTTCGATTTTCGATTCGGTTTCGTTTTTTCGGTTTTGTTTGCTCACCCTTATATGGCACTAAACCGATATTAAAGAAGCCACTGTGTCTAGCCTAACTTTTACCCAACTACAGTAATTCGTATTACTTCTAGAAATTTATAAATTATTTTATACACTTATATATGTAACAAAAACAAAATAATTTCGTTTATACACTTAACAAGTTTTGAGTATTTCTGTTTTGTTCTTTCTACACAATGGAAGTGTCATGTATATTATACGTCCTTATCCTCTAGTAAGGACCATGATCAGGACATCTTGTTTCAATAGTCGTGTACTAGTGCCGACGATTGCAACTTGCACAAGAAGCTATATATGCCGTGATGATATCCAACACTCTAAGCCAGTTGACAGCAACCATAACTCTCAACGAGCGAAATACAAAGATATACAATTTATAATTGAAGATACATCGTCCTAAATACGCATTATATGTTTTTTTTTTTTTTTTTTTTTTTTTCTTTCTTCTTCTTCTTCTTCTTCTTCTTCTTCTTCTTCTTCTTCTAAATACTGCTTGATTTGGTTGCATTTCGCTTTCATGTTTCCTGTGGGAAGATTCGAAGAAGCTAGTGTACACAAAGTGAAAATGACCGTAATCGAATATTATTGTTCTTCTGAAGTTACTTTCTTTGGTAGTCGTTCATTACTAATTAAGAAGTTGTGCTAAACTTTATAATAGCGAATCTAAGCTTTTAAAATAAGAAAAACCAAATTTATCAAGGCTATAGTGTTTAAGACATTATAGATACGATTATTTTATTTCGCAAATATGACAAGCTTTGACATTTGTTAAAATCAAATTCAAATAAGAATACTCAATAATTTTAATCTAATTCACAACGGATATACTGGAGCGGACCGAGGGGATTCCCCGGGTGCACGTGAATACGTGAATTCTTTTTGCATAGTGTAAATTATGTCAAATATACTGATTTGTTTCTTAAATACACTTGTTCTAAAAATTTTGTATTTACAAGTCTTTTTTTGTATTAACAAGGTTATTAATAACTTTTGTATTACTTTTTTTATTTGATTTTGGCAAATAAATGTTAGTGAGGTCCATTTCATTTCAGTCTATATGCCGAACTGAAAGCTGGAAGCACACATATATGGTCGTTCTTGTACGTCCATATTCATTATTCACATGCTCACCAAATTGTGTACCAACTGCTTACCTTAAATGTTAGTGAGGTCCATTTCATTTCATTTGATCCTTAGTCATTTTAAGGATTAAATAAGAAGAAAACTTAAAATGAGAAGGATGAGAAATAATTATAACTACATATTTGAGATGCATCAACTTGAATTAGATGCATCCCTAGTCTTTTAGATGCATCATAATATATTTTCTAGCAAAAAATTATATGCATATACATATATTAGATGCATTTCATCAAGTTAGACGACGAATCCTATACATTTTTCGTCCTCTGCGGGTCAAATTTGTTGTTAGTACTACTTTGCATCGTTTTCACTTCAAAATCACTTTCGAAACTAATTAGGGTGCATCTAAATGAATAGAGATGCATCTAAATCAAGTCGATGCATCTCAAATGTGTGGTTATAATTATTTCTCATCCTTCTCATTTTAAGTTTTCTTCTCACTAGATTCTTACCCTACTATTTATAGGGTTTAACATTATCTATACATAAATTCCATCAAATAAAACTGTAGTTTTGTAAAATGTTACATGTAAAAAATCAATACAGTATTTAGTTGTTAGTGACTGACCAATGGCCTAATTATTATACAATAAAAAGGGTATAATTGTTTGGTTCAACAACTTTTTGGAATGAAGCATTCGGAGGTATGTTACCAACCCCACAAAAACCCATGCAAATCAAGATTCTCTATTATCAGACAACAATTCTCTAGAGACCTGTTTCAGTAAACTATTGTTGTGTTTTTGTCTTTATTAAAATTTTCACATCCTTGGTTAATTTATATAATTAAATACTTAAAGAGTAATACGTATTAAAAATGCATTAATATATACAATTTAACTTGAAGGTTGTCAATTTGCATACTAATTTCTAGAAATAAAACTTTCTTTTTGGCTGGTCTAGAAATGAAACTTTAATAGAAAGAACATGTTTAGGAAAACAAAGTTTGAAAAGATATGACTCTTAGTGACAAATCAAATTTATGTATTTTTCTCAAAATCTTTAAATTAGCCAAAAAACTGCGGCCATATTCATCTTAATTTTTCGGATGCCAACATTTTCTTAAAAATGTCCAAGACAATAAACATTTGCTGCAGAGACTTCTAGGCAACATATAGTCATGATTGAATATGTGACAAGTTTTAGTAAAATTCTTTTTGACAAGCCAACTATATATTTTACGGTGAAAAATTGATACAACTGTTGCATTGCCTAAAATTATTATTGTGTATCTTATAGATCATTGTTTAAACTAAAGTTTCTTAGAAGTTGTGTGTTCAAACCTAGCTAAAAGCATTTGTGAGATATATCTATACTACATTATAAAGCATTTGAGACATTCCTAAAATGAAAGACTTAAAAAATTAAGATTCAACACTTACTTATAATGGCAAATTTTAATAAGTACATTTATAATAAAATTGGTTGCAACCATTTAAAACACTTTTTGTAGACAATTTTTTTTTAAATATAAAAAGAAAATACAAAGTAATTTAATGTAAGAAAAGAAAACGTCTATAACAATAATTACCTAATAAATGTTATTTTTAAAACACCCCTAATATGAAGATTACTTGTTATTATATACATTGTACAACATAATAAAACACACAAAGCTTCATACAATTTATATATAAAAACAAGTTAATATTACATATGATTTTAAAATACGGACCGGACCAACGGGTTCAACCGGGAACCGGAGTCACCACCGGTTCGGCTAGCCCACAAAAATCGTCCGAAAATAATATTATTAAATCAATAGAGTTTCAAAATGCATACTAATTTACAATATTCAAAAAAATATTATTAAATCGCAATAGTGCCTCGAGAAACAACATATACACCGTTTAGAATTGTTTTGATAAAACTTAACGTAAAAACTAAAAACTTTGTTTTATAAAAATCGAACGATTTTTTCAAAGCAAAGTATGCAAAGGAGCAAAGTGCTAATTGTTAATTTATATGATTATATACATTTACACATATCTATCTATACTACATTATAAAGCATTTAAGACATTCCTAAAATGGAAGGCTTAAAAAGTTAAGATCCAACACTTACTTATAATGGCAAATTTTAATAAGTACATCTACAATAGCATTGGTTGCAACCCTTTAAAGAATTTTTTGTAGACAATTTTTTTTAAATATAAAAAGAAAATACAAAGTAATTTAATGTAAGGAAAGAAAACGTCTATAACAATAATTACCTAATAAATGTTATTTTTAAAACACCCCTAATATGAAGAATACTTGTTATTATACACATTGTACAACATAATAAAACACACAAAGCTTCATACAATTTATATGTAAAAACAAGTTAATATTACATATGATTTTAAAATACGGACCGTACCAACGGGTTCAACGGGAACCGGAGTCACCACCGGTTCGGCTAGCCCACAAAAATCGCCAAAAAACGATATTATTAAATCAATAGAGTTTCAAAATGCATACTAATATACAATATTCAAAAAAATATTATTAAATCGCAAGAGTGCCTCGAGAAACAACATATACACCTTTTAGAATTGTTTTTATAAAACTTACCGTAAAAACTAAAAACTGTTTTATAAAAATCGAACGATTTTTTCAAAGCAAAGTATGCAAATGAGCAAAGTGCTAATTGTTAATTTTTATGATTATATACATTTACACATATCTATCTATACTACATTATAAATCATTTGGGACATTCCTAAATTGGAAGGCTCAAAAATTAAGATTCAGCACTTACTTATAATGACAAATTTTAATAAGTACATCTATAATAGCATTGGTTGCAACCCTATAAAGCACTTTTTGTAGACATTTTTTTTTTTTAAATATAAAAAGAAAATACAAAGTAATTTAATGTAAGGAAAGAAAACGTATATAACAATAATTGCCTAATAAATGTTATTTTTAAAACACCCCTAATATGATGAATACTTGTTATTATACACATTGTACAACATAATAAAACACACAAAACTTCATATAATTTATATGTAAAAACAAGTTAATATTACATATGATTTTAAAATACGGATCGGACCAACGGGTTCAACCGGGAACCGGAGTCACCACCGGTTCGGCTAGCCCACAAAAATCGTCCGAAAATGATGTTATTAAATCAATAGAGTTTCAAAATGCATACTAATTTACAATATTCAAAAAAAATATTATTAAATCGCAAGAGTGCCTCGAGAAAAAACATATACACCTTTTAGAATTGTTTTTATAAAACTTACCGTAAAAACTAAAAACTTTGTTTTATAAAAATCGAACGATTTTTTCAAAGCAAAGTATGCAAAGGAGCAAAGTGCTAATTGTTAATTTATATGATTATATACATTTACACATATCTATTTATACTACCTTATAAAGCATTTGGGACATTTCTAAAATGGGAGGCTTAAAAAATTAAGATTCATCACTTACTTATAACGTCAAATTTTAATAAGTACATCTATAATAGCATTGGTTGCAACCCTTTAAAGCACTTTTGTAGACAATTTTTTTTAAATATAAAAAGAAAATACAAAGTAATTTAATGTAAGGAAAGAAAACGTCTATAATAATAATTACCTAATAAATGTTATTTTTAAAATACCCCTAATATAAAGAATACTTGTTATTATACACATTGTACAACATAATAAAACACACAAAGCTTTATACAATTTATATGTAAAAACAAGTTAATATAATATATGATTTTAAAATACGGACCGGACCAACGGGTTCAACCGGGAACCGGAGTCACCACCGGTTCGGCTAGCCCACAAAAATCATCTGAAAACGATATTGTTAAATCAATAGAGTTTCAAAATTCATATTAATTTACAATATTCAAAAAAAATATTATTAAATCGCAAGAGTGCCTCGAGAAACAATATATACACCTTTTAGAATTGTTTTGATAAAACTTACCGTAAAAACTAAAAACTTTGTTTTATAAAAATCGAACAATTTTTTCAAAGCAAAGTATGCAAAGGAGCAAAGTACTAATTGTTAGTTTATATGATTATATACATTTACACATATCTATCTACAGTACATTATAAAGCATTTGGGACATTCCTAAAATGGATGGCTTAAAAAAATTAAGATTCTACACTTACTTATAATGGCAAATTTTAATAAGTACATTTATAATAGCATTGGTTGCAACCCTTTAAAGCACTTTTTGTAGACAATATTTTTTAAATATAAAAAGAAAATACAAAGTAATTTAATGTAAGGAAAGAAAACGTCTATAACAATAATTACCTAATAAATGTTATTTTTAAAACACCCCTAATATGAAGAATACTTGTTATTATACACATTGTACAACATAATAAAACACACAAAGCTTCATATAATTAATATGTAAAAACAAGTTAATATTACATATGATTTTAAAATACGGACCGGACCAACGGGTTCAACCGGGAACCGGAGTTACCACAGGTTCGGCTAGCCCACAAAAATCGTCCGAAAACGATATTATTAAATCAATAGAGTTTCAAAATGCATACTAATTTACAATATTCAAAAAAATATTATTAAATCGCAAGAGTGCCTCGAGAAACAACATATACACCTTTTAGAATTGTTTTGATAAAACTTACCGTAAAAACTAAAAACTTTGTTTTATAAAAATCGAACGATTTTTTCAAAGCATAGTATGCAAAGTGCTAAGTATATATTTTATATTTATTATATATATTTATATGATAATAATAATTATGCTAATTAAATAACCCACATGACTTCTTGAATATGTAGTTTTTTTCTCTCTTTATAAGTAGTCTTTTACTTGTATCATCCTTCTATGTGGGATAAATATATTATAATGTAAGTGATTTTTAAAATTTTCTATGATGTTATTATTTTATGATAACTTGTGATTACTGGTTATTGTCAACTAATTTATCCTCGTACCTTTACAAAATAACAGCTACCGACTCAGTATTGTGACAATATCACGTGGATAATCTCCAGTTTTTATATGAAAAATATTGTAATTATATAAAATGATTCAAAACTAAAATTGTTGTCATCCGATATCTATATATCGTAAAATATAGAATTAAAAGAAATTTTCGCTAAATATTACAATTGCATGGTACCCGCCGCTGTAAAATATAGAATTAAAAGAAATTTTCGCTAAATATTACAATTGTATGGTACCCGCCGCTGCAACGCGCGGGTACCCTGCTAGTTGTGAAAAAAGACGGTATATATGTGAAAAAAATTGTCAATAAAAGTAAAAATAAAATAAAATAAGAGGAAAGCTACTTATACAAGTGTGTGTAAACCAAGTGCCATCTATAGGAAGGTGTGACATCGTGTACCTTTAATTAATATGTTTTCGTTTGGCATCGTGTTTTCGTTTGGTTTTTTTTTTTTTTTTTTTTTTTTTTTTTTTGAACAAAGATTAATTTCATTACATTTCAAACCTCACAAAGGAGGAAGATACGACATAACAAATTACATCGAAACATAACCTCACAAACGGAGGAAGATAACAACATAACAAGTTACATCACAAGACATACACCATATAGCTGTAACAGCCTATAACATCACCTTTCAAAGGGTGGGGGGAATCACCCGAGTGAGCTTTGACTGAAAACAACCATATAAGGGTGTAGCTTGACAAAAGTACACTAAGTACATAATACATACAAAGATGCTAAAACAAGGCATCCATAAAGGAGCCTAACAAAATCCTAACAGATCTAAACCAAATCCCTACGCATCAGCAAGCCGACGATGACGACCACAAAAGATCTGAGCAGAAGAGGCCGGAAGCCATCGGATCTGAGCAGAAGCAGTAGTGGCAGCAGCGACAAACCTCAGCATCGAAGGAAATGACAAATCTGTAGGCAAACATTTATTAAAAGAGAGAAAAGAACAAAAGGGAAAGGTCCGGACGGCCGGCCATAGCCGACCGCCGGAGAGGATGGAGCAGATGGGTGAGCTTTTTGGACTTACAGATTTCCAGCCCATCCAACATCCATGACTTTTTCAGTTGGCTTGATGACATGCATATTTCTTCCTCTCTAAATGCGCTTTTGGAAGCCATATGTGTAGTCGTTCTTTGGTCCTTGTGGAACTTCCGGAACGAGATGATTTTTGGTGTTTCTCACCTTCATCGCAGCGTTTTGTTTTTTAAGATTATCGAATGTTCTCATAGATGGTATTTTAATGGAAACAAATCGTCTTCCTTTTCTTGGAGCAATTGGCTCTATAACTTTTATGTGTCTAAGCCAAAATCCACTTTTGTTGTGATTCTATTACGAAGCATATAAACATCCAAATATTGAAAAAATTTCATGCAAATATTTAAGACAGACTCATGCAAATATTAATTACATAAAATAAACATCCATTGATATTACATAAATGTATTTACAAAGATTACAAAATGCGATTGGTGATCTAAGGGTAAGAATCATAAATCATTTTTGTTTGTGCCGTAATTTGATCCCCCACGTTGCATTTTCCTCGTTCCATCTCTCTATTGTTTCGACCAAGTCTTGTATAACATCTTCCCGGCTATCTCTTGCTTCAATTAATGCTTGTATAGCATCTTCATCATTTATATTTTCTAGTTTTGAAGGTTTGATCAATTTGCCACACAACTCAATCAAAAGCAATTTTGTGGCATTATAGCCTTTTTTTGCACTTTTTCCAAATTTTTTGGGAGACACCCACATATAGGCAGAAATTTGGTGCTTGTGTGGATGATGAGGGCACCATTGATGCTGATGGTGCTGGTGATGGAATTATTTTTCTTATGTTATTGTTGGTGTTGGTGTTTTTTGTTGGAAGAGGAGGAAGCCATTGGTGTTCGACTTTAATTTGTTAAAACACGAGAAAGATGAGGAAGAAGAAGACAATAATTATATTAAAAAGTGAGAAATGTCAGACAGTTGCTAATTATAAATCATAACAACATGGAGTTATGTGAAACGACGTGACGGGTAATTATAGTTGATCGGTATGCTTTGCCGCCAAAACCTTCTGTGGATATGTAAAGGATGGTAATAATTGTGAAGCGCTTGTGTAGGACTGTGAAATGTTGCAACCATTTTTAGGGAATTGATTTGCACTCCTATTCTTACTTATTGGGACACGCCATTTCATGTATCACATAGTTGTACCACAATTAAGGGTTAGGATCCTCTAATGTTCATATGAACATGACCCATTATGTTAGGAAAAATTATGAGAGTATGAAAGCATGTGGGCCCTAATTTTTCTTCAAACTTATACTCTTTATTTATTTATCTTTTCATTCATTGGTCAATATGATTGATGGGTCATGTTCATATGAACATTAGAGGATCTCAATCCTACAGTTAAATACTTCTTTGCATGCTTGTATAGTTATGTTTGTATATTAAAGAAAGAGATGTGCAAATCACCTCTCCCATTTATTGTGAAGCGCATGCGTGGCATTTGCAAAGTATTTAAGCATTATGTAATCTCTTCTAAATTTTGACCCTAAATATCATGGAGTTACGTTTAATTCTACATTTTTATTCTAGTTACTACCGCTGCCCCTACTGACCAAAAAAACTTTTAAACATATGGCTTCAAAAAATTTAAGTACGTTCTTTTCACCCTCTATGACCAAGTCAATTAATTACAAGGGGATCCTTGCTCACTACAACATATTACAAGGGAATGAATGAAAGAAAAGATATGTAAATTGATCAACGTGGAAGATTGATTGAACAAGCTTGAGAGATGAATTTTAATAGAATATTAGAAATTTCACTGAAGACAATTGCGGTTAAATTGCATCAACTGTAGACGATTGAAAAAAAATAATTCGTTATAGATCTATTTATGCTCCAAATTTCAAGGTAAATGATTGTAACAATTAATTCTTAATACAACTATCAGTTTTTAATTAACAATCTTTTGTGATGTATGTAATATTCTTCTTTGTTTTAATTTTTTGGCTAACTATTGAACAACTAAAACCACAAAAACATAACGGACCAAATACAAATTAAAAGATAGGGGGCACATTAACAATTAACAAACAAAACAGAAAAATACAAGCCAACTAGTTTAGCGATTAATAAAAAACAAGCCTAAACTTATCCTCGATTTCTTTGTCTATACGCTTGATTTCATCCATAAAAATATTATGTTTTTCCTGATTATCAGATCGAGAGCGCGAACAAAGCAACTTTTTCAGTTGCACCCTCCATGTTTGGAAGTGGTTCATCGGTGGATTGAAGACATTTAGTAGCGGGGACTAAGAATCGTTAGGGGACATATTCTTATGTATTGCCGAAGTGGGAAAAGTTATTTTCTAGAAAATTGGTCAAAAATATGTAAGTTGCAAAAATCTGTAGGAAATGCGTCTATTTTATACTGCAAATGAGTTCATTTTAGACTATTACTTAGGGTAATAGTGTCTGTTTAAAGTGTATGAAAAAGGGTCTATTTTATATTGCAAATGAGTCCATTTTAGACTAATACCTATGGTATTAGTGTCTATCATTAAAAAAATAATTAAAAAAAATAAAAATTTGGGAAAAGGGCGTTTCAGTTGTATAAAGCTCAATAACCTGCCAAGCTTCAGGGAAATCGAATATCAACTGAAGAAACACTTTGTATAACTGATGCGGTGTCAGGAAGCAAAGTACAAGGAACTATAAGCAACACCAGCGGGACTAAGGACTGACAAATGCCTCAGTTACCCTGAAGACTTATCTCTATAAAGGACTTAGTATCTGATGAATGAGCGGGAAACTCGTTGGGAAGATAAGCATAAGGTCTTATCAAAGGACGATAAAGTAAGATCTTGGATACAAAAGTTGTTAGCATTGGAAAGCCAAACGCATGCTCCACCTAGTATACTAGGCACGTGCTAAGCTACTTCAAGGCCGGTTAACCACAATACCCATGTGCATCCACAGTATTCCTTGGCTTATTTAAATGAAACTTTGTAACTGTGAAAGTAGGATTCTAAACAAACATAATAAAGTAGAGCTTAGCTCTATTTTTTATAGAATCCCCTCTCCCAGGAACTTCTAAGCAAAGCTAGCTGTTACTACATTTTCCGAAAGGAGTGTTACATTTGTCGCTCAACCGGAATAATTTTACCGAGGGCTATTCCACTGTAAATCTTTATTCATTAATAAAATATTATGGTTTTGGGTGATGTTGTTACTATCCTTGTTACGAGTAAGAAGATTCTGATATTTACTCAAACCTTGCGGACCAACAGTGGAAACGGAGATATGAGAGGAGAACGAGATCTTGAACCGGAGGTCCTTGCCACATTCAAATATTTTTTTCTTGTTTTTATGGCATGATCAACATTTTTTAAATACATGCTTAGTTAACAATGATGTTTGATATTGGAACGATAATGTTTGATTTAGCAATTAAGGATAAGATGTATTTATACAAGAAATTAATGATCAGGTTGAAACGATGACAACTGAAATAGATAGGAAAATCATGAAAACCCAAATAAACAAAATTAAATTAAATTCATAATACATTCACAAAAACTTTATAATACATTTGAAACAAGTTCTTAATACATTCGCAATACACTCACTTTACAATCTCGATACTAAGCACTACAAAGTAAATCCACCTGAACACATAAAAAACTCGCAACCTATCCACATGCCTTGTAGAAGGAAAGATGCTTTTAATGGATTAGTGTGGAAGGTGATTGAAAGAAAGAAAGACGATATGTGATCACATGATTGTTAGTCAGTCATTTGTCTTCATTGAGATCTGGTGATGAGTAAAAAAGATGCCTTGTGGTGTTGAAACATGATCGACTTGAAAGTCAAACCAAGAGGAACGCCTCCAATGAAGTTGATCATGATCATTGTAAAGGGTTAGAGAGCACTAAGGATCCTTTAATATTTATATCACCCAGATTCAAAATTAAAATAACATGATTTTATTCAGAAAAATCATTATGAACAAAAAAATCCTAAACATTCAAAAGACCGTTTAACTTAATGACCTGGAATTACTGCCCATGTAACCATCAAGAAACTCAAAAGCATAGATGAACTATGTTGTTGAGCTTCGTGATTCCTTTTGAACTTTGTTGTTTACCTTTAGGGTTTGTGTTTCTAGATAATAATGATGAAGTAATGTGGGAAAATTTAAAGTCAAATAAATTGTAAATGAAGATGATTCTTTGGTTTTTTTTTAGCAAATAAACAAGTATTTATGGGAACAAAAGCAGAACTTTAAATTTTCATGAGATGTTTTTATGGGAAAGGTAAGTCCAGCTTTATCAGACGTCGTGGGCCCATTCCGTTCTGTTAAGACAATCGTAATCGCTTTGCAAGATGTCGAATACTAGAAACCGTTGGGAGAGAACGAGTCCTTTTTTTTCTGTAACGTGACCCTTAATTCGTAACTGGATCGCAACATTTGCGAATTCATTCTTGTCTGAATCTAGTGTGGATAAAAATGGACAAGGCGGGTGTCATCATGATCGGAATGAGACAGTGGTGAGGATGGTGTAATTTCCAAGACGTTCGTGTGATAAGATATGGACGATTATGTGATGATGGGAAAGTAGTTAGCTATTAAATAAAATGATAAATATGTGAGAAATAGTTGTGCAGTCAGTGCAGAAGGGTAAACTCGGCAAAACGGAATGCGGTGTCCTAGTTTTAGCAATATGATACAAAGTTACGTTAAGTTGAAAACAAATGTCATCTCCGTCCGTAGAGCGTATGAATTTCCTGGAATGTAGATAGATCAAAAGAGGGAATGAAGGGATAGGAATAGAAATTATAGTACAATTAGAAGAAGGGTATGGGAAGTTGGGAACATCTCTAATGACAAACCATTTCAATAGCACGGGTGCTGAGTTTTGCAAATTTCCCCAAGAAAATCAATTTCAAAGTTCTTGTAGTTGTTTTTTAGTATATCAAAACATGTGCGTTGGTACTATCCAACTTATGATCACATAATTAAAAGTCTATTATTTCCTGAATAATTGAATGTGTTTGTTAAAAAAGTTATCGAGATGCATGAAAACATTACCATCAACAACGAATTATTAATATTTGTTACTGATGTTGAAAGCTTAAATATACTAATGTCATGGCTTTCATATTTAATTATTAACTTTTGATTAGGTAGACTGGAAAATCGATATTAACGCTTATTTTCTATTTACAAGTTTTATCGTTTTGCTCGGCAATTGTGAAAATTGCTAATTGCTTTCCAAGTTTCCATTGCTTGATAATCGTTTTCTAGTATATCAGTATTAAAATTTTAAAATAAAACTTGTGAAAATAGAATATACGAAGCAAGCAAATTAGTTTAGCTTTGTTGTGGTTATTTCTTTTGTATGTGAATCACTTCAATCTTTGCTGCACAGTCATGTATTTCAATAAACATTGAACTGCAGTACTGCGTATCATTTAAGTTCTAACTTCTAATCCATTATTGGGAAATTGAAATGAACAAAGCAAATAATATCAATGTATGCATGGGCTCAATATATGGATTGGGCTTGAGATAAATATCATCTTGCGACTTGCAACATAAATCATGCCACATCTCAACTCAACCTTGCTAAATGCTTAATTTTTAACTAGTAGGGTATCCGCCCGATGCGGTGGCGGGAATCATGTAACAAAATTTATGGAGATTAATGTCTTTTAATTTTATGTTTTTAGTTACAATAACTTTATAAATTGTGAGAATTTTATATTTGAGTAACTTTAACCATGTTGTTCCTTTAAGTTGTACATGCTTGTCCGTTAAGTTGCGTAGGTTATTTTTTTTGCTTGTGTTTTAAGTACTTGGGTTATTGGATTTTAATAATAAATGATTAATAGCTTGATTAGATTATAATATGTGGTAAAATGGCTGCATTTTTCAGTAAATGAGTGATTTTAGAAGAGTGTTAATTGCATGTGTTTAATATACACGGTTGTGCATAAATTAATTGTACTTAAAGCTTTAATATGTGTATTTACTTAAAAATCTATATTTGAAAATCTTAAAATTTTAATAAAAAAGATGGTCTAATATGTATTATAAGTAGTATAGATTACGCATTTAAGCCTTTCTATTAACAGAAGTCTTACATAAATTAAGTTTACACATTTTTTATTTGTATAATTTAGTTTTGAAATTTTGTAACATATAATAATTTAATGTAATTAATTGAATTACACACGACAATTAACATCATATTATTATTAAATATAACTATTATGACATCTAAACTTATATAATTGTTTGTTATTCCCTTCATAACCAACCACAACACCCTTGAAATTTTCATTAAATTAATCTGCAAAAACAAAAACAAAAAAATTAATTAATTAAAAATAATAATAATAATAATAATAATAATAATAATAATAATAATAATAATAATAATAACTATTTTAAATGAAAATATATTTATACGAATTTATTAATAGCAAATTATACAAATGTGTGAAGTGTTTAATTTTAATTATATTATTTAAAATAAATAACACATAATTATTTTATCTTTAATTTTTATTTTTAATTTTTATATTTATATGTATCTTTTATTTAATCTCTACTCCTTATAATGTATTTGAGACTTTCTATCTTTAAAAGTTTTAAAAACTAAGTTAACACATCTTTTATTATTAGTAATTCGTTAAACAATATCCGGAAAAGAAACAAAAATCAAAAAATCATTAAACAATATTTGTCTCAAATTCAATAATAATAATAATAATAATAATAATAATAATAATAATAATAATAATAATTGCATTTAATACACATTAATTAAACGGGTAACCTACCATAATCAAAACTGAATTTTAAATTAGTAAACTCAAAATTTCTTTTTATAATCACGTTAAACCTTGTCTTGAAAGCCTCGGCTAAGGCTACTCGCAGTAAGGCTTGCTGTGGAGGGAATAAGGTAAACGATCATTTGATACTTTTTGGAGAATGAAGGTCGCATATGCGATCGATTACCCCCCCCCCCCCCCCCCCTTTTTTTTTTTTTTTTTTTTTTGCCTTGTGTTTGTTATGTTTTGTGTTTTAAACTTTAAAGTGAAAACACAACGAATTACATTAAATATTTAAGTGAAAATAGGGTTCATTTTGAAAATATAAATAAGAAAAGGGTGTTTTTTGAAAAGAAAATGAAGGTCGCCCTTACTGAGGCACCAAATCGCCTAAAAGTCGCTGGAGAGAAAAAGGTGACATGACAGAAAAAATGGGAGGGATTGATTGCCCTGGGCAGCCTAACAAAACCTCAACTACAAGCACCTTATGCATGTGACATTTGCCTATTGTTACTTTTACAACAAGAAGATCAGAATCCACTTATTTGCTTCAACTTGTAAATTGTATGTACCGATAAAATACTTCACGGTAATGATTTGCCAAGTGGGATGGATCCAAAGCAAACTCACATGTTCAATCTATGTATAGAACCCAAACACATATGTTTCTTAATGTATACGTACCACTTATTTAGCAGTGCATCATATTTCTAGGTTCTAACATTCCTGATGTGCATGTTTTATCGTATGTAATAGTAAAAAGTATATTCGGTAAGTCGCTTATAAGAAGGTTGAAGCTTATTTGAACTCATTCTTCGGATATACCGAAGTACTTGTAATGATTTACCCACAGATGAAATACTTAAGTAACAAGTTGTATGTACTAAACAACGACTTTGTATTCACCTATCTGGCTATCTTTACGCGAAAGAATTTTACCAACAAATACTATAACCTATTAAAAACAGACTATAATTATAGCTAAGTCAATCATACATATTAGAACCACGAATAAATTAACAAGTTTAACCGTGAAATCCGGGGCCGTCACATGAATTTATGAAATTTTTGAGGGCGCCGGACGAAATCACATAATGAGTCTTTTAATTTCGAGAAGCAATATTATATATAAAGTGTCACCGTTTATACGATATGATGCAATTAGTTATCTAAACGTTCTAACATAATACTCATTTAAGATATTTTTCCTTCCACCTTTTTTTTTTTTTAAAGAAATATGTGTACACATGCATATCCTTAATTATTAAAGGGACAAATTTTGTGGCCCTTTAAAATTGTGGGGCACTGAACGATCGCCCACCTTACACACGCTCAAAAACGGCTCTGTTGATATCATCGAGGTTTTGTCAAAAGTGAGAGACGATATCGTTATCCAATTCCAGCTTTTTTTTGTACCCAAGACAGTCTGGAATAACATGTCAAAGAAAACGATATATAGGCCAAGACAAACACACACCTCATTGCTATAAATTGTGCAAAGAGATTCTGTTATGTGAACTATTGGATAATTCAAAAAGATAACTAAAAGTTTAGAAAGTTGGAATCTATTGAGCTTTATAAATGAAGTTGTTGATAACTTACAAGTTTTAGAGGAAGTTTTCTTCACATTGACCTTCTTTACTTTATTTAGACAGCTAAACAATATTATAACCAAAATATAATTAGTAAGAGCCCTCGGTACAATCGTTGATGGCTCAAGCCATGGTCGACGGCACCAACCGACGACGCCACAAACCATACCGGACCTCGTGCCAAAACCTCTCGGCTGAAAAATGATAATTACCAGTTCACGCCATAACGTTTTTTATTTTATTTTTTTTATTTTTTTGGCGTGCGCGCGTGCGTTTTAGTGGGGTATATGTTGACCTAAGGCACCGCTTTTAGCCATGGCACCATCCCGTGGCATCAACTGTACTTAGCGCTCTAAAGGCGAAGCAAGTAGGCGGATAGACTAGTGCTTGACAGACATACCTAACAAATTTAAGGGGTGTTTCTTTTTCACTTAATGAATGAACCCAATTTTTTATTTCCTCTTATTGAAGAGATTCACAAAAATTTCTATCTCTTAATTAAGAGGCTAAAATAGATATATCTCCAAACACTTAATTTAGTAAAAAGCCCCTAAAGTGTTTGGAATCGTCTTTCTTTTTTATTATTTTATTTTATTCTGTTTTTTATTAAACAGAAAAGCGGTTTTCTCACGCAAACCATTTCCTGCTTATTTTGATTTTATTTATTTATTTATTCATTTTACTGAAAAGCACTTTTTCATTAAAAAAAAGAAAATAATAAAAATAAAAAATGCTTAGAGCATCTACAATGGATAAAAGTGTTTAATAACTTTTTACGTTTAATACATACATCTTTCTGTGGAGTTTCATTTATTGCATTTAATGCATAAGTAATTAATGGCTAAAGGATTTTTATAAAAGCTTGGAGTTCGCCAAATCTTTTGTAAAAGGCTTTTTCAAAACCTATCGCTACAATGTTAAAAAGCTTTTTCAAAATATTAATACTCCTTCCATCCCAAAATAATTGTCCCCTATTAACTTTTTCAGTCTTTCTTTCTCAACTTTGACTATAAATATTTTTGTTTGTGTTATACGATTTTTGATAAAAATTATACCAAATGACAATACATTTGAAACTCAATCCGTTCATATATTTTGTATCAAGTATTATGTAATATAAACAAAAATACTTGGGGGGCGTTTGGTTCGCTGTAATCTGGCGTAATTCGATGTAATTGTAATTTGATTACATTACGTAGGCTGTTTGGTTCGCAGAATGGAGGGAATTGTAATTCAGATTACATTACGTTGGTTGTTTGGTTTGCGTCGTAATTGTAATTCAGTCATTACAATTACATCAAAGGAGGGAATTCAGATTGCATAGAAAGTTTGATGGAAAGTTTTAAATTACGTTGTAATTCAGAACTTTATAATAATAATAATAATAATAATAATAATAATAATAATAATAGTAATAAATATTTATTATTTATTTATAATAATAATAATAATAATAATAATAATAATAATAAATAACAATAAATAATAAATAATAATAATAATAATAATAATAATAATAATAATAATAATATTATTATTATTATTATTAATTATTTATAATAATAACAATAAATATTATTTATTATTAATATTATTATATAAATATTATTATATAAATATTAAATAATAATAATATTATTATTAAAATAATAATAATAGTAATAATAATAGTAATATTATTATTTATTATTATTATTATTTTATTATTTATATAATAATAATAATTATTATTATTATTATATAAATATTAAAATAATAATAATAATATTAAATATTATTCTTATTATTTATTCTTATTTTTTTAATTTATTATTATTATTATTATTATTATTATATAATAAACAATAATAACATTTATAATTATTATTATTTATTATTATTATTATTATTATTATTATTATTATTATTATTATTTAATATTTTTTTATTATTATTGTTATTATTATTAATTATATGTTTTTATTTTAAATTTTTTTTGAATTATATTATGTTGAGATCCAACCAAACACAGTGACAGAATATGTCAAATACAATTTCAACATATTACAATTACAACACATTCCAACTCTTTGAATTACAATTCATTCAAATTAAAATTCCTTTGAAAAATTACAATTCCTTTCAAAACATACTGCGAACCAAACGCCCCCTTAAAGTCAAAGTTGAAAAGTAAAGACCGAAAAAGTCAATAGGGGACAATAATTTTGAGACGGATGTAGTAGAATAGTAAAAAGTCTTTTGTATTTTAACCACTGTTGATGCTCTTATTTCATTTTATTTATTTGAAATTTTAATTTAAATAACTTCTTAATCACTTATTTAATCTAAAACTTTTCATAAATAATTTAAATTTAAAATTTATATCAAAATATATATTTTTACAACTAGGCGATTACCCGCGCATATCGGCGACGGTGTATGATAATGTTAATCTGTGTGTGTATTTTTTATTTTTTTCAATAAGTATTGAGTAAGTGAGAGTGAATAAAATTAGTGGTTTAAATTTTAAGTAAGTATTTATATATTTAGTAAATTGCATTAAATTTTATAAGTAGGGATATTTTAGTTTAACAGCATTACTCACTCTAATTTTAATGTGTTTTCTATTTACATGTAGTATAAATTTTGTTTACAAAATAAGCAAATCCAAACACTAGCTACTAATGCACTAATTTCTAAGCCCTTTTAACTACTTATTTTAAGCAGAAGCAGAAAAAATTTGCAATCCTAAGGCTTGTCCAGCCATCACACCACTTTACCTTTTAATTTTTAAATCACCATCACATTAGCTTTCACTCTCCTTCACCACCATCTTACTTTTCACTTTCAACCATTTCACACCACTTCAACTTTCAACACATTTATTTATTTATTAAAATAAGCCCCCACACACAAAAACCAAATAATAAAGGGTTTACGTCGTAAAATAGCAATGTACTTTTTCAAATGTACCTTTTTTCTTACGTGTACTATTTATCGTTCCACTTAATGTTGTGTACTTTAATGTTTTGTTCTAATTTGCACATGTTGATAACATGTCACGTTATGTAACACCTCGCTTTATAGACCACAATATTGTCCGCTTTGCTCATAGGCTCACGGCTTTGCTTTTGTGGCCCTCATGTGAAGACTTCCCGGCAGGTCACCCACGCCAATACTACTTTCACATGAGCATGCTTAACTGCCATTTTCTAAGAACTCCACACGCAGTAGACCGCATTGTTGTTGTATAAGGCGAATGTTAAGATATATCCCAACATCACTCTAAGTCACGGCTAATGTATGATTTGCCTAGGGTGTTACATTCACCCCAAGTTACAGGAAGGCCACAAAAGCAAAGCCGTGAGCCTACGGATAAAGCGGATAATAATGTGATCTATAAGACGAGGTGTTACACGTTATAAAGGGTGACACGTATGACACGCCATCAAAATGTGCAAATTAGAACAAAACCTGAAAGTATAAAACATTAAGTGGAACGATAAATAATACATGTACCAAAATAATATATTTGAAAAAGTATGTTGCTATTTTAAGACCTAAACCTAATAATAAATTATAAAACATTAGAAGGGGACCCACTTGACACCACCTTTCGTTTCTTGTTTTTGCTCTTCACCCCGTGACCCCAATGGGGTTTGCCGCGTGAATAGCCCTTGCCATTTCTCACTCCCATGCGTTGGGGTAGCCTAAACACCCAAACACCCTCTGAGTTTCCTTTATGTCGATCTAAATACATTGTACTGTTTTATAATTAAGTAGTCTCCCTCAACATCTTTATATCTGACCAAACGTTACAATGTCTACTCAAAACATTTTACCAAAAGTTATACAAGAATTAACACTAATGATAAAGACACACTTTCAAATATCATACAATTTTTACAGTTGTTTGATTGTGACAAGCAAAATAAACATGTTAAAAAATGGAAGATTTTGGATTATTCTGTTAACATGTAACGTTAAACAACTTGACGGGTGTCTCTCTCCATAACCTCGGGACGGTCATTACAATGTAAACAACATAAACGTTAACTCCCGCATCTTCATTAACATTTAAAAACTTATTCTATAGTTTATTCGAATACGACATTTCTTAATTTTTATCTCGTCTTGAATTGCCCGAGTTCCATATAAATAGCATTAGTCCCATTATGTTTTTCCCTCTTTCGCTCGAATCATGGAGAATGAAGACTTCCTTCATCTGCCTCCCGGTTTTAGATTTCACCCGTCTGATGAAGAGCTCATAAATTATTACTTGTTAAACAAGGTGAACATGAGGCCGATTCCCGCTTCAGTGATTGGGGAAATCGAGCTTTACAATTTCGACCCTTGGGATCTTCCTAGTAAGATTCTTCTGTTTTTATTGTTATGTTTGTTGTGCCGTTTAAGGATTGATGGGGCTTCTGTTTGATTGGCAGGGAAGGCGTTGTTCGGGAAGGATGAATGGTTCTTTTTTAGCCCAAGGGATAGGAAATACCCGAACGGGTCGAGACCCAATAGATCTGCAGGCTCAGGCTATTGGAAAGCTACAGGAAAAGATAAACCGATTTTTGCTTCTTCTGGTTTGAGAAAGATCGGGGTAAAGAAAGCATTAGCGTTCTTTACCGGCAACCCGACACAGAGTATCAAAACTAATTGGACAATGAGTGAGTACAGACTGCCCGAGTCATCTAGCCGATCATCAAGGCAAACTGGATCAATGCGAGTAAGCAAATTGTTCCCAACTCCCCCATTTAAATAGATTCTCAAGTTTGCACTTGAATACAACATTTATTGATTATTTGGTATTTGATTCATGTTCTTTATTTCATTTGGCAGTTAGATGACTGGGTACTATGTCGCATCACCCAAAAAGGCAACAATTCAAAGAACAAACCACAGGTAGAAGAAAACCCAAAAAATCAGGTGACACAAAGTCAGTTTCCAATCATACCGCAGGAGCTCCCTTCATCATACATGATTACAAAGGCCAATATGGACATCATCTCCGACCGTAGGTTCAAAGAGTTCCAGTTGATGGCCTCGATTCTTGCTGCTCAAGATCTTCCGTCCATGATGGAAACATGTTCCCCCAAACTAATTCAAGATGCCAGCAACAGCCTGCTCTTTAAGGACGGGGCAATCGATAAAGAAAATCATCGACTTATTCTAAATGGGGACAATATCGGATACGAAGACATCTACCCTGTAGATATGTTCACCTCTGATGATTCATATGAGGATCTCGACACAGATAATTTGGATCATGTTATGTTTAAGCAACTTTGATCGGGCTGAAAGTGTGTGCAGTATATTGTTATATACGGAGTAAATAATATCTGTAATAAGTAGCAAAGTGTGTGCTACTCGCATGATGTACAAAAAGACTGATGTTTCCTGTATATTTCTCTTTCTTTGCAAATAAAATGTATCTCCAACTCAAGTTTATCTTCATTTTACTTCATAAATACAATTGAGATGTTGGCGACAGCTTGATTACGAAAAAATTATTATACTCAATAGGGTAAATACAGAAATCAGGAAGAAAGAAGTCAACAACACCAAAGTCACCTTCACAAAACACACTCGTGTCCTTTTCAACATTGTTTATAGTCTGCAAGTTCTTTATTCATATTTAATGAGAGAGAGGTTTCAGGTATGTTCATTTGGTAACAATCGAGTTCTATGATTCTTATATCATACGTTTATGCAAGTCTACTTCTAGATCTTGTTTGGAGAAACTACGCAGCAGACTGAAACTGTGTATACAAATGAATGGACCTTACAGTGTTCGATGTAAATTGTAAAACCCATCCGATTTCAGTGAATACTGCTATCTTACTAGAAAAGTAGACCCATGAATTTGGTATCAGCTCTCCGATGCTTCTCCAGCAGCATAGTGTTTGTGTACCATTCTTCTGTATTCTGATAAGCAAAGCAAATGAAAAATTATTATTACTTTAAATTTTAATAATATTCCATATAACAATCAAAGAAAATACACAATTCCCATAGACACATTCCATTCGATTACAAAATATACCATGACATGTGTGTCTTGTACATTTCATTTTCAAAAATCATGTTCAGCTAAAATTGCATATTCTCTCATTATAATCGTAATACAAAGTTTGTAAAAGGGTGGCAATTCTTATTGGCAAGATAAATTATACATCTCATAAGTTCGTATCTTGCTCGAATTCTAAAGTAGTTTGTTCCGTTTTAAGAAGACAATAAAGACAAGTAATATAGAACATCAGACAGAAATTAAACTACTTATCGGCGTAACTCATAATATAGAATGTTTCTATGATAGTATATTGCAAACTTATAACCTCTTGATATCAGTAAATATAAAGCAATAATCATCTCACCTTCTTGGTTGCTCCAGAGTGCAGCAGCAGAGCTGTTGAGTGGACTATCATTATTTGGTTCTGCATCACAAAGATATAAATATAAGCTGAATCAATAAGCACCACTCAAAATCTGAATACTAGTTCATGAATGGTTTCACACACCTCCTAATAAACTCTGAATAGACAAAAGAACAGTTCGACAGTCATATGCTGAAGACCACTTGTCCTGTAAAAGAAAAAATAATGAACATTCTATAGGCCAATTGATAAATTTAGCTAACAATCAAACCAAAGAAGCTAAACAGTTATTTACACGAAGAATGAGGTGTCATGATCCACATATACATAAACAACTTTTCCCATACCATCCAAGATAGGAATAATTATTTACGAAAAAGCTTATATAAAGATTTGTATACCTGAAGGATGTCAAGGCAGATGGTACCATACTGGTCAACATTGGGATGGAAGCACGACGTTTCAAACTTAACCTGAGGGGGCTTGAAAGGATAGTCAAGAGGGAAGCGTAAGGAGAGTTTATAGGATAAACCCTCATACATGGTTCCTTTCCCACCCTCAATAGTACCAATCCAAGTAAATATATTCTCCCCTTCTGGAAATGCCGATACTCCAATATCTCCACTCATCTATAAACATCAGCAATCAAATTTGTTATTCAAGAAATACTCCGTATACAAATAGCCATGCAGCCCATCTCAAGTTGTCAACAGAAGATGGTGTTCTAGAAGATGAATTCAACGAATTCTACAAGATAATTTTACAACTTCACTGAAAATAACCCATAATCACCTTTTGGTATTCATATTATTTTATAAGCAGCAAGACGTAAGTTTATATCAGATACTAGACTTGTGTTCTATGTATTAAATCATGTTAGTACACACCCAATGCTAAACGACTGTGATACACTATATGCTGGCTAGTGATGTTTCCTGTTTATAACAAACGTTCCCAATACAATCACAAAAAACCTTAATTGTTAAATCAATATGTTCGTATGCAGTAAAAATGGTACCACCTGATACAACTTAGTACTAACATCGAATCCAACTCTAAAAAAGGCATGTACATATTGGCATATCACAATAAGGTTGAAAACAAAATAACAATAACCGCACATCCCACCCCAAAGACAACAGATGTATTTGGTGACAAGCTTCTTGGGGCATTTAGGAGCATTTTGCGTTTAGAATATAGTGCTCAGGCATTTAACTTTTGGATTTTGTTTAAGCGCTCCTATTTGAAACGCTAATAAAAGAAGCGTTTAGCTTTTACATCAATTTATACTTTAAAAATTCACACTAAAGCTACTTTTAACACCTACGCAAATTTTCACAAGCATGTGGAAAGTATATTGAAATATAGACTCAGGGTATGTTTGGCGTGCAACATTTTAAAGTGTTTTAGCGTGTAGCATTTTGTATTTTGCTACAACCCAAATTTTGCAAATGCTACTCAAAGAAGCGTTAGTATATAGGCGCTCTGCCACCACTAGTTTTGCCAAACACACCGTCAGTTGACTAGCTAAGAGATAACTCGCAAATACCAACTAACATGACCATATAATAAAGTCATAGTAAACACATAACATAATCGCATACCATCTACAACCATACAATAGAGTGTTTGTGTCGAGCATACTCACCAAACACAACAATAAATAAAGACTAATTGAAACTGTATCAAACTTTAGACGCATTATTTTTAAGCGTGCATCGTACTTTTTTTTCCTATAGAATGCATAAACTTTTAATTTATCCTATCGTGTGTATCATTACAAGTAAAGTTCGATACAGAAATGTATCGAACTTATAAATCAATGATACACACAATAGGATAAATTAAAAGTTTATACATTCTATAGGGAAAAAAAAAGTTCGATACACACTAAAAAATAATGCGTCTAAGTTCGATGCATTTTCAAATGGTTGTCACTATTTATTGTTAAGTTTGGCGAGTATGCGCGGCACAAACGCTCTATTCTATAGTTGTAGACGTTACGCGATTATATTATATGTTTACTATGCCTTTATTATATATAGTCAAGTTCGATACACATCTAAATTTAAATTCTCAAAACTGTATAAAAATAAATATATAAAATAATACATGATACTCAATAGAATTGATCAGATTCATACCATAAGAGCCATAAGTTCCTTCTGCAACCTACAAAAAAAATCGATAGAAACACAATCAATAAGTAACAAATAATATAAAAAAAATTATATAAACAATCAAAATTTATAAAAATTATATATATAAAAAAGAAAAGAGACCTCTGAGTAACGGAATTAGTATCAACGGGAATTGGAGTAGTTTTAGGCTGTTTTAACGGTTGTTGTTCGGTAGTAGTTGTTAAATTGTCCATAACTGTATCGTTTCGGACCTCCATTATTATTATTATAAAATGATGATTTGATTAATTGGATTGGATTGAATTGATTTATGATTGTGATTGGGATTGGGATTTATGAAATTGTGAAGGAGATGGAAGTGAATGGGAATTGTTTAATTTGACAACACGGTATATGGTTTTTGCTTTGTGACTAGATGGGGCTTTATGTACTTCTTAATAAATTTATTTATTAAATGAATATTTGCTTAATTATTGACTTTTTGAAAAGAATATTATCGGTTAACTATTTTTTTGAACAAAGGTTAACTATTGATAAGCACTTTCTTTTAACTTTTGTTTAAGGCCACTCATTGGTAACGCACCATCGTGGTTTTTTTATTTTTTTATTTTATTTTTTTATTATTATTATTATTTGATTTATGAGTGTTGAATATTTTTTAAAATATTATTTATTTAAAGTGTATATCTATACTATTATATAATTCATTTGGGACTATTCTATAATTAGAAAAACTTAAAATTCAAGCTTTTACTTGCTTATTATATAAAGATTTTAAAATTAATTGGTTAAGAAGCAGATTGGTTAAGAAGTTTGTTAGAAAGCTTGTTAGGAAGCAGTTGTTTGTTCAAACTAAAATTATTTGGCTTAACCATATCTAATATCTCTACTTATAAAGCAGGAAGACAAATAAACGTGTAACCAAATAACGCAAAATATAATCACATGATACCGGCCGCCGCATTATGCAGATACCGTTCTAGTTTTATTAAAAGGTGAGATGGTGTGACTGGGGTGAAAGTGGAGAAAGGTAAATGGAGAGAAAAAAGATTACTCTAACGTAGTACTAAATATTGCACTATTTGTATTACTCGATTTTATTCATTTAGAAATAATATTCATTTCACGGTATCTGAATACGAAACTGAGGGTGTGTTTGTTTCATTAAGATGTTTTGGGTCTGAATCTGACTACCACATCTTACTGGTAAGAGGTGGTTGTAAAGTCTGAATCTAAATGAAATAAAGTTGTTTGTTTTTTTATAAATTGTCTAAATGGTTTTAATTGTCCGTTTTTAAGTATATATTAAACCATAATAATAGATGAATAAGTAGCTTGAATGTAACATATATTTGAAGAAAAATAAAACAATTTTGATTTTCACAAAAATACGATTTCGGTTCATCAATGTCAACAAATGTGTTATCTCTTCAATTCGTCGGTTTTACGAAAACTAGCTCGACACACACAAAATGAATTCTCTACAAAATTCAGTCCTTTGGCTTTTGTGTTTTATAGTTGGCCAAACTAATTATTCAAAATGTCTTTAACAGTAAAATTTAGCCCAAAAAATTGAACTACATTAATAAAAATTGAGTCCAACTAAATGACCTAACCCTAAACCTAAATATATAATATACTACTAATCTTTCTCTTCCACAAACCTGACGCTAGCCACCAAACTTTCTTTCACCATATTTTCATCTAACAACTATCTCTTTGATATTTCCTTTTGTAAACCTCACTAAATATAAATAAGAATTCATTATAATCCTTTCTTTATTTCCAAATTATAAACCAAACGAATCCTTTAATCCAACTTTTCAAATTTTTTTTCTTCAATATTTCGAGACAAGGTAGGTGTCTTTGTTCTGGGGTTTTGATTTTCCAAAGATTGATTATGGGTTTGTATCAAAGATCTTTATTTATGGTTCTTTAAGATTTTATTTGATATTGTGAAGTTGGATTTGTAAGGCAAGAGGCAGTCAGAGGTTATCACCACGTCTAACTGAGTAACTAGAAAATGAAAAACAAACGACCTCCGCCTCTTACCGCGTCTGACTGGTAAGCGATCAGAGGCTGGTCAGACTTTTTTTGAAAAAACAAACACACCCTGATGCTCTAGATGTATGTTACGTTGGACTTGGACCTGACACAAGAGGTGGAGCCATGAAAGGGCAAGGTGCACTTGTGTTCTTTTAGCGAAAACATTTGTTGTGTAAAATATTTAATTTGTAATTTTTGGCTTTAACAAACCGATTTTTAGTGTAATTTCAAAAATTATCAAAGGTTGCACTTTCGATCATAACTTTCTGGCTCCGCTCCTGCATAACATAATAAATTAATAAACACTTGCTTCTCTGAAATTTGTAATAGGTACGATATGAGATTCAGAATATATTTAAATTCGTCAAATTAAGGGTCTGCTTGGTTCAAAGTGGGGAAAGGGAAATGGAAAGGGTAAGGGAAAGAGAATGCAAAGGAATGAGTGAGGTGGGTAATGAATACCTTACCCCTCAATTTACTCTATAATGGTTGATTACCCACTATGGGGTAATCAATACCTTTGCACCCCCTAACCAAGCAACATAATTTGAGTGAGGTGGGCCCTTTTGAATTCCTTACCTATTCCCCACCCCCTTAACCCACCACCAAGCACCCCTTAAATATGTAACGATAGGAATGTATAACGATTGGATTATAGGATTGGTTTCTCGGTTTTATGAATGTACCAGTATCAAATATTTACTGCTTTCAATTCATATAACATGACGCAGTGCACAAAACGTGAAATACATAAATCTCAAACTAAGCTATGATGGATATAAAGCGTAAATTTGACTAATCAAAAGGTCAAAAATGAAATATTTTAACTTTTAGTGTCAGGAATAATTGAGCAGTTGCACTAAATTTAATGTTTTTTTTGACAATTATGTACTCATGGTACTAAAATGGTACAAGTGTTTAATCTCAACATTGGAGGAGTTTTTGTGTAGTTTTGTGTTATTTAAGTGCTAAAAGTATAAATAGTGACTACATTGCAGATGCTCTTACAGGTGGTTACGTAGTTTTGATTTGTGGTGTTAACTTTTATAAAAGGTTTTGAGATTTTTCTAAATGCATCTTACAACGGATTGCAGAACTCAGAACCAGAAGAGGGTTTATTTATGGAAGATCAACTGTTATGAAAGAAGCAACGAAGCTTGGTTGGCGACGTAATCTTGAGTCGGTTGAGAAATTGAGAATAAGAAAGATAACATGCTACGTTATCCGGAACACGAGGGCGAGGCACCGACGAACCGCCGCCGACGTGAGAATAAGTCGTCGGAATATGATTGAATATTTTAGAGAGAGATCATAGAAATGTGGATATGACATTGGTATTTATGGGCAAACTCTAGGGAAAGAACATTATAATTGTACCATCTGTGTCAGCCGAATCGGTTAAAGGGAGCATGTACGTGTCAACAAATACGAAGGCTCAAAGCATAGGTTGTGGTATCCTCAAATGTCCATGTATAGTTGTCGTATGTTGCAGGAATATTGAAGGTCACGTTAAATCGGGCCTGCGTAATATCCTTTATTTGTCTGTTAGCGATTCGGAGGCTTAGGCTGCTGATCGGAGGCTAGGTTCCATTAGCTTAGGTTTCGGATCGGATGCCAGGCTTCGTTGAATGTAGGATAGATTTCGTTTAGATCGACGGATTCCTTTACGATAGTCTGGTAGACTTTATGCCAATTGTCACGTACACTGTCTTATTTGTAGGTTAGTCGGAGGCTAGGCTATATCAATACCCGAGGTACACTATCATTTGATTTAAAAGGAATTTGTATATTTCGCTCATTTTATTTTTCTTTATATCATAGTCGAAAATAAGTTTGTGCATACAATCACTTTTATAAACTTAATTTCACCGTTGTCTCTATATCATACCTTTTATACAAACTAGTAAAATCGGGTTGTTGTTGTATTGCTCATATAAATATATACAACGATAAAACTGAAATATTTATAAAAAATAGTCCATTCTACGAGTATATACGGCTACACCATAATTATAAAATAATGTTACTCCATAATTGTTAATGCGATATCTATTTTTAGAGCCATTGTGTGATGTTGTGTGGTTTCGACGTAGCTTTTCAACCACAATAATGAGGTTATAACTTCGTATTCAGTGTGATTATTGACGTAGTTTTTTAAAGTGGTACAAACCATGTTGTATGTGTTTATGTGAGTGTACCCGTATGTGTATGTGTTAAAGATGTGTAGTGGCCAGTGGGATGTAGCATAAGTTTTTGGTGTGAACTAGGAAACACATATACTGTGCGCTTAGGCATGGAATCTAAGAATCAATGTTTTTATGTGCATAAATGACTAGAAAGAACGTTTGTAATCAAGGGCGGAATATTTAAGGGGCAGCCATTAATTATTTATAAAGTACTAGACATAGATAAACTCTAATGGAACACAAGCCCACAAGCCGGGCGTGGGCCGAATATCTCATCTAATACTCTCCTCAGTCTAAGCAGTGAAATCGCGAAAGCTCGGGTTAGAGAGGAAAACTTAAAACGGTAAAGCTATAACTAACTAGTTGATGAAGTTGTTATTCTTTTGAGATTCTTGATATGCTTTGTTGCATAGAAGATGCATGGCTCTGGTGATTGAGGGGTTGTGAAACTAAGACGCTTAGAGAAGATGATTGCGAAGAAAAGGTTTTGAGGGTTTATGAAATAGGAAAAGTGATAGTAACCCACCGATTTAACTGATTAACGATAATAAACAACAAATGAAAGAAGGTTGTGACAAAAACTATTATGTATCTATTTATTACTTTGCTTTAAAGAAAATTAATGAAGAAAAGAAAGAAACAAAAATAAATGGATTTTAATGCTAGGTACGCAGCATTCTTGTTTTTGCAGAAAGAGACTTTCTAAAGAGAAAAAAAAAATTGCGGCAGAAAAACAAAAGAAGAATTAACTAAGTGGTTGGATTATGTTTCGGGTTAAGAAAAAAATGAGAGAAGATTTGACGGGGTTTAATGGTCGAAGACAGCGACTCACGACGACCGATTAGATGTGAGGATCACACCTTGCTCGAAATCATGTTGAATAATGAAACCCCGTGGGTTATTGATATATTATTTAGCCATTATTTATAAAGTACACAACATAAAGAGCAAATGAAAAAAATATAAATAGTACACAACATAAAGAGCAAATGAAAAAAATATAAATAGCAAATGAAAGAAGGTTGTGACAAAAACTATTAAGTATTTATCTATTACTTTGCTTTAAAGAAAATTAATGAAGAAAAGAACGAAACAAAAATAAATGGATTTTAATGCTAGGTACGCAGCATTCTTGTTTTTGCAGAAAGAGACTCTGTAACGAAAAGAAAAAAAATAGTTGAGGCAGAAAAACAAAAGAAGAATTAACTAAGTGGTTGGATTATATTTAGGGTTAAGGAAAAAAAAATGGGGTTTAATGGTCGGAGACAGCGGCTCATGACGGTCGATTAGATGTGAGGATCACATCTTGCTCGATACCATGTTGAATAATGAAACCTTGTGGGGCAAGATATATTATTTAGCCATTATTTATAGCGTACAAGAAATAAAGAAACCCTAATGAAACTCTAATGGACCACAAGCCGGGCTTAGTCCGAATATCTCATATAATAATTCCCCCACCACCCAAAAAAAAAAAAAAAAAAAAAAAAAAAGTCTGAATTGTTAATCTATATATTTGACATAATTATTTTAGATAGGGCTGTAAACGAACCGGACGAACATGAACGGAGCCCTGTTCATGTTCGTTCATTTAATTTTAACCGGACAAATAAACGGACACGGACACTTAAACGGACGAATCTTCTTGTTCATGTTCGTTCATTAAGACATTAAACGAACGCTAAACGAACATAAACGATCGAACATAAATAAAAAAATATACAAACAAGCATAAACTTTATTGAATTCTTCACAATTGTTTTATAAGTGTTGCTTTGTTTAAACAAACCAATTTTTAAAATTATAAAATTAAAAGATATGATATATGAACGTAAATAGATAAATAAACATAAACGAACTTTAACGAACACCTAATCGGACGTTCACTAACATAAATGAACGAACGAGACTTTTGTTCATGTTCGTTCATTTAACTAAACGAACGTAAAATATTGTTCATGTTCGTTCATTTAATAAACGAACGAACATAAACGAACTTTTTACCGAACGATTTATGAAATGTTACTGAACGTTTAGTTCGTTTACGGCCTTAATTTTAGATAACAAACTTCATGGCAGCAAAACATATTGGCTCTACTGTCACTTTAATATAATTCATCAGTCCAATATTTTGCTTATACAACTTGTTTCATTGTTTGTGTCGATTTGCGATATTATACTCTTAAGAAACTAATTTCTTTTATAATAATTGAGTCGACATGAACACTTTTAAGCGTTGAAGAATTCAAGAAATGAATTTCAATTGGTGATTAAATTGATTTGGCATAATCAAGCTTTGTAGTTTTAAGTTTCATAATGTTGTTATAAAAGTTTCAAAATGCATATAGAATATAGAACGGGTTTCAATTAAAATAGTTTGGTTTTGTGCTAAATGGCGTAGTTTGATTTTGCAGTATTGTTTATTTTCCTTCGTTTTGTGTTATATCAGCTATGTGGATGTTCTTTAATTAATATGTACAAAGTTTCATCCTAAGCTAGTGATCGGGCACCCAATAATAATGGTCAAGTTCCATCACTGCTTAATAAGTGATAACTACGTTTCAACTAAATGGAATTATTTAACGAAATATTATCATGTTTTACTTAAATAAAAGAACACGAGTTATTTGTTCGACTCGGCCACACTTTGGCGTAAGCCTCGTTACTTAATAATGGGCTGATCTAAATTCTAAAGTTTTTTCATGGTAAACGTCCAAGACCCACAAGTAACGAGTAAATGATGCGCTAATAGATGAGACTTGGAGTAAAAGAAATTTAGAAGTGGAAGGCGCTCTGGTGGGATCCTCGCGGACATGCAGTCAGTTTGATAAGGATCGAGTGACATTGCTTCTTCGACCCGAACCAAGGGATCCCTTAGATATGATGCAAAATGGATCTTGTTCTATCCTTGATCAGAGATTTCTCTATGAAAAAGACGAATCGGAGTTTGAAGAGGGGGAAGGAGAAGGAGCCCTCGACCGGCAACAGATAGAGGAGGATTTATTCAATCACATAGTTTGGGCTCCTAGAATATGGCGCCCTTGGGGCTTTCTATTTGATTGTATCGAAAGGCCTAATGAATTGGGATTTCCCTTATGGCTTATTTTTACTTGTTAAACAATAGTACATTATTTTGAATCCTGTGTATAGAACATCATTATCATTTATAAACAAATCTTTGGTAAGATCTCATATTGACTAATGGCTACAAATCACTGTCGAAGATCGACACAATGAATTGAAGTCTTCTGCGGGCAAATGAGTCCACATTTTGATTAATTTCGTGATGTGAAGCCAAGGCCCATTTCTAAATTCTAAACATCAAATCTCCGGATCCCTTTTCATGGACTTTTGAAATATATGATATCCTCACTTTCAATTTCATGGACTAATGACTTTCGAAATGTACGGTATCCTCATCTTTCGACTTATGAGTAAAAGCAAAAAATACTCTGTAATATTATTACTCAAAACTCATTATACTTTCTCTACTTTAATAAAACTCAATATAAACAACATAGTGTTAGATTAATTGTCATTAGGGGTGAGTTTGGTTCCGAAACTGCACGGAACCGACCCGAAATAAAAAAAAACCGAGAACCGAAAAACACATATTTTAGGAACCGAGAACCGAACCGAAGATTATTGTTCGGTTCTCGGGTCCTGTTCGGGTAATTCGGTTCTACCCGATTGGAACTGCAAATTTTTAGAAAGCGCCTAAAATTCAATATTCTATATGTGTTTGCACTAATATACGTCTAAACCATATAGAATATTGAACTATTAAAGTATGTAGCATAATGTTATTTAGCCGTTCAAATTTTTATTTTTAAAGTATGTTGCAGAATATTCGAGCTACGTTAATGGTTGTTTATAAATGGGCCGCATAATCTTTGTAAAACGATGTTATATGAAACATAAAAAAGCAAACATTCGTTAAAACAATATATTATGGTCCCAATCTCACCATCCAGTTATTTATCGACGTTTAAACTTTTAAAGTACAATCATCAAAGTTTTCACTACTTTTCAAGGACAACTATCACCAATTTGTTCATTTTGATTACTTCATTATAATTTATGACTTTGTTAACCGTCATGTCAAGTTGGGTGATAAAGTTTCAACTAGCACGAAGGCATAAATACGTAATCGTGAACTTAAAAGCCTAAACATCCCACAAACATCCTATATATTTGAAATTCGTGTCGTTCTTTGGTTCCGGACCCGATACCCTCGATTCCGGATCGAACTGAACTGAGAACTGATTAGCAATATCTAAGAACCGAGAACTAGACCGCGGTTCCAAAATGCGGTTAGGTTTGTGTCGGTTCTAGTTTGGTTCTCGATCAAGTGAGTTCTCAATCAATTTGCTCGCACCTAATTGTGATTATACTTAATTAAATGCCCCCTTTTAATATGAAAAGATATTAGCGCCTTTTGTCATAATGCCCATGTTTTCCCATTATACTTAATAAGTATTGCACCCAAATGCTCATGTTACCTAATTCCCATGTTATCTCATACGCTCATCTTATGGTGTTCATGTATTGCACCCAAATGCTCATGTTACCTAATGCTCATGTTATCCCATATGCTCATGATATGGTGCTCAAGTATTGCACCTAAACGCTCATGTTACCTAATGCCCATGTTATCCAAAACGCTCATTTTAGGGTTAATTGTACTGTTAGGTAACGAACTTTTCAAAATTTTCAATGTTAGGTATTTTACTCATGAAAATACCAAGTTAAGTAACCAAACTTTCAACTTTGTTCAATGTTAAGTAATTTGAGCACTTTTTGCAACCGGTAACTAGTAGCAGCCGGTCACCTTTGTTTGACTTTTGTTGACTTTGTACTAACGTTAATTAAATCATTATTTTATTACAACGGTATAATAAAACATCCCACTAACAGGCACTTTACCAAATTTATTTCCCTCCAATTCCACAAACCCTAATTCCACAAATCCATGAACCCTAATTCGCCAATTCTAGAACTCTAATTTTCTTTTCTATGTAATAATCAAAATGGGTAAAGGTAAACACGACAAGAATCGTGTATTTACAGTTAACCTAAAACACGAAGGTCTTTTTATGATTAAACCTTTTGCTTATATGAACGGAGATGAGAAGCAAATTACAGATCTTAACTTTGAAGGTGTGTCATGTGTTGAACTCTTTGATGTAGTTAGGCATTTAGTGCATAATCCACTTAGGAGACTTTATTATTGCAAAGTAGGAACCCCATTAAAATTGGGCATTAAGGAAATTAAAAATGATGCTGATGTTCAGTCATTTTTAACTTGTGGTTTTGAATTAAAATAGGTTGTTGATTTGTATGCTGAACATCTTGATGAAGATGCTATAAATGCTAGGGACAATGCAGTAGATGAGGAGGGTTATGAGTCTAGTGATGCTTATTGTTCTAGTGAGGAGGAAGATTTACATGATGTTGAATTCTTTCATGAAGGTAATGAAAATGTAGAAATTAAGAATTTAACTACCAAAGACTAGGAGTGAGCAAACAAAACCGAAACCGAAAACCGAAAAAACCGACCGAAACTAAAAACCGATGGTTCGGTTTTTAATTTTTCAAAAACCGAAATATACGGTTCGGTTTCGGTTTTCGTCCAAAAACCGAACCGCAAAAACCGAGCCGAACCGATTTTATTATATAATAATATATAATTAATAAAATATGAATAAATAACTAAATAAATCAAATTTATAAACTCGTATTTATTTTGTAGGTAGATTTATAAAATATTTATCATAACGTTTATGTTTATATGCGTGTTTGTCGTGTCGTGTGTTTACTTGAGAATATATCAATAAATATATAACGATGATCATACTATGTGTATGTTCACTTGCATGTTGTGTGTGTCTCATCTATATGTGTAATTATAGAATTATGCAATAAACATTATTATGCTCACATTAACAAGAAAAAAGTAAATAAGGATAACCAATTTTCTATGTAATACAAGTTTTTTGGTATAAATTTGCCATGCCCAAATATAAACGGTTAGAAACCGAAAAAACCGAACCGCCAAAAACCGAACAGTTTCGGTTTTAGGTTTAAAAAAAACCAAAATATTCGGTTCGGTTTCGGTTTTAGCCAAAAACCGACCCAAACCGAACCATGCACACCCCTACCAAAGACCCATTTCTTAACAAATTGTGCTCAAACAGTGGTCACTATAGAGGTTTCATTGATGAACCAATCAATGTACATGTAATAGAAGTGTTAGAAGACCCAGATCATGTAGATGCTAAGTATAGAGCTAAGCCATATGTTGTTTACCCAAGACATGATCCTACACGGGATTGGGATAAAATGGAACCTATATTAGGAATGAGGTTTGAAAACAGTGAACAACTTAAACTTGCTTTAGCCAATTATGGGGTACATAATGGGTATCAACTTTGGTTTATGAGAAATGAAATGTGGCAATTGTTAGTTTACTGTGGTAGGGATATGTTAGAAGGTAGGTATGCAGGGGCTGACACATTAAAAAAAAAAAAAGATCTGAACTCAGGAATAAAAAGGGTGGTGAGGGTTGTTCAAAGGATGGTGAGGGATGTTCAAAAGATGGTGATGGTAGTTCTAAGACACCTGCAAAGGTTCCTAAAAAGGGTAAGGTTAAAAGGAAAGTTGTTAAGTCAATTGAAAAGGAAAAAAATGTTTGTGGTTTTAGACTTTTTGCATCTTGGATGTCAACTGAGAACTCTTTCCAAATCAAATCCTTAAAGTCTAAACACAAGTGTTCTAGGAATTACAACCTAGGTAGCTTGGTGACATACAAATGTGTAGCACACCATTTTGCCAAGGACCTTATTGCAGACCCATTCATACCTTTGTTAAAGATGAAAACAGAGATAAGGTCAAAATATCACATTAATGTAAGCCTTGGTCAATGCCAGAGAGCTAAGCAGAGGCCTTTATTTGATTATGAAGGGGGTTGAGAGAACATTATGGCAGGTTGTGGGAGTATATGAATGATGTTATTGATTCAAATCCAGGGACTACATGTAGAGTAGATGATGAAGAAACCTTTTCAGGAAACTACTGTTTTAGGAGATTTTATGTGTGTTTTAAAGGTGCTATGGATGGTTGGTTTGCAGGGTGTAGAAAGGTAATAGGATTGGATAGGTGTTTTCTAAAACATAAATGCAAAGGTGAGTTGCTAGTAGCTATGGGGAGAGATGCCAATAATCAAATGTACCCAATAGCATGGGCTGTTGTCAAGGTGGAAAACTATGATAATTGGTGTTGGTTTTTGGGTCTGTTGTGTGAAGATCTCAACTTGCATCAGGGTAATGGTTTGACTATAATATCAGATTCTCACAAAGTATGGAAAACAACTTATTTAGATTACAAATTATGTTATTAAATTGATACTGATTCTAATCCATGTACTTAAACAGGGACTTGAAAGTGTTGTTAGTGATTTCCTACCTAATGCAGAACATAGAAAGTGCACAAGACATGTGTTTGCAAACTTTAAAAGGAAGTTCAGTGGAGTGGAGCTGCACAGACTCTTTTGGCAAGCTGCTTCAACCACTTTAGAGGAGAATTTCTACTCAAAGATTGAGTAATTGAAGGTGGTTAGTAAAGAGGCATATGATTACCTGATACAGAGGTATCCTAACACCTGGAGCAGAGCATTCTTTAGTTTGGAATCCAAGTGTCCAAAATTTGAGAATGGAATTTGTGAGAGTTTTAGTAGGGCCATCCTGGTACAAAGGACAAAACCTATTATAACTATGCTTGAGGACATAAGACTACATGTCATGCAGAGATTGGTTGCCATGAACAGAATTGCAAGGAAATGTGAAGACACCATTACACCTTGGGTTAGAAAAAGATTGAACTATTTGATTGACCATCTGCTAAGGTAAAACTTGTTATTAGTGTTATCCATTTTGAATATAAACTAACCAATACTCCATTTAAATAGGTACTGGCAAGTTATTCCAAGTGGCTTTCAAGAATTTGAAGTCGGAAATGGTAATCAAGCTTACATTCTTCATGTTATATCTCAGATGAAGAATTAAAGAAAGGATATGTTCCATCTTCAAGCAGTTACTCAGATGAAGAATCATTTGACCAAGAACCTTAGAACAAAGTTGTTTTATCTATGAATGAACAAGTAGCTACTCAAGAACCATTTGCAGGCAACAGGAATGCAGATGATGATATGCTGATTGCGGAAGTTATCGATGCACCATGTGACCCTAATCAACCTGAATCAAACAAAGGCAAAGCAGTGGCTACTTTTGAACCTGAAAAGAAGGGAAAAAAGAGACAAACTCATGATGATCCTTTGAGGATTTACCACAAGAATAGGGGAAGATATGAGAGGATATTTGGTCAAAAAATGAAAAAGACATGATTTGGTCCAAATGGTGAAGGGTCTACACCAGATTATGCATTCTCAGTTGATTAACCTTGAAAACACCTTAATATTTGGATTATCATATTTGTAATCTTTTGTTTCATGGTAGATCTATTAAACTATGCACAATGGCACATCTTTTGTTAAACTAGAACCAAAACAATGTGTGCTTGTCCCCACTCTTACAAATTGATTTTATTTTATTGTTGTTATTAATTTGTTGTGTTATGGTATTATATTTTAAGCTTTATTTAGTCATGTTTTACATCTCAATTGGTGCAATTTGTAGTAACCAAAGCATTGACGTGACCACATATTGACTGTTTTCTCAATTGGTGCAGTCACTATTTTTTTTCTCACTGCACATGCAACAAGAATCTGACTATTATGCATGTGAGTTTTTTGCCATTTACTTGACCACATATTGACTGCAAAAGACTTAACACCTTTTACTCCAATTACCATAACCACATAATCACTGCAAAAGGTTTTACAACTACAATATTTAAGGTCATACTCATAATGGCTATTCCATCAAACATTCATAAGAAAACCAACAATTATTCCAAAAATGGCTTCAAATAAGAGGAAAGGAAATTAATGCAGATTCTCATATCATATTTGTGCTATGTAACACAAAATAATAACCAATTTTTTAATTTTCTAAATTTTGTGTAGAAATCATTGCAATTTCTAGTGACAGCTCTGAATCAGATTTTGATGCAAGGCCATGGGCATGGGAGGATTATTTTCCCAAGAATTATAAGGCAAGTGATTATTTTGTGCCTGCAAACAAGGTGGAACCAAGCACTAATATGACAGCAAAACAGGAAAAAAATGGCTTTTGATGCAAGAGTTAAGGTACTAGGGCTAGCAAATGAGAAAACATGTCAAGAATTTGGTATCAAATCATTTGAGAAAAAAGAACCAAAAGATCCAAAGGGCAAGGGAAAAAAGAAGATGCTTTGAAAGCATCTTTTGTTACTAATGGTTTTGGTTACAATAATGTGCATATGTAACTGGTTTAAGTGTATGACTTAAACAAGGGTAGAATAAAACCCTTATAACCTTCTATGATCAATGCAATGTCTGTTAATTAACAACAAGGATACTAAAGCATGATTTTTTTGCATTAAAGAAGAGTAACTGCATACATTAGATTGCGTGTACAAGGCGGCAAAACCAACAGTGCCTAAACTAAAACTAAGCCTTATACTACAACAAAAACCACACAATCTAGCCCTAAACACTAAACTACTTCAGTGCAAGTACCAAAGAAACCACAACTGCAAAAACACTAAGTGTTGACTTTCAAACACTGACTTTCTTTAAGGCTTTTTTAACTATGCCTCCAATTCTTCAATCCTTCTTTGACTATTAACTTCACTTTGAACCTCACGCCTTTGATTAGGATTCAGTTGGCTATACATCTCAAACAAATGCATCTTGTACCAATCAAATTCCTCCTCTGGATCATACCAATCCCATTTATCACATTTCTTCCTTCCCGATTTCTAAAATCAAAAAAATGTAGTATAGTAAACATTTAAACTTAATAATCTTTAAACAAAACGTATCGGATATGCTAACCCATCGATTTTGGCAGCAAATGAAACATCGAGCAGGGTTGGTGGGTGTCCAAGATGTTACTACCATCGATGGCCTGTCACATTTGCAGTTATCGTTGCAAAGATAAGAGGACATGATTTAATTTGATTTTGATTTGGGATTCATTATGATAATTGAAAGAATTAATTGATTGTGTTTTACACGATACAAATTAGGGTTTATGTAAAAAAAAGGGGGAAGAAAGATAGAAAAGTGTTATATAACCGTTGTAGTGACGTTACATGTCGGCCCCATTATTATAGCCGGTGATATTACCTAACATTGAAGGTTTCACAAAGTTTGGTTACCTAACTTGGTATTTTCGTGAGTAAAATACCTAACATTAAAAATTTTGAAAAGTTCATTACCTATATGTAGAATTAACCCCTCATTTATGGTGTTCAAGTATTGCACCCAAATGCTCATGTTAGCTGATGCTTATGTTATTCCATATGTTCATGTTATAGTGCCCAAGTAATGCACTAAATGCTTATGTTACGATGCTCAATTATTACACTAATTGCTCATGTTACAGTTCCCAAGTTATGCACCAATTCATGTTAGAGGGGAGGTACTGTTGTGCCAAAGAACGACACCAGAAAACATGGCGCACCATACCGTGTATGGCGCCAAACCACCTCGCGCCATTGGAACCACACGACGCCATTCATGTTGTTGTTTTTTTTCCAACCGTTGCATTTGAAATGGTTGACCAAGGAAGGGAGTGTTTGGTTTGTATATAACGGTAATATTACCGTTTGTTTTTAATGTTTGACAAAAAAAAAATAAAAAAAAAAAATAAAAAATAAATAAAATTACCCCCTAATTTAACTATAAATAACCCCTTAAATTTTAACAAATTACACACACTTCCAACACATATTATTATCTACTTATAGGTTTAACCGTTAAGGATTACAATCCAAAAATATCATGAGATGAAAACAACAAAAATATAATTTATTTAATTGATAATCATGTTTAAATATAGTAATTTACAAATTCATTTAATATGTATTTAATGCATTTTTTGGTTAATTAAGAAAGTTTGTGTTCATTAACTACACCTTAACCTTTGTCAAAAGTGAGCATTAGTTAGCAAAATCCTAAATACAAATTGTCAAGACTGAAAAATATTTGGACATTTAATTGGGATAATTTATTCAATGATCAATCTTATAAGTTGTATATGTTTCACACAAATTTTCTATCTCATTCAAAAATATCACAAAATAGAAAAGGATGTTTAATAAATACAAGTTTTGAAGACTTACAAGTCTTCTAACATCCAATAATAGTTAACTTTAATTTTGTATCATTTTTTTCCACAATAGGACAAGTTTATTTAATATAACTTTGAACAAATGTAAAAATAAGAAAGCAATTTAGGACCATTTACTTCAAGTTGGTTGAAGATATAACACATCACTTATTTTCTATGGCTATAATTTTCAAATGTGGAGACATTGTAGTATCAATTAGTCAAAAGCCAAAACATGTATAATTTGGTAAACAACACACAACCGAACATTGCCTAAGAGACTGTCTTTGAGGAAAAGTCGGAATGGGTCTAAAAATGAATCCAAATTCGGCCGTGACACTAACCTTTTTTTGTGATAATTTGTTACAAAATATTGTTAACACCACACAATCTGTCAATAACAGGTAAACCAAGGAAGAGGCGGATAATATTCAATATATGCTAATTGTAACAATAAAACCAGGCCGGATCAATTTTAAATCATTTTTCAAAACATGCAAAAATGTTTTGGTTCACATGTCGTGGAAATTTACTTATGTAGCTGTAAAAAAGCATCACTACTAAAATTGCTAAAATTTATACATTTGTTTCGGAATTTTATGTTAGTGGATAATTTTATGTTTAAACCTGGATATTTTCCTAAAACGCCTTTTTCCATAACAAACTTCAAGGAAATTAACCTCAAGAAAGGAGTTTGATATTGTGTGAAGCCTTATGTAATTGTATCTATATTAACGGTAATTTCTTAATTTGAGATAAATTAAAAATTTTAAGCTTATATATGTTGGCATTCTATTGACGTTCTTGTAGCAGTTAAAGTATAGAGTTTGTTGAGTTTATAAATCAATCAAAATTTCATATTGTCAAACTATATGCGTTTTATATAGATGTTGTTCATATTACCAAAAGATATATTCATGCAATAATACAGATTGCAAAGACTTGAGAGTCTTTGGTCGTCTGGTTCAGTTGTTCGTTTTCAAAGTCTATATAAAGCTGCATAGAGGCATATGTGTTCATTATCAGATTAAAAAAAACATCAATATTATTTTATACAACATACTTAATGAGAGAAAATATTTACTTTTGCGTTATGCAAACTCATGTTTTGTTTATTTTCTCACTTGTCTTGTTGTGGTTTAATACCACAACTGAAGCTTCCTTTGGCCACCAACAACTGGTTGCAGCAGCAGGAGGAGCTGCTAATATGTGCATCGATAAGGAGAGGCAAGTTCTTCTTGATTTCAAAGCTAACCTTCAAGACCCCGATGGCCGGCTCTCTACATGGAGACCTAAAGAAGAAGATGATTGCTGTAAATGGGATGAAGTCATGTGCAACACCCTAACAGGTCATGTCACAGAGCTTGACCTGTCCAACTATGGTCTTGGAGGTGAGGTTACCCATTCGTTACTTAACTTAACACACTTGAATCATCTTTCTCTTTCGGGAAATTCTTTTTATGGAATCATTCCCAAGTTCATATGCTCCATGACTTATGTAGCTTATCTTGACCTAAGTGGAAATCAGTTTAGTGAATCCATTCCTAAATCGATTGGTAACATGACCCAATTAACATATCTTAACCTTGGTTACAATCAGTTTACCGGCACAATTCCTGAGTCCATTCATTCGTTGACCAAATTAACAACCCTTGACCTTAGCGGGAATAATTTCAGTGGAATCATTCCCAAATCCATTGGTTCCTTGACCAAATTGACAGCGCTTGATCTTAGTGGGAATCAGTTCACTGGCATCATTCCCGAGTTCATTTGTAACATGACTAACTTAACCTTTCTTAACCTTGGTGCAAATGAGTTTGTTGAAACCATTCCCAGGTCCATTGGTAGTATGACCAAATTAACACAGTTGTATCTTTATGGGAATAATTTTAGTGGAGTCATTCCCGAGTCCATTGGTAATATGACCAAATTAACATACCTTGACCTTTCAGACAACTCTTTCAATGGAACCATTCCTACGGAATTTGGAAACCTAACCAATTTGGAATACCTATATCTTGATTCCCTCGGAAGTTGTACAGTTGGAAACTTAGATTGGTTGTCTTCTCTATATTATTTAGAAGCCCTTTATATGGATGGAATTTCTTTGGCCAAAGTAAATAACTGGGTAAACGTTATTATAGGTCTCCAAGTGTTAAGTTTAAAGGGATGTGACCTCTCACAAGTTAGGCATCCATATTCTCCATCCGTCAACTCTTCTTCATCTATTAATTCCCTTTATCTCGATAACAACAATCTCAACTCATCCATGTATCATTGGTTGTGCCCATTAACTGGCAATAGGCTCAAATTTCTTTTTCTCTCTCGCAACAAGTTTGAAGGGAAACTTTCGGATTTTATGAACAACTTGTCTAGGTGCACGTCGGCTACTACTTTAAATACTTTGGATGCTTCAAGTAGCCAATTTACAGGGTCATTGTCTCATGATATCCAACACTTTTCATCCCTCATGCACTTGAATCTATCTTTTAATCGGTTAGATGGAACTATAAGTGATAAACTGTGGGAATTACCCGGCCTAATACAACTAGACCTATCTTCCAATTCTCTTAGAGGTGTTATCTCTGAAAACATTGGAAAATCAAATCTTTCATATATAGATCTTTCATACAACTCACTTGAAGGAGTTCCTTTCAATGATGACGTGTCAAACCTTTCTCAGAGTATAGAATATGTAGATTTCAGTTCTAACAAGTTAGGGCCTCGTTTCCCTAAATGGATACAAAAACTGAAAAATCTCATCCATCTTGATCTTTCCAACAATAGCATTTCAGACACAGTTTCTACAGAGTCTTGGAACCAATGGAAGTCTTCTCAGTTAAGCTATTTGGATCTCTCTTTCAACAACATCAGTGGGAAATTACCAAAATCGTTATCAAATCACGACCTTGATTTGATAGATTTGAGTTTCAACTGCTTTTATGGTCCAATACCTGCTTTTCCAGCTCGTATAAGTTTTTTAGATATGTCTAGAAACAAATTCCATGGAGGAATCTCTTCCTTGTGCCAAATGTATAAAAATTTGAAATTTCTTGATCTCTCACATAACACAATAACCGGACAACTTCCGGACTGTATTCGGAATTTGACATATCTAAAAGTTCTTAATCTAGGACACAATACTCTATCAGGAAGTATTCCTCCCTCTGTAGGATGTTTGGGTCAACTCGAGACTTTGAGTCTATACAACAACGACTTCTCTGGAAGATTGCCCGTGGCTTTGAAGAATTGCACCCAGTTAAGCCTTCTGGACTTGGGGGCCAACAAATTATATGGTAATATTCCTGTTTGGATTGGGAAAAACTTGTCAAGGTTGTATGCCCTTAGCTTAAAAACAAACAACTTTTTCGGTACCATCCCTTCACAAATATGTCAGTTGGTAAGTCTTCAAATCTTAGACTTGTCATTTAACAATCTCAATGGAACAATCCCATCGTGTGTAAATAACCTTACTTCCTTGGTTCAAAAAGGATTGTTTGTGGACAAGAATGTACATCATTTTTATAGTTCTGTTGATTTGACTGACACCTACTCGAGTCGTGATGTTGATAATAGCTACACTGATCATCTGATGATCGAATGGCAAGGGAAGATAAATGAGTTTAGTAGCAATCTGGGATTCGTGAAGAGCATTGATTTATCAAGCAACAGTCTCATAGGACAAATCCCATATGAAATTACCGATTTGCAGGGATTAGTAGTACTAAACTTGTCACACAACACTCTACTTGGAGAGATTCCGAAAGACATTGGACAAATGAAAGAACTTCAAACTTTGGATTTATCCAAAAACAATCTCTCCGGAGGGTTGCCTTCAAGCGTGTCTGAGCTGAATTTTTTAAATAATCTTGACTTGTCTCATAATAACTTGTCCGGGAGGATTCCATCTGGCACTCAACTTCAGACCTTTGAACCATCAAGGTACATTGGAAATGAGGGGCTATGTGGAAGTCCCCTGCCAAAAAAATGTCCCGGAGATGAAGAATTAGAAGAATCGCACAACTTTGGTAAAAGTGAGGATGAAGAGGAAGGCATAGACAGATGGTTTTACATTGGTGGGGCGAGTGGCTTTGCTACTGGATTTTGGATAGTTTGTAGCGCCTTACTTCTCAACCGCCGTGGGAGACATGCTTTTTTCCAGTTTCATGATAGCTTGAAAGATTGGGCGTACGTAAAGGTGGTGGTGTTCATAACAAAATGGCAAAGGGTTGTACGTGCATAGCGGTATATATATATATATATATATATATATATATATATATATATATATATATATATATATATATATATATATATATATATATATTCATCTACTTATTATAGTGTTATAATTTCATGTTTCACTTGTATGTGGCATGGGTTTTTAAGTCATGGTTATTAATAAAATTGACGCTAACACCATGGGTGACCATTTCCGCTTTGTGTCATATACAGCATCTCCATATGTTCATATTATAAATTGTATAATAATATTATGCATAGAGTTGCGAAATACTTATCGCTAGCTAGCTAAAGTAAATATGAATCTTTACGATAACGCATCATGCCTTAAAAGCAAATGCAATTACGGTTGACATCTAAGTGCAGTGTGAAGCTAGATACTGTAAATTTTCTTAAGTCACTCAATCACTAATATAAAAGTCACTGGAAATTTTCTTAAGTCGGAAAATTGTAGTTTCTACAATCAATCACTAGTCCATGTGGAGGGAGTAAATGTACACTCAGGCCCTACCATACAGATATTGAACGAAAAATAATAAACAGTAACCACATTTTTTTCCACAACATGTACTGATTTAGGCCCTGTTTCACACACTCAATAGTAGTGACCTGATCTAACTTTTCTTTCAGTGATTAATGCACTACGAAAGTATTAGCATACGATTAATATTCTCGATGTTAGTGTGAAAATGCTCTTACTTTTTAAAACTGTTTAATGATTCCTGATTAGTAATGAACAAGAAATAAGTATGCTGGTAACTGCTGGTTTGTGGTGCAAGCACTTAATTATATCCGGAAGTTTAAAACATACTTGGCAATTTAAAATACTCTGCAAGATGCTAGAGGAGAAACAAGGTTACATCATGTTTTTACAAGCAATTTTAGGATCATTGTTCCAATTTATGAACAATCCAAATGTGAGAGAGAACTTTAATCTCCTCATCTAGTATATCTTGGCGGTATATCTTTCCTAGGTGTCTTTGGATGAAAACACAAATGGTTTTGATATCTCCAAATGATCCAACACGTTGTTTGAACAACCACATCAAAACAAGATTTTTCCAACGTATTGAATGGTACCGAGTCACCCTATATAATAAGACTATCGAGATCTTTTGGGTAATCATCCAGGCTCCACCATCTTTAACCATAGACCAAAGGTCGGTAGCGATTCGGCAATCGATAAAAAGGTTGAGTCCTCCATTGCTTGATCACAAACCGGGTAACGAACCAAATCAATATCTATGCCGCTAGGATCAAGGTTGCATCGAGTTGGTAAACTATCATTGCACAAACGCCAAGTGTGAATATTCACTTTAACAGGAATTAACTTGTTCCACCAAATTTTTTATCCACAACCGGTAATATGAATCTCAATAAGCCTCTTCATTAAGTTGACATTACAAGTTTTTGAAGAGTCTAAATTACATTCCCAAGTGTCTTTAGAGTTAGATTCATTTGTTTGGAAATCTTTAATAAGGTCCGACAAAAATTTAGTTGGTCACTTTCGGGCCCATTTCGTGGCACATGCCTCCAAGCCCAACAACTTGAAAAACGCCCATCGGAAGAATCACATCTCTAGTTTATGGAGCACAATGGTTTTTTTTTTTTTTTTTTTTTTTTTTTTTTTTTTTAGTGAATAAATTCTAGGAAACTTAGTTTTGAAGTCAATCTCACCAAACCAAAAGTCAATCCAAAATTTAAAAGTAGACCCATCACCTACATTTTTAGAGAAAATCAAGTGAAAGTGTATGCCTAGACCCAAGAACTACTTATGCAATCCCAATATCAACTTCCATGGACTAGGTGGTAATCTATTATGGGAGGTGATTGAGACACTCATATTTTTTTTACACTCAACTTTACAAGTAGTTAAAGCATAGTGTAAGCATTGTACAAGTATGTAATGCATACAGTAGAGTGTCTCAATCAAAATTGTAAGTGTGCAAATCAATTTTCATCTATTATATACAAGTAGTATCATCAATGCACCTTTGTCTTTGTGATTGACACAATAATATTCTTCCAAAGCATGTTGTCTTCCATTTTAAAGCGCCACCACCATTTAACAAACATAACAAGGTTATAAGCTTGTAGTGAACCAACTCCACGACCACCATAATATGATGATATGCATACTTTCTTTCAAGCAATCCAAGCCATTTTTAATATTTAGGTGTTCACGGAATAAACATGGACTACTGAAGTATTTGACATTGATTGCATACATTTGCTCTCAAAGAGTATCTACCAGTTGGAGAAGATTATAAATGCATGTTTATTTTCTTAAGAGTTACAAACCAAATTGTTTATCGTTTAGTCACATATTATTCATTATCTCTTTCAAAAAATGATTGAACCTATTTACATTCGTTGTTATTAGTTAATATATTCACATACGTAACTCTTTAATGATTAATTCCTTTCAAACTACCTGTGATTCTACGAGTTTATAAACTAGTTATCTTATGAACAAATCTTCGGCAAAAGAGATCATATTGACTAATGGCTACAAATCACAGTCGAATAGTGATTGAGACAACGAATTGAAGTCTTCTGCGGGCAAAATGAGCCCACATTTTGATTAATTTTGTATTTTTGCGATGTGAAGCCAAGGCCCATTTCTAAACATCAAATCTCCGAATCCCTTTTCATGAACTAACGAGTTGAGCGACAGCCCGCTGCGTTGCGGCGGGGTGTTGTTTCATGTCGTTGATTATTACATGACAATTTGTGTTTGTATCTTGCAAGCCCCTTAGTGTTTTTCATATAAAACTACAAATAAAACACTGTAAATAGAGTAGATAAAGCTTTAAAAAGCTGTGTGTCCAAATTGCAAATAGGTGTTCTAAAAAACTCAAATAAGCTCATAAGCTCACATATAAGCTTAAACAAACACCCCCTTAATATTTAGATGTTCATTAATACGCAACCATTTGAGTGTTGATTTCCTATTCTTAAGATGGCGTACCTATGATATACACATAGGGAGCTCGCTTCCAATCATGGCTCTGTTGATTGTAGTTCTTAGGACTTGCAACACCTATGGACCCGAACATAGGTACATTCTCCCCATCCTACTTTGTGTGGCACTCCTTATCTGGAAAATATTTTACTTCAATTTAGAAATTACCATTACAAAATAAAGTATGTATTACTTAGAATATTAATAGAAGACAGCATAATTTTTTCCAATAGACAGCAACTATATAAATGGCTCAATTTTCAACAGTATAATGTTATACATACATATATATATATATATATATATATATATATATATATATATATATATATATATATATATATATATATATATATATATATATATATATATATATATATATGTATGTATGTATATACATACATATATATATATATATATATATATACATATATATATATATATATATATATATATATATATATATATAAAGGAAACTATTATTTATTTACGGCAAACTTGGTAGTTGTTCGCAAACAGAAACAGAAAACACATAGAGTAGTTGGATGATAGTCTCTTACTGATTTTTAGCATCACCAACCTAGTGTAGTTGAAGAACCTCGAACCTAAAGAAGCTTGGGGAGAAACCATCCGGTTTAATCATATCTTTTTTAGCAACCGACTTAGGATAATGGACTGAACCAAAGCATAACTGAACTAAACCGGGAGCCCAAAATTTTAGGCAGAATTCCAGTGTAAAAATGACGTCGCCCTTTTCTCAATTTACTATATATACTATTTGAGCACCGGGCCGGCGCGTTGTGGCGGGGCGTCGAAATTGGCCCTTTTTTGTTATTCATCCTAAACATCTATTTGACCCAATTTTTAAACATTACATAAGAGAATGCATGTTGGCTAAATGCGTTTATGTTTCTTTTTTTGTGCAGGTCTGAAGAATAAACCAAACTCACTTTGTACGATCTTTGACCAACCTATATAAGTATGCTACGTACGTTTTTATTTTCACTATGTTGTTCCACATTTATTGTATAGCTGAGTTGAGTTGAGATGAACTAATATAAACGTACCTCACTTCTGCTTTTAAAGACTCATACAAACCTGGAACCCATTAGTTGCATTCCAGTCCTACCAAATCCATACTTGTCTATTGAAGTTAAGAAGCTCATTAGGAAGTGTAATGATGTGATAAAATAACAGGTTAACACGATATACTCAGTTTTAGCAAGCAATTAGTTACCTTTTTTGCGAATTCCTTCAAAACCTTCTCACGCCATTCCGTTGTACAATAATTTTTTATTCACAAAACAATCCTTGTTCCACCGTGATGACCTGAAAGAATTTGCTACCAAAAGTGAGACATAGAAAACAACATTATGCATTATGTAAATTAATTGACATTAAATTGTGAGTTCCATGTTTGCACCAAGTTGCATAAATTACCTATGGTACTTCAATTTATTAGGTGGTTCTTTCATCTGTTTCTTCATCAGTACCTATAGCAAGTACAATTAGAAAATGTTAAATATAATCGCAACACTAAGTTGTACTAAATAAAAGCAAATATTATAAGTTTTAGACGTAGCAAATAGAAGTAAATGATTTACCAAATTGTAGAAACATTGTTTTGAAAAACCATTAACAACAATAAAACTTATGCCCAACTTACACAAAACAATTACGAAACAATGAATCTAAAAGTTATAAACCATAAAACCGATACAATAGATCATTAGGCCCAGATTTGTGAATGGAAAATGGTCAAAGAGGTCAGAATTCCGCCATGGCTGCAAAGAAACGCGGTTGCATAATAGCAACTATGTTATCACGCCGTCCGGTCATTGCCGCGCCAAGTTACGGTCCAGACGTCGAATGACCGATATCATTTGACTCAGACGTCATGGCTGCAAACCTAATAGTTTGCCCTGCCAAGACACGAAGATTCGCGTCTTTAATCGAACCCACAAATTCATCATTGCCTATTATAGCTTATTTTTCCCTTGAATATTTTATAAATCTTACAAAAAAGTAAGTATTACTATCCAATATATCAATTTTAGAAGATAATTTGCTAAATGGATATTTTAAATATAATTATAAATGGATATTTCAAATATATATATATATATATATATATATATATATATATATATATATATATATATATATATATATATATATATATATATATGGGATATTATGAGAAGGGGTCTTAAAATGAGAAGGGTAGGAAGGATTGTGGGAGTAACATGTGTCACCCCCCGTAAAAAAAAAAATGGGCAAATATATATATATATATATATATATATACATATATATATATATATATATATATATATATATATATATATATATATATATATATATATATATATATATATATATATATATATATATATATATATATATATATATATATATCTGTACATTATATATAACAGGAGGCGTATGACGTCATTAATGTCATCTCAATGCCACCTCAATGCCATATAATTGTAATATGTCCACGTCATCACATTAATGTCCACATAAGCACTACTTTGGATGTGAATTTATAATCAATGTTTTTATCATTTGTTTTACCATTTATTTTATTTCCGGATTATTTTTCAAAAAGATTGTTACAAGATTCGAACATAGTGTCTCCCATATATTTAACATGCATCTTAACCACTACACCATCACATTACTTTGTGATAATTTCGGGAACTTAGAATTTATAAGTGTATGTATGTATATCATAATAGGATAATAAGTTTAGAAAGGCATTAAATTTATATACGGCTCATATCACACAATTTTTCCTCAAACCTAATCCCGTATCCTCTAGAAGCAATCATCTTCTCAGTATGTTGTTATACACTTCGCAAAATATTTTTATATTGAATACAAATCAAACAGTTTGTAATGGTGATATCGATCATGTTTATATTGGAGCTTTGTTTCTATGTTACCCAATCGATTTGTGTGATTTTTTGTAGGTGTTGATGTGGGAGGATTTGGTTATTCAAAGGTATACTTTCTATCAATGAATTCATGTTTACTTATCATTAACTTATTAATTTAGGGTTTTTTTGCACTTTAATTATCCAGGATTTCATTATTCAAAGGTATGTTTTCTATATTTGTTGTTTTTAAAATTGGTGATTGAATTTAAGTGTTACTTATCATCAACTTATTCATATAGTGATTTTTTGCATGTTAATATACCAGGATTTGGTTATTGAACGGTACGTTTTCTATATTTGTTGTTTTTTAAATTGGTGATTGAATTCAAGTGTTACTTATCATCAATAGCTTATTGATTTAGGGTTTTTTTGCATGTTAATATTCCAGGATTTGGTGCTTCTAGATGTGCTCATTTGTACCTTAAAACTCCTGAAGCTGCTGAGATCTTCCAACATGAGTCTGAAAACGTGTATTGGTACTCGGTTGAAGCTGAAGTTTGTATCTTGAGGGGTTATAGGGTTAAAACCAAATGTAATGTTGACGAATACTGCTTTGAGGTAAGGAATTTGTGGTCTGTTGTGTTCCCATCTCAACAGAAATCCACATATCTCAGTAATGGATTTATTAACATATAATAAGCATGATGAGGGATCTAGCCTTATATGTATAATCCAGATTTATAAAAGGCTTTTATTCTAATGTTTTGTTTTTCTTATCATGCATGATGACTTAGTTTACTTTTTCTTGGGATGCATCTCTTAACAATTCAGCATGCGAAGGTATTGTGTTGCAATTCATACTTATGCTTAGAGTAAGCAAATCAGTATGAAAACGAATCTTGACTAAACATTCATTATGGTATGACTAAAGTAGCCTTTGCATTAATTTTTTTATTATAAAAGGAGACCGTAAACATGATAAACATGATTGCAGTCCTACTTATACGTGATCCTGATGTGGCCGTTGGAATACACAGGCGTTGTACTGGAATAAACCGCCACCGATATTGAGGTGGCATCGGAGCTACCAAGGTTAGCTCATATTCGTCAATTAATTTATAATTGAAGATTAGTACCATCTCAAATTGGCAAAAAGAAAACAATCATATAAGAATATTATGTTCACCGGTTTGTCTGGGCATTTTTTTTTTCTTTTATGGTAAGCATTAGGTTCTAACCCAATAATTTTCTTACAATCCTTTACTACTTTGTTATATATTGAGCAACAGATTGCCAGGACTTTGCTAAGACATGGTGACAGTAATTTTTGAAATTCATCACTTTTTAAATTTATTAGATATGTACTGCAAAGCGATGAATCGGTTCCTTTTTTTGCCTTTTTTACATTCATAATGAATACGGTGCACAGTCTGTTGCATTATCCTCAAGGTCTGTTACAACAACGATTATGTTATGCATACTCTTTTTGGTTATAATTTATAGTTTGTAATAAACCCATTATTTAAGAACTAACTTTTGCACGAGTGCATCTTCAAAACGGGTTGTTTGGTTGTTTTTTTGCCTTTTTTCTCAAAAATTTAAGGGCTGTGAGAAACAATCTAATGGTGAGTTCCAGTAAGTCTCATAGAGTACAGAACCTATTTTAAACCAACTTTTACGAAAGCGCATTTAGAAATATTCTCATGTGCATCGCATTACATGTTTAACAATAAGTTTTGCTTTTTACATGGTTGACTTTAACAGTGCACATGTGATTTGCAATGAATTGTGTTACAGGTTTACCTTTACCAAATTATCAGGGAAAATATGGGAAAAGAGGAAGGAAATTTGGAATTGAGACCGTCCCACCATTGGCAGGTCGGCCAAGCATTCGTACAAAACAGCCAGGAAATACTTGCAATGAAGAACTTGGTATTATAACAAGTCTACACAATCAGAAAATTCCCAAGAAACTACAAGAACTTGAAAACCAACTGGAAGGATTCATGTATGCATAATTTGATCTATGAACAGAGATTAGTAAGAGAATGACAAATCCTTTAAAATATGGTACTTTCTCTGTGAATTCATGAGCTGTTATTATTCGATGTTATTATTCAGTACGTAGTAAATTAAATAAATCTTCCATCGTTAATAGCAGGCAGAGTTCTAGCTCAACTCCAAAGGTCCGTTCATGTTCTCTATTTCAGTTTTGGCTATAGTTCAGCTATTTTAATTTTTTAGCTAATTACATTTTCTTTTAATTTATGGAAATCAACATTGCTCATGAAGGTAGGTGAACCGGTCACACCGGAATAACCTTAAACAGATTCAGTTTTTGGGGGGTATTAACCTTAAATCAGTTTTACATGAATCTATTGAACTTGAAGCATTAGTATTTGCCACTGGATTTCAAACTAGCTGTTGTTGACTATTGTAGGTACTTTAATGTTTATATGCTTTCAGGTCCCGTATGCAACTATGGTGCCAATGATCATATTTCATGAAAAAAACACATATAGAATTGTTACCTTTCAAGAATGATGTTAAATAAGCTCCTGACCCACGTACTTCAACTCGAAATAGCAAAACAAAATCTAACCGCATTCACTTTAGAAGAACAAAATAGAGCTACATTTCTTTCTATAAGATTTCGGATTGTCATGGTTAAGGCACCTTAATTCTCACTGAAACATCAAGATCTACTCCGTCGTCTTTGTAATGACCTAGCTTGTTAATGATTCCATTCGACGAGTTCAAGGGGCAGCAAGGACCTGGGCAACCTCCAAGCCATTTGAGGCCTCCCTGGACATGGTTATTTGGCTCATGGCCCTCATTAAGGCGAGTCTTTGCCGCCACCTGGTCCAAATCAACCTGGCTCTCAAGGTGAGCCATTGGGACCACTACTCAATTATGCACCTCCACTACATGGACCGCCAGATGGCAAAAGTACCCCACATCATCCTGGTCTAATGGAACCGGATACGTACCAAAACCAAAGGCCACCCTATTTTGATGGTAGACGAGCATATTCTCATTTACCTAGAGATGCAGACATGGGACCTTATGGGCAACCTTTGGGCGTTGACACACGTTCAATGAGGATGACAGCAGCAACCAAACACCCTTCTGACAGCAACCAAACATCCCGAACAGCAGTAGCCAAACACCCCTTGACAGAAACACCCCTTGACAGCAGCAGCCAAACACCCCTAGCTATCCATTGATGACAGCAACCATTGACGACTAAAGGTATATTATGTAGATTATAAAATTATAGCTCAAATCTATTATTAGTCACATCTATTAAACTAAATTTGTTTCTTTGCATCGTTATATAAATCTTTTATTAATAATTATTATGACGGTTTTGAGTATCCATGAATAACAGAATTAATAAGTTCACACCGAACAAATATAGTTTAAATATAATAATTAGTTGAGGGTGCAGATTCTAGCCATTGGAGTAAAGCTACAACCATGGTAGGTAATAGTTTGATTAGATTTCTAAAAAACCAGCCATTTATATTCTGCCACTACACGTTCGCTCATGAGTCTTTTGATATTGCCCTCCCCCTTTCCGTCGTCTCTACCTCTATGGTTTGGGTCATATTAGATTGTTTTATTTGCAGGTGCATTGATGGAGGATACAAAAAGGAATGGAGCAAAACTTACTTTGTTAGACCATTGAAGATCGTAGCATGTTACAACATACTGGAGCTCCATTTCCGTAATTTAGTGGTAAGTGTACCCCAACTTTGAAGCAAGGATTCTTTATCAATGGGTCATTCTTGATTATTTATTTAGGTTTAAATGAAACGCTGATTGGTACAGCCTAATTAAAAAAGAATTGAAAATCAAGTAAGAAGGTTTATATTTTTGCTAAATTCTACCATGAAACAAACTCATGCGGTGTATTTTTTTTATTATATATATTTTTTTCATTTTTTAAGGATGGAGTGATTAAGAGATAATGATGATGTTTCTTGTGCTTGGTAATAAAACCTTTACATTTGTGTTGAAAACATCTCCTGCTTGGGTTATACATGCCTTCGCTCTAGAATAAGTAGCTTCATTTAAGTTTTGCACGATAAAGATTAGTAGCTTTTATCTCTCATACCAATCTTACCCATAGCATCTTTCAGTTCATTAAGTAATCATTCCAGCAATATGTGCTACCATGTCCCACTTTTCCTCATACTCCAGCCTGATAGTCAAAGTTTGTCTACGTATAATCTCAAGTGCTAAAAGAACATATAGTAGAAAATGTATACTGAAGTGAGCTAATAAACATACTGGTATTCTTGTGGTACATCCATTCACCACATATATCATTCTCTAAAATCTATGTTTCTCTTTCAGTTCCTTCGACATGAATGTACTTGCCAACAATATCCTTGTGGTACATCCATTCACCTTCAACAAAAGTCATAATCTGTGATTGGCAATAGTTAATTGCTAACTAAAAATGAAGACATTAATAAACAAAGACTTGTGAAGTTTTGACATGAGCTTCTACCATCATTTTTTTGCCTTAATATATAAACATGTCCTTACAATTTACTTTTAAAGATTAAACCATGAGTCACCTTCCGTCCAATCCTAAGGAAACTGCTGCTTCGTTTGAAGGCTACCTCCCTTGTGCTATATATGCTAAATCTTTTGATATATATGCAGATAAATTTTCCGCAAAAAGTGCAAGGAAAATTGGGCAGTGAAGAGCTGTTGACTAGCTATACGAGCACGGTTGTGCGATTCAGGTAATAGTGCCTTAAATTTCACTGTTTGTATGGTTCCCATATGTGCATGAAACTAAGTTATATCTGATTTATTGTTACTTCATCAACATTCTTCTATCATAGTGCATGTAAGCCAAGTGATTTCTACATGCCCTTGAAGGTTTTTTTTCTTCAATTGTGAGAGAGATATCTATATCATAAGGAATAAAGGCTACTTTTATAAGTTGTGATACTTGATCTATTAGAGTTCATGAATGTCCCAGCTGTACTATATGGGCAAAATCACTTTTATATTGATCAAAGTAAGGTATTGGCATATGTGGTTCGTTATGGGATATTTTGAGTTTTATTCTCTTATTATTAAGTTTTAGATCCAATAACAACAAAATATTTAATAAAAAGTGAGTCTATGAAAATTGATGTCGACTAATTATAATATATTATAAAGACGGAAATTGCACACCACAATTAGAGAAATCTTAAGGCACCCGTTATTTGTTAATTTTCCATATTATTGGTGCAGCCAATGTCATTAAGAGTGTTAATAGGCCCAATAGTTGGTAAGGCCACGGCTTGGCAAAATCTGATTGGCCCAAAGGAGTTAGCAAAGTTACTGTACATCCCCGTTTTAGCGTAATTTCGCTGTAACATATTTTCAAATCTTATTTTTGACCTAAAGCAGACCTACTGCAAGATACACCATACAAGTGTATACCAAAAAGTGTACTATTAGTCTGTGTTAGAAGGTTCTTGATCTATGTCATCTTTAATTATCTCTTCAATTCATTAGGTAACAACATATGAACATCACACACAATCGAGAAACACAGATCACTGGTCACAAGAAAAATACAGAAAAAAAAAATTGAAAACAAAGTAGAGGTGTCTTTCAATCGTTGATCATCATAACCAACTCAAGCTCGAAGATTGCATCTTGCTAACATAGGTATGTTTGACAAAATGTTTTACACAGTAAAAGGTATGAGTTGTTTTAAATTAGTTTTCGATTGGTGGGTTAGGGTTTCGTGGAAGTGGTGGTGTGTCAAGCGGCATAGATGGTAGTTAACCTTTGTGGTGCGTGAGATGAAGGTGTCTCATGGGTGTGAACTTTTTGAGTTATCTCTGCCATATTTGACGAATTTTTGTGAGTTTTGTTTTAGATTTATTTGATTTTTATAAGTTTTAAGTAGAAAACTGTTAGGATTTATTTGATTTTACTTTAGATATATATTTTTTATTTGCAGCGGTTTGTGCTTAATTTTTTGGTTCATCTTTCTGGATTCATAAGCTAATGATTTAAACCATGAAGCCCATTCAACAACAATCGATTTCAACCATGGAGCCGGAGGTGTGTTCTTCTTTCTAGCATCTTTTTTACTTTATTTTGAACCAATTATCATAGCTACAAAGGAAATTTTTTTATCATAGAAACTGTCATATGTAGTACAGTTGTGTATTGTCTCTTAGCCTTCGGTCATGCTAAAGTTGGATATTATTGGTGGATGGAGACTATAAATTGTTATTGTTGCGTGGCTCAGCTATATAAGCTTATTCAACTTGATCATTAAAGTGCCTTTCCCAAAACAAAACATCAATAGCATTAAAGTGATTTCCTTATCGTGTTTTTCTGAATGAAAGAAAGTACTTTTAGGGTATGATAGGAATGAACATAAGAAAACATGACAATATTGATTCTTGAAGGAGTTATAAGGTCTTAATTCCATGTATAATGAGTTTCAACTTTATGAGTATATTATTCTCTTATTTGAACTCAATGCCTTTAAATTGTATCGACGATCAAAATCAAGAAATCAGGGGCCTCTGTAACCAAGAAGAACATAGATGCTTATCTGATGTACAGTGTAGCTACTCTTAAAATCATATTTATGATATTTTTTCGTGTGTTGGAAAGGTACTTAACCTATCTGATCATTACGATTTTTATCACCTAATGAGTCTTTTTTTCTGAATCAAGGCACATATTTAAATTAAACTCATGAGTAAACTTTAGTTATTGTGCTTTTATTAGAAGTTAAGAATCTGAATAAAGCCCTTCAATTGTGCACCATACTAGAAGCTTTTATAACCGATTGTGCAGCAACTAATGGACATAGACGTAGTCATAGCCATGGTGCATTTCAGTTAAATTATCTTTTTCATTACAGCAAGTTCACATATTGCTTCCTTTGACTCAACTTAGTAAACCTTCGGTGTATGACCAGTTAAGCAAGTTTAATGCTACTACCAAGTTATGTCATCATGCAATTTCCTTTTTTTTTTTTTTTTTTTTTTTTCTCTTTATGTTTGATTACATTATGCAATCAGCTTTTCTTTAGTTATGACTTGAAAGGTCAATCTTTTGCAAACGATATAAACTTGACTACTTTACTTAAACTGAAGTCATTGATTTTAAAATATACTTGCAAATCTTCTTGCTACGATCCATAATCTAAATAAATAATTGAATTTCGCTGAGCACACAAGTCAATTGGGTTGGAAAGCAAAAACGATCCGGGACTAAAATATACGTAGAGGTTCCAACAGGTATGTAGAACAGTCCATGTATACACACATACTTGAAACAAAGATTTTATGAACCATTTGTTTTATCATAAAATAATCAGTTTTTTTAGGGGGTCTTTAGGATTGCTTTTCTAAGGACTTAGTACCACAAATTCATGCGTTACAATTCTGGAAGGAAAGGTAAGATTTTTACGGTATCTATTGGAACGTTATAACGATACAGCTTATTTGCATATTTACACAAAAAAATTGTAGATGCCTGTTAGATTATGGGGGTGTTTGGCTCACTTCAAATGCATGCCGTATTATCAAGATACTATTGGCCACTATTTTTTCCCAAAAAAATTTAGCTTAGTAACTTTTGTGAACTAAATAAATTCTCTTAAAGAAGCCAAGAGGGATTATTTTTACAGCTACCATACAGAGCTATGGTTTTAGTATCGTATTCATTACATTGCTCTTCTACTTTCATTAGTTTCTTATCATAATATACGTATATCTTTGCAGCCGGTTGCGTCGGTACAGAGGTATGGAGCAGGAATGGAAAAGGTTCGAAATCGAAATGTCAATGAAGATATTAAAATGGATATCGTCATTTGTAGCAGTTCCGGCCTTTGATGAATATTGTCTATTTTTCCAAGCTTTTGATTCAGAAAACATGAAAGAGTGGATTCATAAGTGGGTGGGGGGGGGGGGGGACTCAAATAGGTGCATTTGGCAGCTGAAATGAGTCAGTTTGGAGGACTAAAAAGTGTCAGTTTCGGCACTTAAATGGTTCTTAAATTGGGGACTGAAATGCGGGCTGAGGTGGGTGTGTTTAGGTGCTGATATAGGGCCTGAAGTAGATGCAATTAGGTGCTGAAATAGGTCGCTTTTAGGTGACAACATAGGACTGAAATGGCCGTGTTTCACACCTAAAATGGGGCCTATAATGGGTCATTTTTTAGGCTGTAATAGACGTAGCTTTCGGGGCTGAAATGGGGGGCTAAAATGGGTCAGTTTTGGGACTGAAGTGGAGGTGGGATTGGAGCATGAAATAGACGCCGAGATGAGTGTGTTTGGGTGGTGAAATCAGATTTGCCACAACTACTCCTATCAAAACAACTTTCGTGTCAAAACTGGTTGTACCTACATTAATTTCTAACATCACAAAACCAAATATATATATATATATATATATATATATATATATATATATATATATATATATATATATATATATATATATATATATATATATATATATATATATATATATATATCCCGCAGCAACGCGCGGGCAAAATGAATTATTATTTCTATATAAGGTAAAGAATGTCTTGAAGTCTGCTGCAGGCAAATGAAGTTGCAATGTGTATTAGATGATAGAAAGTTCTAATGGCCAAACTACTCTTATTGGTAATCAATGCACTCATCACTATTCATTAGAGTTAACAACTAGCAGCATGAGATTCTCCTCTAAAATATTACAAGACCGCTACAGACATGTCTTAAACTTTGGTAAGCAATGAAGTGCCCATACTTCATTTTACATCCAGATTAAACTTTGGTAAAAAAATAATAATAAAATAAAATAAAATAAAAAAACCAAAAAAACTTACATTGTCCTATTATGAATATAATTGTATTGTCGAATAGATTAATAAACTACAAAAATACAAATTCGTGTATATATATATATATATATATATATATATATATATATATATATATATATATATATATATATATATATATATAAGTACATTCAAAGAATAATCACAAGTCGATGGGCGGGCTTCGAAAACTAGTATATATATATATATATATATATATATATATATATATATATATATATATATATATATATATATATATATATAGTAACCGTGATACAGTAAAAATTTATACTGGATCGTGATGCAGTAAGCATAATTAAGTAAAAAAAATATACTGCATCGCGATACAGTAACCGTAATGCAGTAAAAATTATACTGCATCGTGATGCAGTAAAAATTTTGGCGGGATTTTTTTCTTGTACAAATTTTTTTTTTTTTTTTTGCGGAAAAAAAAAATTTCCCGCCAAAATTTTTATTGCATCACGATGCAGTAACCGTGTTGCAGCATGATGATGTGGCATGGGGATGACACATGTCACTCCCACAATCCTTCCTACCCTTCTAATTTTAAACCACTTCTCATTGTATCCCTACCATATATATATATATATATATATATATATATATATATATATATATATATATAGTGAAGCGTTCAAATGAGAATCTTAAATTTTGTAAGAACGCGAGAAGCAATCCTAACCATTCATTTTATCTTCCTTTAACTTTAATCTAATGGCTAATATTAGTTAATCAACTTTTTGATAATTTCTTAAAATATTTTGAAAACTTTTAAAAAAAAATTCGAAAATTTTCAAAAAAATTTCGAAAAATATTTTTCGAAAAATTTCTTTTTCGAAAAAATATTTTCGAAATTTTTTTTTCAAAAAAAAAAATTTTCCGAAAAAAATTTTTTCGAAATTTTTTTTTTTCGAAATTTTTTTTTCCAAGATTTTATTTTGAAATTTTTTTTTTGATTTTCCAAGATTTTATTTTCCAAGATTTTTTTTTTGAAAAATTTTTTTTAAAATAAAAAATTTCCGAATTTTGTTTCCGAAAAAAAAATTTTCGAAAATTTTATTTTCTGAAATTTTTTTTCGTCACATGTAAAAAAAAATTTGGAAATTTTCACGAAATTTTTTTTGTTACGTATGAAAAAAAAATCGTCACATGTGAAAAAAGAATTTCGTCGCATGTAAATTTTTTTTTTCGTCACATGTGAAAAAAAAATTCCTGTCACATGTGAAAAAAAATTTTCGTCACATGTGAAAAAAAAATTCCGTCCCATGTGAAAAAAAATTTTGAAATTTTCACGAAAATTTTTTTGTCATGTGTGAAAAAAAAATTCGTCATATATGAAAAAAAAATTTCGTCGCATGTAAAAAAATTTTTCGTCACATGTGAAAAAAAATTCCGTTACATGTGAAAAAAAATTTCGTCACATGTGAAAAAAAAAAATTCGAAAATTTTTTGAAAATTTTTCAAAAATTTTTTTTTAAATTTTTGAAAAAAATTTCGAAAATTTTTTGAATTTTTTTGAAATTTTTCAAAAAAAATAGTTAGCTAATAATAGCAATGAGATCAAAGTTTAAGGAGGATAAAATTAATGGCTAAGATTAGTTCTCGCGTTCTCACAAAAATTAGATTTCTCACAAGAATGGCCCCCTATATATATATATATATATATATATATATATATATATATATATATATATATATATATATATATATATATATCCCATTGTCTATACTGTGTCCGTGTCCTACAATTTTGTATTTTGCCGTATTGCCGTGTCCGACACCGTGTCCGTGTCCGTGCAACATTATAGACAATAAAGGACGGGGTAACTAAAAACCCGACAACAGAACGTGAAGCATGTTGGCTGCAACCACAAAATCCATGTGGCTATCCTGCCAAAATATGGGAACTAAAAAAAGTATCATAAGCCAAAACTGGTCGTTGTCAAACGACAACAGCCTTCCGCAATGGCTACAACCACAAAGTCAAATAGGGTACGTCCGCCATGGCTACTAACATAGCATATTGCCTTGCCAAGATATGACTGGAATCAAGTTTTAATGAACACACCAACATTCAGCACAATCTGTCATGCTACTATACCCTTAACAGGCCAGATATAATAAAGGCATAATAACAAAGTGGGTGGTTCACCATAAACGGCACGCCAAATACGGCATCAATATAACTGCAAACACCAAATTAAATTCTTAACCATTATTTCGATTTAACACTATTCATCAGAACCCTAAATTTCAAATCAGGCAAAACTAAATACAACAAAATTAAACCCAAAACCATAAATGTTTTACCTAGTATAATCGAGTCAGAGGTACTCTCAAATCTGTTCATCATCGTATGCAAGATGACAACAAAGTTCTAGAGGATTCAGGATATTAGATCGCCTTATTCACATAGAAAAACCGTATGTAAGATGAGTGCAAGTTCTAGAGGATTCAGGATATTAGATCCGCTTAATCCAAGAAAAACGGACTAATAGCATGGGTCAAAATCAGCCCAAAAAACAAAATTGTAGTCCACAATGATACACGACGTCGTATTAAACGGGATTTAATATATATAGTAATGACTTTTGAAATATATGAATATCCTCATCTTTCAACTTATTAAAAAGAGTAAAAACCAAAAGTACTCTATATACTATTATCATGTTTTCTCTACTTCAATAAACCTAAATATTTTTTTTAGAAAGGCAATAATTTTATAAAAACAAACTAGCAAGAAGCTAGAAAGTACATCGATGAAATACTTGACCAACACGACCCTATCAATACAAACCAAACAATCAAAAGAATAAACTCCACCATCTTAACCAGAAAACGCTAACCACTCAAGGGCAATCACCCTGGAAGAAATATGGAACAAATGGAAACCACAACACGACCATGACCACGACTACAACTTTGACCCTTGTTCAAAACTGACAGAAATCTCAAACAAACCAATTTGAACCACACTATCGAACGAGGTGGTGGCATGCCGAGATGCAGAAAGAGTTGATAGAGAAATACCCTCAATTGTTCCACAACCACAAGTTCAAATAATAGCCCTTATCCTTGCTAAACGACCTCATCCGTATAACGAACCATAAACAGGACCTCACCCTTATACAACAAACCCGAACATCAATACCATTGCCCAAGACATCACCATCACCACGAACTCAACCACCACAAACCCATGACCTCACAACCACCACGACCCCACAACCCCGACAACCTCACAACCCCCACGACCTCAACCACCACGACCTCACAAATATACTTAACAAAGTGTTAGATTAATTGTCATTATACTTAATTAAATACCCCCTTTGATATGAAAAGAGATTAGCGCCCTATGTCTTCTTTACCGGCCATCACCACAGCCTCTGACAACCAACACCACCATCACTTCCATCCAAAGTTCATGAATCGGTCAAACATTTGTCCAGAGTTAGTATTGCATAAAAAATGATATTACTCGGTTTATACACACATACAGTATTGCATATAGACTGAGATGATTTGTCCGGCGGCAAGCCAATAGGTCATAGTACTTTGATACATTAGCATCTTGGAAAAACTGCAACATTACTGCTCGTGTTTATGATCCGCCGAAAACTCAAGTTCACGCAACTCCTGGTGAAGGATTGTATTAAGGATTTGATGACGTTGTTTAATTGTTGTTGTAGGTTGGAAGAAATTACCAAATTACCTTTAAATGTGGTGTATAATGAGCTTTTTTTTAAGTAGATAAAGCAAAATGAGTTCTTAGTAGTAGTACATTGAAGCATTTTTTACTTTTACACTAAATTTTGAAAGAAAAATTAGCATGTGTCCACAAAACGGCCGGACATGACAGTGTCAAAAAAACCTAACTAAAGTGAATATCTTGTTCTAGAAATGACATATTGTTCTAGAAATGAACCAAAGTGAATATCTTGTTATTGAAATGCCATATTGTTCTAGATATGACATATGTTTAAGCATTGGCGAACCCATGATTAGAGATATATCATTAGATACAAATCCTAAGATTAAAAAACAATAATAAAAAAATTATAACACAAAAGTTTTAGGTCCAGGTTCATTCTTAAAAAAATTTGTGATATTAACAAATTTTTACACTACGTGGGATAAATTCATGGGGTTCCGTGCACCCCGCGAACCCCCTTCTGTCCGCCCTGATTAAGCTAAATGGCACCATTATTTGGTACAACCTAACCTAAATATGACTGGTTTGAGTACATCTTAGACTTATGAATCCCAATACATAGAAATAATTCGAAACCACCCAGATAACAAGTTTTCTAAATGACTTTAACGAGTCGTGTTCCGATCAAGTTTTCCATAATCGTATTCTCAACTATCTTAATACTAGACTACTCGTGTAGTCGTGTCCTATCAAGTTTTCCATGGTGGTATCAATGATTTTGACGAATTGCAGAACTCAGAACCAGAAGAGGGTTTATTTATGGAAGATCAACTATTATGAATGAAACAACGAGGCTTGGTTGACGACACATAACATGCTACGTTATCCGGAACACGAGGGCGAGGCCAAGATGAACCGCCGCCGACATGAGAACAAATCGTCGGAATATGATGGAAAATTTTATAGGGAGACCATAGAAATATGGATATGACATTGGTATTTATAGGCAAACTCTAGGGAAAGAACATTATAGTTGTATGATGAGGCGAAAAATGATCCATTTTTAGGGGGTCATTTAAGCCCGAATTCGAATTTATTTGATCAAATATTGCCCTAAATCATTCCTTTTGTGATTTTAGGTACTTTGGGAGTGAAATCTGGAAAAGTAAGCAATTCGGACGTTTTTGGAGCATAAAAGTGAAGAAAACGCCAAAGTCTTAATTTTCCTTGCTGGGAACAGTAGGTGACGGCGTCAAGAAGGAACTTCTGACGGCGTCAAGAGTAATTTCCATGATGACCCAGTACAGATTTGACGGCGTTACGAAGTAGGGCGTCAAGAGTAAAAGTCATGACGGCCTGGAAATGCAGAACACGTGACGGCATCAAAAGTAGATCAAGGCAGTCCGAGAATTATTTTGGCGGCGAGGTGACGGCGTCACAAGATTGGTCTTGACGCCGTCAGACCCTTTTTCCTATATATAGTTTTCTAATTTTCACATATAAAAGAGAGAAGTTTTGGAGAAACCCTAAGTACGAACTTGGTGCGAATTTTACAGGTTTTTCAAGGGTTCTAAGCCCTTGATACCTTGCATGTGTAATTGAGATAAGTATTCTTTTAATTCAATCAATATGTCTATGTGTTGGTTATCTATATCTTGTTCTTGTCTTAATTCCATCATGCTAGGCTAGATCTATCTTGTGTTTGCTTGGATCTAATGAAACCTAGATGTTAATTATGTATCGATTACTTGTTTATAATTGTATTAGATGGGTGAATTCGATGTTAGGCTTAAGAAAACTGGCAGACTTCCAAATGGTAACATGCTTGAACGTCTTAGGAAATATGAACTGATGTGCACTAGGTTTTATTGGTTGTATTTAATGCATGAGCCACTGTTTATAATCCATATGGTTGTGCTGGGCATGGTATAGGAAGAGATAAGAGCTCATAGGATTGGGGAGTTAAGTGCGCCACCCCATGAATGGTATTAAGGAATACAATCCGTCATCCATGCAACTATAACAAGTAATTAACGTGTAAAAGATGTCTAGGGAGTAGTGAAATCTAAGTAAACACATTTTCTCCACTTATTGCTCACAACCTTAGTATAATTTAGTTTATTTTCATTTTTAGTATTTTATTTTGATTGCATCTTTAGTATTGGGTTAGTTGACTAGCAACTAATTCCGCCCAAATCCTTCAAACCCGAGATTTTTACTTGCTTTCTAAAAAAAAATATAAAAATACAAAAAGAATCATCCCTCACCTTTAGAACTAGTATTTAGGTTTTCTAATCCTAGCGACACTATTCCTAGCTGAACGATCAATCCCCCGGTACTTGTCACTATACTATACTACAACGATCAGGTACACTGCCTGGTGGGGGTTGTAAGCTTCTCAAGATCCCTTAAGAGGTAAAACCTGGTGCGATCCTCACACATCATTGTACCATCTGTGTCAGCCGGATCGGTTAAAGAGAGCATGTACGTTTCAAAAAATACGAAGGCTCAAAGCATAGGTTGTGGTATCCTCAAATGTCCATGTATAGTTGTCGTCTGTTGCAGGAATATTAAATTGGGCATGCGTAATATTCTTTATTTGTCTGTTAGCGATTCAGAGGCTTAGGCTCCGTTAGCTTAGGCTTTTGATCGGAGGCTAGGTTCCATTTGCTTAGGTTGCGGATCGGATGACAAGCTTCGTTGAATGTAGGATAGATTTCGTTTAGATCGACGGATTCCTTTACGATAGTCTAGTAGGCTTTATGCCAATTGTCATGTACACTGTCTTATTTATAGGTTAGTCGGAGGCTAGGCTCTATCAATACCCGAGGCACACTATCATTTGATTTAAAAGTAATTTGTATATTTCGCACATTTTGTTTTTCTTTATATTACAGTCGAAAAAAAGTTTGTGCATACAATCACTTTAATAAATTTAATTTCACCGTTGTCTCTATATCATACCTTTTATACAAACTAGTAAAATCGGGTATTGTTGTTGTATTGCTCATATAAATATATACAACAAAAAAAATAAAATTGTTATCAAAATATAAAGTCCATTCTTCAAGTATATACGGCTACACCATAATTATAAAATAATGTTACACAGTAATTGTTAATGCGATATCAATTTTTAGAGCCATTGTGTGATGTTGTGTGGTTTCGGCGTAGCTTTTCAACCACAATAATGAGGTTATAACTTCGTATTCAGTGTGATTATTGACGTAGTTTTTGAAAGTGGTACAAACCATGTTGTATGTGTTTATGTGAGTATACCCCCGTGTGTATGTGTTAAAGATGTGCAGTGGATGGTGGGATGTAGCATAAGTTTTTGGTGTGAACTAGGAAACACATACATTGTGCGCTTAGGCATGGAATCTAAGAATCAATGTTTTTATGTGCATAAATGACTAAAAATGACGTTTGTAATCAAGGACGGAACATTTAATGGGCAACCATCATTTATAGAGTACAAGACATAGATAAACCCTAATGAAACTCTAATGGAAAACAAGCCCACAAGCTGGGCTAGGGCTGAATATCTCATCTAATACTCCATCAGTCTAAGCAGTGAAATCATGAAAGCTCGGGCTAGAGAACAAAACTTAAAACGGTAAAGCTATAACTAACTAGTTGATGAAGCTGTTATTCTTTTGAGATTCTTGATATGCTTTGTTGCATAGAAGATGCATGGCTCTGGTGATTGAGGGGTTGTGAAACTAAGATACTCAAAGAAGATGATTGCGAAGAAAAGGTTTTGAGGGTTTATGAAATAGGAAAAGTGATAGTAACCCACTGATTTAACTGATTAACAATAACAAACAATAAATGAAAGAAGGTTGTGACAAAAACTATTAAGTATCTATCTATTACTTTGCTTTAAAGAAAATTAATGAAGAAAAGAAAGAAACAAATATAAATGGATTTTAATGCTAGGTATGCATTGATGAGTGTGTAAATACTCAGCATTTTTATCGTATCCGAACTGCCAAAACATCCAAAAACACTCAGAAATGCATCAAAATACAGAAATTATTCCAGGAATTGTGTTTTATATGTTTTAGATGCAAAATGTTTAAAAAAAAATGAAAAACGTACAAAGTTTGCATAATTGGCAGTTTCAGTCCCTCAAGTTTCATAAATTGACAAAACTAGTCCCTGAAAGTTTAAAATGAAAGAAAAGTCAACCCAAGCTTTTTAAAAGTCAAAAATTATCAATTTTAGTCCATGGGTGAATAGTTTGAGAAAATTACATGTTTGGTCCCTGTACTTTGCAAGTTGGCAAAATCAATCCCTGGAGTTTTAAAATTGAAAAAATAAATCAAATAAAGGGCTTATGGAATCATAATATGGCATGAATAGTCCTTGTGATATCTTTGAGAGGTTTCATTTTCTAACTGATGCGTGGGAATCGCAACAGGCTTTACCTCTCGAGGGATCTCGAGAAGCTTACAACCCCCACCAGGCAGTGTACCTGATCGTTGTAGTATAGTATAGTGACAAGTACCGGGGGATTGATCGTTCAGCTTAGGAATAGTGTCGCTAGGATTAGAAAGCCTAATTACTAGTTCTAAAGGTGAGGGATGATTATTTTTGTATTTTTATATTTTTATGAAAGCAAGTAAAATCTCGGGTTTTGGAAGAGTGGGCGGAATTAGTTGCTATTCAACTAACCCAAAAACTAAGATAAAATACTGAAAATGAAAATAAACTAATTTATACTAAAGTTGTGAGCAGTAATTGGAGAAAATGTGTTTACTTAGACTTCATTACTCCCTAGATATCTTTTACACGTTAATTACTTGTTATAATTGTATGGATGACGGATTGTATTCCTTAATACCATTCATGGGGTGGCATACATAACTCCCCAATTCTATGAGCTCTTATCTCCTCCTACACCATGACCCAGCACAACTATAGGGATTGTAAACAGTGGCTCATGCATTAAATACAACCAATAAAGACCTAGTACGCCTCGGTTCATGTTTCTTAAGACGTTCAAGCATGTTACCATTTGAAGATCTGCCAGTTTTCTTAAGCCTAACATATAAAAGCATTCATCCAAGACAAGAATAAACAAGTAATCAACACATAATCAATATCTAGGTTTCATTAGATCTAAGCAAACACAAAAGAGATCTAGCCTAGCATAATGGAATTGAGACAAGAACAAGATATAGACAACCAACACATAGACATATTGATTGAATTAGAAGAACACTTATCTCAATTACAATGCAAGGTCTCAAGGGTTTGGAACACTTGAAAAACCTCTAAAAGTTGCACCAAATTCGTCTTTAGGGTTTCACCAAAACTTCTCTCTTTTTGTGAAAAAAACTAGAAAACTATATATAGGAAAATAGGGGTGACGGCGTCAAGAGCAATGGTGTGACGCCGTCATCTCGCCGCCAAATACTTCCTCGGACGGCCTTGATCTACTTCTGACGGCCTATGTGACGCCGTCATCAACCACGGTATTTTATTCTTGGGACTTTGACGCCGTCAAGAGCAACTCTTGACGCCTTCATGCACTGTTCCCAGCATAGAATTTTGAGACTTTGCCGTTTTCTTCACTTTTATGCTCCAAAAACGTCCAAAATGGCTTCTTTTCCAGAATTCACTCTCCAAGTACCTAAAATCACAAAAGGAACGATTTAGGGCAATATTTGATCAAATAAAGTCGGATTCGGGCTTAAATGACCCCCTAAAAACGGATCATTTTTCGCCTCATCATATACCCTTACACTTGAGATTTGCTTGTCCTCAAGCAAATGTGCTTTTATTCTACTCAAAAGACAAGTTAGGGGTCATTTAACACTAATATAAAAGTAATTACAACAAATAATCGTTCCACTAAAGACCAATAGACAAGCTCGGAGGTCATACACTAGCACCTCACAAATAGTGTTTAGATACTCACATCTCTCGGGTGTAATAAAGTAATATAACATTATGGAAATGGAAGATATCTCTCACTACCTGTCATAGCAAAATAGATTACCATAGGCTTGGGAAAGGATCAAACCTCCACCACATGGCGTAAGCACCTAGGATAAACTATCAAAGAGGTCTTTTAAAGGGTTGTAACGTTAGGTATAGGGATATGAATTACACGGTTTTGTTGGATAAAGGAAGTTTTACTGGTGGCGAGTTAACAATCTTGGTTAATTACATGTATAATATGGCGTTGCTAAGCCAAGACTAGACTCGACTTAAGCTAACAAATGAAAAATAACTAAAAACATAAAATGAACATAGAATGAAACGGGATGGTAGTCCGCATGTTTTTTCTCTTTTCTTTTTCTATTTTTTTTTAATTTTTTCGATTTTTTTTTTTTTAGACATACACTCTTACCCTACCATCCAAAATAATACATCATAAGGGTATGAATGTTCCCCTTACACTTGAATCTTTACATACTTTACATTAAACTATTCTAATGACTCGAATTAAGAAAATCAAAACACTTGGAGCACTTTTAAGATTAACGCACATATGGGGGTAATAATATGATGTTCTTCCCCATTACTCCATAAAATAAGTACTTACCCATGAGTCCCAATCGTCCCAAAACAATATGTACAAGGATATGACTCGACTTAGCAACCATGTAATCAATTAGAAAGTTAACTTAGGGTTTAACAAATAACAATAATGCACTAAAAATGAGCGCATACACGGAAGGCTAAGGCGATTTGGTTGTACATTTAAGTGGGTTGTAACAAATTCTTCCTTTAAGTAAAATGCTTAAAGTTAGAAACGAAAAGATAGGCTCGGAGGGGTGTACTAGGGGTATCGTGTACTAAAAATGAGTACAACGCTAAGGGTGTGGGAAAAATTAGTTGACTTAACTAGCCAAGTAATATGACTTAAATGGTCAAGTAATTATGATACGGGTTTAACACAAGGGTGATCCTAATGCCTCTTATCATGTAGTAAATCCTACTACACGAATGTAGTCTCACTAGCGGTCTCGGGATGCATCACTAACGCAAGTTCTAGAATCTAAATGCTACCGGTACACTCATAAGCACTAATAGTGAGTGCTTTTCCTATCAAATCTAAAGGCGAACCTCACAATTTTGGGTGGAAAATTTTTCTGAATATACGGTTATGTGCTAGTCATACAATCTCCTATCCATGAGACGCTTGCTATGGCAAAAGTTTCACTCCTAAATGTTGAAAAAAATTTTAAATTTGGCGCTAAAATTACACTAACAAGTATTTCTTATAGTTTTATTACACATCTACTATCAAACAAAACAAACTCAAGCGAAAGTGCATATGTAAGGTATCATCTTTTTACCCTCCCCTTACACTTAAGATGAACATTGTCCCCAATGTTCAAGTAAAGAATGTAAAAGTGAAAAAGTAAAGAGAATGAAATCAAATACTCCCCTGATTCGCTCGATATGTATTATAGGTTGGTCAGGTTAAATCTTCCTCCAAGAAAATGAACAATCAAAGCTTCCCTTCCAGAATATAAATCATCTCCTTGTCGAACATAACCTGTAAATCCTGAAAAAAATAGACAAGACAACCTCGCGTAAAATCGGCGGCATCCTATATAAGTTACTAAATCCTAGAAAACAAAGTAAGATATAATGCTTGTGGAATGAAGTTTGCAGATTTCCTGGAGATTATAAAACTTAATAGTTCACAAAAACCATAAGACTCCGTTAGAAAAACAAAACCGGTAAAATTTCCAGATTTTAACTCCTGACGCCGTCAAGAGTAATACTCTGACGCCGTCAGAATGGACCTGCAGAAATTCTTATGTTAAGTTTCCGAAAAATTTCTGGAAAAACTTGGTCCTACTTCCTGGAAAATCCTGCAAAACTTCATTATGACTCAATACAAGCATTTGACTCTAACAAATACGAATATACATGCTCATTTAATATGGTGGAGAATCATGATCGGTTTGTTTCTTAAAAACATATTTGGGGTTTCCCCTTACACTTATCTTTTGCAAAAATACTTTTAGGTTGGAGTTAAGACTAGGCCAAACAACCTAGTAAAGTATTTCCACATTTTAATTGAGAAACATGATCAACCAACAATAAAAATAAAACATGCATACGGAAGCAAATAACAATCAAACAAATAAAATCACACAAAACATGGGTTGCCTCCCAAGAAGCGCTTTTCTTTATTTACGAGTCTTGTAGCTAGACTCAAGGTCATGGGTTACTACGTGATTCCATCATTTGAAATGATATACCCCATATAGTTACGATCATTACTGTTATGGTGGTAGTGCCTCAATCTGTCGATACTTGCAATCACCTTTCCACCTAAGTTGCTTCTCAAGTTAGCTATCCCATCTTGGCTCAATCCTTCGATTGTGAATGGCCCATACCACCAAGGACTTGGTTTATCGGGTGGTATTGTTGTTTCCAAGTGTCTCAAGAGCACCAAGTTCCCTTCCTCAAATGGTGTATGACTTTTTTCATGTCGAGTATGTTCGAATTCAATTGGAACCTTATTGCCTTTTCTTCTTTCATCCTTAGCTTTCTTATAGCTTTTGATTCTTGCCTCTCATGCAAGAATCTTATTCTGAACACGAATGGGTGTCGTGCCAATGTTGTTTTTGATCATTCTCCAACTCAAATTCTCATGCCCACTTCGCGGGGTCATGGGGAAGCTAATCTTTCTTTTTCCAGATTTAAGTTCAATCTTCCTGCCTTCATACTTAATGACAGCCCTAGCGGTGGTGAGGAATGGTACCCCGAGGATTATTGGCATGCATCCATCCCCTTTATCATCAATGATCATAAAATCAAAGGGGTACATGAATCCTGCAACATTGACTAATACATCTTCTGCGATTCCTAGGGGGTATACGTACGAGTGTCCAACAAGAGATAGCCTAACACGAGTAGGTGCTGGCATTTTTTACGTTAGTTGGATGTAAATAGTTAGGGGCATAAGATTTACTTCCGATCCTTGGTCGGCGAAAGCACTAAGATGTTTCAAGTCCCCGATGCTCGTTGGTATTTCAAAGTTCCCACATGCTACCTGCTTAGTAGCCACTTTCTGTACCAGTAACCTCTCGACCACTGATCCTCCAATAAGCGTATCATACTCATCTTCCTCTTCTTCCTCTTTCTCAGGAACCTGTCCGGAGGATTGGTTACGCCCATCACCCTTAATCCAATTTGTTATGGTGTTTTTGTTTATGTCATGTTTCAGGTAGTAACTCAAAGGTTGGGACTCTGGCGGTTTTTCTAAGGTCTGTTTAGCAGGAGTTTCTACCTTCTCGTTATCTTTATGGACAATGGTGATGGAGTTAACAAATTGGGTGGTGGGAGTGGCGCTTTCTTTCCTTAGCAATATTCGTTCGGGGGTTCTCTGATTGGCATACTCCTCCAATAGACTCAACATCTCATTCATTTTCTGCTGCATCTCCTCTTTTTGCTTATAAACTGCTTCTTCGAATCTAGCAAGCCGATCTGAGTGAGTTGCCATATATTCTCTCATCCTAGCCTCAAACTCCGAGCTAAGTTCCTTGGGAGGGGAACAAGGTGGGGTGCACCTCTGAAAAGTCTCGACATGTTCTCTAGAAGGTGACTCAGATAATGGTGCCGAAGTTGGTTTTGAGACAGAATTGACAGTGGCTTGTCTAGGACTTAAAGGTCGCCTTTGCCTTTCCTCAAAATAGTCAACCTTTGCCTCAAGTTTGCATAGGAGTTCATCGGGTACTTCGGTGGTTCCTCCAGATGTCGAGACTGCATTGATGGCCGCTTCTATCGTATGTTTAAACTCCCACAATTCCTGATTGTCAGTGGCGAGCTCCTCGATAATTGCCCAAGACTCCTCGGCGTTCTTATCACGCAGTTTACCTCCCGCGGCCCTGTCGATGGTGCGCTTAGTGTGATAGTCAACATGGTCATAAAAAATCTGGACTAATAACCAAAGGTTTATGCCATGATGAGGGAGCTTGTGGAGGAGATCCTTAAAACGGGCCCAAGCTTCGTAGAAAGTTTCACCCCGCTGTTGTTCAAACATCAAAATGTCCCTTCTAAGCATTGCAGTCTTTTCCGGCGGAAAGAATTGGGTGAGGAAGCGATTGGCGAGATTGTCCCATGTGGTGATGGATCCCGCGGGTAAACGCTCAAGCCATTGACTAGCTTGATCCCGTAGAGAGAATTGGAATAGGCGTAAATGGGTAGTCTCTCTAGTTTCAACACCTAGGTCTATGGAATCTACGATTTTGAAAAAGTCTTTAAGATGTTGGTTTGGATCTTTGGAACGAAGTCCATGGAATGCACATCCGCTTTGCACCAACCGGATGGTGTCGGATCGCAACGGGGTCACATTGTCTCCGGTGAGCTCAATGGTGTTTCGGTAGCCTTGGTGGCTAGGTCGGGAATACTCTCCTAAGGTTCGGGGCCTAAGGGGTTCTAATGGTGGGTTTTGTTGTGGTGGGATGATGGGTTCAAAGATGTTACCACCTTCCATGATGTCGGATGGTAAAGAGTTACGAACAAGGGCACGAAGAAATAAGATAGACTAAAGAAGACCTAAAAATAAAAATAAAATCTTACTAGAAAGGAATCTAGCAAGTAGACCTAATAAAAAGAAATCCTAACCTAGACAATAACTATTTCCCCGGCAGCGGCGCCAAAAACTTGATGCGTGGGAATCGCAACAGGCTTTACCTCTCGAGGGATCTCGAGAAGCTTACAACCCCCACCAGGCAGTGTACCTGATCGTTGTAGTATAGTATAGTGACAAGTACCGGGGGATTGATCGTTCAGCTTAGGAATAGTGTCGCTAGGATTAGAAAGCCTAATTACTAGTTCTAAAGGTGAGGGATGATTATTTTTGTATTTTTATATTTTTATGAAAGCAAGTAAAATCTCGGGTTTTGGAAGAGTGGGCGGAATTAGTTGCTATTCAACTAACCCAAAAACTAAGATAAAATACTGAAAATGAAAATAAACTAATTTATACTAAAGTTGTGAGCAGTAATTGGAGAAAATGTGTTTACTTAGACTTCATTACTCCCTAGATATCTTTTACACGTTAATTACTTGTTATAATTGTATGGATGACGGATTGTATTCCTTAATACCATTCATGGGGTGGCATACATAACTCCCCAATTCTATGAGCTCTTATCTCCTCCTACACCATGACCCAGCACAACTATAGGGATTGTAAACAGTGGCTCATGCATTAAATACAACCAATAAAGACCTAGTACGCCTCGGTTCATGTTTCTTAAGACGTTCAAGCATGTTACCATTTGGAGATCTGCCAGTTTTCTTAAGCCTAACATATAAAATCATTCATCTAAGACAAGAATAAACAAGTAATCAACACATAATCAATATCTAGGTTTCATTAGATCTAAGCAAACACAAAAGAGATCTAGCCTAGCATAATGGAATTGAGACAAGAACAAGATATAGACAACCAACACATAGACATATTGATTGAATTAGAAGAAAACTTATCTCAATTACAATGCAAGGTCTCAAGGGTTTGGAACCCTTGAAAAACCTGTAAAAGTTGCACCAAATTCGTCTTTAGGGTTTCACCAAAACTTCTCTCTTTTTGTGAAAAAACTAGAAAACTATATATAGGAAAATAGGGGTGACGGCGTCAAGAGCAATGGTGTGACGCCGTCATCTCGCCGCCAAATACTTCCTCGGACGGCCTTGATCTACTTCTGACGGCCTATGTGACGTCGTCATCAACCACGGTATTTTATTCTTGGGACTTTGACGCCGTCAAGAGCAACTCTTGACGCCTTCATGCACTGTTCCCAGCATAGAATTTTGAGACTTTGCCATTTTCTTCACTTTTATGCTCCAAAAACGTCCAAAATGGCTTCTTTTCCAGAATTCACTCTCCAAGTACCTAAAATCACAAAAGGAACGATTTAGGGCAATATTTGATCAAATAAAGTCGGATTCGGGCTTAAATGACCCCCTAAAAACGGATCATTTTTCGCCTCATCACTAACATTTATCTTTCATGAGATTACAAAAATGGTCCTTGTGTAAAACTAACCAAACCGGACTTTTTTTTATTCCACCAATACCAAATCCAATCCAATTCCCTTACCCTTATAATACCAGCCCACCACAAACAAAATACCACACACCCCCTGGCCCAACTCCCACTCCAAGCCCATTCAACCCTTTTAATATCAAAAGCCAGGTCAACTCTGACCTTTGAACACTCCATCTACCTCCCCCGTGACCCTGCAAACAACAACACCATCATCACCCCTAATACCTGCCCTCTCCTCTGCAACACTTCAACACCCCCCCCCCCTTGCATCTCCAAACAAATACTACACTCCAAGATTTCATCCCTGGCTCCAATTATCTGAAGAAAAAGCCAAATACCATTTTGGCGGCAAAACCTCCCAATGGTCAAAATTAAATTGCTCTCATCCTGTGGTCCAATATTGAGCTGGGAAAGAGACAAAAGACAGAGAAAACCCTAATTGGATGATATAAAAGGAAGGAGATGCTCAGGAAGCAGAGTTGGTTTTTCTAGAGTAGTTTTTTAGTTTACTTAAATTTATGTCAAATTAGTTGTAATTTGTAATTTCCATTCAAACTCAAGCATTGTAATCTGTTTCCCTTTTAATAATATAAGTTCTAGTTTAATAATTCCCATTTGAGTTTAAATTTCAGTTTCCTCCAAAATACAAAAAAATTAAGAAACAAATAAAAATAAAATAAAAATGAAGAAAGCAAAGGAGTTGAAGGTGAATGTTCTGGTTTATAGCCTCAGGGGAGGCATTAGGGAAGGACTGAGTCCTTGATTCATTGTTCTGTGCAGTGGGAACCTCTGTAAGCCATTTTACTCATTTGTGCTTATTACTGTAGATTTGCTTAATTACTGCTTATCTTTGTTATTTTGTGCTTGTTTACTGTAATGAAGATAGTTTGATCTCATTTGGTACTTGCTTGTTAGCTAAAAGCTCCTTGTTGCTCTTTATTCACATTCCACTGCCAAATATTGCATAATGGTGATTCCTGACTAAAAGCTGTTAATGATTGAGTTTTTGTGCTTAACTGAGTTGATATCATTATATTATAAGGTTATGCATTGGAATAATGGCCTCAATCAGACATGTGCTTTCAAAATCATGAAAATAGTTCAGTAAAGGGGTGTTTGGCACAGTGTTAACCCCTGTGTTTTATTTGGTTTGAGGTGTGGTATTTTGCATAGATAACTCTCACTAGGTAAATTTGAGTTAGGAAAATAAAAAAATTCAGTGTTCTAGTAGTAAAAGTCAAACTTCTTTGTAAACCCAATTTTAGCTTAATTGTTAGTGTTTTAACATTGCATAATCACATAGTTAGTAGCATAAATTGTTAAAATAGCTCAAGTTAGTATCATTTTAGATTAACATAACATTTTCAGTCACTTAGGTAGGATCAAAGTTTAAGAAAGTCAAAGGAATTTCAAAACTGAAAAGTCAAAAGTTTATGAGAACTCAGTTTTTCCAAAATTTGGATGAATTATCCTGATTTTTGTGAGTCAAAGTGCGACTTGAAAATTGTTGGGGTCAAAGTATACCACCTAAGTTCAGGAAATCAGAGCTTGTTTCATTTTTAGTAATTTTTTCCTAGCTTGTGCAAAAGCTGGAAGTTGGCTGCAGGGAGAGACACCTCCCCTGCACCAAGGTCATTGACCTATGTTCTTTTGCTTGTTGTGACCTATTCTGTGGACCCCACCCCTGGTAACGTGGATTTTGAGAGAGCTTATTAGTAGAACTTTGGGTTTCTGAGCTTATGCTAGACCCTAGCTTATTGTACTCTAGCTTATTTAACCCAACTTTTGACCTGTCCAGTCTTCATACTGACCCATCAGTTAGTGACAAAGTTCAAGGGTGCATTAAGAGCTCAGCAATAAGCAATAAGCCAAGATTATTGGCTTATTTTGATACTGACCTTGTCACCTAGACAAGTCAAGTCTCTTTTTGAACCTCCCTTCATTTTTGTGGACCCCACAGAGGTCCAAAGGGCCCTGCCTTGGCCTATTATTTGACTATGAGGCCTGTGTGAAACTTGGATTTGATTCTCAGCTTATTCGCTTTTTCTGCCCACCTATTTGCTTGTTTCTGATTATTCCTAGTATACCTAGCTTAGTTGTAGTTAACTTGGTCTTTTGTCCTCACTTCTTGGCCTTGTGCAAGCTTATTTATTCATAAATAAGTCCTAACAAGCTTAGTGCTCAACTGCTTAAGCAATAAGCTCTCCATTGTGCTTATTTCTGAATCTCAACAAAAGTCCATTTGTAAAAGTTGCTTATTTACTGTAGTTAAGTGAAGTTGTAAAAGAAAATTTAAAAAAAAAACCAAAAATAAATAAAGTGATAGCTTCTATTTAAGTCCTTTGGCTTATTTTTCTGCTTATTCATAGGCACTTCAAATTTTTAAATTTTTCTTAGGTTTGTTATAACTAAAAATAATTTTAGGAATTTTTTCAGATTTTTCCTTGGTCATTTAGTATTTTTTATAATTTAAGTTAGTTTAAATAAATTAAATAATTAGTTTTAATTAATAATAATTAATTAAAAAGTAGAAAAAATAGGTTTTCTGTTTTAAAATTAGTTTTATAATATTTTAGATTTTTCTAAATTTAATTTTCATTTTTCTATTTAATTTTCATAATTAATTAATAATTAGTGTAATTTAGTTAATTAAAAAGTAATTAATAATTAGTAATTAATTAATAGTAATTAATTAAATAGTGGTAGAAATAATTTTAATTTTCTAAAAATTTTCTTATAACATTAGGATTGTAAAAGTATAATTTTCACATTCGTAGGTGTTGAACTTAAAGACCTTGATAGATCTTCTTGAGCACTCTAGAATCGTTAGCAATGTTACTGTAATCAATAACACACTAATAGACAATCTCTGCAACTTGTATTTATAAAGCGGAATCAAAACACAAGCTTTTTACTAAGAACTCTTGATCCTCTATGGATCTTTTGATAATAATAATAACTCTCTAAAAAGTTGTTCAATACATAAACGTGTGTTCCTTTTATACACAAGGAACCCTAAACCGTTTCACAAGAAACGTATATTCTAAAACTTCTAATAGATATGCATTATCACTTCCTAAATAAACTCATGCATATCCAAACTATATTACATAAAATACGGAATTACTAAATCCGCAGAAACTAATAAAGCTGAAACTAGTCTTCAGCAGATACACTACTTCAGCAGAAACGAACCCTTCAGTAGAATCTGTTCAGCAGAAATAGCAGCAGAATCCTGACTTCACAGAATTCCCAACAATCCTCCCCTAATCTTGAATTTGACCTGGTTAAGTTCAAGATTCTTGATAGATCTTCCAAATAACATACCAAGAGGATTGGAATAGCACCAGCAAAGAATCATCTTTAGTAAAATCTCTATGATCAGCATATACGTGAAAGGTCCATTCTTTGCAGCAACAAATGACTTAATGTACATCGAAACAAATTAGTTTCATACTATTCTCATCACTTCCAGGTGTGTTAACTCCTGTGAGAGGTGAATCATTGAAAATAATGGATTTGATGTCTCTTTACCAATAGCCATCACTACTGGAGTAGCCAAGTGTTCAAAGGTACACTGATAACCACATGATTTTTAGCAAATCATCAGCTATAAACGGATTTGAGATGTCTTTACCTGTAGCCGTTTGCTCAGGACTAGCCAATTATCTTGATGAAAATCATCTTGGTTAACTGATGACCAAATATGGTTTTCCACTGCCTTTACCACAAGCCATATACATGTGGGCTAGCCAATTATTCAGAATCCATAAATGGAAAAATCCATGGTCAATTGACAACCATCTCAACTACTCAGCAACAAAGCATGGGTGAGTTGAAAACCCTATGGTTTTGAGCAAACCATTATAGCTATCAACAGATTTGACTTGTCTTTACCAAAGCTGTACCCTTTGGACTAGTCAACTTTATGATGGAATAGTCAACATCAGGTAAGTTGATAACCAAACCTGCAGACAAAAACTATACAACAACATTTTTTTTTTTTTTTTTTTTTTTTTTTTTTACTAACTATACAACAAGATATCTCTACTCAGATCCTGCTTTAGAAGTCTTAATCCTTTGTTTGAAAACCTTCACCAAAGATTCAGCAAACAATCTAGTATTACCAGCTGGGTCAGGAGGTATTTCCAACTTCTGATGTAACATTTTCTCCATCAATGAAACCTTCAAAGGATATTTGTTGATAATATCCATGATAAGCCTCAGACCAGTGGTAGTTTCCAACACATGAACATAAGACATAGGATAGAACTTCCAACTGTGCACTTTCCATTTCTGATTGTTCTTCCAGATATCATAACTTGCACCAGCAGGAGTAGAAGAATCAAACAAAACTTGAAGATCACCCAACAAATACAATCCAGAACCCTCAGGAATATGAGTGACATAATACTTAGTAACCAACTCATATAGAGTGACCAAATCTTGATAATTCACAATATGAAGAATCTGCTGAAGAAAGGCAAATGATATGGAAGTCTTATCCAATCTATAAATAGTATGGGTTTGACCATCTGTACTCAACTCCCAACTTACCAGCATAACTCTATTACCTTCTGGCCATTCATCAGATGATCCTTCCCTTAAAAATGAGGCATCAGAATCATTCACATTTATTAAACATTGTTTCCTTCTAGCCATTCTCTTTCCTCTTCTTCCAGGAATATAAATAGCAGCAGGAACTGCAGTGTCAGCAGAATCACCTTCTGCAGCCTCATTATCCAAATGATCATCAGCAGAATCTTCAGAAGATTCAAGTGCAGCAGAGGCATATTGTTCATCCATAGCCTTCCTTATCTGTTTGTTTCTGGCAGCTTGAATCTCAACTTCTCTTGTTTTCAATTCATGAAATCTGGCAAGGGCTTCCCTTTGTTCAGCTTCTTGATCTTCAATTAACTTTCTAGCAGTTTCCTCACCTAATCTTTCTTGCTCCATTTGTCTCCTTGTTCTCTTCCTAGTTGGAGCATCGGATGTTGTCACTTTAGCTTTACCTTTATCCACAGAAATAGCAACACCAGCAGAAGTATCAGGTAAAGATACATGTTCAGCAGCAACATGAATATTCTCAGATGAAACATTATCAACATTGACAAGAGGAATATTCTTAGAAGTATCCATTCCAGCTTTGGCATTCCTAGCTTTGATCTTATTGTAAATCTCAACTAGTTTATCAAATGGAAGACCCCACACATGTTTCTTGGACCAAGCATTATTATACAGAGAACTACTCTGATTTTTCACAAAGGTTCTCATATACTCTGTTTGTTGTGCTTGAGTCATGGGTTTATCCCTTTTTGCTTTAGCTTTCACTTCATCAGCTGCCCTTTTTCTCATCTTCAACATTTTTACAATCTCAGATTCATAATCTTGTTTCTCTACCTTCTTACCAATAATGTCAGCAGTAACTGTTGGATTTTCAAGCATCTGTTTTCCAATCATCTGCCAGTCAGACTCATCAAAGTCTAGAACTGCTGCATCCAATTCCTTTTGTCTGGCAATAGGTAAGGTAGAAACATATCTTTGAGTCTCTGAATCTAATTCTGCATTAAACTGAGATTGTACTTCCTCAGCTAGATTTGCACTCTTCATATAATTTTCCCATTCTTGTAGTAACTTACCTTGCTCAGCTCTATCTTCAGCAGTTACAAGCTCATCCAAATCATCATGAAAGACACAATCATAAGGAACATTATCAGCAGCAACATCAACATTATCCATCTGTACATCGGTCATATGTTCATCATGTACAGCTTGAACATTATCATCAGATACTTGTATGTTCTCAGAGGAATGATGCATAGGAGAATTCATGTATTCTCTTCCTGCTACAAAGTATGTATCTCCAGAGGTATTGCCTTTGTCAGCAGGTTGAGCAGCAGTAACTCCACTAAATGCTTGTTTCTCCTGAGGTATATCCACAGCTTCAGACATCAGCACATCATTATCACTACCAGATACTTTTGAAGCTTCAGCAGCTTTCTTAGCCAAATACTGTCTTGTACTTCTTCTTTGAACAAGTATCATTGGCTTAGATGTAGGTGCTGCAGCAGCTTTGGGGGGAGCAACATTAGATTGTCTAGCAACTTCAGCTAGAATTTCAAGAGAATCCAGGTTAGTCTCCTTTACTGCTTCAGTAGAATCCAATCCATCTTTGCTGTTAGAATAGCGTATTTGTTATGATCGTCCTTCAATTCAAGTTGAGCCATTTGACTTAATGTGTGTGAGAATGTTATGAACTACTCCAAAGAATAATGGGTATATTTGAAGTGATAAGCGAATAATTTTGATTCGAAAAGATATGCAGAGTGAGTTAAATTTGGAAGTTCCCCAATCGTGGTCAACAATTATCGGAACAACTTATTGACCAAGTCTGACCAAACTTCTAATTTGAAAATTAACCCTTCAGCAGCAATGAAAGTCAAACCTGCTGAAGTATAGTCAAATTTCAGCAGAATCAACCAAAGGTAAAAATATCTTCGGTCAATATCTTCATTTTACTGTGCCACCCAACTCGCATTAATTTTCGTAACCCCTAAAATTGCCTTATTTAATCACCCCAAATTACACATCTCATTCATCAAATTTCCCAAATTATCTCTCAAACCCTAATTTCAATTTTCCCCAATTCATCAACCAAATTATGTCTTCAGACCCAAAAAGGTCAGATACAAATCCCTCTTCTTCATCAGCAGAAGAAGATGTGCCACCATATCCATGGGGGCTGGAAGGTTCTGACTCTGAAAGAGCATTGGAGAAACGCTGGGATGCAGAAGAACGACGGTGGAATGCTCATTTGAAGAGTTACTCCAGCAATGTACCCAATCCTGCTGAGAGAGAGCATGCCTCTCCCTTCATCTATACCTCTGATGAAGACTCTTCAGAGGAAGATCATGAAGAACCAGTCTTTCTCCCTCCTTCCACTCCAGAGAGATCCCAACCAAGATCAAGTACTGGGGATCCATCTCTTCCAACATCACAGAATTTGGTGTTGAATCTTCCTGCTCCAGGACCTGGTCTTCCACATCAAGAACATATTGGACAGAGCAAGAAGTCTGATATCACACGTAAGGGAAAGGAGAAGCAGAATTAGGTGATTAAGGAATGTAACCATGAGGCAAAGTTCTTGAGTATTCTCTTGACTTTAATTCATGAGCATCTTCCCAGTCTTCCTTCTCTTCTTTTTCCATTTTCATCTTCAGCTTCTTCATTGTACTTGTCATAGCCTCAAGTATTTTGTAATAAGTGATAGAAGCTAGTAGTACTGAATTAGCAAATAGCTTAGAAATGGTCATTGTAACTCATTTGTAATCTCGAATGTAGTCTGTAACTTGTTTCTATGAATGAATGAAAAGATCTTCTTTAAATTAATTCATTGTATCAGACCTTCAGCATGTTTCAATTAATCAGTAGAAACCAAATTCAGCATATTGACCACATTCTTGACTTTAGCTCTTGGTGACATTAATCTTGGGACTTACATACTCAAATCATCTGCAACACAAACACCAAACAAGCAAATACACCAAACTACTTGCACAATGTTATAGGGTTAGTGTTAGAAACTCATAACATATACAACTTCTACAGATATTACAAAGTTTATACAGATATCATCCTCCCCTGAGGCATATGCCTCCCCTGAGGCTTATGCCTCCCCTTAAACTTTGCAGTTAAGGGTTTAACATGCCAATATGGACCACCAAATATTGAAACCTTGGTCCATCAAATGCCTTGGTTAATAAATCTGCCACATTTTCATCTGTGTGAATTTTGACCACTTTAACCAAATGTTTTTCATAAGCATCCCTTATAAAATGATGTCTTATTTCAATATGTTTGGTTCTATTATGAAAAACTGGATTTTTAACAATACAAATGGTACTTTGATTGTCTATGAAAATGGTAGTATTCATGAAGTTGTACCCATAATCCAGTAATTGATTCTGAATCCATAGAACCTGTCCACAACAATTGGCAGCAGCAACATACTCTGCTTCAGTAGTAGAGGTAGCAACAATGGTCTGTTTCTTGCATTGCCAAGAAATCAGTCTTCTTCCAAGAAATTGACAACCTCCAGTTGTGGATCTTCTATCCAAATTGGCACCAGCATAGTCACTATCACTATAAGCTGCTAGCTGAAATGGAGATTCTTTGGGATACCAAAGACCTAAGTGTGGTTGGCCTTTAAGATACTTAAAAATCTTCTTGACAGCATTCATATGAGAGGTAAGTGGAGTGACTTGGTGTCTTGAACATGCACTCACAGCAAATGTAATATCAGGTCTTGAGGCAGTCAAGTACATCAAAGAACCAATCATAGACCTGTATAAATGAACATTTACAGGAAGATCAGGAGTAAGATTGTGCTTTGGTTTGGGAGCCTCATATGGAGTTGTGGCAGTCCTGACATTTTCCATAGCAAACTTGGACAACATATCTTTTACATATTTCTCCTGATGTATAAATATACCATCAGGTTTCTGCTGAACTTGCAAACCCAGGAAGAAAGTGAGTTCTCCCATGGCACTCATCTGAAATTCTCCCTTCATCAAATCCTCAAACTCTTTACACCAGGCTTCTTTGGTAGAACCAAAGATAATGTCATCCACATAAACCTGCACAAGGATAATATCCCTAGAATCTTTCTTCAGGAATAAAGTCTTGTCAATGGTACCTCTTCTGTATCCATTCTTCAGCAGAAATGTGGAGAGTCTAGCATACCAAGCTCTGGGAGCTTGATGCAGTCCATAGAGAGCTTTAACAACTTTGTACACATACTCAGGATGATCAGGGTCTTCAAATCCCTTGGGTTGAGTCACATAAACCTCCTCTTCAATCTTTCCATACAAGAAAGCACCTTTAACATCCATCTGATAGACCATAAAGCCCATATAAGAGGCATAGGCCAAAAATATTCGAATTGCTTCAACTCTGGCCACAGGTGCAAAGACCTCATCATAGTCAATGCCTTCCTCTTGTCTAAAACCTTGAGCCACTAGTCTTGCTTTGTTCTTTACCACAATACCCCTGGCATCTCTTTTATTCTTCAAAATCCATTTAGTCCCAATGGCATATTTCCCATCAGGAAGAGGAACTAGAATCCAAACCTGCTGATTCTTGAATTGCAGCATCTCTTCTTGCATAGCCTCAAGCCAACTTGAATCAGCCAGTGCTTGAGGAACACTAGTTGGTTCAATTTGAGAAAGAAAGCATGCAAATAAACAATGTTTGAAGTCTGTGTGATTGTTCCTCTTTTGATTATAGACATAAGAGATAAAAGCAACTTCTCCATATTTGGTATTTTTGACAGTGCTTCTTGTTCGAACAGGGTCATTAGGATCACCAATAATCTTGGATAGGGGATGAGCATTGTGAATCCTTTTGGTAGTTGTAGGTGGAACTGCAATGTTGGCATCAATGTTGGTGAGAGTGGGCTCAAACTCAGTATCATAAGAGGCTGAGTTAAACAAGCCAGGCTCTGGTTGATAATTTCCAAGATCAGAGGGACTTGGAAATCTGGTAAAGGGCTTAGCAAAGTCTGTAGAGACTTCAGTAGTAATGGGAGATTGAGCAGCAGCAGAATCAACATCTTGAACATCATCAGTGGAAATAGGTGTGCCTTCAGCAGAATCCTTGTTGCCACTGACTGCTTGTGCTGATTGATGTAGGAGAGCCTCAGTTTCTTGTGTAACCTTGTCATTGAGTTTCTGAGCTTCCTTAGTAGCAGCATGTTCCTGCTTCTTCAATCTTGCAAGATCTTCTGCATAATGGGACTCATCATCTTGTTCAGCAGCAGAGTGATTACCTACAAAATGGTTAGGTGGAAAAGATGGTACAACAAAAGTATTCTCTTCTGGCTCAGACTCACATTCTGAGTCCTCATCCATGAAACCTGCAGGGTTAGAACTTGAAGCTTTGGCACCTGCATCAGGATTAGAAACATGCCTAGTATAACCCAAATAGTCAGTCAAATAATCTAGGTCAAAATACCAAGAATGGCCTTGTCCCTGAATATTAGGCTGATCTTCAAGAAACCTCAGATTAAGGGTCTCTTCAATCTTTTTAGCATTCAGATTATACACTCTATAGGCCTTGCTATGAGCTGAATACCCAACTATATATCCCTCATCAGCTTTCCCATCAAATTTACCCAGTATATCAGCAGTATTTAGAATAGTCACCTTGCATCCAAAAGGCTTAAGGTAATGAATGTGTGGAACTTTCCCAGTGAGAAGTTCATAAGGTGTCTTGACATGTAGTCTAGTGATGGATACCCTGTTCAAGACATGGCATGCAGTACTGACTGCTTCAGTCCAGAACATGGTGGGGAGTTTAGAGTCTGCAAGCATTGATCTTGCAGCCTCAATGAGGGTTCTATTTTTTCTTTCAGCAACTCCATTTTGTTGTGGAGTTCTTGGAGTACTGTAGTCCCTTCTAATCCCTTTAGACTTACAGAATTCTATGAAGACCACATTTTTGAATTCTGTACCATTGTCACACCTAATTCCTTTAACCTTTTTATTCAGCTGATTCTCAACTAAGATAATGAAGTCTTTCAGGATTGGAGTTGTTTCATCCTTAGTCTTGAGAAAGAAAACCCAGCAAAACCTGCTATAATCATCAGTAATAACTAGGCAGAAGTACTTGTGATCAATACTTCTAATGGGGGTTGGACCAAAGAGATCCATGTGCAGCAACTGAAGAGGTTCTGAAATGTTACTCACTGCTTGGACTGACTTGTAAGAGGCTCTGTGTTGTTTACCCTTGTTGCAAGCAATACAATTGTGTTCATTGGTGAAGATTTTAGAAGGAAGGCCCTTAACTAGACCAAGTTTAGATAACTTGTTGATGGTCTTGTAATTCACATGTGCCATTCTTCTATGCCATTTATTAGATTCATCCAGGGAAGCTTTGGCTACCAGACATGTTAGATCACCTTCAGGCTGTACTTCATTCAGATTGAATGTGTATAAATTGAAGGTCCTAGGAACTCTCAGCAATACAGTTGTGTCTTCTGGGAGTTTGAAGTCCTTGGAAAGTACAAGACACTCATCTTCAGAGAAGAAAACCTTATGTTTAGTGTCACAAATTTGTGATACTGAGATAAGATTAAAATGCTCCAATTCCTTCACATAGTAAACATTTTCAAAGTCTAACAAGGGTGTCCGGATGGTTCCTTTCCCTGTAATCTTGCCATCTCCACCACCATAGGTGACAGTGCCCCCTCCTTCAATGGGTTCAAAGTCATGCATCTTATCCTTGTTCCCTGACATACTTCTTGAACAACCACTATCAACAATCCCAACTTCAGTACTTTTTAAAGGATGTTCCTACAATAACAACAAAATATACAGTAATTAGTACACATCGGAGACTCAAGTCATTACTGACTTGAGCCTGCCTTGTGGATCATTAGTAACTGGCCATGTAGATGTTTTAGATCCACTATTGTTCTTGGGCCTGTAATGCATATTAGGTCCCTTCTTAGTCCAAGAACAACCTGCTGAGGGCTTCACAGCAGTATTCCATGTCCCACCACCATTACACATTGAGTCAAAGTGATTAGGCCAATAATCATTATAAAAGAAAGAACTAGTGGGTCGAAAATATGGTCTAGTACTGGTTCTTCTCCATGAAAAATGAGATTCAGCAGAATTAGGTTTCTGCTGATGTGGAACAAAAGATGGTATTTCACTAACATTTTTCCACATTTGCCTAGTTTTTCTTTGACTAATACATGCACCCATTCTTTGCTCATGATATGTACAATCCTTAATCAAGTGATATTTACTTCCACACACAAAACACTTCTTCTTTTTAGAAGATTTATGCAAACCAAAAGAATTTCCATAACATGAAAAAGCATTCAAATCACCATGACAAACAGAATTGTTTTTAACAAAACTAAAAGTATTATTATGCAAAGAATTGAAAAACAAGTCTTCAGTAGAAACTGTCTTGTTATCAGCAGCAACTCTAGAAGGCTTGTGGGGAGTCTTGGGTGATGTCTTTTGTGTGGTCTTGGGCATGGTCTTGGGCAGGTCTGACTTCTCACTTGAATCACAGCTAGCAAATGAGGTAGACCCTTCATCAGAAGACTTGTCACTGTTACAACAAGAGACAGAGTCATTAGATTTCACAATAGGGTCTTGCAAGTCAGTTGACTTTTTGCCATAGAGATGGTGTGATCCATCAAAGTCACTAGGTATGGATAGGTCAATAGGCATATGTTCCCCTCTTATAGGTCCAGGGACAGCATGTAAGTTACCTTCTTTGACAAAGTTAGCTAATCCAGCAGGTGTGGATTTACCTAGGTCATTTTTAGCCTCTAAACCAACATATTTTTGAAATCCCAAACCTATTTTATAGTTCACAGCCTGACTACCATAAAGTTCCCTAGCAAGATTATCACCTGATATTAACCATTGTTTATTTCGAGCTATCTCTTTGTCTAATTTAGTTTGTAACTCTTGTTTTTCTTTTTCTAAATCAGACTTCTCTTTTTCAGTACGTTTTAAGTCTATCTTAGCAACCTCTAAATCACTTTCTAGAACTCTTATTTTTTCATCATATTTAACTTGATTCTTTTGAAACCATACCTTTTGTTTTTCTACTATTTTTAAAGCCATTTTATAAGACTCTACCTCTATATAACACTCATTGTACTTTGGTTTCAATTCATCAAACTCTTGTTTAAGCTCATTGTATCTTACACTACATCCAAACACACAGTTGGTTACCTGAGAGATTCCCATCAAGGAGACTTGCTCCTTCTTGTCTTCTGAAGGTGTGAATGCCAGCAGATTCAATTGTGAAGAAGTAGCAGCTTCCTCTCCAGCAGGTTCATGATCAGCCCAATCAATTTGGTGATCCAGAGTCACCATAGCCTTTGAAGGTACAGTCTTGTTATTTCCTGCTTCCAATGGATAAGAACCATATCTAACTTCATCTCTAGCCTTTCTGTCTTTGCATTCCCTTGAAAAATGTCCCACTTGACCACAAGTGTAGCATTTAACCTTCCTTCTATCAAACCTTGCTGCTTCTTTGCCATTAAAACCAAACTTTCTTCCAGACTTGGCTTCAAACCTTCTGATGTTCATTGAGATCATTGCAAGCTCCCATTTCAAGTGCATCTCCTCCATTTCCAATGGATCTACCTGTTCAAAGTCCTCATAAGCAATAAACTGTTGAGGTTCATATTCAGCCACAAATGAATGAATAAGATCCTCCAACACACTACTTGATTTTGATTTAGGAGTAGTTTGAGTATAAGTTTGAGAAGATGCTCCTGATGAATATGAACTTGAGGCTTGATGCACAGGTTTAGTAGAGGCACCAACAAATGCAGAATGAGTGGATGGACGAATGGGACTTCTAACATCAGGCTCAAGTGATTTAAGCCTATTGTAGAGGTCATCAAAAGACATCATGTCCAACCCACCTTTGGTCTTGAGAGCAATACAAACTTGTAACCAAGATGGCGGTAGAGATCTCAGAAATTTAGAATTGCAGTCTTCATTGTCGGGTCTAGCCTTCAACTGATTAAGTTGACTCAATATTTGATGAAACCTGTCATAACCCTTATGAATACCCTCTTCTTCAGATATCTGAAATTCTTGGAACTTTTGCTTCAGCAGAGACTTCTGCAACCTTCTTGATTCCTCATTCCCACCAAATCTTGCTTTTATAGCCATCCAAATATCCTTGGCATCCTCCATAAAATGGAAGTCACCCATATGGTCATCTGGTATAGCTTGAAGCAAAATAGTTCTGACTTTACTCTCCCTCTACACAGCCAGAATCTCTTCAGCAGTCTTGGGTCCTACAATAGTAACAACTCCATCAGCATCTGTAACATGCTTCTTCAGACTATTCCCTTTCTTAACAACCTCCCACAGATTCCAATCAATGTTTGTGATCCAGTTCTGCATCTTCATGGACCACAGATGATAATCTTCTGCATTCTTTAAATATGGAAACTTAGCATTACTGTTGGAGAGATTGAGTTGTTGAAGAGAAGTGGTGTTAATGTTTTGGGTTGTATCTACATCATCATCTGATCCAGGCATGTTTGTTTATTTGTTTGGATTGTAAAGGTGTAAGATTTGTGATTCTTATTATGGCAGAGACTCTCTCGAGTCTCTGATACCACTTGTTGAACTTAAAGACCTTGATAGATCTTCTTGAGCACTCTAGAATCGTTAGCAATGTTACTGTAATCAATAACACACTAATAGACAATCTCTGCAACTTGTATTTATAAAGCGGAATCAAAACACAAGCTTTTTACTAAGAACTCTTGATCCTCTATGGATCTTTTGATAATAATAATAACTCTCTAAAAAGTTGTTCAATACATAAACGTGTGTTCCTTTTATACACAAGGAACCCTAAACCGTTTCACAAGAAACGTATATTCTAAAACTTCTAATAGATATGCATTATCACTTCCTAAATAAACTCATGCATATCCAAACTATATTACATAAAATACGGAATTACTAAATCCGCAGAAACTAATAAAGCTGAAACTAGTCTTCAGCAGATACACTACTTCAGCAGAAACGAACCCTTCAGTAGAATCTGTTCAGCAGAAATAGCAGCAGAATCCTGACTTCACAGAATTCCCAACAGTGGGACTTCATTTGCTCACGTTTCACTTTTTCGTTTGCGCGTTCGCGTTTATTTTAAATTCAGACGCGCGTTTTTAGGTTTACTTACGTTTCTAGGTTATCTGATCATTAGTAATAGTTATAATAGTGTTTCTAAGTCATTTTCAATCATAATCTCGTAGTATAATCACTCAGATCAAATTTCTGATCCTCCTGTTAAATCACCCGATCACTTTAAACGTTTTTAAATACAATTGCTTACCTCGCTGGGACATAACGACCTGGGAATACACTGTACTCCTTGGTTAGTTGGTCTGAGACATTTGACTTGGTTGACCAATCACATTGGAAAACTTAGTTGACCGTTTAGGACCAATCAAAATTTGGCGCCGCTGCCGGGGAGGTAGCTGCGTATTCAAAACATTTTTTAGAGATTAGTGGTTTTTCATTCATCACTGTATAAACACCACCACCTTTTTGTAAATCTTAATCATAAGACAAAAAACGTCATTAACACTTTTCCTAAAGTGTTAACAACACCAAAAAAATCAAAAACAATCAAAATAGATCGTTACGTTTTCTATATCGTGCTTCTTTTAAGGTGATTCTTAAAGAGATATGATTTTGGTAAACGAAACAATACCAAAAATATTGTCCAAAAGTTTTTTAACCCATACACAAAAACCCAAAAACATTCATCTCTTTCTTGTGAATAATAAACTACATAAAAACAAACCGTCGCAAACCAAGGCAGAACACCTACCAACTGGGGGTGTGAACATAATAAGTTCCCAAACAAAAGATAAAAACTTGCCTTTGTATCCTTGTGAGTGGTGTACCTTTATTAAAGAAGCCATTCATTTGTGATTATTGGTTTAAGTTCACTGTTGATTTGCCTCGATCTTGTTTTATTGAAATTTTGTTGTTAGTGCATGCGCACTCGTTCACAATCGAAACAAAATCGTCAACTGATAAAAGTAACTGAGTTACGTCCTATTGTTGAGGATCCAGTTCTGAAAATGGACGATAATCAAGAACCACCCATCATAGATGATGCAGCTCCTGATCTCCGAACGATGGAGGAGTTGTGTCAACCCACAATGCTCGGAAGAGGTGGGCCCATTGCCCCTCTTAACATTGCTGCCACTGATTTTAGACTTAAGCATCACATGATACAACAAGTCCAGAATTCGTGCCAATATCATGGCTTACCTGGTGACGACGCAAATAAGCATCTTGATAAATTTCTTACCGTCACCCAAAGCATGAAGCAGAATGGTGTCTCCGATGATGCCCTTCGTCTATCTCTTTTCCCCTATTCTCTAACCCATCATGCCACTGCATGGTTTGATCGACTTCCTAAGAATTCGACTCACACTTTTAAAGAAATGGTGACTAAATTTTTAGCCAAATACTTTCCACCATCCATGGTTTCCAAGTTACGAAATGACATTAGTAACTTTCGTCGGCATCCCGAAGAGTCTCTATTTGAGGCATGGGAACGCTATAAGCTCTCAATTGATCGGTGTCCTAACCATAACATGTTACTTGTTACCCAAATAGATACTTTCTATAATGGGTTGACCTTGAGACACCGTGATATTCTCAATGCTGCTGCTGGTGGGACCTTTATGAAAAGGCGCCCCGAAGAGTACTATGATCTCATTGAGAACATGACTGCCCACCATAATTTCTGGGATTCCTCAGCTGAGAGGGAAGAGTCATGTAATTCTGTCACTCCAGGATCTTCTGAAATAGCGATCCTCACTAAAAAGATGGATGATTTCGCTACGGCTATGTTGAGGATGAACCAAAGTATCCAAAATCAACAAGTCCAAAATCAACAAGCCAAGGCCGTCAATCAAAGTTGTGAAACTTGTGGAGGTCCACATTCATATTCCAAGTGTCCAACCACTAGTGGTTACACTCATGAGGACTCATGAGGACGTATATGCTACTCAAGGTTCCTATAATTCGGGAGGTAATAACTACCAACCGCAAGGGGACCGCAATCTTCTAAGCTATCGTTCTAACAATTTCCTTAGACCTCCCGGATTCAATCAAAACCCTAATGCCCAAAACCGTAACCAGAACCAAAATCAGAATCGAACGAACCAAGGTTACCAAAACCAAGGGAACGCAATCCGAACCAAAACCAAGGTTTCCATCATAACCAAAACCAAGGTTTCCAAAATCAAGGAAACTACAATCGAAACCAAGGTCAAAACAACTATCATGGAAACAATTCTCATGGACATGGCAACCAACATCAGGGAAATTTTCAAAACCACGGTTCCAATCAAAATAACCGGGCCCAGAATTTTCCCAATCAAAATCAAGCCATCACTCCAACTACTCGGAATTACCCTAACCAAGCTCCTCCTAACCATACTCAAGCAATTGTTCCAACTGGCCCTTCACATGAGGAGTTGTTGAGACAATTCATGAAGTCTCAAGAGGAAGTGAATAGGGTGATGATGACTCAGATCGCAGACCTTGTTAAGAAGTCTTTAAATGATCGACCCTCGGGCTCAGGTAATACTTTACCTAGCAACACGATCGCTAATCCGAGGGGCGATGTTAAAGCGATCACAACGAGAAGTGCTGTTTCCTATGATGGACCCAAAGCTCCTACTACCTCTTCTTCTCCTCCCAAGGTAGTAGAGCGTGAGCCTGAGGTGACAAAGGATAAGGTGCAATTTACTAGCCCACGAAGTACCGCACACGTCCATCCTCAGGTTCTACCTACCAAAACGAGGAGTTGTATTTGAACCATCAACAACTCCTGGAGAGAACCCTAAATCCAAACCTTCACTACCATATCCATCTCGGTTACAAGACCAGAAGCTCCGCGAAAAAGCAAATCATCAAATGGAAAAGTTTTTTCAAATTTTCCGAGATATTCATTTTGATATCAGTTTCGCGGATACTCTCCTTTTGATCCCTAAATTCGCATCGACAATCAAAATTTTGTTGAACAATAAGGAGAAACTATTCGAAATGGCACGAACTCCACTCAATGAAAACTGCTCTGCAGTTCTTTAGAAACAGCTTCCCGAGAAGCTAGGAGATCCGGGAAAATTTCTCATCCCATGTGTTTTCCCCGGAATGGTTGATTGCTTCGCCTTGGCCGATCTAGGTGCAAGCATCAACTTGATGCCTTATTCAATATGGAAAAAGTTCTGTCTTCCAGAACTCACCACCACCTGCATGACTCTCGAGCTTGCAGACCGCTCAACATCTCGTCCCCTCGGTATTGCCGAGGATGTATTTGTAAAGGTGGGAAAGTTCCACTTTCCGGCAGATTTTGTGATTGTTGATTTCGATGCTGACCCATGAGTTCCTCTCATTCGTGGGAGAGGATTCTTAAGGACGGGTCGTGAGTTAATCGATGTGCACGAAGAGGAAATAACTCTTCGTGTTGGTAATGAAGCAGTAACGTTTAACCTCGATCAAACTTCGAGGTACTCCTCTAATTATGACGCAGAATCGGTTAACCAAATCAATGTCATTGATGTTGCGTCTGAGGAGTACTCTCAAGAACTTCTTGGTTACCTTCCGAGTGGCAGTCCCACTTCATCGTCTAAGCCTATCATATCCGACTCTTCCCATTCTCTCACTCCTTTTGAGGGAAGTGACTTCCTTTTGGAAGAAGTCGAGGCTTTTCTCGCCCAAGATAGTTCAATTTCGGGCAAATTTGATGAGGAATATCTTGATCCTGAGGGGGATATTCTTTTGCTAGAAAAATTGTTAAACGAAGATCCATCTCCCCCTCTTCCTCCAAAAGTACTTCATAAAGAGGAAGTAAAAAATGTTGAAATAACTGATGACTTTCCTGTGGTTGAACTTAAGGACTTGCCGCCTCATCTTGAATATGCATTTCTGGAGGGTGATGATAAATTACCCGTTATAATTGCTAAAAATTTAAGTGTCGAGGAAAAGGCTGCTCTAATAAAGGTTTTGAAGTCGCATAAATAAGCAATTGCTTGGAGACTCTCCGACATCAAGGGCATTGACCCTGAATTTTGTACCCACAAGATTTTAATGGAGGATGATTTCAAACCAGCAGTCCAACACCAAAGAAGGGTAAATCCAAAAATTCATGAGGTCATTAAACAAGAAGTTTTAAAACTTCTTGATGCCGGATTGATTTACCCTATCTCGGACAGTCCTTGGGTTAGCCCAATACATTGTGTTCCAAAAAAGGGTGGCATTACTGTTGCACAAACAAGTATCAAGTCAAGTATCCCAAGTTGGAGTGATCAACTCCCAAGATGTGAGGGGCTGCAATGCACACAAGCCCAGTCACCAAGTAATATATCATGTAGTCCAAATCATAATCAAGATGGCTGTAGCCCAAGCAAGTAACAAGACAAGTCACGACTAGGATGCATCCATACGCCCCTGCAGGCCAATAATATTAATCATAGTAGTAGTCAAGAACAAGTAACAGGGACGGTGGGGGACATCTCTCCGGCCCCACTAGAGTACATAACATTGGTGCATCAATGCTATGGTTGTGGCTACTCCACAACAAGTAGCTCCTGGGTAAAATACTGAAGGGTCAAAGGTTCAAGGTTCAATATCAAGTATAAGTGGTCAAGTCATAATCAAGATGTCAAGGTTCAATGTCAAGGTTCAAGTCAAAGAGTTCAATATCAAGGGTCAATATCAAGGGTTCAATATCAAGGTTTCAATATCAAACAAGATAAAAGAGAGAGAAAAGTCATGAGAGAGAAACGGTTGTACTCTTACTGAAAGAGTACGGAATATCTGTACCTTTATTTAAAGCAAGCAAGCAGGAAAGAAAGGTCACACAAGATGAGTCACGGATCACTCCCGCTTCACGAAACCTATACGAATTAAATACCAAGTATTACTTTAAGTCAAATTGAATTAGATTACTCTTTTAGTATGCTTTCCATTTTTAGAAACTTTCCAAATTAGTAAGTTTCCAGATTCAGTAATTTTTCCGAATTAAAATGATTAACTATAATGACTATATTTAACACTTAATACTTGACACTTGCTAATTCTTAATACTTAATACTTGTTAATTCTTGATGCTTGAACTTGTGAACCCTTGATATTCAACCTGATAATCTTGATACTTAACATTTACACTTAACTTGATAATCCTTGATTTCCATTGACACCACATGTAATTTTTTCTCTTGTTTCTTGATTATTCGTTATATCTACGTTGTTATTTGTTTCATATCTGTTCACTGAGCTTTTTATGCTCAGCCGCGTTTCTTTTCCATGCGGCAGGTACTTAAGCTAGGACGTGGGTTTAGCTTTGGGGACGAGAGAGAGTGGACCACCCTAGAGCTTTATTTTGAATAATGGAACTCTTTCTTTATTAATATTTCTGGATTTTGGAACTTGTACCCGCACTTTGTCTTGTTTATTTCCGGGGCATTGATGTTTGTTAAGACCCCGATGATTACTTTTTGTTGACTTTGTTTAAGACATCCGCTGTTTGGTTGGACTTGTGTATATCTGATGTGAAACCATATTGTAATGTTTCTACCCTAGCCGGGTTGGGGCGTTAACACGTTTAAAAGAAGAATCATGGGCCGAACTAAACTTTACACACATTATATTCAAAATGTGGTTACTTTGTTTAAATAATCACTAATTCAATCACTCTCATAAATTTTGGCTATCACCATGAATGGGTTCCTAATTTGTCTTCAATCGTATCTTTATGCACGTTTTAAACTTCACACTGTTTGGTAACTATTTGATCATATCAGTATACAAGTCCTATCTGCTTCCTAAATTACTCCACACGTTTTCTTGATTTGAAGATATGATCTTAAAATATCACACATGCTTTCCTCCAAAGTTTTGAGTAATCTGATAAGGTGTAACATATATTTTGTTTATATATAACACGTATCCTTTCCATCACATCCTCCAAACTTAAAACGCAGCCCATTTTTTTTATAACTTCAAACGATTCATGCAAAATACGTTTTAACAACATGCACGCCAATCCTCAAAATTCATCAAACAAAATTCTAAGACCTCTATCATGTTCGCATGAATAAATGGGTATGTGATCGCATGAAGGTTGGGTTACGACTTGCGTTTGGTTCACGTCAGGTTGTACGAGTGTGGAATCTAGTCAGGTGATCCGATTGGTTGGTGTTCGGGTTAAAGACTTTGGTTCGATGGTGCATTATAGTTTGTGTTAGTGCTGAATTTTTGTGTCCACCATTCGTATACGTTTGGGCTTTGGGATCGATCGTGTCTCATTGACCCCCGGTGTTCATTCTTGAATTGGCTTCGTTTTCGAGTTTGTGTTTTGGTTTCTACCTATCGTTTCTTTTTGGAGGTATATCTTGATCACTCTAAATACTTAACCATGCATATGTTACACAATCTTGTTATAGTGATATATCATAATCAGTTAAAACATGTGGACTTATATACACTTTGTTTAAGTCATTAGACGAATATATATACTTATATATATACTTAAACTTTGTTTAAGTCATTAGACGAATCGAGTTTCGGACGAATGAAACAGGTGTCATAGAAAGCTCTGTATAACAAGGATGACAATGTCTAAATTCACACTACTGTATGAATCAAATGCATGCTATATATAATTATTAGTAAATTGTTAGTTTGATCCTCATTTGGTTCAACAATAGAACCGTAAAAGAAAATAGCTACTAATAACGATATCGATATATTATTGGGTCATGTATTATGTCGTTTATCGATTAAAAGTTGGAACCTTGAATATATATTAAACATATAACCAGTGACTTATTATACTTATAAGTTGTTTGTTAAAATGAAATGCATGAAAACTAAAGAAAATGGTTACGTGAATGGGCTAGGTCGATTTCGACCGAGGAAGACAACTCCACGTTCATTTTTTTTTTTTTTTTTTTTTTTTTTTAACTTTCATGGAGTTGGTTGTTTTCACGGAGTTGTATTCTATAACTTTCATTTTATCCATAATGTATAGAACTATATAAAAAGGAATTCAAAGTTACATCTTTAACCCTCAATCTTACCTTGTATACACATATTTTGGACACCCTAAACTTTACTAACTTGACATGATTAACCCTAAAACATATTCGGAGATCATACGAAACCCTAATCTTGGAAAACGTGTATAAAATGAAATCCTTGATATTTATGAACATGGGAACTTGATAATATGGTAAAACTAACCTATAAGAATATGTTAACATTTAGAAACCTGCTATTTTTGGAAAGTACTAATTATGGAAACCTTCTAAAATTGGAAAGATAACTAAAAGAGGTAATTTGAGTAATTCGGACTCGTCTTGATTCGTATCCATTATCTTCTAGGTTCGGTGAAGCGGGAGTGACCCATTCTCTCTTTGACTTGTGACTTTGCTTGTGCAATTGGACTGAGGTACATATATTCCGTACTCTTTCAGCAAGAGTACAACTATTTCTCTCATGACTCTTTTCTCTCTCTCTCTCTCTCTCTCTCTCTCTCTCTCTCTCTCTCTCTCTCTCTCTCTCTCTCTTTTATATTACTTAATTGAACCCTTGACATTGAACCCTTGATATTGACCTTTGACATTGAACCATTGATATTGACCTTTGACATTGAACCCTTGATATTGACCCTTGATATTGAACCCTTGACATGGATATTGATATTGACCCTTGATATTGAACCCTTGATATGGAACCCTTGACTTGAACCTTTGATTATTACTTGACACTTGTACTTGATATTGAACCTTGACCACTTGACCCTTCAGTATTTTACCCAGGAGCTACTTGTTGTGGAGTAGCCACAACCATAGCATTGATGTACCAATGTTATGTACTCTAGTGGGGCCGGAGAGATGTCCCCCACCGTCCCTGATTCTTGTTATCGACTGCTGCTATGATTATTATTATTGGCCTACAGGGGCGTATGGATGCATCCTAGTCTTGTCTTGACTTGTTACTTGCTTGGGCTACAGCCATCTTGATTATGATTTGGGCTACATGATATATTACTTGATGACTGGGCTTGTGTGCATTATAGCCCCTCACATCTTGGGAGTTGATCACTCCAACTTGGGATACTTGACTTGATATACTTGACTTGATACTTGTTTGTGCCTGGGGGTTAAATACTGAAAGCCTTGACACTTGATACTTGACACTTATTAATTCTTGAAAACCTTGAAACTTGTTAACCCTTGATACTATACTTGTTAAACCTTGATATTATACTTAACCCTTGACATTATACTTGACGATCCTTGAAACTTGTTAATCCTTGCTATTACACTTGACGATTCTTGATACTTAACCTTGGTGACTTTTCATACTTAACCTTGATAGTCCTTTGATATACCTTGTGACACCATATGAAATTTCAATTCGTACTCTCTTGTCTTATTACTTGATGTGCTTGTTATCTTCATATCTGTTCACTGAGCTTTTTATGCTCAGCCGCGTTTTCTTTTCCATGCGGCAGGTACTTAAGCTAGGAGCGGGGTTTAGCTTTGGGGATGAGAGTGTGTTGATCTACCCTAGAGTTCCTTGAACGATGGACTTAGTTTTATTATCGTATCTTCCTTATTTTGGAATTCATTTGTAACCTTTGTACTCATTGTATTGTTAAAGTATTAAGCTTGTGTTTTGCTCTGTTGGACACTATTTTTTGTGATATCTTTACCCTTGACGGGTTGGGGTGTTACAATTTATGGTATCAGAGCCAAGGATGACGACTTATAATACGTAAACCTGGACCTGTGAGTTTGGACCATTAGGTTTCCACTGTAGGAACATTGATGAATACCTTGAAAACTTAATTTAGGATTCTTCCCTGTGCGAACTTAAGTTTAAACCTGTGAGGATTGGGTAGATATTAGGCCTCCTTCGGCATACTTTTCCCTTTTGTGTTTATTCTTGATTCCTTATCCCGACCATTTGGTAACTATTCAGATGGTTAAATCTCATTGCTCTGGACCACCTGATGAAAACCCGAAGAAAATGGTGACTCATGCCATTAAGGATATTTCAAGACAGATCTAGCGCGTAAGAAGGAGTAAGGAAACTACTGTTGATGCTACGGGCTGCCACAAGGTGGATGACAAGGAGAAAGAGATGTATGAAACTAAAACAAATGATAACAAAGGTATTGGCACCAAGTATTACGGAAAGTGCCATGAGTCTGTGGAAGAAGAAGAGAGAGATCGCTAAAGTGGTTTTGCCAGGCACCTTTTGCCGCAACACGAGAATAACAGAAATGGTTAGATTAGTGAAAGGGAGGAAGAGAAAGATGAGAATGATGTAGACTCCGATCTAGAGTCTACGGCGACCAGCAGTTATAATCCAAATTGAACGAAGGGAAATTGTGAGCATGAACTAGTTTCGTTTGCTCTTCTATCTAGCCTATATTAGACTTCGAATTTCATTTCCAAGTTACTCTTATAATATTAAAATTTTGAATTAAGTTTCCCTCCTGTGCGTTTTGTTATGGCAATCTTGTTTGTGTTCATCGGTTAATTGTTATGGGAATCTTGATGATTTTGGAAGTATTGGTACGATGGTTTTGCACCCTAAATTAATTGACCTGATAAATTCCGTTACTTTCGGATAATTCTCATCCTTCTATTTGACTCCATTGACGATGTTAGCAACTAGTATTCCACGCGTATCATTTTGACAACAATACAATGTTCGTATTCGCAGTGAGGCACATTTGGGCTAAGAAGCTGAACAAAATTCCAACCTCCTTGAATGGTTAACTTATCTGCCTAAATACTTTTGACAAACCTTACACTTGATCCTAATTCGTGAAGTATCCGTCTGGTTTGGCAAATGTAGTTGTTATACAATTCCGTTTACCTTTGATATGATCTTGACCTACCATTGAAAATCCGTTTCCGATGGCTTCACTTGAAAGATTGAAGAAACAAATGAAAGAACTTCAAAGAAATAAGTTTACTAACCGAGAGTAAACCCGTGAAGTATATCCGTTTTATTGGTGAAGAAAAGGAAAGACGACATGGGGGACGTGAAGGTTGCTTAAGATGATTTTGAAGCCGTTTTTGTATTCGTAATAATAAGTTAACGATTCCAATTGTATTGGCTATCACGTCAACTATTCCCTTATATATGGTGAGATTATGTTTTCGTGAATATTGGGAAGAATTGTGTAGTATGACATTGTGGTATGTTCTGAAATGGAGTTATGAGTTGAGGTTATTTTTGAAATCGCTTCCCGTATTCGTGACGACTACTATGACGATTAGTGACGCTAATAGTATTAGCTAAAGCTCTGACCATCTTGTGAATCTGATAAACAGCGTTTTCTCGTGAGTACTTGGACAAACAGTCATCGTATGACGTAATAGTACATTCGGAGACGAGAAAGGACATGGAAACTATTTTGTACCTTGTTAGAAATTGGGTGATCATTTGTGCATTTTGGGAGATGATATTTGCTGGAGCAACAGTGTCCTTAGATTAGAACATCTCTTTAAATTCCACAAGATCTGAAACTATCATCAAGTGATCAAGACCGACAATAAATTTGAAAAGCTAGTCTTTTGAATCTTACAGAAGAATCTTGGAAGATGCTTACCAGTTTGCGTCAACTAGAAACGTATGAGAAGATTAACTTCACTGCTTGACTTGGGATGGGCAACAACAGACATGAAGAGTGAAGACACTCCTTACAAGGCAGAAGTGTTGGCGATGCAGGGAACAAGAGCTAGTCAAAGTGGCGAACCTGGAGCTGATGAAGACATGCAGTCTCACTTCCCTATTCATCTTGGTTGTACTAAGATGAATTAAGAGCGGAAGCAGACTGGATGAAGAAGAGATTTAAAGATCGTGTCAGGAATTCACAATACTCCATCGCATTCCAAGAAGAATTGCAGAAGGCTTGATGAATCAGACTCAAGTTCATAGTTTTGTTTCACTTCCAGATTGATAGACAAAAGAAGACATATTACTAGGACTTGAAGAGATTTGATGTTTTGTATGGGTGATTTTTGGAACAAACCATTTTGTTGTTTGGAAGAGTTGATTCTGTGGAAGATGAAGTTAATGAAGACTAATGCTCACTCTCGTTAAATTCTTGAGTTTCGTTATCTGGTAATATGACCCTTGGATAATTTAGGTCCTCCAATATCATCTCTGTTCCGTGTTCATTCTGCGTATGTTTGGTAATGGTCTTGTTTTGGGAAATTTGGCGTATTTTTGGAAAAATTGATGCTTTTGAGACGACGTACCTTAATTGCTGATATGTTAGATTTCCGTTACTCTTGCGAGTGGGTTTGTTTTCCTTTAGCTATTCATTGAGACTTCCGCTGTTTTGTTATTGAATGTTCCTCTTGGTTATGACGCTTGATTTCGGTTGACCTCTGGGATGATAGAAGTAATAGGTGAACTAAGATTGATTTGTTTGTTTACGACTCGTGATAAAGTATGACCATTATGGGGGCATATTTATATGATGCTAGTATTATGACGCCTGGCCAACGTGGTAATACTTACATCATATAACGTGCACTTATTGTGGTCATAGAATATCTTGGGGAGTATCTAAGAAGTTTAGAATTTGATCTCCGTTGGACTTTTTACGATTTGTGAGACTTTAGGTTCATTTTACTTATGCGGTTACTCTGCATTCGTTCGTTAGATAATTGGATAAAATTGAACTCTCGACTTTGCATTATGTTGACCTCGATACATCTTTCACCAATCTCAAGCTCTTGTAGAGATCTCTACTATTTGATACAGTTAACTTGACTTGAAATATTGTTCATATCTCATATGAACTTTCCAGAAAATACAATTATCATCCTCTACATATGGTGTCATACCCTTGTGATCAGATTCAACCAGATATGTCAAAGGAAGCCATTCTTGATAGACAGGAGAGAGTCATGAGAAATAAAGTATTCATTTTGTTAAAGTTCCTTGGAAGAACCATCCACCACGTTAGGCGACCTGGGATACCGAGGAGTCTATGCGAGCCGGCTACCCTCATTTTCGGTGGTAGTCGGGTAGGCGTTCGTTTTGTTTCACTGCTTTATTCCCTCTTCCATTTTCGCGGACAAAAATTCTTTTTGAGGGGGGAATAGTTGTAAAACCCACATTTTCATGTCATGATTAAATGACTAAAATCCCCTCTAATTTGAAGTTTTGAAGATTTAAGTACGTTTACCAAACAAGGCCGAAATCAAAAACGGTTATCGTATGATCACAAAGATGGACATGTAACTTTAAGTATATCACATTTGAGCTACTACAACACTATGAGAACTCAAGAATATGAAAATTGAACTTAGAAACGAATATTGCATGTTACGTGACTTAACGGGTCCAAAAAACACTTAAAACTTGTACACAACTTAGAAAATAAATTTTATAACATATCCATAAATGTTGCCACTTATGTATATATATAACACGTTTAAAAGAAGAATCATGGGCCGAACTAAACTTTACACACATTATATTCAAAATGTGGTTACTTTGTTTAAATAATCACTAATTCAATCACTCTCATAAATTTCGGCTATCACCATGAATGGGTTCCTAATTTGTCTTCAATCGTATCTTTATGCACGTTTTAAACTTCACACGGTTTGGTAACTATTCGATCATATCAGTATACAAGTCCTATCTGCTTCCTAAATTACTCCACACGTTTTCTTGATTTGAAGATATGATCTTAAAATATCACACATGCTTTCCTCCAAAGTTTTGAGTAATCTGATAAGGTGTAACATATATTTTGTTTATATATAACACGTATCCTTTCCATCACATCCTCCAAACTTAAAACGCAGCCCATTTTTTTTTATAACTTCAAACGATTCATGCAAAATACGTTTTAACAACATGCACGCCAATCCTCTAAATTCATCAAACAAAATTCTAAGACCTCTATCATGTTCGCATGAATAAATGGGTATGTGATCGCATGAAGGTTGGGTTACGACTTACGTTTGGTTCACGTCAGGCTGTGCGAGTGTGGAATCTAGTCAGGTGATCCGATTGGTTGGTGTTCGGGTTAAAGACTTTGGTTCGATGGTGCATTATAGTTTGTGTTAGTGCTGAATTTTTGTGTCCACCATTCGTATACGTTTGGGCTTTGGGATCGATCGTGTCTCATTGACCCCCGGTGTTCATTCTTGAATTTGCTTCGTTTTCGAGTTTGTGTTTTGGTTTCTACCTATCGTTTCTTTTTGGAGGTATATCTTGATCACTCTAAATACTTAACCATGCATATGTTACACAATCTTGTTATAGTGATATATCATAATCAGTTAAAACATGTGGACTTATATACACTTTGTTTAAGTCATTAGACGAATATATATACTTATATATATACTTAAACTTTGTTTAAGTCATTAGACGAATCGAGTTTCGGACGAATGAAACAGGTGTCATAGAAAGCTCTGTATAACAAGGATGACAATGTCTAAATTCACACTACTGTATGAATCAAATGCATGCTATATATAATTATTAGTAAATTGTTAGTTTGATCCTCATTTGGTTCAACAATAGAACCGTAAAAGAAAATAGCTACTAATAACGATATCGATATATTATTGGGTCATGTATTATGTCGTTTATCGATTAAAAGTTGGAACCTTGAATATATATTAAACATATAACCAGTGACTTATTATACTTATAAGTTGTTTGTTAAAATGAAATGCATGAAAACTAAAGAAAATGGTTACGTGAATGGGCTAGGTCGATTTCGACCGAGGAAGACAACTCCACGTTCATTTTTTTTTTTTTTTTTTTTTTTTTTAACTTTCATGGAGTTGGTTGTTTTCACGGAGTTGTATTCTATAACTTTCATTTTATCCATAATGTATAGAACTATATAAAAAGGAATTCAAAGTTACATCTTTAACCCTCAATCTTACCTTGTATACACATATTTTGGACACCCTAAACTTTACTAACTTGACATGATTAACCCTAAAACATATTCGGAGATCATACGAAACCCTAATCTTGGAAAACGTGTATAAAATGAAATCCTTGATATTTATGAACATGGGAACTTGATAATATGGTAAAACTAACCTATAAGAATATGTTAACATTTAGAAACCTGCTATTTTTGGAAAGTACTAATTATGGAAACCTTCTAAAATTGGAAAGATAACTAAAAGAGGTAATTTGAGTAATTCGGACTCGTCTTGATTCGTATCCATTATCTTCTAGGTTCGGTGAAGCGGGAGTGACCCATTCTCTCTTTGACTTGTGACTTTGCTTGTGCAATTGGACTGAGGTACAGATATTCTGTACTCTTTCAGCAAGAGTACAACTATTTCTCTCATGACTCTTTTCCCTCTCTCTCTCTCTCTCTCTCTCTCTCTCTCTCTCTCTCTCTCTCTCTCTCTCTCTCTCTCTCTCTCTTTTATATTACTTAATTGAACCCTTGACATTGAACCCTTGATATTGACCTTTGACATTGAACCCTTGATATTGACCTTTGACATTGAACCCTTGATATTGACCCTTGATATTGAACCCTTGACATGGATATTGATATTGACCCTTGATATTGAACCCTTGATATGGAACCCTTGACTTGAACCTTTGATTATTACTTGACACTTGTACTTGATATTGAACCTTGACCACTTGACCCTTCAGTATTTTACCCAGGAGCTACTTGTTGTGGAGTAGCCACAACCATAGCATTGATGCACCAATGTTATGTACTCTAGTGGGGCCGGAGAGATGTCCCCCACCGTCCCTGATTCTTGTTATCGACTGCTGCTATGATTATTATTATTGGCCTACAGGGGCGTATGGATGCATCCTAGTCTTGTCTTGACTTGTTACTTGCTTGGGCTACAGCCATCTTGATTATGATTTGGGCTACATGATATATTACTTGGTGACTGGGCTTGTGTGCATTACAGCCCCTCACATCTTGGGAGTTGATCACTCCAACTTGGGATACTTGACTTGATACTTGTTTGTGCCTGGGGGTTAAATACTGAAAGCCTTGACACTTGATACTTGACACTTATTAATTCTTGAAAACCTTGAAACTTGTTAACCCTTGATACTATACTTGTTAAACCTTGATATTATACTTAACCCTTGACATTATACTTGACGATCCTTGAAACTTGTTAATCCTTGCTATTACACTTGACGATTCTTGATACTTAACCTTGGTGACTTTTCATACTTAACCTTGATAGTCCTTTGATATACCTTGTGACACCATATGAAATTTCAATTCGTACTCTCTTGTCTTATTACTTGATGTGCTTGTTATCTTCATATCTGTTCACTGAGCTTTTTATGCTCAGCCGCGTTTTCTTTTCCATGCGGCAGGTACTTAAGCTAGGAGCGGGGTTTAGCTTTGGGGATGAGAGTGTGTTGATCTACCCTAGTGTTCCTTGAACGATGGACTTAGTTTTATTATCGTATCTTCCTTATTTTGGAATTCATTTGTAACCTTTGTACTCATTGTATTGTTAAAGTATTAAGCTTGTGTTTTGCTCTGTTGGACACTATTTATTGTGATATCTTTACCCTTGACGGGTTGGGGTGTTACAACTGTTGTCACAAATGAGGAAAATGAGTTGATTCAAACTCGATTGGTTACGGGTTGGCGTGTCTGCATTGACTATCGCAAGTTAAATGACGCCACCCGCAAGGATCATTTTCCTCTGCCCTTTATGGATCAGATGCTCGAGAGATTAGCGGGGAATGAGTACTATTGCTTCCTCGATGGTTTCTCGGGTTACTTTCAGATTCCCATTGATCCGCAAGATCAGGAAAAGACTACTTTCACGTGCCCCTATGGAACTTTTTCTTATAAACGTATGCCATTTGGTTTATGTAATGCTCCGGGCACGTTTCAAAGATGTATGATGTCCATATTTTCTGACATGATCGGGAAAACTATGGAGGTCTTTATGGATGATTTTTCGGTCATTGGGGATTCGTTCCAATCATGTCTCTCCCATTTAGACAACATGCTCAAACGTTGTGAAGACACAAAGTTATGTCTAAATTGGGAGAAGAGTCACTTTATGGTCAAAGAGGGCATTGTCCTCGGCCATAAAATTTCAAAGAATGGGATTGAGGTTGACAAAGCCAAAATCGATGTCATTGCTAAATTACCTCATCCCACTACAGTCAAAGGTATTAGGAGCTTTTTGGGTCATGCCGGTTTCTATCGCAGGTTTATTCAAGATTTTTCCAAGATCGCCCGGCCTATGACCCATCTCCTCGAAAAGGATGCTCCTTTTATCTTCTCACCTGAGTGCATAGAAGCTTTTGAAACATTAAAGAAAAAGCTTACTGAGGCACCGATTCTTGTTGCCCCCGATTGGGACTTGCCCTTTGAAATTATGTGTGATGCTAGTGATTATGCAATAGGGGCAGTCTTGGGGGAACGCAGGTCTAAACACTTTCAGCCTATACACTATGCAAGCAAAACGATGACCGAGGCTCAAAGTCATTACACCACCACTGAAAAAGAATTATTAGCTGTGGTGTATGCCTTTGAAAAATTCCGGTCATATTTGATCTTGACCAAAAGCATAGTGTATACGGATCACTCGGCTTTGAAGTACCTTTTTGCAAAACAAGATGCAAAGCCGAGACTACTTCGTTGGGTTCTCCTCCTGCAAGAATTTGATATCATAATTCGTGATAAAAAAAAGGAGCTGAGAACCTAGCTGCTGATCATCTCTCCCGTTTGGAAAACCCCCATCAAGATGTCTTCGAAAAGAAGGAAATTAATGAAACCTTCCCTCTCGAGACACTCAATGCGGTTGCCTTTCGTAGAGATTCTATTACCCCATGGTTTGCCCATTTTTCAAACTACCATGCGGGTAACTTTGTGGTGAAAGGGATGTCGTCCAAACAGAAAAATAAATTCTTTAAAGATGTGAAACATTATTTCTGGGACGACCCCTACCTTTTCAAAATCTGTGCGGATCAAGTCATCCGGTGGTGTGTTTATGGATAGGAAGCCAATGACATTCTCAAGGCTTGCCATGCTGGTCCCACGGGGGGCCACCACAATCTAAATTACACCGCCAAAAAGGTTTTGATTCCGGCTTCTTTTGGCCCACGATTTATAAGGATGCCCAAGAATTAGTCAAACCCTGTGACGCTTGTCAACATCACGGGAATATTTCACAAAAGAATGAAATGCCACAAAATGCAATCCAAGTTTGTGAAATCTTTGACGTATGGGGCATTGACTTTATGGGGCCATTTCCGTCATCTCATGGAAACAATTACATACTCGTGGCTGTTGACTACTTGTCAAAATGGGTGAAAGCGAAAGCTTTACCCACTAATGATGTCCGAGTTGTTGTGAAGTTTTTGAAAGCTCTTTTTGCTCGATTTGGAACTCCACGTGCTATAATTAGTGATCGTGGTACGCATTTTTTCAATGACAAATTTGATAAAGTCATGCAAAAGTATGGTGTAACTCACCGTCTTTCTACTGCGTACCACCCTCAAACATGTGGACAAGTAGAAGTTTCCAATCGAGGTATTAAGAGAATATTGGAAAGAACCGTTGGTGAAAATCGTGCATCGTGGTCGGATAAATTAGATGATGCACTTTGGGCTTTCCGTACAGCTTACAAAACACCCATTGGGTGTATGCCTTACAAGCTTGTGTACGGGAAAGCGTGCCATCTACCGATCGAGCTTGAGCATAAAGCCTATTGGGCCCTCAAGCATGCAAATTTTGACCTCAAAACTGCGGGTGATCATCGAAAAGTTCAATTGAATGAATTAAATGAACTTCGTGATCAAGCTTACGAGAACTCTTTGATCTATAAGGAAAAGACAAAGAAGATACACGACTCAAAAATCAAAAACCGCGTTTTCAACATTGGTGATCGAGTCCTTCTTTTCAACTCTAGACTCAAGATCTTCTCGGGAAAGCTAAAAACCCGATGGACTGGTCCATTAACTATCGTTAAGGTTTATCCTTATGGCACCGTCGAATTATCTCAAAATGACGGTCCCAATTTCAAAGTGAATGGACATCGTGTGAAACATTACTTTGGAGAGGACATACCATCCATGGTTGTCCCTGATCTCCAAACATTCCCCAAGGACAATTGAATTTGGGGATCGAGTCAAGCTAGCGACTCGAGAAACAAAAACAGTAGCAACAACATGGGTTTTCACCCATGTCTTTGCCTTCTTTCTACTTTCTAACACCCTAGTGTGGGGGAGTGGCCGTCCCCTGCAGCTATTTGAAATGTATATATCTTTGAATGGAAAAAAAATGTTTGTGATTGTATGTACATATAAATAAAGTGAAAAATGTAAAACGATATTTCCACAGTTAGCTAATAATATTATCTTTTTACGTTCAAAGAGTCGGCATAATAGCCGGGACTTTGAATATTGAGGACAATATTCAATTCTAGGTGTGGCGGGAAAATTCTAGCGAATTTTATCACATTATATCCTCTAGAACCCCCGTTTTTGGCCCAAAATTTTCAAAAAATTTTCACTTTATTTCAAAATTTTTGTGGTTATCAGTCCGCCGTGTCTAAACGACAAAAGGATTGGCTAATCCAGGACCAAACGGCTCTTGGTATAGATATCTCAAATCCGTTGATGGCTTGCAATTTGCCCAAAATTGTATGGTATATCAACTCGCCATATCCAAAAAAGTGAATGAGTTGGCTAGCCCGCAAGATTATGGCTTGTGGTAAAGGCAGTGGAAAAACCATAATTGGTAATTAGCTCACCAAGATGTTGACTATTCCATCAAGAGTTGGATAGTCTAGAAGCAAACGGCTTTTGGTAAAGACAAATCAAATCCGTTGACAGCTGGTGGTTTGCTCAAAATCACATGGTTATCAAGTGGACCATAGTTCTTACTTGAACTAATACATTTGGCTACTCCAGAAGTGATGCTTTTGGTAAAGAGATTCAAATCCATTAATTTTTCTCAAAAATATTGCTAGGTACTAGCAATAGTTTAGTGTGGGGGATTGATGAGTGTGTAAATACTCATCATTTTTATCGTATCCGAACTGTCAAAACATCCAAAAACACTCAGAAATGCATCAAAATACAGAAATTATTCCAGGAATTGTGTTTTATATGTTTTAAATGCAAAATGTTTAAAAACAAATGAAAAACGAACAAAGTTTGCATAATTGGCAGTTTCAGTCCCTCAAGTTTCATAAATTGACAAAACTAGTCCCTGAAAGTTTAAAATGAAAGAAAAGTCAACCCAAGGTTTTTAAAAGTCAAAAATTATCAATTTTAGTCCTTGGGTGAATAGTTTGAGAAAATTACATGTTTGGTCCCTGTACTTTGCAAGTTGGCAAAATCAATCCCTGGAGTTTTAAAATTGAAAAAATAAATCAAATAAAGGGCTTATGGAATCATAATATGGCATGAATAGTCCTTGTGATATCTTTGAGAGGTTGCATTTTCTAACCTTTATCTTTCATGAGATTACAAAAATGGTCCTTGTGTAAAACTAACCAAACCAGACTTTTTTTTATTCCACCAATACCAAATCCAATCCAATTCCCTTACCCTTATAATACCAGCCCACCACAAACAAAATACCACACACCCCCTGGCCCAACTCCCACTCCAAGCCCATTCAACCCTTTTAATATCAAAAGCCAGGTCAACTCTGACCTTTGACCACTCCATCCACCTCCCCCGTGACCCTGCAAACAACAACACCATCTTCACCCCTAATACCTGCCCTCTCCTCTGCAACACTCCAACTACTACACTCCAAGATTTCATCCCTGGCTCCAATTATCTGAAGAAAAAGCCAAATACCATTTTGGCGGCAAAACCTCCCAATGGTCAAGATTAAATTGCTCTCATCCTGTGGTCCAATATTGAGCTGGGAAAGAGACAAAAGACAGAGAAAACCCTAATTGGATGATATTAAAGGAAGGAGATGCTCAGGAAGCAGAGTTGGTTTTTCTAGAGTAGTTTTTTAGTTTACTTAAATTTATGTCAAATTAGTTGTAATTTGTAATTTCCATTCAAACTCAAGCATTGTAATCTGTTTCCCTTTTAATAATATAAGTTCTAGTTTAATAATTCCCATTTGAGTTTAAATTTCAGTTTCCTCCAAAATACAAAAAAATTAAGAAACAAATAAAAACAAAATAAAAATGAAGAAAGCAAAGGAGATGAAGGTGAATGTTCTGGTTTAAAGCCTAAGGGGAGGCATTAGGGAAGGACTGAGTCCTTGATTCATTGTTCTGTGCAGTGGGAACCTATGTAAGCCATTTTACTCATTTGTGCTTATTACTGTAGATTTGCTTAATTACTGCTTATCTTTGTTATTTTGTACTTGTTTACTGTAATGAAGATAGTTTTATCTCATTTGGTACTTGCTTGTTAGCTAAAAGCTCCTTGTTGCTCTTTATTCACATTCCACTGCCAAATATTACATAATGGTGATTCCTGACTAAAAGCTGTTAATGATTGAGTTTTTGTGCTTAACTGAGCTGATATCATTATATTATAAGGTTATGCATTGGAATAATGGCCTCAATCAGACATGTGCTTTCAAAATCATGAAAATAGTTCAGTAAAGGGGTGTTTGGCACAGTGTTAACCCTTGAGTTTTATTTGGTTTGAGGTGTGGTATTTTGCATAGATAACTCTCACTAGGTAAATCTGAGTTAGGAAAATCAAAAAATTCAGTGTTCTAGTAGTAAAAGTCAAACTTCTTTGCAAACCCCATTTTAGCTTAACTGTTAGTGTTTTAACATTGCATAATCACATAGTTAGTAGCATAAATTGTTAGAATAGCTCAAGTTAGTATCATTTTAGATTAACATAACATTTTCAGTCACTTAGGTAGGATCAAAGTTTAAGAAAGTCAAAGGAATTTCAAAACTAAAAAGTCAAAAGTTTATGAGAACTCAGTTTTTCCAAAATTTGGATGAATTATCCTGATTTTTGTGAGTCAAAGTGGGACTTGAAAATTGTTGGGGTCAAAGTATACCACCTAAGTTCAGGAAATCAGAGCTTGTTTCTTTTTTAGGAATTTTTTCCTAGCTTGTGCAAAAGCTGGAAGTTGGCTGCAGGGAGAGACACCTCCCCTGCACCAGGGTCATTGACCTATGTTCTTTTGCTTGTTGTGACCTATTCTGTGGACCCCACCCCTGGTAACTTGGATTTTGAGAGAGCTTATTAGTAGAACTTTGGGTTTCTGAGCTTATGCTAGACCCTAGCTTATTGTACTCTAGCTTATTTAACCCAACTTTTGACCTGTCCAGTCTTCATACTGACCCATCAGTTAGTGACAAAGTTCAAGGGTGCATTAAGAGCTCAGCAATAAGCAATAAGCCAAGCTTATTGGCTTATTTTGATACTGACCTTGTCACCTTGACAGGTCAAGTCTCTTTTTGAACCTCCCTTCATTTCTGTGGACCCCACAGAGGTCCAAAGGGCCCTGCCTTGGCCTATTATTTGACAATGAGGCCTGTGTGAAACTTGGATTTGATTCTCAGCTTATTAGCTTTTTCTGTCCACCTATTTGCTTGTTTTTTATTATTCCTAGTATACCTAGCTTAGTTGTAGTTAACTTGGTCTTTTGTCCTCACTTCTTGGCCTTGTGCAAGCTTATTTATTCATAAATAAGTTCTAACAAGCTTAGTGCTCAACTGCTTAAGCAATAAGCTCTCCATTGTGCTTATTTCTGAATCTCAGCAAAAGTCCATTTGTAAAAGTTGCTTGTTTACTGTAGTTAAGTGAAGTTGTAAAAGAAAATTTAGAAAAAACCAAAAATAAATAAAGTGATAGCTTCTATTTAAGCCCTTTGGCTTATTTTTCTGCTTATTCATAAGCACTTCTCATTTTTAAATTTTTCTTAGGTTTGTTATAACTAAAAATAATTTTAGGAATTTTTTCAGATTTTTCCTTGGTCATTTAGTATTTTTTATAATTTAAGTTAGTTTAAATCAATTAAATAATTAGTTTTAATTAATAATAATTAATTAAAAAGTAGAAAAAATTGGTTTTCTGTTTTAAAATTAGTTTTATAATATTTTAGATTTTTCTAAATTTAATTTTCATTTTTCTAGTTAATTTTCGTAATTAATTAATAATTAGTGTAATTTAGTTAATTAAAAAGTAATTAATAATTAGTAATTAATTAAATAGTGGTGGAAATAATTTTAATTTTCTAAAAATTTTCTTATAACATTTGGATTGTAAAAATATATTTTTCACATTCGTAGGACTTCATTTGCTCACGTTTCACTTTTTCGTTTGCGCGTTCGCGTTTATTTTAAATTCAAACGCGCATTTTTAGGTTTACTTACGTTTCTAGGTTATCTGATCATTAGTAATAGTTATAATAGTATTTCTAAGTCATTTTCAATCATAATCTCGTAGTATAATCACTCAGATCAAATTCCTGATCCTCCTGTTAAATCACCCGATCACTTTAAACGTTTTTAAATACAATTGCTTACCTCGCTGGGACATAACGACCCGGGAATACACTGTACTCCTTGGTTAGTTGGTCTGAGACGTTTGACATGGTTGACCAATCACATTGGAAAACTTAGTTGACCGTTTAGGACCAATCATGCATCATTCTTGTTTTTGCAGAAAGAGACTTGATTGAGGCAAAAACAGTCAACTAAAGTCAACCACGTGAGTGGTCAACTTAGTCAAACTCCTTAGGCTCAATTCTCCGTGGAAGTATAGTGTTTCCCCGGGTCGTTATGTCCCGACGAGGTGTGATGGTATAAAAACGGGTTTGTGATCGGGTGAATTTGGACAGGAAAAGGTATATAAGAGTTTGAATAATTACACTAAGGAAATACGAATGAGAACAATTTAAACAAACTATATTAACAATAACGTGAACCCTGGTTAACCTAAAACATAATCTAAACTTAAAATTAGAGTTTGCTTATAAATAAGTAGAAAAATAAGCCAAAAGGGCTTAAATAGAAGCTATCACTTTGTTTATTTTTTGTTTCTCTTTATTTTACAAACTACTTTTACTACCGTAATCTAAATTTAAAAACGTAAAAGCTATTTAAATAAAACGCGAGTGCGCAAAATAAAACGTGAATTTTATGCTACGCTAACCCTACGGACATGAAAATTATATTTTTACGAACCTAATGATAAAAGAAAATTTTAGAAAAAAGAAAATTATTTTTTTGACTTTTTAATTATATATTATTAATTAAATACTAATTAAACTAAATATAATTATAAAAAATACTAAACTATTTTGGAAAATTATAAAAATTTTACTGAAATTACTTTGTACTAACAGAATACTAGGAAAAATAAAAAAAGGTCACTAATGCTTATTATAAACCAGTAAATAAGCTAGATAAGCTAAATTAAGCAAAAGTAACAATACCACTATATAAATAAAATTTGCAAATACTTAACTGAAAAAGACCCTAGGGCGAATGGTGCTTGGTGTGCTTGTGTCTGTGTGGTGTGAGAGGAATGGCCCAGGTTCGAATCCCATGAGACCCACTTTTTTACAAATATTATTTTTTTTCAAATTTTATTGCACACACTTATCCAACACATAAAGATGAACATTTTTTGTAGCTACAACATAACTTGAAAATCATCAATAAGCACAGAAAAAGCAGACATTATAAGCAGTTTACTCTAAAAGCTTAAAAACAGAAACTTTGAAAACTAAAAAGCAACACAAAGGTCTAATAAGTTGCACTTAGGGGGAAAATTAGCTAGGGGATGTCTAGGGAGATCTAAATAAGCAACAACAAGTGAGAAAGCTCACTGAAATAAGCTAGAAAGCAAACTAGGCAAATCCAATTCCAACTCTCAACCAAACAGGTTAATAGGGATAACCTGCAGGCCTTAATTCTAGCTTATCTAATAAGCTAGAAGCTAAATTGGACCTTGAACCAGAAAGGTGGGCTTATGAGCTTTCTAAACAGCTGAGCTTCACAAGGTGGGACCCACAGAATAGCTCACAATGAGCTTATGAATCCCACTGATCAGTCAGGCCTGCAGCTCAGGGGGAGATGATTTAAAGGCTATGAAAAGCTAGTAATAAGCTAACAACAAGCTACCTAGTGAGAAATTGAACTAAGGCTAATAAGGGAGACCTAATTAAGCTAAGGGGCATGAGAATAAGCAATTCAAGAAAACCCTAATAATCTCTAATAAGCTACTCTTAACTTATGGCTGCAAGAACTAAACCAGGCCTAGGGGGCTACTTACAGGCCACGAATAAGCTATGTAAATAAACTCAAGAGCCCAAAATGACCCTTGATCCTACAAGCTGGGCTGGTGGGGTTCTCAAAGAAGCCAGGGAGCAGCTTGTGGGGCCCACAAATAAGCTCTAGAAGGGCTTATGAAGTGGGGGGCTAGACCTGGTGCAGGGCACCCTTTATGAAATCAAGCAGTAAAAAAGAGACCATAATAAGCTATTGGGAAAGTGAATAAACAAACTAGAATTAAACCTTAATAAGCTCAGAAAAGCTACCTACAAGCTAAAACACTAGAAACAACTTAAACTCCATCTTAAAGTGCAGAATCTTGATAAAATAAGCAAGCAGAATCCACAAGTGAACTCTCAAAATGAAGCAAGCTTAACAGTAGAGATCACATAAGCTCAAATAAGCTTCTAGCTGAACCAAATAAACTATAAAGGACTATTATCTACCTTAATAATCTAAATTAAGCTGGGAGAAGATAATAGTGACATTAAATAAGCACTAGAATGGGACATCATTTTAACAAAGCCAAACAGGCCTGAAGGGGTCCTTTTGAGCTTATTAATTAGCTGTAGAAAAAATTCACAAAAATAATTTGAAAATATATTCATACAGACAAGCTGGGGAATAAGCTTATGACCAATATTCAGGTCAAATGACCAAGAGGTGAACAAGTTAAAAATCCCTGATTGAGGGATGCTGGGACCTATTCCAACTGATGCATCAGTTGGGTAATGGGTCAAAATCGGTGAGTATTGATTGGGACAGTCAAGTACAAGAAAACATGAACTAGCATAAAGCTATTTAAAGTGAATCTACAACTAAATTAACACTGACAGGCCTAAGAGGGCAGGATTGATGCCAAGATTGGTGCTGATGCAGCAGACTCTATCAAAGGATCTAATTTGAAAACTCTGACCCATGGAAGTCAACTACCATGTTTACACAGCCATATTATCTTCTTTTAAGCATGTTCCAACACTTTTATTGATCCAAATCCAAATTCCTTCATAAACTGCAACCTAGGCAGTTATACACTTCCAAAATTAACTTGGGCGTACAAAACCTACAAAACTACATGAAAATTCTAATAATCTCTTTTAAACTGTTCCTGAATGCAAATGACAGATGATTGAATTTGAAAAATAGGTAAAAGTAGTTTTTTGACTATGAGAAACAAGCTATGCCAAACACCCCTTAATGGGTTGACTGATTGGGATTTTAAAATGAATAAAGTTGTTTAGTACCAAGATTATTATCAAACCACTTAAACAAACACTGATGATGACTTAAAAGCAATGATCAATATTCAAATAAGCAGTTTTCAATAAGCTAACATAAATAAGCAATAAAGGCTAATAGTGGCTGAATTAATGAAGACTTTAAAGCAATAACTCCTAAACTTCCACTAAAGCATTCACAACATATAAATGGTAAACTTAAGCAGATTAAAACAGGGGAAAATACCAATAAGCAGTTATATTAAGCAAAAGTAAATAAGCAGTGAACAGTGAACTTGAATTAATAAAGGGAAATTTACAAAAGTCTTAGAGAAACAACACAGAACTTAATTTTCATACACTGAAACAGGAAATAAGCAGAATTGAACTTAATTTAATTTTTACTCTACCTTACACTATTCTAATAACTAAAATCCTACTGCCTTCTTCTCTGCTTCTCTTCTTCATTTATACTGACCATTAGGGTTTTGGTGACCCACTTGAGCTTTCCTATCAACAACTTGCATCGTTAGATTATTTGTATCAATCTTGGCCTTCTATTAATTTTTGGCGGGAAAACAGACTTAACCACTTGGGGTCTGATAAACTTGTGGCAGTGGAAATGTTTTGGACTGGGGTGGAGGAAAGGTGTGATAGGGGGTAGGGTTGGAGTGTTGGCAGGGGAGTGTGATGATGGTGTTGGGGTAGGGTTGCAGGTCACGGGGGAGGGAGAGGTTTAGGGTTAACCAATTTTGACTGGGAATAAATAAAACGGGGGTGAGTGGGATTTTTATTAAAAGGGAGATGGGCCAAGTTTTGTTGGGCCAGGGGAGTTATAAGGGGTTGTTTTGTTTTTGGATTGGATTTGTAAAGGGTGGGGTGTAATAAAAAGGGTTGGATTGGGTTTATAAATTACAAAGGGTCCATTTGTTTAGCTAAGTTTCGCAAGGACCATTTTTGCAATTTTCTGAAAATGAGGGGCTAATCTGTAAATCCTCCAAACTTCACAACTATGGACCAATTATGACAAGTTTCAACAGTACAAGGAAAATATTTGATAAATTCCAATTTTTAAATTCCCGAGGACTTGTTTTGCCATTTTTGAAACTTGGGGACCAAAAGTGTAATTTTCTCAAACTTTTCACCCAAGGACTAAATTTGATAATTTTTGACTTTTAAAAACCTTGGGTTGACTTTTCTTTCATAAAAAACCTTCAGGGACTAGTTTTGTTAATTTATGAAACTTGAGAGGCTAAAACTGCCAATTAAGCAAACTTTGTTCATTTTTCATTTGTTTTTAAATATTTTGCATCTGAAACATATAAAACACATTTCCCGGGATATTTTCAGTATTTTGATGCATTTCTGAGTGTTTTTGGATGTTTTGGCAGTTTAGATACGATAAAAATGATGAGTATTTACACACTCATCAATCCCCCACACTAAACTATTGCTAGTCCCTAGCAATCTTTTGAGAAAAACTTAATGGATTTGAAGTCTCTTTACCAAAAGCCATTACTTCTGGAGTAGCCAAATGTATCAGTTCAAGTAAGAACTATGGTCCACTTGATAACCATGTGATTTTGAGCAAACCACCAGCTGTCAACGGATTTGATTTGTCTTTACCAAAAGCCGTTTGCTTCTGGACTAGCCAACTCTTGATGGACAAAGTCAACATCTTGGTGAGCTGATTACCAATTATGGTTTTTCCACAGCCTTTACCACAAGCCATAATCTTACGGGCTAGCCAACTCTTTCAATTTTTAGGATATGGCGAGTTGAGATACCATACAATTTTGGGCAAATTGTAAGCCATCAACGGATTTGATATATCTTTACCAAGAGCCGTTTGCTCCTGGATTAGCCAATCCTTTTGTCGCTTAGACATGGCGGACTGATAACCACAAAAAATTTTGAACTTAAGTGAAAAAAAATTTAAAAATTTTGGTCAAAAACGGGGGTACTAGATGGTAAAATGTGATAAAATTCGCTAGAATTTCCCCCCCACACTTAGTATTAAGTATTGTCCTCAATATTCAAAGTCCCGGCTATTAGGCGGGCAACATTACAAGCTAAGTGTGGAAACACTATTTTTTTTTCACTTTATTGGTAACCACAGCAGGGGTAACTCCCCCACACTTAGGGTGAAAACCCTATATGCATGCTACTATTTTTGTTTACCGAGTCGCTAACTTGACTCGACCCCGAATTAATTTGTTCTTGGGGAAGCATGATGTGGAAGAAGCAATCTCCATCGGACTTTCATTCAAGATGTTTGGACAAACATTTGAAGCACGTGAAAGTTCCACCCCGATGAGATAAGTACCCGGCTCAAGATAATGGTAAATGAAAATGCCGGGATCAAAGATGGTATCTTTATTCCCGAAGGAGTGAAGAAGGGAGGAAGTCATCGAGAATGTCATGAGAACAATCATGAAAAGATGCTCATCCTCAAGATCAGGTTTAGTTTCCTGAATTTGGAATTTGTCGGTTAAGCTCTTAGGGTTAGAAAACAACAAATTCTCATGATTGAGAATCTTTCCCCCCGATCATGATGTTTCTTGCCATCATACTCCGGAGGAGTCATGATAAGGTGATCAATGATGGGCTCAGAAGGTATTTCATCAAAATCACTGATGTCTCCATAAGATAAAGAATTTTCATCAGTGTGTGAATCACTAAGCCCGGTGTTGAGATAGGAATTGAGTGATGGATCATCATTCAATAAGCTTTCAAGGAAAAGAATATCCCCCTCAGAATCAAGATAGTTATCATCAACTTCATACGAAGTTGAACTATCTAGGGCAAGGAATGCTTCGACTTCTTCCAGATCATCTTTGAAATCAAAGAGATCATCATCACATCCTGATGGAAGTGGATTGGTGTGAGTGAGTTCATCGGCGAACTCCTCGAGAAGAAAGTCAACATTAGAGTGGGGAAGGGATGCATCAACATACTCAATGTCTCCATAATATAAACAATCATCACTGGAATCAGAGACATTCTCAATTTGATCATTTGGATTATCAGGGGGAGAAGGAATATCACACACTTGATCAAAAGTTCCCTGTGACTCTCTCGGGATTGGGATAAGGATCTCAACACTAGACTTTATTAATTCGTCCGATTCCTTATCAGGAACAGTGCTAAGATGCTCATCCCCCATATTCAGAGAGTGAGTGTGAACTTCGGGTGTGATAACAACAGACTGAGGGAGTTTAGAAGTAATAGCAGTTATGGAATTTTCAAGTTCCATTTCATCAACGGCTAGTGACTCTGTCACATTATTTTCTCCCTGATTATCCATGGAAGGAATCATAACTGATGAATCTTTTTAAATAATAACAATGTTATCTTCATCATCATCACTGTCATCATCGTCATCATATAGAGCAGCATAGCGAAGATTGACACGTATTTTAGCTGCTCTTTGCTCAGCAAGTAAATCTTCCATGCTCATTTCATTTCTAGCATCTCGTTCTTCAGCAAGTAATTCTGCCATTGATTTCTCACGAGAATCTTGAAAAGATGTAGTAGCCAATTCCTCCTTAAGTTCTTGCACTACCTCAAGAGCCTCTAGTAAAAGGTCTTGCTCGGTATCATGAGGAGTTGTTTGGATCATTTGGTACTGTGGAGGTTGGTCTTGAAACGAATAGTCGTAATTGTTGCAAGGAAATGGATTCCCTGTTTGACAATCCGAGCTAAAGTGAGGACCTCCACATTATTCACAACAGTAAGACTGATGTGGCTGTGAGTCGTATGTGCTAGACTCATAATTGTTATCAGGAAACTGCTCATAGACAAGCGTGTTGCCCGATTGACAATTAGAACTGTAGTGTGGGCCACCACAGTACTCACAACAGTAAAACTGTTGAGTCTGGTTTGGTGAATTGTATGGATATTGGTCATAACCAAAATTTTGACTATTTTGACAATCAAAACCTTGGTGAGGACCTCCACAATATTCACACGAAAAGTTTGGTGTATTTTGATACGAAGCATCATTGTGGTTTGAATAATATGATTCTTGCTCGTATGAATGTGATGGGTAGTTGGAAAAATTTGAAAAGTCGTTGAATGAGTTCTGATTAGGATCATAAGCAAATGAATTCCTCGAACCACAAATCAAACAACTTCCATCTCGAATATCATTACCACATTGTTCACATGTACACCAACGACATGGCAAACCAAAAAGCGGCTCACTACAACCGACACAAGGAATAAAATCTGGAGGTGGGACAAGTGGTGTGCTCTGAGAGCTAGGAATTTCCACCACTTCCGTTATGGTCTCGGGTTTTTGTTCTTGATAAACGTGAAGATTGGGCAAGTCGTTCTTTTTAGTCACCGCTCTAAGCTCTGTACGTTTGCTTGACGACCTTATAACCTTATATCGTGAAAGGTCAGGATTGATTCTTGACGGTTTAGGAGCAATTGTGAGCTTAGATTTTTGGACAACCGTAGGTTGGACGTAGTTAGCACTTCCATCGCCAGAGGGAAGTACAGGGTCCTTTGTCACCCCGGTTTCTTGTTCCATTTCCCTCACCGGAGAGGGAATAGGAATCGAAGGTCCATCATAATCAACACGACATCTCGACATTTTTGACAACGCCATAAGTTTTTCAATGTTGCTCTCAAAGGCCCATTGTTCAAAGAAATTGTCATCGAGAGATGCCATTAAAATCGATTACAGGAGAAGTGGAAGAAGTTAGAATCAAACAGATAGAGGGTAAAGGGATGAAGAATCAAAAAGGTAGGAGGGTAAAGGTGAATATTTTTGGTATTTTTGATAAACATATTTATAACAAAGAAAATCTTTTTGTGTTTTTGTGTTCGTTGAAAACTAATTTTAAAAAGTTTTCGAGAACTGTTTTGTTTTTATAATAAGAAAATATGAACAAAGGATGGTAAATATACAATGAGTGTATATCCAGATTCACTAATCTGTAAAACCGTTTAGAAGACGCGCACAACCTCCCCGGCAGCGGCGCCAAATTTTGATTGAGGCAAAAGCAGTCAACTTAGTCAAACTCCTTAGGCTCAATTCTCCGTGGAAGTATAGTGTTTCCCCGGGTCGTTATGTCCCGACGAGGTGTGATAGTATAAAAACGGGTTTGTGATCGGGTGAATTTGGACAGGAAAAGGTATATAAGAGTTTGAATAATTACACTAAGGAAATACGAATGAGAACAATTTAAACAAACTATATTAACAATAACGTGAAACCTGGTTAACCTAAAACGTAATCTAAATTTAAAATTAAAGTTTGCTTATAAATAAACAGAAAAATAAGCCAAAAGGGCTTAAATAGAAGCTATCACTTTTTTTATTTTTTGTTTCTCTTTATTTTACAAACTACTTTTACTACCGTAATCTAAATTTAAAAACGTAAAAGCTATTTAAATAAAACGCGAGTGCGCAAAATAAAACGTGAATTTTATGCTACGCTAACCCTACGGACATGAAAATTATATTTTTACGAACCTAATGATAAAAGAAAATTTTAGAAAAAAGAAAATTATTTTTTTGACTTTAAAATTATATATTATTAATTAAATACTAATTAAACTAAATATAATTATTAAAAATACTAAACTATTTTGGAAAATTATAAAAATTTTACTGAAATTACTTTGTACTAACAGAATACTAGGAAAAATAAAAAAGGTCCCTAATGCTTATTAAAAAGCAGTAAATAAGCTAGATAAGCTAAATTAAGCAAAAGTAACAATACCACTATATAAATAAAATTTGCAAATACTTAACTGAAAAAGACCCAAGGGCGAATGGTGCTTGGTGTGCTTGTGTCTGTGTGGTGTGAGAGGAATGCCCAGGTTCGAATCCCATGAGACCCACTTTTTTGCAAATATATATATATATATATATATATATATATATATATATATATATATATATATATATATATATATATATATATATATATATATATATATATATATATATATATATATATATATATTTTCAAATTTTATTGCACACACTTATCCAACACATAGAGATGAACATTTTTTGTAACTACAACATAACTTGAAAATCATCAATAAGCACAGAAAAAGCAGACATTATAAGCAGTTTACTCTAAAAGCTTAAAAATGGAAACTTTGAAAACTAAAAAGCTACACAAAGGTCTAATAAGTTGCACTTAGGGGGAAAATTAGCTAGGGGATGACTAGGGAGATCTAAATAAGCAACAACAAGTGAGAAAGCTCACTGAAATAAGCTAGAAAGCAAACTAGGCAAATCCAATTCCAACTCTCAACCAAACATGTTAATAGGGATAACCTGCAGGCCTTAATTCTAGCTTATCTAATAAGCTAGAAGCTAAATTGGACCTTGAACCAGAAAGGTGGGCTTATGAGCTTTCTAAACAGTTGAGCTTCACAAGGTGGGACCCACAGAATAGCTCACAATGAGCTTATGAATCCCACTGATCAGTCAGGCCTGCAGCTCAGGGGGAGATGATTTAAAGGCTATGAAAAGCTAGTAATAAGCTAACAACAAGCTACCTAGTGAGAAATTGAACTAAGGCTAATAAGGGAGACCTAATTAAGCAAAAGGGCATGAGAATAAGCAATTCAAGAAAACCCTAATAATCTCTTATAAGCTACTCTTAACTTATGGCTGCAAGAACTAAACCAGGCCTAGGGGGTTACTTGCAGGCCACGGATAAGCTATGTAAATAAACTCAAGAGCCCAAAATGACCCTTGATCCTACAAGCTGGGCTGGTGGGGTTCTCAAAGAAGCCAGGGAGCAGCTTGTGGGGCCCACAAATAAGCTCTAGAAGGGCTTATAGAGTGGGGGCTAGACCTGGTGCAAGGCACCCTTTATAAAATCAAGCAGCAAAAAAGAGACCATAATAAGCTTTTGGGAAAGTGATACACAAACTAGAATTAAACCTTAATAAGCTCACAAAAGCTACCTACAAGCTAAAACACTAGAAACAACTTAAACTCCATCTTAAAGTGCAGAATCTTGATAAAATAAGCAAGCAGAATCCACAAGTGAACTCTCAAAATGAAGCAAGCTTAACAGTAGAGATCAAATAAGCTCAAATAAGCTTCTAGCTGAACCAAATAAACTATAAAGGACTATTATCTACCTTAATAATCTAAATTAAGTTGGGAGAAGCTAATAGTGACATTAAATAAGCACTAGAATGGGACATCATTTTAACAAAGCCAAACAGGCCTGAAGGGGTCCTTTTGAGCTTATTAATTAGCTGTAGAAAAAATTCACAAAAATAATTTGAAAATATATTCATACAGACAAGCTGGGGAATAAGCTTATGACCAATATTCAGGTCAAATGACCAAGAGGTGAACAAGTTAAAAATCCCTGATTGAGGGATGTTGGGACCTATTCCAACTGATGCATCAGTTGGGTAATGGGTCAAAATCGGTGAGTATTGATTGGGACAGTCATGTACATGAAAACATGAACTAGCATAAACCTATTTAAAGTGAATCTACAACTAAATTAACACTGACAGGCCTAAGAGGGCAGGATTGATGCCAAGATGGGTGCTGATGCAGCAGACTCTATCAAAGGCTCCAATTTGAAAACTCTGACCCATGGAAGTCAACTACCATGTTTACACAGCCATATTATCTTCTTTTGAGCATGTTCCAACACTTTTATTGATCCAAATCCAAATTCCTTCATAAACTGCAACCTAGGCAGTTATACACTTCCAAAATTAACTTGGGCGTACAAAACCTACAAAACTACATGAAAATTCTAATAATCACTCTTAAACTGTTCCTGAATGCAAATGACAGATGATTGAATTTGAAAAATAGGTAAAAGTAGTTTTTTGACTATGAGAAACAAGCTATGCCAAACACCCCTTAATGGGTTGACTGATTTGGATTTTAGAATGAATAAAGTTGTTTAGTACCAAGATTATTATCAAACCACTTAAACAAACACTGATGATGACTTAAAAGCAATGATCAATATTCAAATAAGCAGTTTTCAATAAGCTAACACAAATAAGCAATAAAGGCTAATAGTGGCTGAATTAATGAAGACTTTAAAGCAATAACTCCTAAACTTCCACTAAAGCATTCACAACATATAAATGGCAAACTTAAGCAGATTAAAACAGGGGAAAACACCAATAAGCAGTTATATTAAGCAAAAGTAAATAAGCAGTGAACAGTAAACTTGAATTAAGAAAGGGAAATTTACAAAAGTCTTAGAGAAACAACACAGAACTTAATTTTCATAAACTGAAACAGGAAATAAGCAGAATTAAACTTAATTTAATTTTTACTCTACATTACACTATTCTAATAACTAAAATCCTACTGCCTTCTTCTCTGCTTCTCTTCTTCATTTATACTGACTATTAGGGTTTTGGTGACCCACTTGAGCTTTCCAATCAACAACTTGGATCGTTGGATTATTTGTATCAATCTTGGCCTTCTATTAATTTTTGGCGGGAAAACATACTTAACCACTTGGGGTCTGATAAACTTGTGCCAGTGGAAATGTTTTGGACTGGGGTGGAGGAAAGGTGTGATAGGGGGTAGGGTTGGAGTGTTGGCAGGGGAGTGTGATGATGGTGTTGGGGTAGGGTTGCAGGTCACGGGGGAGGGAGAGGTTTAGGGTTGACCAATTTTGACTGGGGAATAAATAAAACGAGGGTGAGTGGGATTTTTATTAAAAGGGAGATGGGCCAAGTTTTGTTGGGCCAGGGGAGTTATAAGGGGTTGGTTTGTTTTTGGATTGGATTTGTAAAGGGTGGGGTGTAATAAAAAGGGTTGGATTTGGTTTATAAATTACAAAGGGTCCATTTGTTTAGCTAAGTTTCACAAGGACCATTTTTGCAATTTTCTGAAAATAAGGGGCTAATCTGTAAATCCTCCAAACTTCACAACCATGGACCAACTATGACAAGTTTCAACAGTACAAGGAAAATATTTGATAAATTCCAATTTTTAAATTCCCGAGGACTTGTTTTGCCATTTTTGAAACTTGTGGACCAAAAGTGTAATTTTCTCAAACTTTTCACCCAAGGACTAAATTTGATAATTTTTTACTTTTAAAAACCTTGGGTTGACTTTTCTTTCATAAAAAACCTTCAGGGACTAGTTTTGTCAATTTATGAAACTTGAGGGGCTGAAACTGCCAATTATGCAAACTTTGTTCGTTTTTCATTTGTTTTTAAATATTTTGCATCTGAAACATATAAAACACACTTCTTGGGATATTTTCAGTATTTTGATGCATTTCTGAGTGTTTTTGGATGTTTTGGCAGTTCAGATACGATAAAAATGGTGAGTATTTACATACTCATCAAGACTGTGTAATGAAAAGAAAAGACAAAAATACACTGTTGGTCCCTAAACTTTCCACAAAACATCACCAGGAACCTTAAGTTTTGAAAATCGTTGTGGGGCGTCCAAACCTCAAGCTTTTGAGGCCGATTGCGTCCCTTGACCTGGAATTATAAGGTCAACGCCCATTTTTAGTTATATCATCAAGGGTATAATAGACCAAACACATTTTCAACCATATTTAAGTTAAATCTAACCCAAACTCCTTTAACATCATCATTTTGTGCCTTAGTTGTTGATTCCCTGCACTTACTAAGCGTGGATCTTGATGGAAATTGACTATATTAGTGTGTTCTTTCATCAAATAGTGTATTGACCTAGTTGGATGTTTGGACCCTTAGTTTAAAAGGCCACTTAGATGGGGCAAATAAGCTGAGCAAATAAGCTCAAATGGACAAACAAGCTCAGATATGAGAAGCCAGTATTACTAGCTTTCTAAAATGCCAAAGATCACTCAACAAGCTTAAGTAACAAGCAAGAAATGGGCTAAAGAAAAAGGGCTTATGGGACAACAACATGTGGTGCAGGGCACCTTTCTTTCAAACAGCCCACTTTAAGCCACTATTAAGCTACTGAGAAAAATTCCAAAAATTATGAAATATGTGGATTAAGATGCTGAGCTACTAAATATTCAAATTCCAAAATTACAAAAAGATTGGATGCAAATTGAGGAAATGAAAAATAAAAACTAAAATGGTTTTTGAAAACTATGAACTACTTTTGACTTTTTTATGTTTTTGTGAATGTTGACTAAAATGAACTTGAAATGATCCTATATGGCTGAAAATGTTATGTTAAGCTGAAATTTGATTGAATTATGCTATATTAACAACTAATGCACCTAAATTGAAGATTATGCAACTTAAACTAATGACAGTAATGCAAAATGAGAATTTGAGAACGATTTTGACTATTTAACTAATAACCTACTGATTTTATGTTATACGTAGCCTATATGAGGCTAATGTAAACTGTCTAAACCATATGCAACAACTAAAACAAGGCCAAGTACACAGAACGAGCTTAATCCAAACACTCCTGCACCCTAAATGGGGTGTTTACGGTCCATCATAAGCCAACCAAAAAAATCAGAAAATTAAGATAAAAATATCACTAATTAAACAAGCTTCCAAAGTTCTTAATTCCAGTATTTTGTAAAATTTGGTGAAGTATTGAGAAAATGAAAAATAAAAGACAAAATGGCTGTTTTGGTGACTTTTTGTTGCGTCTGAATTGGCAAATGGGTAACTTTTTGTTTGTTGACCTTTGAAAGTCAAGGGGCAGAGTTGGAACAACTTTTATATCCTATTTGAAACCACACTAGAGCAAAAACAACAAAATTTTAAACATAAAACTAAATCTAACATATCTACTTGTTTATATGAGTTAACCAAAAAAAATTTGAAAAACTTTACTCAACTTCTAGAAACTTATTGGAAATGGAAATTTTTTATTCAAAACAACTTACAAAGTGAACTAAAACTAATAGGACTCAATTCATTTGGTCACAAGTGATTTTTGGTCAAAAAAATATACTATACCAAACACCCCCTTAGGGTGGTCTCTGATGATGTTTACACTACAAGTGAGTGTTTAAGCTTTAGAAACCAAAAGATAAGCAACAAATGAGATCTATAATGGTAAAATAAGCACTTAGCACCTAACAATAAGCAGTATTAAATGAGCAAACACAATAAGCAAGTATGAGCTTAATGTAACACTGAAATGAGAATTAGACTTAAATACTAAAACAACTAAGAGAACTATACTAAGACCTATATAATAAGCAAGAAATAACTAGAATAAGCAAAAAAAGCACAGAATAAGCACTAAATAAGCAGTTCAACAGTACTTTGCAAAAACTTGGAAAATGACTTATAAAACACTTTGAGTTGAGAACCAAAGTAGCAAAACACTTTCATTCAATCAAGTTTCAGCTTAACATAACATTTTCAGCCATATAGGATCATTTCAAGTTCATTTTAGTCAACATTCACAAAAACATAAAAAAGTCAAAATTAGTTCATAGTTTTCAAAAACCATTTTAGTTTTTATTTTTCATTTCCTCAATTTGCATCCAATCTTTTTGTAATTTTGGAATTTGAATATTTATTAGCTCAGCATCTTAATCCACATTTTTTCATAATTTTTGGAATTTTTCTCAATAGCTTAATAGTGGCTTAAAGTGGGCAGTTTGAAACAAAGGTGCCCTGCACCACAGGTTGTTGTCCCATAAGACCTTTTTCTTTAGCTCATTTCTTGCTTGTTACTTAAGCTTGTTGAGTGATCTTTGGCCTTTTAGAAAGCTAGTAATACTGGCTTCTCATATCTGAGCTTGTTGGCCATTTGAGCTTATTTGTTCAGCTTATTTGCCCCATCTAAGTGGCCTTTTAAACTAAGGGTCCAAACATCCAACTAAGTCAATACACCATTTGATGTAAGAACACACTAATATAGTCAATTTTCATCAAGATTCATGCTTAGTAAATGCGGGGAAACAACAACTAAGGCACAAAATGATGATGTTAAAGGAGTTTGGGTTAGATTTAACTTAGATATGGTTGAAAATGTGTTTCGTCTATTATACCCTTGATGATATAACTAAAAATGGGCGTTGACCTTAGAATTCCAGGTCAAGGGACGCAATCGGCCTCAAAACCTTGAGGTTTGGACGCCCCACGACGATTTTGAAAACTTAGGGTGCCTGGTGATGTTTTGTGGAAAGTTTAGGAACCAACGATGTATTTTTGTCAAAAGAAAAAATAGTTGCGGCAGAAAAACAAAAGAAGAATTAACTAAGTGGTTGGATTATATTTAGGGTTAAGAAAAAAAATGGGGTTTAATGGTCGGAGACAGCAGCTCATGACGGTCGATTAGATGTGATGATCACACCTTGCTCGATACCATGTTTAATAATGAAACCTTGTGGGTCAAGATATATTATTTAGCCATTATTTATAGAGTACATGATATAAAGAAACCCTAATGAAACTCTAACGGACCACAAGTCGGGCTTAGGCCGAATATCTCATATAATAATTCCCCAACCAAAAAAAAGTTTGAGTTGTTAATCTATATATTTGACATTTTTTATTTATTTATTTATTTATTATTATTATTATTATTATTATTATTATTATTATTATTATTATTATTATTATTATTATTATTATTATTATTATTATTATTATTATTATTATTATTATTATTATTATTTTTGAACACTTGACATAATTATTTTAGATAACAAACTTAATGGCAGCAAAACGTATGGGCTCTACTGTCACTTTAATATAATTCATCAGTCCAATATTTTGCTTATACAACTTGTTACATTGTTTGTGTCGATTTGCGATATTATACTCTTAAGAAACTAATTTCTTTTATAATAATTGAGTCGACATGAACACTTTTAAGCATTGAAGAGTTCAAGAAATGAATTTCAATTGGTGATTAAGTTAATTTGGCATAATCAAGCTTTGTAGTTTTAAGTTTCATAATGTTGTTATAAAAGTATCAAAATGCAGAAAATATCGAACGGGTTTCAATTAAAATAGTTTGGTTTTGTGCTAAATAGTGTAGTTTGATTTTGCAGTATTGTTTATTTTCTTTCGTTTTGTGTTATATCATATATGGAGCTATATGGATAATATGTACAAAGTTTCATCCTAAGCTAGTGATTCCGCCCCAATAATAATGGTCAAGTTAATAAGTGATAACTACGTTTCAACTAAATGAATTATTTAACGAAATATTATCATGTTTTACTTAAATAAAAGAACACAAGTTATTTGTTTAACTCGGCCACACTTTGGCGTAGCCTCGTTACTTAATAACGGGCTGATCTAAATTCTAAAGTTTTTTCATGGTGAACGTCCACGACCCACAAGAAAATAATAATCAGTACATTATTCTGAATCCTATATTCCTATGCATAGAACATCAGTATCATCTTATAAACAAATCTTTGGTAAAGGAGATTGCATATTGACTAATGGCTACAAATCACTGTCAGATAATGATCGAGACACGAATTGAAGTCTTCTGCGGGCAAAATGAGTCCACATTTTGATTAATTTCGTGATGTGAATCCAAGGCCCATTTCTTAACATCAAATCTCCGAATCCCTTGTCATGGACTAATGACTTTTGCAATAGTATATGATATCCTCATCTTTCAGCTTATTAAAAAATTGAAAGAAAAATTAGCGTGTTCACAAGACGGCCGGACATGACCAAAATAAATAAATAAAAAATAAAATAAAAAAATCAACAAACCAAAGTGGAGATAACTTGTTCTAGAAATGACACATGCTTATGCCCCCGGACATAGGATTAGAGGTCGTAAGGTGCAAATCCCAAAATTAAAGAAACTTTGTAACACAAAAGTTTTGGGTTGGGATTCATTTTCATAAAATTGGTGTTATTAACAAAGTTTTACAGTGCGCGGGATAAATTCATGAGGTTCATGTGCATCCCCGGAACGTCCATGGTCCGCCCTGCTTAAGCTATTTGGCACACTTATTTGGTACAACCTAACCCAACACACAGAAATAATTCGACACCAACCAGATAACAAGTTTTCTAAATGACTTAAATGAGTCGTGTTTCTGATCATGTTTTCCATAAATGGATTCTCAACTATCTTAATGCTCAACTACTCATGTCCTATCAAGTTTTCCACTATCGAATTCTCAACGACTTTGACTACTCGTGCCTCCGAAACCTGTACACTTCTCTTTGTGCTCGAATTCAAAACTATATCACATAGGTACGGAGGAGGATCCTAGAAAGTAACTTTAGTCAAGTTGGAAAAGTGTGAGCCATTTGATTTGATCCAATGGCTCAAAGAACACTTCCCCAACTTCACACTTTATCTTAGATAGAACTTGTACCCAATATCAATACCAATACTGTTAAAATTAATAATTGGCCTTTGATAAAAACATGAACAATTTAGATATGTTAACTTGTTAAACATAAAACACAACAAAAGTACAAATACAAATCCACAACATACGACAAAACCACAGAACAGAACACAACACAAACATCCGTACACAAAGTACAAATAAACTCTTAACCTTCAAAAGCAGTAGACCTGCGATACAGCTTACCAAACACATGCAAAGCAGTAACAAAACCAATAAAAAAAACACTCAAAACAAGGACAACAGTAGGACTGATCTTAAGTCCAGGAGCATCATCTGTGTAGAATCTTAACATGTTGCTGTTGGTGCTACTGTCGGTGTAAGTACTTGAGGAGGAGCTTGTTGTGGTTGAGGGGCGGCGGCGGCGGATGCTGGCGGCTGTGGCGGCGGGTGAGCCGCGAGGTGTGGTGCCGAGTGGGTTGGATCGGGTGTTGGAGGTTGTTTGGGATTGAGATGAGCCTCTTGCCATTGATGGAGGTGAGGTGATCAAGTGGAGAAATGTTTGGGAAAGTCGATATGTTTGGAGAGAAAGTGAAAGGTGACTGAGTTTTTGAGAAGCTAGAGTTATTATTTTAGTTTCACTTCCTACCAAACTATGTTTAATGTTTATCTTTTCACCAACAGGAACGGACTCTCTTTAATTTCTTATTTTACTAGGTAAACTTAAAGTATGAATGAAAATGAAAATAACAAACTTTCATAAATTGTTTTAATATGAATATTTAGATGTGTTGTCAGGTTATAAAAGGTAACGAGCTGGGGCACCCGCGCTTTGCTGCGGGATTGTTGTGTTAAATATAAACTCGAAATAAAATAATAGATTTTTTTTTATTTTTTTTAGTAAGGACTAAATTTGAAAAAAATCGCTAGCGGGGGACTAACGGTGGAATTTACAGCTAACCGAGGGACTAAAAGTGTAAATTTCTTAGGAACAGTACCAGGCACTATTTGGTACTGTTTGGCATTGTAGCAGTACTATTCTGCACTGTTTGGTACTGTAGCAAATGAATTTTCAGTTTCAGTCCTTTAACGTGGCATCGTGTTGCAAAGTTGGTCTCTACACATGTTAGATAACGACCGTTAAGTACTATTAAGGACTAACTTCGCACTTGACCACCAACCTCAGGGGCTAAAATGGGGCAACAACTTTGCTGATTAGTTTTTTATGACAAAAGTTTGATGAAATTTTGCTTAGTTTGTATTATTTTATTTATTATTATTATTATTATTTTAGTAGTTTGCTTGGTTTGTACAATATGTGAACATATTTTAGTTTATTATGTTCTTTTTGACAATAAATTTATGGATATCAAAAATTTCGTTTAGCTCGTGTCCGTTCGGGCTCGAGCCCGTTTGACCCGTGCCCGTTCGGGCTTGAATATTTGTATAATATGCTTTATTATTTGTATTAGTGACATTTAATGCATGAATTGTATTTAAGTTGGTTGTACAATATGCTTGATAATTTGTATTTTTTATGTAAAAGGTGTTTTAATAAGTGCATTAATTGTATTTATTGACAAGTTAATTAATTGTATTTAATGTACATAAGGATTTATTTATTGTATTTAATGTTAGTATTAAATATATGTTAGAATTAAATATGAGGGGAATTTCTATAAGTAGCATTTGTTGTTGTACTTATAGCTTAATAAGTTGTATTATTTAATTTTAAGTATCTATACTACATATAAAGGAAAAATGGTCAATCTTGAAAAAATAGTCAATCTTGAAAAAAATTTATTAAAGGAAATTTTGAAATGTAATTAATACTCTTATTAAAACACCCCATTACTTAAAAGTACAATGATTTATTCACATTATACAACCAATTAAAAACATATCTACCAAATTAAATACAACCAATTAATACAAATCAGAAACCGGGTTGACCCGGGACGCTTCAAACCCAACGGGTTTAACCGGTTTAATTTGACCCGTTTTCAACCTAACCTAGCAAGTTGACCCGGTTTAAATCGACCAATTTTTTGACCGGAACGGTTCAACCGGTTGAACCACCCGGGTGAACCGGGTTTCAAAATATTATGTTTAATTTCCAAATCTTCAAACTTTTATTATTTTTCATTTATAACCTATAAACTTTTTTTTATGAATAAACTATTTGTCGCTATAAAATCTCGTTGCTATGCACGGGTACTCGTCTATTATACCCTTGAACCTTGAAAGTCAAAAGGGCATTTAGGGTGAATAAAGGAAATATTGATCTGGAATTGAACATGCGTAAAATTTTGAATTGATCACTTATTAAGTAAAATAAGACTTTTTCTTAAATCTTCTCATGTAAGCCTTATGATACCAGTTGTAACCCACCCCAATTACGCATTAAGAAACGCACCAGGATTTTATTCATGCACAAAGTATCAAACCATCATTCAGAAAACCCTTCATCATCATCATCCAAAAATCGCCACTATTAAGCTTACCCAGGAAGTTTAAAGAAATGTGTTCACTTATTTCTTTGTTTGTACTTTCATGATTTTAATTGCATATTTTTTATTGCAGGCACTTTATAAAATGTAAAAAACCACATTGAATTCAAGCCCTTCAACAATTTGGTAACTCTTTTAGTTAATTTTTATATCACGATTGATTTGAATCATCTGCAATTTTAAGAAATTCCACAACGATTATTTTTTCTAATTGATCACATGTTAGGGTAATGTGTAATCAAGGCACACCAGATATTCTTGATAATGTCTTAATGAGTTTCTCATGGTGTGTTTCATTGAGGTGGTCTGTTCATTTGTTATGAAAAGGTTTTTGCATTATCGGGAACCGGAACCATTAAAACTATAACCCTGTAAAGACTCAATCTTCTAATTTCATTCACTTTAACACTTTGAGCACTTTCTTTATTATGAAAAGGTTTTTACACTTTTGAATCTACCATAAGCCCATAAATATACATCATGGCTAGAATTCTAGGCAAAACCCGTCAAGAAATGTCAAGTGGGTTTAGTTACCTGCTCCATGAGATATCACATTTAGTCAAGATCTTATCTGGTTAATAGTCTTTATCAGTGATCACTGTTAGTGCAGCTCTTCTGTGGGTAATAGTCTATTAAGAGGCCTAAGGTCTTATTTATGTTAAGGATACATCATTTTCACATTCATTATTCACTCATTCATTAAACTGTTGGTCTATTTGTTGTGTTCAAATTCAAGCGTAAATTTGTGATTCTGTGAAAAAACCATTAGTTTCATCTTCTCGATCAGCTAAAAGAGAACTTTCCACACATCATTTTTATTGTTTTATGTTTTATGTATAAACGTTACATAAAATACTTAACCATAATATGACACCTATAACTATTTGCCGCTAGAAAAGCCGTTGCTATGCACGGGTACTCGTCTAGTTTTTATTAATAGTAAGCATTCATGCTTTTATAATATAGTATGATTATATGTTTGAAGTTGTCACGAAAAACGAAATAACTTATATATAACACACTGTGAATCAAAAAACATGATGTGTTTTTTATATATTTTAAAGGTAAGATAAATAAACACTGTGAGTCAAAAAATTTAGTATGTCGTAATCATTGGCGGAGCTATTAAGAGACCGGGAAGGGTCCCGGCCACTTAAAGCCTTAGCCCGCTGGTGTATTTTTTTCCGATTTCATGTGTTAAAATTTTATTTTTTTCATCTCGGCCCTCCTATCTAATGTTCTTCCGAAAAGAAAATTGTTTCAGTACTCCTAAAAAAAATTCTAGCTCCGCCGTTATGTCATATGACCGGGTGTCATCAATGTCACCGGCAGTTGGGCAAAGCAACGCCATTAATTAAAGAATAGAAGTTTGGAGAAGATAATGCAACACTCAGGCTGACATCAAGAACTATTCAATGAAGCTGACATCAACCTTTCTATTCCAATTTCTAATATCTCTATACTACACAATCTTATGTTTCAAGAATAAAGAATATGCAATGTACAAATGATTAATGTTATTAAATAATAATTCTTTTACACATAATTATTTAAAATATTCGTTAATGTAAGTTTAACACTAAAATTTTGTTTGGTTATTGACATTTAAAATTTGGAAATTGCATATTCAAAAAAGATTTATCATCTATGTATGTATTTTAGAACAAGTTTAATGAAATCTAAATCATTTTTTTTTTATTCTTTTTTTTATTTTTTATTTTTTTTATTTTTTTTTTAAATGTGATTGTAAAGGATCGTACATGTCAAAGTACGAAGATTTTTATGTAATTTATAAAGTATGAAAATGTGTAAACATATAAAGCACGAAGATTTCTATGTTTATGGGTTATATAATTCTAGGCGAGTACCCGTGCATAGCAACAGAAATTCTTAGCAGTGGACAATTAACAATATGCGATATTGTGATAAGTGTTTCGTGTAACGTTTAAAATACAAAATGAAAAGATAAAAATGTAAATGCAAATGGTTGTAACATGCGATAATTCAACTCAAGCAAAAATTCTTAACATATATCACTACAAGAATTCAGACGCTTACCCACGAACCAATTATGTGGGTAAATGACCAAAATTCGTAGGTAATTCGAGGCTAATTATTTGCCCACAACATTTTGAACCGTGGGTATGTTACTGATGTGTGTCAAATTATAATATATAATTATATTCCGAAGAAATACTTGTGAAAGTATTTCCCGGGTCGTTCTCCCAACGAAGGCTCGAATGGAAAATCCGAATTATCGATTTGGGAATCGTGTAGTGTAAGTGAATAGTGAAAAAGTGATTTTGAAATCAAAATATGAAATGATATAATGAAATATGCACAAGGTACAAGCTATATATATGCACAAAAGTCAAAAACGTGAAAACGGAAATGCAAACGTAATTATAAAACGTAACGTACGAAATAAAACGCAACTTTTACTCTAAAAATGATCCTACAAATATGAAACAATTTTCTAAAAATCTTAAACTAATAAAAAGAATTTTAAGAAAAAGAAAAATGTTTTTTGACTTTTTATTTATTTTCTATGATTTATTTCCTATTTTTGGAATTAAAAATAAAGAAAAATAGAAAAATAAAGTGGAAAAATAAAAATTTAATTCTAAAAATTCTAAAATATTATAAAAGAATTTCTAAAAATATTTTTGTATTTTTCAAAGCTTTTTCTGAATTTTTATAATGGATTTTTTTATTATTAAAATGATTTATAATGAAGAAATATTAAGAAAAATAGTAAAATAACTTGGAAAAATCTGGAAAAATTCCAGAAAATCAAAAATAATATGGAAATGTTGCAGAAAAATTTTGGATTAAAAACTATAAGCAGAAGTGCTTATTCTAGCTTAAATCAACTTATGGCAAGTGTTTATTTATAAGCACTTGCCACAAATCTCAACCAAACTGATCAAACAGATGTAAAATGCTTCATTAAGCTCAATGAAACTCAAAAATTAACAGAGATAAGCACATATATACAGAATGCAAGCTATAAGCAGTCAATGCAAGCTAATGAATAAGCAGTTATGGAAAATGAATAAGCTAGAACAAGCAAACCATAAATAGCACTCATATAACTAAAAAGGAACTCAGAAAAGCTAATGAGACTCGATAACAAGCTCACACAAGCAATTGCAGCCCTACATCTAATTACATAAAACAGTTCAAATCATCAACTAGAAGTGCTAATAAGCTGAACCTAATAAGCTGAGGTCTACAATTTTATGGGGGCAAATGCTACACTACTATACTGAGAATACAAATTAACTAGAATCCTACTCAGTATCACTCTTATACTACTCTAAAATTTGTCCAAATTCAGCTGCATAAGGTAACTAAGTGACTGTGTCAGCTGACTATTTTTGCTTATTCTACCTTGGCCAACTCTAACTTCAATTGCTAGATTCTTTGTCTACAAATGATATTTAAGCTAAACTTAAGCTATATAAAAAAAAAACTAACTAAAACTAAAATGCTACTAATCACTTAACTACACTAACTGTTACCAAATGTATCTAACTGCTAACTATTGAATGAAATCTACAATTGACTTTTTATGTTTTCACAAACTGTTTTTATGCTTTAAATCCCTATTTCTATACTAGAATAGGGCTGAGCAAACGGACCGGCCGGACCGGACCGACCGACAAAACCGACCGGACCGAGACCGACCGGACCGGACCGACCACATTCGGTCCGGTCCTCGGTCTAAGCTTTTTGCCAAATTCGGTCTCGGTCCGGTCCGGTCCGGTCCGGACCGACCAAAAACCCGAAAAAACTTGCCTAATTGGACCGGACCGACCGAAGACCGACCGGACCGAGACCGGACCGACCATATTCGGTCCGGTCTCGGTCTATGGTTTTCCGGTTCTCGGTCTTCGGTCCGGTCCGGTCTTGGCCGGTCCGGTCCGGTTTCCGACCGATGATCACCCCTATACTAGAATGACTTATGTGTGATAATAAAACTCGAACTGAACCACTGCAACACTCAACAGATAACATATCCAAACACCCCTGAACCAACAGATACACAATGGGATGATGTAATACACTACTGAACACCAATCTTCCAATTAAACTAACTATATTAACACTACTAGAAATAGAATTAACAATCAAATCAACAAGAAAACACCAGAAACATAGAATAACATATATCTCAAATTATCAAAATGACAGTTGATCTAAAATCACTACACTACACAGATTCAATAAACAGATGTAATATGAATCAAATCAAGTTCACTTAAGCTATTACAACTAAATTCTAATGAGATATCTCCAATGAAACAGTACCATAGCATTTTACTTCTAGAATCAAACAGTTACATAGAAATATAGCTAAAAACCAAAAAAGTTACCAAATCAATTCCCCCCAGCATGAACAGAGGGGGACTCACTTTGCTTGCCTGTCTTTGTGACAGGCTGGATCCTTCAACTTCTTAATTAACCTGCCAATTCCACCACAGATCACCAAAAGAACAATTACAGTTGACTAAGTTTGACCATCAAGCTTATTAACATTTACTCTAAAATTCATTTTCACAAAAGCTTTTTAAAACTAAAATGAGATGAATGAAACTTAAAAACAAGCTTTGGTGTAAACTAATTTCTATGAAAACTATATATATATTTTTTTTCTTTTCTGATTTTCTGGATTAATGTGAATGACACAGAAGTATTATGAAAACTAAGATTTAAAAGTTGATTTAAGCTATTTGAAACAGAATTGAAAACTATTTAATAACAACAAAACATTCAATAAGCAGTAATCAAAAATTAACAAAAGCTGATTATATTAAAAACAGTAGAGTTACAAGTGGAATTGAAATTGAATTACAAATCTAAAACAAAAGGGGCAGAGCTTCGCTACTCAAAGCTCCACCCCCTAAACACTAGCCCTATGCTCTCTATTTATAACAGGTGAGTGAAGATTCTAGACATGAAGGAGCTCACGGATTGCCACCTTGGCAATCCGTGTGGTGTGCTTTCAAATATCAATCCTGAGCCCTTTGATTAAAATCCATAAATCACCAATCATTATACACCCTTTGATTAAAATCCATGACGTGTATAAACCAATCATAAGCTGCCACCTCCTCCCTGTTGTGCTTCTTACACTCTGACATACTTCTGACACGTAATAATCCCTTCTAGAAGCATTGGATTTGACTCTTCTACCCTTAATTGTGGTGAATTAAAGGGATGGGTAATTTAGGGTTCTTGTGAACAGTTGTTTTTCTGGGTATGGGGAAAAAGGTACGGGTAATTATTTTTATTTGTTTGACCCGTGTTTTTATTATTTGACCGGGTATAGGTTGGGCTCGGGTTGGATGGGAGGATTGGGCTTGGGTATTTTATTTATGAGTTGGTTTTGGGCTTTGGGGATTTTATCTTGGATCAGGCTTGTAATGTTCAATGTATTTTCAGATTTGGTATAATAAGATTACAAGGACCAATTATGTAAGTAGATGAAAATGCAAGGGCTGATTCTGCCATTCTGAAAAATACTTCCAAGGGTTAAACTTGACAAACTTTGATTCTTCAAGGGTAGATTCTGACAATCTGAGAATAAAAGTGATCCTTAATGAAAATTTCTTCCCCGGCCTCGGCTTCCGCACACTCTTTCCATTCTCGTGCTCGTGTTTGTTTGTTTTTCTATGATTTTTGTCTTTTTCTTAAATATCCGTACCTGCATAATCACAAATGCAAAAACACAACATGTTTGGCATAATTGGTTAGTTTTTGGTCATTTTGTTCCGGTATTTGGTAAAGAAGAGGTGTGTAAATTAATTACACACCAAAATCCCCCCGACTAAGGTATTGCCGTGTCCTCACGCAATGTGATCAATTCACGCTTTTGGGATAAATAATTTCATAACTCTTCCTACTGACTTTGTAAAGTAGCAAGGAGGTTCAAAAGAAGTTACAAAATCATTTATACCAGCCTCTTGTGCATTGATGATAATGAAGGGCCAAAGTAAGCCCGATGATAATACAGCTCCGAAAAGGACCGAGCAGTTGATTATGTGTGGGCAAATAAGACCACATCTAACATAAGGAGCACTGATGTCAATGTACAACCTGCATAGCCAAACAATGTGAATATCTTACATTCCCATGCATCGTCCAATCAGTACTTCATCTCAAAAATTATATAAGGTGATCAGATGCTACTTATTGCTTTATGTTTACCGGTCGATGGACTACAACATTGGTTTCTCCTACTTACTTTTAAATACCATAAATTAGGCTATTGCCGCGAAAGTATTTATGCGACATGGGATAGTAGAATCAGATAATCCCCGGTGAAAAATGGGCTATGGGTTTCACAGAGAGTGTTCAAATATACTTATGCAACTAAAGGCATGATAAGTAGATAATTGATTCAAAAAATCAAATGAAGCAAGCAATGACATAAGATACAAGCAAACATACACAAACATGAAATAAACAAGAACAAAGCATGATAAATGTCATAATAACACAAATAATTCGAAACAAACAAGAACGAAGCAAACATAGTGTTCGTATATCAGTATGTGTAGAAATACAGACACACATACATATAAAACAAGTATGTACGTATAGATAATCGACATTTTTTTTCATTTTTCAATTCCATTTTGTTGTATGCGACTTGACTTATTAATTAAAACATTATGGTTTTATGGTCGTTTATATAGGCAATTGAAAAGACTTTTGCTATATATAGTTTCATAAGTTTCAACTTCACATTATGGTTGATTATCATTTGCAGCCGTGTAAATCATTATCAATACTTTTCATAGTTAAGTTAACATTCGAGCGTATATAGTTTCATAAGTCAGCCATTCCTAAGATAAAATTAATTTCTAGCCGTGTAAATCATTATCAATTCGTTCTTGGGGAAAAAACCGTGGAAAAATAATCTCACTCGGGCTTTCATTCAAAATATTTTGAAAAACATATGATTTACTTGAAAGTTCCATCCCGAAGAGATAATCGCTGGTATTTTAATGTTGAAAACTTTTGAAAACGATACCAGGGTCAAAAACAACATCCTCACTCCCCACGGAGTGAAGGATAAGAAAAACCACACCAAATGTTACAAATGGCAAGAAGGTGATGATAACAATCTTGAAAAACTCATCATCATCAAAAGAAAACTTCATAATTGTGAAATTATGAATTTTATCATTTAAGCTCCTTTTAAAAACTTTTCCGGGTGGGAGGGATGGGATAAAATCTTCATTAAAACTTTCATTTTTAAGCACACCACCCGGATCATGATCAACTTCAAGATTAAAACTGAATCTTTCATATTCATGTTTAGAAAACTTTTCCATTTTGCATTCAGATTCATCAAAACGAAATGACTCATACTCCGAAAGAGAGATAAAAGCATGAGAAGTGGTACTGCCATGACTCGTCTCTTCCGAGTGATCGGTATCAAAATGTAAAGCTTCATACTTCGTATCAGAAAAATCAGGATGATAAGTGGGATTGCCACTCATCTCCTCAGTCGTATCGAAGGTAAAACTCTCAAAGTCTGGTAAAAATTCCTCGAGCTTGGGCTCATGAGGATCGTCAATTATAAGCTCAATCTTCGTCTTGACTTTATCCAGAGGGATTAACGGTTCGTCGTTCAACAAATTGTCAAGAAAAATAATATCTCCCTCCGAATCAAAGTAAGATTCGACAATCTCAAAAATCGGAATCGTATCAATTGCAAGAAATTCATAGACCTCTTCCCAAAGAGAATCATATTCCTTAGTCGGAGGAAATGATGGGGAAGAGTCGGAGATGAAAGTTTTGACAAAATAATCAAAGGAATAATCGCAAACATCGACGCTTTTGACGGAATACTTATTCAATTTCGAAGCATCGGCTTTAAAAATCATTATATCGTCATCATGTCGTAAGGTTAAAGTATCCTCAAAATGATCAACTAGGGCTTTAGCAGTTCGTAAAAACGGTCGCCCTAGTATTAGAGGAACTCTCGGATCAGCTTCAAAATTGACAACAACAAAATCTGCCGGAAAAGTACACGAATTCACACGAACAAAAATGTCCTCAGCAATTCCAACTGGATGAGTGATCGATCGATTAGCAAGCTCCAAAGTCATTCTTGTCGGTTTAAGAGCCCCCATTCCAAGTTGTTCATAAATCGATAATGGCATGAGGTTAATACTTGCACCTGAATCGGCCAGGGCGTTAAAAACTTCTTGATCTTTCAATGAACAAGGAATAAGAAATTTTCCCGAGTCACCAAGCTTTTCGGGAAGCTTCTTGAGAAGAATCGCGGAACATTGAGCATTTATCGGCGTTTCGGCTAATTCTAGCAATTTCTCTTTATTACTTATGAGGTTTTTGAACGTGGAAGCAAATTTTGGCATGTACACGAGAGCATCCATAAAACTTATATCAAAGTGCAATTTTTGAAAAATATCCAGAAATTTTTCCATTTGTTTTTTAGACTTTGCACGGAGCTCTTCATCGTTAAATCGTGACGGATATGGCAAATTAGACTTGTATTTCACATTATTCTCAAAAACGACTTTTTCTTTATCTTTTGACTTTTGGACAACCGGAGGTTGGACGTTTTCAGCTCCTCCATTATTAATAGGAGGAATCGGGTCCTTTGTCACCTCGGTCTCACAGTCCACTACCTTAGGCGGAGACGAAGAAGAAGAGGTAGTAGGAGCTGTGGGTCCATCATATTGAGCACCACTACGAGTCGTGATCGCCTTAACTTCGCCCCTCAGATTTGCGATCGTGTTGCTTGTTAAGGAAGTAATACCCGAACCCGAGGGTCGATCATTTAAACGTTTACTAATATCACCGATTTGATTTGCAAACAACCGTGTTGATTCTTGGTGAGTGCTTATTCACTCACCATTTTATGGCCAAATACCGACCCAAAATGACTATTTGAGCTAACAAATGCCAAGAAAACAGGTGTTTTTTATGTTGTGAATATGCAGGTACGGATTAATCACAAAATGACGAAAAATAACACGAACACCGGAAAAACGGGCACGAGAGTGGAAGATGGTCAAAAAGTCAAAGCCGGGATCTACAAATCAACGATAGCCTTTCATCTATTCAGAATTGGCAGAAATAGTCCTTGGATTATACTTTTGAAAAAAAAGACTAATTTAGCCCTTGGAGTTTGGAAGTTTACACAATTGATCCTTGATATTTTGGATTTGCAATTTTTGGTCCTTATATGTTTCATGGTCCGAATTTATTATCATAGCCTGGTCCAAATTCATTACCAAAGCCCAATCCACCTAATTATTACCCAAGCCCATTTTATAAAATGGTCAAAGCCCATTTCTCTTTTTGGTCAATGGTTATATGAGCCAGTCAAAGAAATAAAAAAAAAATAAACCATACGTGCCTTTTTCCCCAACTTTCCCCAAAAACCCAGAAATCCCAACACCATGAACCCTAATTGCACCAATTGACACAATTGACTCAAACCACTTCACTCAACCATGATTTACCAATCATTTGGTCTTCTAGAAGCCACACCACGTGCACAGTACATGGCAGTGAATAAGTGAGAGCATCATGGACATGTGGCAGCTGGTAATTGGACACACCACATCATTCCTTTGCATTGGATACTTATTCTAGAAGGTGTCAGCACATGGCAGAGGTATGCACACGAATTGCCAACATGGCAATATGTGATTGGCTCTCACATCACAAATTCTGATCAAAGGGTTACTATTAGATTAAAGAAACACAAATATATCCAAGGGCTGAGATGAGAAGAAAGAAGTACAAAGAGGGGTGAGGATCGCCAGCTTGGCAATCAGACCCAAACCCTTCACCTCATCTATAAATAGGGTAGATTTTCAGCTTATTTTAATGTAATTTTTAGTGTAGTGTTATGCTGTCCATTTTACTTTAGATTGTATTTAGTTTTGACATTGTAATTTTTATAAGAGTTTTAATAAAATTTCTAGTTATCTTTAATAAATCTCAGCTTATTCTCTGCTTATTTTCTGTTTCATTTAGTTAAGTCTTATCTCAATCTAATACTCTTTTTCAGATTTTATATTCATTTACATTAAATAAAAAAAATCAGAAAAAAAATAATAATATCATAAATACTAGTATAGCTTATCATTGAGCCTATTTTTCATTTTATATACTCCATTTTAGCTAACTAGCTTTCAGTGGAGTATTTTTGAGTCCAAAGTTCTTATAACCAAAAGTAAGAAGAAGAATCATTGATGTTGTGGTGTTTTGATATGCTGATACAGAAAGTGGTGAAATCAGCCTATCTTAAAGATAGGCAACTGTGAACTCCCTCTGTTCTTTCTGAGGGAGAGTTGTGGTAATTTCTATTTTGAATTTTTGATAAAGTAGTAGCTGTAATTGAGTGTTTGGTTGGTTGAGTTATTGTTTCATTGATAAATACTGCTATCTTGTTGTTAGATTGAATTTGAGTAGTTTAGTTGTGTGTAGATTTAGCTTATAGATCTGTTTAGGCTAAGTGTAACTGATCATCTGTTATATTGTGAAACTGAGTTTTGTTGTGGCTTATATTGAGTACTGTTTCATTTTGATTCTGAGTTGAGTTGTTGAATTGAGTTTTGGATCTTAATCACTGTTTCATTGGGATTCATTGATGTGCAAATTTAATTTTATTGAGTATTGAGTTTTGGAGGATAACTGATCTGAGTTATTAGTTGTATATCTGTCATTTTGAAATCTGTGAGTATAAGTGGTTGCTGGTTTTAAGTTGATAACAGTTGATCATTTGAGTGAACTATTAGTTATGAAGGCTTATCTGCTCATTGTTAATGAGAATTGTAGTTTAAATCAAAGTTGATAGTGTAAGAGTGATTCTGCAGGGGTGTTTGGATCATCTTGATTTGTTGAGTTTAGTGTAAGTTTGTTTGATAATATTGCATCAGAGGTTAAATTAGGTTATCAGTAGATCAAGTTTAGCATGATTTTTGTAGTTTAGTTAACTAAAAGTCAAACATTGATTCAAAATTTCTTAGCTGTTGGATATAGTAAATTCAAATAGTGATTTTACTGATATAGGTGTAATATAGAACTAGTTAGTTTAATTTAGTAAAAATATAGCTCAATAGTACAAGTGGTAGTAGATATAAGCAGTAGAACTTAGATTTAGTCACTACTTGTAGCTAGTAAAATAGTCAACTGTTTATTGCTATTTCTTCCCATTGGCTGCTGAATTTTGCTTAAATTAGTATTCAATTGGTCATTTTGTGATGGGGCTTTTGATGTTTTGATAAAATTGGGTTGTTGAGCTTTCCAAATCAGCTTTTATTTTTGAAATTGGTCAGGTTTTGAAGTTTTTATAAGCATTTGATTTGAGCTGTTTGAAACCTGAAGTATAACTTGGGTTGTTTGCTAATATAGAACTGCAGTTGAGAATCTGAGCTTACATCAGTGTTTGGTGTTAATATTTGAACTTAGTTTGAGTAGTTTGAATATATAGAATTATTGCTTAGCTTCTGTTTCTGCTTATGCCTTATCTGCTTATTGTGAGCTTATCAAATTTGAGCTTATTGCCTTATTTCTAAGCTTCTGTGGAATTTGAGATTGTAGTTGATCAATCTTTGAATAATTTGAGCTAATTGCATCATATTTAGTCTGAGTTTGTAGTTTCATTAAGTTTTTATCACAAGTGCTTATTAAAAAGCACTTGTGATAAGCTGTTTAAACCAGAAAAAGCACTTCTACTTTTCATTTTTACTTCAAATTTTTATCTTAAGTTCTTTTTATTATTTTAAAATTTCTGGAATTTTTCCAGATTTTTCTAACCCTTTTTACTATTTTTCTTATTTTATTTTGATTTTATTCAATTTTTAAATCATTTTTATATACCAAAAATCAATAAAAAATCAGAAAAAGCTTTGAAAAATACAAAAATATTTTTAGAAATTCTTTTATAATATTTTAGAATTTTTAGAATTAAATTTTCATTTTTCCACTTTAATTTTCTATTTTTCCTTATTTTTAATTCAAATTTAAATTCCAAAAATCAATTTTAATTCATAGAAAATAAATAAAAACTCAAAAAAATATTTTTCTTTTTCTTAAAATTATTTTTATTAGTTTGAGATTTTTAGAAAATATTTCCAAGTTTGTAGAATAATTTTTCATTAAACGTTACGTTTTAAATTTTGCGGTTGCATTTCCGTTTTTACGTTTTTCACTTTGGTGCATAATTAGCTTGTACTCTTTGCATATTTTATTTTTTGTTTGTTATTACTTGAACTATTTGATTGCTATTTTCACTTTCTCACTTTTCAATTCTCGATTCCATTCGCCTTCGTTGGGAAACGACTCGGGTGATCCGTATTTTACGCGGATCACTTCGATATTATACTATATATTATATAATTGATTTTCACGACGAATCAAATTTTTGGCGCCGCTGCCGGGGAAGGTCGAAATGAATTTTTGAATATTGTTTTGAAAAATTGTGTTTTGTTAAGCCTTCCTCTACTTTGTATATATATATACATATCTCTATAAAAATTGAAAAATTCAAAACACTTTTCCTAAAGTGTTTACAAAATACCAAAAAAATAATAAAATTTACAGCCTCGACTCGACCGAAAGGAAGGGCGTTGTAAACCAAAAAAAGTCACAATATAACGAAAACGTAATTTAGTTGTTTATCGGACTATTTCAATTACTACAACCGAATAAGCGGGAAATACGGAAGCTAAGACATTAAATTGCTAGCTGAAGAGAGATCCATTCTTCTCTCCCGTCTCGTCGCGCGTTGTTTTGAAAGAAACGGTTTTCGATTAATATTACGTTTTAAGAAAAGAAAAACAAAAGAAATAAAAAGTTTTTGTGATAAAAAAAAAGAAAAAAGAAAAAAATATTTTCTTTTCTCTTTTCTTTTTCATTTTCTTTTTGCTTGTGGTGTATTCACAACCGTTCTTCTTTTGAGAGTCTTACATCTCCGTTCTCTAACCCCGAGCGGGTTTTACGACATACGAGTCGGGTTCATTTCCTTGACGACGAGGAGATGAACCACAACGGACCCCCGCCGATGGGTGGTCCGCAGCACAATGTTATCCCACCGATGGGACAACAACCTTCATTTGATCCACGTCCGATGAAAGAACAACTCCAATCACCATTCAATGGTGTGAGGGGAGCTATTGTGATTCCGGACATTAATGCCAACTTTGAGATCAATCACGGATTACTCAATTTGATCACGGGTATATCCTTTCACGGGTTTGATCACGAAGACCCCTATGCTCACATCAGAAATTTCACCGACATCGTTGAGACCATAAGAATGAACCAAGTTCCTCACGATGTGGTGAAATTGAAGTTATTTCCTTTCTCCTTAAAAGGAGCAGCCCGGACTTGGCTGGAAAAGGAACCACCCAATTCGATTCACACTTGGAATGATCTCGCTTCCAAGTTTGTGAATTACTTCTATCCTCCCTTTAAAACTTCTAACCTACGTTCTCAAATCTTTCGGTTCCAACAAGCTTTTGATGAAACATTTAGTGAAGCTTGGGACCGATTCAAAGATTTGAAGGAGAAATGTCCGAACCACGGGTTTACCGACCTTCAGCAGATTGATACGTTTTATAATGGGTTATGTCATGCTGATCAAGATTCGCTTAACTCTGCTGCGGGTGGTAACTTGTTGGCTAGGAACACGCATGATGCCTTCACGATAATTGAAAATAAGGCTCGTGTTAGAATGTCAAGAAATAAACCACAAGTGTCTAACAATGGTAAAAATAATGATGAATTGGTAAATATGATTGTGGCTTTAACAAAGAAAGTTGATGCAATGTCTATGGAAAAATCAGGTCAACAAGTCAATGTCGTTAATCAAGGTTGCATTACTTGTGGTGGTCCATACTCGTATTACGAGTGTCCGACGACTGGTTCTTTTGCTCAAGAGAACGTGTATGTTGCGAATATGGGTGGCAACGGTTACCCATCTCTTCAAGGAGACCGTAATTTCCTAAGCTACCATTCGATCCATTTTCAAGGACCACCCGGGTTTAATCAACTTAATCAAGTGAATCAGAATAACAATGTGAAAAACCGTAATCATCAATTCAATAACAATCAAAATCACAACCGTGGAAATAATGGTTTTCAAGGACAAAATCAGAATTTTCAACAAAATCAAAACCGGGGAAATTATCACCAAGGCCCGCCTCAAGGGAACAATTTTCAAAACAATGGGAATTTTCAGAATAATAATCATGGAAATCAGAACAATGGCAATTTTCAAAACCGTAGGCAAAATTTTAATAATCAAAATCAAGCTGTTATTCCAAATCTGTCGCCCACGGAAGAGTTGATTAAACAATTGATTCAGAGTCAACAAGCTTTAATTGCTAAACAAGAAGAAACAACGAGATTGTTTGCGACTCAAATCAACGATATTAACAAGCGTTTAAATGATCGACCCTCGGGCTCTGGAACGTTGCCAAGCAACACGATCGCTAACCAGAGGGGCGATGCAAAAGCGATCATAACAAGGAGTGGTGTTACTTATGATGGACCGACGGCTCCGACTACCTCTTCTTCTCTACCTCCCAAGGTAGTCGCCCGTGAACCAGAGGTGACAACGGATACGGAAACTCCTATTAATAATGGAAGGACCGAAGACATCCAACCTCCGGTAGTCCCGACGTCTAAAGGAAAGGTAAACGTTGTTAATGATAATGAAAATGAAACACCGGTTAAAACAAAGTTGCCATATCCGTCACGCTTAAATGAACAAAAGCACCGCGAGAAGGATAAACACCAAATGGAGAAGTTTTATCAGATTTTTCAAGAGTTACACTTTGATATAAGTCTCGTGGATGCTATACTTTTGATGCCCAAATTTTCTTCGATGCTAAAAGGTCTTTTGAATAATAAAGAAAAGTTTTTTGAAATGTCAAGGACTTAAATGAACGAGAATTGCTCAGCGGTTCTTCTTAAAAAGCTACCCGAAAAGCTTGAAGACCCTAGCAAGTTTCTTATACCGTGCAATTTTCCGGGTATGGTTCAATGCTTCGCCTTGGCCGATCTTGGTGCTAGCATTAACCTCATGCCAATGTCGATATGGAAAAAGTTGTCTCTTCCTAACTTGACACCGACGCTTATGACCCTCGAGCTTGCCGATCGATCTACGTCTTGTCCAATTGCATAGCTGAGGATATTTTTGTTAATGTTGGGAAATTTCATTTCCCTGCGGATTTTGTGGTTGTTGATTTTGACGCCGATCCACGGATTCCTCTCATTCTCGGGAGAGGTTTCCTAAGGACCGGTCGTGCCTTAATTGATGTTTACGACGAGGAGATTACTTTACGTGTTGGAAACGAAGCCGTCACTTTTAACCTTGATCAAACCGCAAGATACTCCTCCGATTACGATGTTTCTTCCGTCAACCGTATCGATGTTATTGATGAAACTACGGAGGAGTATGCTCAAGAATTTCTTGGTTTTACCGATAATGCTTCGAGTGGAAATCCCACTCCTTCTTTTGAACTGATCGTCTCTGATTCTTCCCCTTCCTTCACTCCGTTTGAGGGAAGTGATCTCGCTTGGGAAGAAATCAATGTTTGTCTTGCAAATGAATCATTTTCACCGGATATTGATAATAACAACTTTGATCCGGAGGGGGACATTTTATTAATTGAAAAATTGTTAAATGAAAAACCAATTGTTTCTTCCCCTCCGGTAGACTTAAAAATGGCAGACGTAAAAGAAGTTAAGCCGTCTATTGAGAATCCTTAGGAGCTCGAGCTCAAGGATTTACCTCCTCATCTCGAATACGCATATTTGGGAAAAAATGATAAATTACCGGTTATAATATCAAAAGACCTAAAAGATGAGGAGAAGACACGACACTTAGATGTGCTTCGGAAGCATAAAAGTGCGATTGCTTGGCAAATATCCGACATTAAGGGAATCGACCCTCGATTTTGTACTCATAAGATTATTCTTGAGGATAATCACAAAGCTTCTGTCCAACAACAACGACGGGTTAACCCACAAATCCATAAAGTGATCAAAAAGGAAGTTATTAAACTCCTTGATGCTGGAATGATTTATCCAATCTCGGATAGTTCATTGGTTAGCCCGGTTCATTGTGTGCCAAAAAAGGGCGGAATCACTGTTGTGAAGAATGACAATAATGACCTTATACCGACTCGACTTGTGACCGGATGGAGAGTTTGTATCGACTACCGCAAGTTGAATGATGCGACGCGTAAAGACCATTTCCCGCTTCATTTTATGGACTAAATGCTTGAACGTTTAGCGGGAAATGAGTTTTATTGTTTTCTGGATGGCTTTTCTGGGTACTTTCAAATTCCCATTGATCCCCAGGATCAAGAAAAGACCACTTTTACTTGCCCGTATGGAACTTTTGCCTATCGTAGAATGCCCTTTGTCTTATGTAACGCTCCAGGCACGTTTCAACGGTGTATGATGGCCATTTTCTCCGATATGATTGAAAAAACCATGGAAGTGTTCATGGACGACTTCTCTGTCTATGGAAATTCTTTCGATACTTGCCTCTCCCATTTGGAAAGTATGCTATTTCGGTGTGAAAACACTAATTTAGTTCTAAATTGGGAGAAGTGCCACTTCATGGTTAAAGAGGGAATAGTCCTCAGCCATAAGATATCCAAATCTGGGATTGAGGTGGATCGGGCAAAAGTCGATGTCATTGCTAAGTTACCTCACCCGACTACCGTCAAAGGAATTAGAAGTTTCCTTGGTCATGCTGGCTATTACCAACGTTTTATTCAAGATTTATCCAAAATAGCCCAGCCTCTGAACCACCTTTTAGAAAAAGACGCTCCATTTAACTTCACGAATGAATGCGTCGATGCATTTAATGTTTTAAAGAAGAAGTTAACGGAGGCACCAATCTTAGTTGCCCCCGATTGGAACTTACCATTTGAGCTAATGTGTGATGCAAGTGATTATGCCATTGGTGCAGTTCTGGGGCAACGTAAGAACAAGTACTTTCAACCGATACACTATACAAGCAAGACCATGAATGACGCCCAACATCACTACACAACTACCGAAAAAGAGATGTTAGCGGTCGTCTAAGCTTTTGAGAAATTTAGACCTTATATGTTGCTTAAAAAGTGCATAGTGTATACGGACCATTGAGCCCTAAAGTACTTAATGGCTAAACAAGATGCTAAGCCACGTTTAATGCGGTGGGTTCTTTTGCTCCAAGAATTTGATGTCGAAATACGAGACAAGAAAGGAGCTGAGAATCTTGCTGCTGATCACCTTTCACGACTTGAGAACCCCCATCAAAGTGTTCTCGAGAATAGGGAAATTACGGAAACATTTCCTCTCGAGACACTTGGGAGTGTGACCAAAATTGACCAAAGTACCCCATGGTTCGCCGATTTTGTGAATTACCATGCGGGCAAATTCATTAGAAAAGGGATGTCGTCCCAGCAAAAGAAGAAATTCTTTAAAGATGTCCAACATTATTTTTGGGACGACCCCTGCTTGTTCAAAGTCTGTACGGATCAAGTGATCCGGCGGTGTGTTCACGGTACGGAAGCCGTTGAAATTCTTAAGGCATGCCATAGTGGACCCACGGGGGGACATCATGGTGCCAATTTCACCGCTAAGAAGGTTTTCGATTCCGGCTTTTATTGGCCGACGATATATCGGGATGCCCATGAATTGGTGAAAACATGTGATTCTTGCCAACATCAAGGGAAAATTTCTCAAAAAGATGAAATGCCGCAAAATGCGATTCAAGTTTGTGAGATTTTTGACGTTTGGGGCATCGATTTCATGGGGCCATTCCCGTCATCTAAGGGAAACAAATACATTCTCGTGGCCATCGATTAATTATCTAAATGGGTTGAAGCAAAGGCGCTCCCCACCAATGACGCCCGAGTTGTTGTTAAGTTTTTGAAGAGTCTCTTTGCCCGATTTGGTGTACCTCGAGCCATCATAAGCGATCGTGGGACCCATTTTTGTAATGATCAATTTGCCAAAGTTATGCTTAAATATGGTGTCACACATCGTCTTTCCACGGCTTATCATCCACAAACGAGTGGTCAAGTTGAGGTCTCCAATCGTGGTTTAAAACGAATATTAGAAAGGACAGTAGGAGAGCACCGTGCGTCTTGGGCCGACAAATTAGACGATGCACTTTGGGCTTACCGGACCGCTTACAAAACTCCCATTGGGTGTACACCTTATAAGCTGGTTTACGGGAAAGCTTGTCATTTACCCATTGAACTAGAGCACAAGGCCTACTGGGCCTTAAAACATGCCAACTTTGACTTGAAAACCGCGGGTGATCACAGAAAAGTTCAATTGAATGAGATAGTTGAACTCCGTGATCAAGCTTACGAGAATTCTTTGATATATAAAGAGAAAACAAAAAGAATCCATGATGCCAAGATCAAAGACCGCGTTTTTAACGTTGGTGATCAAGTGCTACTTTTTAACTCTCGTTTAAAGATATTCTCGGGTAAGCTTAAAACCCGTTGGTCTGGACCATTCACAATAACCCAGGTTTTCCCTTATGGAACCATTGAGTTAGCTCAACAAGATGGTCCCAACTTTAAGGTGAATGGTCATCGATTGAAACACTATTTTGGAGGGGATGTACTGACCATGGTAGTCCCGGATCTCCAGACTTTCCCCAAGGACAATTGAATTCGGGGATCGAGTCAAGCTACGTGACTCGGAAATCAAAAACAAAGCGCTTCGTGGGTGGCAACCCATGCTTATCCAATTTCATCTTCTTATTTTCTATTTTCTAACAAATAACGTGAGGAGGGGGTGCCTCTTCCATTATTGTGTTCCGTGGTTGTTTGTGATGTTTGTTAGGATTGTCCATGATTTATGATGACTCTCGTGCTCATTGTTTTCTCTCCGCTCGAGTTTCATTCATCGGAGCTACTTGGAAATCCTATATCCATGAATCTTATCGACTAACGTTTTCTTTGGCATAATTAATAAACGGCCTAGAATTTTGTTAGGATTACCTTAACCCGAAAAACATTGAGGACAATGTTTCATTCTAGTCTGGGGGAGGGTGAATCTTCGATTCGATTTTAACCTTGCATTTTTCACAAATGTCGTGCACTCTTGCAAATCCGTTTTTTCCACCAAAAATAAAAAATTGAAAGAATTGAAAATTTTCAAAAATTTTGAATGAAAAAGTCATAAAAAAGTACAAAAAGATGAGAAAAAGTGAAAAAATTGTGCAAAAATATAATAAAATTTGAATAAGTGTTTTGACATCTTGTTGACTTTCTTGCTGGCGAGAGTAGGAATAAATATTTTGACTTGACCGGGCATGTTGAGCCCTAGCTTGTTCCCTTAACCAATAATAATCACATAAGCTTGTGCTAGTTTTGTATATTAGGAGCTATAAAATGCGAATTCTTTCTTTAGAATCTGCAAGTTCCCGTACATGACTTTATACATGCGCAGCTTAAAAGCTTTCGCTAGTCTTTTACATCAGGAGCTAGAAAACGCGAATTCTTCTTCTAGAATTTGCAAGTTTCCGTAACTGACTTTATATATGCATGGCTGATTATCGGCTAAGTATTCGCGGGTTTCATTATTTGGAATCTTAAATTGCGAAGAGCGAGAAATGATAGAGTTTATTTAGAAGTTAGATACTAAACGTTGAGTAGTGGTTCTCTTTAGAGCTCATGAGAGGTACTTGTGGCTTTTTACTCCCATTAGATACGTCACCAATATATAATAGATGTTCTAGGTTAATTAGTGGTATTTCGGTTTGAATAATATTTAGTTCTTTGTTTTTTTAAGAGAATTTTTGCTTTAGAAGTTGGGTACATATCAAGGAACATAAAAATTAAGAGCAAAAAGTGAAAAAATCAAAAGTCAAAAGTTGATTATCTATGTGGTTTTGGAGCTACCCGATAAGCTTCCATTGATGTTGAGAAAAAAGTCAAGAAAAGAAAAAAATGAAAAGTGTGAAAAATATGAGAAAAGTGAAAAAAGTGAAAAATGAAAGTTATATCGAATAAGAGCTTATGTATAAATAAGTTGTTGGCGCGTGAGGTGCATGTGTTTGATTAGTAATCAATTACATGAGGTGCACGTGTAGTACTCCGCATCTTATATTTCTGATATTGTATGTACCCAAAATTCCTTGATGTGGACCAAATTTCTATTGCAGTGGTTCTTAAGAGAAAATGAATAACTACTTATCGTTTTAACTTAGGTATCACTATCGGACTAAAAAAAAATAGTGAAACGAGAAAATATGAAGAAATTCATTTCTCAACAAAATAAAATATTGAGATACAAAAACTTAGGACATGGGAGTAAGAAGTTTCCACAAGTAACTATTATGAGTAGTGTTACAATCTAACTTGTAGATAAGTTGTGATCTCGTTTGTACGCTTAGTTTGGGGACTTGTGAAAAATCAAGGATGACGATTTTTATCCGTACGGTCACTTCTTAAATAGAGGTGTTTCTACTCATTGACCCTAATAATTATTGCAAGATAATGAAAGTTCAACAAACCATCACAAGTATGAAGTGTGAAAAGTACAAAAATAGAAAGAGTAAGAGAAATAAAGGAATAAAAGAAAATTTTTGGTAAATGGAGCGTTTTCGGGAATAATTGATTTTATTACTTCTTTCGAACCTCCTTGCTACTTTACAAAGTTAGTAGGAAGAGTTTTGAAATTATTTATCCCAAAAGCGTGAATTGATCACATTACGTGAGGACACGACAATATCTTAGTCTGGGGGATTTTGGTGACTATTTGAGCTAACAAATGCCAAGAAAACACGTGTTTTTTATGTTGTGAGTATGTAGGTACGGATTAATCACAAAATGACGAAAAATCACACGAATACCGGAAAAACGGGCACGAGAGTGGAAGATGGTCAAAAAGTCAAAGCCGGGATCTACAAATCAACAATAGTCCTTCATCTATTCAGAATTGGCAGAAATAGTCCTTAGATTATACTTTCGAAAAAAAAATAAGAAGACTAATTCAGCCCTTGGAGTTTGGAAGTTTACACAATTGGACCTTGATATTTTGGATTTGCAATTTTTGGTCCTTATATGTTTCATGGTCCGAATTTATTATCATAGCCTGGTCCAAATTCATTACCAAAGCCCAATCCACCTAATTATTACCCAAGCCCATTTTATAAAATGGTCAAAGCCCATTTCTCTTTTTGGTCAATGGTTATATGAGCCGGCCAAAGAAAAAAAAAATAAACCATACGTGCTGTTTTCCCCAACTTTCCCCAAAAACCCAGAAATCCCAACACCATGAACCCTAATTGCACCACTTGACACAATTGACTCAAACCACTTCACTCAACCAGGATTTACCAATCATTTGGTCTTCTAGAAGCCACACCACGTGCACAGTACATGGCAGTGAATAAGTGAGAATATCATTGACATGTGGCAGCTGGTAATTGGACACACCACATCATTCCTTTGCATTGGATACTTATTCTAGAAGGTGTCAGCACATGGCAGAGGTATGCACACGGATTGCCAACATGGCAATATGTGATTGGCTCTCACACGTCACAAATTCTGATCAAAGGGTTACTATTAGATTAAAGAAACACAAATATATCCAAGGGCTGAGATGAGAAGAAAGAAGCACAAAGAGGTGTGAGGATCGCCAGCTTGGCAATCAGACCCAAACCCTTCACCTCATCTATAAATAGGGTAGATTTTCAGCTTATTTTAATGTAATTTTTAGTGTAGTGTTATGCTGTCCATTTTACTTTAGATTGTATTTAGTTTAGACATTGTAATTTTTATAAGAGTTTTAATAAAATTTCTAGTTATCTTTAATAAATCTCAGCTTACTCTCTGCTTATATCAGCTTATTTTCTGTTTCATTTAGTTAAGTCTTATCTCAATCTATTACTCTTTTTCAGATTTTATATTCATTTACATTAAATAAAAATAAATAAATAAATAAAATCAGAAAAAATAAAAAAAAAATGATATCATAAATACTAGTATAGCTTATCATTGAGCCTATTTTTCATTTTATTTACTCCATTTTAGCTAACTAGCTTTCAGTGGAGTATTTTTTAGTCCAAAGATCTTATAACCAAAAATAAGAAGAAGAATCATTGATGCTGTGGTGTTTTGATATGCTGATACAAAAAGTGGTGAAATCAGCCTTAGAGATAGGCAACTGTGAACTCCCTCTGTTCTTGCTGAGGGAGAGTTGTGGTAATTTCTATTTTGAATTTTTGATAAAGTAGTAGCTGTAATTGAGTGTTTGGTTGGTTGAGTTATTGTTTCATTGATAAATACTGCTATCTTGTTGTTAGATTGAATTTGAGTAGTTTAGTTGTGTGTAGATTTAGCTTATAGATCTGTTTAGGCTAAGTGTAACTGATCATCTGTTATACTGTGAAACTGAGTTTTGTTGTGGCTTATATTGAGTACTGTTTCATTTTGATTCTGAGTTGAGTTGTTGAATTGAGTTTTGGGTCTTAATCACTGTTTCATTGGGATTCATTGATGTGCAAATTGAATTTTATTAAGTATTGAGTTTTGGAGGATAACTGATCTGAGTTATTAGTTGTATATCTGTCATTTTGAAATCTGTGAGTATAAGTGGTTGCTGGTTTTAAGTTGATAACAGTTGATCATTTGAGTGAACTATTAGTTATGGAGGCTTATCTGCTCATTGTTAATGAGAATTGTAGTTTAAATCAAAGTTGATAGTGTAAGAGTGATTCTGCAGGGGTGTTTGGATCATCTTGATTTGTTGAGTTTAGTGTAAGTTTGTTTGATAATATTGCATCAGAGGTTAAATTAGGTTATCAGTAGATCAAGTTTAGCATAATTTTTGTAGTTTAGTTAACTAAAAGTCAAACATTGATTCAAAATTTCTTAGCTGTTGGATATAGTAAATTCAAATAGTGATTTTACTAATATAGGTGTAATATAGAACTAGTTAGTTTAATTCAGTAAAAATATAGCTCAATAGTACAAGTGGTAGTAGATATAAGCAGTAGAACTTAGATTTAGTCAATACTTGTAGCTAGTAAAATAGTCAACTGTTTATTGTTATTTCTTCCCATTGGCTGCTGAATTTTGCTTAAATTAGTATTCAATTGGTCATTTTGTGATGGGGCTTTTGATGTTTTGATAAAATTGGGTTGTTGAGCTTTCCAAATCAGCTTTTATTTTTGAAATTGGTTAAGTTTTGAAGTTTTTAGAAAATATTTCCAAGTTTGTAGAATAATTTTTCATTAAACGTTACGTTTTAAATTTTGCGGTTGCATTTCTGTTTTTACGTTTTTCACTTTGGTGCATAATTAGCTTGTACTCTTTGCATATTTCATTTTTTGTTTGTTATTACTTGAACTATTTGATTACTATTTTCACTTTCTCACTTTCCAAATCTCGATTCCATTCGCCTTCGTTGGGAAACGACTCGTATTTTACGCGGATCACTTCGATATTATACTATATATTATATAATTGGTTTTCACGACGAATCAAATTTTTGGTACCGCTGCCGGGGAAGGTCGAAGTGAATTTTTGAATATTGTTTTGAAAAATTGTGTTTTGTTAAGCCTTCCTCTACTTTGTATATATATCTCTATAAAAATTGAAAAATTCAAAACACTTTTCCTAAAGTGTTTACAAAATACCAAAAAAATAATAAAATTTACAGCCTCGACTCGACCGATAGGAAGGGCGTTGTAATCCAAAAAAGTCTCACAATATAACGAAAACGTAATTTAGTTGTTTATCGGACTATTTCAATTACTACAACCGAATAAGCGGGAAATACGGAAGCTAAGACATTAAATTGCTAGCTGAAGAGAGATCCATTCTTCTCTCCCGTCTCGTCGCGCGTTGTTTTGAAAGAAACGGTTTTCGATTAACATTACGTTTTAAGAAAAGAAAAACAAAAGAAATAAAAAGTTTTTGTGATAAAAAAAAAAAAAAAAAAAAAAAAAAAAAAATTTCTTTTCTCTTTTTTTTTTCATTTTCTTTTTGCTTGTGGTGTATGCACACCCGTTCTTCATTTGAGAGTCTTACGTCTCCGTTCTCTAACCCCGAGCGGGTTTTACGACATACGAGTTGGGTTCATTTCCTTGACGACGAGGAGATGAACCACAACGGACCCCCGCCGATGGGTGGTCCGCAGCACAATGTTATCCCGCCGATGGGACAACAACCAGCATTTCATCCATGTCTGATGGAAGAACAACTCCAATCACCATTCAATGGTGTGAGGAGAGCTATTGTGATTCCGGACATTAATGCCAACTTTGAGATCAATCACGGATTACTATATTTGATCACGGGTATATGCTTTCACGGGTTTGATCACGAAGACCCCTATGCTCACATCAGAAATTTTACCGACATCGCTGAGACCATAAGAATGAACCAAGTTCCTCACGATGTGGTGAAATTGAAGTTATTTCCTTTCTCCTTAAAAGGAGCAGCCCGGACTTGGCTGGAAAAGGAACCGCCCAATTCGATTCACACTTGGAATGATCTCGCTTCCAAGTTTGTGAATTACTTCTATCCTCCCTCTAAAACTTCTAACCTACGTTCTCAAATCTTTCGGTTCCAACAAGCTTTTGATGAAACATTTAGTGAAGCTTGGGACCGATTCAAAGATTTGAAGGAGAAATGTCCGAACCACGGGTTTACCGACCTTCAGCAGATTGATACGTTTTATAATGGGTTATGTCATGCTGATCAAGATTCGCTTAACTCTGCTGCGGGTGGTAACTTGTTGGCTAGGAACACGCATGATGCCTTCACGATAATTGAAAATAAGGCTCGTGTTAGAATTTCAAGAAATAAACCACAAGTGTCTAACAATGGTAAAAATAATGATGAATTGGTAAATATGATTTTGGCTTTAACAAAGAAAGTTGATGCAATGTCTATGGAACAATCAAGTCAACAAGTCAATGTCGTTAATCAAGGTTGCATTACTTGTGGTGGTCCACACCCATATTATGAGTGTCCGACGACCGGTTCTTTTGCTCAAGAGAACGTGTATGCTGCGAATATGGGTAGCAACGGTTACCCATCTCTTCAAGGAGACCGTAATCTCCTAAGCTACCGTTCGAGCCATTTTCAAGGACCACCCGGGTTTAATCAACTTAATCAAGTGAATCAGAATAACAATGTGCAAAACCGTAATCATCAATTCAATAACAATCAAAATCACAACCGTGGAAATAATGGTTTTCAAGGACAAAATCAGAATTTTCAACAAAATCAAAACCGGGGAAATTATCACCAAGGCCCGCCTCAAGGGAACAATTTTCAAAACAATGGGAATTTTCAGAATAATAATCATGGAAATCAGAACAATGGCAATTTTCAAAACCGTGGGCAAAATTTTAATAATCAAAATCAATCTGTTATTCCAAATCCGTCGCCCACGGAAGAGTTGATTAAACAATTGATTCAGAATCAACAAGCTTTAATTGCTAAACAAGAAGAAACAACGAGATTGTTTGCGACTCAAATCAACGATATTAACAAGCGTTTAAATGATCGACCCTCGGGCTCTGGAACGTTGCCAAGCAACACGATCGCTAACCCAAGGGGCGATGCAAAAGCGATCATAACAAGGAGTGGTGTTACTTATGATGGACCGACGGCTCCGACTACCTCTTCTTCTCTACCTCCCAAGGTAGTCGCCCGTGAACCCGAGGTGACAACGGATACGGAAACTCCTATTAATAATGGAAGGACCGAAGACATCCAACCTCCGGTAGTCCCGACGTCTAAAGGAAAGGAAAAGGTTGTTAATGATAATGAAAATGAAACACCGGTTAAAACAAAGTTGCCATATCTGTCACGCTTAAATGAACAAAAGCACCGCGAGAAGGATAAAAACCAAATGGAGAAGTTTTATCAGATTTTTCAAGAGTTACACTTTGATATAAGTCTCGCGGATGCTATACTTTTGATGCCCAAATTTGCTTCAATGCTAAAAGGTCTTTTGAATAACAAAGAAAAGCTTTTTGAAATGTCAAGGACTCCAATGACCGAGAATTGCTCAGTGGTTCTTCTTAAAAAGCTACCCGAAAAGCTTGAAGACCCTAGCAAGTTTCTTATACCGTGCAATTTTCCGGGTATGGTTCAATGCTTCGCCTTGGCCGATCTTGGTGCTAGCATTAACCTCATGCCAATGTCGATATGGAAAAAGTTGTCTCTTCCTAACTTGACACCGACGCTTATGACCCTCGAGCTTGCCGATCGATCTACGTCTTGTCCAATTGCATAGCTGAGGATATTTATGTCAATGTTGGGAAATTTCATTTCCCTGCGGATTTTGTGGTTGTTGATTTCAATGCCGATCCACGGGTTCCTCTCATTCTCGGGAGAGGTTTCCTAAGGACCGGTCGTGCCTTAATTGATGTTTACGACGAGAAGATTACTTTACGTGTTAGAAACGAAGCCATCACTTTTAACCTTGATCAAACCGCAAGATACTCCTCCGATTACGATGTTTCTTCCGTCAACCGTATCGATGTTATTGATGAAACTACGGAGGAGTATGCTCAAGAATTTCTTGGTTTTACCGATAATGCTTCGAGTGGAAATCCCACTCCTTCTTTTGAACCGATCGTCTCTGATTATTCCCCTTCCCTCACTCTGTTTGAGGGAAGTGATCTCGCTTGGGAAGAAATCAATGCTTGTCTTGCAAATGAATCATTTTCACCGGAAATTGATAATAACAACTTTGATCCGGAGGGGGACATTTTATTAATCGAAAAATTGTTAAATGAAAAACAAATTGTTTCTTCCCTTCCGGTAGACTTAAAAATGGCAGACGTAAAAGAAGTTAAGCCGTCTATTGAGAATCCTCCGGAGCTCGAGCTCAAGGATTTACCTCCTCATCTCGAATACGCATATTTGGAAAAAAATGATAAATTACCGGTTATAATATCAAAAGACCTAAAAGATGAGGAGAAGACACGACTCTTAGATGTGCTTCGGAAGCATAAAAGTGCGATTGCTTGGCAAATATCCGACATTAAGGGAATCGACCCTCGATTTTGTACTCATAAGATTCTTCTTGAGGATAATCACAAAGCTTCCGTCCAACAACATCGACGGGTTCACCCACAAATCCATGAAGTGATCAAAAAGGAAGTTATTAAACTCCTTGACGCTGGAATGATTTATCCGATCTCGGGTAGTTCATGGGTTAGCCCGGTTCATTTTGTGCCAAAGAAGGGCGGAATCACTGTTGTGAAGAATGACGATAATGAGCTTATACCGACTCGACTTGTGACCGGATGGAGAGTTTGTATCGACTACCGCAAGTTGAATGATGCGACGGGTAAAGACCATCTCCCGCTTCCTTTTATAGACCAAATGCTTGAACGTTTAGCGGGAAATGTGTAACACCCCAACCCGATAAGGGTAGAAGTATTACATTACAGTGACATATCAGAACAACCACAGACATATGATTTATAATTACAAAGAAATTCAGGGTTTACAAATGATACATCTGAAACTACAAGGTTACAAAATAAATACTAAGTCTCATAGAGTGAAACTTCTTCTAATCGTCTCTAGTCCAGCGTAACTATCAAAGCATAGTCTTCTAAGTCCAGACACACTCTTTTCCCATAACCCAGCTTCCTACTAAAACCTGCCGCAGGAAAAGGAAATGCGGCTGAGCTACGAGAGCTCAGTGAACAGATATAATGGAAACAAAGCAGTGGTAACGGAACAGTAAAGTAAAAGAATAATACCAGGTATAACAAGAGTCAGGAAAGAATATAAAAGAGTTACGCATACATACCAAGGGTTAAGAATGATTACAAAGGTAAACGTAAATGAAACCAGAACCCACCACAATCCCAAGTCAAATCAAGTCAGGTCAAATGTCAAGTCAAGTATCAGGTCATAAGGTCACAAGGTTTCAGGAGAACAGAAATCCTCTACGAGCCCAAACATATCAAATCAAATCAAATCATATATCAGGGTGTATGGAGGGGTGACCTCAGCATACCAGGTACAGGGTTGAGGGGATACCTCCAGGGTTGGAGTCATGAGCTCCCAGGGTTGTGAAAGACGTGTATCGCACACACTCGTCAGTCACCAGGATATAACAGGAAATATAATAAATCAGGACAGGTCTAGGATGCATCCATGCGCCCCCGCAGGCCACAGGGTCTTCTCTACATAACAATCAAATCAGGTCGGGGACGGTGTAACCAAATCACTAGGGCTACACACTAGTCATGCCGGTGGTGCATCACAGACATGGACATGAAACCCTCATGCCTAGTGGATGGCTCGTAGTCTCAAACTGTGGGTCAAGGTCAAGTATCAAGTCTCGGGTATCATGTATCAGTTATCATATCAGGGTTCAAGACAGGAGATAAATGTCGGGGTTCATTATCAGGAGGTCCACATCAAAAAGATCAAATACTGGAAGGTTCATAATGGTTTATTATAAGAAATCCTTTTTACATGGTTTTAATAAAATGATCGTTAGAACAGTTTCATAATAAAAGTCTCTTATGAAAAAGTTCAAAAGTTATATATGAAGAGGTTTTAAAATCCTATGCACCTTTAAGTATTTTCAGGGTCCTAAATATTCAGGTTACCGGGTTATGCACAGGTCATGTCAAGTATTAAGGAAACGTAACAGGGTTCGAGACAAGGTTTCAAGTAAAGGTTCAAGTCAAGGGAATCTTATCAAAGGTTCACAATACACGGGAACAAAAGCAAAGTTCACAGAACAAGGGGACATAGCAATGGCTTGGGAAATCCTAAACAAGTCAAAATCAGAAATCAAAAGAAACGAAGGCTCCTTACAAGAAGAGCAGAATATCTGTACCTTAAACCGCCAGGGAAACACACACTAGAAACATAAGGATCGGAATAAACTCCTTCTTCAGCGAATCTACACGAATTAATGATCGGCTTATTATTAATAACTTATTCAATTCAGATTCCTCATCTTAGCCGGCTTTCCAGTTTTTGTAACTTTCCATTTTAAGTAAGTCTCTCAAGTTTTTAGGGCTTAAGTACGAGTTTACTTATTTCACACATTACCCCTTTAAGTTTCGTTATTTACAACTTAGTCCCATAAGTTAAATTAATTTCGGAATGTCCCCTTAAGTTTAATTATATTCAAAACCTTCCTTAACGTCGCATTAATTGGAAAATCATAGCTTATGATCAATTTCACCCTCCACGACCAAGTTATAACCTTAATTAGTCTTTTAGTTGTATTTCCAGCTTTTATTCATAAACAGGTCACCACTTTCCGAATTTTTAAACCACATCAGAACTCAAAAGAAAAATTCACCAAAATTCACACATGTACTTCAATGTATTTAGAACACACACGAATTTTCCCAGAATTTATTTCTAAGTATAAATACCCAAAGAAAAATCGTTTACCCAGACCTACCCAGAAAATGAACTGCAGAAACACCCCGAAAGTTGGCTCTTCGTTTACCCATTTAAACACTTTAGAAAAATTTACAAAAATTCCAGAAGGTCACATATATACCAAATATCACTGCTGTAGAAGGAGAGCCCATAACTAGTTATAGTTTAAAAATGAAAAATCTCACACTCCAACTGATGTTTACGTTTCCAAAACTCAGGTTCGACACACGATCTCATAAAATTCAAAAAGCTTACCTCCCGACCTCCAATCACCATGAAACTTATATTTCCAGAAAGTAGACAAGTAGTACTTATGTTTAGGCTCTTGAAACACCAAAATATACGTTCACATCATTTATTTACAGCCGGTTAAAGCCGAACAAAATTCCAGTTCAGCAGCAGTTCTTATAATATCATGTATTCTCTTAGGTTTTCGGCATTCCAATCATTAGTTCTTGACACACAACGATTATAGATGAGTTCATATCATGTTTAGGTTGATCCATAACAGGTCTTACATAATCAAAACGAATAATTCCATCATATATATACATGGTTCGAATTGTACAAGATAAGATTTTAGGGTTTATAAAACCATTATTTTCTATTCGGCCAAAATACAATGCATGGTTTGATTTAAGTATTTTTCCCACGTTATATATGATTAAGAGAGAGCTAGAAAAATACCAGAATAATTATAGATCAAGGGATTCACACGCTTTGAATTATTGTTGCTCGGTTGTACTTTTTCGACCCAAATAAATCACCACAGCCAAACGATCGACTCCAGGACTTTGTGGCTATTTTCCAAACCTTCTTGGCACTATGAAGAACTCTATAAAATTACCTCTTTGCTTCAGAAAATTCGGATGTGGTGTGTGGAATTTTTATGGGTGGCGGCTAATTGTTTTTATTAGGGTTTAGTGTGAGAAATAAATTATGGAATGATGTAACTTAGGTTAGGCCGAGCATTGGGGAGGTTATAGGCTAAAGAACCGGCCTTCATCATGGCCCATTTTAATTTACCATTTTTGTTTCATTTTTCCTTAATTAATCTTGTAATTTAAATGGTTTTTAATTAATAATAATTGTGTATTAAATTTTCGGTATGCACAAGGGTATTTTGGTCATCTCACATCTTGTATAAATATTAATCGAAGTCGTCAAAATTATTTTGTATCATATCTTGTTCGTTTCCAGAAGTTTGGGATCGATTCGGAACTTTAATTTAGCTTTAATTAAATTTTAAAGTTTTCAGGGGCATTTTGGTAATTTTGCATGTTTTAGATTTTCGGGTTTTACAAAATGAGTTTTATTGTTTTCTGGATGGCTTTTCTAGGTACTTTCAAATTCCCATTGATCCCCAGGATCAAGAAAAGACCACTTTTACTTGCCCGTATGGAACGTTTGCCTATTGTAGAATGCCCTCTGGCTTATGTAACGCTACAGGCACGTTTCAACGGTGTATGATGGCCATTTTCTCTGATATGATTGAAGAAACCCTGGAAGTGTTCATGGACGACTTCTCCGTCTATGGAAATTCTTTCGACTCTTGCCTCTCCCATTTGGAAAGTATGCTAATTCGGTGTGAAAACACTAATTTAGTTCTAAATTGGGAGAAGTGCCACTTCATGGTTAAATAGGGAATAGTCCTCGGCCATAAGATATCCAAATCTGGGATTGAGGTGGATCGGGCAAAAGTCGATGTCATTGCTAAGTTACCTCACCCGACTACCGTCAAAGGAATTAGAAGTTTCCTTGGTCAAGCTGGCTTTTACCGACGTATTATTCAAGATTTTTCCAAAATAGCCCGGCCTCTGACCCACCTTTTAGAAAAAGATGCTCCGTTTAACTTCACGAATGAATGCGTCGATGCATTTAATGTTTTAAAGAAGAAGTTAACGGAGGCACCAATATTAGTTACCCCCGATTGGAACTTACCATTTGAGCTAATGTGTGATGCAAGTGATTATGCCATTGGTGCAGTTCTGGGGCAACGTAAGAACAAGTACTTTCAACCGATACACTATGCAAGCAAGACCATGAATGACGCCCAACATCACTACACAACTACCGAAAAAGAGATGTTAGCGGTCGTCTATGCTTTTGAGAAATTTAGACCTTATTTGTTGCTTAAAAAGTGCATAGTGTATACGGACCATTGAGCCCTAAAGTACTTAATGGCTAAACAAGATGCTAAGCCACGTTTAATGCGGTGGGTTCTTTTGCTCCAAGAATTTGATGTCGAAATACGAGACAAGAAAGGAGCTGAGAATCTTGCTGCTGATCACCTTTCACGACTTGAGAACCCCCATCAAAGTGTTCTCGAGAATAAGGAAATTACGGAAACATTTCCTCTCGAGACACTTGGGAGTGTGACCAAAATTGACCAAAGTACCCCATGGTTCGCCGATTTTGCGAATTACCATGCGGGCAAATTCATTAGAAAAGGGATGTCGTCCCAGCAAAAGAAGAAATTCTTTAAAGATGTCCAACATTATTTTTGGGACGACCCCTACTTGTTCAAAGTCTGTGCGGATCAAGTGATCCGGCGGTGTGTTCACGGTACGGAAGCTGTTGAAATTCTTAAGGCATGCCATAGTGGACCCACGGGGGGACATCATGGTGCCAATTTCACCGCTAAGAAGGTTTTCGATTCCGGCTTTTATTGGCCGACGATATATCGGGATGCCAATGAATTGGTGAAAACATGTGATTCTTGCCAACGTCAAGGAAAAATTTCTCAAAAAGATGAAATGCCGCAAAATGCGATTCAAGTTTGTGAGATTTTTGACGTTTGGGGCATCGATTTCATGGGGCCATTCCCGTCATCTAAGGGAAACAAATACATTCTCGTGGCCGTCGATTACTTATCTAAATGGGTTGAAGCGAAGGCGCTCCCCACCAATGACGCCCGAGTTGTTGTTAAGTTTTTGAAGAGTCTCTTTGCCCGATTTGGTGCACCTCGAGCCATCATAAGCGATCGTGGGACCCATTTTTGTAATGATCAATTTGCCAAAGTTATGCTTAAATATGGTGTCACACATCGTCTTTCCATGGCTTATCATCCACATACGAGTGGTCAAGTTGAGGTCTCCAATCGTGGTTTAAAATGAATATTAGAAATGACAGTAGGAGAGCACGATGCCTCTTGGGCCGACAAATTAGACGATGCACTTTGGGCTTACCGGACCGCTTACAAAACTCCCATTGGGTGTACACCTTATAAGCTGGTTTACAGGAAAGCTTGTCATTTACCCATTGAACTAGAGCAAGAGGCCTACTGGGCCTTAAAACATGCCAACTTTGACTTGAAAACCGCGGGTGATCACAGAAAAGTTCAATTGAATTAGTTAGTCGAACTCCGTGATCAAGCTTACGAGAATTCTTTGATATATAAAAAGAAAACAAAAAGAATCCATGATGCCAAGATCAAAGACCGCGTTTTTAACGTTGGTGATCAAGTGCTACTTTTTAACTCTCGTTTAAAGATATTCTCGGGTAAGCTTAAAACCCGTTGGTCTGGACCATTCACAATAACCCAAGTTTTCCCTTATGGAACCATTGAGTTAGCTCAACAAGATGGTCCCAACTTTAAGGTGAATGGTCATCGATTGAAACACTATTTTGGAGGGGATGTACCGACCATGGTAGTCCCGGATCTCCAGACTTTCCCCAAGGACAATAGAATTCGGGTATCGAGTCAAGCTACGTGACTCGGAAATAAAAAACAAAGCGCTTCGTGGGTGGCCACCCATGCTTATCCAATTTCATCTTCTTATTTTCTATTTTCTAACAAATAACGTGAGGAGGGGGTGCCTCTTCCATTCTTGTGTTCCGTGGTTGTTTGTGATGTTTGTTAGGATTGTCCGTGATTTATGATGACTCTCGTGCTCGTTGTTTTCTCTCCGCTCGAGTTTCATTCATCGGAGCTACTTGGAAATCCTATATTCGTGAATCTTATCGACTAACGTTTTCTTTGGCATAATTAATAAACGGCCTAGAATTTTGTTAGGATTACCTTAACCCGAAAAACATTGAGGACAATGTTTCATTCTAGTCTGGGGGAGGGTGAATCTTCGATTCGATTTTAACCTTGCATTTTTCACAAATGCCGTGCACTCTTGCAACTCCGTTTTTTCCACCAAAAATAAAAAATTGAAAAAATTGAAAATTTCAAAAATTTTGAATGAAAAAGTCATAAAAAAAGTACAAAAAGATGAGAAAAAGTGAAAAAGTTGTGCAAAAATATAATAAAGTTTGAATAAGTGTTTTGACACCTTGTTGACTTTCTTGCTGGCGAGAGTAGGAATAAATATTTTGACTTGACCGGGCGTGTTGAGCCCTAGCTTGTTCCCTTAACCAATAATAATCACATAAGCTTGTGCTAGTTTTGACATGACTTTATACATGCGCAGCTTAAAAGCTTTCACTAGTCTTTTACATCAGGAGCTAGAAAACGCGAATTCTTCTTCTAGAATTTGCAAGTTTCCGTAACTGACTTTATATATGCATGGCTGATTATCGGCTAAGTATTCGCGGGTTTCATTATTTGGAATCTTAAATTGCGAAGAGCGAGAAATGATAGAGTTTATTTAGAAGTTAGATGTTAAACATGGAGTAGTGGTTCTCTTTAGAGCTCATGAGAGGTACTTGTGGTTTTTTACTTCCATCAGATACGTCACCAATATATAATAGATTTTCTAGGTTAATTAGTGGTATTTCGGTTTGAATAATATTTAGTTCTTTGTTTTCTTAAGAGAATTTTTGCTTTAGAAGTTGGGTACATATCAAGGAACATTAAAAATAAGAGCAAAAAGTGAAAAATCAAAAGTCACAAGTTGATTATCTATGTGGTTTTGGAGTTACCCGATAAGCTTCCATTGATGTTGAGAAAAAAGTCAAGAAAGGAAAAAAATGAAAAGTGTGAAAAATATGAGAAAAGTGAAAAAAGTGAAAAATGAAAGTTGTATCGAATAAGAGCTTATGTATAAATAAGTTGTTGGCGCGTGAGGTGCATGTGTTTGATTAGTAATCAATTACATGAGGTGCACGTGTAGTACTCCGCAACTTATATTTCTGATATTGTATGTACCCAAAATTCCTTGATGTGGACCAAATTTCTATTGCAGTGGTTCTTAAGAGAAAATGAATAACTACTTATCGTTTTAACTTAGGTATCACTATCGGACTAAAAAAAATAGTGAAACGAGAAAATATGAAGAAATTCATTTCTCAACAAAAGAAAATATTGAGATACAAAAACTTAGGACATGGGAGTAAGAAGTTTCCACAAGTAACTATTATGAGTAGTGTTAGCATCTAACTTGTAGATAAGCTGTGATCTCGTTTGCACGCTTAGTTTGGGGACTTGTGAAAAATCAAGGATCGCGATTTTTATCCGTACGGTCACTTCTTAAATAGAGGTGTTTCTACTCATTGACCCTAATAATTATTGCAAGATAATGAAAGTTCAACAAACCGTCACAAGTATGAAGTGTGAAAAGTACAAAAATAGAAAGAGTAAGGGAAATAAAGGAATAAAAGAAAAACTTTGGAAAATGGAGCGTTTTCGGGAATAAATGATTTTATAACTTCTTTCGAACCTCCTTGCTACTTTACAAAGTTAGTAGGAAGAGTTTTGAAATTATTTATCCCAAAAGCGTGAATTGCTCACATTGCGTGAGGACACGACAATATCTTAGTCTGGGGGATTTTGGTGAGTGCTTATTCACTCACCATTTTATGGCCAAATACCGACCCAAAATGACTATTTGAGCTAACAAATGCCAAGAAAACACGTGTTTTTTATGTTGTGAGTATGCAGGTACGGATTAATCACAAAATGACAAAAAATCACACGAATACCTGAAAAACGGGCACGAGAGTGGAAGATGGTCAAAAAGTCAAAGCCGGGATCTACAAATCAACAATAGTCCTTCATTTATTCAGAATTGGCAGAAATAGTCTTTGGATTATACTTTTGAAAAAAAAAAGAAGACTAATTCAGCCCTTGGAGTTTAGAAGTTTACACAATTGGTCCTTGAAATTTTGGATTTGCAATTTTTGGTCCTTATAAGTTTCATGGTCCGAATTTATTATCATAGCCTGGTCCAAATTCATTACCAAAGCCCAATCCACCTAATTATTACCCAAGCCCATTTTATAAAATGGTCAAAGCCCATTTCTCTTTTTGGTCAATGGTTATATGAGCCGGTCAAAGAAATAAAAAAAGTAAACCATACGTGCCTTTTTCCCCAACTTTCCCCAAAAACCCAGAAATCCCAACACCATGAACCCTAATTGCACCACTTGACACAATTGACTCAAACCACTTCACTCAACCATGATTTACCAATCATTTGGTCTTCTAGAAGCCACACCACGTGCACAGTACATGGCAGTGAATAAGTGAGAGTATCATGGACATGTGGCAGCTGGTAATTGGACACACCACATCATTCCTTTGCATTGGATACTTATTCTAGAAGGTGTCAGCACATGGCAGAGGTATGCACACGGATTGCCAACATGGCAATATGTGATTGGCTCTCACACGTCACAAATTCTGATCAAAGGGTTACTATTAGATTAAAGAAACACAAATATATCCAAGGGCTGAGATGAGAAGAAAGAAGCACAAAGAGGTGTGAGGATTGCCAGCTTGGCAATCAGACCCAAACCCTTCACCTCATCTATAAATAGGGTAGATTTTCAGCTTATTTTAATGTAATTTTTAGTGTAGTGTTATACTGTCCATTTTACTTTAGATTGTATTTAGTTTAGACACTGTAATTTTTATAAGAGTTTTAATAAAATTTCTAGTTATCTTTAATAAATCTCAGCTTATTCTCTGCTTATATCAGCTTATTTTCTGTTTCGTTTAGTTAAGTCTTATCTCAATCTATTACTCTTTTTCAGATTTTATATTCATTTACATTAAATAAAAATAAATAAATAAATAAAATCAGAAAAAATAAAAAAAATATTATCATAAATACTAGTATAGCTTATCATTGAGCCTATTTTTCATTTTATATACTCCATTTTAGCAAACTGGCTTTTAGTGGAGTATTTTTGAGTCCAAAGTTCTTATAACCAAAAATAAGAAGAAGAATCAATGATGCTGTGGTGTTTTGATATGCTGATACAAAAAGTGGTGAAATCAGCCTATCTTAGAGATAGGCAACTGTGAACTCCCTCTGTTCTTGCTGAGGGAGAGTTGTGGTAAGTTCTATTGTGAAATTTTGATAAAGTAGTAGCTGTAATTGAGTGTTTGGTTGGTTGAGTTACTGTTTCATTGATAAATACTGCTATCTTGTTGTTAGATTGAATTTGAGTAGTTTAGTTGTGTGTAGATTTAGCTTATAGATCTGTTTAGGCTAAGTGTAACTGATCATCTGTTATACTGTGAAACTGAGTTTTATTGTGGCTTATATTGAGTACTGTTTCATTTTGATTCTGAGTTGAGTTGTTGAATTGAGTTTTGGGTCTTAATCACTGTTTCATTGGGATTCATTGATGTGCAAATTGAATTTTATTGAGTATTGAGTTTTGGAGGATAACTGATCTGAGTTATTAGTTGTATATCTGTCATTTTGAAATCTGTGAGTATAAGTGGTTGCTGGTTTTAAGTTGATAACAGTTGATCATTTGAGTGAACTATTAGTTATGGAGGCTTATCTGCTCATTGTTAATGAGAATTGTAGTTTAAATCCAAGTTGATAGGGTAAGAGTGATTCTGCAGGGGTGTTTGGATCATCTTGATTTGTTGAGTTTAGTGTAAGTTTGTTTGATAATATTTCATCAGAGGTTAAATTAGGTTATCAGTAGATCAAGTTTAGCATAATTTTTGTAGTTTAGTTAACTAAAAGTCAAACATTGATTCAAAATTTCTTAGCTGTTAGATATAGTAAATTCAAATAGTGATTTTACTGATATAGGTGTAATATAGAACTAGTTAGTTTAATTTAGTAAAAATATAGCACAATAGTACAAGTGGTAGTAGATATAAGCAGTAGAACTTAAATTTAGTCAATACTTGTAGCTAGTAAAATAGTCAACTGTTTATTGCTATTTCTTCCCATTGGCTGCTGAATTTTGCTTAAATTAGTATTCAATTGGTCATTTTGTGATGGGGCTTTTGATGTTTTGATCAAATTGGGTTGTTGAGCTTTCCAAATCAGCTTTTATTTTTGAAATTGGTCAAGTTTTGAAGTTTTTATAAGCATTTGATTTGAGCTGTTTGAAACCTGAAGTATAACTTGGGCTGTTTGCTAATATAGAACTGCAGTTGAGAATCTGAGCTTACATCAGTGTTTGGTGTTAATATTTGAACTTAGTTTGAGTAGTTTGAATATATAGAATTATTGCTTAGCTTCTGTTTCTGCTTATGCCTTATCTGCTTATTGTGAGCTTATCAAATTTGAGCTTATTGCCTTATTTCTAAGCTTCTGTGGAATTTGAGATTGTAGTTGATCAATCTTTGAATAATTTGAGCTAATTGCATCATATTTAGTCTGAGTTTGTAGTTTCATTAAGTTTTTATCACAAGTGCTTATTAAAAAGCACTTGTGATAAGCTGTTTAAACCAGAAAAAGCACTTCTACTTTTCATTTTTACTTCAAATTTTTATCTTAAGTTCTTTTTATTATTTTAAAATTTCTGGAATTTTTCCAGATTTTTCTAACCCTTTTTACTATTTTTTTTATTTTATTTTGATTTTATTCAATTTTTAAATCATTTTTATATACCAAAAATCAATAAAAAATCAGAAAAAGCTTTGAAAAATACAAAAATATTTTTATAAATTCTTTTATAATATTTTAGAATTTTTAGAATTAAATTTTCATTTTTCCACTTTAATTTTCTATTTTTCCTTATTTTTAATTCAAATTTAAATTCCAAAAATCAATTTTAATTTATAGAAAATAAATAAAAACTCAAAAAAATATTTTTCTTTTTCTTAAAATTCTTTTTATTAGTTTGATATTTTTAGAAAATATTTCAAAGTTTGTAGAATAATTTTTCATTAAACGTTTCGTTTTAAATTTTACGGTTGCATTTCCGTTTTTACGTTTTTCACTTTGGTGCATAATTAGCTTGTACTCTTTGCATATTTCATTTTTTGTTTGTTATTACTTGAACTATTTGATTGCTATTTTCACTTTCTCACTTTTCAATTCACGATTTCACGAATCGATATTCTCGATTCCATTCGCCTTCGTTAGGAAACGACTCGGGTGATCCGTATTTTACGCGGATCACTTCGATATTATACTATATATTATATAATTGGTTTTCATGACGAATCAATTATTCATATTTTGCCATAAAAGATTGTTGGTTTTGAATCAATTGCTTAATCAAATCTTCCGTGGGCGACGGATTTTGAATAACACCTTGATTTTGATTATTGTTGAAATTCTGCCCACGGTTTTGGAAATTACCATGATTTTGATTTCCATGATTTGCGTTCTGAAAATTCCCAGGGTTTCCATAGTTTTGTTGGTTTTGAATCAATTGCTTAATCAAATCTTCCGTGAGACTTTTTTGGTTACAACGCCCTTCCTTTCGGTCGAGTCGAGGCTGTAAATTTTATTATTTTTTTGGTATTTTGTAAACACTATAGGAAAAGTGTTTTGAATTTTTCAATTTTTATAGAGATATATATACAAAGTAGAGGAAGGCTTAACAAAACACGATTTTTCAAAACGTTATTCAAAAATTCACTTCGACCTTCCCCGGTAGCGGCGCTAAAAATTTGATGTGTGTCAAATTATAATATATAATTATATTCCGAAGAAATACTTGTGAAAGTATTTCCCGGGTCGTTCTCCCAACGAAGGCTCGAATGGAAAATCCGAATTATCGATTTGGGAATCGTGTAGTGTAAGTGAATAGTGAAAAAGTGATTTTGAAATCAAAATATGAAATGATATAATGAAATATGCACAAAGTACAAGCTATATATGCACAAAAGTCAAAAACATGAAAACGGAAATGCAAACGTAATTATAAAACGTAACGTACGAAATAAAACGCGACTTTTACTCTAAAAATGATCCTACAAATATGAAACAATTTTCTAAAAATCTTAAACTAATAAAAAGAATTTTAAGAAAAAGGAAAATATTTTTTTGGCTTTTTATTTATTTTCTATGATTTATTTCCTATTTTTGGAATTAAAAATAAAGAAAAATAGAAAAATAAAGTGAAAAAATAAAAATTTAATTCTAAAAATTCTAAAATATTATAAAAGAATTTTCAAAAATATTTTTGTATTTTTCAAAGCTTTTTCTGAATTTTTATAATGAATTTTTTTATTATTAAAATGATTTAAAAATGATTTATAATGAAGAAATATTAAGAAAAATAGTAAAATAACTTGGAAAAATCTGGAAAAATTCCAAAAAATCAAAAATAATATGGAAATGTTGCAGAAAAATTTTGGATTAAAAACTATAAGCAGAAGTGCTTATTCTAGCTTAAATCAGCTTATGGCAAGTGCTTATTTATAAGCACTTGCCACAAATCTCAACCAAACTGATCAAACAGATGTAAAATGCTTCAATAAGCTCAATGAAACTAAAAAATTAACAGAGATAAGCACAAGAATACAGAATGCAAGCTATAAGCAGTCAATGCAAGCTAATGAATAAGCAGTTATGGAAAATGAATAAGCCAGAACAAGCAAACCATAAACAGCACTCATAGAACTAAAAAGGAACTCAGAAAAGCTAATGAGACTCGATAACAAGCTCACACAAGCAATTGCAGCCCTACATCTAATTACAGAAAACAGTTCAAATCATCAACTAGAAGTGCTAATAAGCTGAACCTAATAAGCTGAGGTCTACAATTTTATGGGGGTAAATGCTACACTACTATACTAAGAATACAAATTAACTAGAATCCTACTCAGTATCACTCTTATACTACTCTAAAATTTGTCCAAATTCAGCTGCATAAGGTAACTAAGTGACTATGTCAGCTGACTATTTTTGCTTATTCTACCTTGACCAACTCTAACTTCAATTGCTAGATTCTTTGTCTACAAATGATATTTAAGCTAAACTTAAGCTATATAAAAAAAACTAACTAAAACTAAAATGCTACTAATCACTTAAATACACTAACTGTTACCAAATGTATCTAACTGCTAACTATTGAATGAAATCTACAATTGACTTTTTATGTTTTCACAAACTGTTTTTATGCTTTAAATCCCTATTTCTATACTAGAATGACTTATGTGTGATAATAAAACTCAAACTGAACCACTGCAACACTCAACAGATAACATATCCAAACACCCCTGAACCAACAGATACACAATGGGATGATGTAATACACTACTGAACACCAATCTTCCAATTAAACTAACTATATTAACACTACTAGAAATAGAATTAACAATCAAATCAACAAGAAAACACCAGAAACACAGAATAACAGATATCTCAAATTATCAAAATGACAGTTGATCTAAAATCACTACACTACACAGATTCAATAAACAGATGTAATATGAATCAAATCAAGTTCACTTAAGCTATTACAACTAAATTCTAATGAGATATCTCCAATGAAACAGTACCATAGCATTTTACTTCTAGAATCAAACAATTACATAGAAATATAGCTAAAAACCAAAAAAGTTACCAAATCAATTCCCCCTCAGCATGAACAGAGGGGGACTCACTTTGCTTGCCTATCTTTGTGACAGGTTGGATCCTTCAACTTCTTAATTAACCTGCCAATTCCACCACAGATCACAAAAGAACAATTACAGTTGACTAAGTTTGACCATCAAGCTTATTAACATTTACTCTAAAATTCATTTTCACAAAAGCTTTTTAAAACTAAAATGAGATGAATGAAACTTAAAAACAAGCTTTGGTGTAAACTAATTTCTGTGAAAACTATATCTATTTTTTTTTTCTTTTCTGATTTTCTGGATTAATGTGAAAGACATAGAAGTATTATGAAAACTAAGATTTAAAAGTTGATTTAAGCTATTTGAAACAGAATTGAAAACTATTTAATAACAACAAAACATTCAATAAGCAGTAATCAAAAATTAACAAAAGCTGATTATATTAAAAACAGTAGAGTTACAAGTGGAATTTAAATTGAATTACAAATCTAAAACAAAAGGGGCAGAGCTACGCTACTCAAAGCTCCACCCCCTAAACACTAGCCCTATGCTCTCTATTTATAACAGGTGAGTGAAGATTCTAGATATGAAGGAGCTCATGGATTGCCACCTTGGCAATCCGTGTGGTGTGCTTTCTAATATCAATCCTGAGCCCTTTGATTAAAATCCATCAATCACCAATCATTGTACACCCTTTGATTAAAATCCATGACGTGTATAAACCAATCATAAGTTGCCACCTCCTCCCTGATATGCTTCTTACACTCTGACATACTTCTGACATGTAATAATCCCTTCTAGAAGCATTGGATTTGACTCTTCTACCCTTAATTGTGGTGAATTAAAGGGATGGGTAATTTAGGGTTCTTGTGAACAGTTGTTTTTCTGGGTATGGGGTAAAAAGGGGTGGAGGGAAAAAGGTACGGGTAATTATTTTTATTTGTTTGACCCGTGTTTTTATTATTTGACCGGGTATAGGTTGGGCTCGGGTTGGATGGGAGGATTGGGCTTGGGTATTTTATTAATGAGTTGGTTTTGGGCTTTGGGGATTTTATCTTGGATCAGGCTTGTAATGTTCAATGTATTTTCAGATTTGGTATAATAAGATTACAAGGACCAATTATGTAAGTAGATGAAAATGCAAGGGCTGATTCTGCCATTCTGAAAAATACTTCCAAGGGTTAAACTTGACAAACTTTGATTCTTCAAGGGTAGATTCTGACAATCTGAGCATAAAAGTGATCCTTAATGAAAATTTCTTCCCCGGCCTCGGCTTCCGCACACTCTTTCCATTCTCGTGCTCGTGTTTGTTCGTTTTTTCATGATTTTTGTCTTTTTCTTAAATATCCGTACCTGCATAATCACAAACGCAAAAACACAACATGTTTGGCATAATTGGTTAGTTTTTGGTCATTTTGTTCCGGTATTTGGTAAAGAAGAGGTGTGTAAATTAATACACACCAAAATCCCCCCGACTAAGGTATTGCCGTGTCCTCACGCAATGTGATCAATTCACGCTTTTGGGATAAATAATTTCATAACTCTTGCTACTGACTTTGTAAAGTAGCAAGGAGGTTCAAAAGAAGTTACAAAATCATTTATACCAGCCTCCTGTGCATTGATGATAATGAAGGGCCAAAGTAAGCCCGATGATAATACAGCTCCTAAAAGGACCGAGCAGTTGATTATGTGTGGGCAAATAAGACCACATCTAACATAAGGAGCACTGAAGTCAATGTACAACCTGCATAGCCAAACAATGTGAATATCTTACATTCCCATGCATCGTCCAATCAGTACTTCATCTCAAAAATTATATAAGGTGATCAGATGCTACTTATTGCTTTATGTTTACCGGTCGATAGACTACAACATTGGTTTCTCCTACTTACTTTTAAATATCATAAATTAGGCTATTGCCGCGAAAGTATTTATGCGACATGGGATAGTAGAATCAGATAATCCCCGGTGAAAAATGGGCTATGGGTTTCACAGAGAGTGTTCAAATATACTTATGCAACTAAAGGCATGATAAGTAGATAATTGATTCAAAAAATCAAATGAAGCAAGCAATGATATAAGATACAAGCAAACATACACAAACATGAAATAAACAAGAACAAAGCATGATAAATGTCATAATAACACAAATAATTCGAAACAAACAAGAACGAAGCAAACATAGTGTTCGTATATCAGTATGTGTAGAAATACAGACACACATACATATAAAACAAGTATGTACGTACAGATAATCGACATTTTTTTTCATTTTTCAATTCCATTTCGTTGTATGCGACTTGACTTATTAATTAAAACATTATGGTTTTATGGTCGTTTATATAGGCAATTGAAAAGACTTTTGCCATATATAGTTTATAAGTTTCAACTTCACATTATGGTTGATTATCATTTGCAGCCGTGTAAATCATTATCAATACTTTTCATAGTTAAGTTAACATTCGAGCGTATATAGTTTCATAAGTCAGCCATTCCTAAGATAAAATTAATTTCTAGCCGTGTAAATCATTATCAATACTTTTTGACTTTATGTAGTTAAGATAACATTCCATTCGTGTCTTAGTTTCATAAGTCAGCCATTTCTAAAATTCTTGAAACAGAATTAAGTTTTCACTTTCAAGAATTGTGGCAAAATGCATTATAATTTCCTGAATTACTTTATCCATTCCAGCTATATAATTTCCCGCTTCAAACGCATGTATATACTTTCGAAACGCATATGGCTTGAACTTTCCAAATGCATGGAATATAATTTCAAACGCATATATAGTTTCCAAATGCATGGTAGCTATAACAAAAAGGCTTCTTAAACAAGATTAATACACAATTTATTTTGCATCTCCATATTCAACAATTGTTTTAGTAAGGTGTAGATTCCATTTTAGCAATTCAAAAGTTCACAATTCACAAAACCTTTTTTTTTTACCAAGTTTCAACACTCAACTATTCACTTTGACTATTGAGCATTTATAAGTAGTTAAGATTGTAGCGAATATTACAGAATATTTACCGATTAGCAAGTACATTTCATTTTTTACCATCAATCATCACAACCTCATAATACTACTGGCTACCATTTACATATTGCAATTGCATCGTGATACACATGTACTTGACATTTTAATATGAAATAATGTGCTATAAAATTATTCTTTAAAATTTCACCATCATGAAAAACATGTGATCGAAAAATATTGCTCATCAGAAATTTTAATTACAAAATACCCACCACCGCAATGCATGTGTACCTTGCTAATATTTTTAGATAAATCATTACATTAATAACTCAGAATCTTAAAAAAATTGTATTGCTTTTAGGCTAGACACAATAAGGAGGATCAATCATCCTCTTTTTCTCTGTCACGTCAGCTTTCTCTCTCCAGCGACCTGCAGGCGATTCAGTGCCCCAGTAAGGGCGACCAAGTTCAATTTTTTTTCTTTCTTTTTTTTTCAACTTTTTCAACTAAAAAAAATTTAATTTTATTACATGTTTTTTTTTTTTTCCTTTTCTTTTCCTTCTTTTATAAAAGAACAAATTACAAATAATATTTTAAAACATTACAAAGATAATTTTTGTAAAAAGGTCCAACTACACATTAGAAAAAAAATAGTCAACTTCTTTCATCTTCACTGAAAAAACACACACACACTAACACACATTCAAAACAAACACAAGAGGGTAATATGGATCAAAAAGCAAAAAAAGAAAAAAAAGAAAAAAAAAAAAAGAAAAAGAAATGGTACTCGGTCGAGATCACGACCTTCAATCGTTTTTTTCCTCCCTCATTTCGGTCGCGACCAAGTCTCAGCAGTAAGGACGACCGAGATCGACCTCCACGACCGACTCGGTCGACTCCATTACTGTCGCCAGCCTTATATATCTCAAAAAACAACTTTTCAGATGTCCCATTAATAATCTTTGGATCTTTTTTTAGCGACAGAAGGGCCGAAGCTCGCCAATTTTTTTAATCATATCATTCCTCGCAACGGAGGTAATTATATCAGAAAAACCAACATTTCATTCAAAGTCTTCCTGAGATCTGAAAGGTAATTTAACAACATGATAGGGCGCTAAAGTGTAGTCATGCTTAACCCATGACAAAGAGATACCAAGTTGAGATGCTCACACTTTGATGTCCCCTACTATAGCAGACAAGGACCAAGGAGGGTCAACTTCTGTACAGGCAAGTGAAATAGCCACTTTAGAGTTTGATTCAACCATAAGTGACAGCTAAACGTCAAGCACTTCGGATGGCATAGAGCTCAGTCATGAGAGAAGAAGAGACAGAAAAGATTTCACCAAAACATATAATCTTTTGGACCTAGCTAACCAAAAAATATACTCTCTTCGTCTTAAAATTATTGTCCTCAGACAAAAATACATCGATATGAGGAAAACAGAACCACAACATTCTTCAACCAAAAGATTATATTACCGATTAACGTATTTTTTTTATTTGTTGAAACAAGATAATTTTGAGGCATCTTAAAATATAAAGGTGGATAATAGTTTTGAAACGGAAGGAATAGCTTTTATTTCTAGTTTGTTTTGAGAAATTAAAATAATAATAATAATAATAAAAAAATAAAATAAAAACAAAAAAATAATCCGCATGCACAATTATATGCCACGTATAACACTTTCTAATTTAAATATAGAAGAAGGAGTAAGGATCAAATGAGAAATAAAAGTAAAATGAGAAGAATGAGAAGTAACCACAACCGCACATTTCATATGCATATACAATAAAAGATGCAACTCTCATGAATTTCTCCTTATTCAATTGAAATGTGTGACTAAAATAATTAAACTTTGAGAAAAACAAGGGACCAGATATTTACTCTAATTCTCCACTTGAAGACACAAACGCAAACCAAAATAAATGATTGAGATCCTCGAGTTAATATAACATGATCATTCTTTTACAAATAAAACAGCGAGGCCTACTAGTGACCAATTTCAATCCTTTTTTTTGAAAGGCTGGATGAGATAAAAAAATAATAATAATAATAATAAAATAAGGCATCAAGGAGGTGCAAAAAAGATTTGTACAAAACAAGAAACAAAAGAAAAGAAGCTAGGAAAGAAACCAAAAATAAAGGCCAAACACAAAAGCCAAAACCACATAAACTACCCAGGATCACACAAAGCACCTGGCCTAAAATCCAGCAGCTCCAATTGAAAGATTTATGTAGTATTATCAAACTAAACTTATACGTAGTATTATCAAATCATTCATATATGCTATTTATACAATGAAATGAGTTTAAATACTTTCCTTAAAAAGTTTAGATCCACGGAGAATCTCTTATCTCGTGTATTATTTTTGGGTGTTGGTTGATTCTTCTCTAAAATTCTGACAACGAGTACATGTTCCGGTAACCTTTAATCGTAATTGTGTGTAACATGATTTGTTTATGTGAACTTATTCACTTGATCAAAACATAAACTGTTTTAGAGCCCGTTTGGTTTGTGGAGTTATTAAGCGTTTTGAGTTAAAATGTATAAATCAGCTGTTTGTTTTCATTTTTTTACTTTTAGTTTAGACTTAAATCCTAGATATGAAGGTTTACACAAAAGTTGGGTGCCTTGAGTGGTATTTTGACAAATATGGTACAATATTTTGTCTTTTTCCTTATTTTTTTAGTCTTTTATTTATATGTATATTATAAAATAATAAAAACAATCTTTTATTTATTTTTCTTTCTCCTTATTATTTATACAAAAAATATTTAAAATATATTTTAATATATAATATATCTTTAAATATTATTTTCTCTCACATACATTAAATCTAAATCAAAATCTTAATCTATAACTTTATATTCAAATCCAAATTTTAATCTAAACCCATCTACAAACCAAACGATCTCTAAATACTAAAGGAGGAGGTTTCGTAATCCGAGCCAGAATAAAAAATCGTTTCCGAATTGAATAGTATAACCCAAAGTTACTATAGGAATAAAAAAATATTCTTTGAGTTAGATATTTCCTATCCAGCGTTATAGTGTTTTCTCTTTGGTTGGCATCATAAAATTATTACTAATGCATATTAAAATATGTTTTTGCTTTGGGAGGCCAGCTACTACTTGCAAAAATCACAGTACTCTTTTAACTATTTACAATTTTTTTATATAACAAACTTTATTTATCAAATATTTAATAGATATCTCGCGATTTCATGAATAAAAAAAAATCCGCTAGAAAGATCTTTCGATGATGACCAAAACGAGTCCAATATTGATATACTTTTGACGTACGAATGATTATATAAAAAATGTGAAGTTTGATATATATATATATATATATATATATATATATATATATATATATATATATATATATATATATATATATATGGACTTTTATAATGCACCTATGATCTATCAAATAACTTTAAAAACTATTTTAAAATTAATAAACAACAAAAGAAAAATCGAACACTTTAATAAAAGTTTTAATTAATATTTTTAAAAAGTTTCAAAATGAACATTTAACATACCAAACAACTTTTAAAACTATCGTAAATTTTTGTAATAATTTATGCAACCACCCTAAACTTTCAAAATGATCAAAAAATAGGTTAAAAGCTCGGTCATGACATTCAAAACCGGATTACCAAAAAGCCATGCATAAGTCATACGAAATTAAAATTTTGTCAACTTTGTAGCAACGCTAGGGTGCTATATATTGATATTTTTTCTATATACGTACGATTTTATAGAAAATGCTGAGTTTTGATATATATTAACAAATTGTGGAAACTACCCTGAACTATTTGTTATTTACGACTTTTTATATAACAACTTTTATATATCATATATGCCCCTATTTAGTCGACAAAATATTCGAGCGACACACGAATTGAATCAGAATTGGCGCAAAAAAGACCCCCCGCAACGCAGCGGGCGCCCGCACCTTGTTCATGTTATGTTTGTTTAAAAATAAAAATAAAAATAAAAATAAAAATAAAAATAAAAATGTTTGTTTAATGCTTGTAGAAAAGTCTTCACTTTTCCACATATTTGGTCCATAAAAAAGTTTCCATAGTGTGTAAACTGTAGAAAAAGTCTTCACTTTTCCACATATTTGGTCCATAAAAAAGTTTCCATAATGTAAACTGTACGTTGTGTGCCGAGTTTGTATTTATGATTGCAACAACATATATAAATGCATGTTGATTATATTGTCCACATACTAACCAATATTCAACATAAAAAAGATCGATTGTAACTACTTGACTTATTTTCGCTACATTGAACCTTCACTAGTCGATATCGCCCTAATTGCAAACTCCCCACAAGTATTTAAAACAAGCACATTGACATGTTGATTTCGACTTTGAACTTGTCTCACTTCCTTTTACTTAAACTCACAATTTCATCTATCTTTCCCAATCATATTTCAAAATCACCTTCAACATTCTGATTTTCTTGCAAAAATATGGCGACCGAAGGAGGAACACCTTCGTCTCACACGCTAGAGGACACACCTACATGGGCTTTGGCGACGGTTTGCTTTGTCTTCATCTTTTTGGGACTTGGCATCGAACATTTGTTCCATATTACAACGCGTGTTAGCATCCATTCTCTTCCGTTTCTAACTTTTAATATTCATTGTTAGTTTAGAAATGCACTTTTCATAAGTTTTACTATGCTTATTGCTATTGGTATTGTAATGTAGTGGCTTAAGGAACATAGGAAAACTGCTTTACATGAGGCTGTAGAGAAGCTTAAAACAGGTAAGTAAACAACGTCGTACGTACAAGTTATGAATTTAGTTTGATCAAGCTGTCTTTAGTTTTAAAACTCAAACGATCTTTCTGTCAAAAGTAAATTAGTGTTGTTATGGTGCAGTTTTGATGCTTTTGGGATTAATGTCACTAATACTAGTAGTAACTCAGAAATCAATCTCCAAAATATGCATACCAAACAAAGTTGCAAATTCCATGCTTCCTTGTCACAAAATACTCAATGAAACATCACAAACAACCCAAGCATATGAAGTGGTCCGTTATGTTTCCTCTGCCCTATTTGAACCACGAGCCTTTGAAGACATGACTCAACCGCAACACAGACTACTAGCTTCAACTTCCGCTACTTCTACTAACTCCACCGATCATTGTGCCTCAAAGGTAGTTTAATGATATAAGTTAACCAATTAATTTTACATAAAGTTACATTTTTAAGATTATGAGTCCAAATTCTTAGTTTTAACTGTAAGTTCTAAAAGTTGTGTCTTGTGCATACTACATAGGGGATGACATCCTTTATATCAGAACAAGGGATAAACCAGCTAAGCACCTTCATATGTGTTTTGGCTATTATGCAAATAGTATATAGTGTTGCCACCATGCTTTTGGGGACAGCCAAGGTACTCATTAATTCTACCTTTTTGTTCAATACTAATAAGCGAGACACGAGTTATACACTTATATATGATTTCTTAAAACTTTTCTGCAGATGAAGAGTTGGAAAGCTTGGGAGCAAGAAACTCAAACTATTGAATACTTGGTGGCTAATGGTACCATTAAATTTTCAATTGCATAATACTTTGTATAATTTGTTTAATGATGTTTGAAGATATGCAATTCGGGTGTGATTATATCTCTTATTATATGTTCTAAAGTGCATACTTTTCAAACTATTTGTAACATACTATCGTCTATCGGCTTTAGATCATATGACATCTTTATAGGTCCTTTGATAATGAAGAATTGGATTCACCTTATTTGTTCTTAGCAACTAGTAATACATGTTATGTTTATCCTTGATATAGATCCCAACCGGTTTAGACTTACAAGGCAAACAACATTTGGGAAACGACATATGACTGATCTAATCAACACACCGATCTTATTGTGGATTGTGAGTTTCACAAAATTATGCCAAGTTTCAATTTTCTATCTATCTCAGTATTTTGATAAAATAACAGTCAACATAATGTAAAACAGAAGTGCTTCTTTCGACAATTCTTTCATTCAGTTGCTAAAGTCGACTATTTCACTTTACGTCATGGATTTATTTCGGTGAGTACGCACATAAACCCCTACTTTTGCTTTCTCAATAGGAAAGAATGAATAATAGTTAATTTATTTATACCCGTATAAAACTTGTAGGCTCATCATCTATCGACAAACAACACTTTCAATTTCCGCAAGTACATACAACGTTCCTTAGAAGATGACTTCAAAGTTGTAGTTGGCATAAGGTAAAATGTAACTTGCATAGTTTAATTGGTGTGTTAACATAATATCTTGACTTTAACTTTTTCATGAATTCAACAGTCCTCTCATGTGGTTTCTGCTTGTTATCCTCATGCTTATCGATGTCCATGGTATGTATGAACTGTATACCATTTTTGTATAAGGTTATTGGTCATTTTAGCACTGTCATGAACCACGTCGACAAATATAAAACTAATAGTAATCATATTCTCATGTAATTCAGGTTGGCATATGTATCTTTGGGTATCATTTCTTCCACTCGCTGTAAGTATTACGTTAAAGTTAAACTACTTTAAACATACATGCATTTCTTGTGATATCGTTTGGTGCCAGTAAAAGCTTGAACTTTTCTAAATAAGCTCATTGAAGGTAATATAGACCAAATTGTTTCCCAATATATGCATTAGCTAGAAGTGAATTAGGACCAACAATGACAACTGACTTTGCCAACACATCGACCAATTAAGTTGGTTCCCAATATGTGCACAGAACTTCTGTTTTGTAATCTGAAAGCTTTTTTCTAGGTGATTTTAAAACTGGGACCAAACGATGGTCATACTTCTTACCATGTACTTTTTTGAAACAAAATAATCCTCATTAACTTATGATTTATGCTTTTTTATAGATTGTTTTGGTCCTTGGAACCAAATTGCAAGTGATTGTGGCAAAAATGGCGCTACGACTTAAGGAACAAAACGAAGTAATCATAGGAGCCCCCTTGGTGACGCCTAATGACGAACTGTTTTGGTTTAGCAATCCTCAGTTCGTCCTAACTCTGTTGCATTACACGCTCTTTGTGGTAATAATTATATACTATATCATATCAATATTCATGTTGGCTTCTCAAACTTGATCTTAATAATGGTTTCTTAACTTCATTTTGCAGAATGCATTTGAGTTTGCATTTTTTGTCTGGGTTACGGTACTTCATTTTTTTTTGGTTTTCCATTAGTAATATATCCGCTATGCATATTGCAACTAAAAGAAACACTTTTTACATGTTAAAACTTTAACAATCGAGTTTAAAAAGTTTTGTAGTAACTATTGTTGTTACATATTATCATTTACAAATATTACTAACAACATTCGCATTTTGATTTTGCAGTTACAGTACGGGATAGATTCATGCTTCCATGAAACGACATCAATTGTTGTCACAAGGGTTTTGTTAGCGTAAGTTACTCATAAACACCGAGGGTTACATGTGTAGTATTTGGTTCATGCAATCTATTGATTTTCTTATTGTCATATAAGTTTATCTTTGGTTCTGAAAGTGTAAGAATGTGAGATTTTGCCTCTAATAATGCGAATACTTCCATGGCTCAAGACTAAAATACGTTTCCATATTGTTATTCTGTAGGGTTATAGTTCAAGTCCTTTGTAGCTACATTACACTTCCCCTCTATGCTCTAGTGACTCAGGTATCTTAGATCCATCATTTAACTAATCCTGATTTTTTTTTGAAAAAATTGTAATAAAAAATCGCTAAGCCATGAGATGGTGTTACAAATTGTAGATGGGTTCTCAATATAAAAGTGCGATACTAGAAGATCAAACGAGGCGTATGATAAAGCAATGGCACGAGGAGGTGAAACGGAAACTGAAAAAACAATCCCAATCACCTCTTGGTAGTCCAATATCATCAAAAATAGCCACATCACCTCTTGGTAGTCCAATATCAAAATTAGCTACTCAAATGAGCTCCATGCAGATTTTTCAGCATCGTACAGTACCGACACTTACGGATGTCCCTTCTCGTATCACCAACCAAACTAGTGAAATTGTCGAAGAGACGGTTATGGATGTCCCTTCTCGTATCACCAACCGAACTTGTGAAATTGTCGAAGAGATCCAAGAAGCATAATAAGTACATTTTATAGTCTACTAAGAAAATTATTTATCCTTTATTTATTCATTGAACTCGATATATTCTGATTTGGGAACTCTAGATACGCAAATACTTTTTCTGTGATTATTGTAAATGAAAAAATTTTAAAAGTTATACGTAAATAGTTTTGATTTTTGACTAGGGGTTTAGAAAATCACCTATAAAGACTTTATATTTGGCCCAATGGGTTGACATTCTAAATCCCACCTTATCCACAGCCCATTAACAGTCCTCTAGTGCTATGTATCACCACCAAATCACCAATTTGTTTAAAGTTTCATACGCTATTAGTTTCATTAAACATTCGTGCAAAACGTAGTTGAAAACTTGAAACTATAGTCGCGATTCCGGTCATATAGTTGAGGGAAAAATTGAGTTAAGAATACATGTGTAGAATATAAGCCTGGTAGTTTATATATGCCGAAGGTTTACGAAAATATTACTTGTGTTTTTGTATGTTGGTTGATGAGTAGTTCTGTAGTTATAAGTTAACTTATATTTAATTGATCATATTAACATAATTAAGTCAAAACCATTACAGCTTGTCATCTTGTATCGTATTAATATACATGTTTTTATGCAGTATTTATTTTCTATAAGTATTTAACATTTCCATTCTATTATGGTTTTAAATAGGAGTTTTGTTACATTCACAAAGGTTATGGGCATTTTTAGCGCGCGAATTTGTCAAAGCTTATTATATCATGAGCTGATTCTTTTAGAAAAATAAGCTATCATTAAAAATAAGTCTCGTTTGGCTGTTATAGCTTGAAGGAGCTCCAGCAACCCGCTTCAGCTCTTACTAGTGCCAAACATACCCACATGCTTATGGAAGCTAATGGCTTATAAAATAAGTCAAGTCTCCATAAGCCCAAGCCCATAAAATGAGGCTTATAGGGGCTTATGAAAATAGTTAAATTACTTAAATACACTTAAAATTATAATAAATTATCATGTAAAAGCTGAAAATATATGTGAATTTAATTTGATATATTTTTATGTAATTTTACATTAATTAGCTTCAGCTCCAACTAATTTGCTAAACAGCTTTATAAAAATATAAGCTTCAACTTTCGACTTATAATATAAGTCTAAGCTCCAGCCTCAGCCCCAACTTATTGCGCCAAACATAATCAAATTTTATATAAAAAAAAATAAAAAATAATAATAATAATAATAATAATAATAATAATAATAATAAATAAAAAAATATAAAAAATCCAAAAAATTGTGTTGACTATAGGGGTGTTCATGGTTCGGGTAATAAACCGAATAAACCGAAAACGGAACCGAACTTATAATCGAACCGAACTAAAAATTCGGTTTTCGGTTTGGATATGGTTTTGGCTATCTGAACCGAAAACCGAATTCATATAAAAAAATATATTTTTTTATATATTTATATTATTATCTACATATAAAAAGACCATTAAAATTTTATCCTAATATAAAAAACACTTTTTATGCTTGAAATAATTTTTTTTTTGCCAAAGATCTATATAATTAATATATATATATATATATATATATATATATATATATATATATATATATATATATATATGATGTAATTCAAGTACAAAATTCAGTTTTCGGTTTTGACCCATAACCGAACCGAACTTCGGTTCAGTAACAGATATTTTCGGTTCGGTTCGGTTTTCGATTATGACCAAAAAAATAGCTGAATAAGCAGAACCGAATAAACCGATTAACCCGAGAACCGAACCGATGAACACCCCTAGTTGACTTATGTGATTGGTGGCTTTTGCTACAATTTCTTTTTCTTCTTTTTGATTCCTTACCCACAGAATTCTTACATATGGCAAAACTGACGGCTTAGATGAAGAGAGATAATGAGTTGAAAACATTTGTATTATTTTTGTGTGGCTAGGAAGATGAGTAGGAATGTCAAATAGGAGGATATAGCAAAAGTCTTTTTCATATGAAAATGATATATGTTCCTACTTGATATGCCTAAATATTCTCCTACTTGTTTGATCATGACAAGTGGATCAATTAATAAATTACGGAGTAAATTAAAAAAGATAATTAGTGCATTACAAATGTTGTAATTTGATGTGGGTAGGAGTATCAGAGCAATAGGTATCACAACATGTTATTTGGGGCCCACTTACTGATAAATCAACATTCACACTTTCTAACACTCATACTCCAAAACATCATTTCACTTACAACATGCCATTTGGGCCCACCCACCCATAATTTTATTTTATTTTCTATTTTTTCAAACAAACTAAATTCTGTTCATTCAAATATATTAAAATACGAAACTTAAAAAAATACACGAAAAATAGAAAACATATGGAGTTCTTTTTTTTTTATTAAGGATATTTATAAAGAAGCCAATAAATGAAGACGGATCATTTCCTCCGTCATTTCATTTGATTTCTTATCAATATCCTCAAAAAAAAAAAAAAAAAAACCCCGTATGTTGAAGTAAAAATACAAATTAAGATACAATACGAAAACATAAATCATCCTATTTGTTTTCTATGTGCATCCAACGGATTTTGTGACTAATATTATACACATTTCCACAACGTGGCCTTAATATCATAATCTTTCCAGCCTTCATCGTGCAAAAATTTATCAATCACAGCACGTCTTTCTGGCGAAATGTCTGTGTTATGCGCATTGTTTCCTCAAATCTTCTTTTGCATCCATTGCTTGCTCAATTACGCCAATAAAAGCTTCCTTATGTGTCGCATCGTCTTTGTCATATTGTTTTTGAACATACACTTGGATTTCTTTGAAGGTATGAGGGAGAGAACAAGCCATTTTTGGTAAAAAGAATGTGTTTTTGGTAAAGAAGAATGAAATTTTTAATTAAAATGAGGTGTTATTTATTGAGCGTTATTTTAAAAAAGGGTTCAATTTTTTTTAAAGTATTTATTTTGAAAAGTTACCGTTTTATTCAAATCATCGAACGGTTATATATATATATATATATATATATATATATATATATATATATATATATATTGATGTGTGGTTTTGCAACCTTGCAAAAGGTTTTACTTCTCAAGGGATCTTTAGAAGCTTGAAATCCCATCAGGTAGTGTACCTAACCGATGTAGTATAGTGAGTGGCAAGTACCGGGGGATTGATCGTTCTCTCAGGGAATAGTGTTCGTTAGGATTGAAATTAATCTAACTAGGTCTAAAGATGAGGGAAGATTCTTTTTGTATTTTTGTGTTTTATGAAAAGCAAGTAAATATGTCGGGTATTGGAAGAGTTGGCGGAATTAGTTGCTAGCCAACTAACCCAAATAACTACTTAAACAATAAAAATAAAATAACAAGAAAATAAATTGTAAGAACTTCTATATGTAGAAAAGCGTATTTACTTAGATTTAATTACCCCCTAGTTATCTTTTATTGATTAGTTGATTTGTCACAATTGCGTGGATGAAGGGTTGCATTTCTTAATACCATTCGTGGGGCCATGTACGATCTTCCCCAACTTTATAAGCTTCTATCTCTTCCTATGACGACACGTTTAGTATCCTATCATTGCCTCATTAATAGTTACTTATGCATTTAATACAACAAAAAAAACCGTAATACACATCCGATTACGTTTCTTAAGACATTCAAGCAAGTTACCGTATAGGAGATTAGTCAGTTTTCTTAAGCCTAACGCTAAAATCAATCACCCACAACAATCAATAATCAATAACTATGTTTCATTATATCTAAGTAAACACAAATAAACCTAAGCTAGCATGTTAATAGAAAGAAAAGCATACAAGATAATAAACAAAACATAGACATATTGAATGATTAATGGGTAACTTATCTTCAATTAAACATGAATGAAAGAAGGGGTTTGAAACCCTTACAAAGGCTGTAAAATCGTCTAGGGTTTGTTGCACAAAAGTTCCTCCCTTAATGACTAAAAAATCCAAAAATATATATAGAAAATACAAGCTGACGACGTCACCTTTTGGGTCGTGACGCCGTCAAGTCGCCGCCATATAATTTCTCGGATTGCCTAGATCTATTCTTGACGCCGTCTGGTTCAAAAGGTTCTGGCGTGTCTCTCTTTAAGTTAACACGTGACGGCCTTGCGTTTTATAACGTGACGCCGTCACGTGTAATCTTCCAAATTTCTTTCTGGCTCGTCAACCAATTATCCACCTCTTGATCTTCATGTGACGGCGTCACTTTGTGACACTTGACGCCGTCAGGTACTGTTTCCAACTTGGATTCTTAACTTTATCATTTTCTTCACTTTATGCTCCAAAAACGTCCAAAATGCTCCATTTTCCAGAATTCTTCTCCAAAGTACCTAAATTGACGAAAGGAACGATTTGAGGTAATATTTGATCATTAAAACACAATTTAGGGCTTAAATGACCCCCTAAAAACGTAACAAATTTTTGTTTATCAAATACCCTTACATTTGAGATTTGCTTGTCCTCAAGCAAATTAGCTTTTATTCCAATCAAAATACAAGCTAGGGGTCATTTAACATTAATATAAAAGTAATTACAACAAATGATCGTTTCACCTTGATCAAAACAAGCACGGAAATCATACACTAGCACCTCACAAAGAGTGTTTGGATACTCTCATCTCTCGTGTGTTATAAATTTATATATCACAAATGAAAATGGAAAAATATCACTCACTACCTGTTATAGCAAATAGATTACCATATGCTTGGGAAAGGATCGAAAACCTCCACCACTTTGGCGTAAGTACCTAGGATAAACTATCAAAGAGGTCATTTAAAGGGTTGTAACGTTAGGTGTTGGGATATGATAAGCACGGTTTGTTGGATAAAGGATATTTTTACTGGTGGCAAGTTAATCATCTTGGTCAATTACATGTACAATGCGGCGTTGCTAAGCCAAGACTCGACTCAACTTAAGCTAATCACAAACTAACAAAAATATAAACATAAAAGGAAACGGGATGGTAGTCCGAATGTTTTTCTCTTTCTTTTTCTAATTTTTTTTTTCGTTTTTCTTGATTTTTTTTTTTTTTTTTTTTTTTTTTTTTCATACATCTTGCCCTACCATCCAAAATAATACATCATAGGGAATTTACATTTTCCTTACACTTGAACTTTTGCATACTTTACATATAACTATTCTAATGACTCGAATTAAAAAAATAAAAACACTTGGAGTACTTTAAAACATTTACGCACATATGGGGGTAATAATCGATGTTCTTTCCCATTACTCCATAACACTAGTACTTTACCCATGAGTCCCAATCGTCCCAAAACAATATATACATGATATGACTCGACTTAGCAACCATGTAATCAATTAGACAATTAACAAAGGGTTTAAACATGTAACAATAATGCACTAAAGATGAGTGCATACAAGGAAGGCTAAGGCGATTTGGGTGTACATTTGGGGGTGGATTGTAAACAAATTCTTTCTTTAAGTAAAATGCTTAAAGTTAGAAACGAAAAAGATAGGCTCTCAGGGGTGTACTAGGGGTATCGTGTACTAAAAATGAGTACATCGCAAAGGTGTGAGAGAATTACTTGACCAATAAAGTCAATATAATTATATTACAGATGTAAAACAAGGGTTATCCTAATGCCTCTTATCATGTAGTAAATCCTAACTACACGAATGTAGTCTCACTAGCGGTCTCGGGATGAATCACTAACGCAAGTTCTAGAATCTAAGTACTACCGGTACACTCACAAGCATTAAAGATAAATGTTTTTTCCTAAAGATCTAGGGGAGAACCTCACGTATTTGGGGTGAAAATTTTTGAGTGGTATGGTTTTTGTGCTAGTCATATAACTCCTATCCATGAGATGCTTATTAAGACTAAAGTTTCACTCCTATATGTTGCAAAAAAATTTAAATTTGGTGCTAAAATTTCCTCAACAAGTATTTCTCTCAGTTTTATTACACATCTAATATTAAACAAACAAAAATCAAGCGCAATTGTAGTCTCTAAAGTATCTTCATTTACCCCCCCCCCCCCCCTCGTCTTACACTTAAGCCGAACATTGTCAGCAATGTTCAATTAAAAGATGTAAAAGTAAAGAAAATGAAAGAATAAAACAATTACTCCCCTGATTCGTTCGGTGTGGATAATGTAGTAACATGGTTAGATCCTCCTCCAAGAAAATGAATATAGAAAAGCTTCTTTTCAGAAATATAAATCATCTTCTTGTCCAATGTAACCTGTTAAATCTGAGAAAATAAACACGAAAGACCTCTCATAAAATCGGCGGTAAATTCTGTATAAAATTAAGTCCTAGAAAGCAAATAAAGATATAATGTTTGTGGAATGAATATTAATTTGCAGATTCCTGGAATTTAAAAGTTAAAGATTTTACGAAACTTTACAATTCCGGCAGAAAATCAAAACTTGCAAAATTTTAAGAAAATTTACACCTGACATCGTTAGGTTGAAATGCCTGACGCCGTCAGATTGATCTGACAGAAATTTTATATTTTGTTTCCAGAAAATTTCCAGGAAGACCTATGCCTTAATTTAACATTGTTATCGTTCATTTTCAACTTGTTATTAAAAACAAATTTGGATTTCCCTTACATTTATCTTTTGCAAAATACCTTTATATGTGATCAAGACGAAGTTAAAAACAAAACAAAGCATTTTCACAACTTAATTTGAAATACATACGGAAGCAAATAAAATTAAATAAACACACAAACAAACAAAGCTTGGGTTGCCACCCAAGAAGCGCTTTTCTTTATTAACGAGTCTTGTAGCTAGATTAAAAGTCATGCCATATTACGTAACTCCATCACCAGTCATGTTTTCTAGGTCATCCTTGTCATCATTGTCAGAATCGCTTTGAAAGTGTAAGTATTTGGGATCCTCAAAACTCCACATTTCTGTCCTATATTTAGAACTAAGTTCATTAACTCCCTTAAAGAACCCACGCTCCAAATCGAAAGGACTTTTACATCCTCTCCTAACGTCATCGTTACTTAATACTACTTGAGATCCGAGTTTATCATCTAGTCCATCGTGACCCAATTCTCTATACTCCCAAGACTTAAGAGGGGTTTGAAACGAGACTTCCTTAACCACGTCGGTGAAGGTCATTATCTCATTCTCACTATCTATTGCCAGATTAGTGATTTCCAAAAACTACTTGTGATAACCTAGGGTCTATGTAATCTTCTATGTTGTCAACAATTGTAAAGCCCATCGTGAACATCATATTACCAAAAAATACTTGCACGTCATCATCTTGACCGACCACGTCCTTTCCTTTGTAGACTAACCCTCATCTACAGATATTATTACAATGAAACCGAGACATAACATTCATGGGTAAACCTGTGTCTATGTATACATTATAAAAATGCTTGTGCCCAATCATATAAGGTATTTTCAAGTTATTAGGGTCACGTCGTTTTATCCTACAAGGCCCTCTCACATCCATACCCCTTAGTATTGTCGGTCAATCGCGGGCGATATTCGTGTATTTCTTCATTGCCATCATGAAAGATTACCCGCCTAACCCCATCGGTGAATAATATACTACGTCAGTTTTATTGACAGTCATCCCAGTGGCTCTTACAAACGGTTTCCCTAGGACCAAATTGGTGGTGTTTTTTTAGCCGTGATATGTCGACTGTTTTTTTAGCCGTGATACTGGAAGCATAAAAGTAACCTTACTTGTGTTTTTTTATGTTGACTGTTTCTTTTAAGTTTCCTTATTTTAGTTATTCTAGAATAATTAGATTTTCTTTCTCTACAAGTTTTACTACCCTATAAATATAGGGTTTAGGTTTCATTGTAATGCATCTTTTGATCATTGATTATTAATAAACTTGTGTTTTAAAAGTATTTACTCTTGTTAAGGTTTTATTCCCTTGAGGTGCGCCTCGTATATCATCCTTAGATTAGGGTTTATTTAAATTCGCTTCCGCACGTCCTGCGTCAATTGGCATCAGAGACACGTTGTATCCTGGTGGTAATTGGTGTAGAAGGTTCTATGTCAATTAAACATCTAGAGCTTGTTAGTATCCTAGATGGTGAATGGTGTAGAAGATTTAAAAACCCATACTATTGGTGGGGTATGGTCTAGAGAGTACATGGATCACGGTTTTACCAAATTCATGAAAGAACTTGACAGGTGTTACACTATGCTAGAAGAACTACGTTTCGTGATCGTAGGTGGGGCATTAATCCACAAGAATCGCAATGGTAGCAATTATGGAGGTTCAAGAATTCGTCAAACCATAGGCGGATATATTGACAACCGTAGGTGCAACCAATCCCCGTTCAACAATATGAGGATTGATAAATGGGAGGAAGAAGTGAGGGTGGAGGATCGATTGCCTACAACCAAGATTTTTCGTTCGAGAATTCTAATCAATAATTCGGTATGTTCTTTAATTATTGATAGTTGTAGTATTAATAATTCGGTTTCAAGAAAATTGGTAGATTTCTTAAAAATTCCAATGGAATTTGTCCAATCGAAGGTTATCAAGTTTGTAAGGTTCCAGTGACCATTGGAAATTTTATAAAGAAGAGGTACTTTGTATTATGGATGATTTTGATGATTGTGATATTTTGTTGGGAAGACCTTGGGTACATGAGGTTAAGGGCATGTATGATATTCAAAGAAATCTTTACCTTTTCTCATGGGATGGAAAAAGGATGAACAATATAAAGACCAGATTTCAACTTTTATGTTTGAAACAACAAATAAAGTTGGTACCTTGAAGACTTGTGAAGAAGAAGTTATGGGTTTTAATAGTGTTGAAGATGTGAAGGATTTTGATGGTGAGCTAAGCATGGATTTTGAAGGCATCAAAGATTTAAAGGTTTGTGTTTTTTATTATGGGTTAAATTTAAATATGATTATGACAAATCGAATGAAGTTTCAATGGTAAGCAACGAAGATGATTTTTTTGCAATTGAAGACTTGGTGATCATTGATAAGGAGTTCATAACTCAATTCTTTAATTCATGTGTTAATCATTGGGAGTGTGGTAGACGTGTAAAGAAACATAAAGAGAGTACTCGAGTTAATGTGAAGCACAAATCTACCCAAGATAAGGTTCGTCGTGAGAGGTTGTTTGAGGTAGATGAAGCCCTTGACAGTGACAACTCGAGGGCGAGTTCTTTTTTAAAGAGAGGGGGAATGATGAGGACATGGTTCAAGAGCTAGCTAAGACTTATATATAGCACCGAGAGTGTGGCAAGAAGATATGAAAGTCCAAAGCCCAAGAATGGAATTATTGGTGGAAGGAGTAATGTTACTCCTAACAAGTAATGTTACTTCTAAGCAAGAAGAAAACCTACTGAGGTTACTTGTGTTTTTTTTAGTCTTGATATGTGCGGAGGGAGTAAGGTTACCGGAAGCATAAAAGTAACCTTATTTTATTTTTATTTTTTTTTATGTCGACTGTTTTCTTTTTCTACAAGTTTTACTACCCTATAAATATAGGGTTTAGGTTTTATTGTAATGCATCTTTTAATCATTGATTATTAATAAACTTGTGCTTTAAGAGTCTTTACTCTTGTTATGGTTTTATTCCTTTGAGGCGCGCCTCATATATCACCCTTGGATTATGCTTTATCTAAATACGCTACCGTACGTCCTGAGTCAACTGGTGTTACGGCGGGGTTCGGCAGCGCCGAAAGGCCTGCCAAATCATATCCGGCGTAAATCACCCGTTGTGATAGCTAATACTTTAAATAGGAAGATATTGTATACGGATGTAGCATTAAGCAAAACTTTTTAAATAATCTACAATTATTAAAGACAAGTTTTTAATACGGAGGGTCAACATTCCCTTTCGTATGATAAGACAAGTGGGGCGCTAGAGGACACAATTTGGTAATTAAAGTTGCTAATAGAATGATTAGTAGTGTGATAAAAAACTACAAGTGTAACCACAAGATAGCTACAAGTTTAATGCTGGCTAAAGAGCTTTACAAGTAAACCTAACAAATAGTTATTATTACGTTTCGAACTTTATCATTCGAGTCAAGTAGTCAACCCATGTCGCGAACATGCTTTTGACAACTTTTTGGTCGGTAACTTTCGTCGACATCAATAATAAAGATCGAGGATGATTGTAACTGTTCCTATGTTATAAGGACGTCTCACCCATTAAACTCGACAACAAATTACTTTCTTCAACCGTATCCTCCTACGTCAGTGTTCCAAGAAATACGAACGTCTATATAAATTTCTTTAATGAAAACGATCTTTTGTTTACGTTGAGTCATTCAGTCATTTACTTATAAGTAAATGATTAAAAATAGTATCATACTTGCCACAATTTTCTCTTGTAAATAGTGAACAAATTTTTTTGTTTTTGTGGGTACTTTTCTTTTAAATTCATCTTTTTTAGGGTATTTTACGAAATTTTTGGATGTTTTTGCCCCTTTTAGCTAATAGAAAAAGAATTTTCCCAAAGAACAAAAATGTCACATAATACCCTAAAAATAATGAATTTGAAAGAAAAAAAAAAAATACCCATAAAAGTAAAAAAAATTGTTCGCTACCCACAAAAGAAAATGATGGCAAGTATAATACGTTTTTTAATCATTTACCTTTTACTTATCTTCATAGACAAATCTTCTTATTAATTTTAGGATAGCTACTTGAGTTTGAAGTTTAAACTTGGTCTTCTACATAAATGTTAGAATACACAATAGGACAATGAAAAGACAGGTGCCATAGAGCATATTCAATGGAAAAGGCCCACTGAGAATTAACAGATCAGGCCCAAGTCAAAGGTTCGTACACAATTGACGGCCCACCTTACGTGTAAGATTAAATGTATGTCGGCCTATTAATCCGGTTTAGACCCTTATGATCATGACAATTTGCCTACCACAAATAGAGTAGTGATTGTGATACCTAATCTGTAATTGGGATACCTAATCTTATGCCTAAAATTGTACAGTATGTCAATAATTTATTGGTTGCAACAATAGGGTCCACTACTTCAGAATCCAATGAGGTAACTCCACATTTGTTAGACACACAATTAGGCACAAATTTTAGATCTGTCAATCATTTTCCCACAAATATTGTCTATTTCTTTTCTGTTAAAGTATATGTATATGATTTTACATTTTTGTTTGAAAAATTAAAAATTTCTATTATTACTCCATAACAAACTATCACAAACAGTTTAGAGTATCGCGTGTAATGGACATCATCACAGATATCACATTAGTGACATGTTAGTTTTTTGGGCTAATTGCTTAAAAATGTATCTTATTTGACACTTGTTATAGTTATTTGTAGCATCATTTGAATCAGATTATTTTGTATTATATTTTTTAATCTCGACTATTTTGTGTACTCGGTGACTTGCTTAGAGAGTAAACAGTTACCATTTTATTTTGCATTTTTTATCCTCCTAAAACTATGTATTTAAATTATGAAAAATGATTGTCATGCCTAAATGGCATAATCCACTTAACATATGACAAGTGAGGTATGATATTTCTTTCTCCTCATGATAGCTTTTGATTAATCTAAGTGTTGTAATCTAATTATTAGACATGAAATTAGGCATATCAATCACTACTCTTAAATTATTCCATGTCACCCTCATCAAGCTTAGGGGGTGTTTGTTTCGGCTTTTGGGTTATTTGCTTTTGGACTTACGTTTCATAAGCTCACTTTTTATGGCTTATTTTGAATTTTTTTTAGTTATATAAGCCAAAAAGATTCAGAATAAGCCGCAAAAAGTGAGCTTATGAAACATAAGCCAAAAATCAAATAAGCCAATATAAGCAGAAACAAATACCCCTTATATCCAAACAACCTACCTCTTCCCTATTATTCTAACACGATAAACTTGTAAAACCCTCATTCTCATATCATGATTAAATGACTAAAATACCCTCCAATTTGAAATTTTAAAGAATTAAGTACGTTTACCAAACAAGCCCGAAATAAAAAACGGTTATCGTACGATCACAAACGTGAACATGTAACTTCAAGTAAATCACAATTGAGCTACTACAATATTATGAGAACTCGAGAATATGAAATTTGGATTAAGAAATGAATATTGCACGTTACGTGACCTAACGGGGTCCAAAAACCTTAAAACTTGTACACTACTTATAAAATAAATACCATAATATAACCTAAAGTATTTTTAATAATAAAAGTCAAATATTTTTGTCCTTGTTTATTGTATGGCCGGCTAGGGAGGGGGGAAATCCCTACAAATTTGGTAAATTGAAATCAATCCAATTTAATTGATTTATATCATTCCATATTAACCTAATACCTAAAATTGAAATCCCTGCTTCTTTCTCCTCTCATTCCTACGCCACCATCAAAACTTGTTCCTTGATCCTTGGTAATTATTGATACGTGTTCGTGGGAGATTTTGGTACACATTGAAGATTGTTTGGAGGTTTTTGAAGGCATCCTTCTTGTGTTTTCTTTCCCATTCGAGCCTACATCACCACTAAGAAGGGTTTGGTATCTTCTAATTTAATTATTGTTCAACTCTTTCAATTCCTTTCATCATGAATATCATTATACGCAAGAACCAAAAAGATACGAATTGATATACAATTATATATACAAATCGACATATATGAACTTTTGTGAGAAAATTGATAAACCTTGATTAACTTGATGATATGATGATTAAAACATGATTGTGGTAACAATTGTAACACTCTAATACGGTTGTTTGATTGAAAACCGGATTCTCTTGATATATAAATATAAGGTCGAGCCATATAATGAACCTAGATGATTTTTGGATGTTAATTTGATAAATGTAATGTGTTATAGATGCTTGATTTCATATTTGGATTGATTTGGTTGGTTAAAATTGATGAAAATGGTATATACATTTACTATGGATCGAATCATATTTTTATATAAGAACTCTTGATGATTTTTGATGATGATAATGTGTTTATGATGATATCATGATTATGGTTATGTGATTAGTTTGCTAATTGTTGAATTAAAACGGGTGAATTGTTATTTTGGTACATGGTTGGAATTATATAAAGGAGAATTAGGGTTTATATTTAGTTTTAATGATGAAATTAATGATGATGATGATTGGTGTAATGATTGAATGCTTGTTAGGGTTTTTGGTTGATTTTGGATAATTCCTTTTATAAGTTTATGGTTAATTTGTTAAATTGGAAACTTGAGGGGTTATTTATGTAAATATGTGATTTTTGGCTTTCATTAATATAAAGGGACTAGAATTATCATTTTGTGATACTTGGTGAATTTATGTAGTTATTGGATTAATTATGTGGCTTATGTGTTAACTTGATAATTAAAAGGGTTAAATTGTAAATATGATAACTAGAAGGACTAAAAATGTAAATATGGATATGTCATGCATATTTCGACCAAATAATGATGTAGGGGTTGTTTGTGACATTTTTGTATGGTTGTGGTGCTTATATAATAATTATATTAATTAAGGGTTTAAATTATTATGAATTATTAATGTGTGTCTTTCCATACACCTTAACCTCCATAAAATCTTATCATATCACTTGGTGACTAGGATGATTAGCAGAAAGATAAGTATGATTAGTAGGAGATTTATTTTTATCTTGATTATCACCTTGATTGTATGAACCCTATAAATAGAGGTTCATTTGTAGTTTGTAATCATCAATAAAAATGTATTCCACAATCTCTCTGTTCTTCTAGCTTATACTTCTTATCGATCATCATTATTTCGTAACACATTATCAACATGATAGTCTCAAAGTACAATCCTCGATCTTGATCGGTATGTCTTGATGTCCATTTAATTATTACGGATTAATAGGGTATGCCTTATATGCGTGGTTTCTATACACGTGATGTTCATTGTGTTATGTCTGTGGTATGTGTTAATTTACACATACCTTTATACCTAAATATCGGACCAAAACAACCAAAAACCCGACTATGAATGCCAAATGTGTATTGTTTTTGTGTTTGTGATGTGCAGGTACGGATATTACGAAAAATGACGAAAAATCAATGATAATACAACAACACGAGCACGAGACTGGGAGACGGTCAAATAGTCAAAGCTGTGATCTAAAAAGTCAACAATTGTCCTCCAATTATCAAAGTTTGATAAATCAAGCCCTTCATGAATCAGAAATACACAACAAATGCCCTTGGAAATATTTTGAAAGTTTGGCAAAAGTGGTCCTTGAGGAATTTTGATTTACACAATTAGTCCTTGAAGTTTCATATCCTAAAATTTGAAAATACTACAAGTATCAAAACCTGGTCCAATATTTACATGTGTAAAGTCCAAATCCAACATCACTGGTCCAACAAAACATACCAAAAGCCCAACTTCACTCTTGTACCCAAGCCCACCCACGGTCAAACAATATTTTTACGGGTCAAAGGTCAGACAAAGTCAAATCAATAAAATATATTACCTTTTACCCGCTTATCCCATTTTCCCCCAAATTCTTTTTACCCAGAAAAAAAACACTGTGGCAAGAACCCTAGTTACCAAATCCCTTTATTAACAGCAAGTAAGGGCGATTCCGTACAATTACTTGGATCAAGGACGTGTCAGAAGTGTGTCAGAGCAAAGAAACACAAAAGGGGATACGTGGCAGCATGCAATTGGGTTGAACGCGTCATAGATTGTAATCCAAGGGTGGATATGAGGAGAGTAATGATTAGCTCATGATCAAGCGGTTTAGAATGCTTCAAAAGAAACACACCACACGGATTGTTAAGCTGGCAATCCGTGAGCCTCTCTCTTCTAGAATTATCATTCCAGTAGTATAAATAGAGGTGTAGTGAGCTTGTTTTAGGTGTGGAGTTTGGAGTAGCCAAACTCTGCCAATTTTATTTCTCAGCTTTTCTAGTGTAATTCTATTTTTAATTGTAATCTTTTATTATTAATGAAATCAGTTTTTTAATAAATTGTTTTAGTTTGTTGTTAATTCTATTTGATTTAGCTTTTATTTCTTTAAAGTCTCATTAGAATTTTAGTGTTAAATCATACTGTTACTTGTTCCTTTAAATTCAGTCTTATACTAGTCTTTGAATTTTATAACAAATAGAAAATACAAAAAAAGGTTTTGGTGATTACAGTTTTCAATTTAAGGAACTTGTTGTTATTACATTTCATTTAAACTTTTGAGCTAAGGTTAGCTTGTTGATTTAGTTTGAAAGCTGTATTTGTTCAAGTTTCCATATCTCAGTCAATAGAAGTCAACAGTAGAAATTGGAGGAGATTTGTGGTTATTTTGACAAGTCAAAGTGAGTAAGGGATGCATTTTGGCCTGTCTAGAGACAGGCAAGCTTAGTGGACTCCTTTATTTTGAGCTGAGGGGAATTCTCTTTGTAAGTTTTGAATCACTTTTGTTTCAATTTTTGCATAGAACTGTTTCTGAGTAGCTATTTGATTATGTTGTATTTGAGTATTGATCTTGCTTCTGTTATTGTTATTTTAGATTTTTTTTGAATCAGTAGATTAGTAGTTTGTATTTTAAATCTTGGAATCTTAGTTCATTACTGTTAGGATTTAGAGTGGTGTTTGAGTTAGTGAAATTTTTGGTGCTTGCTTTAGTTTTGGTTACTCTCTGAATTAGATTTGGATTTAGTATCATATTAAGAGTAGTTAAAATCAGTTGTTAATCATTTTAAATTAGATTTCAAGATATTAGATTGGTTTCTCACATATCTTAGTTTTAACTAATTTCATATTGAGCTGAGGATTATTCTAGTTTAGACCTTAGTTATTTGTAGTTTTAGCTTCTATAAAGGTTATTTAGTTGCTATATATCTGTACAATAAGGTTGTAGGCACTTAACTTCGTTCGCCCATTTTCAACCCATTGCCATGTCTGCTCATTTAGTTTAAATAGTTTTAGCAACATCACATTTTGATCTCATTTTTAGAACAGTTAAGTAGGTATTAGGCTTTTAAAGTTAGGTTCAATTTTGTTCAGCTTATTTTAGACTTTAGGTCTTGATTAAAATGGTGAATGAAGGCTGCTATACAGTCCATTCTCCCCTGCACCATAGTTGTACCAATTTGCCTTCTAAATAGCTGTTCCAATCCCTCCTACATCAGCTGCTGTTTTAAGTTCATACAAGCTCCTCTTGATTTGATTTTTGGTTTTTATGTTGTTTGCCAGCTTATCTTTTAGGTTTTTTCATTTTTAGATACTAGCTTTTAGTCTATTAGCTTGTGCAACTGCTTAAAGAAGCCCTCAGTGGACTGCACTGCCCCTACATCAGTAATATATAGCCACACACCAGATAGGATTTAGTGATCATTAGTGTCTCAAAACTCATAAGGTGTGGTTCTCTGTTATATTTGCTTACTAATCTATAGTTTCCATCGCTTTTACGTTGTTAGCTTTTTCGGATATTAGCTTATTTTTTTTGGATTGAACATTGGTCCTTAAGCTATTTTTGACCCATATCTGCCCAGCTCACAACTGTCCATAAAAGCCTTTTTCGCAGCTCATAACAAGCTCCTCTTGGTCTGGGATTTGGGTTAATTGTAGTTTGCTAGCTTATCTTTATGATCCTTTCATTTTCAGACCTTAGCTTTTAGTCTATTAGCTAATTCGAATCTGTTAGTCCCCTGCATCATAGTTACTGTTTCTATAGCCCTTCAATTTCAGTTCTCATTTTTAGTTTTTATTAGCTCATTAGAATCTACAATTTGGTTTATTTGTTATTAGCTAGCCTATCTCTATTATTTGATCATTTTTGTATCTTAACTTTTTGGCTAATGGCTTGTGCACTAGTTTGAAGTAAGCTAGTTTGCTTGTTGGTTTTCAATTTTTCCAAACTGCTTATTACTTTCTTCAAGTGAATCTGTGTTTCTTTTCATTTCATCTGAGCATATCTGAGTTAGTTTTAGCATAATACTCCTTTGTTTCAAGTTTGGTTTAGTTTTGTGGCAAGTGCTTATAAATAAGCACTTGCCATAAGCTGATTAAGCTCAAAATAAGCACTTCTGCTTAGCTTTTTCTATTCAAAATTTTTATGTATTCTCTACATATTATTTTAGATTTTCTATAATTTTTCCAGATTTTTCTGGATTGTTTTACTATTTTTCTTAATTTTTCTTCATTATAAATCAATTTTAAATACCAAAAATCCATAAAAATTCATAAAAGGTTGTGAAAAATACAAAAATATTTTTAGAAATTCTTTTATAATATTTTAGATTTTTCAGAATTAAATTTTCATTTTTCCACTTTATTTTTCTATTTTTCTTTATTTTTAATTCATTTAAAATTCCAAAAATCAATAATAATTCATAGAAAATAAATAAAAACTCAAAAAAATATTTTTCTTTTTCTTAAAATTCTTTTTATTATTTTAAAATTTTTAGAAAATTATTTCAAATTTGTAGGATCATTTTTAGAATAAAAGTCGCGTTTTATTTCATACGTTACGTTTTATAATTATGTTTGCATTTCCGTTTTCACGTTTTTGACTTTTGTGCATACTTAGCTTGTACCTTGTGCATATTTCACTATTTCATTTCATATTTTGATTTCACAATCACTTTTCACTTTACACTTTTCACTACACGATTCCCAATTCGATTATTCGATAATTCCATTCGAACCTTCGTTGGGAGAACGACCCTGGAAATAGTTTCACAAGTATTTTTTTGGAATAAAGATATACTATAATTTGACACACATCAGTCTGTCTTTGTATGAATTGCATGCCATGTTCATTTTTGCTTGTAGATTTATGCAATAGTTATGTTCTTTGATATCAAATTATGAATGTATTATTCTGCTATATATATGTAGTATAAGTAATCAAATTTACATGTGGTGTTGTTGAACAATGTTTTGTTGTTATTATTAAACTGTACATAATAAATCCTCCTATATTATTATTGTAGTGTACCAATGTTAGTATGTTGTGTTTGCTATTTACAATGCATATATGTATTATGTGTATTAAAATAAATCTTGCTATGATCACTATTGAATTGTCTTATATGTTTTATCTCTAGATGTTTCATTAAATGATTCATACCTATTCTTAAAATGCAATTCGTTATTGTTTACTTCCATTTGGATCATGTCTACTTTTAAAATGCAACTGTTATATAGTTAATGTGTATTGTTTTAATGAGTATGTGTTAAACGTTGCTGTGCATTACTAATAAATATTTATAAAATGTCGTATATTGTTATAAATATCATACTGCTAGATTATATGTTTTTTTTCCCAATTAATTGATATTCTATAATTTACTTGATCATCGTGTTTCATTATATATGCATCTGATTACTTCATAATGTATTTCATATTTAACAATTAACAAAATCTTAATAACATGGCATACTGACGAGTTATTTTGAAAATTGAGTGAATGTTAACTCGCATATATTTGATGATATTGCTAACCATGTCGAATCTTGCAAAACTTGAATTTTTGGCTTTGGACATAAGTGGACAAAACTATTTGTCTTAGGTTTTGGATGCCGAGATAAACCTTGCTGCTAATGGTCTTGGTGATACAATCCAAGCGGGCAAGACAACAACTGTTGAACAAAAGGCTAAGGCAATAATATTCTTGCGCCATCACCTCCATGAGAATTTAAAATATGAATATCTCACGGTTAAGGACCCACTTGTTCTTTGGAATCATTTGAAGGACAGATATGAATATCAAAAAAACAGTGATTTTACCAAGAGCCCGCTAGGACTGGGTTCATTTAAGGTTCCAAGATTTTAAAACAGTGAGTGAATATAATTCTGCTATGTTTAAAATTACCTCACAATTAACTTTGTGTGGAGAAAAAATCACTGATAAAGAAATGCTTGAAAAAACATTCTCTACATTTCATGCCTCAAACTTACTATTGCAACAACAATACCGCGAAAGAGGCTTTAAAAAGTATTGTGATTTGATCTCATGTTACTTTTTGCGAAACAAAACAATGAATTATTGATGAAAAACCATGAATCACGTTGGATCCGCTCCACTTTCGGAAGCAAATATGGTTAATGGAAGTCGTGGTCGTGGATCTGACCGTGGACGAGGACGTGGCCGTGGTCATGGACGTGGCCAAGGGCGTGGTTTTAGCCGAGGTAATTATCATGGTTTTCAGTTCGGAAATACAAGTGGTCACAAAAAGTGGCAAGATAAAGGTAAGATGATCAAAAATGATGGAGGTGAAAAAACAAAAGGTGCCATTGAAAGTGTATGTTATCGTTGTGGCGGCACTAATCATTAGGCCCGTGCATGTCGCACACCCAGACATTTGGTGGAACTCTAGCAACGATCCCAAAAGAACAAAGGAAAATGGGTCAAAGTTAATTTTGCATATGATGAAGGGAAAATTGATAGCCTTGATATCGATAGCCTCGGTATTGACAACCTTGGTGTTCTAGAAGACACAAATGATAACACTCATTTGGATGTCAGTGATTTCCTCATAAATGAGTGATCCATAAGCAAAGTGTCAATAAAGCCAAGAATAAAACATCTTCATGTCGATGATGATCTTGTTTGTTTTGTTTATTTTCTTTCATGTTTAACTATGTTGTCCTATGAGACGTACTTTATTTATAATTATTCACTTGGCTTAATAAAACATGTTATTTCCTTTTAATTAATCCGTTAAACATTCTACTTATAATATGTGTTTTATTTTGAAGAATATGGATCGTGTAGCACAACTTATTATTGATGATGAAGACATATGTCCAGTGGATAGTGCAACCACACACACGATACTTAAAAAGGAGAAATATTTCTCACATTTAAACATACAAGAATCAAATGTGAGTACTATCTCGGGTAGTGCAAAGCTAATAAAAGGTTATGGAAAAGCACATATATTATTACCCGAAGGTACAATGTTTAAAATTGACAGTGCGCTATTTTCCCCCAAGTCTCAAAAGAATTTATTAAGTTTTAAAGATATTCGTCAAAATGGATATCATATTGAGACTACAAATGAAGGACATGATGAGTACCTTCATACTACGAACGTGATTTTTGGTAAAAAGAAAGTGTTAGAAAAGTTACCCGCATTTTCATCCGGGTTATATTACACTAAGATTAATATTGTTGAAACAAATGTGGTCATAAATAAAAAACTTATAGACCGAGAAAAATTTATCGTTTGGCATGATCGGCTAGGCCATCCCGGATCATTAATGATGCGAAAGATAATAGAAAATTCAAAAGGACACCCACTAAAGGACCATAAGGTTCTTGAAACAAAAGATATTACATGTGTTGCTTGCTCAAAAGGAAAATTAATCACACGCCCATCATCAGCTAAAGTAGGGAATGAATCCCTTAATTTTCTGGAAAGAATCCAAGGGGATATATGTGGGCCTATACAGCCACCTTGTGGACCATTTAGGTATTTTATGGTTTTAATCGATGCATCGACTCGATGATCACATGTGTGCTTATTGTCAAGTCGCAGTATGGTGTTTGCAAGATTACTTGCTCAATTAATAAGACAGAGAGCACATTTTCCAGATTATCCTATAAAGACAATACGTTTGGACAATGCTGGTGAGTTTACATCCCAGACATTTAATGACTATTGTATGTCTATTGGGATAAGTGTAGAACATTCAATACCTCATGTTCATACACAGAATGGGCTCGCTGAGTCTTTTATCAAACGGATTCAGATGATTGGAAGGCCCATGATTATGAAAACGAAACTACCAGTTTCTGCTTGGGGCCACACTGTTCTACATGCAGCAACACTAATTCGTATCAGGCTAACGAGTCACCATACTTACTCTCCATTGCAGTTGGTTTTTGGTCAGGAACCAAATATTTCACATCTAGAATTTTCGGTTCTGCAGTATATGTCCCAATTGCTCCACCACAACGCACAAAGATGGGACCTCAAAGGAGAATGGGAATATATGTTGGGTATGATTCACCATCTATAATTAGGTATTTAGAGCCATCAACGGGGGATTTATTTACGGCTCGATTTGCTGATTTTCATTTCGATGAGTCAGTATTCCCAACATTAGGGGGAGAAAAGAAACAGCTGGGAAGTGAAATAAGTTGGAAAGAATTATCATTATCTCATCTTGATCCTCGAACAAAAGAATGTGAACATGAAGTTCAAAAGATAATTCATTTACAAGGGTTAGCAAATCAAATACCAGACACGTTTACTGACTTTAAAAGAGTGACCAAGTCACATATACTAGCTGTTAATGCTCTTGTTAAAATTGATGTTCCTAAAGAACATTCAGAAATTGCTAATGATTCTAAGGCACGCCTAAAGCGCGGTAGACCAGTCGGTTTCAAAGATAAAAATCCTCGAAAGAAAAAGGGAACTTATAATCAAGATGGTCAAATCGAGGTTAAAGAAACACCAGAAGGGTCCTCTATAAGGACATTAGACATGACGGTTCAAGATGAACCTCGGGTACCCGAAAATGAAGAGATCTCAGTAAATTATATCATGTCTAGAAAGGTATGGAACAGAAATGAAATCGACGTCGATGATGCTTTTGTATATAATGTAGCGCTAGAAGTTATGGAAGATGATGAGGATCGAGAACCAAAGTCAGTTCTGGAATGCAAAAATAGAAATGATTGGCCAAAATGCAAAGACGCAATTGAGGCAGAATTGAAATCTCTAGAAAAACGAGAAGTTTTCAGAGCGGTAGTCCATACACCTGAAGGTGTAAAACCCGTCGGGTATAAATGGGTCTTTGTGCAAAAACAAAATGAAAGAAATGAAATTACGCGTTACAAAGCACGCTTGGTGGTACAAGATTTTTCACAAAGACCGGGTATAGATTATGAAGAAACGTATTCTCCCGTGGTGGATGCAACTACTTTTTGTTATCTAATTAGTCTGGTAATACAAGAAGGACACGATTTGCGTCTAATGGATGTTGTGACAGCCTATTTATGCGGCTCACTTGATATAGAAATCTTCATGAAGCTTCCAGATGGGTTTAAGTTGTCTGAATCAAGTAAAACAAATTCTCGAGAACAATATGCAGTCAAACTGAATAAATCTTTGTATTGGTTGAAGCAGTCTGGGCGAATGTGGTACAATCGCCTTAGTGAATATTTATTAAAGGAAGGATATAGAAATGATTCTATTTGCCCATGTATTTTTTATAAAGAGGTCTGGATATGAATATGTCATAATTGCTGTATATGTTGATGATCTGAATATCATTAGAACTCCAGGGGAGCTTCCAAAGGCAGTGGAATGCCTCAAGAAAGAATTTGAAATGAAAGATCTCGGAAAAATGAAGTTTTGTCTTGGATTACAAATTAAACATCTAAAGAATGGAATCCTTGTCCACCAAAATGCATACACAGAGAAGTTGCTAAAAAGATTTTATATGGAAAAATCCCATCCATTGAGCACCCCAATGGTTGTAAGGACCTTAGATGTTGAAGAGGACCCTTTTCGACCTCCAAGTGACGACGAGGAAATTCTTGGTCCTGAAGTACCTTATTTAAGTGCCATTGGGGCATTGTTATTTCTTGCGAGTCATACACGACCCGATATATCATTTTCATTAAACCTATTGGCAAGATATAGTTCGTGTCCAACAAGGAGACATTGGAATGGGGTGAAACAAATATTTCGCTACCTTCAAGGTACGAAAGATATGGGATTATATTATACCAACTCATCCGAAAGAAATCTAGTTGGTTTTGCAGATGCAGGTTATTTGTCTGATCCCCATACCGGTCAGTCCCAAACTGGATATGTTTTCACAAGTTCCAGTACTGCCATTTCATGGCGTTCCGTGAAGCAAACAATGAGTGCCACTTCATCAAATCATTCAGAGATCTTGGCCATCGATGAAGGGAGTCGGGAATGCGTATGGGTAAGAAATGTGGTACAACATATTCGTGAATCATGTGGTATTTCTTCAGACAAGGAAGCTCCAACAATCATGCAGGAAGATAATGCAGCATGCGTTGCTCAGCTTAAGGACGGATACATCAAAGGTGACAGGACCAAGCATATTCTACAAAAGTTCTTTTTCACTCATGACTTATAAAAGAGCGGTGATATTATTATTCAAAAGGTCCGTTCAAGCGAGAACTTAGCAGACTTGTTTACCAAGGCACTTCCCACTGCAACATTTAAGAAGTTGGTCCACGACATTGGAATGCGAAGACTCAATGAACTTCAGTGATCTAATCATCAGAGGGAGAATATACATGCTACACTCTTTTTCCCTTAGCTATGGTTTTTTCCCACCGGGTTTTTCCAAGCAAGGTTTTTAACGAGGCAGCAAATCTAATCGTATGACAACAAATGATGGATAGCCAAGAGGGAGTATTATGAATAATTAACGTGTGTCTATCCATACACCTTAACCTCCATAAAATCTTATCATATCACTTGGTGACTAGGATGATTGGTAGGAAGATAAGTATGATTAGTAGAAGATTTATTCTTATTGTATTACCTAAAAATCTCAAACGTGTGAAATGACCAAAATGCCCTTATATTTAAAATCCTTAATAAATATCTATACAATACTAAATAATTCCTTACAAGGTTGTAATTAATTATATATGATATAAAATATTTAAAAACTAAAATATTATAAGAAAATTATTTTAATACAACCCGAATAATTATTGTTGGGCTATTTTCTTTTTGTACACAAACGAGTAATAATACAATGATCCAAATAACTGATTGAGCCCATGAGTTCTTGTTTTCCATGGCCCATACTCGACCCATAATACTCCAAATAAAAGATACGGTTGTGTGTTCCTGGTTCCATACGTACCCAACTCAAGGAAATCCAGGAAACCCAAAAACTTCAAAAAGGTCGATCTTTCTCTTCTTATTGAATACCATTCGACTTGTATCAAGTTTCCAAGAAGGGTGATTTGAGTTTCTTGCCTCCATTCAATTCTACACTAAACTTGGTATCATCTTTATAGTTTCTTTGTTCTTTTCAAACTTTTACACACATGCATGATTTTGAAAACAATAAGTATAATTCGACATAGCTTAGGTATGTATATGTATGAATGATATAAGATGAAAACATGTATAATTGTATCTTTTGTTCAATTTATCCTTCATCTGGTCCTTTATATTACGTCTATATTCATGTCAAAAACAGTTTTGTAAATTGGCTAAAAGACTAACATGATATATGCTTCATAACTCACTTAAAATCTTAAAAGGTCATATAAAATTAATGAGTTTAAAGCTTTAGATAGCGACTTATCAACCTTTTATTTGAATAATCTGCTCATGAAACCCTAAACCTATCACATTAAATAACAAATAGAAACCCTAAAAGAATAGAAATACATATTGTGTTTTGGAACGCATGCCATATGAAGATTTAGCTAATGTTTGCAAACTAATAATCTAGTCTTTGGGTCGTATTTTAAAACATTGAATTCATGAGAGATCGACCTAATTTATTTATGTTTAGACCGAGATAAAGATTGTGAGAAATAAGGTTTGTTCGTATGTTTATATAAGGTTGTGAGTTTCTGGTCATACGATTGTGGTTAAAGGATTAATGAGCTGTTAAATGTTGTTTTAAATTTGGTCGTAAGTTTTGTAAAGAAAACAAAGATGTGTCGCATGTGGTGTCTCGTTAAGCTTCTCTCGCGAGGGTTTGTGGTTTAATCATGGCCTCGCTACACATTAATTTTGTCTCGCGGGTGTCTTCGAGTTGGTTTCGGGTCTTGGTTCTATCCATTCTGGTAACATAGAAGTAACAAATTGTAAGAATGCATCGCACCAATGATGCATGATAAACTCATTTTCTTTGAAATATTGAGAACATTAAGCCTGCATATAAGTTAAGTAGAAAATAAATGAAAATAAAACTAAGAAAACCTCAACTGTAAATCATTATTATAAGGTCGAATATGGTTTTGGGTTTGTGACTTATGCTTGTGTGCCATGCATGTTAATGATATTTAAATGGATTTAAATGGGGCGTGGGGTTGTGATTTGTGATTCAGACGATGGGTGATTTACATGCATGGGTTTAATATTTGAGTTGTCTTTTGCATGTATACTATGTATGTATGATCGAGCAGGCTTTATTGCCTTAATGACGTGTGGGTTTTGTGTGAGTCAATACATTATTCTATCATTCTTGGTGGCGTGTAGTTGTTTTGGTGTCAACGTGTTCTTGTGACATCTAACTTGTGTCCTTAATACTATAAGATATACGACATATATTTTATACATCGTAAAAACTAGACATTATGGGTAACCCTTTGTACGTACAAAACGGTTCATAAATGCATACACGAATTTAATGAATTGGTTAAAATGGCAAATTCACCTTTCAGTAATTTTTTACTCCATTCATTATACATGTCGGCTGCAAAAGTAACAATAAGTGTAAAATAAGTTGTGGCATTAATGAATTTATAAAATGGACTCTTAAATAATAAATGGTTATTAAATCAGGTATATTATCTGAAGAAGGAGTGACTCGTGTTTTCCTATGTTCCTTCATTCATTTGCTTTCATTACATTAAGGTACAGATATTCTGACATTTTCAGTAAAGGTTTCTCATGATTCTTTTCTTTGCTATCTTTCATTCTGATTAGGGTTCCCTATGCCATTGCTATGAAACCTGTTTGTTTTATGAACCTTTTCTGTGATGAACCTTTGTTTATCTGAACCTTCTGATTTGACTTTCTGATTTGACCTTCTGATTTGGACTTATGATATAAACGTCTGATATGTATTTGTGATCTGATTGTTATGACCTAAGTTCTGTATCATTTTAAGATATTCTGTATGACCTATCCTAATTTGACACCCGAGCCAAATCTGTTTCACTAGGCATGGGGGTTCCATGTCCGTGTCAGAGATGCACCTCTGACATGACTCTAGGGCAGTAGAGTGATGTTCTGCCACGTCCCCTTTTCTGTTATATGATATGCGCATTTTATGATATGATTTATTATGGCCAATATTATTTCTCTAGGGGCGTATGGATGCATCCTAGATCTGTTTCTGTTTCTGATATGATATGATATGATTTGTCTGGTGAATGTGGCTGTGTGTGCAATACACGTCCTTCACATTTCTGGGAGCTAGCAACTCCACCCATACGAGGACAACCCTCATTACTGTCTGATTATCTGAGAGGTCTCCCATCTATATTTATATTTATGAAGATATGTGAATTATGAGTATGATATGATATCTGTTTCTGGGCTCGTGGTAGATGACTATCAGTTACCTTCACCTTAATTCTGTTTCAATTACTTTGGTTACATTTCAGTTATACCCGTTACATCATATTCAGTATTTGTTTCTATTTCATATTTCTTTGTTGTTATATCTGTTCACTGAGCTTGTAAAGCTCAGCCGCATTCCTTTTCTCCGCGGCAGGTATTCAAGATAGCTTTTGGGATAGCTTTCTGGGGTTGTGAGCGTAGAGTTGAGTGCAAACTTGACCCTAGTAATCTAGATTAAAGTTAAGTACGTAAGATTTCTGCTTCTGTTTATTATTATTGCTCTGATGTGAAACCATATTATTGTGACATCTTTACCCCTGTCAGGTTGGGGTGTTACAATTTATGGTATCAGAGCCAGGTTAGGACCCTTTGAGCTTAGGCTATGACCTGTGAGGATTGGGTAGACATTAGGTTTCCTGCTGCGCACTTTCTTTTTCGTACCCTATCATTTTTGGACCTTACCAATCATTTGAAAAATCATTCAGATGGTTAATTCTCGCCGTTCTAGTTCATCCAGTGACAACAATAAGGAAATGAAGGCTCACATAGTTATAGATATTCAAAGACAGGCGGGACATGTTAAAGGAAAATGTTGGACCACCGTTATAGCTACGGGTCGCAAGAGCTAGGTAGTGAGAAGTGAACTAACAAGAGAATTTTTGTCCCAGCCAGTATGTATTCATGTGTGATCAAGGAAAAGTTGGTCTTAGAGAATGTGGATGGGATAGAGTTAAGAAGATATGAGACCAAAGTGATTAACAGAGACGGTTACATTAATAGGTATCCGGGAAGATGTCCCAAATTTTAAGAAGAGGGAAGAGTGTTTAAAGTTCAAATTCGTGATCATCATGAGTATGTAGAGCGGATGGAAGAAGAAGAAGAAGGAAGAAATTCCAGAAGTGGTTTTGCTAGTCGTCCATTACCTAAGTATAAGGAAAACCGAAATGGATGGATAAGTAAGAAGGAAGAAGATGAGGAAGAGTACGAGGTAGACTCAGATCTAGAGTCTACGGCGACTAGCAGATATAATCCAGTTGAGTGAGAAGGAATTCGTGTTTGCAAATTAGTTTCCTTTATTTTCATTGTTCCTTTGATAAATTCTGATGTTAGATTATAATGTTCTTTTCGTTTTTCGTGACTTCACTGGTGTGATTGAATCCCATGACTATTAAATTCCTCTTTGAAAAGTTTCATCTTATGACAATTCCGCGTATGATTGTTAAGATTATAATTATGAGAGTATTGATAAATTTGGAAGTATTAGTGCCATTTTTTCTATACTCTAATATGGTAAATCTGTTAGACTTCTGTTAGTTCCTGATAAGTTTCATTTTCTGTCAATTCCATGGATGATGATTTTGGGAGAGGAGAAGTATTCTTATGTTGTTATTAAGTTCCTATTCCACGACTTGAGATAGGTATGGTTATTATGAAGGCATATTTATATGATGTTAGTATTAAGACGTCTGGCCAACGTGAAAATACTTGCATTGTATAATGTGCATTTATTATGATCATATTATATTTTGAGAAGTGTTTGTGAAGTATTAAATTCTCTGTTAGTTAGACTATCTGTAATTAACGAGACCTTGGAATTCGTTCTGTCCACGTCTACGTTCTGTCTTCATTATTAGATATCTGTGTAAGTTTGAACTATCGTCGTTTGCATATTAACTACTATGAACTTAATTGTATCACCATTCGTAATCATTATCCTCTTCCGTGTATTGATGATTTGTTAAATCAACCGTTATGAGTTAGATTCTTTTCTAAGATTGATATGAGGTTTAGATATCATCAACTTTGGGTGAAGAGGTAAGATATTTCAAAGACTATGTTTCATCACCGTTATGGTCACTATGAATTTCTGGTTATACCTTTTAGTTTAACAAACGTTTCTACAGTATTTAGGAATTTGATGAATCGTGTCTTCCACTAGTATTTTGATAGGTTCGTTATTGTTTCCGTCGACGACATTCTGGTATATTATAAGTTGGAAGAAGAGTATGAGCAGCATCTGCGGATTGTGTTGGAGATTCTTAGGTAGAAGAAGTTATATGCTAAAATTTTCAAAGTATGAGTTTGATTACTAAGTGACTGTGACCTATTAATGTAATTAAGTTTAGAAGTTTTATGGGACTTGCTGGTTATTATAGACAGTTTGTTGAGGGTTTCTCTTGACTAGTTTTTGTCTCTAACCAGTTGATGAGAAAGGGTGAGAAGTTTGAATGGACGAATGAACTTGAGAAGAGAATTCTGAAGAGTTGAAACGGAGTTTGGTGGTTATTATTATATTGACATTCCTAGGGTTCTGTAAGTTTTCGGATCAATAGTGATGCATTAAAGAAAGGTTCGGACGGTGTGTTGATGCAAAGTAGGATGGAGATGTGTTGAAGTTCATAACGATTACGATATTAATATTTAGTATCACCGAACAAGGCTAATGTAGTTGTTAATACGTTTAGTCAAAAATCTGAAATAGTAGTAAGTGTTGAGATTAAGTTGAATTCTTAATGATTTAGAGCAGTTGGATGTTGAGATGTGTGCATGAGGTTTTGGTGGATATTAGGCTAACATGTAGGTAAAGTTCAATTTTATGATGTAGATTAAGGAAGTTCAGAAGGATGATGGTGAGCTGTGAGTTATAGTTCAGAATTTTGAAGAAGGTAAACAGACTAAATTTAGAAATTCATAGTTATCCATTTATTCTTTATTCTGGTTCTATCAAGATGTACAGAGATTTGAAGCAGTACTGTTGGTGGAATGGTATGAAACAAGATGTGGCTACGTTTGCATTGAAGTGTATGATTTGTCAGCGGGTCAAGATTGAACCTTAGAGAATTAGTGTGTTGTTATATCCATTAGAGATTCCTAATTGGTAGTGGGATAAGATATTTATGGATTTTGTGATAGGGATCCATGGTTACTTATAGATTTTGGAGGGATTTGTACAGGGTATGGGAAAATTTGTCTTAGGTTTAGTACAACATTTCATACTCAAATAAATAGTTAGTCAGAGAGGACTATTCAAACTCTGGAGGTTGTATTGAGGGTTTGTGCATGGAAATGAACTAGCGTTTAGGATTAGTATTTGTGATTACAATGATAGATGGCATGTTAGCATTAAGGATGCACCATTTGAACTCTTGTAAGGTAGAAAGTGTAGAGCATCTATCCGTTACGATGAAGTAGGTGAATATTTGAATGAAGGTTAGAATTGATTGAGATCACTAATAGGAAAGTAGTTGTTGATAAAGAGAGGCTAAGGAGGCTAGACCTCAGCAGAAGAGTTATGCGGATAAGCATCGACGTGAATTAGAGTTGGGTTGGAGATTTTATGTTTTTAAGGCTTTGTCATTCAGAAGAGTGAAAAGTCTTGGAAGCAAGAGCAAAAGTAGTTTTCGTTATATTGGTCCGTTTGAGATTCTGGATTATATTGGAGAAATATCTTATCGTTTAGCATTATCTCCGCAGTTATCGCACGTTCATGATGTTCTTCATGTATCTCTTCGGAGGAGATACGAATATGATCAATTATACATTGTTTCCTATTCGTTTGTCAAATTCAATCGGATATAACTTTGTTTGAAGAACCTGAAGTTATTTTAAATTGGCAAGAAAGAGTCATGAGAAACAAAGTTATTATGTTATGTTTTGTTTGTGTAGTCCGGTATGTTTTATTTGTCTTAGCTTCGTTTCATTTCAATTTTCGCGGACGAAAAATTTTTTAGAGGGGAAGAAGTTGTAATACCTAAAAATCTCAAACGTGTGAAATGACCAAAATGCCCTTATATTTAAAATCATTAATAAATATCTATACAATACTAAATAATTCCTAACAAGGTTGTAATTAATTATATATGATATAAAATATTATAAGAAAATTATTTTAATACAACCCGAATAATTATTGTTGGGCTATTTTCTTTTTGTACACAAAATAGTAATAATACAATGATCCAAATAACTGATTGAGCCCATGAGTTCTTGTTTTCCATGGCCCATACTCGACCCATAATACTCCAAATAAAAGATACGGTTGTGTGTTCCTTGTTCCATACGTACCCAACTCAAGGAAATCCAGGAAACCCTAAAACTTCAAAAAGGTCAATCTTTCTCTTCTTATTGAATACCATTCGACTTGTATCAAGTTTCCAAGAAGGGTGATTTGAGTTTCTTGCCTCCATTCAATTCTACACTAAGCTTGGTATCATCTTTATAGTTTCTTTGTTCTTTTCAAATTTTTACACGCATGCATGATTTTGAAAACAATAAGTATAATTCGATATAGCTTAGGTATGTATATGTATGAATGCTATAAGATGAAAACATGTATAATTGTATCTTTTGTTCAATTTATCCTTCATCTGGTCCTTTATATTACGTCTATATTCACGTCAAAAACAGTTTTGTAAATTGGCTAAAAGACTAACATGATATACGCTTCATAACTCACTTAAAATCTTAAAAGGTCATATAAAATTAATGAGTTTAAAGCTTTAGATAGCGACTTATCAACCTTTTATTTGAATAATCTGCTCATGAAACCCTAAACCTATCACATGAAATAACAAATAGAAACCCTAAAAGAATAGAAATACATATTGTGTTTTGGAACGCATGCCATATGAAGATTTAGCTAATGTTTGCAAACTAATAATATGGTCTTTGGGTCGTATTTTAAAACATTGAATTCATGAGAGATCGACCTAATTTATTTATGTTTAGACCGAGATAAAGATTGTGAGAAATAAGGTTTGTTCGTATGTTTATATAAGGTTGTGAGTTTCTGGTCATACGATTGTGGTTAAAGGATTAATGAGCTGTTAAATGTTGTTTTAAATCTGGTCGTAAGTTTTGTAAAGAAAACAAAGATGTGTCGCATGTGGTGTCTCGTTAAGCTTCTCTCGCGAGGGTTTGTGGTTTAATCATGGCCTCGCTACACATTAATTTTGTCTCGCGGGTGTCTTCGAGTTGTTTTCGGGTCTTGGTTCTATCCATTCTGGTAACATAGAAGTAACAAATTGTAAGAATGTATCGCACCAATGATGCATGCTAAACTCATTTTCTTTGAAATATTGAGAACATTAAGCCTGCATATAAGTTAAGTAGAAAATAAATGAAAATAAAACTAAGAAAACCTCAACTGTAAATCATTATTATAAGGTCGAATATGGTTTTGGGTTTGTGACTTATGCTTGTGTGCCATGCATGTTAATGATATTTAAATGGATTTAAATGGGGCTTGGGGTTGTGATTTGTGTTTCATACGATGGGTGATTTACATGCATGGGTTTAATATTTGAGTTGTGTTTTGCATGTATACTATGTATGTATGATCAAGCAGGCTTTATTGCCTTAATGACGTGTGGGTTTTGTGTGAGTCAATACATTATTCTATCATTCTTGGTGGCGTGTAGTTGTTTTGGTGTCAACGTGTTCTTGTGACATCTAACTTGTGTCCTTAATACTATAAGATATACGACATATATTTTATACATCATAAAAACTATACATTATGGGTAACCCTTTGTACGTACAAAACGGTTCATAAATGCATACACGAGTTTAATGAATTGGTTAAAATGGTTAATTCACCTTTCAGTAATTTTTTACTCCATTCATTATAACTGTCGGCTGCAAAAGTAACAATAAGTGTAAAATAAGTTGTGGCATTAATGAATTTATAAAATGGACTCTTAAATAATAAATGGTTATTGAATCAGGTATATTATCTGAAGAAGGAGTGACTCGTGTTTTCCTATGTTCCTTCGTTCATTTGCTTTCATTACATTAAGGTACAGATATTCTGACATTTTCAGTAAAGGTTTCTCATTATTCTTTTCTTTTGCTATCTTTCATTCTGATTAGGGTTCCCTATGCCATTGCTATGAAACCCTTTTGTTTTATGAACCTTTTCTGTGATGAACCTTTGTTTATCTGAACCTTCTGATTTGACTTTCTGATTTGACCTTCTGATTTGGACTTATGATATAAACGTCTGATATGTATTTCTGATCTGATTGTTATGACCTAAGTTCTGTATCATTTTAAGATATTCTGTATGACCTATCCTAATTTGACACCCGAGCCAAATCTGTTTCACTAGGCATGGGGGTTCCATGTCCGTGTCAGAGATGCACCTCTGACATGACTCTAGGGCAGTAGAGTGATGTTCTGCCACGTCCCCTTTTATGTTATATGATATGTGCATTTTATGATATGATTTATTATGGCCAATATTATTTCTGTGGGGGCGTATGGATGCATCCTAGATCTGTTTCTGTTTCTGATATGATATGATATGATATGATTTGTCTGGTGAATGTGGCTGTGTGTGCAATACACGTCCTTCACATTTCTGGGAGCTAGCAACTCCACCCATATGAGGACAACCCTCATTACTGTCTGATTATCTGAGAAGTCTCCCCTCTATATTTATATTTATGAAGATATGTGAATTGTGAGTATGATATGATATCTGTTTCTGGGCTCGTGGTAGATGACTATCAGTTACCTTCACCTTAATTTTGTTTCAATTACTTTGGTTACATTTCAGTTATACCCGTTACATCATATTCAGTATTTGTTTCTATTTCATATTTCTTTGTTGTTATATCTGTTCACTGAGCTTGTAAAGCTCAGCCGCATTCCTTTTCTCCGCGGCAGGTATTCAAGATAGCTTTTGGGATAGCTTTCTGGGGTTGTGAGTGTAGAGTTGAGTGCAGACTTGACCCTAGTAATCTAGATTAAAGTTAAGTACGTAAGATTTTTGCTTCTGTTTATTATTATTGCTCTGATGTGAAACCAGATTATTGTGACATCTTTACCCCTGTCAGGTTGGGGTGTTACACTTATCTTGATTATCACCTTGATTGTAAGAACCTTATAAATAGAAGTTCATTTGTAGTTTGTAATCATCAATAAAAATGCATTCCACAATCTCTCTATTCTTCTAGCTTATACTTCTTATCCTTCATCATTATTTCGTAACATAAATATGTTAATGAGTTAATTAAAGGATTGAAAATGGAAACTTGGAAGGGTGTGAAGTGTAATATTTGCGTATTTGACTTTCTTGACTCTAGTTGATGTGTTATTATGTGTATGTGATCTATTGTGACCCTTAACTTGTGAAATTGACACTTTTAACCCTAAAACATGTTCGGTGACCTAATGAAACCCTAATCTCAGAAAATGTCTATAAAATGAAATCTGTAATACACGAGGCTATGAAATTTCATATGGTATTAAGATTAACCTATAAGGATATGTTAACATTGGAAAACTTGATAAATTCGGAAATCTACTAATTATGGAAACCTGCTAATTTTGGAAAGTACTATTTATGGAAACCTTCTAAAATTGGAAACCTCCTAAATAAGGAAACTTTCTAAAAATAGAAAGTCTTCTAAAATACTTAAACTACTTAAAGTGGGAACTTACTAAATATGGAAATTTACCTAAAATAGAAAGCTGCTAAATATGGAAAGTTTCTAAAATTGGAAAGTTAACTAAAAGAGGTAACTTAAGTAATTTGAACTCGTCGTAATTCGTATATACTTGCTTCTAGGTGCGGTGAAGCGGGAGTGATCCATTTACACTTGTTTGGTTCTAGCTTGGTGATTGTTTCGGAAAGGTACAGATATTCCGTACTCTTTCAGCAAGAGTACAACTACTTCTCTCTCATGACTTTTCTCTCTCTCTCCTTATTATTACTTGATTGACCTCTTTGATATTGATCCTTGGCATTGACTCTTGATTAAACCTTTGATCTTGACCTTGAACCTTGACCTTGAACCTTTGATTTTGACTTGACACTTGTACTTGATATTGAACCTTGCCTACTTGACCCTTCAGTATTTTACCCAGGAGCTACTTATTGTGGAGTAGCCACAACCATAGCATTGATGCACCAATGTTAAGTACTCTAGTGGGGCTAGAGAGATGTCCCCCACCGTCCCTGATACTTGTTATTGACTACTACTATGATTATTATTATTGGCCTGCAGGGGCGTATGGATGCATCCTAGTCTTGTCTTGACTTGATACCTGCTTGGGCTACGGTCATTATGATTATGACTTAGGCTACATGATATATTACTTGGTGATTGGGCTTGTGTGCATTGCAGCCCCTCACATCTTGGGAGTTAGCTACTCCAATCTTGGGCTACTTGACTTACTTGACTTGATACTTGCTTGTGCCTGGGGGTTAAATACTGAAAGCCTTGACACTTGTTAATTCTTATGCTTGAAACTTGTTAATCCTTGATATTAAAACTTGTTAATCCTTGACATTGAAACTTGATAATCCTTGATGCTTAACTTTCATACTTGACTTTGATAACCCTTGATTTCCATTGACACCACATGTAACTTATTCTCTTGTTCCTTGATTATTCATTTTATCCTGATTAGGTTGTTATTTTATTTCATATCTGTTCACTGAGCTTTTTATTCTCAGCCACGTTTCTTTTTCCATGCGGCAGGTACTTAAGCTAGGTTGTGGGGTTTAGCTTTGGGGATGAGAGAGTGTGGACCTACCCTAGAGCTTTATTTTGAATAATGGAACTTTTCTCTTATTGTTATTTCTGGATTTTTGGAACTTGTACTCGTACCTTGTCTTGTTTGTTTTCCGGGGCATTGATGTTGTTTAAGTCCCCGATGATTACTCTTTGATGACTTTTATTTAAGATTTCCGCTATTGACTTGAACTTGTTTGTATCTGATATGTCACCATATTGTGATGTCTTTACCCTTGTCGGGTTGGGGCGTTACAAAACTTAACCCTAAATCAGTCAACGGTTTCTCATCTCTAACATTAAATCTCAATAGTAGTTGTTGTGGGCATGATAGATTTATATTTGAATCTCCTTTTACACATCTGTGGTGCTTGATTTAGATCATATTTAATACGCCTTGATACATAAGAAGGGGACACCCAAGGCCTTGTGTCTAGTGGTATGTGAGTTGCCCACCAGCCTAGAGGTTGTGGGTTCAAGCCTCGCTGGAGGCATTTGTGAGATAAGTGGTATAGGTGTGAAAAAATTTTCGTTCTAAAAAAATGATGAGGGGGGGGGGGGGGGAGGGGGCAAATACTCAGATGTTTTTAGTTGCATTGTATGTTTTTAGATAGAACAAGCTTTTCATAATTTCAGTATGGAAGGAAAAGAAAAAAGGATCTTGATGGAAGGGACAGAAACACAGAATTTAAGTGATGTAGAAGAATAAAGATAAATGGAATTAAGTGGTGGAGAATAAGGTGGGTGTTTGGATAGGTTGAGAAATTAAATGTAGAAGAAAAGGGTGTTTGGATATGATTGCTCAATTATATATATATATTAATAAGTTCCAGGAAATCCGCAAGAAATACGGATTACCCGAGTCGTATCCCAACGAAGGTTGAATGGAATCGTGAAATTCGATTCGCAAAATCGTGTCGTGAAAAGTGGAAAAGAGAAAATAGTGAATGAGAAACTCAAATAGTGAAAAGAAATCACAAATAACGCAAAAAGTACAAGCTATGTATGCACAATTATCTAAAAACGGGAATTCAAACGCGAGTTTAAAACGTAACATACGAATTAAAACGTAAATTTTATTGAAAAATTATCCTAAAAATATGAAATTAATTTATAAGAATCTTAAACTACTTAAAATAATTTTGAGAAAAAGAAAAATATTTTTTTAAGTTTTTATTTATTTTCTAGGAATTTATTTCTAATTTTGGAATATAAAAAGTAATTAAAAATAAAAGAAATTGTAAAATAAATGGGAAAAATACAAATTTCTTTTTGAAAAATCTAGAATAACAGAAAAGACTTTCCTAAAATATTTTTGGAATTTTTATGGCTTTTTCTGATTTTTATTTGATTTTTATTTATTAAAAAATATTTAAAAATGATTTTAAACTAAGAAAAATAGTAAACTAATTCAGAAAAATTTGAAAAATTCACAGAAAATCTAAAATATTACAAATAACTTGTGGAAAAGTTTTGAAATGAAAATAAGTTGTAAAAGTGCTTATTGTAAGCAAAACAACTTATAGCTAGTGCTTATTATTAAGCACTTGCTACAAATCAATATGAAACTAGAAACACAGAAGCAATATACTCAAATAAGCTCAGAGATGCTAAATTCATATCATAAGAAGCACAGGTACACAAGAAACAAGCAATAAGCAGTTTAAGATAAACCATATATTGAGCACAACTAAAAACAGAATAAGCTAGCAGCACAGATCCTATGTAATTACTCTAATATACTCTAAAATGCTCAGAAACCACAAATAAGCTAAAAATCTCTACTGCTTGTTCATTCTCACATCAGCATACCTAGTTCTATGCTACTAACTTGCAGACATCAATAAGCTCACTTATTAAGCTCTAAGGTACAAACTAATGGGGGCAAAAGCTCAACTATACTACTGAGAATCTATAAAATGCAAAAGCCCTATCATAATCTATCAAATGCTACTCTAATTGAAGCTAAGTTCAGCAGCATGTAGAAACTCAATCCTAAAACAATTGACTTATTTTATGTATACACTACTTTGACCAAATCCAATTTGCACTACTTAAATCTACTCCTAATTGTATTGTTAAGCTGATATAACACTAGATTACTCTTACTAATATTGAATTGCAACTACCACTACAATACTACTAACTGAATTTCATTAATCTAACAGTTAACTAATTATGAAACCTAACTTTGACTTTTATATGAACTAACCTACTGTTTTATTCACTAATAATGCTAATATTACCCTAAGTTATCTATTAATGCAATTCAATTTACCATTCTACTACACTAACTCAGCAAAACAGCTAATTCCAAACACCCCTATATATTCCGTTATCACTATGAAACTATGAAATAAACCACAAAACTCCAATCCAATGATCCAAATAGCTATAATAATACTAACAGAAGCTATTCCAACAATCAAATGTAACTAAAATCAACCACAACTCAGAATCACAGAATTGCACTAAATACTATGAAATTTGAAATAAAAACTTACGGAAGCTTTCTCCTCAGCTAGAACAGATGAGATTCACTATGCATGCCTATCTCTAGACAGGCTCAAACACTTCCCTTTCTGTTTGGCTTGCCAATATACTCCACAGTTTATCACCAATTTGACTTTTGTTGACTTTATATGAGAATTGAAAAAGGACCTAATGTAAACTCAAACCACAAGCTTACAATAGCTATTTAAGCTAAGATAAGCTGTGAATAAACTATTGCAAAGCTTAACTGAAAGCTGAATCAATACAGAAACTATTTTTTTTTTGTTTTTTTTTTATGAAACTTTATGAACAACTAAAATTGAATTGAAATGAAATAGTAAACAAATTGATTTAAAACTGATACACTGCTGAGAATTAAAGATATAAAAGCTGAAACAATAAGGTAAAACAACAAACTAAAATAATTGATCATAAAACGAATTTCATTAAAATAGAGAATTACAAATGAAAGAGAAATTACACTACAATGACTGAGAAATAAAATGGGCAGAGTTTTGTTACACTATACTCCACCACTGAACAAGGCTATCCTAAGCTTCTATTTATAACCGTGAGTGAGAAGGATCTAGAATGGATAGTCACGGATTGCCAGCTTAGCAATCCGTGTGATGTGCTTCCTGAGTGCAAATCTAAGCCGCTTGATCACCAATCAATCATTGCCTTCTAATTACAACCCTCAGATCAATATTCATGACGCGTTCAACCCAATAGGAGGCTGCCATGTGGTAAAATATGTGCTTCTTTGATGCTGACATGCTCTGACTCCTACTGACAAGCTTCTAGATGCACTTGATTGGACTAAAACACCCTTAATCTCAGTAATTAGAAGGGACGGGTAAACTAGGGTTCATGTGAATAGTAATTCTGGGTTGAGGGGTGAATTTGGGGGGCGGAAATGGGTAAAATAATTTTATATTAGTGTTTGACCCGTTTTTGGTAAGAGTTGACCGAAGGGGAAATGGGCTCGGGTTTGGATTGTGGGAAATGGGCTTTTGATTTGCATTTTGGACTTGGATATAACAAATGGACTAGGCTTTTGTAAAGTGAATTTCAGATTTAGTATTTGAAATATATAAGGACCTTTTGTGTATAATCTGAAAATCTAAGGACCAAATCTGTAATTCTGAAACTTGTGATCCAAGGGCTTCTCTTGTAAAATTATGAATCATAGAGGACCAAACTTGTCATTTCTTGAAAGATGTCTTTAAAGGACCATATTTGACAATCTCTGAAACTTGGAGGACCATTCTTGTAATTTCATGAAACTTTAACCAAGGATCAAAACTGAAAAATCTCATATCTCTAAGGTCTTCTATGAACTTTGTAGGCTCAGCATTGACTTTCTTTGACTATCTGCACACGTTCCACTTTCGTGCTCGTTTTTGCCGGTTTTCGTTTGTTTTTCGTCATTTTACGAGATATCTGTACCTGCACATTCATAATCACAAAAACACACATTCTTTGGCGTTTTGGGTTAGTTTTTGGATTATTAAGTCTCTATTTGGTAAAGTAAAGGTGAGTGAATAAGCACTCACCAGGATATGATTATTATGATTGTTGGTGGAATTAAGGGTGTTCGGGTGATTAAAGAAGGAAAATTAAATAATAAAAAAAGCTTTAACTTATATTACAAGTGGAAAAAACTGGTTTCACATAAGCATTTCCTGGTTTGTAGGTTACCAAGTACACAAAATAATCGAGAATCAAAAATCTAGTACACAAAGTAATCTGATTCAAACGATGTTACAAATAGCTGCAGTAAGGGTCAAGTAAGATACTTTTTTAAACAAGTAACCCTAGTTTGTTTCACCACTTTTAATATATCTCTAGTTTTCATGGTGTGGTCTTATTTTCCACTTTTATTACGATAAACATACAATAATGGCCAATAAGGATTAGACAAGCCAGCCAACCCCTCTATGTCACCTCAACGCTGACCGCAAACACTTCCCACACGGTCAACACCGCATGCTCAAGACTTGATAATGAGATACGACTTGCAAACATAAGTATATCGAGTTCTTTACAACAATTTTTTATGATAAGCTTTGAAATATTGTAGTGTTATTTGAAATTTAAAGTTAGCTACCGATCATAATTGATTAATGTAAAGAAAAACAAAAAGTAAGAAATATAATAATCCATTCGTCGTAAAATAAATGTTCAACTTTTTATCTGAGGATGTCTCAAAATAAGTGTTCACTTTGTGTATCAACTTATCAAAAGTGCTTTTAGTTGGTAGATATAATATTTGATTGATAAAGTTCAAAATAAGATTATTTTTTTATTATTATTATTTTAATAGAAAAAGTAAATAAATAAAGGGAATGCTGATGTTGTCAAGATGCCCCAGTTTCAACTTTGCAAGTTTACAAATGATGAGTATACGATTTGTCTCCTTGGTAGGACTCCCATTTGTGTGCTAGCCAACCACATAAATTAAAAGTATGAAAACTAGGCTATGTTTGGCGCGGAGCTTTTTTGGAGCTTTTTAGGGTAATGAGCGGTGAGAATGAGCTTTTTTATTTTTGATGTTTGTTTGGCATGAGAGCTGTGGGCTTTGCTATTTTTTAGGAAAGCTCATTTTCCCAATGCTTCTTTATGAAGCTGTGAGCTTTTTTGGCTACTGCTCACAGCTCACAGCTACTGCTCAATGCTACTGCTCAATGCTACTTTTGCCAAACATAGCCCTAGTAACATGTTATAACTTCATTTCGAAACTAGTTTTAGTTATGTGTTTAAAATTGTTATTAATTTGTAAAAAAATAAAAAATAATAAAAAACAAATAAAAAAATCTACAACCAATAAAGACTAACACACAAATTTAGTCACAAAATTAGACTTAAGTACAAGCCACACAATTTTATTATTATTATTATTATTTTTTTATTTATATATATATATATTTTTTTTGCCACACAATTAGTTCTCAGTTTGTTATTTTGCTAGACATGAAATTCAATAATAGATCGAATCCTTCTACTCGCTTGAATAAATTTTGAACTAGAAACATGTGAGTCGTCGACAAAATTAAACCTTATAATTTAATATTTCTCCAACACATGCTTTAAAAGCATTGTAAATGTGCACTTAAAACTTATATTGTAGGTAAATATAAAATTTTGATATTTAGATCGGGTAAATATAAAATTATCTAAATATTTACTCCTACAATAAAGATAAGCTAGAAGGATATGCCTTATTTAACTACCAAATCTTCTTATGGAGTTGTTAATCATTAAAGAAAGTTATGTCTATTTCTTCAAAAGTTCAAATGATTACATTGGACAACATGACATATATTATATGTAAGAATGTTGTCCTATCACCCATTAGCGAAGAATGTCATCATGATGAAATAAAAATACCATAGTTTTTCTAATAACTTGTAAAATACCGTACAAGATACTACGTAATAAAATGTCTGGCAAATAATAAAAAAAGGTAATATACTTGCCACAATTTCATCGAATGGGTAGTGAACTATTTTTTTTTATTTTGAGGGTAATTTTCTTTCAAAATCATCATCTTTAGGGTATTTTGTAAAAATTTTGGACAATTTTGCCCCTCATAGCTAATACAAATTTTTTTTTCCCGAAAGGGCAAAATTGTCCAAAAATTTTGCAAAATACCCTAAAGATGATGAATTTGAAAGAAAATTACCCTCAAAATGAAAAAAAATAGTTCACTATCCATTCAATGAATTTGTGGCAAGTATATTACCTTTTAATATCATTTGCCCTAAAATGTCATAACTGATAACTCTAGTACTCTCAAGTCTCAATAGTGACACCATTGCTAAAATTGAGAAGAAGCTTTAAACAAAATTCATAATCTGCATATCGAGTTTATGTATTTTTTATTGATTGAAAGACGTAAAAATGTGTTCAATTTTGTTCAAGAAAAACCCAGTGTCACACATGCATATTGCTTTATTGGTTTGTTAAAAAATTGGTGTTTTATCTACAACCAACAAAATGTTGTTATCCATGTTTAGGCATAAGAATGAGTGCATGCTTAGATTTCTCAATCATTTTTCTATGAATGTAACCCATAACCCATTACACAGAGGATGTGTTAGAGTTGACTTATAGTTTATTCCACTAACACAATGGCTGAAGACAAATCTTTGTTTAAATCTAGTAATAATTTGGTTTTTGCGCTACTTTTACCAAAATGATGATTTAGTTTAAAGTATATCTTAGCAGCAAAAATGTTTTTAGAATTAAGTATATGTGAAGCAAGATGATACTTTACAAAATAGATAAGGTTTTCCATGTTCAAGTGATCCGGAGATGATGAGCCTTTAATTCGTATATGCGCAGTTTAATTCGTGATCATTTCTGACCCTATTTATCATCATCTTTAAACGTGTATTTGGTGAGGTTTGAATGTTAAACCTCATGAGAGAAATTTATGTGTTTGCCATCTGCTAGCGGTTAATTTCTTTGTGTCTAGGATATCATTTTTTTTATTTTTTTATTTTTTATTTATTTATTTTTATTTTTTTAATTCGCTTATGCGATACAACACTTTTATGGCCACCAAGGGACCAATACTTATTATTCATTGAATATTTTATATCATGATTGTTGTCTGCTATGCTCATCGACTACCATGGCACATTATGTATGCAACGTAGTATGAAGCATGAGGGTCTAAATGTCTAATTACATGTGCAGTCTAAATATTGTATAAAACTCCTAAAGTCCTAAATCTACAAAGTCTTAAATACGTTTGAGAGCCCTAGACACACAATATTCAAAACATGGTATGAGGCTAGTTTTTACGATAACTATAAATGATGGTCAAAAATTTATTATATCAGCTATTGAAACTAAAAACATGGTATTTGATGATATATCTTAAGTTTTAAAAATTATTTACAACATAAAATAGTATAACGTTAACGATTTTTTGTCGTAGGTGAATTTTGAGACCTCAAATATATATCGGGATATATATTTTGAGGCCTCTAAAAATGTGAAACCCTAGGTTAACACATCTCGCATACCCTCATATACGGCTCTGGTGATATAGAATCTTACATCTGTGAGATCTAGAAATAATCTAGAATACGGTATGTAAGTCTCCAATGGAGCCCTAAACTCGTACGGACTGATAGATATATGTAGTGTATAGACGTCTACTTTGGAGTCCATAGATCGTAAAATTTAAGTATTTTGTATTTATTTTCAAAATTCTAGCGACTAATTCACGGGTTTGAGTCAACAACAACACACACTTAAATTGGCTCCCATTTGTGGAAACGCTGGCGTCACCATTTCAAATTTGTTTGTGTTTAGCAAAAACTGAACTTGAAATCTTTCACATTGACGTATTAAAAGTCACTTTGTGTTTGGGGTTATGAATTGGCCATGTTATTTTTGAAGTTTGGTGTATTATTGATCATGGTGTTTGCATTGCATCATAGTTAGTCATTAGTTTCCAAATAGTTTTGTTGAAATAAAAACAAGTAATTATGCGACATGAGCATGAAATATAGCTCATTTAGTTAGCCATAAATTATCATCGTCGCAAATTTTTGAGGTTGCAAAGTAATCTGCCAACAAGTTTTGATCAAAGACAAATGAGCTCATAAATGAACACTGAATTCTTTCAACTGCGGCATGTAGGCAACATACGACCATGCTTTGAGATTTGCTGGATAGAATTATAAGTACAAGCATAAGAATAAATGCGAGGATAGAAAGTCTAAGATACATAGGTCATGTTTGGCAACACCTTTTTCGAAGCGTTTAAGAGTGGTAAGCGACAAGCGTTCCAGTCTTAATGCTTGTTTGGCAACACTGCTGCTAGCGTTTAGCAACACCTTAAAAGCTTGCAATCTTAATGCTTCCTAAATAAGCTTTCCAATATACCGCTAGCGTTTTACTTTTAATATTACCAATTTACCCTTAAAAAATAACATTCATTCATAAGTATATGCCCTTTTTCGTAATTTTACATTTTATAATTACAACTACAGCTACGTTACCAAACATGTTTTTTAAACAAGCAACTAATGCTTACTGCTACTGCTTACTGCTACAGCTTACTGCTTATTGCTACATCTTACTGCTACATGTCGCCAAACATAGCCATAGATTTTTTTTATGTTTTTAATCAGGTAAATGATATAAATAGAGTCAAAGGTTTTCCAAACAACAACTCTGTAGGTTTGTTTAAGATAAGTGACTTTCAATAAGGTATGTATTAATATAAAGTGAGTTCATACTTGAAAATGTTTTTTAATTAAGGAATGCATATACAACACTCATGGAGTGTTCATAGCAAAATCCTTGTAATATAAAGATGCATTATTTTAAATTAAGTGTATACTTATTACCTTGTGTATAAATATATTAAATGTATCTTTTATATAATAAAAGAACTCCACATAATAAGATAAAAATGTTAAAAATTGCAATTAGACAAATAGGAGTACGTGTATCATTCTGGCTATGTGGTAAAATTAGAAATTTTTATTGGCCAACAAAAGTCATAATTAGCTTCAACGAGCGGGGGCACGCGCGCGTTGCTGTGGGAATGTTGTGTTTAATCTAAACTCAAAATAAAGTGATTAATTTTTTTAAGGACTAAATTTGCAAAAAAATCACTAGCGGAAGACTAACGGTGCGATTTACAGCTAACTTGAGGGAATGGAATCGTAAATTCATTAGCTACAGTATATGGCACTATTCCCCACTGTGTTGTACTGTAGCAACTACTGTGCTGCACCGTTGCGCACTGTACCAACGAAATTTTCAGTTTTAGTCCCTGAAAGTGGCGTTCTATTGCAAACTTAGTCCTTAGGGACTAACGGTGAAAAAAAGGTTAACCTTAGGGGCTGTTTCTGTTTATTATTTGCACAAAAAAAGCCCATGAAGTTATTGTTCCGGTACAAATTTAAGTCACGGTTGTTAGATAACGGTCGTTAAGGACTAACTTTGCAATTGATCAATAACCTAAGGGGCTAAAATGGGGTTAACATGAAATTTGTGTGGGTACTGTTGCTACATTGCTCCAAATGGTTTTTATTATATATGAGTGGGTTCACCCGCGCGTTGCTGCGGGGAGTTATCCATTTTATTGTATCGGCACAACCTAGAAAACACGAAACGTAACAATTTACCCAGGGCGTTATCCATTTTATTGTATCGGCACAACCTAGAAAGCATGAATCGAATCGTATTTGCTAAATAAATTGACTTCGAGAAAGTTATGCGAGTTTATACTTGATGTTATTGGAAAAATTATTTCATGAATAATGGTTCAAGTTTTGTAATTTTTCGAGTCCGTTTGGTACGTCGAATGGTCTCCGAAGTGTTTTTATCAAAAGTTTAGCCATGTTCACAGTTTTAGTCCCTCCGCCCCAATGTTTTATTCGCATCCCTCGACTTTCATTTGTACTCAATTGGTCCCTCATAAAAAATATTGAACCCCCGACTTTTTATTTATTACTCATTTTACACACACCACATAACTCTCTCTCTCTCACCACTCTTCGCCGGCGATCACCCAACTCCGGCCACCGCTGTGTTTTTCGGCCACCACCGTCGCCGGAATATTTTCCGGCGTTAACTTTTCTTAGCCGAATCGATAGATCGGCTTGTATGCTTTGTTTCTGGAGCTCGTGAGCCCGTGACGCGCCTCGTATCACCGTCACACGCCACCACCGCCTACTGCCACCTTCACCACCACCACACCGACACTCCACCACCGTTTCTTTCGACGGTAACACCAATTATACCGAAACCCTAATTTTTAAAACTTTGAATAAAACCATTTTTATTACAAAACTTTTATTAATACCTTTTTGTTTTCATCAAACAAAAATGATTATTACTCAAATCCAAATGATCAAACGGAAAACTTTTTGTTATTTACTTGATGAATCTGATTTTTTTTTCTAATTTGGTTTTTAATGTTGCTAAAAATTTTAAAAAAAAAATCAATGAAGCGCAGTTGAAAAAAAAATGTTTTACACTGTTTTGCATTGTGTTACATTGTAGCACACTGTTTTGCACTATTCATCCTAATGGTTTTTATAATATAGTATAATTTTGTCAAGCTTATCTAAATTCTATTAAACAAAATAACTATGTATAAATATACATGTGTTAATTTTGTAAGGAAAAAACTTTATAATATTGATAGGTTAATTAATCAAACATTAGTCATTAAATTTTAAATAAATTATATGGACTAAGTGTACTTATCAATTTACATGTATTTAAATAATTTTATACATTTAATAAATACCCACTATACTTTATCTTTAATACAACATATAGTTGTTGTTATTTATAAATATTATCATTGGTATATATTAAATTAATGTATTTGCACGAAATTATAATATAAAAAGGAAAACAAGAGCTACTATGACATGTAAATGAATACAAGAAATTATACATATACGAACTGCTCATATTATTCATCTTTAGAAAATAATTAAACATGCCCGAAAAAGTATTCTTTTTTAACTATCCACATTCAATATCGACTCATGTTATTCCTTTTTATAAGTTTAACCCGCACACAAGTTTATAATTTAAATATGGCTTAAATTATTATTAACAGGAATATAAATACTAACATGAAAGCACACAATCACAGGTTAGTGTGATATGAAAATAAATAGACGAGATTGTACATACTACAATTACACATATGTTTTCAAAAGTCATTATGTGCCACTAAATACATATAATGTCTAAAACATGATATCAATAGTTAAATTTAAACAAGATCAGCCTAAACATCATGCTCGTTAAACAAAGTCAAATTCTCCATGCAACAAAAATCTATATAAAATATTAATCGATATTAACATATAATGATATGTAAAAACTCGTGCGTGAACGGCTATTATAACTATATAAGTATTAAATTTTTAATATAATTTTATAAAAAAAAATCTTAAATATTATAAAATCATGAATTTCTGAATTGTCACAATATTTAAATTTAAAATAAGGTTATTGAAATATTATCATAAGTATTTTATAACGATAATTCTCTTTATTCTTGTTCTTCTACATGTGGTAGAATCTTAAATATGAATTTGCATATTTATTTTAAAAATATAATTTCAATTCAAACTAAAGATGATGGATTTAAATGAATAAGGGTCATTTAAAGTGATTATCTCAAATGTAAATTTATCGCAATTTCCTAATCACACGCCCATAGTTAGGGAGGTTGTTGGGCATATTGCTGTTTGTGGGTTTTCCACAAAGGCGAAAAACAAAAAGCATAGAGTTAGGCCATGGAAAGTGAAATGACATTATGATGTTTTTTGGTATGAATAAAAAGAATAAGGCAAATGGAGAAGTGACTGTAGCAATTTGATCAACCAATAAAGTTGGTTAGGCACTTACCCTGATATAATTATGTTAACCTGAATTTAGAAAACAACACCTACATAATAATAATAATAATAATAATAATAATAATAATAATAATAATAATAATAATAATAATAATAATAATAATAATAATAAATAAATAAATAAATAAGAAAATAAACAAAGAAAAAGAGTTAATCACATAAATTGTCTTTGTGTTTTTACACACTTTTCACTTTTCATTCTAAAACTTCAAAATTTTCAAATCTCGTCCATGTATTTGACAATTTGTAATAGACCGGTCTTGACCGTTAGTCCGTTAAATTTTCTCGATAAATCAGTCATGTGCATCTCACAAGAAAGTATTTCGGTCATTTATTGTCTTCATCTTCAACCTCATTTGTTTGTTCTTGTATTGTATCAAACCAAAAATCTATATTAAGCTGATTTAGAAAAAATAATAAATAAATAAATAAATAAAATAAAAATAAAATCAATAATAATTGCAAAAATAAATAAATAAAAATCTATAAGCATTATGTTATGCTAATTTAAAAACAAGTAATTGTGAAATTGGATCCATTCATCCCCACAAGTTTCTTAGATTATCACCGTTGCACCACCAATCGCTGCCACTTGTTAATCTCCGCCAAGTTTCTCAAATATATGTGTGTATCTCTGACGAGCCCAATGGTAAAGAGCAACCAAATCTGACGTTGTCCATCTCTGACGAGTGGTGGGTCAAGTGGTGGCGTCTCAATTCCAGCAAATTGAAGCTAACGACATCGTCACCACAATAACCATTCATCAGCCGCCACTTTATGGGTGCTTGATTTTATTTTACTTTTTTCTTTCCTATAATATTCTTAACGGGTGTTTGATAGGTTTAGGGGTGGGATTATAGTAATAGTTTGAAGATGGTGGTGTTTGTGGAGTAATAATAATTATGGTTTAAAAAAAAAAAAAAAGAAAAAAAAAAAAATTGTTTTTGAAAATGGTGATGTTCAAGGTTTTTTGATTTGTGTAGTCTTTGACCATTCAAGGGTCAAAGGATCGGTCAAGTGTCAAGTATAGGAATGGGCGGTGTCATTTTTGAAGTTTTAAAACGAAAAGTTAAAAGTGTGTAAACCAAAAAGAAGATTTATTTAATTATATAATATACTAAAGGGTAAGAGGTTACTGTAGCAAGTACTGTGTTTGCTAAAGTGCTTGCTACAGTAACCTTTTTTTTTTTTTTTTTTTTTTTTTAGTATTAACGGTCGTTAATTATTTAACGCTGTTAACTAACGACCATTATCTTTAACATTTAAAAAAAAATTGTACGCATTTTGTCTTTCATCTCAGTGGTTCATTGCAAATTTAGTCCTCAAATATTTTACATAAATGGTCCTTCATGTTATACATCAATTGCAAAATCAGTCCTAGGTAACTAACTTCATGTTAAATAGCTAACGGCAACAAAAGAATTCCGCAGCAACGCGCGGTTACCAAACTCGTTAACTCTAAAAAGAAATTCATAATAAGCAACCATGACTATAAGAGATCCAGTAAGAAGAAAAACTAAAATAAGAAGAATAAGAAGGATTTCTAGCCACATATTTCAAATAAGGAGGAGAAATTTAAGGGGAGATGCATTTACTTTTATAGATGCATCTGAAATGTGTGGTTGTGATTACTTCTTATTATTTTTATTTTAATTATTCTTCCTATTTGATCCTAACTCTTATAAAGTATATTTACCCCAAATGATCAATAACGTCATTACTCGTTATTATTTTAAATTTAAACTTTTAAAATTAAATATAAATTTATTTGTTTTCATAACTCTATAAAATTATACATTCAATTGATTCATCCTAAGTCCAAACTTCATAATTTTTTTTAAAACAAGCATTATTATTGTTAAAATAAAGGGATCATAATATGGAGTTATTATACCCATATAAGTAGATAATATACAAAGATTATTACCTAGCATGTCTAAAGCCCAAAGCTTGGAAATGAGTCATGCTAGACCCTTGTGATGACTTTGATAAATTTAGTTGTGTATTCCAAATTGATATATAAATATTTCAGGTTGCAAATTTAATGACACTAAAGAAGCTAAAATTAGCATTCCGACCTAGTTAGCTTACATCCAAATAAATATTTCAGGTTGCGGAAGGCGTATATTGACGTGTACAGTGACTTCTTTTATGATCGTAGTTTTCACAGCTTTTTATGAAAAAACTTTTAGCGTGTTTTTTGATTATTTGATCGACTAATTTATGATAAAACTTTACCGTAACTGTCTATTTATGATTGCAGTTCAATTCGGATATATTTGCTAGTCTTCACAGCTTTTTATGAAAAAACTTTTGGGTAAGGATCCGAACAAAACTTAAAATGAGAAGAATAAGAAATAATTATAACCACACATTTGAGATGCATCGACTTGATTTAGATGCATCTCTATTCATTTAGATGCATCCCAATTAGTTTCGAAAGTGATTTTGAAGTGAAAACGATGCAAAGTAGTACTAAAAACAAATTTGACCCGCAAAGGACGAAAAATGTATAAGATTCGTCTAACTTGATGAAATGCATCTAATATATGTATATGCATCTAATTTTTTGCTAGAAAATATATTATGATGCATCCAAAAGACTAGGGATGCATCTAATTCAAGTCGATGCATCTCAAATATGTAGTTATAAAAATTTCTCATCCTTCTCATTTTAAGTTTTCTTCTCATTTGATCCTTGGTCATTAATTAGCGTGTTTTTTGATTATTTGATCGACTAATTTATGATAAAACTTTACCGTAACTGTCTATTTATGATTGCAGTTCAATTCGGATATATTTGCTCATGTAGGGAGGTTGGTACAACCAATTTAGAGTATTTTGCACACACCACGATCCAAACTTGACTTCTCTAATTTTTATAAAGTCTTGCACTCAAAATTGTACTCTAAATAGCATCTTAATGCACTTCTCTAATTTTTATAAACTCTTGCACTTAAAATTGTACTCTAAATAGCATCTTAATGTATACTAGTCGAAGTATTATAAGCAAAATTTTAATTAACTTAATAAATATGACTTTTCTGAAGAGGAATTATAAATGCTTTTCATTTGACATGTGTCATGTGAGTTGCACAACTCGCATTGTATTGTATTTTTTTTTTCACTATTTACTAATTAACATACACATCATTGTGTAGATTTTGTTTGTAAAACTTGTGGGAATGTAGCATTGCTTTTTTCTGAAATGAGTGTACTGGGTCGTGTTTTTGTCCGTGATGCATGTCGTGTTCCTGGTTCAAGTCAAGGTTCGGCAACGGAACAACAAGAGCGAATATCAACAAGTGTCATGGTTATTTCAACTTTGTGGTCTTAAAATCTTAGGTATTTTTCACCCAATAGTCTCAGCATCTCGCCATGCCACCACTTGTTTTAATTGTGCGGTCGATAATGTTTAGTTTGAGATTTCGACGTGTTTCGTTTGTGTCATGAGGGTCGTGGTTGGGTCATTCCTATACTTTTCATTTTAAAATAAGGGCTAATTGCTAGAAAATGTATTTAACTCGACATTTTTTATCGTTGTGTATAACCATCTTTTTTTTTCCTTATTGTTTGTACTGAACTTTTAAATTTTGATTATTCTGTGTATTTTGTGACTATTTTACCTTTAATTTTTTTAATTTGAAGGGTAAAATGGTCATTTTACAATGATCGAAATTTAAAAGTTTAGTAAAAAAAAATAAAAGTTGGCTATGCACAAAAATTGTTAAGTTAAATATATTTTTAAGCAATTAACCTTATGAATAAACACAAATTGAGTCAATTTACGTAGTACTGTATAGATAAGAGAACATCAAAGAAAATAATAAACTTTTTTCTAAGTTGAAACGCTCATTCAATATACTAGACAAACGGAAGAAAGTTTTATTTAAGTGTATCGATTAGCACCACATGAAGGAGGGGCAAACCAAAACTTAGATGGGAGGATAGACTTAAGATCGACATGTAGGAGCTTTACTTGTCCGATGACATTAAGGGTGAGCATTCCGACCGTTTGGACCGGACCGACCGGAGGACCAACGGTCCGGTCTCGGTCTTGGATTTTTCATTAATTCGGTCATCGGTCCGGTCCGGTCCGGACCGACCAAAAAACCGAAAAAACATGCCAAAATCTTGCCTAATTGGACCAGACCAACTGAAAACCGACCGGACTGAACCGGACCGACCACATTCGGTCCGGTCTCGATCTATGGTTTTTCCCAAAGTTGGTCTTCGGTCCGGTCCGGTCCGGTTTTTGGACCGTGATCACCCTTAGATGACATGACATCAGATAAGAAGGCGTGGAGAGATTGGATTAGAATTTGTGGTTAGCCTTTGGGCTTGGCTAGTCGTGGGTCCAGGTTTGCTTGTGGCGTTTTAGGCTTTTGGTGCCTTTTGGTTGACTTATCTTTTTAGGTGTTTTAGGCTTTTAGCTTGTGCTCGTTAGGCTTTAGGCCCCGTTGCTTGTCCCCTTTTGCTTGCCTTTTTTGTTTTGCCTTAGCTTTAGGTTTTTTGCGTTGTTTTTTATGGTCTTTGCTTGCTTTCTTTTTTGCTTTTGCTTGTCATATCTCGATCCGGCAGGATTGGGTATGTCGTTGTTTTTGTTGTTGATGATTAGCACCATATGTAATAAATATTTGCAGAGTATTGTTTAAAGTAAGAAAGAAAATTGGAAAAGAAGAGGTAGCGCGTGAGGGTGACGAGTAAGGTGGTGAAAGTGGGAGTGGGGACAGTAGTACAACAGCCGTGTGACAAGACTGATGATATAAAAAGTAGAATAGACCGGGTCAAATCAGTGAGTCACCGAGTCAATACTGAAAATACCTCCCGCCATTGTTGCTGTCAAAAACCTTCGTGGGGGTCCAAACCTTCCTCATTAAGATTACATGTCCTTTTGTTTTGGGAAAATTCCCTATTCACCCCACAAGTACAAGTGACTCACCCTTATTACCCAAAAAAAAATTTTTTTCTTCAAATACCCCAGAAGCTGAGGTCGCCCAAAAATCTTGAGCGGATCTCATAAAATAATGACATGTGTCCCTATAGGTGTCCCTACCATGTACTTACATAGTACAAGTTTATACAGGTATTTTCTTGGGCGACTGGACCCACATTTCTTGAGCGACTTAGCTTTTTTGTTTTTTTATCAAAAAATTAATAATAAAGTTAAGTACATTTTTAGTCCTTGTTGTTTGATTAGTATTTCATTTTTGTCACACTTTTTCTTTCACTTTTATAAATAAAAAACAATCACAAACACAAACATCACAAACATTATAGATCTACAAACACAAACTTATTCTTCTTTTTCGAGCAAAACCAAAGGAGTGGGTCCATGTGATCTTCATTTGCATTTTTCATTCTTTCTTTCTTTTTGTCGTGATGCGAATTTAAACACAGCAACTAGGATCACGTTGGACTTCATTTTCTTCTTGTGTATCCTTCATTCTTTGTCCATAGCAGCCTACATGGGACTCCTCATTTATTTGTTTCTTTCACTTTTACAGTAGGTTGGATGAATCACAAACACAAACATATTCCAAACTCAAGTCAGATCTACAAAACATAGATCGAGAACAATTTTCATCATCAATTCTTCATCAATTCTTTTTCTCTCATAAATACTTTTATGTCTCATAAAAAAACATAGATCTGGTATTTGTGATGGTGATGGGTTCGGTGGTGGCAGAGGTTGAGATGGTGATGGTGGCGGAGGTGGTATGTGGATCCGTGGTTATTATTATTATACACCACCACCGGATTTGGGTGAGGTCGATGGTGGTGTTTGGATGGTGTCAAGTGTGGTATTTGGATGGCGGTGTCGATAGTGGTGTTTAGATGTTTTGTGTGGATGTGGTTAAAGTGTTGGTGTTTGTTTGTGTATATGTTTCTCAGGGTTTTTGGATGAAGATCTTGTATTTTTTTTATGAAGATCTGTGTTTAGGATGAGGATGAAGATCTGGGTTTTGGATAAAGATTTTTTTTTTTTTTTTTTTTTTTTTTTTTTGATATTGGATTACAGCTTCTGTATATACTCGTATTCAATTACAACAACTTGTACATTTCTTACTTTTCAAGTAGATAGCTTTCATGTGAAATATTATTACGTCTAATGAATAACAATAGGTTGGATAAATCATTTTTGTAGTGGTTAAATCTTTGTATTTGTATTTGTGTTTGTGTATTTTAAGAAAATAAAATGTAGAAAGATTGTTACCAAAAATGAAATAAAGCAAACAACAAGGACTAAAAATGTAGTTAATAACTTTTTCGCAAAAAGACAAGAAATAAGTCGCCCAAAAAATGTGGGTTCAGTCGCTTAAGAAAGTACCTGTATAAAGTAGTATTGTGTAAGTACTTGGTGGGGCCATATATAGGGACACATGTCACTATTTTATGAGATTCGCCTAAGTTTTTTGAGCGACCTCCGCTTCTGGGGCATTTGAAGGAAAAATTTTTTTATGGGGTACTAGGGGTAAGTACCCTTGTACTTTTGGGGTGAATAGGGAATTTTCCCTTTTGTTTTTGTCCTTGTTTGTTTGTTTTTTTTCGAAAAATTGCTTGTTTGTTTGTTGGATATGTTTACAAGGTGTCAAAAGAAAAATGATAAATTATCTTACTTGATATGCCTAATTATTTTATTACTTACAGAATTCTGACAAATGTTAAAATTGACGGTTTGGACTCATAAAGAGAATGAGGAAAATATATAATATTGTCGTGTGTAAGAGGATATTGTAGGAGGTTAACCAATGCTCTAAAATACTAGACCTGATCAACCCAGATTCGAACCAGATAAAACTATTCAGGTCGGGTTACTCAGGTCAACATTTTTACTTGTGTCATGCATGTTAACCCGAGTACCAAATAGGGTCAGATATCGGGTTAAAAATATTTACCTGACTCGGGTTAGGTCAACCCATTCGAACTGAATAAGGTTTTCTTTTATTTTTTAATATAATTTTTTTATAAATTACGTAATCTAAATAAACAAATAGGCAATTTTATGATGAATTTATTCACTCGGGTTAACCCGACCCGAGTGGACCTAACTAACCTGAATTTAAATAAGGTCGGATTTAGAATGTTATTTTTAGCCTAAACCCAACTTGGACCTGACCCTAACTAACCCGACCCGATTAACACCCCTGTTGTTTACAAGTATTGTAGCTTTATAAAACATATAAACATAAGTATAATTTGTTTGATATTAATATCGAGAATTTTCATACAAAACAATTCACACAATAATAAGGTGCTTTTTTGTGAGATGTCAATATAAAGCCAAAGGTGCGACTCTAAACTATATATGAAAAAAGTCACCTTTCAAAAAAGATTATCTTTATTCTATTTAAATGTACTATTTATCATGTCATCTCATTCTAATGTAGCAATTATCATATTCAGTTTCATATCATAAAAAAAAAATTTGTTAATTGATTTTTACTATATTCTTTTTTATTGGGATACTATTTTATGGTTGACGTAGTTGTGTCATATTTTTGTCTTGCTTTGTCAGTTTGTACAGTAGTGTGTGCAAATCAAAAAAACAAAGTGTGTAAATTATCCTCAGTTTTTATACAAAATTCATCTATTCATATTGCATGTATCAATTAAACATGAAGAAAAACGCAAAGAACAAAATAGAGATTCTTATGTAAAACGCAAAGAGAATAAGAAATTGAGCAAAATAATTAGCATGGATGTCTTACGGTCCGTTGTGGATAATGATAAAGGTGTGATTACTTTATGAATAAGACATAAACCAATACTAATGTTGTTAAAGGTTTAATGAAGCTTGTTCTAAAACATATGAAAGATAATACACATAAATTAGGGGTGAGCAAACAAAACCGAAAAAATCGACCGAAACTAAAAACCGATGATTCGGTTTTTAATTTTTCAAAAACCGAAATATACGGTTCGGTTTTGGTTTTCGTCCAAAAACCGAACCGAGCCGATTTTATTATATAATAATATATAATTTATATATAATATGAATAAATAACTAAATAAATCAAATTTATAAATTCATATTCATTTTGTGGATAGATTTATAATATATTTATCTTAACGTTTATGTTTATATGTGTGTTTGTCATTTCCTGTGTTTACTTGATAATATATCAATTAATATATAATAATGATCATAGTCATCATACTATGTGTATGTTCACTTGCATGTATGTGTCTTATCTATATGTTTGTAATTATATAATTATGCAACAAATATTATTATGCTTACATTGATAAAAAAATAAATAAATAAGAATAAACAATTTTCTATGCAATACAAGTTTGTTGGTATAAATTTTTGCCATGCCCAAATATAAACGGTTAGAAACCGAAAAAACCAAAAAACCGAACCGAAACCGATAAACCGAACAAACTGAACCGCCAAAAACCGAACGGTTTTGATTTTGGGTTCTATAAAAACCGAACATTTCGATTCGGTTTTGATTTTAGCCAAAAACCTACCCAAACCGTACCGTGCACACCACTAACGTAAATGGATGAAACACTTGAAAACATGTTTTATCTAGTAAATCAATTATTCATCATTGTTGGCATATTTATGTGTACGTTATATTAAATCTCATTTTGCAATAACATTTATTTTTAAATATATATTTGTAAGATAATACTTATGTTAATGTCGTAACTATTTTCACATAGCATTTAAATCACAACTAAATTAAATTAGACAGTAGATGTCGCCGCAATACGTGATTACTGATTATCCTACCAGCGTTAAAAATTGGGGGCAAGTTATTTGGACCCACCAACCCCACATAGGAAGAGTTTTTAATCATTACACGTATTGTCGATTTGTATAATATGTATCGCGGGTTGTACGATTTGACCAAACATCATATTGTAACAATATAAGAAGGTTTGTAACACAACCCTAAAAATTGCCACAAAAGAAAAAGAGGCATTCTATAATTAATTACTATGCCCATGACCATATAGGATATCGTTTTCTTCCCAAAAGCTGTAGTGCGGTTGTTGCTTTTATTGTGTATCACCAAACAATAAAATTGCAGGAGTTAGCATATGCTGTTGGCATTCAATTGCAAAACTCCAAATCCCTTAATTTGTAAATATATGGTCCTCATTCTCAATGAGTTTTTCAGCAATAATTTTTATGGAGTGTTCTAAAAATATTTATTTATTATTACATTTTTATTTAACATTTTAAAAAAAAATATTTAAATATTTCTTTAAATATTAAAAGAAAAAATTAGGGGCTAAATTAAAACTTACACTTAATGCTTGTAAATTCTTTAATCGTATATTATTAAGTTGTCTTTTCAAATACTGAAATATTCTATTAAGTGATTTTCTATAAAAGAAAGATGATGATTGTTAAGCCTAAAATATGTTTTTCAATCTAGTGTACACTACAAGTTTTAACTAGAACAAACGTGCAACATCTTTATAATGTATATATATATGCACTTGTTAATTTATCTTTCATTGCATGCTTCGAAAACTAATAATGCATGTTCTGAAAACTGAACTGCAAAAAATTGAAAATTTTGATGGCTTTCTTAGACTCGTCGTAGTATGTGCTTGAGTGCGGTGCATGAGGCTCACCTCACATGTGACAGGGCACAATGGTTGCATGAAGGTGGTGCATGAGTACAAAATGAAACCGTGCAGTGACCGAACTTAAGGAGTTGTGCGAGATATGTCTTTTGTGTGTTTAAGTAGGGTAGAAGTAAAATGTAGATAATAATGTGCGGTATATGAGTAATGAGTGAGTAAGAAAGAAATAAATTACATAATGCTGAGTTAACACTGCGCAAGAGTTTTTTCGATTATTGAAAACTACACTCAGTCTTATAAAATTCTTATAATAATGAATTTATTTGAAAAGATAGTATAAATACTTAATTACATAAGTTGTCCATGTGATTTACACACTTTTTTACCTTTTGTTCTAAAATTTCAAAAATTACACCACTCGTCCCTATACTTGACGTTTTGTTACAAATTGGTCCTTGGATCGTAAGTCCATTAATTTACTCTGTTAACTATATGTAGATTTTGGTTTTATCATTTACACCTAATTATGAGGGTAGTTTTATCATTTTAATTATTATCATCTTCTTTCACTTTCTTTTTATTTATTCTTGAGTATATTTTTTTAAAGCACCCATTTTCCCCATAATTTGTCTATCCTTTATTTACGGGGGTTTTGCATATATATCCTCTCGAAAATGCATAATTGCATATATATCCAAAGCATGCATTAAAACCATTGTACTATGTGTATCAAAAACCTGTACAAATGATATATATATATGCAATTATTCACTTTCGGAGGGATATATATGCAATTCTGACTTTATTTACATTAGAATCATCTACAACTTCAAATCATTAGCCAAAACCAAACTCACAATCAAAATATAAATCAACCAAAACCAAACTCATAATATATGTATTTTCCTTTAAATTAAGCTTAAATTCTTATGTCATCCTATGCGTCTCCACTCGATCCAACAAGCAGAAAACACATGAATCACTTAAATCCAAACTTATAAAAACAAAAGAGGATCTGAATACACATAATTGATAATTATTAATGGGTTAACTTGATTGAAGATATCGTCATTTTTTGAGTTGAACCGATTGAATATTTTTTATGTGTATAATCAAGATTTTAATTTTTTTTAACGGGTTTAATAAAGTATTGAATTGTATTGTTTTTGAGTTTTGATTTAGTATTGTTTATTTTGATTTTTTTTTTCAAAAGAAAATAAAAAATCATAAGCGTATTTAAGGTTGCAGGCTTTCTAAAAAATGTGGGTGTTAATTCAAGAACATATATTAATTTTTTTACGTATGTACGTATATGTGGTTCATTCAAAATATCATGTTGTAGGTTTTTGTTTGAAGAATCAAGTGGAAAAGCTAAAATAGATGAGAGATCGAACATGAAGCAACGGTAAAGATAAAAATACCCTCATGTGCAGGGCACATGAGGACTTAACGACCTAACTTAACAGATTAACGGTCAAAGGACTAATCTGTTACAAACCGTCAAGTATAGAGATGAGCGGTGTAATTTTTGAAGTTTTAAAACGAAAGGTAGAAAAGTGTGTAAAACACATGAATGATTTTTGTAATTAAGTATATTATAAAATTAGGGGAGGTTATTCATACCCCGAAAATGATTCTAATACCCGCTAACATTATTTATTAACTTATTTTTAATTATCACAATTTTATTTTTATTATAAAATTGCGAAAAAAAATACGAAATATAAAATATAAAGTTTGACAAGTCAAAAGTAGTAAAACACAAAAAAATACAAAACAGAAAATTATAAAAAATTATTTTATTCTGTTAATAAAGTGGGTAAAACTTTGAAATAGAAAGTATATAATATGAAATATGAAATATAAAGTTTGACAAGTAAAAAATAATAAAATACGAATGACACATGATAAAAAATTGTAACAAAGTATATTGTCCTTTTAATTATGTTAATAAAGTGAATAAAAAAGAAGCAGCGTATATACCTATAAAATTATTGTACTAAAAAAAACTGGTAAAAGTAAAAGTACAAGGAAGGGGTTTGTACGGTCTTAAGTTTGTCCCCTCATCTCAACTAAAATACATCCTTTTCTCACTTCCTAAAAAAGTTAGAAAGTCACTAAACCACACTTACTTTGGCTTTTTTCATCCTTTGGTTTCTGTGTTTGCCTATGCATTTGTCAATGTCTTGCTCCCCACCTCACCTCAAAACTAGATAAAAATGAGATACCAATCATACCCTCAATTCTTAATCAATTTTCACTCAATCCTGTTGTGCACACACCATTTATAAACATGTCATGTGTTTGTGTTTTGTGACCTCATTTTCATCTTTTTGTATACCCTTTTACAAAAAATCTTCATATTCATATTTTTGTGTTATTTGACTTCATTTTTACATATTTGTGTACCCTTTACAAGAATCTTGATACCCCTTAAGTGAAAAACTGAAAATTATATCTTTTTGGTAAATTTGTGAAAAAAGATTGGAAATTGTACTTGATTTTGATGTGTACTACATATCCAAACCATGTCATTTGTTTGTGTTATTTGTCTTTATTTTCATCTTTTTATATACCCTTTTGCCAAAACCTTGAAATCCCTTGTATAAAAATAAAATCTTTTTTATAATTTTGTTAAAAAGATTTTCAAATTTTCAGATGTTTGTGTGTTTTTCTGGCTTAATTTTCACATAATCTTGATATTCCTATTATAAAAATCAAATCTTTTTTATAATTTTGTGAAAAAGATTGGAAATTTGAGTTGGATTTTGTGATGGAAATTGATTTGAATCATGTAGTAAGTGGGATTGAAGTTGGTGATGAACTGCATAGTGTTGGATCATGTGGTGGTTCATCTTTATCAGCTTCATCAAATTCATCAAATTTAAGTTCAAAGTCTGCAAAAAGTAGTAATTTTGAGTCTTCAATTTATATGCAACTTTGGCATGCTTGTGCTGGCCCTCTAACCACTTTACCAAACAAAGGAAATGTGGTTGTTTATTTTCCACAAGGTCATTTGGAGCAAATTGCATCTCATTCATGTAATCAAGTTTCTATAATTGATGTTAACTCTTTGGGCCTTCAACCTCAAATCTTTTGTAAAGTTGTTGATGTTCACTTGCTTGTAAGTTTTTGAATTTATTTTGAAGTTTATATACTTTGTGTGGTTATGCTTATTAGATATTGATTTTTTTGTGTTTTATCTTGTTTCTGATATAGGCTAATAAGGAAAATGATGAAATCTATACAAAGCTTACTCTTCTCCCAGTGCCAGAGGTATGTTTGAATTATAATTCAGTTGTATTTCTTCATAAATTTTGTTATTTTTGGATTACTTAGTTGGAAAGTATAGGAAAAATATATATATCATAATTTAGCTTGTTAAAATTGTGATAATCATATACTCCCTCCGTCCCAAAATATAAGTCCAGTTTGACTTTTTAAATCAAACTTTGACCTTAAATATTTTTTATTGTATTATATAATACTTGATGCAAAATATATAAATGGATAGTGTTTGAAATGTATTTTCATTTGGTATAATTTTCATCAAGTGATATATAATACAAAGAAAAATATTTAAGGTCAAAGTTTGGTTGAAAAAGTCAACTTGGACTTATATTTTGGGACGGAGGTAGCTATAGTATTATGTGCAAGCACCAAATATGTTTTGTTGCAGCTAACCCTAAGCTGATAATTTGACCCATAAATAGACCAAATATCGAAAATCAGTATTTAACAAAAATAGTCGAATAGTCACTATCAAAACGCAATGCCAAACACCCCAAATTTCATTGCAACTTTTGTGGTATAGCTAATGGCTGTTTGTGTTATGTACTTTCTTAAGTAAATTTTTGAAAAATTGAAATAAAGTATATGACTTTAGTAATGGTGATGTGTAGTGGACCGGTAAAGATTTCCAACAAGGGGACGAAGAAGGAGGTGACGTGACACCCACAAAATCAAGCCGTCAAATGTTTTGCAAAACACTAACCGCATCTGATACATCCACTCATGGTGGATTCTCTGTGCCTAGGAGAGCTGCTGAAGATTGTTTCCCACCTTTGGTTTGAATTTCTAATCTTTATTTAAGGTTTTTATTAGGACTAATATCATAGAATGTACTTAAGTTAGTGGTTCTTTTGATAACTTTACTTAATAATGTCCTCACACGGCGATTGCACTTTCTTGAATTGTGCTAGTTAGGTAATTTAGAGGACATGCGATGTAGCAAGCTACCTCAATATATATATATAAAAAAAAAAAAAAAAAAAAAAAAAAAAAAAAAAAAAAAAAAGTGTAATTACCAAAATAGACCACTAACCTAAGTACATTGCTATTCTATGCCATTAGCCATTCTCATACTTAACTAAATTCATAGGTGATTCCATTAGTTTTTCTTATGACTACTGCATGCGTTACTCATATTTAGGATTATAAGCAGCAGAGGCCCAGCCAAGAGCTAGTTGCTAAGGACCTCCATGGAGTGGAGTGGAAGTTTAGGCACATTTATAGAGGTAATTTTGATCAATTATTTTTTTTCATCTCTCTTTTGTAACAGTTTAGGATATTTGTATTTTAATCTGGGAATTTGGTGGTGTTATTCAGGTCAACCGAGGCGGCATTTGCTTACTACAGGGTGGAGCAACTTTGTAAGCCAAAAGAATCTTGTTTCCGGGGATGCTGTTCTCTTTCTAAGGTATCATAAAATCATCTTTCGTGTTTGATAATATGTATTTAGAAGCTTAAACAAGAATTTAAAGAAAACAAATAAGTGCAAATATGTAGAGACACCAAGAAAAATAAGATTCCAAATTTCATGCTCAACACTTTCTGTCGGTGGATTATTTCGTTAAAATTGAGATTAGCAAAAAATAGTCTGTATAATATCTGGCAATGTGTATGGATACATGAACTTGGGGATTATTCTTTTGGTCTGAAGGAGGACACACTTTAGGCATATTCTAAGGGAATGGTGCACGTAGCACCTCGCTTTGTGTAGCAAGAAAGAAAGTAGAAAATGAAGAAAGAATCATCTCTTTTTCTTTTGATTTTCTAATATTTTAAGAAGACAAATGGTCGGGAATAACGTTAACTTGTTAATATCTTTAATCATACACTTACAGGATTTACGTGGCTCAACAATCCGCTCATGAAATTCACTATAGTTGGTAGGATTTATATTACAGAACTTGTAAATTACAGTAATGCACACGAAGAACGTTGATTAAATTAGTAGGTCTTCGTCGATAGTTTCTGTGTTCACTTTACTGAGTTAAAGAATATAGTGGGTCACGAGGAAAAAAAAGTATGTCTCTTCTTCCTTTACCATTATGGCATTATGCATCGTATGTTCAATCTCATAAAACAAAAGGAATCGTCAACAAACTTTATTGATGTTACATCTACCCTTTCTATCCTTCCATTTTAAGGAAGATCTAATAATTTTATGCTTGGTTATATAAGAAGACATTAGATTAATTAGCTAATGAAAGATTAAGATTCGGGTTATACTTATTTTGGCAATTTTTATCAGACATGCTAATAACTGTTTATTTCACAAGTGAAATCCATGCAATAAAAATAATTATTCACTTGGTGATGAAAAAGTTCAAAGACTGTATTTTTTGTAGGATTTTGTTATATTTCACGAATCCTAAATGAAAAATTTACAATAGTTCTTAAGTTTCTATGGACCTCTTGCGTATGGTTGTTTTAGGGGCGAAGGTGGTGAACTAAGGCTAGGGACTCGAAGAGCCACTCGACCAAGAACTTATCTACCCGATACAACCATGCCGAACTCAAGTTCCTCGAAGGACATTCTTGCCCCTGTAGCTAAAGCAGTGTCTACCAACTCCACCTTTGATGTTTTCTACAGTCCTAGGTAAAAGCTAAAATCCTTAAACTTAATGGTAAAGATTTGAGAAGCCCTTTTTACTGATTTGTTATTCTAAACTTATAAATACAATGTAGGTCTAATCGAGCAGATTTCGTTGTTCCTTATGCGAAGTATATGAACTGCATTAGCAATATGATAACCATTGGAACAAGGTTCAAAATGAGATTCAGTATGGATGAATCTCCCGAAAGAAGGTATCATCTTTCAAATGTGGCAATTTCCACCAATTTACTTATGACTGGGTCAATTCTGGTTATGTTTTATTTTTAATATATGTAGAGTAATTTTTTAATTCAAAATCTCCTATAGTTAACTTGTTATTTAGATAAGATAAGTTGTAAAATCATATTTGCAAAACTAATTTTCTGCAGAACATTTAAATTATTTGGCCAAAATAGTTTACTGGTCCCAACCCATACCAAAAATTGCCCATTTGACTCTTTAGTATCTCTGATGCAAAGATGACGGCTTTACTTTTTTGTTGTCAACTAAACGAGAATTCCGTTATTGTTTTGCAGGTTCAGAGGGACTGTGATTGGTTTAGGTGACATGGATCCTTACAAATGGCCTAAATCAAAATGGAGATGCCTAACGGTATTTAACATTTCAAATTCATATAAAAATCTAATTCATATATGTTAATGTATTAATCTTTAAATTTAACTATTTTGGCCCCTTTCAATAGGTGAGATGGGATGAAGATGTTGGTAACAATAATCAGGAAAAAATTTCTCCCTGGGAGATTGATCTTTCTGGTTCGTCTGTCCCACTTTTGAACATTCACACATCTCCAAGATTCAAAAGAATGCGGGAAAATCTGCATTCAACACCATCTGAACACCCTGCCGCTGGTATTCTAGTCTCTTAAATATATATTTTATAGATGTTAAACTCGTGAAAGTTTGATTACATGCAAGTTTAATATAAACTTCGCTTTTATGCAGGATGGGGTGGATGTTTAGACTTTGAGGAGTCCACAAGATCCTCTAAGGTCTTGCAAGGTCAAGAAAATATAGGTGGTCACACAATGAACACCTCGTTAAACTTCGGGCTGCAACCCCCAATGCATCCAAGGTTTTCTCCAAATCAGATTTTACTGACGGGAAGAAGTACAAATATTATGATGACTCATCATCAGCCCGTTTCCACAACACCTAACCCGCCCTTTTTGGGATCTAACAACAATAGATTCCCAAAGGTCTTGCAAGGTCAAGAAATTTGCTCATTGAGTTCTTTCACTGAGAACACAAGCGGTTCTTGGGGTCCACCAAGAACCGCTCCTAACATGCATCAAAGGTTGAATAATCCCAGTTTCTATCCACTCGGTTCTGAAGGTGGTAGGAACTTTTTCTTCCAAAATCCAGCTCCTGTCATGCCCACAATTGGTTTCCCAATCAATCGGGCAGGTTCTGAAAATGGGGTCACGAGGAATGATATTAATGGGCTACAGCCTCGTCCTCCTGTTGAGCTTGGGAACATAGCAACCAGTGATCCGGTCGTGCAAGGTAATTCAGGAAGTGAGAAAGATGATGGTGGTTCCGATAGCAATGGTAGTAGTTGTAAACTATTCGGTTTTCAATTGAATGGTGCTCATCCAATGGTGGATGCTCTGAGTTTAAGCAAGAGAAGTTGCATCAAGGTAGGTCCGTCTGTTACTTAGTAGTTGTCAAATTGGGTGTGCCGAGAAAGTTGGTTAACAGGTCAAAACATGAGAAAAGGGCTGGGTCGAGGAAAACCACAAAAAACTAATTTTCTTTTTGTTGCTTGATATTTATGTGATTAATGTCAGGATGATTAGCAGACTATTATTATCATGATATTTCTAAAGGTTTTGTTATGCTCAAAGAGACTTTTAAGTATTCTTTTAAATTTTTTGTGAAGGTTCACAAACAAGGAAACAAGGTTGGAAGGGCGATTGATCTCTCGAAAATGTCGAACTATGATGAGTTTTTTAGTGAGTTAGAGTCGCTATTTCATATGGAAGGTATCTTAAGCAGCCGTGATGGTGCATGGCAGCTATTGTATACGGATGAAGAGAATGACATGATGGTTGTCGGTGATGATCCATGGGAGTAAGTCATAATATACATCTATGTCATGCAATACTTGAATGATTTTTTATTTTGTTTATAAAATTTAGCGGGTGTTTGGGATGGCATACAAGTCATTGTCCCGCTATACTTTGTCTAAGAAAGTAATTTAAACATGATGTTGAATATGCAGTGAGTTTGCAAGGATGGCAACAAAGATTCACATATACACCAAAGAGGAAGTGGAGAAACTGATGAGTGGTGGTGTGATTAGCGACGACACCAGTTGCTTGGAGGAAGCACCGGCGATGGTGGATACAGCCAAATCTTCACATTAGGCGTATGTGAATAAATCACCATTGACCACCGCAAAAATGGTGGTTGTTTAGAGTTTATGTTTTATGTTTATGTTTTAAGCAAACTATGGAAGCTTTAGCTTTTGCAGCCGAGTGACAAGTAAAGCTATAGACTTCGGTTTTCTATCGCACCATTATAAAGCACATATTAAAAGTATGTCCCAACTTTTATTTCCCAAGAACAAGCTCATAAACAAAGATGGTTAAGTGGTCCTGTGTATATCTTGTTTGACATACTAATAACTTGCAGACATCATTCAACATCTGCTGAACTCGAGCTTAAATTTGTAGCCGCCACTAATAACAAGCTGGTATAAATAAAAATAGGCTTTAAAATGATCTTATTCTCTAAATTTTATTTTTCATTTTGAGAGAAGCCCGCTCGAGCCATATTTGATGACCTTGCAAGTAAACTTCGAGCTCACAAACCATCTCGCAAGACTCATATGAATCCAGATAGATCACTATATTTACATGGTGTGTGCTCGGTTGTTATATGGAGTGTTTGGAAATGTTGAAACAACATGTCACGAGCCGAGCTCGAGCTCGAGCTGAAAGCATAAGGTTCAAAACGAGCTTGAACCTTACAAACTTAAACTAGCCGAGCTTGAGCTTTGGCAGGCCTATCTTCGACTCGACTTGTTTCTACTCTCGTTTGGTAGTTATATCCGTGAACATCTAATTTTTAAGCAACGTTGTTTACTCTAACCGTTAAATTTTTAACGTAATTAACTGCCGAGTAGCCTATTTGAAATTCACTTAGACAAATTGAATGTACCATAGTACCAAAAAATATTCACTTACCCAGATTGAAGGTATCACTATATCAGGCTAAGTGTAATGGTGACCCGTGATCCTCATAGGACCGATGACACCACCAAAAATATACCCTACGAAAATAATTAAATAAAACACCCCCACACACAAACATCCTCCACAGCTCGATCGAAAATATGACAGATTCATCCCTTTTCTCCATTTTAAACGCGTCGCATTTGAAGGATGTAATGGTGCCGACACGTCAGCTTTCTCAGTCAATCGGCCATTACACTCGTTCTTATATTCCACATTTAATAATTCAATGTACTAAAACATTCATTTAACCAAATTAAAGAGACCATACTTCACCTTTAATAATTTTAGGTACCAACATATTCACTTAGCTAAATTTAGGATACTATTTTAACCTAAACTCAAAAATAACCTTAAAAAAAAACAGGTACATATACGAGTAGGGGTGAGCAATCACAACCAAATCCCGAAATCCTGAAAAAAGCCGACCGAAAACAAGTGTCCCAAAACCGAAACGACCACACTCGGGTCGAGACTCAGTTTTGGTTTTTCAAACATTCGGGACTCGGGACTGTCTGGACTGGCCAAAAACCGAAAAAACAAACAAAACTAGAGGTGAGCAAAACCGTCCGAGCCCCGACAACCAACCCGATCCCGACATAAACCGATAGTTCCGAAACGAATAATAGCTTCTCGGGTCGGGAGTCGAGATGGATTTTTTAGCATTTCGGGATTTGGGACGGGTCGGGTAGGGCCAAAAACCGACAAAATACAAGCAAAAACCGACTACTTTCAGGACGGGTCATGACGGACCAAAAAACCGACTACTTTCGGGTCGGTATTCGGTTTACGATTTAGGTGACTTTCAGTATCGAAATTAGTCGGATCGGGTCGGGATCCGGCCTGATGCTCACCCCTAAACAAAACCGATTGGTTTCGGGATTCGTTTTTGGTTTTCGGGTCGGGACTGCTCACCCCTATACGAGAGTGTAAGTAATAAAAAGGGTTAATGGCATATAATAGCAACGAACTTTTTCATTTGTCCCATTATCAGATACGAACCCAAAAAATTACAATTATCAGATACGAACTTTCAAATTTTGTTTAATCAATGTAAAAATCTCATCTCGTTGCGTACGATAATGAAAAAAAAAAATCAAAGTTGGATGGTTATTGTGGTATTTTTTTAAAGTTCGTATCTGATAATGAAATTTTTTTTGAAAGTTTGATGTGTATTGTTGTAATTTTTTAGGTTCGTATCTGATAATGGAACAAATGAAAAAGTTTGTTGCTATTACATGTCATTAACCCAAATAAAAATAAAAATAGATCTTTATAACATCAGTACCAAAACCAAAACCCAGTGAACAAAAAACCAAAAACCAAAAACATCAAATAAAAGGGTTTTTCTAATGTGTGCCCTGGGGGCACACGTTAAGAACACCAAAAGGACAATGGGACCCACGAAAAAGTACATCCGGACCCACACCTTTTATCTGAAAAGTGTACTTTTCTGTGGGTCCGGATGTACTTTTTTGTGGGTCCCATTGTCCTTTTGGTGTTCTTAACGTGTGCCCCAGGGCACACATTAGAAAAACCCCAAATAAAATGAACAACTACACCAACAACAACGGAAGAGCAAACGGAGAACAAGAAGACGATGACGACAACAACAACAACGAACGCGACTTAGAAGCTTGGGAGCGAGCTTACGCTGAAGACAGATCATGGGAGTCTTTACAAGAAGATGAATCTGGTCTCCTTCGTCCTATTGATAACCAATCTTTGCATCATGCTCAGTATCGCAGGCGTCTTCGCTCTTTATCTTCCTCCTCCTCCGATGCTTCTTCCCGTATTCAGAAAGGCCTTATTCGATATCTCATTCTTGTTATTGATTTCTCCAAGGTATACTTATTTCCCTTTTTAGGGTTTTTATACCACTAGAACGGTACCCGCGCAATGCGCCGGCGGGTACATGTGACTATTTTGCGTTATTTGGTTACACATTAGATATGTTTAAGCCAAATAATTTTAGTTTGAACAACCTAACAAACTTATTAGATACCTTATTCTTGTTATTGATTTCTCTAAGGTATTCTTATACTAATTTCCCCTTTTAGGGTTTTTATAACTTATGTGTTGCTAACTCATTTTATAAGCATTATAAAAGCACAATTGTGTCGAAATGTAACATACTTTCACTAAATTGCCGTTGTACATAACAAACTATTTTTTATAACCATTTTTTGTAACAAGCTTTTATTCCGTTACCAATGTACCTAGTGACCTTTTATAACAGGTAAATGATGATGTGGCGTGCCGCCACATCATCAAAAACTGGTGCTTCGCACCAGTTTTTTACCTGCTATAGACGGTCACTAGCATACATTAGTAACTGAATAAAAACTTGTTACAAAAAATGGTTATAAATAATTGTTTGTTATGTACAACGACAATTTAGCTCATACAAAAAATGGTAATTATGGGTATGGGTATACTTATGATAATAGAAAAAAAAGTTCATCAAGTGGTGGCTATGATTATTGTTATGGAAATAGGAAGGCAACTGTTTCGAGATTTGAGATTGCTATGGGGTATATTAATAGTAGGGCATTTCTGCTCAATGTTTTATTTGCTGAGTATGCTTTTCGAACTTGATTAGTTTTTCAAATTTAGATAGTGAGATGGTTCGTGTATGTTGCTCGGCGATATGACATGAAGTTATTTAGTATCCACATTAGTTAGGAATAACTTATTATTTTGGTTTGGGGTTAGTATACACGCAAGTTATTGAACTTTACGTGTTTGTTCGATTAAGTTACTGAACTCAAAAGAAATGACATTTAGATCACTATTCAATAGTTTCAGTGTTAATACGGGTGACGTAACGCATATTTATTGATAAGTTAAGTAACATAAATGTCATGTTTCATAAGTTCAGCGACCCAAATGTTGTGTTTTTGATAAGTTCAGATTGTGTCGGCAAAAATATTGTTGAGTAACCCAAGTGAACAAAAACACAAAGTTTAGTAACTTCCGTGTACATGAATCCTTTTTGTTTGAACCAAGCAACTCGCATATCGTCTTTTGGAACTTTGTTATTGTTATGTTAAATTATTTGCATATATAATTTAGATGATATGGAGTGTTTACATGGTGTTTGGGATTGCTTATGAAGATTGTGTTTTGATAATAGGAATGAGCAGTTTTGAAGATGTTTGGGATTGCTGATGCAAACTGCGTTATGTTTCATTATTTGTGTGTCAAGTAAATTGTTTTGAATAGGTTGTCTCAAAAGCCAAACTAGTAAGCAATCCCAAACACCTTATGGATATTTGGCTTTGTTGAGGCCAGTTGTTTGCTTAATAGGATTATTTCGGCACTTATAGGAAGACATGCCATTCTGAGTAGCTCAAGTGGTTGGGAAATGGTTGGAGTTAGAGTAACATTTATTTTTTGTTTGAACCAACAAATCCTGTATTTGCCTAATGATTTACGAGGGGTGTAGCATTGAACTTTTTAAATATTAGTGACACCTGATAATTTGTTCTGCAATGGGTCTGGCATACATGGATATAGAAGGCAGCTTTTATAACAGGTAAATGATGATGTGGTGTGCCGCCACATCATCAAAAACTGGTGCTACGCACCAATTTTTTTTTACCTTCTATAGAAGGTCACTTGCGTACATTAGTAACAGAATAAAAACTTGTTACAAAAAATGGTTATAAATAATTGTTTGTTACATACAACGACAATTTAATAAAAGTTTGTTGCATTTGGGTACAATGATGCTTTTATAATGCTTTTAAATGAGTTAGCGATGTTGGTTCTTTGCTAGAGTCTCTTTGAAGCAGTCATGCCTTTGGGCGTTAGTGCTAAGAACACGTTTGTGTAGACTTTCTTAAGCCACCCTAAAACATGTGTAATGTTAGCATCATTGAACGAGTTAAATAACTGTTGCTTGAATGTAGAGGCGGAGATAGGAGGGGGGCAGGTGGGCACGTGCCCCCTAGCCAAAAAAAATGTAACGTAAATTTTTTAAAATATCTGACTATCAAAGTTTGCCCCCTCGACCATAACTTTCTGGCTCCGCCCCTGCATGAATGTCAAAAACTCATAAAATACAGTTAGTTCTTCCATTGTCAATATAATAGCTTTTGTGATCATTTTTGAATTCCATTAAATGGTAATGTGTAGGCAGCTGGAGAGATGGATTTACGTCCAAGCAGAATGATGGTGGTTGCTAAACAAGTAGAAGCTTTCATAAGGGAATTTTTTGACCAGAACCCTTTGAGTCAAATTGGCTTGGTGACTATCAAAGACGGGCTTGCTCATTGTTTAACTGATCTAGGTGGTAGTCCGGAGTCTCATATCAAGGCCTTAATGGGAAAACTCGGGTGTTCTGGTGAAGCGTCACTTCAGAATGCATTAGAACTTGTACATGAACAGCTTAATCAGATACCGTCATATGGTCATCGGGAGGTTATTATATTGTATTCGGCTTTGAGTACTTGTGATCCGGGAGATGTAATGGAGACTATTCAGAAATGCAAGAAAGACAAGATTAGGTGTTCGGTTATTGGTCTCTCTGCAGAACTTTATATTTGCAAATACTTATGCCAAGAAACTGGAGGGTTATACTCTGTCGCGTTAGATGAGGTCAGTTCAATATTGTTAGTGTGGAACAGGGCAAATTGTATGATAATAAGGTAACATATTTTGGTAGGGTAACCGGGCTAGAACAGACCAAAATATATTACATTTTTATGCGTTTTGCCCCATCCAAAATATGAATACAAACTTATTTGGCTTTTAAATTACTTTACAGGCACATTTAAAAGAGCTAATACTCGAGCATGCACCACCGCCTCCAGCCATAGCTGAATTTGCTATAGCTAATCTAATAAGAATGGGATTTCCACAAAGAGCTGCAGAGGGAGTTATATCGATATGTTCGTGTCACAAAGAAGCTAAATTTGGTGGAGGGTATACTTGTCCAAGATGCAAAGCGCGTGTTTGTGAGTTACCTACTGAGTGTCGTATTTGTGGGTTAACACTTGTTTCGTCTCCTCATTTGGCAAGATCGTATCACCATCTGTTCCCAGTAACACCCTTTGAAGATGTTGATCCTATAATTGTACTGAATCAACGTAAGCGCCCAAAGAATTGTTTCGGTTGCCAACAGAGTCTCTTGAATCCTGGTTAGCATTATGCGTTTAAACTTTGTGCCATTTGCCTAGATATTAGATTATACGGAGTATATAGGAAAATCACCAAACTTACCCTCTTTAGTTGGCTTAACACCATTTTGACCATTTGTTTTAGTTATTACCATTATAACCTCTTATTCTCGATATGTGGCACTTTTTGGTTGCGAAAACCAATTTTTTGTCGGAAAAATAATCATTCGCAGTTCACTCTATAAAGAAATAAATTGTTGACTATAAAGGTGTTTCGCAACACATGTCGAGAAATAGAGGGTCAGACAGGTAAAAATTCAAGAAAATGGTCAAAGTGGTGTAAGTACCGTCTCAAGAGGGTTAGTATGGTAATTTTACTTGATTTATATTGGGCTTACACTGGTTTAATGATGTGATGTAGGAAACATGCCAGGACGTTGTGTCACGTGCCCAAAGTGCAAACTGTTCTTTTGCCTCGATTGTGACATATACATTCATGAGAGCTTGCATAACTGCCCGGGTTGTGAAAGCTTAAAAGACTCCAAATCAGTTGGTTAGTTGAAGAGCAGAGGTTAAGTTGGTCATGTCTGTTGGCAGTTTTGATAGTCCCTTGTACCATTGTGCACAAGTAGAAGCCGAAAAAGGAGCGATACATGGAAATTGGAGTATTCCTTTGTTTGTTGATTTTATATGTTGGCGTCTTCACCTTATTCAATATCGTGTAACTTTTAAGCATGATTTCTGATAGGAATTGGTCACGATAAAGAGCTTTTTTTTTTTTTTTTTTTTTGCTGAAAGATTTTGCCAAGTTTGAGTAGGTAAATTTTTTTTTTTAGAGCGAGACAGGTAGAGAGATGACTAATACACCAATGGTTCGATGCTTGGCCTTGTTTTACATTGCTTATCGGGGAATTTCTCATCTTAGTAGGAGCTTTCCAAAGAAATAGCTTAGTAGCCACATTAGCAGCGCTTGGGATGAGATTTTAGGCGCGGCGTATTCCCCTATATAATCGTGTGGTTTCTGGGAATTTAAAACCGGATTTCCTCCGTAAATTCTCCAATCTAAATGGTAGAGAAGTTTTCATATTTATACCTTTAGTAATGACAACAAAGTAACAAGAACAAGACTTAATGCAGAAAGCAGCGACGCTTAAGTTTCCATATTATAAGTGAGAACCAGTTACAGCAATGTTAGTTCGTGTTGTTACATATGAAGAAACGTCAACTCACAATCAACAGTTACGCAAGCACGCAACAATTGTTATTACATCAGTGTAAAGCGTATCATATGGAAAACAATAATACCACAACTGTATCGAATGATAAAAACGATATGCGTATTGCAATAAATATAACATAAACTTTTAATTATTTATATGAAATAAAAGTTAAATCATCCGAGCAAATGACATTTACAAGCTATTGCTACCAGAATGCTATACGACCAAATATGGATCTCTTGTACTGGATCCGACATAAAGAATCTATACCGGCCCTGTTTTACAAAAGCACCATATAACATTAGCAACCGATATTATAAAAATAAACTTGAGCTACCAAAAATTCCACAAAAACTCACCACTCTAACGAGGGTTAACAGAGTTTCTGGGCTAGGATCTACCTAGTACCTACTGTTCGTCTAGAAGGCAAAATTGCTCAGCTTTAAACTGATAACATGGAAGAAAATAATTAACAAGCAGCAATGGCAAGGAACTTTTCTTAAAAGCTTTCTCTCTCTTCCTCAGAGTCTGATTCAATAGATAGATATAATCTTGGTCTTACTGAACGCTTTTGGCGAGGAAACGAGAAAGGGTCATCAGATCTTTCTCTGCTGGTCTTATCATGTTTACTGCCATTCATTTCGAAAAGCAAAGAAGCTGCAGCAGATGCATCAGGAAAAGAATTAGCTGAAAGAATATATACTTCAAAAGAAGAAATTATTAACAAGGAACTAATTAGGGTATGTTTATAAGAAGCAAATGCAAGCACATTTACTGATTTTGTAAACACATAATCACCTACAGAATGCAGTCCCAAAAATCTTAAGTCAGGTAGAAACATGATATTTCACTAATCATAATAGCTTAATATAACATTATTTTCTGAAAACCAGTTGTTAACGACAGACCTAAGGGCTGCTGTTAGCATTAATCAAAATAAAATAGCTAAGAGGGAATATACCGGTATCTGCATATGGATCCAAGTCAGCATCTTTACATAGCGTTGGTTGATTCGAGTTTAACCCATTTATTGTGGCAGGTTTACAATTATCTTCACTAGCACCACCACCACCTAAGCTGAGGGATATCCAATCATTATCACCATTCAGACCGTTCGACGCAGCTGGCTGATTTCTTGACTCCGCCTGCTCAGCCGTTTCTGATGGTCTTGTGGGAAGAAAGAGCTGAAGTGATGGATCATCGTGTCCGAAAGCTAACGGGTTATCAACCAACCCATCATTAATGTCAAGATTAGATTGGTAGAGTGAAGAATCATGAACTGGTGTTGCAGAATGCATTCCAATCTCATCTGTCAACAATGTGAAATCATCCATGGATGTGGGACCACCAAGTCCATGATGAACATTCTCATCTGAACCAAATAACTGAAAGGTAGGCCCCATCTGACTTGTAGAGGGTAAAGACCAAAAGGGCGCCCCAAAATCATCATCGTTAGTATTAAAAAGACCTAAACATGAACTCCCGCCAGCAATTAAGGCAGGATCTTCAGTGTGTGGAAAAGTAGAAAACGCAGCTCTGTCACCAACATCTTCAATACCATTTTTACTATAGACAGGTTCAGATGACATCAGATTTTCAATCTCGTCTTCTGAATCACTAAGAACAATAATGTCACCATCCGCAACCGTCGGATTCATGTTTGGTGAAAGTGAACCAAAATCAGCTCCATTGGTGGTAGAATGACCAAAATGCCCACCACCATTCTGATTAATACTAGAATCTTCCATATCTCTACCACTGCCAGTAGCACTGCTGCTCATACGAATTTCATTATTCACATTATTCCCATTATTCACAAACTTTTCAGGTTTGCTGACTTCCCAAATTCCGTTGCTATTTTTCTTTATGCCGAGTTTTAAACCTGTGTTATGACCTTCAGCACCACCTTCCTGTTTGACCTGCTTTGGTGCTTCTACCTTGGGTTTCGACTCCACTTCCACTGGAACACAGAGAGTACCATTGGGTTTGTGCCACTCTCCAAGTTCCCCTAAACTTCTTTGGCCTTTTTCTGCTTTCACGCGCCAAGAACCATCTGGTTTCACCTCAATCTCTGTTACATCCTCTCCACAGTTCCGCATCTTTATAGAAATTTTTATTGGCGACGAATTAGAATAGAACCAATCAGCATATCCTCAACGAATCAAAATAATCAAAAATGAAAACACGTCCAATACCTTTGTTGTGATAGAAGTAAAATATGGATCAATAATGACATTCTCTAATGCGTAATTCTTGAGACAGATAGGGCATTGCCACTGCAGGTAACCCAAGATAAGATATTAAATAAAGGGATGTAAACGCCACAAAAAAAACATAATGTTGTGTATAATGCTTGCCTTTCGAGACCGTTGGTTCATTTGCACAAATACTTCAAGATCAAAACAGCCCATGTGAGCACAAGGTTTAAATCTTCCAGCAATTTTCATTCTTGAACCACTCATCTGTTGCATAAAACCACAAAGCTTATGCATACAATAACAAAAATAGATCAGCTGCAAATGTGTTGAATGTTAGGAAAATGTGTTACTTACAGGACACCGAAGATTAACCGGTATAGAATCAGACACGACCTCCAGATCGCTGTCACTGTCTGCATTGTCTGTGGCAGGCCCACCACCGACGCAGCGACAAACACGTGCAACAGCATCTTCAAATCTCTCACCATCAGATTCTTTGGGAATGAGGTTAAGAATCTTTTGGGGTTATCATGCAACAAACAATATCCAAATAGCCATTATTATTTAGGAAGGTGAGTAACATCCTTTTCTTTTCAGAATTTTGAAGATAAATGATTAAAATCACTCAATAAAAAGTTAATCATTACAACAAAAGTCTCACCTGTTGAAATGTGCGCCGTCTCGCTATTCTGACACCCAAACAGAACACCCGAGCATCACAGCCTGCCAATGAAATTTTATTACTTCCATCACGGGTGTATGGTGTGATCTGAAATCAAAAAAGAGAGAACTAGATCACTCAGAAAATATCATTAATTAAAGAAATAACTTCTGAAACCATATGTTTTTTTATCAGAATGCCAACCACATAATTACAGATACGTCAAGAAGCATGCATAGATGCTTCTGAGTAGCATGCACCAAAAGTGTGCCATGGCACTAGAACATAGTTCAATGGAAAATGCTTGATGCATGAGTTGAAACTTACAATGGGACCATCATCACGACCATTGGCTCCAAGCAGTTGAGCGCCAGGTCTATTGATTGCTCGCACAGCCATGCCTGTCAAGTAACAAAGACAATTGAATAGGGTCATGGCGATCATACTCGAACCAAAAAAAAAATAATAATAATAATAAAATAAAATAAAAATAAAATAAAATAAAATGAGAACTAGTTCTTTTAATACGAGTATAACGCGAGTAAATAGAAGCAGACACAACATACCATTGACTTGTAAGTCTGCAAACTGCGGCCATTGCATCCTAAAAGAAACCTTGTCATTAAGGAGCATACACCAGGCCTGTGATTTAAGATTAGGCATTTATCATCAGCATGTTATGATTGACTAATCTAAGATAGGTAATAATTGCACAAGCATGTAAATAAAGCCAACCTGAAGCTCAAACTCGGGTTTCACCAACATCTCCCTTTCCAATTTTGTAAGTTGAAAAGTTTTTTCAACACTCTGCACTGGGGTTGCACTGAAATTTATTTTTAATTGTGTTAACAGCAGCAAACTCGCATAACCATGCAAGACCACATGAGATGCAAATTAAAGAACCACAGCCATATAGCATAAAATGACTACTAACGTCTGCCAAAATTGCCTCCAAAAAAATGGAAAAGTTGATAGGACTATTTCCTAAAAAATCAAATTTCTACCCGCACCTTCAATCTATAAAAAGAATGACATATATACTCACCCTTCTGTAGGGGCACTTGTAATTGTCAGCTTCACAGGATATACAGGATGTCCAACGCTTACCCAATACCTGCATGCTCAAACCCAATTGTATAAATGTTCGACTGCCAGCTTTTATTAAGCAACTCTAATCAAAACATTACTAGGTTATACACAAAACTTGTTTTATCAAGGCACTTACGGATCTGCACGAGTAAGCCTACAGAGTTCACAATAGAAAGTAGGGGGAGGTATGGGTAGAAGACTCTCCATTGGCTTCTCTGGAATAATAACACAACTGATATGCTGCCATACGTTGCATTTTTTATCTTCACACTAAGGACACGCAGAGAGACAAGTAGATCCATCAGAATGAGAAAAACCTTATTTCATCATTTTTATAGCATTAAAACATCGTGAATATAAGAAACATATAGGGGAGAACCTTTATCATTGAATCTGCTTTCGATGTATTTCCACAAAGACAACGAACTTTATCTTTCTGAAGAGTATCCACAACTTCCTCTTTCAATGTTGTATTTATACCAACATTTGAAACACTGAGACCTTTAGATGCCAAGTCAGTTGCCCCTGGGGCTTGCAACTTTCTGGGGACAAGGGAAATAAGGAAATGTCAAAATAAAATGAACAGGCAACGTATATTGGAACACTGCTAGGCAACTATTACATTTGATAAAGCAGATAACAAAAAAGATATACACCTGTAATGGTCATCGACTAGTTTTACAACCTCTTCCTTCCTAACAGCATTTTTCTTGGCCCACATTCCAGAAACTGCTCATTGTGACATAAGAATACAATGTTAACTGAGGGTCCAGGAACATTGTGACAATGAAAAGAATAAATTAAAAAAAAAAAAAAAAAAAAAAAAAAAAAAAGGACCCAATACTAAAAAGTCGGTCGGCTTAAAAACCGGACATTTAGCCTATTTGGACCGAGACCGGACCGACCACACTCGGTCCGATCTCGGTCTAGGTTTTTTGCCGGATTCGGTCTCGGTCCGGTCCGGTTTTTCTCGGTCCGGTCCGGTTTTGGACCAATGAGCAGCCTTCGATCCGCGTAAACAACGTGTGTAGCTGATCTCTTAGTAGCACAGGGACAACAAATAACAAAGAAAAGAAGCATGCGACTACAGGAACACCAACACGTGCTAAATACTTATCGAATATGATGATAGAAAGTACCATTTACCTCGATCATCTGCAATGATAGCTAATATCCGGTCGACAAGATCCTATGAACAATGACAAAAAGTCAACTGAAAAGCTGCATTTATATAAAATAAGCCTACTGAACATTAAATTAATTAAACACTGAACCTGCTTCTTTCCTTGCTTAGAAAGGCCAAGTGGAGTAAGAATGTCCTTAAGCTCTTTAATCCGGAAATGTGCTAATTTTTCCTAAAATACAATAACAAATTGACATAAACATCGCAACTAGAAGAAACTCAAAGCATGAGATTAATAACGAAGAATACAAGCTTCTTAACTATGAAAATAAAATTAAAATATGTGCATTTTTGGAATATGCCAACTAAAAATCACAGTTATAATAATCGGTGTACAGTCATACTAGTTTCCCCGAAAGATTATTAGAACAATCAAATGTCAAAGGCAATTGTGGAAATCACAAAGGCCAACGGATGCGTGAAGTTACCTTCAAGTTCATTCCTAATCCAACTAAAACTATAGATATAAGTATCTAAAACTGATGGCAATAAGCCGCCGGTTATTTATTAAATTTCCAAACATAGTTTTTACCTACTTTGGGAATAAGCTCATAAAAACGGCAACAATTTGAATCGGACTACAATCCTATCAACTGTTAATCTCATATTTGAGGTAGCAACTGATGCCCATGCTTGCTACCTATGTCGCAATTATATGAGTACATGAAAACAAATACGGTGTAAATAGATATTGGGGTTTAACGATGCTAAAAATTGTTGAGGGTGTGGGGTGTGTCTAGTTGTCTACATATGCACATAAGATAAGAGACTAAATCAGACCAACGCTAATAAAGTTATTTCAAAATTCTATACTAGATATGCAACATTACTCGGTATCCATATTAGTCCTAACGATTAGAAAAGAAAAATGTAGCATGTTCACTTCTTTGGAAATCTTTAATGTGGATTCAATTTTTTTCTTAACCACTCTTTTTAGATAAACATGACCTTTTGGCCGACTAATCCACGGGCTTGAGCTCACTGCGACACAAACTCAAACTAGGTAACCCCCTCCCATTCATGAAGGCTAACGTGGCTACTTCAAGTTTGTTTGCACCAAACATGGTTTGAAAAAATCACTCAGGGTTGGCCTAGTGGTAAATGGCTTGTGACTTGTGAGAGGTCTCAACTTCAATTCCTACTTGGTACAAACCAACCTACAACCCTGCTATGGTGTCGTCGATTAGTCAGTCAAAAGGTTTCCATCTTTAGACATCTCACATTTTAATAACTGAGAGTCGCAAGCTTTCGCCAACTCAATCCCCCGGTCCACACGATTATCAAAAAACTATCACCACGATCACTTCTTCAAAATTCTTAAATGTAGGTTCATATTCGACAACACATCTAGTTTCCATACAAGGAACAAACTATCTATCACCCGACCCGACCCCATCCTCGTTTCCTCATACACTTATAATCACAATTCCACAACACATTCAACGCAACAACACGCGATTCTCACACAAACCCAAATCATTAAAAAAAAAAAAAAAAAAAAAAAAAAAAAAAAAAAAAAAAAAAAAAAAAAAAAAAAAAAAACCCACATAACCACTCACACATCCTTAACCTTAAACAGCAATCACTAAAAAACCTTAAAAAAACTATCGCCACGCTCACTTCTTCGGAAATCTTAAAACGTAGGTTCATATTCGACTTTTAACTTTTGTTTCTAATCCCACATATCATAAACCTACTTCTCTCAATTTCCATACAAGGAACAAACTATAATCACAATTCCACAACGCAACAACACGCGATTCTCACACAAACCCAAATCATTAAAAAAACACACCACATAACCACTCACACAACCCCTTAACCTTAAACAACAATCACTAAAAAAACCTTAAAAAAACTAGCGCCACGCTCACTTCTTCGGAAATCTTAAATGTAGGTACATATTCGACTTCACCTTTCGTTTCTAATCCCACATATCGTAAACCTACTTCTCTCAATTTCCATACAAGGAACAAACTATCTATCAACACATTCAACGCAACAACACGCGATTCACACACAAACACAAATCATTAAAAAAAAAACACCACATAAACACTCACACACATCCTTAACCTTAAACAACAATCACTAAAAAACCTTAAAAAAACTATCGCCACGCTCACTTCTTCGGAAATCTTAAAATGTAGGTTCATATTCGACTTCACCTTTCGTTTCTAATCCCACATATCGTAAACCTACTTCTCCCATTTTCCAAACAAGGAACAAACTATCTATCACCCACCCCAACCCCATCCTCGTTTCCTCATACACTTATAATCACAATTCCACAACACATTCAACGCAACAACACGCGATTCTCACACAAACACAAATCATTAAAAAAAAAAAAAAACACCACATAACCACTCACACATCCTTAACCTTAAACAACAATCACTAAAAAACCTTAAAAAAAACACTAAACATGATTAAATAAATAAAAAAAAGAATACTACCTTATAAGTTGCAACCAAATCCATCTTATTCAACCAAAACTCACCAGCATCAACAAAAACCAATCTACAAAATTATCATCAAATCAATAAATTATATAAAAATCATAACAATAATAATATAAAATAATTTTTATAAAATATATGACCTGTGATTAGATAAATTAGGGTTTGATGAGAATTGGGGATGTGGTTGTTCCGTACACCGTCAAATTTACGGTTCAATGTGTGAATGTTTTGGTTTGGTGGGTGTGAAAGGTTGTTGGTTTTACATAGGATGAACGGACGTGTAAGGGTATGGTTCAATCCGGTTTATTTCATGCGTTCGAATCCGGGTTTGTTTCTTTTTCTATTTTTATTTTTATTTTTTATTCCTAGGGTCCAATTTTGTGTTCTTACTTTATTATTTTACTACAAACTTTGTTTCTTTTGAAAAAATTGACAAGTAAAAGGATTTTTTTTTTTTTTTTTTTCATTTCTTTTATATCTGCGTAAAGCGATTGTGTATAGCGACAAATAGATATTTTTGTGAAATTGTGATTCTGGTTTGACTTATGATGTAAAGCGTGTTTTTTTTTAAGTTGTTAAGTTTATAATTGATCAAACTTAAGGTGTATTAAGTGATACTTAAATGTATTTTAAATAAACTATATTTATTTAATTTTAAGATTTCAATAATGGTCGTTCACTTTTTATGAATAGTATAGATATTTGATTTTTTTAGTCTACTAATTTACGGGGTCTGAAATCATTGACGCACATGTTTAGATCGACTAAAACCTTCATTGTTCAGGAGGTTGGCTTAGCCACCAAGAATAAGGTTTTATTGCTATAAAACCTTAATAACTGACAATATTGATTGTTTTACCCATTTTGTTTTAAATATCTAGTGTTAAGTTTGCCTCGATTTGGTACCGTTGTCGTGGCCCACACAGAAACTGTTTTTTACCCTTAGATGTCCGGTCAACTATTGCGCCTCAATGCATTTAGAGAAGAACCAGCTAGCTAATGACAATTTTCAAATTGAGTCGGTGGCTTGCTTAGGAACCTGCATTTTCAATAAGTGCAATGAATACCAATTGAGATATGCGTCGAAGTAGACTCGTAATTTGAGAGATACGCAGTGTGTTTTAAAATAATTGTCCATAAAAAAAGTTTAAGAAAATTATAGCTTTTTGTTTATTATATTTTGCAGAATAACAGCTTTACCCCTAAATAACTAATTTATAAATTCTTTAAAGTTTGTAATAGTAACCTCAAAGGTGGGGTATATCACATTGTATAAACTTCTTTATCTATTTGTTGGAGCATACAATTTATTTTAGGCAATCCAAAAGTAAATGTGGAGAAGAAATTTAGGATGGGTGGAGTAATACAATAATATATTTTGTTGTTAAAATAATCGTATTATTTGTGTTGTAAAAGAATAAAGAGCTATGGTGTGTTGTTGTTTTGAGTGTGAATCTCATGATTGTGTTACGACTAGTTCTAAGTGCGGAACACTGTGAAGGTTGAGTTGTGTTGTGAGTTCGGAAAGCTCTTGTGTTGGTATTAGTCAATGGTTATAAAGAGGATATTAATGTGTCGAGCTAAGGCGTGATTAGTTCCTGTACGGTATCTCCATCATAAGGAGTTGTATTGCTATAGAATAATAAATGGATCGCAACGTTAGAGAGTCATGTACAGATGACATGAACCCCATTTTGGAACTACTATAAAACCTTGTGTTTCTCTTCTAGCTAATTGTTTACATTATTTTCTTTTACTTTCATATGAGTTGTTGTATATGTTGGCTATCTAGTTAGTTAAAGATAGTTGTTTAAATAGATAATCATTTCAATGCATCAAATTAATCAATATGTCCTTTTATGTGTGTCAAACTTTTTAATTCCTATTTTATATACATGTATTGTAAACTTTTAATAACTTCTATTATGTGTATCATGACTGTGAGATTATAACGAGATATTGCTTAATCTATTTCCGTTCGATACGTACATGCCTTGTTTGAATTATATATGTTATATATTAACCACATATACCCCAAACACCCCATCTACCAATTAAGAGTGAATATTTATGATTTCTTGTAGGAGATGACTTAGAGGTTGGGTGGGAGAATAGAGTGTTTAAATATTTATGGTTATATATAACATGTATAATAAAAACAAAACATGTAACATCGAACAAAAAAAGATTAAATAGTGACACATTATAATTTCACCCTAATGAAACACTCAAAAATAATTCTTGCTTGGTGCAAACAAACCGACAACCCTGCTATGGCATCACGCCAGCCTTCCCAAAAAAGGGAAGGGCTTTAAATGAATTGTGGCGATGTGCTGAAACCCCGTGGATTAGTCAGTCGAAAGGTCTCCATCTTTAGATATCTCACATTTTAATAATAAGAGTCGCAAGCTTTCGCCAACTCAATCCCCCGGTCCACACGATTAGCAAAAAACTATCACCACGCTCACTTCTTCGGAAATCTTAAATGTAGGTTCATATTCGACTTCAACTTTCATTTCTAATCCCACATATTGAATACCTACATCTCTCATTGTCCATACAAGGAACAAACTATCTATCACAATTCCATAACACATTCAACGCAACAACACGCGATTCTCACACAAACCCAAATCATTAAAAAAAACACCACATAACCACTCACACATCCTCGACCTTAAACAACAATCACTAAAAAACCTTAAAAAAACACATGATTAAATAAAAAACAATACTACCTTATAACTTGCAACCAAATCCATTTTATTCAACCAAAACTCACCAGCATCAACAACCAATCTACAAAATTATCATCAAATCAATAAATTATATAAAAATAATAATAATATAAATTTAACTTTTTATAAAATATCTGACCTGTAATTAGATAAATTATGGTTTGATGAGAATTGGGGAAAATAAGTGATGTGGTTGTTTTGTACACCGTCAAATATACGGTTAAGTTTGTTTTGTTTTGGTGGGTGTGAAAGAAGGTTGTTGTTGATTTTACATAGGATGAACGGACGTGTAAGGGTATGGTTCAATCCGGTTTATTTCATGCATTCGAATCCGGGTTGTGATCCTTTGTTTTTCTATTTCTATTTTTATTTTTTATTCCTATGGTCCAATTTTGTGTTCTTACTTTATTATTTTACAAACTTATTGTTGTATTTATTTATGTCTCTTTTTAAAAAATTGACAAGTTTATGATTGATTTTCATTTTTTAGTATATTTGCGTAAATTGACGTTGTATAGCGGCAAATAGTTATATTTGCGGAATTGTGATTCTGGTTTGACATTTGATGTAAAGCGTCTTTTTTTAAAAGTTGTTAAGTTGATAATTGATCAAGCTTAAGGTGTATTAAGGGATACTTAAATTTAATTTAGGTAAACTATATTTATTTAAGTTTTTAAGATTTCAATAATGGGCATTCACTTTTTATAAGTAATATAGATATTTTATTCTTTAGTCGACTAATTTACAGGGTCTGAAATCATTGGCGCACATGTTTAGACCGACTAAAACCCTTCTTGTTCAGGAGGTTGGCTTAGCCACCAAGAATAAGGCCTTGATAAATGACAATATTGATTGTTTTACACATTTTGTTTCAAATATCTAGTGTTTATAGTTTGCCTTGATTTGGTACCATTTTCGCAGCCCACACCGAAACTGTTTTTTTACCCCTAGATGTTCAGTCAACTGTTGCGCCTCAATGCATTTTGAGAAGAACCAGCTAGCTGATGACAATTTTCAGATTGAGTTGGTAGGTTGCTCAACGTGCATTTTCAATAAATGCAATGAATACCAATTGAGATATGCATCAAAGTAGACCCGTAATTTGAGAGATACGTCGTATGTTTCCAAATAATTGTCCATCAAAAAAAGAAACATTTTAAGAAATCATTATCATTATAATTTTTTGTTTCTTATTTTATGCATAATGATGATTTTACCCTAATTAACTAACTTATAAATTCTTTAAAGTTTGTAATAGTAACCTCAAATGTGGGGTATATCACATTATCACTGATATAAATTTCTCTATCTATTTGTTGAAGTGGACAATTTATTTGAGGCAATCCAAAGTAAATGTGAACAAGAAATTTAGGAAGGGTGGAGTAATACAATGATGAGGCGAAAAGTGTACCGTTTTTAAAGGGTCATTTAAGCCCGAATTCGTAATTATTTGATCAATTATTGCCCTAAATCGTTCCTTTTGTCACTTTAGGTACTTTTGAGGAGAAATCTGGAAAAGGAGGCGTTTTGGACGTTTTTGGAGCATAAAAGTGAAGAAAACGGCAAAGTCTCTAATTCCTTGCTGGGAACAGTAGCTGACGACGTCAAGACATAACACATGGCGGCGTCAAGAGTGGCAAAAGAGGTGGATGTGGCAATTACAACGTGACGGCCCAGAACATTTTCAATGTTAATATCCTGACGGCCCAGAACATTTTCAATGTGGAAATTAACCGATCGAGGTTTTATACGTCCAAGTACATCACCCTCGGGAGCTCCTGTCCTATTCGTAAAGAAGAAAGACTAATCTCTGAGGATTTGTATCGACTATCGTGGATTAAACAAACTTACTATCAAAAATCGATACCCATTACCCCAGATTGATGACCTATTTGATCAACTACAAGGTTCGAGCGTATACTCAAAAATCGACTTACGACCAGGCTATCATCAACTGAGAGTGAGGGAAGAAGATATCCCTAAGACCGCTTTCAGAACGAGATATGGGCACAATTAATTTCAAGTTATGCCATTTGGTTTGACAAACGCACTAGCAGTTTTCATGGACCTCATGAACCGGGTGTGTAAACCATACTTGGATAAATTTGTTATAGTGTTCATAGATGATATCCTTATATATTCACGTAATGAGGAAGAGCACGCTAAACACTTGAGAATAATCCTAGAACTTCTTAAGACGGAGAAACTTTATGCAAAGTTCTCTAAGTGTGAATTCTGGATTAGTGTTGTGCAACTTCTCGGACACATGATAGATAAACAAGGACTTCGTGTCGATCCAACAAAAATCAAAGCCGTTAAGGATTGGTCGCAACCTAAGAATCCTACCGAGATAAGACATTGCGGGCTACTATCGAAGGTTTATTGAAGGATTTTCAAAAATAGTTAAACCTTTGACAGAGCTAACCCAAAAAAACAGGAAGTTTGACTGGGGAAAAGATCAAGAGATAGCTTTCCAACCTTTGAAGAGAAAGTTGTGTGAAGCTCCGATCTTAGCATTACCAGAGGGAAACGATAATTTTGTCGTTAACTGTAATGCTTCTCGAAGAGGTCTTGGAGCTGTGTTAATGCAAAAGGATAAAGTAATCGCTTATGCATCACGACAACTCACGACACATGAAGAAAACTACACTACACATGATCTAGAATTAGGAGTAGTAGTGTTCACTCTAAGAATATGGAGACATTATCTGTATGGCACTAAGTGTACGGTTTTCACTGATCACAAAAGCCTACAGCATATTCTTGATCAAAAAGAGTTGAACAGGAGACAACGTCGATGGGTAGAACTACTTGCTGATTATGATTGTGAGATTCGTTATCATCCTGGAAAAGCTAATGTAGTAGCAGATGCTTTGACCCGAAAGGAACGAATCAAACCACTTAGAGTTAGGTCATTGGTAATGACTCTTCATTCAAATCTACCTTCTCAAATACTCAAAATCCAGAATGAAGCCCTCAAAATGAAGGATCGTAAACTTGAGAATTTACGAGGGATGGATAAGGCTTCTGACGGAACTCGTTATATTAAGGGTCGAAAATGGTTACCATATCATGGTAACTTAAGGAACGTAATAATGCACGAGTCCCATAAATCTAAGTACTCCATTCACCCAGGATCTGACAAGATGTATCAGGATTTGAAGAAACACTATTGGTGGCCCGACATGAAGGCATCCATAAAGGCTGAATGCCAAAAGCCATCCGGTTTATTGGAACAGCCTGAGATTCCCATTTGGAAGTGGGAAAGAATTACGATGGATTTTATCACTAAACTACCTAGAACATTCAACGGGCATGATGCTATTTGGGTAATAGTTGATCGCCTTACAAAATCAGCACACTTTATTCCTATACGAGAAACAAATGATATGGAAACCCTTGCTAGGTTGTACCTCAAGGAAATAGTTTCCCGACATGGAGTGCCAATATCTATTATATCGGATCATGATTCTCGCTTCACATCCAGATTTTGGCAATCTATGCAAAAGGCCTTAGGTACTCAAATAGACATAAGTACGGCATATCATCCGCAAACCGTTGGTCAAAGTGAAAGAACTATCCAAACACTCGAGGATATGCTTCGAGCGTGTGTGATAGATTTTGGAAAAGGATGGGAGAAACACTTGCCATTAGTAAAGTTCTCGTATAACAATAGTTATCACGCTAGCATAAAAGCAGCACCGTATGAGGCACTTTATGGGAGAAAGTGTAGGTCTTCGGTCTGTTGGGCTAAAGTTGGAGAAGTACAACTCACGGGTCCGGAAATAATCCATGAGACAAATGAGAAAATAGTTCAAATCCGACAACGCTTACAAGCTGCAAGGGATCGGCAAAAGAGTTATGTCGATATAAGATGTAAGCCTTTAGAATTTCAAGTCGGAGATAGGGTTATGTTGAAAGTTTCACCTAGGAAAGGTGTCTTTCATTTCGGAAAGCAAGGAAAGCTTAGTCCAAGATACATTGGACCTTTTAAGGTTTTAGAACGAATTGGTCCAGTGGCATACCGACTTGAATTACCGGATGAACTAAGTAATATACACGACACGTTTCACGTATCAAATCTTAAGAAGTGTATATCAGACGAATCACTAGTTGTTCCTATTAACGAGCTTCAATTGGATGATAAGCTCAATTTCATTGAGAACCAGTGGAAATTATGGACCGAGAGGTCAAAAATCTAAAACATCACCGGATTCCTATCGTTAAGGTACGCTGGGACTCCCAAAGAGGACCAGAGTATACTTGGGAACGAGAGGATCAAATCCGGGCTAAATATCCCCATCTATTCACACCATCACATACTAACCATAGTTAAATCTCGGGACGAGATTTTCTTTCAGGATGGGAGACTGTCACAAACCACTAACTTCCCCTTAGGTTAGAAATACCTTACTAACTTAGCTTAGGCCCTCACTAGCTCCCTAGGATTAGAAATGCCTTACTAACTTAACTTAGGCCCTTATTAGAGCACACTAGGATTAGAAATGCCTATAGGATTTTCCCAAGTTAAATTTTTGCTTTTATATATCATTATAACCTAACTAACCCTCAGACAAGCTCACGTATCCACCTGTGTCAACCACTATTATGTTTACTTGATGTAAACATCCTAGTATGTCAAGTCAAGGTAATAAACATATTTTCACCAAGAAAACTAGTATTATAATACCCTATACTTGTGATTCGTGTGAAAACCAACTTATATATTATATAGTAATATATCGAACTGATCCGCGTAAAATACGGATCACCCGAGTCGTATCCAAGTGAAGGCGAATGGAATCAAGAATATTGATTCGTGAAACCGTGAATTGAAAAGTGAAAAAGTGAAAATAGCAATCAAGATATTCAAGTAATCACAAACAATTATGAAATATGCAAAGAGTACAAGCTATATATGCATCAAAGTTAAAAACGTAAAAACGGAAATGCAACCGCGATATTTAAAACGTAACGCTTATTGAAAAATGATCCTACAAACTTGAAAATATTTTCTAAAAATCTTAAACTAATAAAATGAATTTTCAGAAAAAGAAAAATATTTTTTTGACTTTTCTTTTATTTTCTATGAATTTATATTGATTTTTGGAATTTAAAATGAATTAAAAATAAAGAAAAATAGAAAAATAAAGTGGAAAAATGAAAATTTAATTCTAAAAATTCTAAAATATTATAAAAGAATTTCTATAAATATTTTTGTATTTTTCAAAATCTTTTTTGAATTTTTACGGATTTTTGGTATTTAAAAACTATTTAAAATTGAATAAAATCAATAAGAAATTGACAAAAATAGTAAAAAGACTCAGAAAAATCTGGAAAATTCCAGAAAATCAAAAATAATAAAAGTAACTTGAGAAAAATTTTTGAAATGAAAAAGAACAGTTTAAGTGCTTATTTAGATAAAACTACTTATCACAAGTGCTTATTAATAGGTACTTGTGATCCAATCTGTTTGAAACTTTTAACACAGGCTTAGAATGATGCAATTTACTCAATTATGCAAGATTAGATCAAATTATAGCACAAATATCCACAGATTCAACAATTTAAAGCAATAAGCTTAATGAATAAGCTCACAAGATAAGCAGAAATAGAACAGGAAGCTACAGAAGCAATCAATGATGCACAATACTAAAATTTACTCAAATTAAGCTCACTCACAACTACTAAACTCAGATATAGGCTCAGAATACAACCAGCAGACACAATATATCAAATAGTTAACTCTCTCTAACTCAGCTTATAATCAGGTGCAAAAAGCTAACAAGATAAACTCAAATGTAACCACTTAATGGGGCAAAAGCACTATTGATATACTGAGATACTAGATCAAGCAATTATATGACCTAATACCACTGTATGCTACCCAAGAATTACCCAAATTCAGCAGCCTTTGAACTTAATTCCTATGCAACAGTTGACTTTATACTAACTTTAACCAATTGACTTTATCAAATTTTAGCTACTAATAACTATCACTATATGTAATTTTAAACTATATCTATGATAAAATAAGCTGTCTAAGTCTGAATTTAAACAATGAAACCAATTACACTAACTGTAACTAAATTGATGAAACACTAAACTAATATTCAATTCTAACTATTACTTTTATGAAAAACTACCCTACTTTTTAATTATCTATTAGTAAACTACTATTCTTATGAGATCTGCTTATGGAGCTTAAACTGAAATACAACAACAACAATACTCAGCTTAAAACAGATCCAAACACCCCTTTATAGTGACAATTTTACTATAAATCCATGAATAACACTTCAAATCTCTTTCTACTAGTCTAATGAGCTTTCAAATTACTAACAGAAGCAATAGCAACAACTAGATCCCACAGAAACTCAGCAACACAATTCCACATTATAACAGATGATCAATATCTCAACACAGATCACCAAAATACTCAGATCTGAGGCTATCCAATACACAACCCTCAATTTAAGCAACTATGCAGCAAAGAAATACAATGAAACAGTGACTCAATTCCAATCCAGAACTAAACACAGATCCACTAACTCAGATATTCAAATATGCAATAATCTATGATCAAACAAATACAGAACTCAACAATAACATCTATAATATCAACAAATGCATATCAATGAAATAGTTATGCTACTAATTAAATCAATCTAATTCAGATCTAACCAAACAATAGAAATTTGAATGAAACTTACAAAACAATTTCATCTCAGCAAGAAATAGAGATGATTCACTATGCTTGCCTATCTTTAAGATAGGCAGGTCCATCCATTTCTGACCTAACTATCCAATCCACCTCAGCAAACTCATAATTCAAACCTTCTTTGAATGAAACAGTACAAGTACACCACAAGCTATATGAGCTTGCATATACTGTATATAAGCTGAAAGCAGCTTATTGAAGACCTAAATCACAAATACTTTTAAACATTTTTGTTTATTTATTTTTTTTATATTTTTGTATATTTTCTGATTTTTATTTATTTATTTTTTTCTTTTTATGAAAATGATTTATAAAACTGAATTAGAGTATGGTTTTAGCTAAATGAAACAGGAAATAGAAAAATAAGAAGATTATAAAACAGATTAAGCTAAATTTAAGAGAAATAATAAGCTGAATATAAATGGAAGAAACACTTTTATTAAAAACAAAGAGTAAAATTACAATAACTAATCTAGATTACAATTCAAACTACAATCTGACAGCATAACTTTGCACTAAAAACTACATACCAAATGATCTAAAATCGACCCTATTTATAGATGAGGTGAGAGGTTTGGGGTCTGAATGCCATGCTGGCAATCCTCACAACTCTGTGTTTCTTCAAGTCATGTATCAGCCCTCAGATTCAATGTGTGCTTCTTTGATCAAATACACACCCTTGGATCACTATTTGATGCGTGGCCTGCCCAATAATATGCCTTCATCTGTCCCCCTCTCGTGTGCTATATTCTCTGTCATTGTCAGCAGAATCCAAGGAGAGTTTGTGACGCGACTTGTCCAATATCATTCTGCCAAGTGTCCACCCAGCTTACATTCTTTCTTTCTGACACCTTCTGAGCACTTGATCAAGCTTCTAGAAGTCCTAATCATTAGTAAATAATGGTTAATTGGGATGGTGTGAACCCATTGAGCCAAGGTTTGATTTCTAGGGTTCATGGGGAAATTGGGGGTTCTGGGTATTTGGGGATTTGGGGGAAATATGGCTCGTTTTTATTTTTATAAATGGTTTGACCCAGATTGACTTCTTTGACCCCTTATTAATATTACTTTGACCGTGGCTTAGTTGGGTCGGGTTTTGAGAAAATGGCATTGGGCCTTTGGATTTCTATTTTGGATTTGGGCTTTTGATAGCAGATTGGACTTGGTAATAAAAATGGGTTAAGCTTATAACATTTTCAGCTTAAATGATTCAAGGACTAATTGTGTAATTAGCTGAAACTTCAAGGGCTGATTTTGTTATTTTTTCAAAATAACTTCCAAGGACTAATCATGCAAATCTTGAATAAATGAAGGACTGAAGTTGACTTTTAGATCCCAGCTTTGACTATTTGACCATCTTCCACTCTCGTGCCCGTTTTTTCCGGTATTTGCTTGGTTTTTCGTCTTTTTGTGACAAATTCGTGCCTACATAATCACAAACATAAAACATACATTTCTTTGGAATTTGTTAGCTCAATTAGTCAATTTGGGTCGGAATTTGGCCATAAAATGGTATGTGAATTAACACATACCAAAATCCCCCAGACTAAGATATTGTCGTGTCCTCACGCAATGTGATCTATTCATGCTTTTGGGTTAAATAATTTTAAAACTCTTCCTACTAACTTTGTAAAGTAGGAAGGATGTTCGAAAGAAGTAATAAAATCATTTATACCCGAAAACGCTATGTTTTCCAAAAATTTTCCTTTATTCTACTTTTATTTCTATTTTTGGACTTTTCATACTTTATTCTTGTGACGGTTTATTAAACTTTCATTTTTTTGCAATAATTATTAGGGTCAACGAGTAGAAACACTTTTCATGGAAAAGTGACCGTACGAATAAAAATCGTCATCCTTGATTTTTCACAAGTCCCCAAACTAAGCGTACAAACGAGATCACAGCTTATCTACAAATTAAATGCTAACACTACTCATAAAAGTTACTTGTGGAAACTCTTTACTCCCATGTCGTAAGTTTTGTATCTCAATATTTTATTTTTGTTAAGAAATGAATTGCTTCATATTTTCTCGTTTCACTATTTTTAAGTCCGATAGTGATACCTAAGTTAAAACGATAAGTAGTTATTCATTTTCTCTTAAGAACCACTGCAATAAAAATTCGGTCCACATCAAGGAATTTTGGTACATACAATATCATACATATAAGTTGCGGAGTACTACACGTGCACCTCATGTGTCCAATTCAAAATCATCCACATGCACCTCACGCGCCAACAACTTATTTACATTCAAGCTCTTATTCAACATAACTTTCAACTTTCACTTTTTTCATTTTTCACTTTTCTCATATTTTTTCATATTTTTTTTTTCTTTCTTTGAATTTTTCTCATACATCAATAGAAGCTTATCGGGTAGCTCCAAAACCACATAGATAATCAACTTTTGACTTTTGATTTTTTTACTTTTTGCTCTTATTTTTTATGTTCCTTGATATGTACCCAACTTTTAAAGCAAAAATTCTCTTAAGAAAACAAAGAACTAAATATTATTCAAACAAAAATACCAATAATTAACCTAGAACATCTATTATATATGGGTGACGTATTTTATGGGAGTAAAAAGCCACAAGTACCTCTCATGAGCTCTAAAGAGAACCAACTACTCCACGTTTAGCATCTAACTTCTAAATAAACTCTATCATTTCTCGCTCTTCGCAATTTAAGATTCCAAATAATGAAACCCGCGAATACTTAGCCGATAATCAGTCACGCATATATAAAGTCAGTTACGGAAACTTGCAAATTCTAGAAGAAGAATTCGCCTTTTCTAGCTCCTGATGTAAAAGACTAGCGAAAGCTTTTAAGCTGCGCATGTATAAAGTCAAGTACGGGAACTTGCAGATTCTTAAGAAAGAATTCGCATTTTATAGCTCCTTGTGTACAAGACTAGCACAAGCTTATATGATTATCATTGGTTAAGGGAACAAACTAGGGCTCAACACGCCCGGTCAAGTCAAGATATTTATTCCTACTCTTGCCAGCAAGAAAGTCAACAATGTGTCAAAACACTTATTCAAACTTTATTATATTTTTGCACAATTTTTCTAACTTTTTCCATTTTTTTGTGTTTTTTCATGACTCTTTCATTGATTTTTCTTCAAAATTTTTGAAATTTTCAATTTTTTTTTTATTTTTGGTGGAAAAATGGAGTTGCAAGAGTGCACGACATGTGAAAAATGCAAGGTCAAAATCATTTCGAAGATTCACCCTCCCCCATACTAGAATGAAACATTGTCCTCAATGTTTTTACGGGTTAAGGTAATCCTAACAAAATTCTAGGCCGTTTATTAATTATGCTAAAGAAAACGTTAGTCGATAAGATTCACGGATATAGGATTTCTAATAAGCACCGATGAATGAAACTCGAGCGGAGAGAAGATAACGAGCACGAGAGTCATCATAAATTGCGGACAATCCTAACAAACATCACAAACAACCACGGAACACAAGAGTAGAAGAGGCACCCCCTCCTCACGTTATTTGTAAGAAAATAGAAAATAAGAAGATGAAATTGGATAAGCATGGGTTGCCACCCACGAAGCGCTTTGTTTTTTATTTCCAAGTCACGTAGCTTGACTCGATCCCCGAATTCAATTGTCCTTGGGGAAAGTTTGGAGATCCGGGACTACCATGGTTGGTACATCCCCTCCAAAGTAATGTTTTAAACGGTGACCCTTAAAGTTGGGACCATCGGGTTGAGCTAACTCAATGGTACCATAAGGGAAAACTTGGGTTATTGTGAATGGTCCAGACCAACGGGTTTTAAGCTTACCCGAGAATATCTTTAAACGAGAGTTAAAAAGTAGCACTTGATCACCAACGTTAAAAATGCGGTCTTTGATCTTGGCATCATGGATTCTTTTTGTTTTCTCTTTATAAATCAAAGAATTCTCGTAAGCTTGATCACGGAGTTCGACTAACTCATTCAATTGATCTTTTCGGTGATCATCCACGGTTTTTAAGTCAAAGTTGGCATGTTTTAAGGCCCAGTAGGCCTTGTGCTCTATTTCGATGGGCAAATGACAAGCTTTCCCGTAAACCAGCTTATATGGTGTACACCCAATGGGAGTTTTATAAGCGGTTCGGAAAGCCCATAATGCATCTTCTAATTTGTCGGCCAAGAGGCACGGTGCTCTCCTACTGTCCTTTCTAGTATACGTTTTAAACCACGATTGGAGACCTCAACTTGACCACTCGTTTGTGGATGATAAGCCGTGGAAAGACGATGTGTGACACCATACTTAAGCATTACTTTTGAAAATTGGTCATTACAAAAATGGGTCTCACGATCGCTTTTGATGGCTCGAGGAGCACCAAATCAGGCAAAGAGACTCTTTAAGAACTTAACAACAACTCGGGCGTCATTAGTGGGGAGCGCCTTCGCTTCAACCCATTTGGACAAATAATCGACGGCCACGAGAATGTACTTGTTTCCTCTAGATGACGGGAATGGTACCATGAAATCGATGCCCTAAACGTCAAAAATTTCACAGACTTGAATCGCATTTTGCGGCATTTCATCTTTTTGAGAAATTTTCCCTTGACGTTGGCAAGAATCACATGTTTTTACCAATTCATGGGCATCCCGATATATCATCGGCCAATAGAAGCCGGAATCGAAAACTTTCTTTGCGGTGAAATTGGCACCATGATGTCCCCCCGTGGGTCCACTATGGCATGCCTTAAGAATTTCAACGGCTTCCGTATCGTGAACACACCGCCGGATCACTTGATCCGCACAGACTTTGAACAAATAAGGGTCGTCCCAAAAATAATGTTGGACATCTTTAAAAAATTTCTTCTTTTGCTGGGACGATAACCATTTTCTAATGAATTTCCCCGCATGGTAATTCGCAAAATCGGCGAACCATGGGGTACTTTGGTCAAGTTTAGTCACACTCCCAAGTGTCTCGAGAGGAAAAGTTTCGGTGATTTCCTTATTCTCAAGAACACTTTGATGGGGGTTCTCAAGTCGTGAAAGGTGATCAGCAGCAAGATTTTCAGCTCATTTCTTGTCTCGTATTTCGACATTAAATTCTTGGAGCAAAAGAACCCACTGCATTAAACGTGGCTTAGCATCTTGCTTTGCCATTAAGTACTTTAGGGCTGAGTGGTCCGTATACACTATGCATTTCTTAAGAAGCAAATAAGACCTAAATTTCTCAAAAGCATAGACAACCGCTAACATTTCCTTTTCGGTAGTTATGTAGTGATGTTGGGCCTCGGTCATAGTCTTACTTGCATAGTGTATCGGTTGAAAATATTTATTCTTACGTTGCCCCAGAACTGCACCAATGGCATAATCACTTGCATCACACATTAGCTCAAATGGTAAGTTCCAATCGGGGGCAACTAAGATTGGTGCCTCCGTTAACTTCTTCTTTAAAACATTAAATGCATCGATGCATTCATTTGTGAAGTTAAAAGGAGCATCTTTCTCTAAAAGGTGGGTCAGAGGCCGGGCTATTTTGGAGAAGTCTTGAATAAAACGTAGGGTAAAAGCCAGCATGACCAAGGAAGCTTCGAATTCCTTTGACAGTCGTAGGACGAGGTAACTTAGCAATAACATCGACTTTTGCACGATCCACCTCAATCCCAGATTTGGATATCTTATGGCCGAGGACTATACCCTCTTTAACCATGAAGTGGCACTTCTCACAATTTAGAACTAAATTAGTGTTTTCACACCGAATTAGCATAATTTCCAAATGGGAGAGGCAAAAGTCGAAAGAATTTCCATAGACGGAGAAGTCGTCCATGAACACTTCCATGGTTTTTTCAATCATATCGGAGAAAATGGCCATCATACACCGTTGAAACGTGCCTGGAGCGTTACATAAGCCAAAGGGCATTCTACGATAGGCAAACGTTCCATACGGGCAAGTAAAAGTGGTCTTTTCTTGATCCTGAGGATCAATGGGAATTTGAAAGTACCCAGAAAAGCCATCTAGAAAACAATAGAACTCATTTCCCGCTAAACGTTCAAGCATTTGGTCCATAAAAGGGAGCGGGAAATGGTCTTTACGTGTCGCATCATTCAACTTGCGGTAGTCGATACAAACTCTCCATCCGGTCACAAGTCGAGTCGGTATAAGCTCATTATCGTCATTCTTCACAACAGTGATTCCCCCTTCTTTGGCACACAATGAACCAGGCTAACCCATGAACTATCCGAGATCGGATAAATCATTCCAGCATCAAGGAGTTTAATAACTTCCTTTTTGATCACTTCATGGATTTGTGGATTAACCCATCGTTGTTGTTGGACGGAAGCTTTGTGATTTTCTTCAAGTAGAATCTAATGAGTACAAAATCGAGGGTCGATTCCCTTAATATCGGATATTTGCCAAGCAATCGCACTTTTATGCTTCCGAAGCACATCTAAGAGTCGTGTCTTCTCCTCATCTTTAAGGCCTTTTGATATTATAACCGGTAATTTATCATTTTTTTCCAAGTATGCGTATTCTAGATGAGGAGGCAAATCCTTGAGCTCGAGTTCTGGAGGATTCTCTATTGACGGCTTAACTTCTTTTACGTCTGCCATTTTTAAGTCCGTCGGAGGGGAAGAAACAATCGGTTTTTTATTTAACAATTTCTCAATTAATAAAATGTCCCCCTCCGGATCAAAATTATTATTATCAATTTCCGGTGCAAATGATTCATTTTAAAGACAAGCATTAATTTCTTCCCAAGCGAGATCACTTCCCTCAAACGGAGTGAGGGAAAGGGAAGAATCGGAGACGATTGGTTCAAAAGAAGGAGTGGGATTGCCACTCGAAACATTTTCGGAAAAACAAGAAGTTCTTGGGAATACTCCTCCGTAGCTTCGTCAATAATATCGATTCGATTAACGGAAGCAACATCGTAGTCGGAGGAGTATCTCGCGGTTTGATCAAGGTTACAAGTGACGGCTTCATTTCCAACTCGTAAGGTAATCTCCTCGTCATATACATCAATTAAGGCACGACCGGTCCTTAGGAATCCTCTCCCGAGAATGAGAGGAACCCGTGGATCGGCATCGAAATCAACAACAACAAAATCCGCAGGGAAATGGAATTTCCCAACATTGACAAAAATATCCTCAGCTATGCCAATTGGACGAGACGTAGATCGGTCGACAAGCTCGAGGGTCATAAGCGTCGGTGTTAAGTTAGGAAGAGACAACTTTTTCCATATCGAAAATGGAATAAGGTTAATGCTAGCACCAAGATCGGCCAAGGTGAAGCATTGAACCATTCCCGAAAAATTGCACGGTATAAGAAACTTGCCAGGGTCTTCAAGCTTTTCGGGTAGCTTTTTAAGAAGAACCGCTGAGCAATTCTCGTTCATTTGAGTCCTTGACATTTCAAAAAGCTTTTCCTTATTATTTAAAAGACCTTTTAGCATCGAAGCAAATTTTGGCATCAAAAGTATAGCATCCGCGAGACTTATATCAAAGTGTAATTCTTAAAAAATCTGATAGAACTTTTCCATTTGGTTTTTATCCTTCTCGCAGTGCTTTTGTTCGTTTAAGCGTGACGGATATGGCAAATTTGTTTTAACCGGTGTTTCCTTTTTATTATCATTAACAACCTTTTCCTTTCCTTTAGACGTTGGGACCACCGGAGGTTGGATGTCTTCGGTCCTTCCATTATTAATAGGAATTTCCGTATCCGTTGTCACCTCGGGTTCACGGACGACCACCTTGGGAGGTAGAGAAGAAGAGGTAGTCGGAGCCGTTGGTCCATCATAAGTAACACCACTCCTCGTTATGATCGCTTTTGCATCGCCCCTCGGGTTAGCGATCGTGTTGCTTGGCAACGTTCCAGAGCCCGAGGGTCGATCATTTAAACGCTTGTTAATATCGTTGATTTGAGTCGCAAATAACCTTGTTGTTTCATCTTGTTTAGCAATTAAAGCTTGTTGACTATGAATCAATTGTTTAATCAACTCTTCCGTGGGCGACGGATTTGGAATAACAGCTTGATTTTGATTATTGAAATTTTGCCCACGGTTTTGAAAATTGCCATTGTTTTGATTTCCATGATTAAAGTTTCCATGATTATTATTCTCAAAATTCCCATTATTTTGAAAATTGTTCCCTTGAGGCGGGCCTTGGCGGTAATTTCCCCGGTTTTGATTTTGTTGAAAATTTTGATTTTGTCCTTGAAAACCATTATTTCCGCCGTTGTGATTTTGATTGTTATTGAATTGATGATTACGGTTTTGCACATTGTTATTCTGATTCACTTGATTAGGTTGATTAAACCCAGGTGGTCCAAGGTAATGGCTCGAACGGTAATTGAGATGACTTCGATCTCCTTGAAGAGGTGGGTAACCGTTGCCACCCATGTTCGTAGCATACACGTTCTCTTGAGCAAAAGAGCCGGTCGTCGGACACTCATAATACGGATGTGGACCACCACAAGTAATACAACCTTGATTAACGACATTGACTTGATGACTTGATTTTTCCATACACATTGCATCAACTTTCTTTGTTAAAGCCACAATCATACTTATCACTTCATCATTATTTTTACCATTATTAGACACTTGTGGTTTATTTCTTGACATTCTAACACGAGCCTTATTTTCAATTATCGTGAAAGCATCATTCGTGTTCCTAGCCAACAAGGGTTCCCACCCACAGCAGAGTTAAGTGAATCTTGGTCAGCATGACATAACCCATAGTATCAATCTGCTGAAGGTCGGTGAACCCATGGTTAGGACATTTTTCCTTCAAATCTTTGAATCGGTCCCAAGCTTCACTAAACGACTCATCAAAAGCTTGTTGGAACCGAAAGATTTGAGAACGTAGGTTAAAAGTTTTAGAGGGAGGATAGAAATAATTCACAAACTTGGAAGCGAGATCATTCCAAGTGTGAATTGAATTAGGCGGTTCCTTTTCCAGCCAAGTCCGGGCTGCTCCTTTTAAGGAGAAAGGAAATAACTTCAATTTCACCACATCGTGAGGAACTTGGTTCATTCTTATGCTCTCAGTGATGTCGGTGAAATTTCTGATGTGAGCATAGGGGTCTTCGTGATCGAACCCGTGAAAGGATATACCCGTGATCAAATTGAGTAATCCGTGATTGATCTCAAAGTTGGTATTGATGTCCGGAATCACAATAGCTCTCCTCACACCATTGAATGGTGATTGGAGTTGTTCCTTCATTGGACGTGGATCAAATGCCGGTTGTTGTCCCATCGGCGGGATAACATTGTGCTGCGGACCAGCCATCGGCGGGGGTCCGTTGTGTTGTTCGTTTTGGTTCATCTCCTCGACGTCAAGGAAATGAACCCGACTCGTATGTCGTAAAACCCGCTCGGGGTTAGAGAACGGAGACGTAAGACTCTCAAAAGAAGAACGGGTGTGCATACACCACAAGTAAATTCAAAAAAAAAAAATGAAAAAGAAAAGAGAAAAGAAAATCTTTTTGTTTTTTTTTTTTTTTTGTTTTTTTTATCCCAAAAACTTTTTATTTCTTTTGTTTTTCTTTTCTTAAAACGTAACGTTAATTGAAAACCGTTTCTTTCAAAAATCACTCGCGACGGGACGGGAGAGAATAATGGATCTCTCTTCTGCTAGCAATTTAATGTCTTAGCTTCCGTATTTCCTGCTTAATCGGTCGTAGTAATTGAAATAATCCGATAAACAACTAATTTTATGTTTTCGTTATATTGTGAGACTTTTTTTGGTTTACAACGCCCTCCTTTTCACGGCAAAGTCGAGGCTGTAACTTTTATTATTTTTTTTGGTATTTTTGTAAACACTTTAGGAAAAGTGTTTCGAATTTTTCAATTTTTATAGAAACATATATACAAAGTAGAGGAAGGCTTAACAAAACACGATTTTTCAAAACGATATTCAAAAACTCACTTCGACCTTCCCGGCAGCGGCGCCAAATATTGATTCGTGTGAAAACCAACTTATATATTATATAGTAATATATCGAAGTGATCCGCGTAAAATACGGATCACCCGAGTCGTATCTAAGTGAAGGCGAATGGAATCAAGAATATTGATTCGTGAAACCGTGAATTGAAAAGTGAAAATAGCAATCAAGATATTCAAGTAATCACAAACAATTATGAAATATGCAAAGAGTACAAGCTATATATGCATCAAAGTTAAAAACGTAAAAACGGAAATGCAACCGCGTTATTTAAAACGTAACGTTTATTGAAAAATGATCTTACAAACTTGAAAATATTTTCTAAAAATCTTAAACTAATAAAATGAATTTTCAGTAAAAGAAAAATATTTTTTTGACTTTTCTTTTATTTTATATGAATTTATATTGATTTTTGGAATTTAAAATGAATTAAAAATAAAGAAAAATAGAAAAATAAAATGGAAAAATGAAAATTTAATTCTAAAAATTCTAAAATATTATAAAAGAATTTCTAAAAATATTTTTGTATTTTTCAAAATCTTTTCTGAATTTTTATGGATTTTTGGTATTTAAAAACTATTTAAAATGGAATAAAATCAAAAAGAAATTGAAAAAAATAGTAAAAAGGCTCAGAAAAATTTGGAAAAATTCTAGAAAATCAAAAATAATAAAAGTAACTTGAGAAAAAAATTTGAAATGAAAAAGACCAGTTTAAGTGCTTATTTAGATAAAACTGCTTATCACAAGTGCTTATTAATAAGCACTTGTGATCCAATCTGTTTGAAACTTTTAACACAGGCTTAGAATGATGCAATTTGCTCAATTATGCAAGATTAGATCAAATTATAGCACAAATATCCACAGATTCAACAATTTAAAGCAATAAGCTCAATGAATAAGCTCACAAGATAAGCAGAAATAGAACAGGAAGCTACATAAGCAATCAATGATGCACAATACTAAAATTTACTCAAATTAAGCTCACTCACAACTACTAAACTCAGATATAGGCTCAGAATACAACTAGCAGGCACAATATAGCAAACAGTTAACTCTATCTAACTCAGCTTATAATCAGGTGCAAAAAGCTAATAAGATAAACTCAAATGTAACCACTTAATGGGGCAAAAACACTATTGATATACTGAGATACTAGATCAAGCAATTATATGACCTAATACCACTGTATGCTACCCAAGAATTACCCAAATTCAGCAGCCTTTGAACTTAATTCCTATGCAACAGTTGACTTTATACTAACTTTAACCAATTGACTTTATCAAATTTTAGCTACTAATAACTATCACTATATGTAATTTTAAACTATATCTATGATAAAATAAGCTGTCTAAGTCTGAATTTAAACAATGAAACCAATTACATTAACTGTAACTAAATTGATGAAACAGTAAACTAATATTCAATTCTAACTATGACTTTTATGAAAAACTACCCTACTTTTCAATTATCTATTAGTAAACTACTATTCTTATGAGATCTGCTTATGGAGCTTAAATTGAAATACAACAACAACAATACTCAGCTTAAAACAGATCCAAACACCCCTTTATAGTGACAATTTTACTATAAATCCATGAATAACACTTCAAATCTCTTTCTACTTATCTAATGAGCTTTCAAATTACTAACAGAAGCAATAGCAACAACTAGCAACAACTAGATCCCACAGAAATTCAGCAACACAATTCCACATTATAACATATGATCAATATCTCTACACAGATCACCAAAATACTCAGATCTGAGGCTATCCAATACACAACCCTCAATTTAAGCAACTATGCAGCAAAGAAATACAATGAAAAAGTGACTCAATTCCAATCCAAAACTAAACACATATCAACTAACTCAGATATTCAAATATGCAATAATCTATGATCAAACAAATACAGAACTCAACAATAACACCTATAATATCAACAAATGCATATCAATGAAACAGTTATGCTACAAATTAAATCAATCTAATTCAGATCTAACCAAACAATAGAAATTTGAATGAAACTTACAAAACAATTTCATCTCAGCAAGAAATAGAGATGATTCACTATGTTTGCCTATCTTTAAGATAGGCAGGTCCATCCATTTCTGACCTAACTATCCAATCCACCTCAGCAAACTCAGAATTAAAACCTTCTTTGAATGAAACAGTACAAGTACACCACAAGCTATATGAGCTTGCATATACTGTATATAAGCTGAAAGCAGCTTATTGAAGACCTAAATCACAAATACTTTTAAACATTTTTGTTTATTTATTTATTTTAAATATTTTTTTTATTTTATGATTTTTATTTATTTTTTTTTTCTTTTTATGAAAATGATTTATAAAACTGAATTAGAGTATGGTTTTAGCTAAATGAAACAGGAAATAGCAAAATAAGAAGATTATAAAACAGATTAAGCTAAATTTAAGAGAAATAATAAGCTGAATATAAATGGAAGAAACACTTTTATTAAAAACAAAGAGTAAAATTACAATAACTAATCTAGATTATAATTCAAACTACAATTTGATAGCATAACTTTGCACTAAAAACTACATACCAAATGATCTAAAATCGACCCTATTTATAGATGAGGTGAGAGGTTTGGGGTCTGAATGCCATGCTGGCAATCCTCACAACTCTGTGCTTCTTCAAGTCATGTATCAGCCCTCAGATTCAGTGTGTGCTTCTTTGATCAAATACACACCCTTGGATCACTATTTGATGCATGGCCTGCCCAATAATATGCCTCCATCTGTCCCCCTCACGTGTGCTGTATTCTCTGTCATTGTCAGCAGAATCCAATGAGAGTTTGTGACGCGACTTGTCCAATATCATTCTACCAAGTGTCCACCCAGCTTACATTCTTTCTCTCTGACACCTTCTGAGCATGTGATCAAGCTTCTAAAAGTCCTAATCATTAGTAAATAATGGTTAATTGGGATGGTGTGAACCCATTGAGCCAAGGTTTGATTTCTAGGGTTCTTTGGGAAATTAGGGGTTCTAGGTATTTGGGGATTTGCGGAAAATACGGCTCATTTTTTTTTTATAAATGGTTTGACCCAGATTGACTTCTTTGACCCCTTATTAATATTACTTTGACCGTGGCTTAGTTGGATCGGGTTTTGAGAAAATGGCATTGGGCCTTAGGATTTCTATTTTGGATTTGGGCTTTTGATAGTAGATTGGACTTTGTAATAAAAATGGGTTAAGCTTATAACATTTTCAGCTTAAATGATCCAAGGACTAATTATGTAATTAGCTGAAACTTCAAGGGCTGATTTTGTTATTTTCTCAAAATAACTTCCAAGGACTAATCATGCAAATCTTGAATAAATGAAGGACTGAAGTTGACTTTTAGATCCCAGCTTTGACTATTTGACCATCTTCCACTCTCGTGCCCATTTTTTCCGGTATTTGCATGGTTTTTCGTCTTTTTGTGACAAATCCGTGCCTGCATAATCACAAACATAAAACATACATTTCTTTGGCATTTGTTAGCTTAATTAGTCAATTTGGGTCAGAATTTGGCCATAAAATGGTATGTGAATTAACACATACCAACACTCTAGAAAACTCTAAATGCACCTACGTGTTTCCAATTAGTTTTAAAACCCTAACTGCATATGTGAACTTACATGCAAAGTGCTTAGGACTTAGATATAAGTTAAAATAGATATCTTAGGATATATTAGAACCCTTAGGATATAGTACAACCCCTCGAAACTTAGGTAAAAGTCATATAAGCATAAAACCTTAACTAGGTCATAACTTCCAGAAACTAGGTTAAAACTTTACCATAAGCTACCATCACTTAGTATAAGCTACTAATAGTTAAGATACTAAACATCATTAGGACCTTAATTAAGATACTAAAACATAGATAAAACCCTAAATACTTATAAAACAAAACTAGACTAAAACTTGACCTAAACACCTAAACCATGTTACTTAAACACCTTAATATGAACAAGCAACCAACCTAGCACCTTAATATAACTAAGCTAGCACCCTAGCACCTACTAAACATCATTAGGACCTTAATTAAGATACTAAAACATAGATAAAACCCTAAATACTTATAAAACAAAACTAGACTAAAACTTGACCTAAACACCTAAACCATGTTACTTAAACACCTTAATATGAACAAGCAACCAACCTAGCACCTTAATATAACTAAGCTAGCACCCTAGCACCTCTAAGCACCCAAGCAAGTAGGTGATGCACCTCTTTGGCTCAAACCGCCTCTCACGGCTTCCTCCCACCACAACCGGCCTAGAGCTCAGCCCCCTAGCTACCATAGCTCATCCCCATCATCACTAGACCTGCCACCACCTCTCCTAGCCATACTTGCTCAGCCCCCCCTGCACGATACCTAAGCACCCGTTTCTACCTAAACCACCAATACGCACCCTATAAATACCCTCATCCTCCTCTCATTCTTCCTCATACCTCTCATTTTCCCTCTCTACCTCACATTTATGTAATACTAAGTTGTTAGAAGTAGTAGGAATCAAGCAAGGAAGCTTTGGTCGCGTTGTGTTGTGGTTTGGAGTCGTACGAGGCATAAGAAACCCTAGAACCTTAGTTCAGCCCTCCCCCGACCTAGGTAACCTTTAATTTACGTCTAGATAGTCTTAGAATAGATTTAGATACTTAGAATATGCCTTAGTTAGTAGATTGCCATGCATGCATGTTTGACCTCGTAACCTAAGTTTTAGGTCAAATTACATGCTTACGTGTTTTATAACTTTCCTACTTGATATAAATTGCATTATGTGACTTATTTGAACTTATATGAGTTAGTTATAAGCTTAGAAACTAGATTGTCATGCTAGAATTAGAATTATATACACTTAGGACTAGTTTTGCAAAATATTACATGCATAGGGGTATATATTGTAAATTCCTAAAACTATAAAGTCTAGGGACTATTTTTGACATTTCCTAGAAGATATTAGTGTAAGGACTAAATTTGCAATATATTAAACCTTAAAATAAACTAATAAAACAAATATAAAACTTAAAGGACTAAAACTGCAAATAGTATAAATATAAGGGTAAATAGAGTAAATAATAGAAATTAGTATAATCTAGGAACTATATGTGTTATTTCTTTAATATATGATAGTTTAGGGACTAAATATGCATTAGTTAGAAAGTTATATGCCTATTTGTTATAAGTTTATAAGTTTAGGGTAGAAAACGTAAATATATATATGGTAAAAATGGACTATTTTCATAAAATATAAAAACCTATTTAAGTTAGAAGCATAACACAATACTAGGGAGCTTCATGCGAGGAGTACTATGTGGATATTCCGTTTTGACGAGTTTGTTGGGTTTACGAATTAAAGTGCCCTGACTCCTCGAACGATTATTGCATATACTTCTGAGATATGATAGCCTGAACGGTGTTATGTTATAACTAAACCCTAATAACAACATAACTCATTAATAGGGAACTTTGTGTGAGGGGTATTAACTTCTGAATTATGATGGCCCGAACGGTATTATGCTGATCACATAATACAATAGTAGGGAGCTTCATGTGAGGAGTCATATACTTCTGAATTACAATGGCCCGAACAGTGTTATGTTATATATAAAAACCTAAATAGTAATTAGTTAAAAAAAACCTAGACTAAGACTTGACATACGCACACCTGCACTACCCCAGGATACGTGAGTGAGTTGTCTAAACCCCTACTTAAATTAGCTAGAGACTCAGGTGAGTTTTCATAGCCTCACACCCTTTTAAATGTTTTACAAACCCTGTGAGGGAGATACATGCTTTAAAACCAAATACAAGTCTTTGCTCTGGTTATTGCACGAGTAAACTAACAGCCATCATCAAATAACCAAAATTCATGAATCTAATCGTTTGGGACGTTTTACCCAATCGAACGCGAATATAGTTGATAGATCTATTGGAGTTTGACAACTCCCGTTGGAATTAACACCCCACTAGGTGATACCAATAAGTACTATATTTGAACCCACTGAAGGTTTAACTTTGGCAAGTTATCCTTCCCATCCCCTCATAGTTTGGTCTGCACACCCCATGACCCGGATCGTTAACGTGTGGTTCATGAGCTTAGTGCAATATACCTTCTTTCTAACACTAACCCTTTTCCACACAGAGTTTAAGCTGAACTTTATGGAACTTGTATTTACACTTTAACTTTTTAAACCTATGACTCTCACTCAACATATGTGTTGACTTTTAAGCATGTTATCTTAGGTAATTAGGCACTATAGGAACCCTGGCACGGAGAACCACTGGACATGAGGACGTCCAGAATAGTTATCATTCATCAATTTTGTGTCATAAAACGTATCTTAGGGACCTCTCTTTTGGTAAAAGTATATCTTTTACTGTAAAAACTCTGATGAATAAATGAATGATAACAACCTTTTTCAAAAACGTCTCTTTTCGAGTCGTTTTCTATTATCTTGTCTTTGTTTTCATGAGTAATACCCCAAACACTTTATCCAATGCGATCAGTGAAAAATGGGGGTGTTACACCAAACGGTCCACCCTCTAACAGTACTTTCAACAACAATCCTTTCAATAACTATGGTAGTACCAATAATCTTGAAGGATTGATGTCCAAGTTTATGGCATCTCAAGAAGCTCGCATAGCTAAGTTTGAAACCGAATTCGATCAACAACAAACGGAGATGACCAATAAAATTGACAACTTGTTGAAAGCCCTCAACAACCAAGTGCTAACTACACCTAGGAAGGACACTAGTAGCGGAATCCAAATTAAGAACCCCTCATCATCCAAACACGTCCACTTTGTCAATGTTGTTACCATTAAGCCAATAGATAAGAATATAGAAGAAAGTGACAAGGATGAAGTTGGAATAGAAACTGAACCTAAGGATGAGACTAAGGAAGTTGAGGATATTAAGGAAGAAAAGTTAGAGGAAATAGAAAATGTAGAGGAATACTTTGATAAGTTACCCACCAAGGAAGAACGGGAATACCATAAGGATCTATTCGATGACCCCAAGACACCATACGTCCTTGGTTCACCACTTATCAAAGCGGGTGATCCCTCTAACATCAACATACCATGCAACATTGGGCATATGCATGTGTGGAAAGCTTACATCGATCTTAGGTCTCCTATAAACATTATGACTAGGACCTATTATAATTGGGTAATGAAGAAGCAACTTGGATATAGGATGATGCCTAACACGGGTTGGATGGGAAACTTTGTAGGAAGAGTGAAAGGATTACATGTCTTTGTAGGAAACTTCACTTATGTTACCGACTTTGTGATTGTAGAAGACATTCGTCCGGTAATAGATGGTTGCCTAAGTCAAGTAGTGTTCGGAAAACCGTTTGTTGAAGCCTCTAAGATGAATTATGACCCGTCCATAGGGATAGTTAGATTCAAGGATGAGAACGATGAAATTGCTTACCAAATGCCCTATAAGATTGAACAATTCCGTCTTCTATCAAACCTTGAAAAGGAACACAAGCAAGCGGTTTACTATATGAATGATGAGGATAGACGTAGAGGAGTAGATATGTCATGAGTAGAATATTTGGTTTCTACAAGGAATGTTTGCAACTAGGTCCAGAATACAAAACTAAGATTGAAGATGACCTAGAGAATGTGACCAATGATGAGGTCACGTAATTGCCCATGACCTTGAGTCTAGCTACAAGACTCGTAAATAAAGAAAAGCGCTTCTTGGGAGGCAACCCATGTTTTGTGTGTTTTTATTTGTTTGATTTTTATTTGCTTCCGTATGCATGTTTTATTTTTATTGTTGGTAAATCATGTTTCAAACTAAATTGTGAAAATGCTTTATTTTTGTTTTTAACTTCGTCTTAATTACATATAAAGGTATTTTACAAAAGCTAAGTGTAAGGGGAAACCCAAATTTGTTTGTAAGAACGAAAATGATCATGATTCGCCACAATATTAAATGAGCATGTATATTAGTAATTGTTAGAGTCAAATGCTTGTATCGAGTCATAATGATGTTTTGCAGGATTTTCCAGGAAATAAGGCATAAGTTTTTACAGAATTTTTCCGGAAACTTAGCATAAGATTTTTCCAGGAACATTCTGACGGCATCAGGAGTTATTACCTGACGGCATCAGGTACCAAAATTCTGAAAATATTTGCGAGTTTTGTTTATACCGGAGTCTTAAAGTTTTTGTTGAATATTTAGTTTTATAAACTCTAGGAAATCTGCAAACATTCATTCCACAAGCATTATATCTTAAATTGTTTTTTAGGATTTGTAAGTATATATATAGATTGCCGCCGATTTTATGTGAGGGTTGCCTTGATTGTTTTCTCAGGTTTAACAGGTTATATATGACAAGAAGATGATTTATATTTCTGGAGGGAAGCTTTCAACGTTCATTTTCTTGGAGGAAGATCTAACCTTGTTAACACACTATCCACACCGAACGAATCAGGGGAGTATTTGTTTTCATTCTTTTACCTACTTTACTTTTACATCCTTTAATTGAACATTGGGGACAATGTTCATCCTAAGTGTAAGGGGAGGGTAAATGATGATACCTTATAGGATACAATTGCACTTGAGTTTGTTTGCTTGATAGTAGGTGTGTAATAAAACTAAGAGAAATACTTGTTAGTGTAATTTTAGCGACAAATTTAAAATTAAAATTTTTTCCACCCAAATATGTGAGGTTCGCCTTTAGATTTGATAGGAAAATCATTCATTATTAGTGCTTATGAGTGTACCGGTAGCATTTAGATTCTAGAACTTGCGTTAGTGATGGATCCCGAGACCGCTAGTGAGACTACATTCGTGTAGTAGGATTTACTACATGATAAGAGGCATTAGGATCACCTTTGTGTTTAAACCCGTATCATAATTACTTGACCATTTAAGTCATATTACTTGATTAACAAAGTCAATTAATTTTCCTACACCTTAGCGTTGTACTCATTTTTAGTACACGATACCCCTAGTACACCCCTCCGAGCCTATCTTTTTGTTTCTAACTTTAAGCATTTTACTTAAAGGAAGAATTTGTTACAACCCACCCAAATGTGCAACCAAATCGCCTTAGCCTTCCTTGTATGCACTCATCTTTAGTGAATTATTGTTACATGTTTAAACCCTTAGTTAATTATCTAATTGATTACATGGTTGCTAAGTCGAGTCATATCTTGTACATATTGTTTTGGGACGATTGGGACTCATGGGTAAAGTATAGTGTTATGGAGTAATGAGGAAGAACATCATATATTACCCCCATATGTGCGTTAATATTTAAAGAGTACTCCAAGTGTTTTGATTATCTTGATTCGAGTTATTAGAATAGTTTATTGTAAAGTATGTAAAAATTCAAGTGTAAGGGGGATGTAAATCCCCTATGATGTATTATTTTGGATGGTAGGGTAAAAGTGTATGCAAAAAAAAAAAAAAAAAAAAAAATGTAGAAAAAGAAAAGAGAAAAACATACGGACTACCATCCTGTTTCATTTTATGTTTATTTTTAAGTTTTTGTTATTTTTTATTTATTAGCTTAAGTTGAGTCGAGTCTTTGCTTAGCAACGCCATATTGTACATGTAATTAACCAAGATGATTAACTCGCCACCAATAAATATTGCCTTTATTCAACAAAACCGTGTTTTCCATATCTCTACACCTAACGTTATAACACTTTAAAAGATATCTTTGATAGTTTATCCTTGGTGCTTACGCCAAGTGGTGGATGTTTGATCCTTTCCCAAGCCTATGGTAATCTATTTGCTATGACAGGTAGTGAGAGATGTTTTCCATTTCCTTATTATGATATATACTTTATTACACCCGAGAGATGTGAGTATCTAAACACTATTTGTGAGGTGCTAGTGTATGACATCCGTGCTTGTTTTTGGCTTTTAGTGGAATGATTATTTGTTGTAATTACTTTTATATTAGTGTTAAATGACCCCTAACTTGTATTTTGATTAGAATAAAAGCGCATTTGCTTGATGACAAGCAAATCTCAAGTGTAAGGGTATTTGATGAGGCGAAAAGTTTACCGCTTTTAAGGGGTCATTTAAGCCCGAATTCGTAATTATTTGATCAATTATTGCCCTAAATCGTTCCTTTTGTCATTTTAGGTACTTTTGAGGAGAAATATGGAAAAGGAAGCGTTTTGAACGTTTTTGGAACATAAAAGTGAAGAAAACAGCAAAGTCTGTAATTCCTTGTTGGGAACAGTACCTGACGACGTCAAGCTATAACACATGACGGCGTCAAGAGTGGCAAAAGAGGTGGATGTGGAAATTACAACGTGATGGCCCAGAACATTTTCAATGTTAATAGCCTGACGGCGTCACCAAGGCCGTCAGGATCCAAATACAAGTGACGGCCCATAGGAGATTTACACATGAAGGCGTCAAGACTAGATCTAGGAAATACGAATTTCAACTTGGCGGCGAGTTGACGGCGTCAGAAGCCAACACATGACGCCGTCAGGATGCTTAGTCTATATATATTTTTCCAATTTTTCATTGTAGAGTGTGGAACAAGTTGTGGAATACTAAACACAAACCCTACGAATTTCCTGCATATTGAAGGGGTTTCAAACCCTTCTTTCTTCCATGTTTTAATAAAGATAAGTTCTTCAATAATCATTCAATATGTCTATGTATTGTTTGATTCTATCTTATGCTTGTCTTTCTTTGAACATGTTAGGCTAGGTTTTTATTGTGTTTGCTTAGATGTAGTGAAACCTAGATGTTGATTATTGGTTGATTGTTTGTTTATAATTGTTACGGATGATTGTATTCGATGTTAGGCTTAAGAAAACTGGCAGACTTCCATTGCTAACTTGCTTGAACGTCTTAAGAAACATGATTAGAGGTGTACTACGATTTTTGGTTGTATTTAATGCATAAGTGAATTCTAATGATCCCATGTTAGGAGCTTTTAGTCGGCTCGACATAGGAGTGAAGTAGGATCTTATAGAGTTAGGGAATATTGTACACGACCCTACGACTAGTATTAAGGAATATAACCCGTCATCCATGCAATTGTAACAAGCTAATCAACTGGTAAAAGATATGTAGGGAGTAATGAAATCTAAGTAAACACAACTTTTCTCATTATTGTTTCCACCACATTATTTTAATTTAATTTCTTTTATTTTATTTTGATTGCATTTGTAGTAATTGAGTTAGTTGACTAGCAACTAATTCCGCCAACTCCTTCAAAACCCGAGATGTTACTTGCTTTCATAAAATATAAAAAAATACAAAAAGAATCATCCCTCACCTCTAGACTTAGTTTAGTAGGATTTCTAATCATAGCGACACTATTCCTGAGTTGAACGATCAATCCCCCGGTACAGGTAAAACCTGTTGCGAGGGCGCAATCCCCTATATCATACAATAATATATTTTGTTGTTAAAATAATCGAATTATTTGTGTTGTAAAAGAATAGAGTGGCTTCGAGTGTGAATGTCATGATTGTGTTACGACTAGCTCTAAAACACTGTTAATGTTGAGTTTGTGTTGTGAGTTCGGAAAGCTCTTGTGTTTGTATTAGTCAATGATTATAAAGAGGATATTGATGTGTCGAGCTAAGGCGTGATTAGTTTCTGTATGGTATCTCCATCATAAGGAGTTGTTTTGCTAGAGAATAATAAATGGGTAGCAACGTTTGAGAGTCATGTACGGATAACATGAACCCCATTATAGCACTACTATAAAACATTGTGTTTTTCTTCTAGCTAATTGTTTACATTATTTTCTTTTACTTTCATATAAGTTGTTGTATATGTTGGTTATCTAGTTAGTTAAAGATAGTTTTTTAAATAGATAATCATTTCAATGCATCAAATTAATCACTATATCCTTTTATGTATGTCAAACTTTTTAATTCCTATTTTACATATGAACTTTTAATAGTTTATATTACATGTATCTTGTCACAACTCACCATTTCAGGTCATTTCACGAACTTTGGAAAACACTATTCATCAAATACTATTCATCAAAACACTATTCATCAGTTTACTATTCATCATTTTTTGTGTCAGTTTGACATTCCGAGAAGCATTCAGGAATTTTACTATTCACTAAACACTATTCATTGCCGGAAAAGTTTTCACTATTCACTTGCATTACTCATTTCATCGTAAATTTAGTTTACGGGTATTAAAATTCGCGTAACCGTATGGGTTTAGGTGCGAATTCATTTCATTAGTGTTAAGGACACTGCATACGGACTGGAGATAGTCTGCATATCATCATAACAGCATTTTCATGTTATACCACTCTCAGGATTTTCAAATTTATATATTTGATACATGTAACGTTTTTACGTATAAGTATTTATAGTAAACGTTAACACCCGGTTTATACACGACGAATATATCTAAATATTCCCACAATGGTCCCGACATATTTTTATATCCATTATATCATCATAAAAGTTATTACATTCATTTACCCAGTATTTTGGAATTTTACGTTTTCCACTTCAGCGTTTTACGCGAATTACGCGTTTTTAACCCGCGTTTCCAGTTTTAACAACGTTCAAGCAACCCGATGGAACTTACCATTCATTTTTATTTTATTATGAAGTATTTTGACAAGTTTAGTCATTATTTCAAGTTTCATATTTTTACGATGCCCGAATTTACGTTTCGCGGTTTAAAACTTTACGTTTTGCGATTAACGGAACCAAAACCGACTCCGTGAACTAGATTACCAAGCTTCCCACACACATTTAACTAACATGTGCATCCCCCCCTCATTAGTCTTCACATTGACCATATAATTACAAGTATACCATTGAAATTATACAAATATCTTCCAAAAACCTTGAAAACATAACATACATAATTTCTTATAATCAAAAGCTCTCATTTTCTCATCTTCTCCACCATAACCACGACCCGAATAAGAGCCATAACCAAAATCCATTATTTTTCAAAGTACAAAGCATCAAAGTTGTTCATTTTGTCTTCCTAATCAAGAATCATAACCCAAAAACACAAGTAATCCAAGGTTTCTAATCATCTCATCACCTATTATTTCAAAGTGAGTATTCAAAATTATTTTCATGTTTTCATCTAATTAACATATGTATCTTATGGTATTCATGCTTAATTTCATGCACAAACTAGTTATACCACTTTATTTTGGTATACTTTTTGAACATACAAACCCTAGATTGTGATTTAGGTGTTCCTTTGTTAAATTAACTTGATTACTAGTCATTAGGAACCCATGGCACCCTAAGAAGGTGTATGGTAGGATTAGTATAGATTTGTGGAGTTTGCAAGAGTTTTGGTTGATGTAGAAACTAGTTTTGAGCAAGAAAAATGGGTTTGTAACAAGTAAATATACCTACTGTCCCATTTTATTAAATTCTGGAAAATCAGTAAATACAAAGGAAACTTTGGCAAAATTTTTAGAAAATACTTTCAAAAACGAATCCGTAGGCAAAAGAACGGATTAAAAAGAGTTTATAACGAAGAAGTTATGATTTTTGCAAGTTTATTGACGAAAACTATTTTCCGGAAAAATACATGCTGTTGGACGTTTGTCGTCGGACAAAAAGAAGCTTTAGACGTAACCCGGAGGAGCCGAGCTTTCCAAAATATATTACTACATACTAAGACGTAACCGTGGATATAAAGAACAAGTAAAACGGGCTTATAACGACAAAGATATTCACGTTTCAATATCGGCAAAAATCCTCTATAATTGGCAGCTTTTAGAAATAATAATAACACTACGTACTAAATTCTAGATTTTCTAGAAATATTAACCAAGTACCAAATTTCATAACTAATGATGTATTAGTGATTACAAGTATATTTTAATTACTACAAGGCGTTATTTCAAGTATTTCAAACCGAGGATTTCAACACAAACATTGGTACATACGATATATATATAAGTATATATATTGCAACTAGTTTTATTTTTCTAATAGCCATATTTTTCCTAAGTCTTGGAAAGTGTATTATTTTGATAACAACAAGTATTTTCTCAAGAGTAGAGTGGTATAGGAAACATGTGCATGGACATTCATAACATCATTTCATGATCTAAAGTAGATCGTTCATCATTCATATTAGGTTGCGGCTAGTGTGCGCGCCTTATTTTTCAGCTCATTACATGTTCATGGTACCATCATATCAGGTGAGTCATAGCCCCACTTTTACTGGTTTAATTACTTTATAAACTCTTTGGGGGAGATACATGCTTAAATACTCGTGTTATACTTTTATACGATTTGAATCCCACGGGGGAGAATACATTGCTTCAATTACTTTCGTACAATGCCAAAGTATTACAAATTCCATACATTGCTTAAGTTTCCTTATTACCACGTCTTGACAAGTCCCCTTTATTATCATGGACCGTTAATTTTAGTACTAAGCGAGAGTGAGTGAATAGATCTATTGAGGGTGACGCCTCCATTCGCGTTTGGGTTACTCCAACGGGACGAATGCATTTCATGTCTTATCAAATTGAGTGCCTGGTAAACACTCTGTTGGGGCCATTACTATGTCTAGCTTCGGGGTCATGAGCTTAAGAGACAATGTAGCATTTTTGACATATTGTCATCTTACTTTATACTGTTGGCTATTGTACATACGAAAATTACTTATGGAATTACGATACTTTTCCACCACTATTACTACGGAATTACGATGCCTTTGCATCAGTCTTACTACTGATTTACGATGCTTTTGCATCAGCCTTATTACTGAATTACGATGCTTTTGCATCAATCTTATTACTTTTGTTTACACAAACCAAACTTATTACATTTGGCAGGGGGTTGTGAACACACAGGTTACAAGTCTCTTATGGCGGGACTTGTAACTGAGTGGATTTACGATGCCTTTGCTGGGAAATCTTCATCCATATGCATTACATACTTTTTCACAAGACTCTATGAACTCACCAACCATTGTGTTGACACTTTAGCATGTATTTTTAGGTTTTAAGCAATGGCACGCTACAGGAGGTTTTGGCAGGGCATGGCATGGTTATAGAAGACTCTGATTTAATCATTTGGGGACCGTTTTTAACTATTTTAATGGTCTACTTCCGCATTATTTTTAACAATGTAGATTCAACATTTTGGTTAAATAATTTTATTCTAAATGATTGAAGTGAAAACCTTTTTGTACTTGTGTTGTGATATCAATTGAGTTACACCCCAGCTACATGTATGCTTCCGCTGAACCCGATTTTGGGGGTGTGACATATCTAAACTTTAAATAAATTCTATTATATGTATCATGACGGTGGGCTTATAACGTGATATTGCTTAATCTCTTTCTGTTCGATATTAACATGCCTCATTTGAATATATATGTTAATATTAACCGCATATACCCCAAACACCTCGTATACCAATTAAGAGTGAATATTTGTAATTTCTTGTAGGTGATGACTTAGAGGTTAGGTGGGAGAATATGGTGTTTGAGTATTTATGGTTAATATATACTATGTATAATATAAATGAAACATGTATCATCAAACAAAAAAAGATTAACTAGTGACACATCATAATGACACATTCATAAATAAGTTATTAAAAGTTTACGATACACACAATAGAAGCTTTTAAAAGTTTGTATGTAAAATAAGAAGAAAAAAATGTTCTATATGTAACATTTTACAAAGTAAAATGTACTATTGCTAATAATTGTTGTTAGTGTATAACACTATTCTAAGCACAGTGGTTTATATGCGGTCTCAACACAAGTTTCTATCTTGACTTTCACTAAATAATATATAATCTATAAAAAAAACATTTTATGTTGCAATAATGGTCCAATATTCAAATGAAAACTTAAAAAATGAGTTCCTAACAAAAGTGTACACATGTTTCAATTGTATGAGAGTTGATGGTAAGACAACTCATAAATGAAAATGTTGCAAACAAATTCATGTTAATTTTTTGGTCTTTTTAAGAAGGGTGGCAGTGGGGGCGGCATCACCCACCGGTAAGGGCATGCCGACGATGAACACCGGCGCCACCCCACCGGCATGGCTAGCGGCAAGCTTTGAGCGGCAATTTTTGCCTCCGAGGCATTCTTGTTGCATGTGCATTTTGGAACGTTGGAATTTAATTTTGTATCCGTTGGAGTGGAGCGTGCATTGGGCCAAAACAAAATTTTTTTTTTCCTATATATATTACACATTATACATTTCTTTTTCAAACACAATTCATTTCCAAACACTAACATAAACACAAACACTTTTTACACATATAGTTTTTGAAGCATGGAAAGTGGGAAATCAAGAAGTGGTTCAACACAAAGAGGTCGTGGACGTGGCTACCGTCCTCGTGTTCGTCCGCAAGGTCCACCACCGGCGTATCCACAATACCCTCAATCGGGATATTATCCCCAACTTCCACAACCGATGCATCAACAATACTCTCAATCTTTTAACTATCCCCAAGCTCCACCCGCAATGAACCCAAGCCAATATAACATATCGATGACGAGTGACTTCAACCCGTTTGTTGACTACCGTGAAGGTCCTTCCCGTCGTGAACCAAGTGTGGAACGCGAACTTCCTTTATATGGTGACGATGATGATGATGACGTTGATTTTGTTCCCGAAACGCAACAACAAACTCAAATTGGTATATATATATATATATATATATATATTTTTATACGCGTTATTTAATTGTTATATTTTTTATATGTTTTTTTTCGTTATTTATTTGTTATGTTTTTTATATTTTTTTTTCGTTATTTATTTGTTATAGTTTTTATATGTTTTTTTTTCGTTATTTATTTGTTATATTTTTTATATGTTTTTTTTTCGTTATTTATTTGTTATATATATATATATATATATATATATATATATATATATTTAGATGAAGATGTTCAAGTGGGTAAAGGGAAAACTAAAGCGGATAAAAAGAGTTGGACGTCGATCGAAGAGGTTGCTTTGGCCAAAGCATGGATTCATATCTCGACATGTAAAAAAATCGGGAATAAACAAGGAAGAGATAAGTTTTGGGAAAGAATTTTGGAGCATTTCAAAGCCATAATTAAAAATACTAATCGAACTCATCATGCGTTAAACACAAAGTGGAAACATTTGAATCAAGCTATGGGAGTCTTTAACGGGCTTCACATCCAACAAGTAATTTTTATATACTTCTTTTAATTTATATATACTTGTGTTAATTTATATATACTTGTGTTAATTTTTATATACTTGTGTTAATTTATATACTTGTAGAATCGCATTCGTGAGAGTGGGTGTGACGATGTCAACGTCTTGGAAAATGCCATGTCTGATTATAGTAAGAGGAATAAGGGTGCTTCGTTTAATCATATTGAAGCGTGGAGGGTTGTTAAGGATGAATCGAAATGGTTGGAGCAACCATGTTTTGAAAAAGTATCTTCGACATCTCATTCCGACAAACGAATAAAGTCGTCGGAATCTAGCTTTTATGGGTCCGGAAGCAATGACAATGTTGATCCTGTTATTCCGGATCTAAATGACGACACAACTCCTGTTTCAAAAAGAAAAGGAAAAAAAACCGCTAGTGAGGCGTCGACAAAGAATAGTGCTGCTGAGTTTATTGGGCAGTATACGGCAAAGAAAGCACTAGCGTTGGATGAGGCCATGGCAGATAAACGTGCAAAGGATCAATTGTCCCACCAGTTGCTGCAGACACAAATCGAAAATGCTAAAGAAAAGGCTATGATTCGGGCACTGAAATTCTACAACGAGCCGCACGAACACATAACCAATCAGGTTATGCGAGATTTCATTATCAAGACAAAACGTGGGTACATGGAGACATATGGATGGCTTACGGATTTTTATATTTAATAATGTATTTTTTTTCCAAGTATTATGTAATGTTATTTTAATTATTAATGAAATATTTATGTTTTATTTAAATTGTTTAATTTAATTTATTATTAAAAAAAATAAAAAGTTGGGAGGTATGAAAAAGGCATGGTTGCCACTAAAATGAGGTTGGGAGGTATGGAAAAAGCATGAATGAGGTGAAATGAGGTAGAATAATATTATTGGTGGATTTCAGAGGTATAAGTAATTTCAGAAGCATGACTGCCAGTGTCCTAATAGACCATCCACCATATCCCTCAATTTAATGGGATAACTAAACACCCTCAAACTTATAAAAGACCATCCATAGTTTAATATTTATAACAGAATTATAGTATGCATCTAAAATTTTACAAAGTAAAATGTGCTATTGCTAATAATAGTGATTGTTGTGAGTGTATAACACCATTCCTAGGCACAATGGTTTATATGCAATCTCACCACAAGTTTCTATCTTGACTTTTCACTACATATTTTATAAGGGAAAAAAAACATTTAATGCAGGAATAACGCCAATGGTCTAATACTCAAATGAACGTTAAAAAAAAATGAGTTGATAACAAAAGTGTGACTATGTTTCATATGAGAGTTGGTGATAAGACATCTCATAAATGAAAACGTTGCAAATAAATACATATTTGTTTTTGGGTCTTTTTAAAATACCATTCACCAAAATCCCTCAACTTAATGGGATGACTAAACACCCGCAAACTTATAAAAAAATCATTACACTGTCTTAAAAAAATTCATCGAATGACAATGAAACCATGTAATTTTTATTATATAATTGTTCTAGCTAACTCTTATATTTTTTGAAGAGTTTATTAGTAGTTAGAGGTCTAGGTACCTTACGCCAAGAGTGGCGTTTTCCTCTAAAACGCAATGCGACGACACCACCACGGTACTCGCCGTTTCACGTCCTGAGCCGTCGTGACCAGCCGAGATGGTCTCGAAAAACGCAATCGGTCGGCACCACCTGCACACCGTGGCTCGCGTTTTCCCATTTTTATCGCGTTTTTTTAATTGTGTACGACGACACGATAATCAGGATGTAGGGGTGTTTTGGTGTTGTGGTGGATTATGGTGTTATGTGAAAATGTGCTGACGTGACAGCAGTTTTTCACACGACACCAACAAGACAACTCAAGGGTACCTAGTGCTCTTAGTACTATCATTTTCAAGTTATTCAAAGTCTACAAGTGTTTTATAAAGGTCAACGAATTATTTAAATCTATAGTTTTATATTCGTAAAAAAATCATATTCTATATCTAACATTAACATTTTACAAGGTAAAATGTACTATCGCTAATAATACTAATTGTTGTGAGTGTGTAACACTCTTCTAAGAGCAATGGTTTATATGCAATCTCATTACAAGTTTTTATCTTGACTTTTCACTACATAATATACAAAAAAAAAAAAAAAAAAAAAAAAAAAAAAAAAAAAAAAAAACATTTAATGCATTAATAAGGCCAATGGTCCAATATTTAGATGAAGGCTTAAAAAATAAGTTGGTAACAAAAGTTTGCGCATCTATTGGTATTAGAGTTGGTGGTAAGGAGCTCATAAATGAAAATGTTGTAAACAAATTTATGTTAAAACGAGACAGGCAGAACTCGTGCTACGCACGGGCTGAACATCTAATTGTTAATCGTGTATTCTTTATGTATATTGGCGAGTGTATATTTAAACATTATTTAGTATGTTGTATGAAATGTTTTAACTTTGTTGTATAAAAAATTAAAAATGTTTGATGTTGTTTGTTACTAAGTTGTGATGGCTTTGTTTATTTTGATCTATTACTTATTTGTATGATAAAAAAAATGCCTTTGTTTCTTTTGGTCTATTACATAGCCTTGTGATACACTTGGGCTGCCTCAGGGCCCTTGTGATACACACAGGCTTCGGCTGCCTCGGGACCTGTATTATTATATATAACTTGTAAGTTTACTCACTCTTTCGCTTCATAAATTATACATAATATATTGATATTCCAACTTTAGTAAACACATTTGAACGACGGGACCATCAACTTGATTTACAAAAATGATAATGGATTAATGGGACTATACGAATGATCTGACAACACATACTGCTATTTCCTTTAGCATATTAAACTTCTTGTTCACAATTTCGCATGTCCAAAACTTAAATGGCAATTCTATTGGAATGTAATTATCTTTAGCCCAAAACTGATAAGCCCAAAACATAAATGAAAAGGAGTAATAAAATCTACTCTACCCTAAAACTTGTCACAGATAACCCTATTTTTCATTTCATTAGCCTCCCTTATTCCTTCTCTGAAATGCAGTGACACAAACAACACCACGAACACAAATCCCTTTCCTTCTTTCGTCTTTAATCCAAACCACAAATAAAAATCCACGGAAATCACAACCCTCTGATTCTTGTTCTTCAAACACACGACTCTCTTATTCTTGATCTTGTTACGTTCTTCAAAACGGAGGCTTCAAAAGATCTTGTATAAGATGTAAGGTAGGTTGTTATTACGTTTTTTTTTCTTACCACGAAACAAAGATAGATTATAACATATTTGTTATAATTCTTTCTTTATTACTTTCGGATATTAAAAAAGATCTATGATGGGAACTGAGATCTTGCACTTTTTCTTTCATGCTTTTTGTTTGATTTGTCGAAAGGAGATATGTTGAAGTTAGCGGTTTCACTTCTACTTTGATCTCTATTTTTTTCGATCGGCCATAAATCTTTTTATAAAAGGGGAGTTTAACGGCGGCAAGTCACCACTACCGTCTTCTTGCTGGCGCTAGCTTTTTTTTTTTTTTTTTTTTTTTTTTTTTTTTTTTTTTTTTTTTTTTTTTTTGAAGTAATAGATCGATTGTATTTGATGGCCGGGTTTAGTGTGTCAAAGTACGTATTTATACTACTCATTATATGTATATGGAAAGACTAATCGGTTTATATTCTTTTTGGTTATAAATGGAGGACGGTTTATATTCTTTTTGGTTGTAAATGTATTCCACAAAGATTGTAACTTTATATTAATTGTATATTCTCCTGTATATAACCGCATAAACCTTTTGCATACTTGCAATTACTCAGGTACAACTCTTTACATGCTCGCAATTAGAAACTTAACTCTAACACTACTCCACATTAAATCATGATTACTCCACAATTTTCTAACTCTAAAACCTCTATCATCATAATTACACATTTAATTTTAGGACTGAATCTTATAGTATTATAGATTCTTGGTCTTTTAAAAGCAACATCCACGAAATCCCTCAACTTAATGGAATGACTAAACTCCCTCAAACTTATAAGAAATCATTAGATTGTTTAAAAAAAATACCATTGAAACAATGTATTTTTTTATTATATAATTGTTTTGGCTAACTATTTTATTTTTTGAAGAGGTTGTTAGTAGAGATGGCAAAAAATTCCGAACCCGACGGAGAATCTGATACCCGCCCCGATTTGACCATGTAATCCCCGAGTTGATCGGGTATGAGGATGGGGGCGGGGAATCCCCGATACTGAAAAGAGGGTATGGAGGCGGGTACGGTAATACCTTCGGATCCCCGAACCCGTCCCCGAATATATTTTCTGTACAAAATACATTATAATTCTATATTATGTTATGAAACCTGATTTCATCATTTTTTCTATATGTACTTCTTTTGACCAATTATTTGAATAAGGCATATGTCAATTCATATAATAAGTTTTATATGATGCAAGGTTGATTTTACTTTCTTCAAAGTAACAATTTTTGTTATACGTGTTAATGTTTTATAAACTTAAGCAATCTAAATGTTTTGCATGATTTTTTTTTTCTTCCAAAAACCTATGTACAAGTATCTGTTTATAATATGGCTTACTTATAATTATGTAACGGAAAAAAATCTCAGATTCCCCATTGGGGATCCCCGTTCCCCATCGGGGACGGGGATGGGGATAGCTATTTACCTTCGGGGATGAGGACGGTATTAACCATTTTGAGCTCCATTGCCATCTCTAGTTGTTAGTAGTTAGTACTATCAATTTCAAGTTTACAAGTGTTTTCTAAAGGTCAATGAATTATTTAAAGCTGTAATCCATAGTTTAATATCCGTAATTCATAATTCATTTTTGGACTCAATAAAAAACACTCTAACTTCATCATGACGATCTTAAAAATTTTGTATTCACATGAACATAGATAACCAAAATTACATCTCAATTTTTATCGAACCTTCAAAGCAAATGACTATAACTATAGTAATTGAGCCATCAGATAGACAAACAGCTATGAACTCACATTAGAAACTATATGTGGCCTATAACCCGCCGCAACGTGTGGGCAAAGTTCCTTGTTTATAAATGTATTTCAAACAAACAATTTTTAAATAACATACCCTCACCCCCACCCCACACACACACACAGAGTTTTACATGGTCTTTGTTTAGACTTATTTGAGAGGGATTTTGTATCTGTCACATTATATGATTAAAATAAACTTTAGGGGTTAGCAACCCATCACTCACCCATATTTTTGTTAGCATCTGATCACTCACTACATTCCTTCACTCACTTCATTTTTTTTCTTGTTTTTGAATTCCCTTATAATTAAAAAAATATTACATAATATTACTAAAAAACATAAAATAACATTACATAATACTACGTAAAATACTAAATTTCATAATACTAAAAAATTAAATTCATCGTCTTCATCGTCCACCTCGATGTATGCTAAGTGTTGAGCGTGAATATGCTCCATAAGATCAAATCGGAGATGAAAATATGTTTCCTCATGTCGTATCTCAGCTAAGGCTGCTTCGTCAAACACCGGTTGGATCGGAGGATCCCGAATATAAACTTTTAGGCATACGATACCTATCTTCAAAAAAAGCATCGTCGAATTTCGGATCTTCACAAAAACAATCACGATGCAATCTTTCTGCATCTTTGATCTCATTGCGGCTTACTGATTTTCGTGTCAATCTTACCGTATCATCTTCCTCAATCGCGTTAATAAAACCCTCGAGACTACTATCGTCAGACCACTCAAACGGCTCATCTAACAATATAGTCGAACCAATTCTTTTATGCTCCACATGGTTGAGTTTTTTTATTTTATTTATTTATTATTATTATTTTTTTTGGGATATGTTTTTTTGATTGTCCATGTTATGTATATATACTCCCAAAAATGATCCGTTCTCCAATGTTCAAAAGTCACTCCAACGGTCAAATTTTAGCTCTTTCCCGTGCGTGAAAGTTTCACGTGAAAGATGGATCCCGCGCGTGCGTGATGGAGGGGTCGGCGGCGGTGTTCTCGCGCTAGATAGATCCCTTCCCGTGTGATCTCGTATTGACTGCCAACGCCCTGCAAAGTTTACAAGCTTGTACGATGTGTTGAGACGAGTGACCCATTACAAGTGTTTCATAAGAAAGTACTTTTTAATCCCTAACATAATAGTTACAATTTTTTATGTTCATTGATTTTTTGCTATTTTTACTTTAGTAACTAAAGTAAACTAAAAAACATTAATCGGATCACAAGCTCATCATTTACATGTCATAAGGTGCTTATAAACACCACTTTAACATGAAAACTTTGTGTCCTTATAGAGATGTAAGATGGTTATAAAGATAAATGTTTTAAAAATCGCTATTTTTCAACCTTCTATTGAAAAATACTTTTCACCGATCAAGTCGGTTTTTAATTCAAAAAGTCAGGATGAATCCGTGTTTTAAATGATAAAAATCTAGATCATTTGCATCAACGTTACACAACAATAGTTTTACCTCGTACGCTGACATTAACACACTTTCTCAACTTAACCAAAATATATACTCGTTATGTTTTAAATTATAAGTTCACTTTTAAATTACACATATTTTAAGAAATTTTCACCTAACTGCATTTTTCATTAATTAAATTTCTTCTCTATAAACTAAAATAGAAAACATAGATTAATAAATTGAGATGGGAGAGTTGGTGAAGGAGTCATTTCGGATAAGTTCCTTTTCTTTCTTTTACAATCAATATCTGATCCTAGTCTACGTATCGTGGGCCATAATCTCATAACACTTGGGTCCATCGTATGGTCCAGAATTGACACGAACTAACATATTTAATGGACCATTTGATTTTAGTCGTCGTCTATGTTTGCACTAATGACCATCTTACTTACTCTTTTTTCACCTCTTAAGATTTGATCGGCCTAGTAGTAATACATACTAGTCATCTTGTTAGAAACACAGATTTTTCAAACAATGCATAAAGACATAAAGTTAAAGATTGAAAAAGCATCCTCTCCTCACAACTTTAGTTAAAAAAAAGTTATATCGTTGGTTACTTGGTCTAATTGAAGACATTAGGCAATTTACTTACTTTCGAAATCTTATGAATAGACAAACAAGCATTCTACAGTCAATGGAGCTTAACATGTCTTTAAAGGACATAAAAATACATTAGTTTCGATGAGTGATTTAACAAGTACGATCTATCTATTTTGGCACGCGTTGCTCAAATAGCCTCACGATTCTTGTATTCATTTTACTAATTATATTTCGTATCAGTAGCGAAGCTTGAACTTTTATTTATTGGGAGGGCCAAAGCTAATATATATGTTTTTCTAACATACAAATAACATAAAAAAATACACTTAGCACATAAATCTTGAGAGGGCCACCAGTCCACCACCCTCTTTGGTCTCCACTACCCACGGCCCATGTTTTGTATAACTCCTAAAACACAACGGAACAATGAGCAAATACAAAGAACCATATCTTATCAATGTGAAACGTTCACCCAATACTTGTAAGAAGTCAATTAAAGTTACATCTTGTTACCGAACATCTTATCTTTCAAAAGCCATTTCGTACATTTAACTATAAGTCATGGTTAGACGCGTTGAGCTAAGCACATAAAAAACTGGAGCTCAGCTTGTTTAAATTCATAAAGCTCAAGCCCAACTCGTTTTAAGCCTTATACTTCTAGCTGAGGCTCGGGCTCGTTTAAGCCCAACTCGTTCAAAACCTCAAGTAGCTAGCTTACAAATAACTTAGACTATTTTACACACGTGTTTTTTTTAAGAAGTTCCCAAAATAAGTCACTTTCTTGTAACAAAAGAGGGGGGAAAACTACATGTTAAATACTAGTTGTACACTCTCAAAGAGAATCAAATACACCACTTTTCACATCCTTACAAACTTTCTTCCACATTTCATCATTCAGCAACCTTAAACCTCCAATAATTCACCACTTTTTAACCAAAATGCTGTCGCTCGTGAACATCCGAACCACCTACGGCCTCCCGTTATGTCTCTCGGGCTTCACACGTCATGATCACCTTCATTTCTCCAAAGAGTATACACATATATTTTTCTGTTTTCATTTATATCTTTTGAATTTGTGTGTTTTTTGACATGGGAATTGTTGCAGGATCGCGGATCATGATCGCAGACGTGAGGAAATGAGGCGAGCAAAGTCCGAAAGTGCACCTGTGATAAGATCATCAGATCTGATCCGTTCCATTGGTGATAATGATGATCATGATCAATTTTCAGTTCTTAACACTCATTGTATTGCAAAAGCTGCTTAGGTGTATTAGTACTTTTTTTTTTCGGTTTCGTATTTGGGTCACTTTGATTTGTGTAGTTACTGTCAACTATGCTTATTCTATGTTATGATCAATTTGCTTATTGGTATCTCCATAATGGTGAATTCAATGTCTTGTGAATGTGTGGACCATTTTGGAAGATGCATTGCATCATTAAAAGGTGTTATTGCAACTTTTCTAGCGTGCCTTAAACTATGTTGCAAACTTACGATATATTCAAGGGCGGACTTAGGGGGTTCTAGGAGGTGCACGGAACCCGATGCATGTGTGTCGCTTAGTGTAAATTTTTGTTAAGAGTCCTGATTTCTCATAAATAAACATGGTTCCGAAATTTTGTTTCCTATAAATACATATTTCTTTTAAACTTTTAAAAATTTTGTGCACTTGGTGATTTAGAGTCTTTGGTCCGCCCCTGAATATAGTGTATCTCATTAAAGGAATTTGATCTTAGTTAGGGGTGTTTGGAACTTTGGATTACCTCTGTAATGGCATTATCCCTTTATTGAAATTTTGAAAAGGAAAACTACTGTAGTATTTTTCTTTTACTTGTGAGCTTATTAGAGTCATAAGCCAATAAAAGTGAAGTTAATGGTTTTTCGGCTCATGAGCTTATAGACATTATAACCCGATAGAATTGGGGAGTTAAAGATTTATTTAAGATTTGAATAAGACGATAAACCCATCAAATAAGCAATCCAAACATCCATATCAGCAACTAAAACCAAACATTTTGTATTTAGTTTCAAAATACGAATGAAAGCATAGACAAATATTATCATGTTGATCTAAATCTTATTCACAACATATCCCAACTGGGCATATGTGAATGTGTTGGTGCTTAAAAGGCAAAAATCATTTTCATTAAAAAGAATAACATGTACGATGTAGTGAACCACATGTGCAAAATAAGAGGGATATGACATTCATTTTTTTAAGATGTACGTTATAACTTGCAATCGTCGTGGAAGAGACAAGTTCATATAGCAATCTGTTTGTGCCTATATGTTGTTAGACGTTCTTAGTTTTAGGCATCTGTCGTTGTGAACCTTTGAGTCAAGTGTTTCAAGTGTATAGTTTGATCAACTGGGCGACTCGTTGGTGGTTCATGTTTGAGGCAACAACCATTCGTTTAACCCGGTGCTTGAGTAATTTGTCACTCGATACTCATTTTGGTAAATGTGGTATTAGCATAATGTTAACATAGTTGGTAGACAAATTAAGGACGGCAATAGTTTGGAATATTTCATATCAATCATGTATTGTAATTAGGTAGTTCAAAGACAATATCTTATTGATGTCAATGCATTATTGAGATGCTCTCGTTTGTACTTTCACACTTTGTAGAATTAATATAGTTTAGGGAAAATAACATATTTTTTTCCATTAGATTATTTGTTAATTACAAGTTGTTGAGCTATATGTTCAAATTTAGGGACAGGACAAACAAGGGCTACTTTTCGGTCTCACATACAGATCACACCAGAAAATTTTGCTTGTCGAATGCGTGCCAACACTATCCCGATAGAGGTATAGCCAATGTGACGTGCTCCCGTAGCGAGTGCCTAGATGATCATCACTATCTGTCGAAGCTCAAAAACTTTTTGTAACTGGTTACCCTGGCATGTTAGCCAAAGGTAGATCTCTCACACATTAGAGGGTATGCCATAAGATTCACACTTAATGAAACCATTCATGATTCATCACTTATTCAAGGTCACAATGTTTTACATTTATTAAAACACTCATGCTATTAACCACACCCAGATTATTACTCGTTACAAAGTTTTACAAATTCACTTATATTTAGGATAACCTTTTGCAACACTCTATCAAGTTTTAGGAATAAAAAAATGTTCCACTTCCCAAAATATGAATTAAAATGAATGTTTTGCTAAATATAAAACTTTGGAATGTGAATTTATTGATACTACTATGACTTCTGAAGTTCTAATGTAATTTGTCCTAACTACAAACATTCGAGGAACATTTTACCATTTTAGTTACATAATTGTTTTAATCATAGTCACACGGAACGCGGTTCGTTTCAGTACGAGAACGCGGTTCGCTAGGTCCCTAAAATTTGGTACGAGGTGTAGGCTCATTTCGGAACGCTACGGTTCGCTTTGGTTCGATGTACCATAAAATTTGGTACGATGTACCCTTTGATACAATGTACCATAATAATAATATGGGATAATGATCTCTAAATGTATCCAACTTGACACGTTTTACCAATTAGTGTATGGAACTTTTAATTTTGTTATCTTGTGTAATAAACTTACTAATCTTTGCAAATTTGTGTACTCGTCCCACATGGCAATGAGATTAGCTTGCCAAGTCAGCTAATCTCATTGCCAAGTCAGCTAATCTCATTGCCATGTGGGACGAGTACACAAATTTGCAAAGATTAGTAAGTTTATTACACAAGATAGCAAAATTAAAAGTTCCATACACTAATTGGTAAAACGTGTCAAGTTGGATACATTTAGAAATCATTATCCCTAATAATATTATAGTTCTAAATGAGTAAAGTGAATACAAGCATGTATGTGTATTAAGTGAAGTGTCACAACAAGTATGTGTAGTAAGAGCATGCACAATGGTAACTCAAATACGGCGTTAAGGCCTTTTTTAACGCGCGTTAAGGGGCGTTAACCATTGTGTATCTCGGCGTTAAAGTCGCGTTAACATCCCGTGTTAACTCCTTAACGTGGCGTGAAGGGTTCTATCTTTTTTTCTTTTTTCCTTTTTGATGGGTTTTTGTGTGTACGTGTGTGTGTTTTCAGTGAGTGTTTGTGTGTGTGTGTGTGCAGGTGTGTGTATGTGTATGTCGAGAGGTAGAAGAAGGCCAGGTTGTGTGTGATTATTTGTTTTGCTTTTTTTAGTCCTTAAGGTTTGTTGTATTTACAGTTTGGTCTTTGTGGGTTTATATAGATTAACTCTTTTTTTCTTTTTCTTTTTTTACCTTTTTTTTCTTCTTTTTTTTAAGTAAATAAATTTTTTATTTTTAGTTATTTGTTTGAATAAAAATGTAATTTGTTTTAATTTGTATTTTGTTTAAATAATTAGAAAAAATGATAAAAATATGGCTCAAAATGTTGAGTTAAGATTGAGTTATGGTTGTGGGTGTTTTTTTGTGAGTTAAGGTGAAAAGGTTAAAACTGATGTGGCGCTGACGTGGTACTGTGTTAAAATTTAACCTAGGTTATGATTGTGTATGCTCTAAGTGAAGTGCCATAGCATGTATAGGGGTGCCAAAGTAGGTTTTCCAAAACACCCTTTCTGTTGATACAAAGTCAAAAGATTGTAATATAAGCCGTAAAATGATACTCTAAACAAAATATGATATTTCATAATACAAGCCAAATATATATAATTGCATATGATATATCAATACTTGAAAGATTGTTTATTACAGATCTGTAAATGTTTTGTATTCTGAAATACATACCCAAAACCAAAAGATAATATCACATATCATCATAAACAATATGCTATACTACATTAAATACTGAAGTCGATAAAGGGAAATGACAAGCAATTTTAGTCTTCATCTAGATTCTCCCATTGCATGTCTTCCATTCTTGAAGCCGAGGCTTCCAAGTATGCACTTTCGGGATTCATGTCCCACTTTTTACTCGGTCCCTCTTTGTAAGATTATGAAAACCTTGATATTAGACGAATATTTGAATGAACAAACACCAATTTATCGGACCTTTTAGTATTCAAGCGGTTTCTTTTTACACTATGAATGTAAGAATACGTGCTCCAATTTCTTTCCGCTGAAGAACTACTTACCGGTTGTGAAAGAACTTTCTTAGCTATCTCGGCTAGTTCCGGAGTTTCTGAACCGTAAGTTGACCACCAACCAATTGGGTCCGTTGTTATGGCATTAATTTGAGCCTCGGGACGAGAATAAAGATCTTTTTTTCATGTGAAATCTTGCATATTGTGCTCGCAACATTTGTCCTTCTTCTTCAATTTCTGAAATTCTTTTAAAGGCATCTATAACACCACTGGTCACTTCCTTATCTTCATTTGGAGGCTTTCTAGGAATTCCACTGAGCGCTTTTGTACTAAGATAGTTTTTGTCATAAAACCTTGGTGTTAATGCGAACCCGAAGCAATGTAAAGGGATGGTCATTTTCTCCCACCTAGCTAAGACAATATTTTCAACTTCCGGGAAGTATGAGGGGTACACATTTTGCATCACTTATTTAATTTCCCCAACCATATTATCCATCCTTTCATACACTTCTCCCATTTTCGCTCCCTCCCCATCACAAAACTTAATCAACAAAAATATCGGTTTAGTTATTGCATGGATACGATTAACGTCCTCCTAAAATTCGTCGCTTCTAATAGTTTCACAAACAATCTGTCCAATTTTTCGAGTGTTCTCGTCCCCTTTTTTAGCCCAATCCCTCCAACTACTAAGGATAATAGTAGTCGCAAGAGCTTCCTTATAGTCCTTTAGTCTTTTCAACAAGATGTAATGGGAGGCAAATCGAGTTTTAGCTACTTTTAACAATTCCAGCTTGAAATTTGCTCTAAAAATAGATAACGCTTGTGTATCATTTAAAAAATACTTCACAATCATCTTACCTCTTTTGTATGTATCTGATAACCAAACAAAATTTGTAGCTAAATCTTTAAAGATCAAGTTTAAACTATGAACAACACATGGAGACCAAAATATATGTTTGTATACCTTTTTCACTTCTTTTCCAGTAGCATTGCAATTTGCAACATTATCCATAATGATGAAGCGAAAAATGTACCGCTTTTAGGGGGTCATTTAAGCCCTAATACGAGATTATTTGATCAAATATTGCCCTAAATCGTTCCTTTTTGTCATTTTAGGTACTTTGAAGAAGAAATCTGGAAAATGAAGCATTTTAGACGTTTTTGTAGCAAAAAGTGAAGAAAACGGCAAAGTCTCCAAAATATGCTGAAAACAGTACCTGAAGGCGTTAAGAATTGCTTTTGACGGCGTCACGACTTGGAAATGGGTTGGATAGATAAAATACACGTGACGATCCAGAAGGTTTTTGAAGGAGTTCGTGACGGCGTCACCCTTTAAGGTGATCAAGGCCGTCACGTGTAAATGCAAGGAGTGATGGCCATCAGGATTAAAGAGTGATGACGTCACGTGTTAATGGAGGTAGGTCATCACGTGTTAAATTAAAGAGTGATGGCCCAGAAGACTTCCTGAAGGCGTCACGTAGGCCATCACGTGTTAACTTGTCACAACTTGCGCGCACGGTAGCTATTACTGTTTTGGCCATAACTTTTGCATACGAACTCGGATTTGAGCGATTCAAAAAAGGAAACGATCGGGATGAAAAGATCTACAATTTGGTGAAGAAAATTTGGTCTTGACGCCATCAAGGTTGGTCTGACGCCGTCAAGATCGGGCCGGGCAGAAAATAGCCTATAAATATAACATCATAACTTCACTTTTTGTAAGCCCTAAACCCTAAGGTCGATTCCTGGGTTTAGGTAGGTGTTTTTCCAGCAACTTAGAGGGTTTCAATCACTCCATAAACATCTTGTAATAGTTTGTTGATTCTATCTTAATTCATGTCTTCAATTATCATTATTGTTGTTTGTTCTTAATTAATTATGTTTTGCTAATTCACCTTGTGTCTACTTATGATTGTGTGAAACTTGTATATAATTGATTAGATCTTATTGATTCCTTGTTGATGTTTGTGTCTATCTTCATCAATTAGGGTGTGACACGTAGATAGGTCTAACTGGTTTAGCTTATAATTCTTGTTTCCTATTGTCTTTTGTTTAATTGAATGATATCGATGTTAGGCTTAAGAAAACTGGCAGACTTCCAATTGGTAACTTGCTTGAACGTCTTAAGAAACATGATCGGAGGTGTACTACGATTTTTGGTTGTATTTAATGCATAAGTGAATTCTAATGATCCCATGTTAGGAGCTTTTAACGACTCGACATAGGAGTGAAGTAGGATCTTAAAGAGTTAGGGAATATCGTACACGGCCCTACGAATGGTATTAAGGAATACAACCCGTCAATTAAAACAAGGTGTGACAATTCAATAGGTAGAATTGGATAGCTAGCAAGGAGTAATACATCATAGGTAGACATGCTTCACTTACCTTGTAGAACCTTAGTTTATTTTCCTGCACATTAGTTTAAGTAGTAGCTATTGGGTTAGTTTATTAGCAACTAATTCCGCCCCTTCTTCCAAAACCCGAGATCTTTACTTGTTTTCCAAAAAAAATATAAAAATACAAAAAGAATCATCCTTCACCTTTAGACCTAGTTAGATTAATTTCAATCCTAACGACACTATTCCTGAGTTGAACGATCAATCCCCCGGTACTTGTCACTATACTATACTACAACGATCAGGTACACTGCCTGGTGGGGGTTGTAAGCTTCTCGAGATCCCTTGAGAGGTAAAACCTGTTGCGAGGGCGCAATTCCCACGTATCAAGTTTTTGGCGCCGCAGCCCGGGGAATAGTTATTGCTTAGGTTGAAATTTTAATTTTATTAGGTTCCTTTCTAGTGAGATTTTTTATTTTATTTTTCTAGGTTTTCTTTAGTTTATCTTATTTCTTCGTTTCTTTGTTCGTAACCATTACCATCCATCATTATGGAAGGTGGTAATATCTTAGATCCCATCATCCCACCACAACCAAACCAAACTCCTAGAGCCCGCACCCTAGGAGAGTACTCCCAACCAAGCCACAAAGGTTACCGAAACGCCATTGAGCTTCCCAAAGAAGCCATTGTAGCCCACCTGCGACCCGACACCATCCGGTTGGTGCAAAACAGATGTGCATTCCACGGACATATGTCCGAAGACCCAATTCAACACCTTAAGGACTTTCTTAAAATCGTAGATGCCATTGACCTTAACGGTGCTACTAGAGATACTACCCGATTGCATCTCTTCCATTTCTCTCTTCGTGACCAAGCTATCCATTGGCTTGATCGTTTACCCGTGGGATCTATCTCGACTTGGGATAATCTCACCACTCATTTCCTTGCTAAATTTTTCCCATCGGGGAAAACTACCAAGTAAGGAATGACATCTTGATGTTCCAACAACGTCAAGGTGAAACTCTTTATGAAGCATTGACTCGTTTCAAGGAACTACTCCACAAAGTCCCCCATCATGGCCTCTATCTTTGGTTTCAAATCCAAATCTTTTATGATGGAGTTAATCACCAAACTAGAAAAGCTATAGATCACGCTGTCAACGGTAGACTGAGCAAGCTCAGTGTTGATAAGTGCTGGGAGGTCATTGAGGACTTAGCACAATACGAAGAAGAAGAAGAAGAATGGGAGGATCCAATGTTCTTGGAGGAAGGAAGTTTAGATTACATGAATGCAACCCAAGAACAGTTATTTAAGAACATCGAAAGGCAGGTTGAGGAATTGATGAGAGTCGAGATGCGCATGGCTAATCCCTTTGGATATGTGAATGCAGACAGTAAATATACGTTTCCTGAATATTCACGACAAGAGGAATTCGAAGGGATAATGCTGACTTTTGTAAACAACCAAGAGAGGCAAATCCAACAATTAGAATCCCGCATGGAAAACACCTGAAGTGTTTTCATGGACTTGGTTGATAAGTTTATATCAAGGATTAAGGAGAAAATTAGGGAAGAAGCTATACCCAAAAAGATCGAAAAGATTTTTGAACTCCTAACCCCTAATGAAACAAGCAGCGATGGGCACAATGAAACACCTCTCTCTGTGAGTTCAACTCAGAATAACTTCTATTCTCATAAGTTTCCTTTTGAGAAAGGGAACTCTCACGCCTATACCATAACCTCTAAATCACTCAAACCAACCTTGATGCATAGAGTCTCGATGATTTCTCAAACCAAACCCATTACCCATAAAACATTTTTCCAACATTCCAACTTCAAAACGCCAACACTCCACTTCTTTGATGAAAGCAAGTTTGAGTATGAAGATGAAGATGAAGTTGAAATAAAAAAGATGGGAACCGGAGTAGATGAAGAACCGTTAGAGCATACTATTTATGAAAATGGCAAGAGCTCAAATCTTTGTCATAAAACTCTTCTAACTTCAAATCCACCCATCAAACCAAAGGATTCGGGTAACCTAACAATGAAGGTGGTAGACTCTTTCCCCATTCACTCACCCCCTTCACCTCACGTGGCATATTTCCACCCTAAGGGTGTGTATCGCTACTTCCACCCGTACTTAATCCTAAGTGTAGGGAAAACCTCCCCTATTTCCGTTAAATAAGGGTAGAGTCAGGCTCGTGACTCGAACAAAAACAAGCGCTTCTTGGGAGGCAACACATGTTTTTAATTGTTTGATGTTTTTAATTTATTTGTTTGTTTGTGTCATATATGCTTAATCATAATTGTTAAGTTTTCATGTTTCGAATAATTTGTGAAAATGCTTTATTTTGTTTTTAACCTCGTCTTAATTGCATATAAAGGTATTTTACAAAAAGATAAGTGTAGGGAAGTTTATATTTTGTTAAAAAGAACACAATTCGAACATGAAAAAAATCACAATTCATGATTAGCATATATTCTATCTTGTTTGTGTGTCAATACTTGTGGATATGTTTTATTAGTTCCTATTTGTAATTCATTCCATAAGTATCCTATCCTTTTATTGTTTTGTTTTGTTTTTATTTCTAAGTCTGGAATTACATCTAGTTGTGGTTTTTCTTTGTTCGGTTTGATGCTTTGGTTTTTGTGTTTGTTGATTACAGGTTATACTGGCCAAGAAGATGATTACATTTCTGGAGGGAAGCTTTCAATGTTCATTTTATTGGAGTAAGATTTAACCATGTTGTCACATTATCCACACCGAACGAATCAGGGGAGTATTAGTTTCTTTCATTTTTATTTATTTTTACTTTTACATTTTTATCTAGAACATTGGGGACAATGTTAGGTTTAAGTGTAGGGAGGATATATTAGAAACTGTAACTCCACTTGATTTTTGTTTTGTTTGATAGTGAATGTGTAATAAAACTAAGAGAAATATTTGTTAGGACAATTTTAGCACAAAATTTAAAATTTTTTGCAACATATAGGAGTGAAACTTTAGTCTTAATAAGCGTCTCATGGATAGGAATTGTATGACTAGCACAAAAACCATACCACTCAAAAATTTGCACCCCAAAAATGTGAGGTTCGCCTTTAGATCTTTAGAAAAAAGTATTCATTGCTGGTGCTTATGAGTGTACCGGTAGCATTTAGATTCTAGAACTTGTGATAGCGATGCATCACGAGACCGCTAGTAAGACTACATTCGTGTAGTTAGGATTTACTACATGATAAGAGGCATTAGGATAACCCATGTTTTTACACCTGTGTTTTATATAATTACATTGACTTCATTAGTAAAGTAATTCTCCCACACCTTTGCGTTGTACTCACTTTTAGTACACGATACCCCTAGTACACCCCTTCAAGCCTATTTTTTTTTTTTTTTTTTTTTTTTTTTTTTTTTTTCTAACTTTAAGTATTTTACTTAAAGATAGAATTTGTTTACAATCCACCCCAAATGTGCAACCAAATCGCCTTAGCCTTTCGTGTATGAACTCATCTTTAGTGCATTATTTTTATTTGTTTAAACCCTTAGTTAGTTGTCTAATTGCTTACATGATTGCTAAGTCGAGTCATATCGTGTACATATTGTTTTAGGACGATTGGGACTCATGGGTAAAGTACAATTGTAATGGAGTAATGGGGATGACGTCAATTATTACCCCCATATGTACGTTAATATTTAAAAGTACTCCAAGTGTTTTGATTATCTTGATTCGAGTCATTAAAATAGTGATTGTAAAGTATGTAAAAGCTCAAGTGTAGGGAGGAAACGAGCTCCCTTTGATGTATTATTTTGGATGGTAGAGTAAAAGTGAATGCAAAAAAAAAAAAAAAAAAAAAAAAAAAAAAAAAAAAAACATACGTGCTACCTTCTGTTTCTTTTATTTATGTTTAAGTCAAATAGTGTGTTGAAAAAAATCCAAAAAGAATCGTAGTTAGTTTAAGTTGAGTCGAGTCTTGGCTTAGCAACGCCTCATTGTACATGTAGTTAACTAAGACAATTGACTTGCCACCAGTAAAATATCCGTTTATCCAACAAAACCGTGTTTTCCATTTCCCCTACACCTAACGTTATAATCATTTAAAAGACCTTTTTGATAGTTTATCCTAGGTGCTTACGCCAAGTGGTGGAGGTTTTGATACTTTCCCAAGCCTATGGTAATCTATTTGCTATGACAGTTAATGAGTGATATTTCTCCATTTCCAATTATGATATATAAATTTGCAACACCCGAGAGATGAGAGTATCTAAATACTTAATGTGAGGTGCTAGTGTATGATTTCCGTGCTTGTTTTGATTAAGGTGGAACGATCATTTGTTGTAATTACCTTTATATTAGTGTTAAATGACCCCTAACTTGTATTTTTATTGGTGGAAAAGCTCATTTGCTTGAGGACAAGCAAATCCCAAGTGTAGGGATATTTGATGAAGCGAAAAGTGTACCGCTTTTAGGGGGTCATTTAAGCCCTAATTCGAGATTATTTGATAAAATATTGCCCTAAATCGTTCCTTTTGTTATTTTAGGTACTTTGGAGAAGAAATCTGAAAAAAGAAGCATTTTGGACGTTTTTATAGCAAAAAGTGAAGAAAACGGCAAAGTCTCCAAAATATGCTGAAAACAGTACCTGAAGGCGTCAAGAATTGCTCTTGACGGCGTCACGACTTGGAAATGGGTTGGATAAATAAAATAAACGTGACGATCCAGAAGGTTTTCGAAGGAGTTCATGACGGCGTCACCCTTTAAGGTGATCAAGGTCGTCACATGTAAATGCAAGGAGTGATGGCCATCAGGATTAAAGAGTGACGGCGCCACGTGTTAATGGAGGTAGGCCATCACGTGTTAAATTAAAGAGTGATGACCCAGAAGACTTCCTGAAGGCGTCACGTAGGCCATCACGTGTAACACCCCGCCTTTTTTGAGCGTTAAACCCTCTAATATACCTTATATCAGCGGAAGCGTCTACTCTTACTCGGTCTCAAATAATATATTGATTCCTAAAGCAGCTCATCTGAGTTGCAAAATTTAAAAGAGTTTTGGGTCAGCCAAAGGCCTAGTGAGAATTCATGGTTTTCACGTACTAAACATCTCATGTAATATCAAACACTTTCTAAATAATATCAAAGCTTGTAAAACGATCATGCAAATTGTTCAAATACCAAATAAAAGCTATTTAATATCACATATTATTATTCAATTCAACATATCAACAAATTTGTATAAATCAACTATTCAACTTATAGCACGATATTAAATATACCAACTATTCATGTTTTTGTTCGATTCAATGGTTCTGGCAATTCAACATATAAAAACGTTCTTTATTAATACCATAGCCAACTTTTCATGGCAAACCCGACCTTGTTTGCTCTTATAGTATTTTCTCTTTTTATATGGCAAACCCGACCTTGTTTGCTCTTACACTATTTCCTTTTTTTATATGGCAAACCCGACCTTGTTTGCTCTTACAATATTTCCTCTTTTTATGTGGCAAACCCGACCTTGCTTGCTCTTTCAATATCTCTCTTTTAATGTGGCAAACCCGACCTTATTTGCTCTTACCGTGTAACGTTTATCATTATTCTAACGGTTCAACATATATTCACGATACTACATATACATTTAATAACACCACTTTATATGAATATATCAAATTTCACAACTTTTGTATATAGTTAAACATCTAAAATATGTAGCAAATTATGATCATTTAAACAAGTATGCATGATAGTATCTTTTCAATAAAAAGTGCATCCCAATTTAAAAGCACATGAAAACTCACCTCAAAGCTTTTACTAGCTTTAACGCCGAAAACGAACAAAGCCTCCTACAATAACTTACTAGTAGCTGTCAAAATCTGAATCCGAAACTCATAAAACTGATACTCGACTTTGCCTACTATTGCTCACTTATGGCTAGGGTTTATTTTTCATGTGTGTTTCAAAAGTGACACCTCTATTCTGGTGAGTTTTTTGTGTTACTTAAAGATAATTTTGGGCCAGAAAATCTCGAAAAATCCCTACTCATTCAGGAGTTCCGTAATATGAATTGTAACTAATCTTCACACGTTTTTATCTTAAAATTTCAAAATATATTACACTACTATCCCAGTAACATTTTAATTGTACAACCACAACCCTTAGTCATTTATTTAGTTTATATCTAGTCCAAAAGTTAAATAAGTCACCAATTTCATTCAATAAAATTTCGGGTATTACATCACGTGTTAACTTGTCACAACTTGCGCGCGCGGTAGCTGTTACTGTTTTGGCCATAACTTTTGCATACGAACTCGGATTTGAGCGATTCAAAAAAGGAAACGATCGGGATGAAAAGATCTACAATTTGGTGAAGAAAATTTGGTCTTGACGCCGTCAAGGTTGGTCTGACGCCATCAAGATCGGGCCGGGCAGAAAATAGCCTATAAATATAACATCATAATTTCACTTTTTGTATGTCCTAAACCCTAAGGTCGATTCCTGGGTTTAGGTAGGTGTTTTTCCAGCAACTTATAGGGTTTCAATCACTCTATAAACATCTTGTAATGGTTTGTTGATTCTATCTTAATTCATGTCTTCAATTATCATTATTGTTGCTTGTTCTTAATTAATTATGTTTTGCTAATTCACCTTGTGTCTTCATATGATTGTGTGAAACTTGTATATAATTGATTAGATCTTATTGATTCCTTATTGATGTTTGTGTCTATCTTCATCAATTAGGGTGTGACACGTAGATAGGTCTAATTGGTTTAGCTTATAATTATTGTTTCCTATTGTCTCTTGTTTAATTGAATGATATCGATGTTAGGCTTAAGAAAACTGGCAGACTTCCAATTGGTAACTTGCTTGAACGTCTTAAGAAATATGATCGGAGGTGTACTACGATTTTTGGTTGTATTTAATGCATAAGTGAATTCTAATGATCCCATGTTAGGAGCTTTTAACGACTCTACATAGGAGTGAAGTAGGATCTTAAAGAGTTAGGGAATATCGTACACGTCCCTACGAATGGTATAAAGGAATACAACCCGTCAATTAAAACAAGGTGTGACAATTCAATAGGTAGAATTGGATAGCTAGCAAGGAGTAATACATCATAGGTAGACATGCTTCACTTACCTTGTAGAACCTTAGTTTATTTTCCTGCACATTAGTTTAAGTAGTAGCTATTGGGTTAGTTGATTAGCAACTAATTCCGCCCCTTCTTCCAAAACCCGAGATCTTTACTTGTTTTCAAAAAAAATATAAAAATACAAAAAGAATCATCCTTCACATTTAGACCTAGTTAGATTAATTTCAATCCTAACGACACTATTCCTGAGTTGAACGATCAATCCCCCGGTACTTGTCACTATACTATACTACAACGATCAGGTACACTGCTTGGTGAGGGTTGTAAGCTTCTCGAGATCCCTTGAGAGGTAAAACATGTTGCGAGGGCGCAATTCCCACGTATCACATAACAACTTGAAGCACGTTACTTGGTCCAATGCTTTCAATAGCTTTGAGTAAATACTTTGAAATTTCTACCCCGATTTTTTCCTCTCCGGAAAAATCCTCGGCATGCATAAAAGTCGCCCCACGGCTGTTAACAACAAGAATATTAATCAATGGCTTATGTTTAGCCTTTGGCCAACCATCAGATACAATCGATACTCCTTGTGTATACCATGTATCTTTAATAGGTACTAAATCTTTTTCAACATCGATAGCACATTCATCATGTAGTACGGTCCTTGCTTTGTCACTTGAAGGCGCCTTGTAACCAGCAGGAGCCTTGTTAATTGCAGCAACAATTTCTTGAAATTGAGGATTACGCAACACATTAAACGGTATTCTATTTGCACAAAGACCCCGCATGACTTTTAAATCAATTGAGCTTCTTTCCATTATACCAAACAATTGCTCGATTAGTTTTTTAGTAGAAAATAAACTATGATTTTTAGAAATAACATAATGTTTGAGAGCCTTTGACACACCAGCCTGTTCCGCATTGCTTACCCTTTTCCTTAATGCCTCGTACTTCTCTCGATCCTTGATTAAAGCACCACACCTCCAAATTTCAGCTTTCTTTCCAGGTGGGGGTCCAAAAAATTGAATATGTATTCTTGAATACGAGCTTGTAGATTGCTGTTTGCAATGGTTACAAACCCACACTTTTGAACCTCCTGCATTCTTGTTATTACTAGTAGAAATAAAAACAACTTCTTCAAGTAGTGGCTTACCATCATTTGTACGAGATTGAGTTTGAGTTTGAGGTTCACTTTCATTATAATCTGTGTTTTCTTCCTCTTCCTCACCATCAACATCATTATTAACTCCTTCACTATTTCCTTGCTCAAGTATATCATCATGGTTTCTTTTTCTACCAAAAGCCATTATGAAGAAATTTTTTGCATGAGATGAAATGGATCAGGTTTTGTTTTTGTTTTTTTAGAACACAAATGCAGGTTTATTAAGACAAGAGATTGTTAGGTACTTAGGTGTATGTGTATAGTCAAAGTGGAAGGATATGATAAGGTGGAACTAATGCGTGATTATAAATTGATAAGTACATTTAATTAAATAATTATATCTTGAAAGCATAAATACTCAGGAACTAATTTAATTGCAGTAATGGTTTAAGTTTGTTTTAAGTTTAACATGAGTGGCTAATTTTGTACCGATTCGATTTGGTACATCGTACCGCTTCAATTTGGTACGTTGTACTACATTGACCCAATAGACTTGGGAACGCCGATTGATGTTGTTTCGGAACGTCGGATATAGCGATTCAGATCGCGATCCCGAGCGATCGTACCATGTTTAGGTACGAAGGATCCAAAACTCAAAACGCGGCCGAGTCAGCGTTTCCTGTCAGTATGGTTTTAATAACGACAATGTAAGTTCGATAATGATATATTGACCATTTTATGCAAATTGTCATGAGAATGGATCTAGTGAGAAGAATTGATGAAATAAGAAGAGTGGGAAAAATTATAGCCACATATTTTAAATAAGGAAAAAATAATAATAAGAGATGCATCTATTTTTTATGGGTGCATCTAATATTTGTGGTTGTAATTTCTTCTCATTTTCTCATCTTAATTATGTTTCTCATTTGATCCTAAGTCAATTGTCCTACCTACAAACAAATATTTATGTGACGCTTCTATTTTGTTAAGGCACGTAGCGGTAGGCCATTCGAAGGTATTATAACAAATTAAAAAGACCATGTTAAAAATAGAAAATAACGAGTAAATGATCGTTGTTCATGTTTTGAAAAAAAATTGAATTTTTTAGCTATAACTCACATTGCTTAACAGGTGTTTTCGTGGACTTTTCTCTAGCATCAGTAAGATGTTCACTTGTTAATCTTTGAGTGTTGGTCTCTTATGAGACCCGGCTTAATTTGTTGGTGAATAAACATTTTGTGATAATAAGAAAGTTTAGAACAATAATGAAAATACGAGCCGAAATGCATACATAATAGCCAACATGTTTAACTTTCTCGTACAACTATAAACTTATACCAGAAGCCGGTTTAAGGAAAACAACGATTAAACCATAGGCTAAACATAAAACTCAACATAGGCGATAGAAAAAGGACTTTAAAACATCAAATAACTCTCTATAATTTATTTAAAATTTTATAAGTACCTAGAGAAAAATAAGACATCAATTAAATAACTGTTGCTCAAGTTGTTAAAAAAATGTACCCTTTTTGCTACAATTTACACTGCTTAACACATGTTTTCGAGACCGTTTTTAGACTAGTCTCCAAAAATCTTAAGATGTTCACCCGTCAATCTTTAAGCGTTGGTCTCTTTCAAGACATGTGTTAAAAAATTAGATAAAAGTCCAAAATGATAATGAGAATACTCGTTGATGTGCATTAGTTGCAAAGCAAGCTTTACAACCCCTAGATTGTTTACCAAACTTTCGTAGTGTAATATAGGTAAGTTCAAATGATTGATCGTTTTTTAGGGGAATAGTGAAGTAGTCTCGTAAAGTATAACGAAATGACCTAAGGGACGAAAGAAGATTCGCATTTTTGTGTATTTTAATGAAAGCAAGTAAAGTATAATCCGGGTTTTAGATAATATTAATCCAAATACAAAAAAATTAAATAACAAAAAAAAAAACAAATTGGTGAAAACTTATATTATAGGAAAGCGTATTGCTTAGGGTACACTACTTTTTATTATTGCCTAAGCATATTTATCACCATTGAAAATTTAATCAATTCGTAAGCAATAGATAATCACAGCCACAATAAATTAGCAAACACAATTAAACAATATTAATTTAATGCAATCCTAAATAAATACAACGAGATCTAGCATAGCATAATATACAAAGAACAAGAAATCAACATAATCAAGCAAATAACGATATACATAATTGAATGATTAATATAATAGCTTATTTTGATGTTACACTTAAGTTATAATTATAAGTTTATATTAAAACACGTGCAAACGGTGCCGTTTTGCTACCGGGTTTCCCGCCAAAAATTTTGGGCTACCATGGCCCGTTTATCTTGGCCCAGTTTCTTCTTCTCCGGTCCAATTTCGGATTTATAGAGCTTCTTGATCTTCGCATACTACTTCGGAAATAGATAAAAAAAAAATGGTCCATGTGAAGGAAGGGAGATGTTGGGTGTGCGCTGATGGTGTTGGGTGTGTGACGATCGTGTGTTAACTCGATTGTACCAGGTAATAGTTTTATGGTTTTGGGTTTAATTGTATTTAATTTTGATGTTGGGTGTGCGCTGTTACACAACGGTTTGGGTTTTAATTTTTGGGGTTTTTGTTACACGCGTTTATACTCGATCCGACCCTTAATTGTTGTTGCCTACCATGTGTTTGATGAATTTCTTGAAAAGATTTGGTGATGCCGTTTGTATCTAAGTATTGGCCAAATGGATTCTTCGAGTGTTCTTGCAAGTGTTTGGATATTCGGTACCTAATTTTTTTGCGAGAGGGTGACCTTATTAAACTCACATCTATGTATCTTGCGTTATGCAGTGGTGTCGTAAGTTTACAACTCTAAGCAGCTATGTATCTTGGTATGTATCTTGCCTTGGTAACTTTTGTTCGTATCCTTTATTTACTGGTAGAAATAACGGAGGCCATGATGATGAAATGTACATGTAAGCAAAAAGCTGTTTAGAGGCTGATATGTATCTTGGCTAGGCAATCCGGATAGTAATTGCTACTTAAAAAATCTGGCATTTGCAACTGTGATTGCAGCCATGGCTTATTAGCCCATGATGACATGAATACACCATGTCTGAGCCTCCATTAAAAATATTGGTATCATTTTTTTGTTGCTTTAAAACGTTGTCGTTGTACCCGCTAAACTCAGATTAAAATAATGTTTATTATTGTCGCCTAAGTTTTGCCGCAAATGACCTGTTGACTTTGAAAGTCAAACACTTTTCAGCTAGGAACCCGTATCAGTTGCAATGGCATGGTCTGAATCATAGCTGTATCAATTGCAATGCAATCACTTGCTCTATACATTGCATTCCGTGTGTATCAGATAGGCTATGAGCAAGCGATTGCATTTGCTGTCATGGAATGCAATGTGCACTGTTGTGCTTTGGGCATTTCCCGCAAAAAATACTGGGTTAACCCTAGCCTGCTTATGTGATATGCTTTTGTTCCTACCCTGCTTCTATGATCTACTTTTGTTCCTATATAGTGTATGATATTACTACCGATGATGATGGATGATTGCAGTTGTATAACTATGTTGACATTGATTACAAGAGGTTGTGATGAGTTTACAGGGGAGATGATATTGAAAATGAGATTCTCCGCACTTTGGCGTGGCAAGTGGTTACACTTGCAGCCATGTCGGGTGTATCCTTTTTTCGGTCACTTACCTGCCTGAGCCTTGCTTTGATCACGCTTTGTTGATCTCATTTGAATGTATATATCTGTCTAAATGTTTGAGAAGATTGTGATGTCCGTATTGTGTGTCATATAATTAGTATACAAAAAATATTAAGGAGGCAATGATGAGTCACCATGAGATTGGTTGAAGCTGACACCGTCCGGATCTTGGTGGATCAACCTATTAGGTTTGCAGCCATGCCGGATGTGGCCACATTTGTTCCTTATCTGAGCCTCAGACTTAATTCTTTAGTTTGTTGAAGGTCCTGTTTGGACCTTACTAATATGACCCGCCTTAGTGTTGTTTTTTATTATACTCACCCTTTAAGACACAACTGATTATCTGCTTATTTTTTAGTATCATTTCTGCTGAAAATTAAGAAAATTTTAAGGTCTGTGTGTTTTGTAAGTATAGTTTACTGAGCACCGTATCTTGGCGGGGCAGTGTAACAACCCGTAATTTTCCACGTCAACAATTATTTCCAAACTCTAATTTATACTTTGAAAATTTTACAAGAACACTTTTTATATAACCCTTATTTAAATAAATGTAAAACTAGAATAACCCTCTTGTACACTATAATTTTAGACTATATTTAGTTTACAACATCACTATACCTTGCTCCTACTCCGGTTCAAAAATTCTAACCTTTAAGATAATTCCTTTTATATACTTACGTTTATTAAGTTAATAAACGCTTCTCGAGATTTAAATGAACAATGTACCCGACACTTCTAACGACTAATTTTAATACATTCTCACACTTACTAAATTAATACAAAAGTGCCAAAAATTATTTTCTTACACTTTTATAATTCTTTTACTAAACCCACTTAATTTTACATATTTAACTTTAGTCATAAAACTGTTACTCAGTACCTATTTTTAATACCAAATACACTTACAAATACTTTTTATTACAAAATATACTCACTCTTCTCTTTCTTTTTCATATGTACGCCCCTATTTATTTTTTTATATATATACATTGATTCAAACCAAGTACTACATTAGTATACTTTGCATTCATTGGGCTTCTTAGGAACAGTACAACGTAGCATTTTATACTGCTACAGTGACTTGCTACTTCCACATCTCACAAAATTGCTTCTTCCACTCTTTGGGGCAGTCACTCACACAAATAACAGATTCTCGATCTTTCTTATCCCCTCTCATTAGCACGTACCAAACCAAGAAACACACACACAAAGACGAGTTCATCTTGCAAATCCAAAACCTAGACAGATGTTTAAAGGTATTTATGATATTCTGAAGCTTAATTTTTGGCTTTTTTTTCGTCACCACAGATTAGTCATCGGTTACGTTTAATTTATGTGGTTTAATTGTTCCAGATCATAGATGGAAAAAATTAATCAGCATAGAAGATTAATCATATCCACAGACCCGGTTGCATCATTAGTCAGCAAATCGCCTAAACATAAACAAGGTAAAATTAGGGTTTTCTTTATTTATTTTTTATTTATTTATTTTTTTTTATTATTATTTTTTTTTTTTGTGTTTTTGGCTTTTGTTATATGTGGTTCTTAAGAATTAGGGTTTCGTGTTAATTGATGGATTTTTCTGAAATGGTTAGTATGAATTAAGGTTTCGTTTAAATTTTAGGGTTCTTATGAAATTAGGGGTGGATGGGATTGTGGGTTTCCTGCTATTTCCAAACATTTGTTGTGGCAACTTATTTTTCTTTGTGCTAGAACTACATTTGTTGTGACTACCCTTATACTTACCCGCTTTTTGTCTTTTTAAAAATCATCTGATATATGTATGTTTTCGCTTTTACGCTTTGAAGGATGATAAGAGTGACTACGCGAAAACAGTAACAGCAGATGATCATATATGTTTTTGGTCTACCAGTCCACAAGTACTACATGTAATAAATCCCATGAAACATGGAATAAGTTTTGGAGGCTTGACTAGAATTCTTGTCTCCCCCTCCTACTCCCAAATTTTCGGTCAACCAAAGAACCCAAGCCACCCTACGCAAAATTCATACTAACCTATGTAATTGACTAACTTGTCCATTCATTTATTTTTTTACACTATAAAAGGTACACTTTTACACTCATTTTTACTCACATTTAACAAAAACACACTCACTTCCTCTCATACCATTCGAACCAGGGAAATATGAAGCAAGAAAATATTGATTTTCCAAGTGCTAGGGTTTACTAGTGATTACTTGGGTTATTTAGTTAAGTCCCATTAGTGTTCATCATAATCACATTTTACCACCAATTTCAAGTAAGATTCACAAACTATTTTCAATACGACATCTTGTTTATGCATTTTTACAAAGTTACCAAAGCTTAGCTCACGATTTGCGTACACATTATTATCACCACGTACATGTTTGTAACATTTTTATAATCATAATGAATTCACAACTAATTACTACTTCCTAAACTTACTTTTTATAATAAACACTTAAGTTGCTTACTAACCTTGATGAGTTTGTAAGAACTAATACTTTACAAATGATCTAATAAGCGATTTAGTTGAGTAGTCATAATGTCTATTTATTTTATGATAATTTGAACTTTTTCACTATGATAATTAGATTGTTCTATCACTATTAGATTGTTGAAAAATTGGTGAAAGAGTTAGGAATAGATTGGTGTTGTTGTTGAGTGGATTTTTTTTGATAATAGAAACTAGGAACAAGCGCGTTTTGACACTTTTACTAAGAGGCTGTTCCATTTCGGTTAAAACAGAAAAATCAGTAACTTGGTGACAGGATTAGGCTAGAAATATAGGAAATAGACTCTAAAACAAAAATGTAGCCGCTTGAATGGGATAAAACGGACTTATAACGAAGAAGATACATTAGTTTTAAGATTGGGCGACGGAACTAATTTTCTGAAAATATAGTTGCTGTAAGAGTATTTCAAGAGGAAAAATCTGACGTTAAAAGTTAATTGGACTGGCCGAGGAACCAAAAACATGATAGTATACTTGAATACAAACCCGGGGATATATAAAACTTTGAAAACCGAGCTATAACGAAGAAGTTATGAGCTAACAAGTTACCGACGAGAAATATTATTTTGACAGCTTTTCTATTAGTGAATAGTAACCAATTTTTATTTTTAGAAATGAATTTTGGACACTTTAGGTGCGGTTTTAGATAAAATGACTTAAACAGAAGTTGTAGTGTTTTGGTTTCCTATTTTAGTCGAGTCGTAAACTTTCCAAGATATTCATTTCCGAAAACATTCATATCGTAACTACGATACATACTTATTAAAATTTCGAAATACTATATTTTGACTATCATTAGAAAATAGCGAAGTGACGTTATTTTTACAACTAAACTTACAAACAAACATGTACGGGTGATATAACTTTCACAAAATGCATACACGACATAATTTCACGACCTAAATCATACCATTCACTTTAGGTTGCGGTTAGAGTATCGCGCATCGTTTTCCGTGCACACTTGTAATGCACTACCTATTGCTTGAGGTGAGTTCATAACCCCTACTTTTACTTGTTTTACAACTGTTGTGGGGGAAGATACATGCTCGTTACTATTTAAATTCAATGCTTGTTTTACTTGAACGCGATTCATTTTCTCAAACATTACTGAATGGTTGAAATACTTGATTGATTACTTGAATACATTATGTATTACCTATTCCATCCTTGATTACTTTCTTATGGACATAAGTACATTACTTTTATTGCGGACATAAGTACAAAACTGTTACATTGCCTGAATTACCATTACTGCCACTAAAGTCCCCTCCATCATGACCGAGTGAACTGGTCACATAACCGAGTGTACTGGTAACATGACCGAGTGAACTGGTCACATAACCGAGTGTACTGGTCAAACCAACTTTAAAACTTATGGTCCATACAAAACTTGTTGTTTACTTGAAACTATGAACTCACCAGCTTTATGCTGACGTTTTAGCATGTATTTTCAGGTTCTTTAAGGCGTTAGCTTACTTTTGGAGGCTTTTGGCAAGGCATGGCATGGTCATAGAAGACTCTGATGTATTTGGGACCAGTTTAGTTCTCTCATGGGCAGGGGCGAAGCTTCATAGGGGCCGCGGGGGCGCCCGACCCCCCGAAATTTTTTTTGCGATGTAGGGGGTATATAGTTTTTGTGTAGAAAAATTTCGGTATATTCGGTTTCGGCCCCCCAAAAATTTCGGTATACCTGAAATATAGCCTTAGGAAAAAAAATTTAGATCCCGACCCCCCACTTACAAAATCCAAGCTTCGCCACTGCTCATGGGCTTATATTTTCGCAACACTTTTAATAATGTAAACTTAATGCTTTGGTAATGAAATTATTTTAAACGGTTGAGTTAAAAACCGTTCCTTGTACCTTGTGTTGTGATACCATTCGTATAGCACCTCAGTGACATGTAAGCTTCCGCTGGACCCGATTTTGGGGGTGTTACAGGCAGCCACATCTAAACTGTCGCTGCAGCTATAGAGGTTGTTTGGCTTCGCTTCCATATTCACAGATCCAAGTATCTGTTATTCGTTGTGATGGGTAGAATCATTTGGAACGTGTTACATTTCTGTAAGATATGCGTGTTTGCTAAAGTGAAACCAGGGTGTCGAGATCAAAGCGTACGTTTACTATGTTTGAATGTTATTTAGCGTTTTGTACAGTGGATGACTATTGGTTGTGATGCATGTGAGCATGTTTCATTAAAGCCAAGATTGCCCGCGTGTTGCCTCGACAACATGCTAACGTTGCAGCCATGGACCGAAGGTATTTTTTTTTTATCTAAAAACTGTGTTTTTTAGGACTTAACCTGTGAGCCTATGAGTTATAGTTTTTCTGTTATAAATTAGCAGACCTCCTTTTATTGCTTTTGCTGTAAATTTTATATTTTCATTATTTCATTGCTTTTGCCATCATGGTGCATTCCTTCGGTATGAAGAGACTCAAAGAACCTACTCTACATGTGCAGGTACCCCCAAACAATCATGAAACGATGGCCAACTCAATTGCGTGCGCTGAATGTACAATATAATTTACTCTATGTAAGTTCGGTAATTCTATTCCTTTCACACACAAACAACCTACTTACATTTTGGTTTTTTACTTATTGCTTTATATTTTGTTCTTACAATGGTATCGAATACTATGTGACAAAAGAAACTTCATACTGCAGCTGAAGACTTGGAGCAGGATTTCTACAAAATTATTTAAGAACAACCTTTTTAAGTCTATTCAGGTATGTTTACTTCTAAACGGCTGACTGTATCCCACAAGATTAATGTGTGCAAACAATGTTAAAACGTCCAAAGTACTTTACTTTATTTATGCATAATCCCACAAGAACAACCTTTTCAAGACAACTTTATTAATGTTTACAGCATTTTGGAGGGTTTTTCATAAACCCTAAATTCATCCATTCATTCATCCATCACAATTATTAACAGGTACAATTACTTTATCAATTTGATAATAATTAGATAGAATTTGTTTATTTTTGTAACTGTTTGTAAGTTGCTGTTGTTGTTGTAAGTGAAGGAGTAAAATGGGGAATAAGAAACAGAAGCAGAAGGTGGTGTTGCCTCCTATGCTTCCACCCGATGTGCCCGAAGACGATATCGAGTTTTCCGATGAGGATTTGGACTTTGTTAAGAGTAACCGTGACTATGTTGGCTTTGTTTCCAACTTGGATACGCAGTCGCTTACTAGGTGAGCTGTTTCGGCTTATTTTTTGAACATGCGGTGTTGAATATACCCCAATGTAATGCAAGCATTAGTCGCAATTGTCATATTATAGAATTTGAGCTCTTTTCTAAAAAATTAACCATGTACAAGAAGCCCATATAGTTTATAGTGTTTATAAGAAGTGAAACACGTAGAAACCGACTTTATTTGTATATTTATTGCATTTACTTGGTACTTGGTAGAGTATACTATGCCTCTTGGACCTTTAGTGCATCAAATGGCGAAATGCATTTTTTAAACCAAGGTTGGGACTATAAGAACTGGTCTGTATGTTTTCTGTCTTTATAGTTTTATTAGTTGCAACGTCAATGGGTCTTTATTAAGCTCAGCCGATTGTAGTAAACATTGCCAACTTAAACGGTTAAAACATCTTTAATTGTCGTTGCTGTATAATGTCTGTGGTTTTTGCTTTTGTTGTTACATTGGACAGTTAGATATTTGATTCATTGTGGAGATATTAGATATGACATGGCATTAAAATTAACATTAGCATGATTAGCAATGTAAATTGTTATCGGGACTATAAATACTTTCTTCGCTCTGTATGTGCTTGGTTAAAAAGATCAATAACAACATGATTATTTATTTATTTATTTATTTTTTATTATTTTTTTTTTGGATTAAGTTTTTGTAGTCTTATTATTTACAACACCAATGGTCTAAGCCTAGCCGATAGTATTACACATTGCTAACTGGTTCAATTAGAACATCTATGATTCTCATTCGTCAACTATCTATTTCTACTGTGAAATGAAATTGGAAATTTCATATGCTGTTGACACTATGTGTATTATGTTAAGGCATATCAACCGTGTTGCTGATGTGAAAGAAGATGCTTTGGAGGTTTTATATGAGAAACGTGCAAGGAAGAGATCATTAGCTGATGATAATGATAATACCGTTCAACATGAAGTTGATCGCGGATTTGGTCTTCCTGTGAAGACGTTAAATGGAGAAGTCTGTTTCAAGACAGGTATCTTAGAGCATTATAGTTTCAATCTTGGTAAATTGGTCTAATCAAGAATGAAGCCATTAAGTTTTTTTGATGACATATTTTTTATTGTAGAGAAAGCTACAAGTAAATTTGCTAACAATGAGGAGGAAACTATGGGTGAAAATGAAGACGTAGGCAGAGACAACGGTATTGTAAAGTTGACTAAAGCAGAAAAACGGGCAAAAGATTAAGAAAGAGAAGAAGGAGGCAAAAAAACATGGGAAAGAGGTGACAGGTGAAGAAGAAGAAGTGCAGCAAACCTCTCAAGCCGAAGTTTTGGTACTTTTTTTACATAACTTATTTTTTTTATTTTGTTTCAACCCTTCGTTTCGCTGCTTAATCCCAAAAAAAAAAAAAAAAAAAAACAAAAAAAAAAAAACGTAGCTTATATTTCATAAGCTCGGAAACTATTGTATTTCGGCTTGAGAGGTTTGCTGCACTTAACCTTATAAGCCCAAAAAAGAGATTATCGGCTTTTCCTAATCTCAATAAGCTAATCCAAACACCCCCTGATTATCTAATTTAGCATGCCCTTTTAAGCTGGGTCCAATGCGTACAGCAATGTATATTCGGATGACAACTTTTCGTATTACAATGTCTTTATTTTTAGAAAACTATCTCGCCAAAAAAAATGGCCCGCCTGCAACGCGGCGGATTATCGCCAATTTAGTAAAGATAGTGACTGAAAATCTCATAAAATTGGTTAGTGTCTCCCAAAACTTTCACACGAATTATGAAAAATAGCAAATATATATATAAAAATCAGGTTGTAACGATATCACATTATAGTTGTGTCGGCGTCACCTCCCTGTCTGCGATTTAGGTTTTTTCACCGACTTGGTCTGACAGCGTCAGGTCTTGAGGGGTAACAACGTCACGTTGAGTTGTGACAGCGTCACGACATGCGTTGTGATGGTCGTCTCCATTCAATGACCGGTAAAAAAAAAATCTTAAAAATTCACTTTATGGGCATATTTGGTAACGGCATCAGCTATGCCGGTTACAACTTCAAACTTTGTCCTTTTTAATAAAAACTTCGTCCAAATGAGCCAAAAACCTATTGGATTACACCAAATGCATGTTTATGACCTAAAAACCAAATAAGGAAGATTTTAGGCCATAATCGAGAGAAAATGAGGTAAAATGCATGAAATCATAAGGTAAATGACCTTTAAAATTGTTAACAAATTGCACCTTATCACTAGTTAAACACCATATATCTAATTCAAAATGTTCAACTTTTATGTACCACCTTAAATGGATACCGAATTCTCACTTTGAGAAAAAAAACTGTTGAACCACGAGTTAAACAGGAACCTAAAGCCTTACCTAATAAGTTAAAACTGAATTTTAAAGCAAGGTGCAACTTTCCCTTATAACCTTATGGATACCATAAACCATTTTGGAAAATGATTAGGTAAACTGACAGTTAAGCCAAAAAGATACTAAGAAATTAGTCAGGTTAATTAAAAATTGGGTTATAAAACTTTAAAAACCTCCATACTTAATATTTTTAAATTAAGTATACTTAATCAAAAACAAAAATAACAAGTGAAAGTGATAAAATAACCAAGTTTTACAAATATATTTTATTAAATACAAATTTTTATCAAAAACAACAAATGAAACTACAGTATCTTGCTAGTTTTCTAAAAAAAATTAATGTAGAAAATTAATACGGTATTGTGATTTTTTTTTCTTTTCTTTTTTTTTTTTTTTTTAAAAAATTTTAAAACTTAGCAAGATGAACCTTGCTAGTTTTCCAAAAGCTTGCAATGTGTTTTGATTTTTTAAACTTTTTTTTCCAGTTTTGGATATTCTTTTTCCCAAAAAAAAAAAAAAAAAACAAGAGTAAATTGCAAAAATCGTCCCTAAAGTTTGACCAATTTGCATGTTTCGTCCTACAAATTTCGAAATTGCAAGGATTGTCCTTAAAGTTTTGCCCGTGTGCATGTGTCGTCCCTAAAGTTTGGTCCGTGTGCATGTATCGTCCCTAAAGTTTGACCAATTTGGGACGATATATGCCCCAAAAGGACGATATTTGCCCCAAAAGTTTGCCACAGGGACGATTTTTGCAGTTTCAACAGTTCTGAGACGAAACATGCAAATTGGCCAAAGTTTAGGGACGATTTTTGCAATTCCCTCAAAAAACAATTTAATTATAACGATAATTATTAAAAAGATGATGCAAAAAAGAAATAAAATGAAAAAGAGGCAGGTCTAGGGCATCAACGTGGAATCCACGGCTGAATAAATACCAAAAAAGCACATCCACTCACAACCACCCGATCAAAAAAATCAACGGCTGAGAAAAAACCCTAAACCCAAATGAACACTTTATAAAGTCTCATTTTCCTCAATCCTATCTTCATTCTCTCTATCGCTGCTCTCTTTCACATCGGCGACTCTCACACACATACTTTTCACTCAGATTCATCGCTTAGGTATAACTATTATCCTTCCATTTACTCAAATCTGCTGTTTATATATCAATCTATATGATATTTTGTCTGTAAATCGTGTTTATTATGCCGTTGATTTGAATCGTGTTTATTTTGTGATGATTTACTGTTAAAAGTTTGTTGAATTTGATGTTTAGTGCTTAAATCGTGCTTATTATGATATTATTTGCTGCTTATTTGTGATTTGTTTATGATGATTTACGGTTAAAAAGTTTGCTAAAATTTGATGTTTAGTTATGAAACGGTTATAAGTTTGTTAAGCTGTTGATGATTTATATTATAAAAAGTTACGGTTAAAAAGTTCTAATAAGCAGAAATATTAACAGCTTATTATGAATCGTGCTTTGTTATGAAGTTTATTTGTATTTATTTTTGTGATAAGTTATGGTTAAAAAGTTTGTTAAATCTGTTGTTTACAGTTAAAAGTTTGTTATATTTGCGGTTAAAAGTTTGTTAAATCTGTTGTTTACGGTTAAAAGTTTGTTAGATTTGCGGTTAAAAGTTTGTAAATCGTGATTGTTTTTGATAAGTTATGGTTTAAAACTTTTTTATGATTTAGATAATAGATTTGTATAAATTTTTTTGTAAATAATACTACGTATTGTTTATAAATTAGAACGTTATAATGTGTTGAAAGTTTGTTAAAGCTGTAAATAAGTTGTGATTGTTTAGTGATAGATTTTTTGTTGAAAGTTAGATTGGGCTGTAGATGATTGTTTTGTATGAATTGTGTCGTGTTTGTTTGGATATAAGTTCGCGGTGATATGTAGCTATAAATTTTTAGATGCGAGCTGTTTAAATTGTGTTTGTTTTGAACGTTTTACTGTTAAGAGATTGATTAGGAGGTTGTTGATGATTTTGTATGAATCGTGTCGTTTGTTTGGATATAGTTTGCGGTGATGTAGCTATAAAATTTTTAGATGCTCGTCATGTATGTTTAGAGCGTTTTATTGTTATGAGATTGATTAGGTTGCTGATGATGATTTTGTATGATCAAATGTTTTTTGGTTGTATAATTTGAATGATCTTTTTGTTTAAACTAAGTTTTGGTTGAGATGTTGAGAATGTTGTTTTTAGTGTTTAGATGTTGAGAATGTTGTTTTTAGTGTTGAGATGTTGAGAATGTTGTTTTTAGTGAGATAAGTCTGTTAATAGTGCTGTTATGATGATATAAATGTTTTAAGATGTTTAGTAGAGTGTGTAGTAGCTTATGATATCTTTTTGTATTACTGCAAATTTGGATTGATATGCACATTTGTTGTAGTTTATGCTAGCGAATTATAATATGTTTAGAGTTAACTCCTATTTGTTTTTATGCAACTAAAGGTTTATTGCCTGGTTATGGTACTTTTGTATGATTTTCTATGTTTACATCTTTTTACATTGCAACTAATGAGTTTGTATGATATGTTTATGTTATGCTTATTTGACTGTCATTAAAGTGTTTGTATAGTTATTAATGTTGTTCTGATTAATACATTCATGATTTAACTGTTCAATTTTGGTGATATATTTGTTAAAGGGATGTTTCTAGATGATATAATTGCTCAGTGTTGCAATGTTTTTGGTTGTTAATGTAAAACGTATTTTGTTTAGATCATGTCTTTTGGTTGGTCTGTTTGTATAGTTGTGTGATACTAATCTCTCTTTGCTGTTGATTATGTAATTTGCTTTTTGAAGTTGCTAATTTTTTTGTGACTTTTGTTGCTCAGATTGTTTGACTTCACATCATGGGTAAAGAAAAGATTCATATCAGTATCGTCGTCATTGGACATGTCGACTCTGGCAAGTCTACCACCACTGGTCACTTGATCTACAAGCTAGGAGGTATCGACAAGCGTGTGATCGAAAGATTCGAGAAGGAAGCTGCTGAGATGAACAAACGTTCATTCAAGTACGCATGGGTTCTTGACAAACTTAAGGCAGAGCGTGAACGTGGTATTACCATTGATATTGCCTTGTGGAAGTTTGAGACCACAAAGTACTACTGTACCGTCATTGATGCCCCTGGACATCGTGATTTCATCAAGAACATGATTACTGGTACTTCTCAGGCCGATTGTGCTGTCCTCATCATTGACTCCACCACTGGTGGTTTTGAGGCTGGTATCTCTAAGGATGGTCAGACCCGTGAGCATGCTCTTCTTGCTTTCACTCTTGGTGTGAAGCAAATGATCTGTTGTTGTAACAAGGTAAAGTCTCGGTACTTGTTAGCTTGTCTATGTGATTGAACATGGTGTTTGTTTGTTACTAATTTGTGGTGTTTGTTGAATTTATGCAGATGGATGCCACCACACCCAAGTACTCCAAGAGCAGATACGAGGAAATCGTCAAGGAAGTTTCGTCCTACTTGAAGAAGGTTGGATACAATCCAGACAAAATCGCCTTCGTGCCCATCTCTGGTTTTGAAGGTGACAACATGATTGAAAGATCCACCAACCTTGACTGGTACAAGGGTCCTACCCTCCTTGAAGCTCTTGACCAGATCAATGAGCCCAAGAGACCATCAGACAAGCCCCTCCGTCTACCCCTTCAGGATGTATACAAGATCGGTGGTATTGGAACTGTACCAGTGGGACGTGTTGAAACTGGTGTCATTAAGCCTGGTATGGTTGTCACTTTTGGACCATCTGGTTTGACCACTGAAGTTAAGTCTGTTGAGATGCACCACGAGGCTCTAACTGAGGCTCTTCCTGGTGACAATGTTGGGTTCAATGTTAAGAATGTTGCTGTTAAGGATCTCAAGCGTGGGTATGTTGCATCTAACTCCAAGGATGACCCAGCTAAGGGTGCTGCCAGTTTCACTTCTCAGGTCATCATCATGAACCACCCTGGTCAGATTGGAAACGGTTATGCTCCAGTCCTTGACTGTCACACATCCCACATTGCTGTTAAGTTCGGTGAGATCTTGACCAAGATTGACAGACGATCTGGAAAGGAGTTGGAGAAGGAACCCAAGTTTTTGAAGAATGGTGATGCAGGTATGGTTAAGATGCTTCCAACCAAGCCAATGGTTGTTGAGACTTTTGCTGAGTACCCACCTCTTGGAAGGTTTGCTGTTCGTGACATGAGGCAGACTGTTGCTGTTGGAGTTATTAAGAGTGTTGACAAGAAGGACCCAACTGGAGCCAAGGTTACCAAGGCTGCAGTGAAGAAGGGAGCCAAGTGACAAACTTGGTTTTGTTATGTTTCGTTTATCATTAGAGACTATTTTTACTTTCCTGTTTTGTTTTTGTTGGTAAGAAGTTTTGGTATCTGGTCCTGGAGCTTGGATTACTGTACTCTAGCCTCACTTGCGAGGATCTGTGGAGATATTGAGCAACTTGTTGCTTGATGACGGTGGTGTAAGTTTTCCAGGAACCAGCTTTGTTGAATTGTGCGCGTACTTTTATGAGTTTGTCGCTTGAATGTGTTAAAACTTCTATGGTTTACTGGGTATCTTTACTAATTTGCTTTCTCTTATGCTTCCTGGGGGTGATTGTTTTTAGTTGTTTTTATGCATGTTTGTGAAATCTGTGTTTTAAGTGATCCTTTAAAATGCTCTAGTAGACTTGCATGTGCAGACTGCAGAGCGATCCTATGTCATGCTGAGTTATAGTTATCTGATATTAGGTGTGTTATTGACTAGACTAAGATATACCCTGCTCAAAGGAAGCAAATTTCTGGTAATGCCTAATTGCCTATCAATCTATCATGTTTCCTGCGCCTTTGTGTAATAATGACTAAGTTCTATCTTCATGCCTAGGACGCGTCCAAAAAAAGAAGTGCAACTGCAGCATGTGTCTAAAATGGTGTCGACCGAATGTGATTACATCTAGTTCAATATTTACCCACTTCTTGATGACTTAAAATAAACGAGTCTTATTGCTTAACAACAAGAACACTTTTTGACCCGAACTTCTAACTGCTTATGACAAGTCAAACTAACATGTTGTTAAGAGCGATTTTTAAAGAAAACAAACACCTCCTTCTTTAGCTTTCTATAAAACTAATTTTCAACATGCTGTCAAAATATGTAACTTGTTACATACCAGGTACCTGTCAGCGTCATACATACAAATTCCTGGGTTTCCATGACGTGATTTTTATCCCCATCAGAGATACATGTTGCACACACAGGATTACACTTTTGTCTATCATTCTAACTTAACGAAGTGGTTCATACATGAGGTACATTACACATTCGATAGGAATAGAGTGGTTTCAGTGGTTATGATGTAGAACCAAAGCAGACAGAATGTTTCACACACATTATTTCAGAGAGAAATATTATACATGAAATTAAAAAATTTGAAGTTAAAATATACATATAAGAATAAATGCACTTACTAAGACAACATTATTAGATGGTACTAGACGAGTACCTGTGCATAGCAACGATATTTTATAGCGGTTATAGTTGTAGTGATAAAAAAAGTTTATGGGTTATAAACGAAAAATAATAAAAGTTTAAGAATTTGGGGATTAAAAACGATCTAAACTGAATGAAAATAATATGGGTTATGGGTTATAAACGAAAATAATAATAAAAGTTTATGGTTTTCATATATAGTTTTCTTAATTTTTCACTTTCAAGAATATGGTTTTCATATATGGGTTTTGTTGAATTGCTGCCAACAGTAACCAAACAACTTATTTAGTATAAGCCGCATCATTTTTAACATGATAAAAGTGCATAATGTTCAACAAAAGAGTGAGAATCATCATCAAAAGAAGAATTAATAACAAAATCATGGTAGTTATTCTTCAATATCCATATCCATCTCTTGCTTGCCTATTCCAATCGTCGTCTCTGAATCCACACTATCAGTGTTTGTGTGTGGGGACTCGCAATGAAGAGAGAAAATGGCCCGGTAATCCCAGTACAATTGATTTGTCTAGAGTTGGGTTCATAAACCATTCTTTCCGAATCCAGCTACATTTTGGATCACCATTCTGCATAATCCATACATTTGCATTGGAGGCGTGATTTTTTTCAAGGACAACAAGAGACGTTTAGCTTACAGGGATGGAGCCAGGAATTAAGAATAAGGGGGGCCGAAATTTTTTTCTCAAAGGTTAGAGGGTCATTTGCCTATAGTTGCGTCATATGCTTAAATTTTATAAGGTAAATAGCAAAGCAATTGGGCGTGTTGAAGGGGGCCGAACACCCCCTGGCTCCCCCACTGTCTCCGTCTCTGGATATACACACATGAGGTTTGCGACTTGCTAAGCTCTGAGGGAGGTATACTTCTGTAAATTCTTGTCAAATGAAATGACATGATCAAACGATAAGGCTGATCTTTCCAATCCAAGGAACCCTTATCAAAAGCAAGCCAGTAAATTGAATCATTTATAGGTTCAATATTATACATGTACACAATTGATTTACGAGGCAGGTTGCCACTTGGACGTTTCCACAAACCTGAGCTCAACGAAAAAACCTCAACTTGATTAGGAATAGTAGCATATTCCTTCTGGTACCTATAATTAAATGTGATCTTGACAAGCTTAGGATCACTAGTTCGAGGACAAGCTTCAAAGCCAATAATAGTGTTATACGGCACATCATCTGGCACATTAGGGACAACTGTTTTTTTTTTTTTTTTTTTTTTTTTTTTTTTTTTTTTTTTTTTTAATTGATGGATTCCAAATAACGGCATTCATGATGTCTCTCTTAGAGCGGAAAAAACAAAACAAGCCTCCAGAGACAGCAACAACTTGTTTTGGATAGTGAAGTCCATTAAATGACACCCGCTTGGATCACATCTAGGCAAATAGAAGCAGGTCGACGAGCAATGACACGAAACGTACGCCGCGGTGGAAAAATATGGGTTCGTATATTTCCAGATAAACCAGTTACAGTAAGACCCGCAGAAACACGTAACATAGGGGTACTATAAAGAAAGTGTTATGTCAGTTAGTTAAATGAATAACATGAACAAAAGTGGTCGCTTGGTTAAATGAAATATATTCGATTTTAATTATGTTGATCTTTAGGGTAATCAAATATACCATTTTTTTGTTTACAAAATAACAATAACTCTAGGGTTTTTTAACTTGTGTTATTGTGCCACAAACTTAAAAGTGTTTTAATTATGAAGACAAATGTTTTTTTAAATAACTTAATTTCCATATAAAATTTGGGTAATTTTGGTAAAAATCACAAATATAGAAAATAATTATTAATATCAACTAACATGAATATGGTAATTTGAGTTCCTTTAATGCCTCATAAACTTCTACCACAATGCGCAAATTAGAAATTCTCATAAATTAAAAGCAATTAAGTTGACTAGCTAACAAAGTTTAAAAAATAAAAACAAACAAATAATAACCCATAGAAATTACCACCGACGTCAGATAGATAATAACCTTAGAGCGCAAGGAACAACAGTATTATATATACTAGGAAACCAGGTTTTTTTTAACATAAACTTTGTATTCGCATTCTTTTCTCTCACTCAAAAACTTCAATCTAGGTTTCAATCTTTTACACGTTTGTAATGGCTGCTGATAAAGGAAAAAGGAAGCGTGAGTCTGATGAGATATCCGTGTCTAAGCGTCTCCACTTGGAGAATGAAGAGTATAGGGAGTGTTCTTACGTAAAGGGGGAGTACACAGATGATGAGGCTCAGTATGGGGACGCAGAAACTAGTACTGATCAGAAAGATAGTGATTTTGAAGAAGAGTATGATGATGAAGGATGGTTTATTGGATACAAGTATAAAGGTGACAAGGCCGGCCGTTACGTATGTGAAGAGTATACTGATGGTGGTTATGTAAAAGAGGCTGATTGTTCGGATGAAGAGTGTAATGATCACGAGGTTGACGAAGAGTATGATGATGAAGGATGGTTTATTGGATACAAGTATAAAGGTGACAAAGCCGGCCGTTACGTATGTGGAGAGTATACTGATGGTGGTTATGTAAAAGAGGCTGATTGTTCGGATGAAGAGTGTAATGATCACGAGGCTGACGAAGATTATGTGAAAGAAGCTGCTGATGATTATTCGGATGAAGAGTGTAATGATCACGAGGCTGACGAAGATTATGTGAAAGAAGCTGCTGATGATTATTCGGATGAAGAGTGTAATGATCACGAGGCAGACGACGAGTATAGTACTTATGTGAAAGAAGCTGATTATTCGGATAAAGTGTGTAGTACTGAGAACAGTGATTATGTAAAAGAAGAGCATCATGTGAATGAAGACTTCTGCTGATAAGGCAATATATTGTGAGGAAGGTTGGTTCTTAGGATGGAAAGTATAGCAGTGACCAGGTGGTATAAGATGCAAGCAAGAAAGCCTTACGCCTCAAAGTGATAGCACCAAGTTTTATTATTTTGATTTGTATGATGTTTACAGCAAAATATTTTTTTATTTTTTATTTTATTTTTTGCTTCTCCAAAAAAAAAAAAGAATTACTTTTATTAATGTTATATGATCTTTTTATGATGGTTTTTCTGCCTTGTTCTGTTTGATTATCTTGTTTTCTTAGTCATGGAATATGCATGGTTAATTAAAATGTCGTTTGTTCCTTTTTACATCCAGTCATGGTTTTATATGGTCTAGTTCATATATAGCCATGGACTTGTGGTTCCATATGGTCCGGTACTCGGGCACCATGTTTGATCTGTTCTAAGTTCACTTTCTTTAGTTTATGTATGGATCGCCAGTCGAGTTAAGTTTATTTTTTGACCCGCCATCTTCTTTCTAGTTGAGTTTTAGAAACCAGTTTTTATATTCAGTACTTGGTATGACGTTTAAAACTTTGATGATCCCGAACGTTTACTAAAACTTGTACCCAATAATGAAACTCAATGTGATCTAAAGTATTTTTGGTGGAACGTAATTACTCAATCATTCAACACTGGATGTTAATTGATGTGTAGCATTTGTTGTCACACTGTTTTGGACCGTTCCTTTACCCGAGGGTAACGCTGATCAAGGACTGGCAGTCAAGGACCGAGATGCAGAACCTGCTTCGGGCTAATTAGTTCAACCAAGATAAAAAATAATATTTCTTTTTTTCTTTGACCTTTGTATTGTAAAAACAGATAAAAAAAAAAAAAAATGATATGATTCAACCAATAAATGACCCGAAATTGGATCTTGGTCTATTTGAGATTGTTCTTTTTAATCGGGAGTAGTCATCAAGACCTTGTGATGTCGGCAATAAGATTAAACACTTTTGTCTATCATTCTTACTTCATTTTAGCCAGACACCTCAGACAGTTTACAACAAAGTGGTTCATACACGAGGTACGTTACACATTCGATAGGGTTTTTTTTTCAACATGATAAAAATATAGAATTTGATCGCATGCAATTCTTGTCTAAATTCAACAAAAGTTTTTTCTAGAACAATGAAAACCACCAAGTTTTCAGAGTTGCTGACACCAAAGCCCTATGTTTTCTTAAGTTCCAAGGTCAATCAAATTGATTGCAATTTTACTAACAGTACCAGGATTCCCTCTAATAAAGCCAAACCAATGCTACTAATGTTATTGGCGGTTTCTTGTTCACTTTGCTACTACTTCTCAACGAATACCTCTGAGTCGTCACAGGCTCTCTCTTCTCTACCCTTTGTGCTGTCGCAACCTCTCTCCTCTCCACCAACGGTGTTGTCATCTTCCTCGCACGTACTCTCATATTTCTTGACTTCCACAGTTCTCTTTGCTGACTCCATTCTAACCCCAACACACTGTTTGCTTGGCTCAACCCCGGATTCGCCTCTCTTTCTTTTCAGCCTTTCACTTCTTCTTGCAGAATACTCTTCATAGACCCCCCTATCCCTTTCGAACAAAGGATTCCTAGCGTCAGATTGACTAGTATTAGCAGACCCCCTCAAAGTACCTTGAAGCTTCTTGCATAATTCTGTTAATTCATGAGATAGTGTTAATTCATCTTCTTCATCTACTTCAAAAGATGGTTTGGGCAAGCGAGATGTTGTGTAAGAACCAGATGGGGGTGTTTGAAGGTTAAAAATAGATATAAGAATAAATGCACTTTATTAAGACAGCATATATTAGATGATATTACTATTCCATGACAATTGTTTTTGGTTTTCTAAAAGGTTGCAGGGGTGTAGACTCCTCATGAATCGGCGAAAAAAAGGATAATTGCTGTCAAACAGTAACCAGACTACATATTTAGTATAAACCGCTTCATATAATTTTTAACAATATTAACGTGCATAATGTTCACAAAAAGAGAGAGAATCGTCATCAAAAGAAAAATTAATAACGAAAGTTGAATATCCATACCTTGTTTGCGTCTTGCATTCACAGTCTCTGAATCCACACTATCTTTATGATCAAGCAAAAGCAGTGTTTGTGTGTAGGGACTCACAGAGAAGTAATTAAATGCCCCAGCAATCCCAGTATAGTTGATTTGTTTAGAGTCGGGTTCATAAACAATTAGTTCCCTTTCTTTCAAATCTTTTTTCAGCTGTACAAGTATGGGTGCACCATTCTTTCTGAATCCAGCCACATCTCTTATCGATGTTATTGGCGTGATAATGTTGAATATATGTGTGAACGTTAGTGGATCACGATTCTGCATAATCCATACGTTTGCATTGGAGGCGTGATTTTCTCCAAGCACAACAAGAGACTCGTTTAGCTTAGATATACACACATGAGTTTTGCAACTTGCTAAGTGAATAGGGACTTCTGTAAATTCTTCACTTGTCAAATCAAATGACATAATCAAACGACAATACTGATCTTTCCAATCCAAGGAATACATATCATAAGCGAGCCAGTAAATAAACTCATTTATAGCTACCTGAGGATACAAGTACCTAATTGATTTAGGAGGCAGCTTGCTACTTGGACTTTTCCATAAACCTGAGCTCAATGAAAAAACCTCAACTTGGTTAGGAATAGTAGCATATTCCTTCTCGTACCTAAGATTAAATGTGATCTTGACAAGCTTAGGATCACTAGTTCGAGGACAAACCCCAAAGCCAACAATAGTGTTATAGGGCACATCATCATCGATATCATCCGGCACATTGGTCACATTGGGCACATCAATAGTAACTGTTTTTTTAATGGATGGATTCCAAATAACAGCATTCATTATGTCTCTATTAGAACCGTAAATACAAAACAAGCCTCCAGAGACACCAATAAGTGATGTTGGATAGTTAAGTAGATCAACGGACACGGGAGTAGTCATCAAGACCTTCTGATGTGGGAATGTATCATCATCCACAATTGAAAAATATCTAGCTACGTAACCCATAGACGACACCCCTGATTCCAAGCAACTTAACAGAAGATGACGCGACTGAGTGTGGTGCTGGATGACACAGTGATCAGCAATAAACTTAGGGCTATCGATAAGAGACTTCCATTGTTTGGAGACGGATCGGAATCGAATCAATGATATCACCGGAAGCCTTTTCATGATTTCGGTTTGGATTTTCAAGGCTATGTTGTCTGCCATCTTATTTATGTTTCTTGATTACTATAATTATCGCTTAGGGTTCACAGAAGGTATTAGGTTTCTTGATTACTAGTACTACTATGATGATTTCTATTATTTATACAACTTCAGATTCGATTTTGGTGACTTGTAATCAAAGTAACTTACCAGTCCTAATTCTTGTAAAACTGGACACATTCAGCCCATTCAACCCATTCAACCTAAACCAAAAAAAAAATTGAAAACATATAAATGTATACGTGAGGAAAACCATTTAGATTAGTGCTCGAGCTAAATGTACAAATACACTGTTTTTCTTCCATTTTTTTTACGTTTACGTACGTTTTTTTACATTTTCGTCCGCTTTCTTACGTTTTCTTATGTAAGATAACGTAAGAAAACATATAATAACGTACAAAAAACGTAGAATGACCTGTATGACCCATGACCCAAACCGACCCAACCCAACCCGTTTGTCACCTTTAGTTTTATACGTTTTCGTCCGTTTATGTACGTTTTCATCCGTTTTTATATGTTTTCATCCGTTTTTGAACGTTTTCGCCGTTTTCTTCGTTTTCGTCCGTTTTCTTACGTTTCGTCTTTTTTTTTACTGTTTTCGTCGTTTTTTATGTTTTCGTCGAAAGGCCCACACCGAACGAGCAACAGCTTTTGACTCCACTTGTTGATTCATATTTTTCGTTAGTGGCAACTTGGTACTCTAAACAAAAAGTCCAGCATCACAAGCAGACCGCAATTGGAGATGGTAGTCAGATAGATGTTAAACATACAAGCTAGTCTTTCCCTAATTGTGCTGTGGTTTTCCACCACTTCCACCACTGTCACTACAAGAAAAAGGTCTTTTAATGACACTTTTTTTAATGACACATATAAAAAGTGTGAGCAAAAGTCTATATATCCTTACACTTTTAGAAAAAGTGTGAGCATAGTTTAAGTTTTATCTACACAGTTTAAAAAGTGTAAGCAAAAGTATAAGTTTTGCTTACATATTATAAAAAGTGCGAGGAAATATGAAATTTTACCTACACTTTTTGTAAAGTATGAGTAAAAGTTTAGTGTTTTACCCACACTTTTTATAAGTGTGAGCAAAAGTCTAAGTTTATACTTACAATTTTTAGTAAGTGTGAGCAAATGTATTATTTTTTACCTTACACTTTTTGTAAATGTGAGCAAATTGTATGGTTTTACCCGGGCTTTTCATAAGTGTACCTAAATTATTTTTTAGCTGTACTCGAACAAAAACACCGCATTATTTCTTATCACACCCACTATTCACATCTTATAACATCAAACTCTCATCGCTCATTACATCATCTTACAATTTTTTTCATTGATTCGTCCTCAATTGATCGATTGTGCGACGATCGGTTAACAAGCTATCGAAAGTTACTTTCAGGTGACGTAATTATCATACATATATCTCATTTTATTGTGATTTCAATAGTGGTCTGATTGCTATGTTTGTCTAGTGGTTCTATTATTGTGATTCTGGTTATTTATTGGTTTAATAGTAATGTCCAGCGATTGTATAGTACTTGTGCATTTTTTTCGTAGCGCAAGTGTTTGACAAAATGCTTCAATGAAAGCATTAGCAGTTGCGGTCCAACTGTTTGATAAAATGCTTCAATGAAAGCATTAGCAGTAGTTGTGGCATAAGTGTTTGATAAAATGTTTCAACGAAAATATCAGTAGTTGTGGCGCAAATGTTTGACAAGATGCCTCAGTGGAAGGTTGTATATAGGATTAGGGAAACTATATTAGATGAAACGCCATTGCAGGAATGGCTATATTAGTGGAAAGGGTGTAGTAGTTGTGGCGTTTTGGGTGGGGATGTGATGGATTCGGTTCGTCACATACACCATTTGAATGTTACTAGAAGTGATATGTTGGCGTTGGATGATAAACTTAGGCTTACTTATATGCTCTGCTCATACCATTTTTTCAAGTTTTTATTAGTATAGTATATAGGATTGAATTGTGTACTCGTAATTTAAGTGCCGTATACGTAGATTATGTAGTATCTAGTAGGTATAAACGAGAACTAGTAAACATGATAAACCCCCTAAAATCGAGTGTTTGTTAGAGATTATGTTAGTCAATTGTCCCACTCAACTTTTGTCACTCGGAAGAGAATTCAGTTTGGATACAAGGATCTGTGGATCAGCTAGGAATTTGAAGTATATCTAAAGGTTGTGCGTGTAAAAACTGACCTGGACACCTACTTGAAGCAACATAGCTTGTATGCAGTAAGTGGATAGTGTAAGGTGAGATAATAGAGACCATTCTACTCGTGCTCCTTTATAGTGTTCATTTTCTTTAATTGAAATAGAACTTCTGAATGGTATTTTGCTAGTAATACTACTATACTACCCTAGATTTATTGTAGGAAGCTGTTGAGAGTGACTTCCCAGATCTTTCTTTGTTGTAGTTGACTGGGGAAATCCATATCCTTTGGTATATAAAGTTTGTTACTGAAAAACGAAATCAAACCAAAGATTAATTTAATACGTGAAATGCAGAACTGTTCACACCCTGAGCCACAATTTCCATAGTGCTACAAGTGTAGTTCGTGCACCACTAAATTACTGATTAAACCAGGCCATGTCCAATTGAAAATCATATATGGCGGGGTTAATGCAAGCGATGTAAGTTTTCGTTTATAAAGCGATGATTTTAAAGTTATAATATGTTTTTGAACAATATAGTCGGGATATGTTGTTAATGTGTGCGAACATTTACCAATTTACAGGGCATAGGACTAATTGCCGCAGTGGGTGATGGAGTTAAACATCTAAAAGTTGGCACGCCGGCAACAATCATGACGTTTGGATCTTATGCTGAAATTTCCATGGTATATGATCCGAGTATATTTTATTTTTTATATTGCTATCATTCTCTTAGTAGTTAGTCAAACTCTTTAGCCTGATATATAACTGTTGGTAGAGGTGTAATTTCAACACATTTACCCAAAATTTGGTTGATTTTAGTTATATTTTACATTTAACGGGTCAAATGGGTTAACTTTAAGAACTTGGTTAAACTGGAACGGGTATAAGGGATGTCCTGCATCGATTTACCTGCTTACAACAACTCATATCACTTGCTTCCAGAAGAAAATTAGATTAGTATATTTTGTAGCATAGTTTTTGTATCAATTTTTATACATTTGTTATGTATACAAATTAGAAATATGGACAAAATAAGGTTTGTGGTTCAACCCATTTTGACCCATTACTCAACCCGCCCGATTTTCCACCTCTAATTGTCTGTACGGGCTTATGTATATAGGTACCCGACATCACCAACATACAGCCCGACATCACCGGCCTACAGCCCAACATCTCCATCATACATCCCAACCTCACCATCATATAGTCCAACTTCCCCGTCATACAGCCCGACCTCGCCATCTTACAGCCCGACTTCACTTTCATACAGCCCAACATCACCTGCTTACAGTCCTACTTCTCCTGGGTACAGTCAAACTACGCCAAGCTATAGTCCTACTTAACCAAGCTATAGTCCAACTTCACCCAGTTACAATCCATCATCGGCTAAGTACAGTCTTTTTCTGGCATATTCACCTAGCAGTCCAAGACTTTCTCTTTCAAGTCCGTATAGCCCTACATCTCCCAATTACAGGTACGCGTGTTGATCTCTTCTTTCTGAGGCTTGTTGTATGTTTTATGTGTTCTGGGAAGCATGCCATATCTTCTGGTTTCTACTTGACTATACTGAATAATGTTATGAATTTTCTTTTTGCAGTCCCTCATCACCATCATATTTTCCAACGTCTCCATCTTATTCTCCTTCAAGCCCTACGTACAGTCCCAGCAGGTATGTCCATATATCTTGTGTTTTCTTTTAGTAGTTTTTGCAAGGGCTGCAAAATTCATAATGTCGACTAGTAAGTAGTAAGTAGTGGGTGGTTTTGGGGGGTTGGATCATGAGCCAAACAGGTAGTTTTCTCAATAAAGTCGGGTCAACCGTCAACAAGAAGTACTCTGATTAATAATTTTATGTGGCACCTTTTTGCCCTTGGGGTCCATGAGGCACCTGCTTGACTTGGCCTGGCCAAACTTTAGGGCCTTTTGGCACGGTTGACATGGGAACCTTGGTTATCATGAGGTACTCAGTCCTAATTACTATTTGATAGGCTAATCCCTTAGGGTTGTGTAGTGGTTTATTTAGATCGCATTATCTTCTGCGTCTTGTATTATATGTATCTTCGAACATTACTTTAGGGCTTCCTGTAAAGTAGTATTGTAAATGTCGTGTGATACTTCAACTTCAATTGTATCATGACTACAATACAGGTAATTTCTCATCTAATCTTGGTTTTCATTTACTTCAGGTACTCAGTCCTAATATAGAAGACAGATTGACATGACGAAGTATTCAAGATTTGTAGAAGACAGATTGCCATCTCATGACAAAATTTGGTATTAAGTACATGTAATGCTTGTGGTACTGGATAATGATTTCTGTATGACATTCTGTTAGACTTAACTTTGATATGCATTGTAATATGTATGACGAAACACATTTTGGAATCATATACTGGAAGTTATGGATTTGTTTGTGTATGATATGGCTAATGGAAGGAAGGATACATCACATGAATATTGTGTTTGTAAAAGTATGTGTATTCCTGACACAAAATTGTGTAGACAAACATCTGAACCTGTGTAGACACATTAAGTGTCAGGAAAGGTGTGTCACTATAGACCTTTACCGTCGGGACTTCTGCTGACACTTATTATATGTGAAGGAGAAGCTAATTTATCTTTGGTGACACTTTTTTATACATATCCTGACACTTTTTGTCTGTCAGCAAATGCCATATTTCTTGTAGTGTGTGGTTGCTTATGTTGATCTGGCAATCAACTGCACAGATCCTTATTTTGTTAGATCTGCATTTTTACTAATATGCCATACAGACTTATAACCATGAATAAGAACTGGAGTTGGTAAATGAAATTCTTTGTCCCATGCACCAAGTTCAGGATTACTGCTCCCTTTTTGCTAATTTCATATGATTTTGCTGAGCATGCAACAAGTTTGACACTATTGCTTAGGGATGTAACAGTGGACTGGTTATATGTAACAAGAACAAACCATAAGCAACCAGTAATTACTACACAAGAGAAACGGGTACAAATAACTCGGGTCCAAAATACACGAAAAGCATCAACAGAGGAAAAACATACAGCTCGAAAACAGGCTCAGTGAGCCTTCTACACATACTAGTTACAAACATGCTACAAATTAGTCCATCCCCATTGCCATATTGTAAGCAAAGCTGCTTTTCTTCATCTTTATTTTAGAATCCATCTTCTTCATCAACAATTCCGCCTCACCCTGCGGTTGATCTTCACCCTGCTGTTGATCGTCACCCTGTTGTTGATCGTCACCCCCTGCCTGTCGATCACCTCCACCTTCTGGAATTTCTTCATCTCCACCACCTGGCGACACAGCAGCCGAAGGCAAGATGGTTGTTTCAGTCTGAGCGTTGAGAAGATCCGCCATCCTATCTTCAGGCATACCAAACGCAGCTGCAAACTCTGGTCCTAACATAGTTTGCAGAAGAGAGTCTCTACCCGCTAAGAACTGTGGCCTGTTGTTGCGCGCTGATGTGGCGAACCCAAAGAACACAAATGGATTACTTCGTGAAGCCACTTGACAAAATGGGAAGTAACGTGGAATCCAGAAAACGTCCCCTTCATTCACTTCTGCATCCATTGCTAAAGTTCCGTTTGGATACACGATTTGAATCCGACCGGTTCCACTCAATACAACACCGTATTCTGTTGCTGTTGGATTGATGTGTGGTGCCATCATCGACCCCTGTGACCAACAAGTAGATCATGAACATTTCTTGAAATATCAAGTTATTTCATTTAGAGTAAATTCCAAAATGCTCTTTGTGGTTCGCCAAAATTTTTACTATTAATATATTATTACCGCAGTGAGATTGACGAGATACGCTCCAAAGTCGGATAATTTAAGAGGTTCATAATCATCTCCATTAACTGTAACACTCCAACCATAGTCGTTTCTGAAATCAGCCTTTCGATCATAGATGTTGTACGCGTCTAGTGATGTGCTGGTCTTCTTGTTTTCTCCAAGAAGGGAAATCAAGAGGTTCCTCACCGACCATGCCGGTTCCTGCACCTCTTTCTTGGCCTTTTGGCGTCCATTCACAATTTTCTTCATTTGTGACTTCCTCTCCTGTGTTTCTTGCTCTAAGAACCTCTTCCACATGCTCGGCTCTCTTTCTCTTTCAGGCTCACTGCCATCAGGGTTCAAGAACACAATTGCTCCTTGTTGTCGGTTTGAAAGCAACTCACCAAGTGCATCATATGAAATCTGTTGAACAATAACAAAATAGCTCGGTTCATGCTTTTTAAAACACGAAACCGTATACAAACATTCGGCTCAAGTGGTGGTTATGGTTACTCACATTCATAGCTGTTGCTAGAGTTTGCTTATCGAATCCCTTAAGCACTGAAGTTGGATTTGCTCCTCCACCGAGGTAGAACGACTGCAAAATCAAAGCAATCATTAACTCATAAACTACAACATATTAACTAATTGCATGCATTTAATTTAATTTAATTTTTTTTTTTTTTTTTTTTTTTTTTTTTTTTTTTTTTTTTTATGTATTCGTACCCAAATAAATCGAAAAATCCAAAATTTATTTACCTATGTGTGAATAGCTTGGTAGTTACATTTTTTTTTAACGCGTTACAAATTGATCTTTACATGTAAAGGTGTGACAAACTACACATTTTTAGACCAACGGGCCTCTGGTCTAGCGGTATGGAGGTTTTACCCTCCTAGGCAAGGTCTCGAGTTCGAGTCTTGTCTAGGACGATAGGGGTTTCCTCCTGCGTGAAAGGGGCCATTGCCTTCTAGGCTGGACCTAGCCTGGTTGTGTGGGCTCGCTACGCCTTCTGGGCTAGGGGCCATGTAACCACAATTGCCGTTCAAAAAAAAAAAAAAAAAAAAAAAAAACTACACATTTTTAGAAGTTTAATTGGGAACACACCAATTTTTTTTCTTCTACAATAATAACACGCTGTGTTTTTCTTGGCTTATATAACTATCTAGAAGGGGCCATTGCCTTCTAGGCTGGACCTAGCCTGGTTGTGTGGGCTCGCTACGCCTTCTGGGCTAGGGGCCATGTAGCCACAATTGCTGTTCAAAAAAAAAAAAAAAAAAAAAAAAAAAAACTACACATTTTTAGAAGTTTAATTGGGAACACACCAATTTTTTTTCTTCTACAATAATAACACGCTGTGTTTTTCTTGGCTTATATAACTATCTAAACAGTTTTATGCGTTTACAAGAGTTGCACTACATAGTATATAAATAAGAAGTTCTAAGCATTTATCCTTGTGTTTTGAAGATCGGATTTACCTCAAAAGGTTGCGAATCTATGCTTTCGGCAGTATCAATGCTAGTGATGATATGCAACCTCTGACCCTGAGCTCTGTTCACTAGATAGAATGCTGAACCAGCTTGGATTCGGTACAAATCACCAGATTTTAGATCTTGTTCGACAAGTTCGTCGTTATAGATCGACCCGATTCTAGCCTCACCTACAAATAAATGTACTTTCTTCATTTATCCACGGTACTACGGAAGCTAACCAACTAAACATGTTACTTGGCTTTTAAATATGGCACTTCATCGTTTTATCTGAGGAAAACTAGGCGTGACAAATCTATTGGATATGTTGATCCTAGATAGGCTTGTATTTATCATTATAATCTTTGTGTTCTTATATGTTTATCTAGCGTCTTGGCTAGTTTAAATAAAACATTGCAGTTTTTTTAAAAAAGTGCGAAAGTTGTCAATCTTTGTAACAATTTTCAAATGTAGTTAATTAAAAAACTAACCCACGCAGGGATGGAACCAGAAGACAGTCACCGGGTGCATTTATGAGAAATCAAACAAGACTACATACATAACTTTTTAGGACAGAGTGCATTTATAAAAAAATAGAGGTTTTATAACAAAATTAAAACTACGAGACAAAAATTCATGGGTGTCCCGGGACCGGTTCCGTCCATGAACCCACGTCATCTAACTTAAGTGATCTAAATAAGGTAAAAGACCAATGATATATATCGATCTTACATGTTTAAGTCACTTTTTTTAAAGATAATCTAAAGACAAAGTAATCCGTAATTTATAATACAAGCCACTAATTAAATAGTGAGTAGGCTTTGTATTTAGTTATAGACAAAAGTTTAAATATAACTGTAACGGAACCATAATAAAACTTGATCAACCATATAATCATTTTCACCATCGTTATGCAAATTTGTTTTACACATGTATACATGCAAAAGTGTAAAAAATTTACGCAACTATGTAAACTAGCAAGGTTATAGTAGTCATACCTAATTCGACGAAAATGATCAAACTCGAATCAGAATATTGTGGTATAAACATGCTATTTGGTTCCATAGTAATGAAGCCAATATGCATGGGACTATCACTAAACCTCCCACCAACACCTTTTACAACTCTCATACCACCTGCATCCGTTGCCACCATCCGCTTCGTATCCGATAATATAAACTTCCTCATATCAGTCCATCCTCTCCCACCTCCACCACCATAAGGTTCTTCTGGTGGGAAATCTCTCCCACCACCTCCACCAGAACCGCCAGGTGGGAAATCTCTCCCACCACCTCCACCATAACCACCAGGTGGGAAATCTCTCCCACCACCTCCACGTGAACCTGGTGGAAACTGTTGTCCACCAGAACCATGTGATCCTGGTGGAAACTGTTGTCCACCAGAACCACGTGATCCTGGTGCACGTGATCCTCGTCCTGGTGGATACTCTCTTCCACCTGGTGGGCCTATTTGTCCACTAACTCCTACCACCACCATTACTAATGCTAGTAAAATAAAAAGCCATTTTGGTGAAACTTTTGCCATGGTTGATTATTGTGTGTTTTGGGTTTGGAACATTTAGGTAAGTTTAAGTAATGAGGTGAGGTGGGACACGTGTCATCCATGCAAATGATGTTGTGTATGTGTGGCGTTTGAGTTGCAATGACACATGCATGTTAGAACTTAAGATATGGTGTACGGTGTTTAATATGATTGTACACTTGGTGCTGACTTTATGTACCTAAACATGACTGTTTTTTGCAACATTTCGTCGTTTTCGCCTCTTCGAATCACGTATTCTTAGAATATACTAGTTTATCTTGCTTTGTTAGTTGTTTGTGATTGAAGTTAGTGTAAAACACAAATAGTGTTAGCTGCGGACGATCTATTCTATAGCGCTGCTTTTAAAACAACAATAACAAAACTCAATCCTTCCAAAACAAAGTATGAATAAGATAACACCGATGGTAAAGAGACTACTTTTAACAGCTTAAGTAAATTAAAATGATCAACTACTTGTAACGAATTCAAAACTTTTAGATACAATGAGTGCATATATTGGTTCGACAATCCCGCGTACTAGCTAGTTGGTTTTGTTTTATACTCCAGCTAAATAGCGTATATCCATCTATCTACACTTGCAATATAATCCATTGGTTTTGTTTTATACTCCAGCTAAATAGCGTATATCCATCTATCTACACTTGCAATATAATCCATTTACGACGTTTTCATAAGCTAATTGGAGTTGCAACGAGAATGCTTCATTAAACTCGTTAATTAATCAAAAGGTACCTCTTATTGATATATGAATGACCAATCAACCACATAAATATGAGTACAAATTTCAATTGATCAATACATAAGAGTAATTTTTTTAAAGCATCACTAAAAATAGTTCTATTCATTTCTAAGATTGATGTGATTCATGTCAATATAAGCTTATTATCTGCCATTGATTTATCAAAATTTAACTTCAAGCCCAATCATATAGATAAAGTATAGAAGTAAGGGCTACTTTTTTTTTTTTTTTTTTTCCTTAGCTGAAAATATGTAGTACGTGCTTTGTGTTTGAATCTCTTGCCGAGGCGGAGAAGCTTTGTCACTGTAAGGATCTAGTTAGTTATCGCTAAAAGTTGGAAGTCGTATAGCAGGACACAAACGTTAACACTCCTTGGTTGGTTGGAGCACAACTTCCGACGGACGGGTCAAAGGGGCGACGGACATGCAGGGACCTAACAGACCTTTGAGACTAGCATATGCATGTATAGATTATTTCATCGTCATTGCAAACATAGATTTGCGTTGTTAAACTGTTAACGACACAGTCATCACACTAAATTGTAAAATCTTGTGATATTTAAGGTACGCACTTTGAATTATCATCTTGCAAAAACAATCAGTTCCGACCACAGTAGGGGTAGGTGAATCTTTAACCAAACTCGTGTCATGACACTTTGATAACGTTACATACGTGTATATTCCCTTTCTGGGTTCGTAACCAGTTTTACATCAAAGTAAAGACACTTTTCGTGCTTCTCAGCTCCCACATTGAGCTAGCAGGCTTCCAAACTGACTGAACCTGCATATGTGCCCTTGTGCCTAAACTCGGCTAACAAAATTTCGAAGACCAATTCTCAACGAAAATACAGCTTTTCGAATTAGAGATATGCAAAATAGCACCCCGTTGTTTCATTTGTTGCTCTATACTTTTTGAAAGTATTTACGAACTTAAAAGGTAAACACACATAACTATATATGCATGCGGGTATATCAGAATCAGTTCTCTTAATATCCAACACATAGCAGACACAGATATTGTCTCATAACTAAACTAAGGAGGTTAACCTGACATGCCATAAGACCAGCCTCGTGTCGTGTTGGAGAAACAACCGCACAAGACAGAACCATGAGCACAAAGCCTCTACTACATAAAACTGAGTAGACAAGGACCGGCAATTTAGACCCGTTTACCTATTAATGGATCGCTTCAGGTTATAAAACGGAAATTTGTAGGGTAAGTTATGATTTAGTTGTAATCCATTATTCTATTGTAAACAAGAAAATGGATAAATCTGCATGTTGGCTTGCACCCGAAAATGACGATGAAAACTCTTTAACATTACCCACAGAACACAATTTACCCTGCAACAGCATCCATAAATATAGCAAAAATATAAAAAAGTAACTAAAAAAAAAAATACTAATCTAACTGACTTGAACATGTTCAGGGACATCGGGAATGAGTTAAACTGCTAGTAAAAACTACTTTTAAAATGCCTCCAGAATACTCTAAACCAAATTCTTTCTAAACCTCACAAACAACATTATACTTTGTACATACAAACTAAAATAAAAGAATCCGAAATAAGATAACCTGGCTACTAAAACTCCCATTTACCTTTCGTACCCTCCCCTCTCCTTCCTCAGCCAAGAATGATTTGCCGGGCCTCACCCGAAAATGACATCATTATGACATCACTTCATGGCAACAGCCCTCTGTGGAGTAGCATTGTTCGATGGCATGGTAGACCACTGCTGTCCTAAAGAAGCGACCATACTGCCCCTAGTTTCTTCATACGTATGACCATTGCAAGAATTCACCATTTCGCCACTTGCTTCTTGGTGGGTGTTTATACTCTCGGTGGACTCAGAGTTCACACGCTTCATACCTGATGAACTTGATGATGTTGAGTTCTTCTCCGCTTCAGTTTTCTTTGCAAAACGACCACCAGAACTCCTCATTCTTCTCATAGCGTGCTGATGTCGGGATTCATGAAGATAAGGCTGCAAGTTCACACATATATAAAAAAAAAGTACCATCATCATCAAAAGTCAAAACATAGCATACCTACAAGTATTGTCAAAAGAACATGCTATTTAGAGTTGATCATAGTTGAATTGGATACTAACCTTTCTATCCTTTATTAGCTTCTTTTCAAGCTCTGCTTTGGCACGCGACTGCCTTCGCCTTAAAATTGCATGATATTGTTTGGCATTCACATAAACAGGCTCCTGAGCCATTTCAAGGGGCAGTGGCATCCTCACTTGGTGCATATCAAGGAACTGAGGATGAACCTAATAAACACAATCGTCAGTCAGCAAAAATAGTTGCATACTTGGATCAAATGACAAGAACATAAATCAGGTGATCATACTTAGGGTAGTGGCAGTGGTTGCGGTTTGGCCAGCGGTTTGCCCCAAACCGCCGGGGAACACCGCCGCCACCCTAGCGGTTTGGGTAAACGGTTTGGTCTAGCGGGCTTTTACACTGCTGCGGTTTGAGAAGAAAGGAACGTTGGGCAATTAATGATTGTGACCGTTTGAACTAAAAAAGAAAAAAAAAAAAAAAAAAAAAAAAAAAAAAAAAAAAAAAAAAAAAAAAAAAAAACCTCCATAGATCTGCATATATCACTTCGAGATCTAATTACAAAAATGGGAGTGTGTGGTTCAACGTTCGTCGCACACATTGCACGTACTTTAGTCACTTTGTGGTGGTGGTACGAATAGTGTTGGTGTATGGTATGCCGTGGTCGAAGGGGTGGTCCGGTAGTGATGGTTCTTGTTGGTAAGATGAATCAGAGATATGGAGAATGAAGGATGAGTTTTTAGACTTATCATTCTCAAAAGGAAAGAAAAACCAGATCCAAAACTTGCATCTGTATATCTTTATTAAATTATTTATTTATGATAATAAAAAATAAAAAAATAAAAAGTTTGTGGTTTGGGAGGTATGAAAAAAGTATGGTTGCCACTAAAAAAGGGTTGAGAGGTATGAAAAAAGTGTGAGTGAGGTGGAATGATATTATTGGTTGATTGGGAGGTATGGAGAAAATTGGGAGTGACCATTGCCACTACCCTTAAGCTTAGAGGTGGAAAAGAAGGCGGGTCGGGTAATGGGTCAAAACACGTAATTTTGTTCCAATTCAGATCCGCCCACAACCCATTTTTTTGAAACTTCAACATGTCCATTTAAAAGAGTTACAAATATAATTATTATGGAGTACTTAAAAAAATGATATGATTTAGCAGGTCCTGCGCATTAAAAATACAATCTGTGTTAAAAGCAAGTAGAAACTATTTTTTGCTATCTACTTTGCAGACACGTAATCAATAATACTAATTTAATGCGTAATCAATAATACTAATTTAATGCTTTTGAAGAAACTTAACAAAACAATTATTACCATATGCTGACCATAAGCTGCCATCATCCCACCATAATATGGATCATAATAAGGATTTGGAGCACAAGCCTGCAGAAGACAACATAAAGCACAGGAACAACCAACATAAATGAGACATGCAACCCTTGACATCAAGCTGTTGACTCTGAACATGCTACAATACCCACGAAAGATTAAACGTATTTGACCCATTTACTTATCAAAGGTTAAATTGGGTATGTTTCATCTTTAACGGGGACACGTGGTAAATCGGTCAGATACAAAAGAGGTTAGCAGAAAAGGGAACGTTGTGTGTCGACCAAATTGTATTTTTGATACATACATCATAAATAGTTTACTATTTTAAAAAATTCAGTGTTTTCGGGTTAACCCAAATCCATTTGACCATGACCCATAAACCAACCCGCCCATTAAACTTGCAGAAGCTTACAACAAGTTCAGTTTGTGGTGCCTGTGCAATGGTTTCTTCATTTCTGGGAAGTATGTTTGTTGCTCCATTCTGGAAATTCTGCTGTCCTTGTCCATAGCTATCTGATATCAAGCAATGAAACTCGTTATCAATAATGCTCTGAATAACGACACAAGGTAAACTTAAATATATTCATCTTGAATTGGTGCATAAGTCCGTAAAGTTTATGGACTGGTTTTTCTTTTGTGAAATACACTGAAGTAAGTTAGGTTATAAAATCTATGATACTTATCTTCAAAGGTTCTCATATGGTTCAAAATAAGTACTACAACTGAGGTAAGGCCAAAGATAGGTCAAGACACATGAACAAACTTTGGATAAATAATAAGCTCACTAAACCATGTTTTATGCTCATGCAAAAACTGGAAAGGAACATAGTTTATGTATCTTAACATACACTAACATAATAAAGATAAGCGTATCAATTTGGAAAGCACCTGAACCAATATACGCCATGTTGTGCGTTTCTTTGCTAACATCATCTTCTTCCTCACTTAAAACTTCATCAGACTGCGAGTCCTTGTCTAATGATTGTTCTTGTGAAGTCGAATCACCTGAATTTGCCCGCCGCATGGCAGTTGTAGCCATGGAGTTGATTCAGTATGTGCCTGCAAGGTGCACCTGCAATAGTCAGTGAATGGTCAGTTTCCAAAACGTTCGCCCTCTATCTCATCATCACATACATACTCAAAGTATCCAAGATAATTAAAAAAAAAAAAAAAAATCTAACTTCTAGGTCATTGATAACAAGATATTTGACAACCTCCCAATTATCAAGTATGTGTAAAACATCTACTTTACACATTAAAGTAGTAATTAGTAATAAAATGCAGCTCGGGTGTAAACAAACTCAACCGATATCAAAATTCCTTAATTTAAACTATGGTAAAAGTTAAAAAAATAAACCATGGAACCTAACCCCATGGTCTCTCAACTTATCACTTGAAAACGATAATGACAATACACATTGACAAACTTTAACCAGCAACATATATTCATCTTGAATTAACACAGAACACCACAAAGTCTACTTAAGGCAAAATTGGAACTAAGACTCCACACAACCTTCCTAAATTATCACACCGAAATCGCATACATGACACAACATGCATCCAATTATATCTACAATTCAATTATGCCATCCATACAATTATCAATAATTAGTACACCACCCATGCACTCAATTATCTCATAGTTAGTACTTATCAATTCAATCATACACCTTATCACTAATGATCAAACATGATAAACTTTGGCAAGAAACACCAAAACTTTTGTCAAAACAATATAACAAGACCAAAATTTTCTTCACAAATACTAATAACATAATTTCCAAATCATAATTATCACTAAACAAAAACTCAAATCAGGAAATTTTCAAATAACCAGAACCACTAATCAAGAGCAACATGCAAATAAAAAACAATCCATATAAAAAAAAACACAAACCAATAACCAAAGTAACAACATACTCAACATGCATAAAGAATTAAGAACATATATAAAACATCAAAGTACACATAAGAACTAAAAACAATTAACTAATATACTAAAAGGGTGTTTTAAATAATTACCAATAAAGAATTATATGAAATGAATCTTGAAACTGAACTAGTTTTAAGGAAGAAACTGGTTTGAAAGATAAACAGTTGAAGAGGGTGTGTGTTTAGTGTGTGTAAATTTATGTCTATCTTACTAGTTGTCTTTTTCGAATGTGGCTTGAGTCATTCAACTTCTCATACGTACCCCCCACTTTTATTTTTTATATCTTGACGCGTGTATCTTTGTGACAGATCATTGGTTTTTATGCTCTTTATTTTATTCCACTAAATCACTAATACATGCATACTCACTAATTTTCTATGGCTGCTATTTATTTAGTGTTAAAAAAATTACAGATCCTTAACCTTTTAGGAATAAAATATGGTATAATGTTATTCACTTTCTTGGAAAAGGGTAGGTTGTGGATTAGAAAAATGGGATTAGGGGATTGAGTAACTATATATATATAATTTTATATTTGCTTAAATATTTTTTTTGTTTAACCTTGTTTTCTCATCTTTGTCAGAATTTACGAGATTTAAACCTACTATCACACATACTCTAAAAGTCTATTTTAAAATTTTTTTAAATAGTTAGGACCACTTAAAAATTGTTTGCATGTAGCAAAAATTGAACATGAAACCTCACATATTTTTAGTGTGATAGTCACAATTTTTTTTATCACTAGATCACCCGTGAGTGGTTAATTGTTTTAACTTGGTCATCAAAGCTTATGAATTATCGGTATGTGAAAAACGAAATAAGATCCTCTAAAGTAACTTTAGTAAAGTTGTGAGATTGTGAACCATTAGATTTGATCCAATGGCTCAAACCAAAAAAACTTTTTTTTGATTTGAGCCATTAGATCAAATCTAATGGCTCACAACTTTACTAAAGTTGTCTTATACAACTTTAGACGATCCAATTTTGCCAAAGATCTTATTTATGTTAAAATAGTAAAAATTGGTGACCACCTACGTGATTCACATGGGTAGGCTGATGTCATGTTGAGGCTTTTTCTGGTTGAGGTGGTTGTGGGTGATTTCTAGTCAAGATCGTGTTAAGGTTTGTAAAGGTTATTTTGAAGTTGGATTGTTAGAATGATGATTCTCTTCGGATGGAGTTTCACAAGTAAAGGTCATCTTGTGGTCTTTGTTAGTCATTTTCTATCTTTTAGGTGTTTGTTTAGTCAATGGTCTTAAGAGGTTGGATGTCGTTTTAACATGAGTGTGTGGTCTATTTTTAACACATTTCATACTTTTCTATTGGGTGATTGTCCTTAATGCTACGCGTTTGATGCATGTCCGAGTCCTACATCGCTATTTTGGATCTTCACATTCTAATGTTCGTGTTCGGTCCCAACATAGTATTAAACTAACATCGGTTATCACATTTACTAAATTAGTTCACTTAGTGTTGTCATACAAGCGTTCGTCAATGTTATTTAGCAACTTGCTAATTTATTATTTTCTCGTTCCGAATGAATAAGGTATTGTGGTTGTTGTAGTAGCATTAGATACATATCTTTCAGATAAATATTACATAAATAATTACCAATAAAATTTTAGGTTACATTTAAAATGTGTAGAAAAATAAAAGCCTTTTCTAGAAAATAATTTCAGGGAAAATTGAAAAATTCTAAATCATTTTTAGATAAGATATTTTTCAAAATAGTTTAGGATCAGAAGATGGCTTTTTCTAGTCTACAACTATATATATATATATA